>LR994597.1:1399550-2799101 GCA_905187575.2 Celastrina argiolus
CCCGTGGATCTTTAAAAAATTGTGGCTACATATTTGACGGTATTTTAGCCAAACTACTTACAAGTATTTAAATGAAACTTGGCACAAAGGTAGATGAATGAATGAAATGAAATAACCAACATAATATTTTTAACCGACTTACAAAAAAGGAAGAGGTTTCTCAATTCGTAAATATATGTTTGTTTTTTTTGTTTCTTCACGGATATCTTCATCGTTTCTGAAACGATTTTAATTTTTTTTTATGTTGTGTAGGGTATAATTTAAATTTGATCCCATTGTCACTAAATGGTGACCTGATGATGGAATCCGTGAGGAATCGAAGGAAATCCTCAAAACTTATGTGGAATAATATATTAATGTTGATTTTTTCTGAAGTAGTCTAAGCATATGTTACCAAACAGTTAGGTTTTGCACCATATCCTGGATCTATAATATCAAAAAATTTCGCGTTTCAGTAAAAAAGAGCAGCGGTAGACTTTTTCTCTTTCTACTATTTTTTTTTTATCTAATTGTTTTTGTTTTTCATTTTCCGTCCTCAAATAATCGTCGTCTGATCATTCGAGAATTATCCCTACTCAGCCTATACCCATCACTAAAAATCTGAAAATTAAATAATTTTAAACAAAAAAAACGACTTCAAAAGGAACGCACAAAGTAATACTTATTTTCCAGTACAAGTGAACATAATTATTACTTTGTGCGAAGTAATTTATTATTATACATAGGTTTTGCAAATATGATTAATAAAGTATAGGCGTAGGATAGTTTGTTTTCAAGATATCAATGAGATGTCATAGGTACATTAATTAATTAGAAAATTTATGTCAATATAAGTAAGATTTATGTTTTTCATGATATTTTTATTTATTAGTTTTTATGCTAGGTACGGCTTGGGTTTTTTCTTTCTTTTGGACTTTTGTTATTTTGTCGTCTAAAGGAAGTTAGTACTTTAACCGTAAAGTCCCAAAGTAGGCTACATGTTTGTTAGCGTAGGTAATTAATAAATAAAAAACCGGGCATGTCCGATTTGGAATTGCGCACCGAAAGTAGACTTTAAAAAAATTTGGCGCTCGGCGCCAGCAGCGCAGCGTCGGTGTGAAAACGATCATCGTCTGCAGTCGCTGCGGCGTAAAGTCCATACAAATCTCAGTACAGAGATTTTCGTCGCGTATGATATGAGCGTACTATCAAGTAGTCCCGTTCGCATAAAAGAAAAAAAAAATATATATACAGACGAATTGAGAACCTCCTCCTTTTTTTGAAGTCGGTTAATAATACACGGTCATTTTTCGAGCTGGTAGTAGGAATTGTTAGCATTTTCATAGAAAAAATACCTCAAAATATTCACGACAAAAACGGCCATTATTTGACAGTAAACTATTATTATTACTCCATCGGTCTACTTCTTTTGCCTATGCACGTCTAATACCGTGTATAAAGAAGCATTACTATAAATTAGTGATTTGAAATATCCAAACGACAGTGTTCTTAAACTAAAAATGTATTTGAACTGCTGCCCTAAATCACTTTTCCACGCGTACGAAGTCGCGGGCACAGCTAGTAATAAATAAAAAAAAACAAAAAAAAAACCTATAACCTGTAATCGTAGCGGTTCGTAGGCGGCTACGAGTCCCGTAGACCCACTACGAGTCGTAGACGTAAAGTCTACTTGAGACTTTGTTACTGTATTGTAATTTTTTAATCCCCCTTTTCACAAGATCGAATATTTGGTACTAAACTGTCATTTTCAAACCATTTAGTGCCTGGGATATTCAAGACTGCCATTTATTCCAACCGTTCAGAGTTATATATCTAAGACAAACTGTCATTTTATTCCAGCCATTCAGAGGCGTATCTCAGACAAACTGTCATTTTATTACAACCATTCAGAGGCGTATCTAAGACAACCTGTCATTTTATTTTATAGGCATATCTAAACTGTCATTTGACTGTAAATTTTTGTTATGCTATCTGACACACTGTGATTTGCATTTCTAGCTCTCATCGCCACGGCTTTCGCTGCACCATGGCGGTGCATCAAGACCTGTGATGGGAGCACCATCTGTTTCGGGGAGTTAGGAAGCCCGGTCCTCGAAAAACCTGCCATCACCATCGGCAGGGCTGGTGCACCCTGCGTGTGTCCCGCTGTTGTCTACACGCCTGGCCCGTGTCAATAACACCTGGACACTAAATGGAAATATTCTGATGGAGACCCTAATTTTTTTTAATTATATATCTAAATTTTGACAAAGGCCAACGATTTCAGACTAATATTCGGAAATTTACTTAAAAGTTGGCACATGTACCATTTGGATTTCGAAAAAGTGATGTAAATAACAATTCTGACAAAAGATCTCAAAAGTTGTGATGAAGTTCTGTTTCTGACACAATGACATTAAAGAAATAAACAATTTATTTGAATGAATTCGACAAAAAAAATTGTTTTATTAAATAAAGTTGCGATTCGATGCAATTGTTTTCAAAGTAGGTATTTACAAATAATAATTCTGGATAAAATATATGTATACTTTTTCGTCTGTATTTTATGACTCCCCCATCAATGTCTATTATGCCCCCTAACATTAGAGTGTAGGTCACATTGAAATAAAATTACAAAATTTTTAAGGTGAATTTCAAATTCCGAGAACATAGGCATCATATAAAAAGGACGTTCAGAAAACCATTTTTGTAAAATTCATTTTTAATTTTTTTTTGATTTTGACATTGACACAGTCTAATAAGATGTTCCTTTAAAGCCCTAATGCGCACGATAAGTATTTATCTTAGTTCTGGTCTGGGTATTGAAAGTCCCAAAAAATGCATGAATACTGAAAATAATTACATATTTTTTGTATTATCATTTCATAAATTGATATTTTTATTAAAGTTATAACCTTTTTTCTCTTTATATACATTCATATTAGTGACGCGAGTGTGAAAATGACTTAATAACTGAGTGAGGCAAGGCTCAGGGGACTATTGTTTTAGTTTTTGCCAAATGTATCAAATATTTAATAGTTAATAGAATCAGGCGTTACTTTGCGGAAATCCATAGCATAAAATTTAAATATAATATTATGTCTAGCAATATCCCGCGATATGTCTATACTAATATTATAAAGCGGAAGAGTTTGTTTGTTTGTTTAAACGCGCTAATCTCAGGAACCACTGATCCGATTAAATTTTGAAGTTATACTTGTTTAGGCGCGTTATGAAAAAATGATGAGAGTGAAATTTTAAGATGCGCGCGCACCTGTGACACAAAATTAACAGTATGAAGTCGTCTGCTTAACCGCTCATTAAGTCTCGAAAAAATTATATATAGATATATATTATATATATCTATATAATATTTAAATTAAATTAAATTAAAATTTTTTTATTAAATTAAAAATGAATTTTACAAAAATGGATATATATATATATATATATATACTAGCTGTGCCCGCGACTCCGTACGCGTGGAAAAGTAATTTAGGGCAGTGTTATAATAAATCTGTTATAAAAATATTGTTAGTTATAAAAACTGTCGTCGAGGTATTTAAAAAACTACTTTATGTTGACAATTCCTACTACCAGCTTGACAAACGACCGTGTACAATTACTATAATGCGAACGGGACTACTTGATAGTACGCTCACATACACGACGAACATCTAGTAGCGCCGCAGCGACTGCAGACGATGATCGTATCCACGCCGACGCTGCTGGTGTGGCGACAATCAATCAATCAATCAATCAATCATTTATTCACAGAATGTATTACATAGGTATGCAGGTGATATTAAGACAGCGCGCCGCAAAATTTTGCGGTCTTTTAGCCTTTAGGTGCGTAAGTCCGACTCGCACTTGCCCGGTTTTTTATTTATTAATAACCAAACATGTAGGTACTGATTATAAATCACTTCACTGTTATAGTACTGATTTTATACAGAAAAGTAGCAAAATATAGAAAGTCCCAAAAGAAATTTCTTTCTTTTCACAAACCTAAGTTGTACCTAACATAAAAACCATTCGGTCCATAATAAAAACTAAGAAATAAAAATATCAAGAAAAACATAAATCTAACTTATATTGACATAACTTTTTTAGATTAACTGTAAACACAATACTTATGTTAATCAAAATTGTATGTACTATGCAGTTATCGAATACATAATTTGGACAAAGAAGACTATAAAAATGTACAGTAATAGTAGGCTGTAGTATGAATTTTAACGGACGGAATGAGAACTATAATATACAATGCAAAATAATATTATACATTGCTAATGATGCACGCTGAGTATAACTCTCGGATAACGTATTGTATAAATGTAGGTACCTACTCAACTTTGCTATAATTGTATTAAAAGTACGGCATTTGGCGTATAGATGTCGCTATTATGGTCTGCTCTGCATCGCGCTATCGCTTGTAAGATAGATTTGTATATGAGAATACTCTATCAATATTATGATATTTGGCAAAAAAACCCATAATAATCTGTTAACACATATCCAGGACAGGCCGCAAAAGGCTAGAATTTCAAAAGGTATCTCGATTGGAATCGAGTTGTATCAACAGTTTTCCCCTGTAACACAGTTTAGTAACTATCAAGATGTTTTTTAATGTATATAAGTATTATAAAATAGAAAAAAACAAAAAAAAGAGCAATATATTTATGAAAATCTTAAAACTGTTTTTAAAATTCCGTACCTCAAAAGGAAAAAACGAAACACATATTATAAGATAATTTCCATGTCCGTCTGTCTGTCAAGACCCTTTTACTCAGAAACGCGTGTAGGTAAATTATATAAAATACTCAGGATACCTACTGTTCCTTGAAGCAGTGAAAAAATCAGACGTATTAGCCAATGCAACCAAAAGCAGTCGCTTAGGTATGTCGCTAAATTTCGTCATTTTCGACACTCGTAAGGGAATCAAAACCTAAAGGTTACTTCCCGTGAACTCAAAATCATAAAATTTGAAACCAAGCAACGTCTAAAACCATACGTTTTTAGTAACATTATATAGATAGTAAAAATATTTTGATTTTTTTAAACTTAGTACCGTTTGTCATGAATGTGTATAATTGAAACTTATAACAAATACTTAGTCTCTAATATATTCAAGCTGTAACCAAATCAAAATTCTATGTCAATCAGGTTTGTATGGAGCTATCGGTGCGCAAGTCCAAATCGCACTTGGCCGGTTTTTATTTATTTACTTACTTATTACTAACCTACGCTAACAAATATGTATACAGTACCTACTTATCACAAAGGACTGTACAGTAAAAGTACTAACTATTTTTATACAAATAACTTTCGTAACAAAACTCAAGAAAAAAAATATTATATTGTTCCTACCTAGCAAGCCTAAAAGTAACAGATAAAAGTCACCCCCGCGGCCCCGGTGCGTTTGCTGCTAATACAATTTGAAGCGGCGCGCGCGCGCGGCGGCGCACGGCTCCCAGGCCCGGCGCGCGCTTCCTACAAACGTCCAGCAAAAACGACATGATCTTTTAATATTGTCATAACTTTTTTATTTATGAACCGATTTACATAAAACAAACACTAAATGTTAAGTGAAGCTTGCCGCAATATATTAGTGAAAAGTACATCTTAATCGGATAAGCCGTTTCTGAGATTAGCGTGCACAAACCCACAGACAAACAGACAAACAGACAAACAGACAAACAGACAAACAGACAAAAATTTCAAAAATCATAGTTTTGGGTACTATTGCGTAAATAAAGGTCCCCTATCATATTTTTTTTCAAATATCTTCAATGTACAGACACGACTCCTCTACAGATTTATTATATGTATAGATATATATATATATACATTTAAATCTATATATATATATATATATATACATATGTAATAAAATACCTAGCATTTTATTACAAATAGGATTTATTACGTATTTAGAATAAATTGTTTTGAAGTCTATTTTCAAGACTGACAGAAATGATAGAAGAAAATGTTATCCAAGTAAGATACAGATAGAATTATTATTTTAATTATTTAAAGAATACAATATAGGAGGAACTAGAATAAACTTAATTGTCGTTTCTCGTATTTTCAGAGAAACAAAATGGTTTATTTTTCCTATGAGATATAATCTTATAAAAAAATAAATAGAAGATAATAAAAAAACAAGATTATGTATAGATTTTAGAGATTTGAATAAAATTGTAGTACCACAAGCTCAACCTTTCCCGTTAATTGAAGATTTAGTGGTAAAGACCAGAAACTGTAATTATTATACAACTTTAGATGTAAATTCAGCTTTTTGGTCTATTCCGTTACGAGTCGAAGACAGAAAAAAAACTGGTTTCATAACACAAGAAGGACATTATCAGTGGACATGTCTGCCCTTCGATCTAAAAACGTCATCAGCAATTTTTCAAAGGGTGCTAAGTAATATATTAAGAAAATATAAACTTACTGACTTTGCTGTCAATTACATTGACGACATTTTAATTTTTTCGAAGAATTTTGATGAACATATAAATCACTTGAGGATGTTGTTGGAGGCCATAAAAGTAGAAGGATTCCGATTAAAATTTATAAAATGCACTTTTGCCTCAGATTCCGTAAAATATTTGGGTCATATAATTCAAAATAACTCCGTACAGCCGTTAAAGGATAATATAATTTCAGTGCAAAATTTTCCTATTCCTAAAACTCAAAAAAATGTAAGACAGTTCCTAGGAAAGATTAATTTTTACGATGAATATATCCCAAGAAAAGCAATAATATTAGATCCTTTACATCAATTACTGAGAAAAGGTCAGAAATTTATTTGGTCTAGTGAGTGCCAAAAATCTTTTGAAGCGGTAAAATCGCTATTATGCTCAAAACCGATATTAGAGATTTTTGATCAGCTTTTACCTATTAATATTTATACAGACGCATCTATAGAAGGAGTTGGCGCGGTTTTAAAACAGATACAACCAGATGGGAAAGAAAGACCTGTAGCTTATTTTTCAAAGAAATTAAAAGAGAGTCAAAAGAAAAAGAAAGCTATTTATTTAGAATTATTGGCGATAAAAGAAGCAGTAACGTATTGGCAATATTGGTTAATAGGAAAATCATTTACAGTTTTTTCAGATCACAAACCTCTGGAGAACATGAATTTAAAATGTAGAACTGATGAAGAACTGGGAGATTTAACTTATTATCTTTCTCAATATGAATTTAAAATAGTATACTCTCCTGGAAAAAATAATTTAGAGGCAGACTGCTTAAGCAGGAACCCAGTACTGGATTCTGATGTAAACACAGATGAACAATTGAAAGTTATTAACTTAATAAAGATTGAAGACATTTTAAAAGATCAAGAAAAAAATAAAGAAATACAAGAAGGAAAAGATAAATTAGTAAAGAAACAAAACATATACTTTAAAAAGGTCGGAAAAAGAGATAAAATAATTTTGTCAGAAGAATTCAGTTTGACATTTTTAAAAGATGTTCATGAAAATATGTGTCATTTTGGGATAAACCAAATGCAAAAGACAGTTGGTAAGCTTTATTCCATAAGCAATTTGACAAATAATATAAAGAAAATTTGCAGATCCTGTGAAACTTGTATAAAGAATAAGTCGAGAGGACATGATAAATTTGGGTACATGTCTCAACTAGGACCAGCCACGAAATCTTTTGAAATACTGTCCATAGATACAATAGGAGGATTTGGAGGTTCTAGATCATCAAAGAAATATTTACATTTATTAGTAGACCATTTTAGTAGATACGCATTCATTCTTACATCAAAAACTCAGACTGCTAATGATTTTATAAAGTTACTGTCTAACATAACGGAAACTGAAGAAATTGGTATGATTTTGACAGATCAATACCCGGGGATTAATTCGAGTAACTTCAAAAAATTTTTAAAAGAAAAAGATATACCTCTAGTATTTACAGCAGTTAACTGTCCATTTTCTAATGGCTTGAATGAACGTTTGAATCAAACATTGGTGAATAAGATTAGGTGTAAAGTTAATGAAAAAGGCAAAAAAAAAGCATGGACAAATGTAGCTAGAGAGTGTGTTAATAAATATAATGAGACTATTCACACAGTTACAGGATATGCGCCAACTTACCTTCTAAATGGTATCACTGATGTGACAATATTACCAAAAGAGTTTAGAAATAACCCATCGGATGATGATTGGACAAGAGATAAGAAAATGGCTCTTGATAATACAAAAAAATCTCATAGTTACAACAAAAAAGTATTCGACAGAAATCGGAAAGTATGTTATTTTGATGTAGGAGATTTTGTTTATGTTGAAAATGGAAACAGACTAAATAGATCAAAATTGGATGAGATATATATTGGACCGTACAGAATTATTGAAAAAGTGTCCAATTCAATATATAAGATAGACACAGGTCATAGAAAAATTGAATCAAATTATTTTCATATTACTAAACTGATTCCAGTACCTATATTTGATTTAGAGAAATGTTAATAAGAAGTAGTTAGTTTATATAGGTAGATTATTAAAAAATAGGATTTTTTTTTCCCTAAGGGGGGAGATGTAATAAAATACCTAGCATTTTATTTGAAATAGGATTTATTACGTATTTAGAATAAATTGTTTTGAAGTCTATTTTCAAGACTGACAGAAATGATAGAAGAAAATGTTATCCAAGTAAGATACAGATAGAATTATTATTTTAATTATTTAAAGAATACAATATAGGAGGAACTAGAATAAACTTAACTGTCGTTTCTCGTATTTTCAGAGAAACAAAATGGTTTATTTTTCCTATGAGATATAATCTTATATATATATAAAACTATTTTTTAATGATGCTAAAGAAGTATAACTTCTCACGCGCGTACCCATTTTTTTTTGTTGGATAGTCAATTCATAGAGGAAGGCTTTAGGCTAAAGAACATTACGCTGCGGCTAATAGGAACGAAGCGTCAGTGAGAAATGTTGCAAAAACGGGGAAAATTATTCACATTTGAGGATTTTCGTTGCGTGCGCTGCATAAACGGTTTAAGTTACTCAAAAAATATGTATGAAAGAATTATTCCTTTTCAATAATCATAATAAAAAAACCAACGTGAGCAATCAAAAGATAATCGCGATAGTGTTTCCGACAACCACGCGAACGACGTCGCGGGCACAGCTAGTTGCTAGATATAATATATTTAATTTTTGTATTAAATATTTTTAATCACGTTTGGGTCGGTGCGATACCCCTTTCTCGCTCATTTCTCGCCCCCTTTCGCGTTCAAGGTCATGAGCGTTTTATAAAGCCTTAAGAATGCCTGTGTTGTGTTCCTGTTGTTGACCCTGTCGCCCTTGCTCCAGGACTACATCGTTCCCCACTTAAGAGCTACATCCCGACAAACTTACAACGGCCCACTTAGTGAACTTCTGAACAACCTCAATACTTGGCCTGTAGTATGCACGTTTTAATTTTTTTTTATCGTTATATTTTATAAGAATAATAAAATATATAATAATATAATAATGTCTTCCACACCGATTTCGGTGACAGTGGACGGTTGCTACGCAGCATTTATTTTTATAGTGCCCAAGTGTGTGCGCAATACACTGAAGCACTCTCTGTTCCTTCACTCTCGTAGCCCAGTGGGATGGATAACCGACACGACTGGCGGGAGATCAGGCCCAGGACCGACTTTTTACATGCCCTAACTAAACTTGAAAACAACATTTTTGTTGTTCGAACGCAGAAATCGAACCCACGTAGCAGGCCTGGTTTCAATGAAACCGGCCACCGCCACCAAATCGGTATGTGAGGCATTATTATCTTCTGAAGACCTTCATCCAAATACCTATTACAGTTTAGGTTGCTTAGGATTTCGATGCGCGTAAGCGATGACCTGAATTTAACACACACATGTGGATATTGACGTCGACGATCACTGAAATGTATTCATTAAAACAACACGTTGGACGCTGATGATTATGATTACAAAACTTTTCGCAGAGAAAAATTCTCTTTGATGAAAACTCGTATTCTACGTGCTTATTCGAACTTTCGAAATTAGAACATTGTGTTCTGTCAGGCGAAATTATAATGTTGCCAGCATTTTTTTGAAGTTCCCGACGGAAGGGGTAAAGTTGTTGGAGAGAAAAAATGCCTTTGATGGAAGTTGCAAATGCACGCCGAAACCGAGCTCGGAAACCGACATGGCTTCGATTTTACTGACGAAAGAATTTTGGTTGGAAAAACGATCAGTAGACCAATTTGGAACATTTGAGCTTCGTAAAAGTAACGTTCTCGAATGTCAATTGTATTCTTGAATATTCATTTGATAACGTTTCAACTATAGAGTCAAATGTTGCTTGATCTAATGACCATGTCGGTTAACTCCTAAAGTTACCTTTATAGTTACTGATGATATTAAATGAGTAATTCAGAAAATTCAAAGTCAGTTAGTATAATGCGTGCCCCGCCAAGACGAGCCAAGTGAAGCGCTACCTACCTTTTCTCTAAAGGTTCCGCTTTTCTGAACTCGCATAACTTTGCTTTGGATCACGTTAAATAGTTGAACATTTCAAGATATAATGACACCAGTAAAAACATGAACATACAAAGTTTGAATGTTGTAGCTATTGTAATTTAGATTTTATATAAAAAAAACCCCTGATTTCGTCACTGACTCACTTATAGATCATCAAAATTCTTAAGGTACTTTCTGAAGTCCTAGAATGCTGAAATATTGTATGTAAGCTATTATTACTACAAAAACAATAAAAAAAATATATAAAGGCCGCCATTTTGAACCCAATGTGGTGGACAGTACAAAATGGAGACTTATCGATTTTATAAAAACCCCTAAAATATGGGTTTCAAATGATGAGAGAGCTTGAAAAAGAAATACAATTTCGCTCGTCATTCAAATCCCATACATTTAGTTTTCGAACTTCGTAAGCGATAATAGCGATAGCATCTTGAATCAGGCTTGTCATTGTTTCGCTCAACCAATGTGTAATATTTATTAGTTAGGGGGCAATAATAAGGGGGCAAAATAAAACTCGTCTGGAGCAATAAGCTCAGTTATAAAATGCTACAATCGTACAAAACCTATTTAACTCTTGCGTTCCGTAACTAAACTCCACTTGTAGGTAATCTTCGGGAAGTTCCGGTGTAACTGAAATCTTTGGTTCTCGAAGTTAGATCCGGAATTGAATCCCGATAGATATGTCAGGAGTTGGGTCCTGGTGTTTGTGGCTCAGGTGAACGGTCCATCATCAGCATCAACACATTTACTCTAATACTAGCTTTAGGAATAAAAAGTATATATTGTTTCAAATACTTTTAATTGGGATTTGTGAAGGTAAATCAACGAATGATTTACCTTCACAACCTCGTATCTATAAAACTACATCTTTTCAGTAGAGTCCAAAAACTTAATCATTTTAGATTTTATTATGACATGGATTTTGTTTTAAATGAAATTCAGTTATATGTACAATATACATCCAAAATCCATGTCATAATTAAATCTAAAATTCTTTAGTTTTATGACTTTACTGAAAATATTATGTAGTTTTTAGATTTTGAGAAGGTAAAGCGACGATTTATAGCGTTATGGTAAATAATTTATATTATATTAGGTGGCAAAACAGAAAATGCTCTACCCGTTATTCTCTTCACACTATATTCGGCTTAATATCATCATCATCAGCCTGAAAATGTCCACTGCTGAACATGGGCCTCCCCCAAGGATTTCCACAACGACCGGTCGTGCGCTGTCTGCATCCAACGGCTGCCCGCGGCTCGGACCAGATCGTCGGTCCATCTTGTGGGTGGCCGCCCTACGCTGCGTCTTCCAATCCGTGGTCACCACTCGAGAACTTTCCTTCCCCATCTGGTGTCTGTTCTCCGAGCGATGTTGCCTGCCCATTGCCACTTCAACTGACTGATTATACGATCTACGTCGGTTACTTTAGTAATTTAATCGGCTAGCAAGTAATTTAATAAAAATTCGGCTTAATATATAAACCATGAATGACATCCTTAAATATTTTCACTGATTTATATTTGTACCTATACACATTATAGACCTAGCGTATAAAGTGATATCGTCCGTACCAACGGCCAAGTATTTGCTATTCCCGTCCTTTTGTGGTTGGAAAGTTTGATCTAACAATAGAGTCCCAATCTAAATTCTTACCGTGATCTACTCCTCCCACCGCAGGAGCGAGCCACAGGAGACGAGCGGTTTGTCTACAGGAAGTATAATATGTAATGTATTGACATGCTTAGTAATGTTTTATTGTCCATTAATATTGTTTAAATAAACCTTTTTGACTTAATATTAACGCCCGGTTTCTGAAAGGCTGATCAAATTGATCAATTTGATCAGCCTTTCAGAAACCGGGTGTCAGTTTTTTAAATATTGGCATGCTATACAGGGTGTAAAAAGAGCAGTCACTAAAATTTTGAGATAGGATAATACTACCTTTCCTCATTATGGAAATGTAATTTTTTTTTGTCAAAAACTAAAACAATTTTTTTTTTACTTTTCACCATTTTTTTTGTCGCAAAAATAACATAAAGTATTTTTTTTTATTGTAAAAAAATAAAAATAAATTTCTAGAATGAGAAAAGGTAGTATAAATCCCAAAGTTATAGTGACTGCTCTTTTTACACCCGTTATGTATATGTGTAGCTAAAAGTGCCTGATCTTATAAATTTTGTAACTATCTATTGTACTTACCACTTTTAAAGCAAATAAATGAAACGAATTGAATGTAATGAAATAATATTTTAGCAATACGCACAGCACATTTTCTCACCATTTAAACCAGGCATGAAATGGATATGAAATTTCGGATACGGATACAAACAAGGATATGAAATTATTTCGGATTATCCGTTTGTTTCGGGTAATTTCGGTTACGGATATTATAATTTTTGTTACCTTTTTACAGTGGCATACTTTTATTCGGATTCGGTTACGGATATTTTTTATATCAGATATACGATAGTTTCGGTTACGGTTACAGAGCTCCCTGACATTCCTAGTTTCAGCCATCCATGGACTTCCACGAATATTTCAAGACCAAAAATAGCCGAATCAGTTTAGCCATTCTCGAGTTTTAGCGAGACTGACGTCAGTAAAACCTATGCAATACCACAAAGTAGATATATAACAGAGACACGACCTAGTACTAGAAAATGGTATCACCCTAATACTGGCAATGCGACTGGCAAAGGGTAAAGTCCTTAGAAATTCCGGAAACCGCCATCTAGCGCCACTATTAGTAAATACTAATTACTACTTTCGTTTCGTATATTCTTCTTAATTAAGGAGTTGAATTTAGCTTAATGTGATGTTATGCAGAAATAATATGCATAATATCTTTATTTTAATGTCAATATTTGTACTTGATTCGGCATATTATTTACATTTTATAATTTACAAACGTTAATAGTAGTGACATCTATTGCAATTTTTTCGTATTAAACATAGATTGTATGTGATGTAGGCCATGGCAATACCTTAAAAACTAACAAAATCGGTTTATCCGTTTGGAAGATAGGTGCCACAAAATTTTGTGATATTACTAAAACGCTTCGGTCTCTACTTTTACGCCAAAAGCCCTAATTTAAGAACGTTCATAAAAATTTTATAAGTTCCATGAAGGGGAATTTTTCAAGAGTTTTCCAATATAAGACCTGGATCCAGCTGAAACGCTGACACACAGGCCGCTTCAAAGGCTTAATGACCAAGGACATAACTTGTGACGAAGATAAAGGATTGCGGTTAATGTTAACCCTTTATTTTACCGTAGACTAGAAGGGGTTTTAAAAAAAACTAAACTGGCGGGTGACGCTTCACTCCACGTCAATCCCCTAAGTATCCGAGATTGAGAGAATTGGCATTAAGCCTACCCTTAATATGTATATTTTACACGGTGTAAAATGAGCAGTCATTATAACTTTGGGATATGATTATACTACCTTGTCTCATTCTAGAAATGTATTTTTTTAAAATTTTTTTTTACACGAAATAAAATTTTTTTTTTTGCTTTATTGTTATTTTTGCGACAAAAAAATACGAGAAGGTTATTAAAAATTAAAAAAAAAAATACATTTCCAAAATGAGGCAAGGTAGTATAATCATATCCCAAAGTTATAATGACTGCTCATTTTCAGCACAGTAATTTAAAAAGATCTAAACGAAAGTCAATTTTAATCTTTAATTCGTTAAAAAGTATCCACACGAAAGTGCGAAAGAGACGCACATCAAAGCCTCTCGCTCGGGCTTTCGTGTCCTTATAACGCAAAGCGCTACTAGGTCGAATTTAATATTCAAAGAATTTTTGAACCAAACCGTTGAATGATAAACCAACACTTTACAAGTGCAATTTTAATTAAAAGTTCTTTCAACCTTCTAGAATTAATGAATCCAAAAAAATGTTCAGTTGAGAAGAAAGTAGAGACTTCACTTCCGCATCGAGACTTGCACATAATTAAAAGCAAACAACAAAGTTTCATAAAAAAAACCGGCCAAGTGCGAGTCGTACTTGGGTCGTATCGGTTCCGTACAAAATGAGTAAAATATCCCGTTCGTTGTACTGGAGCCCCCATAAATATTTATTTTATACTGTTTTTTATTTTTTTATTATAGCGGCAACGAAAAAAAAAAACCTCCGGTTTCTAAAAGGCTGGTCAAATCGTCAATCAGCTTACATTTCGTCGCTTTACCTTCTCAACCTCGTATCTATAAAACTACAACTTTTCAGTAGAGTCAAAAAACTAATAATTTTAGATTTTATTATGACATGGATTTTGGATCACATACTGTACAATAACTGAACCTCACTTAAAACAAAATCCATGACAATTATGTCAGTCTTAAAATTTTAGATTTTATTAAAAATCAAAAATTTTAAGTTTTTTGGCTCTACTGAAATGTAGTTTTTTAGATACGAGGTTGATAAGGTAAAGCGACGATTTAAGTTAACGAGCCATTCTAAACTCATTGGTGAACGTAGCGAGTGAGCGAAGTTGTTGCGATATTCACCAATGAGAATTCAGAATGGCTTGTTAACTCAAATGTTAGCTGATCGACCATTTGATCAGCCTTTCAGAAACCGGGGGTGATTCGGCCTGGTGATACAACCTGGTGATATAGCCTGGTGATACAGCCTGGTGATATAGCCTGGTGATACAGCCTGGTGATACAGCCTGGTGATACAGCCTGGTGATACAGCCTGGTGATATAGCATGGTGATACAGCCTGGTGATACAGCCTGGTGATACAGCCTGGTGATATAGCATGGTGACAGACGGACAGCAAAGTCTTAGGGTCCCGTATTTTCTAAGTCGGAACCCAAAAAAGATGCACTTTATTAACAATAATAAAGATGTTTTAACTTTTAATAGTGTATTCAATGTGAATGCTTTGAGTTCGCCCCAGTTTTGACACCATTCAGTGCTGTAGGCCAGAGATCGACGTTAAAATTTAACAAGTTATAGCAGCCATAAAAATGATATAAAATGAAAATTGTAGTTAGTACGGGCTGGATTAATCATCACGCTTTTATTAAATTTGACTTAGATATTCTACGTGTAATAGGAATGAGTGATAATAATTTACTTATATTGAGTATGTATATATTGAGTTTGTATATATTGAGTTTGTATATATTTTTTGGTAAGTCGTTAGATTTGGATTCAGTTTTTGTAGTAGTTATATATCTGAAAATATCAATTTAACTAAATATACAGTGTGTAAATAGAGTAGTCACTATAACTTTGGGATATGATTACATCTATAACCTTTTTTCATTCTAGGAATGTATTTAAATATTTTTTTGTCGCCAAAAAACTACAAAAAAGTTTTTACTTTATACACTTTATTGTGTCGCAAGTTATTATTTAGTCGCAAGAATAACAAAATTAAACTACTTTTTCTCATTTTAGAAAGGCATAATATTTTATTTTTCGCCCAAAACCTAATAATAAGTTTATACAATTTATAATTTTTTAGTCTGAAGAATACCAATTTTCTTTTGTAAATAATAAAAAAAAACATAATATTTTCTTGAATGAGAAAAGTTAGTATCATATTCCAAAGTTACAGTGACTCCACTTTTATCGTATACTTGTAGTCATTATCCATTTATGAAAACGGTATTTTCTTGTTTAAAGTTTTTTAATTGTTTTTCCTCAACCATATTATGTCTGTTTCTCGGTATTCCTTTGTAGTTTCTGGTCGATTTCACGGCCAAACTGCGGCGATGCGTCCCTCGAGGAATGTTCGGGAAAAACAATTTCCTGCAGGCCAGGGGCCAGGGTCCACGGGGACCCGTTATTGGCCCTGATGAGTTATTGCCCCTACCTCTAATGTAAATTGATATTATGGATATTTATCATGTTTTATCTTGGGAACAGATAATTGACGTTTCGATATTTTTGTCGTTAAAAGCTAATTATGTTTTTTGGTAAGATATCGAAATATACAGGCTGTAAAATTAATGAGTGATAATACTTTAGGGTCTGTATGGGTCCCGTATATTAAGTTTACTTTGAAAGTGCCAGCGCTGATGCACTTTATTTTTTTTAAATTATTGTAAGGACAAATTTATGATGGTGGACCATCTCATACAAACATGAAAGTCAAAAGTACGTATTTCAGCGCTACTCTACATAAGAGGCACATCATCATCATCATCATCATCAGCTTGAAGGCGTCCACTGACGAACATAGGCCTCCCCTAAGGAGGAGGCACATACACATCCTAAAATATTATCATTCATTTATTTTACAGCTTGTTTAGGTACATGATGTATATTATGCTCCCATACCGATTCCAGTGACGGTGGCCGGTTTCATTGAAACCCGACCAGCTACGCAGGAGTTGTTTGTACAGTGCCCAAGTGTGTGCGCAATACAAAGAAGCTCCCTTTTCCTTCACTCTCGTAGCCCAGTAGGGCGGTTACCCGACACGACTGGCGGGAGATCAGGCGCAGGACCAACTTTTTACATGCCTATTACATGCTATAAACGGATACTTTGAATACATTAAATAGATGGCTTTTTTTTGTCATCCGAAGCATGGATCGATCATCTTTCTTGTCAGACAATCAGATGATCAGCCTGCATTGTCCTAACCAAACTTGAAAATATTTTTATTGTTGTTCCAACGCAGAAATTGAACCCACGAACTCCGGGTCGAGAGCCAAGCTCTGAACCAATAGACCACGGAGGCGTTTAGCAGAATAATATTATGAGAAATATTATTATGTAAAAGTGGAGTTAACAGGAACAACTGACAGCTACGTATTTGTAACGTTATCGAATTATAATTAATATTGAAATTATGACAGTCCCTAGAATGGAAATTCGATATTTTTAACCGACTTCAAAAAAAGGAGGAGGTTCTCAATTCGTCTGTATGTATAATTTTTTTTTATGTATGTTCACCGATATTTTCGTCAATTATTGACGGATTTGGGAGGCAGTACTGCAATTGGTCGATGTAAACTATTTCGTAGTATGTAGGGCTAACATGTTGCTTGTGAGGTATGCTTGAATCAACATCTGATGCTGTTGTGCTAATAATGAAGCTACAAGTACTCCTTAACGGTTAAGAGTTGGGAGCAGTACTGTAATTGGTCGATCGAATGTATTAGGTTACATATGAAATTGGCGTTTTGTCGTACTGGCCACTTTGATCTTAAATATATCCTGTTTAGTTAGGAATTCCAAATTCAAATTTGAACAGCTATTTACTCATACATTTGTGTTTTGAACACCGTAATTCATTTGTTTTATTCTCTTTTGCTTTTTTTTCTACGTCACTCATTTCACAAAATGCGATATTTTAAGTTATCCTTAAAATATCGCATTATTTACGAGTACGAGCACCGTGGCACCAGTGCTGCAGAAACGGCTCGAAGAATTAATTATGTGTATGGGGGTGGTGTCGCAAAAGAAAACACGGTGCGTTTTTGGTTTCAACGCTTTCGTTCTCGAAATTTCGACCTGCAGAACAAGCCCTGTGGACGGACGGAGACCAAGGTCGATAATGATGAATTCAAGGCTATTGTGGAAGCAGAACTTAGTTAGCTACAGGCTGCGGTGTTAGTGACAAAACCGTTTTAATCCACTTCAAGCAAATCGGGAAGGTGAAAAAGCTTGAAAGGTGGGTACCTCATGAATTAAGCGTAGCAAATCGACAAACGCGCGTCGACTGCTGCGTTACATTGCTCAACCGGCACAATAATGAAGGAATTTTAAATCGGATCATTACATGTGATGAAAAGTGGATACTGTACGATAATCGTAAACGCTCAATGGCTGAACCCTGGTGAACCAGCAAAGTCTTGCCCCAAGCGTGAATAGACTCAAAAAAAGTTACTTGTAAGCGTTTGATGGACTAGTGCCGGTGTCGTACACTATAGCTTTCTTAAATCTGGTCAGAAGAATATGGCTGATGTCTATTGTCAGCAACTGCAAACCATGAAATGGAATGGAAAAGCTCGTCGTTAAACAACCGAGACTTGACAATCGCTCTACGCCACTGCTGCTTCAAGACAACGCTAGACCACACACGGCCCAACAGACGGCTACCAAATTAGAGGAGCTTCAATTGCAATGTCTAAGACATCCACCGTACTCTCCGGACCTTGATCCAACATATTACCATTTTATTAGAAATTTGGATATCTTCTTGCAAAGAAAAAAATTCAATTCCGATGAGGCAGTCCAAACCGCTTTCAAAGATTTCATTGATTCCCGTCCGAATGGTTTTTTTTAGTAAAGGTATCAATGAACTACCTATAAGATGGCAAAAGTGTTTAAATTGCAATAGTACATTTTTTGATTAATAAAATATATTTTAATATGAAAAAATCGCCTTTATGTTCCTCCAATACAAAACGCCAATTTCATATGTAAGGACTTAATAATGTAGGGCTAACGTGATATTTGTAATATGTAACCATCCAGACTCACGGCTAGAAATCTCACCGAGAAGTCTCGCCGGGCCTTCTCGCGAGAACAAACATTTTATTCACACTCTCATTTGAGATCTGTTTCCTATGCAGTATGGACGACATTGACGAAATTGAAACTGCAGCAGGTTTGGCTCTGTGTGCCATTGCATATTATAACTTTGTCAATGTCGTTGGGTCTACCTATGATAATAAAAAATATAAATATCAAACTCTTTCAAGTAAGTACCTATTAATAATAATTATATTATAGCTTCCTAAAAATATGAACAATTCGTCAAACGGACGTTGTAATTAGTGACTATAGGTATATATTAAATAAACTGAAACCCTTGAGTAAATGAACTAGCATCTATTTAAGTTCACAACGCATTAGCACAACTAAAAATCGAGAAATAAACTGACTTTTTAAAAAAAAATTAAACCGACTTCAAAAAAAAAACACAAACGACAAAAACTTTAACCAAACAAAAACAGTACCTACATAACTAAAAAGCGATAAATAACCTAATTTATCTACTTAATGCATATTATATATCTACAACTATTTAAATATTTACAACTAAATACCTAATACTTTAACAAAGTCATCTTTAACTATTTAAATATTTACAGTTGTCACTTATTTTTGAAGTCGGTGCCAGCCAAACAAATAAATTTAATTAAGAAAACTGGCCGACACTAAAATTTTACAAATCTTCCAATAAGAATTTTTCAAATTGGACCAGTCGTTCTTGAGATTAGCGCGTTTAAACTAGCAAACAAACCCCCCTTCCGCATTATAATTTATTTAGGTAAAGTCACTAGTAATTGACCATGTACCTGTAGTTGACCATTAACGCACATAAACCGATAAAATAAGAATTCGCGGCAATGTTTTTAACAAATTCCATATAAAGTAGTCAGGGCTGCCATCTGGCCAACGAAGCGCTTGAACTGTGCGTCCATATCTGTTAAATATTCCTAATGGCCGCGAGTTGTTTGTTGAGTGGTGCATCGTAAATCTATTATTCGTTTTTTTTTTACATATTTCTTAAAGGTTAAAAAAGTTTGATTTTAAATATTGGTAACATTGTCACCTAGTTGATGGTAAGATTTTATTCCTTTCTTTTCGCTTAAAGTTTACTTATAATGATAATAGATATTTAAAATTTAAAATTTTGTTAAGATTGAAATACGGGGGTGGTCCACTACTGATTCCGTTTTACCATGAATGTCTAGTAATTGACCATGATGGTCAACTTCTGATATTTCTTTTACCATGTTATTATACTGTATGTAATAACATATGAAGAGCAGCATTAATTAAAATGAACTATTGTAAATATTACAAACTATTGTAAAACGTAAATTTCTCTTATTTTGCTTCATAATTAGCAACCAACCCAATTAAAACTAATGGTCATCTACTGATGCAAAATATGGTCATCTACTAGTTTTTTGATGGTCAACTAATAAATCTCTAATAGTAGATTTTATTTTATTTTTTATTTTTATTCAACCATTGTTTAAGAAAAAATACTGGTTCATTTGTTTAATGACTTCTAAAAAGCTGACAAAAAAACTAACAGTTCTTTGAAATAAGATTGTAATTAAAATGGAACATAAAAAAATGAAATTTTGCGTCCTTAAGTGGTCATCTACTGGTGCTTTTACCTTAGTATAGATTGTATTTTGCCGTGTGTGTGGCTTTGCGTTTGCCGGCCGCGCGCGTCAAACAACACAACAGACTACGTTACCAAGGCTGCAGGCTGGCACCGACTTCAAAAATAAGTGACAACTGTAAATATTTAAATAGTTAAAGATGACTTTGTTAAAGTATTAGGTATTTAGTTGTAAATATTTAAATAGTTGTAGATATATAATATGCATTAAGTAGATAAATTAGGTTATTTATCGCTTTTTAGTTATGTAGGTACTGTTTTTGTTTGGTTAAAGTTTTTGTCGTTTGTGTTTTTTTTTTGAAGTCGGTTTTTTACGAATACTGTCGACCAAACGCAAAAATCTCTCGTCAGTAAGTAATAATAATATAGTAGTTTAATATTTTCTATAAATATTTCATTTACTTCTTTACACATGGGGCATGCTTAGGAATAAGTGTATTATAATAATAACTATATTAGTCAAGCGATAGAAAATGCATAGTCTTAACTAAAAGTCATTACAGAGGACTCCACCGACAGTAGCAAACCTCCTAAATGATGATCATATTATACATAATAATTTAAAAAACATTATCTGTGGTATATTATCAAAACGTCCGCCAGCGTCTCACCTTGATATTATTAATATAATGAGCGGCGCGCGAGCCGAGATAGCGGAGGAATTAATAAGCGCATACCGGGGGCCCCTCCCGGCCCTTATCGGGGCCCTATAAATCAACCCTAGGGCCAGTCGGCTCTCGGCCAGGACCCGCGGCGCACGACCCTTCGGGATCCCTTCAAAGTTTTTCCAAAAGCCACTTGAGCGATCTTCTTACGCTCGACTGACTGCC
Organism: Celastrina argiolus; assembly: GCA_905187575.2. Lineage (NCBI taxonomy): Eukaryota > Metazoa > Arthropoda > Insecta > Lepidoptera > Lycaenidae > Celastrina > Celastrina argiolus. The sequence continues at coordinate 1,421,002 of LR994597.1, forward strand.
AACCATCCGTCATAATTAAATCCACGTTCAGTGTGTAAACGTCTCGTTAAAATAGAAAAAAAAGTGAAGTGATTTGTTATCTGTGCCCCGCGGAGCGGAACTGACAGCTGTCAAAGTGAACGGTTCGGCGAGATTCAAATTTGGATTTTTTCTTTAATTTTAACATTGGCTCTTGTTTGTGAATTGAATTTTTTTTATAAGTGAATAAATAACTGAAAGTTGACTGGTAAGTGCAGTTTATAATGTTTGATCTTTTTGCACGGCTTATTTAATACGCGTATTAGGAATGAGCTGATGGCACCTTAGATTAAGATTGTTTTATCTATACATATAATAAATCTGTAGAGGAGTCGTGTCTGTACATTGAAGATATTTGAAAAAAAATATGATGGGGGACCTTTATTTACGCAATAGTACCCAAAACTATGATTTTTGAAATTTTTGTCTGTTTGTCTGTTTGTCTGTTTGTCTGTGGGTTTGTGCACGCTAATCTCAGAAACGGCTTATCCGATTAAGATGTACTTTTCACTAATATATTGCGGCAAGCTTCACTTAACATTTAGTGTTTGTTTTATGTAAATCGGTTCATAAATAAAAAAGTTATGACAATATTAAAAGATCATGTCGTTTTTGCTGGACGTTTGTAGGAAGCGCGCGCTGGTCCCGGGAGCCGTGCGCCGCCGCGCGCGCGCGTCGCTTCAAATTGTATTAGCAGCAAACGCACCGGGGCCGCGGGGGTGACTTTTATTTGTTAGTTTTAGGCAAGCCTAGCAAGCTAGGTAGGAACAATCTAAGATTTTTTTTCTTGAGTTTATTACGAAAGTTATTTGTATAAAAATAGTTAGTACTTTTACTGTACAGTCCTTTGTGATAAGTAGGTACTGTATACATATTTGTTAGCGTAGGTTAGTAATAAGTAAATAAATAAAAACCGGCCAAGTGCGAGTTGGACTTGCACACCGAGAGTTCCATACAAACCTGATTGACATAGAATTTTGATTTGGTTACAGCTTGAATATATTAGAGACCTAAGTATTTGTTATAAGTTTCAATTAAACACATTCATGACAAACGGTACGAAGTTTAAAAAAATCCAAATATTTTTACTACTTATCTATATAATGTTACTAAAAACGTATGGTTTTAGACGTTGCTTGGTTTCAAATTTTATGATTTTGAGTTCACGGGAAGTACCCTTTAGGTTTTGATTCCCTTGCGAGTGTCGAAAATGACGAAATTTAGCGACATAAGCGACTGCTTTTGATTGCATTGGCTAAGAAGTCTGATTTTTCACTGCTTCAAGGAACAGTAGTTCCTGAGTATTTTATATAATTTTCATCACAACACGCGTTTCTGAGTAAAAGGGTCTTGACAGACAGACGGACATGGAAATGATCTTATAATATGTGTTTCGTTTTTTCCTTTTGAGGTACGGAATCTTAAAAACAGTTTTAAGATTTTCATAAATATACTGCTCTTTTTTTGTTTTTTCTATTTAATAAGATAGACGTTAAAAACATCTCGATAGTTACTAAACTGTGTTACAGGGGAAAACTGTTGATACAACTCGATTCCAATCGAGATACCTTTTGAAATTCTAGCCTTTTGCGGCCTGTCCTGGATATGTGTTAACAGTGTGATTATTATGGGTTTTTTTGTCAAATATCATATGTCATAATATTGATAGAGTATTCTCTTATACAAATCTATCTATACGCCAAATGCCGTACTTTTAATACAATTATAGCAAGGTTGAGTAGGTACCTACATTTATACAATACGTTATCCGAGAGTTATACTCAGCGTGCATCATTAGCAATGTATAATATTATTTTGCATCTATATTATAGTTCTCATTCCGTCCGTTTAAATTCATACTACAGCCTACTATTACTGTACATTTTTATAGTTTTCTTTGTCCAAATTATGTATTCGATAACTGCATAATATATAGAATTTTGATTAACATAAGTATTGTGTTTACAGTTAAACTAAAAAAGTTATGTCAATATAAGTTAGATTTATATTTGTCTTGATATTTTATTTCTTAGTTTTTATCATGGACCGAATGGTTTTTATGTTAGGTACAACTTAGGTTTGTTTTCTTTCTTTTGGGACTTTCTATATTTTGCTACTTTTCTGTATAAAATCAGTTAGTACTTTAACAGTGAAGTGATTTATAATCAGTACCTACATGTTTGGTTATTAATAAATAAAAAAACCGGGCAAGTGCGAGTCGGACTTACGCACCGAAAAGACCGCAAAATTAAAAAACAGCGGGGCGCGCTCACTTAATATCATTGTCGCCACACCAGCAGCGTCGGCGTGGAAACGATCATCGTCTGTAGTCGCTGCGGCGCAAAATCCATACAAATCTTAGTACTAGATGTTCGTCATGTATGTACGCGTACTATCAAGTAGTCCCGTTCGCATTATAGTAATTGTACACGGTCGTTTGTCAAGCTGGTAGTAGGAATTGTCAACATAAAGTAGTTTTTTAAATACCTTACGACATTACGACAGTTTTTATAACTAAAAATATTTTTAAAACAGATATATTATAACACTGCCCTAAATCACTTTTCCACGCGTACGAAGTCGCGGGCACAGCTAGTAATCTAATATATATTATAAAATTCTCGTGTCACAGTGTTACTTACCATACTCCTCCAAAACGGCTTGACCGATTCTTATATTTTTATATGCATAATATCCAGTAGGGCTGAGAATCGGCTAATATTTATTTTTCACACCCCTAACTGATAATTTTGTATATTTTTTTGCAGTTTTTTTTAAAAAGTGGCAGTAAAAAATACATACAACCCTATTTATAATAATATATATTTTTCACTATTTTATCACTCAGCCCTATTTTCTAATAGTTGTTTTAGTAATTTTCAATCCAGCACCAAAACTGATCAATTATCACTTGGTTTCGTTAGGTTAGGTTTTCGGGTTTGCGGGTTTCCAGTTTGTGGATTCTGGGATTTCGGGTTCAGGGTCCCGGGTTTGCGGGTTCCGCGTTGCGGTTTCCGCGTTGAGGTTTCCGCGTTGCGGGTTCCGCGTTCCGGGTTCCGCGTTGCTAAGTATTGAGACTTATATGGGGGTTCAAAGTTAATTATGCAGTTGGCGTATCTAGATAAGAGAACAAATATACAGAGTTTCCAGACGGAAATTCCAAAGTTTTTAGGTTTGTCCTTTATTTATATACTAAACGCTACTTGTATTCCAAATTTGAAGATTCTATGTCTGCTAGAAGTGCCTAATTTAATTTTGATGATGGTTCAGTGAGTGAATGAGTCAGTGACAAAATTAAGAAATTTCACAAGATATAATTCTTAAACTTCTGTTTCAAATTAAATGAAATTTGAAATATACTGTTTTTATACAATTCCTAATTAGTTACTAAAAATGCAGCGTTATAGTTTTATTGACAACGAAGTAATAAGGTGTCAAAAATGGCCTGAATTGTTTCGAGAAAAGGATGGTATACGGTCGTGGCTTAACTTGTCAGCGGCACTGCCGTGCCCCCAGATACAAAATCTTAAATATGTATATGTTATAAAACTATTCTGATACTTAGCCTGGGGCCAGACTGTCATGATATATTTTTAAATTTTCATCGCTACCCTAAAACCTTTGCGCCGCGTCGCGTTCCAGTGTGAAAGTTGGTAATGGCGGACACACACGACCGTCACTCGACACGACGCCGCCATAAATCAAGAAAGCAATTACCGAAGATTCCCCGAAGGTGTTTGGAATTCATTTCGAACTTCAAAATTAAATTATTGGGAGTTATTTTGGCGTTGTCGATTACTCGGTGTTGAAAGGCAGTTTTTACTCATAACTTTGCACTTCCTAATCTATTTATTCATTACATTATTGCAAACATTTGGGTTATTTCAATTCTTTATTTCCGGAAATTGGTTACATGGTTGTTACAATAGTTGACACACAGTGGGCGCAAAAAAATTACCCAGAAAATTCGGATATTTTAATGTACTTAATACTTTACGACGTATTCTATAATGTTTAAGGGACAGTTTGAGCTGAATTTTCTCGAATCAGAGTTTTGCTACATAACACCTTCATTCATTCATGTCTTCAATTGTAAATAGCGAAACTGCTTTCTTGCGTGTTACACTTGAAGGTTCAAGACATTTTTAATTTCGTATAAAATAGTTTACACTAAGCAATTAATTTTCGCCTCATTCATCAACGTCGCTTTATCGCGAATCGCCAACACCTCACAGAAAACGGGGCCCAAAATATTTTAAATTACCATAATTTATGTATTAGAGGACGTTGTTAAATTAAATTTAAAAAACAAAAACGACCTCATTATCGTTATTATTTAGAACTGAAATGTATACACCGTCCATTTTAATTAAGATTATTTTTTAATATTATTTATTAAATTTTACAAAATCCCCTAGATTTAAGAACTATTTAACAATTATAAGGAAATTCTTTTTGCTCCGATTTTCTACCGATTTTGTTCCGGATTATTCCACAATACAAATTTGACTGACTTTTTGTACCTACGACGTGTGAGCTGTACTTTTATCTACTTTGTGGCTTCAATAGCCACAAAATCAGTATGTTCTTTTTTACAAAGTCATTACAAACAGTATGTCGTTAGGCACCTTATATTAATGGCGTGTTTCACCAAGCAATGTTAAAGTTAATATTCGTTAAATATCATGTTGTTCCTATCAATGAATGAGAAGGCATGGTATTTTAACAAGCCGTTAACACTAACATGCGTTGGTGAAATCGTTACTAAGGCCGTGTTTCACCAAGCAATGTTAAAGTTTACGCCATGTTAAAATACCATACCATCTCATTCATTGACAGGAAATACGAGACGGATAACATGATATTTAACATGGCGTTAACCTTAACATTGCTTGGTGAAACACGCCCTAAGGGTTACATAGAGTTAGTTTAACATCAAAAATCGTATCAAGTTAGGACAATACAGGCTCATCATCATGAAGACCCGATGCGTCTTCAAAGATAACCGAATGGATGAAGGGAGAAGATCGGAATTGAAGAGAGGCCATAGGAATTCAGGAAAGACTGTTTTTAAAAAGGGTTTAGCTATTGCATTGAGCGTGGAGACCGCATCCAGGAATTCTCTAACGATAACAATCTAACACCCCCCACTCCGACCGGCACAGCGGTGATACTTTTTATTGCCATCTATCGATAAATAGCAGAACTTTTAGTAACTTTTTTGAAATACCACGCTTGTCTCTTTAGCTCAGCAACTCGTCTCCTGGCATTGCTTGTATCGGATAAGTTGTTGTAAAATTCTATGCAATAGCTTTGCTGTAGCAGTCCCCGAGTGCCACACGTCTTTTTTTAATTTATTTTATTAGGCTTACCCCCATTGGAAATACAGATTCAACTCCACTAAATCTCACTGTTTCCGGTGTAGATAGCGTGCGTCCATTAAAACGATTTTAATAAAGAGACGAACTCTCTCATCGTAAATTATCCCGCAAGTACCCGTATACTATTATACCAGTGGTTCCCAATCAGTCGGGTCGTAAGGTACACGGACGATTGGGAAAGGTATTTGATAGATACGAATACGATTCGGGTTTGGCGAGGAGTCATTATAAAAAAAATGTACATACTTAAAAAATTAGGTAGGTAGGTACTTCATCTGTTACATAAATATAGTTATAGGGTGTAAAAAGAGCAGTCACTATAACTTTGAGATACGATTATACTACATTTCCGCATTTTGGAAATGTATTTTTTTTATATATTCTTTTGTCAAAAACTAAAATTTTTATTTTTTATTTTTCACCATTTCTTATTTTTCCGTCGCAAAAATAACTACATAAAAATTTTTTGCTGCTTTTTGTTTGCTCTTTTACCCGTTATATCTACACCCGTAGATATAACGGGTGTAAAAAGAGCAGAGTTTTTTTCTGTAACAATTTCCTTTCGACTATAATAATAATGTTCTTACAGTACAAGATTTTATTTTTACTTTATTTTCATTTCTTATGTTTTGGTATGAATTATCTATTCTATTTATTGAAAAAAATATATGAAAAAAACACGATCCGTAAAAACAGTTTTATCTTAATTTTTTTGTATAAAGGGTTCCTAAAATTTAATTAAATTGGTCCATGGCCCAATGTAGTTTGGGAAGCGCTGCACTATACACTATAGTCAATGAGGCGTATCGTGGGGTCATTATTGCCGAATCTAACTCCCATGGGCCATGGCGGCCGCCACCGCACGCGCCACTCAAATATTCAGGGGAAGATGGTGTCCATTACACATACACCCCATGCATTTTACATAACTTGTTTACGCCATGTTTTTTATGGGAAATGCAACTAAAATATCTTCGAGGACCTATAATATTTTTTATATTACATTGAAACTCCAACCCTTTTTATCACCAAAGAATTGAAGGCATGAATCGATGAAGGTGGTATGTCGCAAAAAAAATTGCCTAGAAAATTGAGTTTAAACAGTCATTTAAATATTTTAGGATTACATATTACATTGATTCTAGAGACGGATCTTTAGATTAATGAACTTAATTCTTTACGACGTATTCTAAAATGTTTAAGTGACAGTTTGAACTCAATTTTATAGAAATCATAATTTTGCTACATATCACCTTCATCCATTCATGTCTTCAAATAATATATATTAAATATATATTATATATATTTTAATTTTATTACGACGTAACCATTGTGACGCACAGATTGGACGTCATAGTAAGAAATGATAGAAATTATGCATTCTAACCGAATATTGTACTTTTTTTCTGGCTGACACTTTCATATTTTGGCCCAAAATGAATGATGTCCTTTTCTACACTCCTGTGTCATTGATGTGAATAGTAAAACGTATTATATTTCCGTTGTCTGGTACGTGTAACTTAACATTCGGATAGCACGAGACTAGATTTAAGTAGCGTAAAACGTCCCTAGATATTAATATTTTGTTTACACAATGTTTTTTATGGGAAATGCAATTAAATTATCTTATTTGGGACATTTTTTTGAAAAGGTTGTGCCTATTAAATATAAACTCGTATCATATTTAATTGCATAATAATTTCGACATTCTATCACATTTTTATTACTAAGGGTAAACTATTTGTATACTTTAGCAGTCACTCTCCAAAATCTTTATTGTAACTCTTATTGATTTATCAATATTTATGAATAAATCGTGAAGTGGTTGATTTTTATTACGTCGCAATAGATAAATAATATAGTATATTATGCTCTCAGGAATATGAAATATATCTCTTACCTACACACGCATAGGACTTATCGTCTTTGATAAGTCTGGTGTGTAATATTTACAAAACGAAATCGTATTCGTTAAGTGGACAAAGAGAGGAATCAAAATAAACTATAATACATAATGATTTAATATTCTTCACAAACCAACTGTCCGTCTTCATACTTCAGGCCTTCGAAAGTCATAATAATACTTCTCAGCTCGTCTTCGCTCAGTATTCTCTTGCCGAAGAGGTAATGCCTCAGGACCTCCTCCCGTTCAAACTGAAGCATCAAATCGTCATTGATTTTTATGACGACGACCCTGTTGTTGTCGAGCGGGTGACATTGACAGCTGTCAGTCAGGGCGCGCGCCGCCTCGTCGAAGTTTGTGACGATGTCGAACAGCACGCTGACGGGGAGGAACCTGGTCTCCTGGTATAGCACCGCCAGGCTGGGCTCGTCCCGTCCGCATTCGCACGAGATGGGAATATTTTGAAAGTCTATGTTTCGGTACCTCGCGTAGGTACAGTTCGGTACCAATTCTATCGGTTTTGGCCAGACGTAGAGAAGATTGTAGTCCCCTAGCAGTTCCGCGCCATCGTACTCAGATATGTCCGTGTTGGCCACGTTCGAAATGAGAAAAGTAAATATTATAAAACACAACATGTTGTTTTGGCGACCTCTTTGGCACTGATATCGAATGTTTTGATTTTAAAGTGTAACATTAATTACATTATTTCTATAATGTTTTGTACATTATCATATGAGCGTGAGTTTATCGGTTGGTGATCTGTACCCCAGTCATTTTTGCCCACTAGGTACTGATACGAGCTCCTTGGTGATAAAGGTCCCGCACTTTAGGCTGTGTAGTGTGTATAGGTACCGCATGTAGAACGATATTAGCATAGATTAGTTTTATTCATATTATAGTTTGAGAGTAGACAATAAAAACTGATTGAAAGTATTCTTCGAAATGTATACGTTCGCGTGAATCGCAGTTATACCTATTACACTAAGGGCCGATTTTTCAATCGTCAGATAACATTTATCTAAGGAATAAATATGTGACTTTGGCAGATTTTGTATGGAACTAATGTCAAAGTCACAAGTTTATTAAACAGATAAAAGTTATCTGACGATTGAAAATCGGCCCTTATTTATATTCTAAGGTATGTGTAATTTTGAATAACCGTAAATAATACCCGTCAACATATCACCTCTATTATTTATACAATTAATTATTGTATTTATTTGCAATGTAATGAAATTTTGACCAACTTTTTCAGAAACACAAAATTAACGTTTACATTATAATGAAACTAGCGACCCGCTCCGGCTTCGCACGGGTGCAATGCTGATACTAAATTAAATACACTACAGAAAAAATATAACTGATACGTCGCAAACGCAAATTTTAAATTTGTAATATCTCCGAAAATATTTGTTTAATTTACATGCTGTAAGGAACCATATTGATCTATATTAATTGCACACCGTATTTAAGGTACTTAATTCGATAAGGATTAATGCCGTATTGCTTAAAATAGCTTCGTAAATAAGCCATTTTTTCACGTAAAAAGTAAACAATAAAAATGGTTAATGTGGGTTATCCCTAAAAGATAAACATATACCATCGCGGACTTTTTTGTAGACCTTTTTATGGTGTACAATACTGATTTGATCTAACTCGTAGGGTTTAGGCAGCATTTTTGCTAAAATAGGTTAATTTCCTACATCACGTTAGAAACGTACATTAATTTGATCTAACTCGTAGGGTTTAGGCGGCATTTTTGCTAAAATAGGTTAATTTACGACATCACGTTAGAAACCTCTAAAATTAGCAATGTTGCCTTAGTATATTATGCATGTATTCTACATATAAACCTTCCTCTTGAATCACTCTATCTATTGGAAAAAACCACATCAAAATCCGTTGCGTAGTTTTAAAGATTTAAGCGCACATAGGGATATAGGGACAGAAAAGGCGACTTTGTTTTATACTATGTAGTGATATACAATGTTTATATGTTACTGAAATTTGTCGCGTATTCATAATTATGAATTTAAGTTTGTATACTATTCACTGAAATACTGCTGTTTACTTCATTATGAAAATAATGTATTCATAATTTTAAACACTTTGCTGGTTACATCACTTTGAATACAATATGGTGACGATATTTTTGAAATATGATTGTAGACATATTTTTGCAAATTTGTAGATGTATCCATGTTAATGCATGTGACTGTATCAGCGGTGAAACAGTTAGTTTTTTATATTATTGTACTAGCTGACTCTTGCCCACTTTGTTGAGCATAAAAACAGTTTGTGATGAAATTCAACTAAAAAAAAACAAAAAACCGAACCCAGAAAAAGAATTAATTTCTAGAATGAGAAAAGGTATTATAACCATCCCAAAATTATAGTGACTGTTCTTTTACACCCGTTATAATAAAGTGGGAACTACCTATAAGATTATGTATGTATTGTAAGGAGAAATAAATTTAATTGATTCGTTGTGTTATACAAAGTGACCGCCAGCGAACGCATTTAATTTAGAGACCAAATCACTTGAATTATCCGGCAAGTGAGCTGTGTTATGCCATGGACCAATTATTATTGGTCTATGGTTATACTTAACGCCTCCATGGTCCAGTGGTTAAAGTTTATCCAGAGCCAAGCTCGCGTCTAGAAACTCGGAGTTGTGAGTTCGATCCCATAGAAGATCTAAATCTATTGATGTCAAATCTGGATAATACATTATCTCATCAAAAACATAACTTGTAAAAAATGCCAAGTCATTATTCATCATACATCAAATTATTATTATTTTTTTAATTGTAACCTCGAAGCAAATGCGTTGTTTATGATAAGGACGGCAGAATCTACAAAATGTTTATTCATCGGTATAGAAAAAAGTATAGTGATATATGTACTGAGCTTGTTTACATTATGATTACTGTCCATTATTAAACAAGTCGGTTGAGTTTATCGCTTTTTCTTCAAAATTAGCGTCCGCAATTCGCAAGTCACGAGAGCAGTAGGGTAAGCAGGAATTATTGTCAGTAACGTGTTTGCTCCGTTATTGAAAGATAATTGAGAGAAAATTATGACAACGTCCATACAATTGATATATTATATAACGTTACTAATACGTAGGTAATAGGAGGCTCCTTATTTTAACTAGCGTTTGAGTATTCGGCCTAACGACTTCATATACAACGCGAGTGAGATACTCAGAAACAGTTGTAAAGGAACATAAACATAGGCAAAAAAATATACAAGTAAAAAGAACAAATTGTATTTTATGTAATACAAAAAATAATTTTAAACAAAAAAAAACCGACTTCAAAAGGTGAACTAAAAAGCAAAAAATAAATTTACTTCGCACAAAGTAATACTTATTTTCACTTAAAGAAATAAATTTATTCTATAATTTTGAAGTCGGTGCCAAGTCCAGCGTTCTTTCATAATTTTAGTATATAGTAATAGTTACATTGATAGTTGTATATTGTTTTCTGATTCTTTTTTCTGTGACTGCCTACATATATTTAGTAATTTGATGTTGCAGTAAGGTTGTTGAAGTACTTACTTGGCACCGACTTCAAAATTATAGAATAAATTTATTTCTTTAAGTGAAAATAAGTATTACTTTGTGCGAAGTAAATTTATTTTTTGCTTTTTAGTTCACCTTTTGAAGTCGGTTTTTTTTTGTTTAAAATTATTTTATTTTAAGATTTTTAGTTAAACAACGCTGAAATCTTCAAACGTGTATCTCTAAGGACTCAGAAGTTCTGTTTACTACTTTAGGTCCAGGATATGGTGCAAAATCTTACTATTTGGTAATATATGCTTGGGATACTTCAGAAAAAATCAAAATCGATATATGTTTCCATATAAATTTTGAGGAGTTCCCTCGATTCCTCACGGATCTCATCATCAGGTCACCACTTTGGTAAACACTGGTACAACACTGTTATTGACGTAGTGACGTATGCTTGCATTTCTTCAAACAACGCTGCAATCTTCAAACGTGTATCTCTAAGGACTCAAAAGTTCTGTTCAGTACTTTAGGTCGAGGATATGGTGCAAAATGTTACTATTTGGTAACATATGCTTGGGCCACTTCAGAAAACATCAAAATCGATATATGTTTCCATATAAATTTTGAGGAGTTCCCTCGATTCCTCACGGATCCCATCATCAGGTCACCACTTTGGTAAACACTGGTACAACACTGTAATTGACGTAGTGGCGTATGCTTGCATTTCTTTAAACAACGCTGCAATTTTCAAACGTGTATCTCTAAGGACTCAAAAGTTCTGTTCAGTACTTTAGGTCCAGGATATGGTGCAAAATCTTACTATTTGGTAACATATGCTTGGGCCACTTCAGAAAACATCAAAATCGATATATGTTTCCATATAAATTTTGAGGAGTTCCCTCGATTCCTCACGGATCCCATCATCAGGTCACCACTTTGGTAACCACTGGTACAACACTGTAATTGACGTAGTGGCATATGCTTGCATTTCTTCAAACAACGCTGCAATCTTCAAACGTGTATCTCTAAGGACTCAAAAGTTCTGTTCAGTACTTTAGGTCGAGGATATGGTGCAAAATGTTACTATTTGGTAACATATGCTTGGGCCACTTCAGAAAACATCAAAATCGATATATGTTTCCATATAAATTTTGAGGAGTTCCCTCGATTCCTCACGGATCCCATCATCAGGTCACCACTTTGGTAAACACTGGTACAACACTGTAATTGACGTAGTGGCGTATGCTTGCATTTCTTTAAACAACGCTGCAATCTTCAAACGTGTATCTCTAAGGACTCAGAAGTTCTGTTCAGTACTTTAGGTCCAGGATGTGTTGCAAAATCTTACTATTTGGTAACATATGCTTGGGCTACTTCAGAAAACATCAAAATCTATATATGTTTCCATATAAATTTTGAGGAGTTCCCTCGATTCCTCACGGATCCCATCATCAGGTCACCACTTTGGTGACAATGGGACCAAACGGGAAGCACCACCTTTCAAACAAAAAAAAAATCATCCAAATCGGTTCACCCAGGCGAAAGTTCTGAGGTAACAAACATAAAAAAAAAAAAAAAAAAAAAAAAAAAAAACATACAGACGAATTGAGAACCTCCTCCTTTTTTTGGAAGTCGGTTAAAAATTATATACAATTGTCACCTGTGCTGTGCTGAAAGACATTCGAATACACCGGTTCTGTACCTCCAAAGGAAAACTTCATCACTTAATCCTCTTTACACAGCAGAATTCCGTCATCGTACTTCAGGAATTTGATGGTGGATATCACCTCGCGGATCTCGGCCTCCGAGGGCACCACCTTCGAGAAGATCTTGTGTCTCAGCGTGGGTCCGTCCTGCTCGTACTGCAGCACCATGTTGTCATTCAGCTTCAGAGCCACAACCTTGCTCATCGGGTACGGGTCGCAGGCGCAGTCGTCGGCCAGAGCAAGAGACGCCTCGTCGAAGTCTTTGACGATATCGAACAGGACATTCTGGCTCATGAAGCGAGTGTCCTCCCACAGGAGCGCCGCCCGCACTCGCAGGACAACTGCAAGCTGCCCTTGTGCTTGTATCTGGCGGAGGCGCAGTTCGGCAGCTGCCTCAGCGCCTCGGCTTTGGGCCAGGCGAAGGTGAGCTTGTACCTGCCGACCAGCTCCGGAGCCTGGTTGTCGGTGATGTCGGCGCTGGACGCGGAGGCGAGGACGGCGGCGAACAGAAGCAGCAACATGGTGGCGGGTCGAGATTCTAATGTCGGAACAACAATCGGCTGACCAATTTATAGTGATCTAACGCTCGGGCAATTAGTTGTGGTCGATGTTGAGGACAAAGGTCACGTATTGTTTTTAACATTTACTTAATCATAATTGTTGATATTTAGATAGAAATCGTGGAAAAAAACGACAAAAAAAGAAAAGAACGTATATTATTGCACGTATTATGAACAAGAATAATTTTAAGCAAAAACACCGACTTCAAAAGGTAAACTAAAAAGCAAATAATTTTCCATTTGTTGAGCACACACTTAATGTAAATTTCAGACTTATTTCATGGATGCATTTGTCAGAACTGGACCAAATTGCTATGGGACCTAACAGGAAGCACCAGCTTTCTAATAACAAACATCCAAATCGGTTCACCCAGGCGAAAGTTCTGAGGTAACAAACATAAAAATAAATACAGACGAATGGAGAACCTCCTCCTTTTTTGAAGTCGGTTAAAAAGGGGAGGGTTGCCAGCATAGCTGACAGATGTTACCAATATAATTTGGGTTGCGTTCTTATTTTCCAACAATAATCGATACTTAGGATTTCGTGTGATGGATGTAGGGTTAATTATTTTTCGCAGTATACCTGTTGCTGTACTGGCCAATATCTTGCCATGATAAGTTTTATTGTCGGGTTAAAATGGAGCCCAGATGGTTAGGTCAGTGGCGCTGTATTTTGAAGGACACATAACGAATGCGCCCTTCAAAATATTTGTATGCTTGCATGAAAAAAACAAGCCCATGTCATCCCGTTCATAAATAACGCTAACATTTTGAAAAAACCGCTGCCTTCACTTTGCTACATTGCTTTGTGTTATAAAATCACATGAACCACATCACCTATATCACAAATGAAAAAATTTCTAGCGCGATGTCAGAAATTCCGATCTGCTGATTTACACGGCGTTTACAAAATCAGCTTTTCGTGGTAGTTTTAAGTATGCGGCCATGAGATGCTGGAACAATATCCCTCCATGTATAAGAAACTGCTTGACAATTTGTGCATTTAAGCGCAAATTACGTGAATACCATTAAAATGAACAAAAATACTGTATATTGTATTACGAACATAACAACCTTATTTAAAGTCTATAATGAATAATATTTTGATTTTGGGTCGCGCCCTTTACATTTGGAATGACAAACTGCCAATGTTAAAAAAAACATATCTATTATTTATTTATTTTTATTTTATTTTATGAATAAAATTATAAGTACCTATTATGATTGATGGATGTATTATCTTATCTTATCTTATCTTATATCTTATATATTTATAAAAATGAATTGCTGTTCGCTAGTCTCGATAAAACTCGAGAACGGCTGAACCGATTTGGCTATTTTTGTCTTGAAATATTCGTGGAAGTCCAGGGAAGGTTTAAACGGTTTCTATGCTCAACGAATTGGGCACGGGTCAGCTAGTTTTATATTATGAATTTCTATAGGTTTTATTATTTACAAGCCAGCTGTCCGTCCTCGTACTTCAAGTCTTTCAGGGTCGATATGACCTCTCGCAGCTCAGTCTCCGTGGGCATAGTCTTCGCGAAGATGTAGTGCCTCAGGATCTCCTCCTGCTCGTACTGCAGCATCAGGTTGTCGTTCAGCTTCACAGCGACCACCCTCCTCAGGTTGATCGGCTCGCATCGGCAGCTGTCGGCCAGAGCGCCCGATGCCCCGTCGACGTCATCCACGATGTCGAACAGGATCGCTTTGCCGATGTACTTGGTGTCCTGCCAGAGGAGTGCCAGGTTGGCGTCCTTTCTGCCGCAGTCGCAGGTCATCCGCCCGCCCCGGAGGTCCTTGTACTTGTATGTGGTCGGGTAGCAGTTGGGCACCTCCTGGCTGGTCTTCGGCCAGACGAAGGCGAGCTTGTAGTCGCCGACGAGCTCCGGGGCTTGGTTGTCGGTGATGTCGGCGGTTGACGCGACGGCGATGATGACGGCGAACAGAAGTGGAGACAACATGGTGGCGGTCAGATTCTCCTCTGATGTGGGAACGCGCGGTTGCCTCATTTATAGCGAGCGACTAATCTTGGGTCGCGGTTTCAGTGCAAAGGTCGAACGTGTTGTTTTTGATATTCGTTTTATTTTAAATTTGTGTTTTGTGCTTTTTGGTTACGTAAAAATGTTAATGTGGAGTAGTTTGATAGTAAAATGGAGATATCTAATTCTGCGTGATTCTTTTTAATTTTTACACCTGGGGGCCTACTCAAGATGCCATCGCTAATTATCGCTTACAAAGTTCGATAGCAAAATGTATGGGATTTGACATAAGCTACGCTAAAGATCGCGATTTGGGACGTCATTTAGCGTACCTTATGTCAAATCCCATACATTTTGTTATCGAACTTTGTAAGCGATAATTAGCGATGGCATCTTGAGTAGGCCCCCTGTACTGTCACGGTAGGTATACAAGAAAAATCACACATACTACTAGGCATCATAAATATGTTAAACGGTTAAACGGTTTTCATGCTCAACGAAGTGGAATAGTCTTATTAATAAAATAAAAAAGTACGTTCAGTTACTTCTATATCATATAGGTCATCACATCATAATATAGGTCCTTTCACCAATTAGACTAAATTGTCTCGTAAAGAATACACTATATTCAGAACCACATCTCCTTTCTCAATCGCCCATCTCCTTTCTTAATCACCCAAATCGGCGCACTCGTAAACACGGCTGTTTGATAGTTATAAACATCGTCGTCTGTGGCGGGCATTAGACACAAAGATAGGCCCGACCTTTGCCCAGAATTTTAAATGTTTTTAGTAATTTAAACACTGTAGCTTCAGTCAACGGTACTCAGACATTAGAGAACCATCGAGCCACCATGTTATCCATCCTACTGTTCGCTTGCATCCTCACCTCCGGATACTGCATGGACATCACCAACAACACGGCTCCGGACTACCTCGGAGAGTACAAGGTGGTGTTCACCTGGCCGAAGCCGAGGCAGCAGGTCCCGAACTGCTCGTTCGCGAAGTACTCCTATTTCGAATACCAAGGTCCCATTCCGAGTATGACCTGCGATTGCGGAAGAAAAGACGCCCAACTGGTTCTCATGAAGCAGAACACCAAATTCGTCGGGATGCCCGTTCTGTTCGACGTCGTGGGCACTTTCGACGAAGCTACCCGCGCTCTGGACGATAGCTGCCGGTGCAAGCCCTTCAACTTCGGACGAGTGGTCGCTCGAAGATAAACGAAAACCTGCAGTACGAGCAGGAGGAGATCCTGAGGCACTACATCTTCGCGAAGGTGATGCCCTCGGAGACTGAGCTGCGGGAGGTCATATCGACCCTGAGGGACTTGAAGTGCGAGGATGGAGAGTTAGTTTGTAAATAATAGAGAAATGTCCACAAATAAAGATGTTAAAGCGATAGCGTTTTCATTTATGTCGTTTTACGAAGAGTCTACAGTGCAATTCTCTAAGCAAAAAAACCGGGACTCCAACGGCGGTAATAGTGAGGATGGCCGAATTGGTATTATATGATATGGTTGGCAGTTTGTGTCGTGATTTTAATAACATTCTGAGGGTAATACTAAAAAATCACACTTTATACTTTTATTTTCACACCTTTAGTACCGTTTATCTCCTAAAGCCACCGCAACCCAAACTTCATAATTGGCCATCATTCTTAATAGGGGCCTTACTCTAACAAAATGATTTGATTTTGATTCAGTACGATCATGCCGCGTACTTCCTAATAAATTGACATTTGTTTATTTTGATTCTCAGTCGATTGATATGGTCGGGAATACAAAAAGTTACGATCTAACAATTTTCTTTATCTTGATTAGTTTCAAAGTAATTCACCAAATAAAATACGAAAAACTACTGATACTGATTCGGTTCTCGATTGTGACGGGAGTAGGCCCGCTGTGTTGGGAGCGTGAGCTGAAAAATGTTTAGAGGGCCTACTCAAGATGCCATCGATAATTATCGCTTACAAAGTTCGATAACAAAATGTATGGGATTTGACATAAGGTACGCTAAATGACATACCAAATCGCGATCATTTAGCGTAGCTTATGTCAAATCCCATACATTTTGTTATCGAACTTTGTAAGCGATAATTAGCGATGGCATCTTGAGTAGGCCCCCAGGTCTTATAAAATGACAAAAGTATGGCGTTCACGGGCTCAGACGATTACCCAAGATTCGTTTTATGCTATAGACAACCGACTTTATGTGGTATGTGGTATGTGGTGTGGTGACATTTGTGATTACAGCGTCGAGGACAGCCTCAACCGATCGCTTAGAGAATGGTACTATGGTCCATGGCCACTACTCTGAAGATCCCTCCCCCTAAACTGGTACCGTGGTATATACCGTATATTACTATAGTGCGTCCGAGATAAATTTAACCTATTTACTTATTGTTCACACTTGTCAACACATTCACCGGAATATTTAAAAATTACAACTCATTATCCAATACATTTTATAACAATTAAACAATAATTAATATGTTTAAACATCAAATGAAAATATTTCACAGAAAAAATACGCCATTTTGACACTGCCGATTGTAGAACATAAGTCTATAGTGTATGGATTCATAGCAAACAATAATCATTGTGTTATTAGTGGCCAATTCGTATCACTAACTAGTCTATGGTTAACCTAACCTAACCTAACTCACGATAGTGGTGCTACTATCGCAGGTTAGGCTTATCACTGTTTTCACCAAATTAACGGCTGCTTGTTGATAGATAATGTTAACGAACTTACGAAATAATCATAAACATGGCCTTTCACAATCTATCTAATAAATATAACGGTAAAAAGAACAGTCATTATAACTTTGGGATATGATATTATGTACCACTTTTGGTGCAAATAAAAATTATGAATTCCATTCTAGATAAGTAATATGTATTTATTTAACAAACTTAAAAAAATATTTTTTCTTTTTCGTTATTCTTGCCTCAAAAATGAGAAATGGTAAAAAGTAAAAAAAAAAACATTTTTATAGACCTCAGGAAGTACTATGGTGAAGGCTTGTGTCCGTTGCTGATGATTATGATGATGAGAGGCAACATTCCTGAGTTTTGCCCGAAACAACATAGATTGTCCGAGCTTTACGACATCTGACGTCTAAAGATAGGCTATACTTATTTGTGAATTAACTCCCACATTTTTAGGCTGTGGGCGAATTGATGATAAATTGTAGCTCAGAAGAACGGCGATTAAGCCAGTTATTAAAAAAAAGGACATTAAAGAGGTGTATAACTTTGAGATTGTACTACCGTTCTTCATATTTTTTGTCGAAAACTAAAAAAGTTATAGTGTTCTTTTTACGCCCGTCATAAAGATAGATTTTTTTCCGTATACGCATTTTAATTAATTCCATTCTCATTGTCATTGTTGTATAAAAAGTTTTCTCACAGGCGATCAAATGATTAGCGTTACAAATCATCCCCCAACCCGCGCCAGACCCGCGCACGCGACCGCCGCGTGGCGCCTAACGGGCCTATGATACCGCGTGGCCAGGGACTCCCGCGACTGCGGCGCGCGGTAACGCAGCGATCCCAGTCCAGGGGGCTGATTCCAGATGCCATCGCTAATTATCGCTTACAAAGTTCGATAACAAAATGTATGGGATTTGACATAAGGTACGCTAAAGGACATACCAAATCGCGATCATTTGGCTTAATATGTCATTTTGTTATCGAACTTTGTAAGCGATAGTTAGCGATGGCATCTTGATCTTATTCTTATTCTTAATAACACTCACGAAGATCGAAAACATAAAATTAAAAATTAAAAAAACCCCAAACTCGAATCCAGGTGTGCGAAGTTTATGATAAATCCTGTAATTTTGTTTTAAACTTCCTAAGTTATGAAAGCCATCTTATTTCTTGTCTAAACCATAAATTAATATTACGACTTGCATTTAGGTACCACTTGTAACTTGCATTAACTAACCCAATGTTTAATTTGAATAGAGACCGGTGCAATTGTGTTGAATCTTAAATATAGTATATCTAATGCAGCACAAAATATACGACCTGAAGAAATTGGTATAATATGATGGATGTCTTAAAATGCAATGATAAGGAAGTAGCGAAATATCTTTTTTTTCTTTTTTTTTAATTGTAATTCGTAATAAAATATAACGTTTAAATTATTTATTATTAAATATCATTTTTAAGTAAATTTGTCGCTACTATATCCCATAGGAGTCGCGACAACTCGCCGCCGCTGTCGCCGCCGCGCACGCCGGGGCTCGTGGCCACACGTAACCCTCTACCTTCAGTTCCACCCCTGACCCCTGATAAGTCACGATAAATGGCCGGTATCTAAAACCGCTCATGTCGATATATAATGAATATTACGCAAGCAACGCTACCAAGTATTGTAGTACTAGATAAAAAAAAATCTTTTTTTTTATTACATTTTTAAGACATGCAGCCCACCAAACTGCGTAGCAATTTGTCGGTGTTTCCCGCCATACGCGTAATATGAAATTCCGCGGAAAACGTACATTTTATTTATTTATTCTTTATGTTGTATAACAATCTAAAACTAACTTAAAATTAGGACTAACAGTAATAGAAGTACAAAGGTATGCTTATCTCTACAAGAGATCTCTGCCAGCAGACCTACGACAGGTCATTGTGAGATACAGAAACGGACACAGATAGTACACACAAGAGAATGAAAAGAACATAATATGTAGAATAACCACTATTTTGCTGTGGTAAAAAGTAGCCTGTGTTATAATCCAGCATGCAAACTACTACAATATAAAATTTCATCAATATCGGTTCAGTAGTTTTTGCGTGAAAACGTAACAAACATTCAAACTCACAAACTATTCCTATACCGGTTTGACAAAAAACAATAATGTTGATAGTAGATATTTATATTTGTACTTACTACTTATTTATATCAGAAATCAGGGTTTTCATTATACTCGCGTATTTATTTTTGGCGAAATTTATATATTTTTTTTACTTACCCCTTTACAGCATTAGTTTATTGTGAGATATATGTATGTCTTACTCCTTTGTAGCATTAGGAAGTGTGATGTGATGTGATAGTGTGATAATGAGGGTAGATGTATAAACGCCTATTTATCGAAATGTATTCACATACACGTCATGTATATACAACACACATACTCCGTTTGATACCTAAAAATATTTTTAGTGTACAAAAAGGACCTATGTTACAAAAAGTGATACCTGTTTGTCAGTAATTAGGGATGACCGTACCCTCCATTAATTTGGATAAGGGCTGCAAAATGCCCTTATAATTAACGGCATGACATGACGCCATTTTTTAGCTTTTGAAGGGTTTATTCGACCCTGGGACCGTAGGAACATTATTTGAGATTTAAGCTAATCCAAGCTAGAGTCCGTTGAAATAAGCTTCTTCGATTCAGCAATAATAATAATAATGCTTTTTTTTAAGACCAAAAAGTCCATAAAAAACATCAATTAATAAAATATTAAAATTATAATTAATAACTACACTACGGATTAGTAAAATAGTTAGTTTTATACATTTAAAAATACTTATCTTACAAAAATACAATTAAGTATATATAAGATTATGAGTTAGTAATTTGTTAGTAAAAATATAATAACGTCCACTGCTGAACATGACCCTCCCCCAAAGTATTCTATGGGGGGTAATTGCCCATACCACGCGTAGAGTTGGCGAGAGCAAATCCCTGCACCAACCCATGGCCCCATCAACCGATCGTGGTTTACGGGCCGAAACATGGGAATGCGCTACTGTCTCGGGCTCTTCCCTTCAGGGGGCCTATTACAAGCTCTTCATTCCAGCCAGTTTACGCCATACAACATGGCTGCCTGGAATTTTCGTATTACGATCACATAATAACTGCATGATGACAGCTAGTTAGCGGACACTTGACACTGGACTTGCTTCCGAATGTCACTTTCAGACAACCAAACTAGGTTGGATCCATTCAGTATAACAAGTCGATGAAATATGAAAAAGAACAAGGCAGTTTAAGACCGAAGAAGAAGAAGTATTATTGAATTGCCTGGAACCAGGCTGGTATTGTGAAATATACGGCCCCTGGTGCGCATTTCTTGATTCCCTACAAGTTATTTATTCTCTTTCTATTTGTCTCTAAGTCCATTCTCCCCTTTCTGGGGCGGACAACACAGATACGACTTCGGTGTCTTCCGATAGTTCGTCCTGGTTATACTATCTTAGCTTGTTCCTTGGTTGCCTCCGTTCAACCATTCTCCTATTTCTAGTCCACTTCTGATCCTGTGCCATAGTCGCGCGTATTCTCGTAGTCGTCCGAAGTTCGCCGCCGTGGAAGCGAGGGTGCAGTAGTAGGCCGGGCCCTCTCTAAAGACTTTTACGCGCCTCCCCGTACAGAGGGCACTCCCAGAGTGCGTGGTGTACGTCTTCTACCGCGGCTTCGCCACAGTAGCATGAACCCACGTCAGCTAAACTTATTCTGTGGAGCCTCCCTCTGAAACAGCCATGACTGGAAGAAGCGAGAGCTGTGTTAATACGAGTATAACAACAATGTTCGCTAAAACTTTGCTGCTCATTTTCGGATATAATAGCTCTCCACAACGATTTCGGTGTCGGTAGCCGATTTCGCCAAGCTAAGTAATTTTTATAGTGGCAAAGCGTGCGCGCAATACATAAGGAAATTCAAGACCAAAAATAGCCGAATCAGTTCAGCTGATCTCGAGTTTTAGCGAGACTAACGAACAGCAATTGATTTTTATGTAGCCTATGTTACTTAGTGATACTGTAGCTTTCTAATGAAAAAAGAATTATTAAAATTGGTCCAGTACTTTTTGAGTTAAGTTACATACAAAAATACAAATCTTTCCTCTTTATAATATTAGTGTAGATGTAGTTTACCCTTTCTGTACGGAGCTCTGAAATAACGAAATAGTAAATCCCATCAATAAATAAGCAATAACTAACGTTTAGTTAATCCCGTCTCGTTTTGACTGGTGCGGGGGGTTCCCACGACTAGGGGAGACACCCTAGGGGAGCCCATTAAAAACAAATAAACGGATTATAATACAAATTTTCTAAACATAACATTAGCATGATTTGTCTGGTTCTGTTGTATGGGTGGGTTATTTGGAGGGAGGGCTTGAATATTATTAAGTTGTTTATTGTGTGAGATAATTAAAAAGTATGTTAAAATTTTTAATACAAGATTGACCTAGAATATTAGTATTTATAGAGTAGGTAGGTAGAGAGGTTAGCTCAGTTATTATTTGTATATTTTATTATTATTATTTTTCATTATTTTAATCCTAATATTAAGTTGCCACATAAATATTTTATAATTTTAAAATAAAATAAATTCACCTTCAAATAAAAAAATAAAAAAAGATTTACTAATAAAAAGTATTTTTGCGTTACAATATTTGATATATTGCTTTATAAAATACTAGCTGACCCGTGCCTACTTCGCTAAGCATGGAAACCGTGTAAGCCTTCCCGGGACTTCCACGAATATTTCAAGACCAAAAAAAGCCGAGTCAGTACAGCTCATCTCGAGTTTTAGCGACACTAACGAACAGCAATTTATTTTTATATAGCCTATGTTACTCGTTTATGATGTAGCTTTTTAATAAAAAATAATTATAAAAATCGGTCCAGTACTTTTTGAGTTAAGTCGTTACATACAAAAATACAAATCTTTCCTCTTTATAATATTAGTGTAGATAACTATAGATTCATCGGATGGTGCTTTTAACCCTAACAATAACTAACAATAACAATGTAACATTTAGGCCGTGTTTCACCAAGCAATGTTAAAGTTAACGCCATGTTAAAATAACATGCCATCTCATTCATTGACTGGAAATACGAGAGGGTTATCATGATATTTAACGAAGGATTAATTTTAACATTGCTTGGTAAAACACGTTCTTAACCATGCTGTGTATTGTTTAGACAGTGCTATATTTAGGGTGTGTTTCACCAAGCAATGTTAAAGTTAATCCTTCGTTAAATATAATGTTGTTCCTCTCGTAATTCCTATCAATGAAGGGATGGTATTTTAATATGCCGTTATGCGTTGATGAAATCGAGACTTAACTGCCTCAAACGCCTCCGTGGTCTAGTGGCTTAGAGCGATGATCTCGACTCAGAGTTCGTGGGTTCGATTCCCGCACTAGAAAAATAAAAAATGTTGTTTTCAAGTTTGGTTGGGACAATGCAGGCTGATCACCCGATTGTCTGACAAGAAAGATGATCCATGAGTCGGTGATCCGTCCGACTAGGTTATGAGAGTGAAGGAAGACATAGTGCTTCTGTGTATTGCGCACACACTTGGGCACTAAAATAATTCCTGCTTAGCTGGCCTTGTTCCAATGAAACAAGACCACAGCAGCTGGTGTGGGAGGCATTATTATTATTTAACCCTATAACTTCAGCAACAATGTTATATTTAACCATATAACCACAGGTCTATATACTGCGTAGACGGTGTAATACCGAGGTGGGGTATTTCAATTTGATTTAAGCCCTAGGGCTCCGGGAGCTCCGGGGTGCTCCGGGGGACTCGCGTCTTATCCCTCACGCATGGCGGGAATAAAAATCGTTTAAGTCCCATGCCATAATATACCTTCGGGCGCCGTAAGATGAAAAATGTGTAGTTAGTTTGAAATTGTATATCAACCGGCCTGGTGCGAGTCGTAATTGCGCACGAGGGGTTCTGTATAAAACGATGAATCACGTTTGTTGTATGGGCGCTCCCTTAAACTATTCTGGTTTTTACTATCCACGTTTTGACATTTAAACTTTTTTAATCGTGTTATTAAAAAGTTTAAACGTCAAAATGACAGTTGATGTTCATCGAAGACAACAACAAAAGAAAATAATAATATAGTTAGAACTTATTAAAACTGCAGAAGTTGAAATTTTAATCGTGTCCCCTTTCTTCTAGTTTCAGAGAAAGCGTAATTGGATATACCAACATAAATCTTACTGTTTAAAAAATCATAAAGTGTAACTACTAGGTAGGTTCTTTTTTGCAGGCCAGTAATGATCGAAAAAAATTAGCAGAAGGTTTGGGCTTTTATTGCAAGCGTGAAGACTTACAGGCAAAAATATTATAGTTATGAGAAGTATATTATACTAGCTAGCCCGTGCCCACTTCTGAATCTGAATCAAAATCGAATCAGTTTGGAGAATAAGGCCCCTGCGGCGTAAATAGCTCGATGGATATCAGCTTGAGAGGTGTCGTATATCAGTATTTACTACGATAGTGACATAGGGTATCGAACATTTTTAAGTTCTTAAAATTCATATTTACTTGTATCATAATATTGTAAGGATTACATCCAGTTCGCAATTGTTGTATCATGTTGTTCTATTGTTTATTGTTGTTCTCGTTGTTCCAGAAGATGTGCGGGCGCAGCTGAGGCATGGGGCTCACGTGGCTGCTGCTGGCCGCGACGCTGGCGGCCGCGCGCGCGCAGAACAGAAGTGAGTACACAGGGGCGCACCTACACTCGAGGCTACACCCAAGCAAGCTACGCCCCTGATGCTGATGGAGAGTATAAGCTGTAAGGGGCGTAGCTATACCTACACTGGAGGCTACACCCAAGCAAGCTACGCCCCTGATGCTGATGGACAGCATAAGCTGTCAGGGTCGTAGCTATACATTTTTAACACCCGACGCAAAAACGTCGGGGTGTTATAAGTGGGATCGTGGCTCCCAAACGGATGATCCGATTTTAATGCGGTTTTTTTCGTTTGAAAGGTATATTAATTGAGAGTGTTCTTAGCTGTGTTTGGTGGAATTCGGTTCAGGTCTTCAAGGTCATCGGATTGTTTGTAAGGTGAGATAAGAATGTTACTTAGCGGTTTTTTTTTAAAGTGGACCCATCCACTAACCCTGCCCATCACCTCAGGGACGTAGCTAACTATGTATGAGGAGATGATAACTATGTTCTCCAGGGCACTCTGCAGCAAGTATAATATGAAACTAAGCCACATTAGGCTAAAGAAGCACCCATCTCCGGCGTAATATAGGCCAACACTAATTTAAAAGCGCGGCATAGAAAAGCCCTTATTTGCCGAGCGACGCCCTGGGCGCCCTGGGGCCCTGGCGTAACTAGAATTGAAACGGCTCGAAATAGATCTAGAATTTATTTTAAAACATTTAAACGTTGGCTCATTTTTAAAGGTTTTAAATTGAATAACACGGGCATATACGGATCTACTTATTGTAAGTTACGTAACAGTTAGAGTTTATAAAAGTATTATTAACAATGGAAATAAAGATGGAAAGAAGATTTATTTGATAAATAAAATCACAAAACTACACAATGGACTAGAAAAAATATGAAATGGTACTGTAAGACAAACAAAAAGTAGCTTATAGTGGTACGAAAATAAATAATAAATAAAAAAGGAACCCGAAAATTTTTCAAGCAGTAAGCTAAGAGATGACATTTAATTAAAGCTATGAACGGCCACGTCAGTTCTCAAACACAAAAAAAAAACAATCAAATGTTTCCTCTTTATAATATTAGTATAGAAAAAGGAAAACTTAAGAAAATGCGCGGAGCTCTCTAATTACAAAATTCCTCTCCCACATCCTAAATTTCAATCTCCGCGGCAAAAATGTATAAAATAAAAATGTCTTCTTCCTCTTTTACACAACGTAGTCTTTGAATCTGCCTGGCATTGCGGCATTTACCGTTGCCGCGTTGATTTATAATTTTTTTTTTAATTGGGCGAATTTTTTTTATTTTAACGTTTAAACATGCCCTGTGGTATGAAAATATTATGTAAAAATATGAGAATGGTTCCTCGAATCGTTTCCCACATGTCAAACTACTAAAACCCCTCTGTTTTAGTCGGGGGGTAAAAATAAAACATCATTAAATAAGCGCAGTCGCTATACTACATCATAATTCATAATAAAGAAACTTGTAAACAATATACATTACAAAACTGATCGTGCAAAATAAACCGCGGCGATAATGTAATGGCGCGCGTTTCCGCCCGCCATCTTGTGCGCGCGGGAAACGGCGACCGGAAGTGGATATAAACGCCGCGACGAAACTTCCGCTATTTTGTTGTTAAGGTTTCGGCGGTTTTATTATATTAAGTTTTTATATTTACAGAACTTGGAGCAAAACTTACAAACCATTAAAAGTTGAAATTATTGGGGAAGTTGTGAATTGTATTGTTAAACGGTTTATGAACTGTTTGCGCGGTTCCCTTTGTCCCTTTATTTAATTTATTTTTTATTATTAACTTAGAAGGAAGCCATAAATGATAACTTTATACATTAACGCTCCTTTGCGACTCGCAGTCCACTAAAATGAGTCTGTCTGGCCCGTAGGCTAGCATTATACAGTACAATAATATACAGTAGACTATAGACCTATTAAGTAACCACTGAAAAAACTATATCTAAATCGATTCATCTGTTTGGGAACTACATCGTCATATATATACACTTATACAGGAACACGTGATCGGTAGTGTTCTTTTATAATTAATGCTACAATTAATTATGTACAATCACATTTATTCAAACAACTGGATTGATTCAGACATTTTTACGATTTAGTTATATTAACTATTCATTTCTTTGATTATGTAATTTCGGTGGCTTTTCAGTTTCTGGAAATCACAATTATGACGTTTAATTTTTTTAAAACACATAAACATTTAAAAAGTTAAAGCGTCAAAATTTGGACATCTCAATTTTTTATCGTTTTTTAAGTTCAAACGTCGAAATGACAGTCGATGTTGGCCACTAAAATTACGTAATTAGGGGGCAGTTTGAAGCTATACTTATCTTGTTCTATTTTCTAATAATGTAATTTCGGTGGCTTTTCAGTTTCTGGAAATCACAATTTTGACGTTTAATTTTTTTAAAACACGATTTGAAAAGTTAAAGCGTCAAAATTTGGACATCTCAATTTTTTATCGTTTTTTAAGTTCAAACGTCGAAATGACAGTCGATGTTGGCCACTAAAATTACGTAATTAGGGGGCACTTTGAAGCTATACTTATCTTGTTATATTTTCTACTGATTAAGCCAAGGTTGTCGGTTGCGTGTGACTAAAGTACATCTACTTAGCGAGCCCACCGCCGCTGCGCAGTAAACTTGGAACACAATTAGCTCAGTATAGCTCGTTATCCAGGTAATTAATCTTTTTTAGTTAAATTGGTCACCGGTCACGGTAAACTGTCTTTTATTACCTAACAAGGAAGGGTATTGATTTTAGTCTATGTACGTAGAATATAATGCTGTTGCTAAAATGCTTTCAGCTTTGCCGTATTTGGGTAGAAACAGTACATATACTCTCTACGTGTTCTCTGAGGCCCGTATTAATAAAACAATCTCAAACTCCGTATCAAACAAAGTAAAACAAAGGTTTGTTTCACTTTTAAAAATTAACAACTTTAATTATGTTATATGACACTTTATTTTATTATTTTTGAAACGTAATATTCATAATGTAGATCATAGACAAGTATTAATATAATCTGCATTTTATAATTTAATAATGAAAATATGTAACATAAGTGGTTCATTAAGCGAAACAAAACGTTGTTTTATTTATTAAATAGCTCCTCAAGTAGAGGTTGCGATTGCAATTCTTGAGATTGAATTTGAGATTGTTTTATTTATACGGGCTTTAGTATTTCGGTATTACGATTCTATTGACACCTCTTCAGCCGGAAGATGATCCATATGTCGGACATATAAAAAGTTGGTCCTTCACTTGATCGCATTACGAGAGTGAAGAAAGAGAGAGTGCTCTTGTTTACTTAAGTTTTTATGGCCCGTATTAATAAAATTAATCTCAATCGAAACCTCTCCTTGAGAACCTATTTGACAGATTAAAAAAAAATTGTTTCACTTTTAAAAATTAAGAACTTTACAATATTTTACTTATGTACTTTAGTTTCTTTCTTTTTTTAAACCTAAAAATAAAGATTATAATTTATACCTATTTAAATTTTTTTCTGTAACCTATAATATGAATATTACGATATAAAAAGAAAAGAAATTAAAGTACTATGTAACATTAATAAAGTTGTCCACTTTGAAAAGTGAAACGAAACGTTGTTTTATCCTCAAATTAATAACTAAAGCATAGATACCGGGTAAAAAGCAAGAGCAGAGACATATTTCTGTTCTTGTCTCACTATACGACACATGCTAATGGAAAGGAAAGGGAAGTCTAGCTGTCCGTTACTTTATTTTTTTAGGCTTGTCACCACTTTGGGCGATCACCGCTCACAAGTTGCCTAGTTGCAATGTCAGCTAGTTTGAGCTAATTTGATGTCTTTATTCGAGGGACGTCCATAGTCGACATCACACGTCGATAAAAATGAAAATAAAGAAGAAGATATATTGTTTATACTATCTACATAGTTTATACTATCATAATGTTTATACTATCTACATATTATAAACATTATATCTTCTTCTTTATTTTCATTTTTATCGACATGTGATGTCGACTATGGACGTCACCCAGTATAAATTACTTTCCTCTTAATCTCCGTCTTAAGCTTAAGGGATTTTAGTTTGCTCCAAAAAATATTCAAGATTTCTTCTTGAGGAAGTTTTCTAATATTATGAATAGGATACATTGCTTCCGCGTGAGTTTTTAATGATTTAAAAAACCTAAGTCAATAAGCATCTAATCTAAGAAGTATTAGCATCTTATATTCTTAGATATACGAGTACCTCGGTACTACTATTGCTAAAATATAACTATTGTAACATTGTGATGCCGTTCAATATTCTGGAGGAATCTAATCTACTAAAACACTATATAAAAGAAACTAGAAAAACAACAGTATATTTAGCGTTTGTAATGGACGTAATGCTATCTATTCAAAACAACGTTACGTGTAAAATCAATTTGACAAAATTAAGAATGTTGGGATATAGGATATGAATAAAAGTAAAGTCATATATACTTACACCATAATCAAAAGTCAGGAAGAGATTGCTGTAAGCAGTAACACCGCCTTTATGTACAATTCCACTTATTGCACTTATCTATTATACAATTGATTGTATTTTATGTTCAAAAAAGATTTTTTTATTCCTTTCTATTTCCATAATACTATTTAAAAAAAACTATTAGATAAAAAGTATAATATTATCATCCAAGTCATTCTTATCATCCCATTTTACTGTAGTGCTGGTGTATGGAAATCGTACAATGCAAGTAATATTTAATGGTGTAACAACACAGACACACACAGACATTTGACATTTCTAGCATTTAGATTGGGATAAGTAAAAAAAATGTATTCGAAAATATATTTATTACGTATAATAATATTAAATTAACAATGGTAAACAACGCTTACAAACATACAAAAAACAAGGCTTTTTCCGAAACAGTTGTTGTAAATTGCAAAAACTGTAATAAATCAGATGAGAATTATTATCTATTACATTATAATAATAAAATCTAAAAGAAAATGTTTTCTTCATGTTTTATTGTTGACACATAGGATGGCATATAATGCTACCAATTGAAGTTGTCGCTAATTTCTAAAGAGCTATAAAAATACAGAGACGTTTTTATTTAGTTGGTTTGATACGTTTGACAGACCACCAAAATTTGACAGACCACCAAATCGACCTCTGACCTGGGCCCTGATTACGTAACTCCGGTCGCTTTCCCGTCTCTCGAGATCAACTGCCATTGTGACGTTACATCTTTTTAAAACACGATTTAAAAAGTTAAAACGTCAAAATTATGACATATTCATTTTTTAAATCGTGTTTTAAAAAGATGTAACGTCAGTCACAATGGCAGTTGATCTCGAGAGACGGGAAAGCGACCGGAGTTACGTAATCAGGGCCCTGGTGACAACGCGAAAAATCATGAAGTTGCTGTCTCTTTTACTCTCATGAATCTTTGCATTTGAAATTTGTTAGATAGATCGCTGTTTTTAGCTCTACTTTTTACACTCCTTCTATGTATATCCTATTTCTATGGTTTTATCTGTCAAATAGGTTCTCAAGGTTGGGTTTGGGATTGTTTTATTTTATGGGCCTTAGAGACGTTACGCATGTAATATGAATAAAGAAGTATGGATGTCCAATACTTATCCGTGGGGTGGCGGAGATAGAATAGCGTCTCCCCATCAACCATCTTCCCGCGGATATTGTAAATGATGACAGAGGGAAATCCGGAAATTGGCAGCAGGGTTTACCAGGACATTGTCATTGTATGAAAACTCGCCCGCCTCCTGGCGAGTAGGTATAGAAAACCCCCCTTAAATTCTTTAGGAGATCAATCGTCCAGTCGTGGCTTAGTGCGGCGCTATATAGATGTTAAGTGACCCGGTGAAGAGTCCCGGTGTATAGAAATGAACTGCGGGACACGAAATTGTCCCGTTTTTAGAAACCGCAAAAAAATTTATAGACAGCCGCCCAAATTGATTTAGTATAAATCCTTCTTAATTGGGGGGTGGAGGGAGGGGGAGGGGGAGGAGGGGAGGGGGAGAACCCCCCCCCCCCCCCTACCACTCCCACCTTTAGGAGACTACTAGTTTGGAAGATATTTATGGTTGAAGTTTTGAGGTTATGTCTGTGTTTCCGGGATATTTCCAGGAGTAAAACAGGGGAGAAAGGTGGAGACGGCGGTAAGGGGACAAAGGAAATCCCCCCTACCCTTCCCTCTACTCAGCAACCACTAGTTAAGAAAATATTTACAGTTGTAGTTTAGAGGTTAGATAAAACAGACAAGTTCTACGTGGAGTCGGAGTTGATAGATTTGTTTTTGGGACAATGTCGGTCTGTCACGTCTCTGGCGCTGCGGGAAATGCAGCCCCTTCGCCCATGCGTAACGAATGACAGCAACCAACACTCGCCTTAGGCAGCTCCGGCTTTCTGGTCGCCTTTGGCGACCAGCCTCCGCCGCCACGGCGAGTCCTGGTTTCTGCATTTCGTTACGGCGGGCGGGGGCTGCTCTCCCTCCGCGCCTCCTCGCTTAAATATACACTCTAGGGGTTGACAGACAAGTACTACGTGGAGTCGGGGTTGATAGATTCGCTTTTGGGAAAATTCAGTCACCTGACTGATTTTATGTCCGCTCTCATATAAGGGCTATGTTACAATCCGCTAACTAATTGGACGTTGAGTGACGATTGTACAATCAATGTTCGGCCTAGTCTTTCAATTAAATGTCGTCATTCGATAAAAACGCTAGTCACTCAATGAAATAGCTGATTTAATTAGATGACTGCGACATATATATGTCTCAGTCAGGGACCGATTAATCCGCTATACGGCTGTAGCGGTATCAATACAAACTGTTTTATTTTAAATACCCATATTAAGGGTTTTTAACTATGCGCTTGTCTTAAACGGTATTAAACCGTTTAATACAGCCGCGCCAATAACAGAAAGAGACAAAAAATTTGTGGTACACGCCGTGGCTGGGATCAAATCTATGAAAAGCGTTTTTTTTCATCACTGACTTGAGGTTTCAATAGCCTTGCTGTGCATTGTGCAACATTGATTTGGTCACTTTAAACATTAGTTTAAAGTGACCAAATCAATGTTGCACAATGCACAGCACTTATATTTTATACTAATATTATACTTATATTTTAACATACTTATATTTTATAGTAATTTGAATTACCTAAATTACAATTCCGTATAATTAGAAAAAAAAATAAGATGGGAATTAACTTTTCGCTCTTTACCAAATCAATATCAAGGAAAGACTAAGAATGGAAAAAAAACAATAATAAACAAAAATGGACGAGAACTTGCATTAAATAACATCATCTTATAACTTATGTCATACGCAATTATGATCATTTTTGGTATGCATCACGATTGCTTCGTCACGGTAGAAATATGATGAAAATGTTCGCCCAAAATTTAGGCGAAATTTGACAATATCGATGACGAAAAATTTGTCGAAGTAGAAACAAAGAAATTATAAGGGTTTTAAGTTGGCCGTGCCAACGTAACGTCCACGATGGCGCGGCCATGGAAATCTCAGGAACTACGTGGGTTAGAGATCTAATTCTTTTTCTAGTATGAAGATTGAATTTGGCGAAAATTGTCGAAAAAGAAATTATAAACTAGAAATCGATATTTTAAGAGATATTTACCTCAGAAGCCGTGGCGGTGCAGACGTGCACTTCGTGTTTCTTTAATGTTGATTATTTCTTTATATCATAATACTTAGTACAAAAATATGATGCAGGAAGTAAGGGCTTAATTTGTCGAAACTAATGAAAGCAATAAATACAACGAAATGTTATTTAAACAGACAAATCGGACCGAAACAAAAAATAGCATGGCCGCGCTGATATCTCATTATCTGTAATTGCTAGGATTTCGGTTTTTATATCCATTTATTCGACACATTAACCTGATTAGAATCGTATCGTTTTACCCTCAGAATGGTTTTCAACGCGTGTAATCTCCAAAAATGTGCTCTCTCGTACAATGTTTGAGTAGGGTAACCATAATTTCGATTTTATTTGGGAATACCTTTTACTCTACTAGACGAAAATGTATCTATTTCCTTAATAATGCCAACAAACGGAACAATTATTATTAATCATTATTTCACACTTAAACGTAAGTATGTAGTACCTATGCCCGTAAGCGATCAGTTGTAGATAGGATAATAATATTATGTTAGGTAAGTATACTGTACCTAGGAAGGTTACTTAATATTATGCATTTCTTGCCCTTGATCCGTTTTTGCGAAGACGGGTTATAATTCTTTTATACACTCATCTATATTTTTTGTCTCTATATCTGTCTGTATGTGCAACATCAAAAACCACGGAAGGGATTTTAACCAAACTTATTACGATTGTAGACCATATTCCTAGGCAGGTTATAGAATATATAACATAACGCTACGGTACATAGGAGTCGAGCAGTGACAATAACTTTGAAGCAAGTCGATGAATTTCGTGCGCGACTGCGGACGAACGGTTCGGGCGGGGCGCGCGGGGGGATCGCTTACACAGTGACGCGAAGCTATAGAACGTGGCACTAAAGTAGATTAGAACATTAAATAAGTAACTAACATGATTTTATTAAAAAGACAAGTGTTTCCACAGTGTCAATAATATAAAAACTGTATTTTTGAACTTGCTTCACAAACTGAAATAAATTATCATTTATTGTATAAAATCAACTTTTGGAATTATTAAAAGAAAGCCTTTCGGGATAAACATAAAGAAACAGACAATTTAGCGGTTTTGAGAAGCTATAACGGGTGTAAAAAGAGCAGTCACTATAACTTTGGGATATGATTATACTATCTTTTCTCTTTTTTTTTTTAACAATTTATTGTACACAAGAAACACTTAACAATAGTACAAATTACAGAGAAAGACGACAAAAAGGTACTGCTTATTTCTGAAAGAAATTTCTTCCAGCAGCCCTACGGAAGAGATATGGGATACAAGATATCAAATAGAGCGTGCACAATAACATACAAATACATTACATCTAAATTATATTAAAATCAGAATAGATACATGTACAAAAATAAATACAATAATTAATATAAATTATAATACATATATAATAAATAAAATAAATATATAAATAACTACTAAATACATAAATAAATACGTATAAAATAAAAATATACCTAATATATATAATACCGTTTAGCTATGATATGGATTGGGATTCAAAATAGTACTTCTTCAAACGTCTTTTAAATATGGCAATGGTGGGACTAACACGGACGGTGTGAGGAAGCGAGTTCCACAATCTGACCGCATGAACGGTGAAGGAGTAGGAGTAGAAATTAGAGCGATGTGATGGGAGTAAAATGTTTGTTCTGAATTTGGACCTACAAGGGATATCAATGGGCCGGGAAAAGTTAAATCGATCACGAAGATAGGAAGGAGAGAGAGGGTTATACAGGATATTGTAAAGTAAACAGAGGATATGGGAGTTGCGACGGAGACGCATAGGAAGCCACTTGAGTTTTATCCGAAAGGCTGATATGTGATCAAACTTTTTTAGACCAAAAATGAAACGGATACAGAGATTCTGCAAGCGTTCCAGTTTAGTTAGCAGCTCTTCGGTAACGTCTAAGTAGCAGGAGACGGCATAGTCGAGGATAGGAAAAATGAGAGTTTTGACGAGGAAAATTTTGGTTTGCAAAGGCAAAAAGTTTTTAAGGCGCCTCAGCATGTGCAACGATTGGTGTACCTTTCTGCTGACTTCACTAACCTGCGGATTCCAGCAGAGATTGCTGTCCAAAGTTAACCCTAAATTCTTAGCTGTGTCTCTGAATTCGATAATAGTACCATCATATTTGACCACATGCACATTGTGTAAACGTTGCGTTATATACTTACTAGTTTACTTAGTAGATTTTTTGGGATTTACCAACATACCAAAAGAATTAAGTATGGTAAGCTCTGTAATAAAGGCTATGAATAAATAAATAACATACCAAAAGATTTAGCCCAATTTGATATGCTCTGCAGATCATAGTTAATACCAGCAACTGTAGAATCAATATCAACAATATTAGAATGACGATAGAGTTGCAGGTCGTCTGCGTAAAGATGGAAATTTGAGTTTATTAATGAGGAAATAATATTAATAAATATTGAAAACAGGAAAATACATTTCCGAAATGAGGAAAGGTAGTATAATCGTATCTCTAGTTATAATGACTGCTCTTTTTACACACTATATATATAAATATGTCATTCGATAAAAACAATAGTCACTCAATGAAATGGCGATTTGAATTAGATGAATGCCATCTACCATCACGGTATTAATACTTATCATTTAAAATACGTTATTCTGCTTAAGCATTTCTGAAGACTACATATTTTGCCCTTTAGACCATGCAAATATAATGAATACTTTAGGATATAGCAAAATTAAAATCGTTTCTCCGTGATTCGACCGGGCGCCGCGTGATGCTGGCTGCTGCGTGACGTGTCTTACGTCCGAGCCGGGCTGGAGTACTGTTACGTCTATTGGGGTTAATCCTATGTCTTAATATGGCATATCTGAGCCATTATTTGAAACTATTATTATTACTTCATCGGCCTCCGTGTGACCATGTATAAAGAAGCATAATACCCAAACGACAGTGTTCATAAACTAAAAATATATTTAAAAATACTAAAGTGCCCTAAATCACTTTTACACGCGTACGAAGTCGCGGTCACAGCTAGTACTTTTATAAACATCATGGATACAGAAATAAATGAAATAAAATCTAGGTCTAACAAGGCTCAAACAAGAAAGTTAATATTAGGCAGATGACTAAAAATGCATAAGTACAAGGTCGGACTCGCTAATAAAATCTAAGCGTCACTTCATACCGAAATACGGTAAAAAAGTGCCTTCTTGAAAAAGCATATTATTCGTCTGCCGTTGGAATAATATTAATTCCAATAGCGAGTCTTAACCACGGCCATGGGTCTCTATGAAAACCGGCGTTACGCCGGCTTGCTTTGCTGCAGGGAATGAGGATACTTGTCGTAGATAAGTATGTACTTAATTTCAAGGGCAAGAAACCCATAATATTAAGTAGCCTGCCTAGGTACAGTATGCTTACCTAACATAATATTATTATCATATCTACAACTGACCGCTTACGGGCATAGGTACTAACTACATACTTACGTTTATGTGTGAAATATTTAATAGTAATAATTCCATTTGTTGGCATTATTTAAGAAATAGACACATTTTCGTCTAGTAGAGTAAAAAGTATTCTCAAATAAAATCGAAATTATGGTTACCCTACTCAAACATTGTACGAGAGAGCACATTTTTGGAGATTACACGCGTTAAAAACTATTCTGAGGGTAAAACGATATGCCATTCTAATCAGGTTAATGTGCCGAATAAATGGATATAAAAACTGAAATCCCAGCAATTACAGATAATGAGATATCAGCGTACAAAGAAGCGTTACGTTGGCGCGGCCATGTTATTTTTTGTTTCGGTCCGATTTGTCTGTTTAAATAACATTTCGTTGTATTTATGGCTTTCATTAGTTTCGACAAATTAAGCCCTTACTTTCTGTATCAGTTTTTTGTACTAAGTCTTATGATATAAAGAAATAATCAACATCAAAGAAACACGAAGTGCACGTCTGCGCCACCACGGCTTCTGAGGTAAATATCTCTTAAAATATCGATTTCTACTTTATAATTTCTTTTTCGACAATTTTTATCAAATTCAATCTTCATACTAGAAAAAGAATTAGATCTCTAACCCACGTAGTTCCTGAGATTTCCATGGCCGCGCCATCGTGGACGTTACGTTGGCGCGGCCAACTTAAAACCCTTATAACTTCTTTGTTTCTACTTCGACAAATTTTTGGTTTGGACCCATCGATTTTGTCAAATTTCGCCTAAATTTTGGGCGAACATTTTCATCATATTTCTACCGTGGCGGAGCACTTGTAACGCACACTCATTTTTGCGTAAAATGGTGCGCCAGTCTAGTTGTGACATGCATGATGGAACAAATTCAGCCAATAGCGTTCCGCGGTACTTACTTATCACGCATCCTTTTTTAACACAGAAAAACGAACGAAAATGAACCTTATTCATAAACGGTTTTTTATACCGTTGATTCAGCCGTATATACGGCTGAAGCGCATGTTAGGGTTTTTCAGAGAATCGTATAAATTAAACAGTTTAAAACACCAAAATGGGTAACCTTTTCGGTCCCTGTCTCAGTCTAATTGAAATCGTTATTTCATTGAGTGACTAGCGTTTTAATCGAATGACGACATTAAATTGAAAGAGTAGGCCGAACATTGATTGAACAATCGTCAGTCAGTTGGGGCTTCCACTAGTGTTCCCACAACGTCATGGCTGATGACCACTAAGGATTAGATAGCTATTTATTCATTTGTTTTTTTTATTCCAATAAATTGGTTACAACAACTTTTGCATATTACATTTCTTTATCATTTTGTCTCACAATTTCGGCCCTTAAGGTCATAGAAATAATATTAGCTCACATTCAGATAGAAGATCAATCACATATCTGGCGAGGGCGTCATGTCCCCGGTATGAAATATCTCCGGGAGCCACAAGAACCCCAAGATAATGGCGCCTCCCCGACAGATCTATTAATAAATTTCCAATTTTTAAAATAATGGCTGAAGTTTCGGAAGTTCGTCGGAGTTTTGACAAACGGACTCGCTGCGAGAGATTTGGGAGTTGTAAATTGCTTTTGCCGATTGGACTGAAGACGTTTATTTAGTAGTTTTAGAGGTCATTTGCTAGTAGTACAAAGTAGATATATATAACAGTGACAGGACCTAGTACTAGAAAATGGTATCACTCTAAACTGGCAATGCGACTGGCAAAGGGTAAAGTCTAGGCACATTCCGGAAACCGCCATCTAGCGCCACTGTTAGAAAATACTAATTACTAATTTCGTTCCGTATCTTCTTCTTGATTAAGGAGTTAATTTAGCTTAATGTGATGTTGTGCTTAAAAATATTCTTATCTTTATTTTAATGTCAATACTTGTACTTTATTCGGCATATTTACATTTTATAATTTACAAACGTTAATTTAATAGTAGTGACATCATTTGCAATTTTTTTGTATTAAAGATAGATTGTATGGGATGGTATACCTTGCTAGCAGAGACACACATATTTCCAAATAAGTTAGATACTAACACTTTTAGAATTGTCCTACATGATGACCTACCACCGGTTCGAGGACCCGGCGAGAAGAACCGGCGTAAGAAACTCGCTCGGGCCACCTTTTGGCAAACAAATGTGAAAATTGTTCTTTTAAAATATTTATGATATAATGGAAAAGTCACTTGACTGAGACGAACGCAACATTGTGGTAGTCCCGTTTAATTATAACCCAAAAGTAAACAAACCGTCGTGATACTACCATAGACTAGTCAGTAATGCGAATACAATACAACTAGCAATACAATGATAATTGTTTGCGACTATGAATCCATCTAAGACTATATTCTATAGTCGGCAGTGTCAAAATGGCGTATATTTACAGTGAAAGTTTTCATTTGATGTTTAAATATATATTGTTTAATTGTTATAAAATGTATTGAATAATAAAGTATGCTCCTTTAATATTCCGATGAAAGTATTGATAAGTGTAAACAACGTGAAATATGAATATTGAATGTGTGAAAATTTCGGTATTTTTCGTTTGTTAAGGCGAGGAATAACCACTACTAGCGCCACTCTTTTTAAAATATTTTTTTTATAATTTACTCTCAAAAGTAATTGCTAAAACGGCCAGTTTTGGCGGTTTTTATATATGAGCTGTAATTAAATGCCAATAAATTAGTTTGACTATTTACTTAGAGTTTTAACCGATTACTTTTTTCATAAGATCTTTGTGTCATTGTAAAATTAATTTTAAAAAGAGTGGCGCTAAAATAGCGGTTATTCCTCGCCTTAAGGTTAAATTTAAAAGAGACGTAATCTATACTAATATTATAAAGCGGAAAAGTTTATTTGTTTGTTTGTTTAAACGCACTAATCTCAGGAACTACTGGTCCGATTTGAAAAATTATTTGTTTGTTGGA
The DNA here is from genome assembly GCA_905187575.2 of Celastrina argiolus. NCBI lineage: Eukaryota > Metazoa > Arthropoda > Insecta > Lepidoptera > Lycaenidae > Celastrina > Celastrina argiolus. The sequence continues at coordinate 1,459,630 of LR994597.1, forward strand.
TAGTCCATTTATAGATAAGGCTTTAGGCTATATAACATTGCGACCAATAGGAGCGAAGCGTCAGTGAGAAATGTTGCAAAAACGGGGAAAATTATAACTAATAATATACGTTTGAGAACTTTCGTTGCGTGCGCTGCATAAACGGTTTAAGTCACTCAAAAACCCCTAAATATTTTTATCATTAAGGAGTTACCCACTCTAAAACTACAACGAAGGTGCTTGAAAGACGTGTAATTTGTATAGGTAATATACCTTGATTCACCGGACGAACGGGAATCCTTGTTTTTCATTGTGAAGTTGTATTCGCTTTTAACTTTTATTTTCTTTAATGGCTTCACCATTCTTTCGAGTACAGAAGAGGAAAGATGTTGGACACTTGATACGGCACGACAACTTCAATAGAGGAATAATTGAAGGAAAGGAAGAAGGTAGAATATGTGGAAGAACGAGAACAACTTTTTACGTTTAAAAAAAAAACAATTAAAGTATGTAACATAATTAAAGTTCTTCATTTTTGAAACGTAACGATTTTTTTTATTTGTCAAATAGGTTCTCAAGTGAGGTTAGGTTTGAGACTTCTTTATCAACACGGGCCTAAGTTTAATTAAAAGTTATTGCGATTGTTATGATGATTATAACTCCATACTAATGCTCAAAGCCTTAATAAAAAAACCATCAAGGAAAAAAAACTGCCTCAAGCGTAAATAAATTAGACGTCCACATATATCACAGTTCAAAGCCTTGTTGTTTCTCCCCCTTTTCGTCCCCTGTTATTTCTTGCCTGTTTCTTATTAATTCCTTTGTCCCCAGATGACGGGCCGCGGTTCCTGTCCCGGGGGCACTCCTTCAGGACGGTGGTGGGGGACACGCTGCTGCTGCCGTGTCAGGTGCAAAATCTAGGTAAGAGATGAGATGGAACAAATATAACCTCGTATCTAAAAAAATCAATGTTTTCTCGATAATATCTAGCGTGTATAATACCATACCATACCATAAAGTAGGTATATAAAACTTAATTTTTATATACGTTAATACAAGCTAGATATAATACTCAACTGAACATTATTAAAATAAAAATCTATATCATAATAAAATCTAAAATTATTAAGTTTTTTTACTATAATGAAAAGTTGTAGTTTATAGATACGAGATCGTGAAGGTAAAGCGACGATATTATGTGTTTGGATTTTTTTTTAATTTTAATTTTTAAGTTTCAACTTTTTAAATATTCTTTTGCGTTAGATACGATTTTAAAAAATATGATAAAATGTTGTTTGAAAAAAAAATATAAATAATGTTCACAGATTTTGTTTTTAACTCTCCGTAAACTCTAAATAAATTATATTAGTAGAAGATAATATTATAACGATACGTCGTGTAGTTTCCGAGATATTCTTATTTCAAATTCTCGACGCGATGATGTCATTTTCAAACACTTTATTTTAAGAAAATAATTTGAAATGTCGGTAAATTCATGAATGCTAGGTATTTTTAACCGACTTCCAAAAAAAGGAGGAGGTTCTCAATTCGTCTGTATGTTTTTTTTTCAATGAAATAAAAGCTAGTGTATTTGTATAGATATGATAAAATTATGAATAAAAAAAATATTATGATACGTCATGTGGTTTCCAAAATATTTAATTTGAAATTCCCGACCCGATGACGTCATTTTCCAACGTCTGGTCTATACCATATGCCGCGAAATTGCAAGTTTTAAGATGTCTGTAAATTCATTAAATACTTGATCTTTTTCAATGAAACGAAAACTAGTGTATTTGTTAAGATACGAGCAAACCATGACAATAGTTTTGAGCAATTTTGAATACCTAGCAACATTCTCCATTTTGTCAAACTTACTGTTAGTGTTGCTGCCGTAGTGTGATAATGTTATTTTCAATAATTTTATATCGTACTAGCTGACCCTTGCCCACTTCGTTGAGCATAAAAAGAGTTGATGATGAAATTCAACTAAAAAAAAACAACGTGGAACCCGCAACGCGGGAACCCGAAACCCGAAACGCGGGAACCCGGAACCCGCAACGCGGGAACCCGGACCCGGAACCCGCAACGCGGGAACCCGAAACCCGAAACGCGGGAACCCGCAACGCGGGAACCCGGAACCCGCAACGCGGGAACCCGGAAACCACAACGTGGAACCCGAAACCCGCAACGCGGAACCCGGAACCTGCAACGCGGAACCCGGAACCCGCAACGCGGGAACCCGGAACCCGCAACGCGGGAACCCGGAACCCGCAACGCGGGAACCCGGAAACCACAACGTGGAACCCGAAACCCGCAACGCGGAACCCGGAACCTGCAACGCGGAACCCGGAACCCGCAACGCGGGAACCCGGAACCCGCAACGCGGGAACCCGGAACCCGCAACGCGGGAACCCGGACCCGGAACCCGCAACGCGGGAACCCGAAACCGGAAACGCGGGAACCCGCAACGCGGGAACCCGGTAACCACAACGTGGAACCCAAAACCCGCAACGCGGAACCCGGAACCTGCAACGCGGAACCCGGAACCCGCAACGCGGGAACCCGGAACCCGCAACGCGGGAACCCGGAACCCGCAACGCGGGAACCCGGAAACCACAACGTGGAACCCGAAACCCGCAACGCGGAACCCGGAACCTGCAACGCGGAACCCGGAACCCGCAACGCGGGAACCCGGAACCCGCAACGCGGGAACCCGGAACCCGCAACGCGGGAACCCGGACCCGGAACCCGCAACGCGGGAACCCGAAACCCGAAACGCGGGAACCCGCAACGCGGGAACCCGGAACCCGCAACGCGGGAACCCGAAACCCGAAACGCGGGAACCCGCAACGCGGGAACCCGAAACCCGAAACGCGGGAACCCGCAACGCGGGAAGCCGGAACCCGCAACGCGGGAACCCGGAACCCGCAACGCGGGAACCCTGAACCCGCAACGCGGGAACCCTGAACCCGCAACGCGGAACTCGGAACCCGCAACGCGGGAACCCGGAACCCGCAACGCGGGAACCCGGAACCCGCAACGCGGGAACCCTGAACCCGCAACGCGGGAACCCGGAACCCGCAACGCGGGAACCCTGAACCCGCAACGCGGGAACCCGAAACCCGCAACGCGAGAACCCTGAAACCGCAACGCGGGAACCCTGAACCCGCAACGCGGGAACCCGAAACCCGCAACGCGAGAACCCTGAACCCGCAACGCGGGAACCCTGAACCCGCAACGCGGAACTCGGAACCCGCAACGCGGGAACCCGGAACCCGCAACGCGGGAACCCGGAAACCGCAACGCGGAACCCGAAACCCGCAACGCGGAACCCGGAACCCGCAACGCGGAACCCGGAACCCGCAACGCGGAACCCGGAACCCGCAACGCGGAACCCGGAACCCGCAACGCGGGAACCCGGAACCCGCAACGCGGGAACCCGGAACCCGCAACGCGGAACCCGGAACCCGCAACACGGAAACCCGGAACCCGCAACGCGGGAACCCGGAACCCGCAACGCGGGAACCCGGAACCCGCAACGCGGGAACCCGGAACCCGCAACGCGGGAACCCGGAACCCGCAACGTGGGAACCCAGAACCCGCAACGCGGGAACCCGGAACCCGCAACGCGGAACCCGCAACGCGGAACCCGCAACGCGGAACCCGCAACGCGGAACCCGCAACCAGGAACACACAACGCGGAACCCGCAACGCGGGAACCCGGAACCCGCAACGCGGGAACCCGGAACCCGCAACGCGGGAACCCGGAACCCGCAACGCGGGAACCCGGAACCCGCAACGCGGGAACCCGGAACCCGCAACGCGGGAACCCGGAACCCACAACGCGGAACCCACAACGCGAAACCCAAACGCAGAACCCGCAACGTTCACGGAAACGCTGACAAAATATGGAATAAATAGTATCCTATGTCCGTCTACTTGCTCTAAGCTACTTCCTCACCAATTTTCAGCCATATCGATAAAGCCGTTCTTGAGTTATAAATAATTTAACTAACACGACTTACTTTTATACATATAGATGTATAGATTACTCCTACTAACATAAGCTAAGCCCGGTGAATGCTCCCGTCACAGTCGGTCCAGCCAATTCGGTGAACATTAGTTAGATGACGACGATGATGATGATTAAAAGTAGCCTAAATTAATCCTTATAACTTTAGCTATCTACCAGTGAAAGTCTCGTTAAAATCGGTCCAGCCGTTCCAGAGATTAGCCGGAGCAAAGAGACACGCTGACAGTCATTTTTTTTTAATTACATTTTCGTTTTCAGTAAATATCGTTGCCAATGCAAAAAAAAAGCAGAAGATATCGTTTAAAATGTCATATGCATTCAAAAAGACGTTGCTAATTGAAAGTTACAAACTGACACTTCAATTTTATTTATTTGTATAGATGTATAGATTTGGAAAACTTCCCCAATCTTGGCGTTTTCACTGACGCGGAGCGGGGCGCATAGGAACTTAGAGTTTCCAAGCGAAGTGGAGCAGAGATTTCGAGCATAGTGATTGGTCAATTCGGGTACCGCAAGCTCCTGTCCGCCTCGCCCCGCGTCAATGGAAACGCAGCCAAACGTCTATAACGTCTAAAGGTCGCCATGGTAACCACGTTGTTTACAAATGGAAAACAAAAATTAGGAAATGCTATACATACCGTATTTATATCAGCCCGGAACCCGCAACGCGGGAACCCGGACCCGGAACCCGCAACGCGGGAACCCGAAACCCGAAACGCGGGAACCCGCAACGCGGGAACCCGGAACCCGCAACGCGGGAACCCGAAACCCGAAACGCGGGAACCCGCAACGCGGGAACCCGAAACCCGAAACGAGGGAACCCGCAACGCGGGAACCCGAAACCCGAAACGCGGGAACCCGCAACGCGGGAACCCGGAACCCGCAACGCGGGAACCCGGAACCCGCAACGCGGGAACCCTGAACCCGCAACGCGGGAACCCTGAACCCGCAACGCGGAACTCGGAACCCGCAACGCGGGAACCCTGAACCCGCAACGCGGAACTCGGAACCCGCAACGCGGGAACCCGGAACCCGCAACGTGGGAACCCGGAACCCTCAACGCGGGAACCCTGAACCCGCAACGCGGGAACCCTGAACCCGCAACGCGGGAACCCGAAACCCGCAACGCGGGAACCCTGAACCCGCAACGCGGGAAACCGAAACCCGCAACGCGAGAACCCTGAACCCGCAACGCGCGAACCCTGAACCCGCAACGCGGAACCCGGAAACCGCAACGCGGAACCCGAAACCCGCAACGCGAAACCCGGAACCCGCAACGCGGAACCCGGAACCCGCAACGCGGGAACCCGAAACCCGCAACGCGGGAACCCGTAACCCGCAACGCGGAACCCAGAACCCGCAACACGGAAACCCGGAACCCGCAACGCGGGAACCCGGAACCCGCAACGCGGGAACCCGGAACCCGCAACGCGGGAACCCGGAACCCGCAACGCGGGAACCCGGAACCCGCAACGCGGGAACCCGGAACCCGCAACGCGGGAACCCGGAACCCACAACGCGGAACCCACAACGCGAAACCCAAACGCAGAACCCGCAACGTTCACGGAAACGCTGACAAAATATGGAATAAATAGTATCCTATGTCCGTCTACTTGCTCTAAGCTACTTCCTCACCAATTTTCAGCCATATCGATAAAGCCGTTCTTGAGTTATAAATAATTTAACTAACACGACTTACTTTTATACATATAGATGTATAGATTACTCCTACTAACATAAGCTAAGCCCGGTGAATGCTCCCGTCACAGTCGGTCCAGCCAATTCGGTGAACATTAGTTAGATGACGACGATGATGATGATTAAAAGTAGCCTAAATTAATCCTTATAACTTTAGCTATCTACCAGTGAAAGTCTCGTTAAAATCGGTCCAGCCGTTCCAGAGATTAGCCGGAGCAAAGAGACACGCTGATAGACATTTTTTTTTAATTACATTTTCGTTTTCAGTAAATATCGTTGCCAATGCAAAAAAAAGCAGAAGATATCGTTTAAAATGTCATATGCATTCAAAAAGACGTTGCTAATTGAAAGTTACAAACTGACACTTCAATTTATTTATTTGTATAGATGTATAGATTTGGAAAACTTCCCCAATCTTGGCGTTTACACTGACGCGGAGCGGGGCGCATAGGAACTTAGAGTTTCCAAGCGAAGTGGAGCAGAGATTTCGAGCATAGTGATTGGTCAATTCGGGTACCGCAAGCTCCTGTCCGCCTCGCCCCGCGTCAATGGAAACGCAGCCAAACGTCTATAACGTCTAAAGGTCGCCATGGTAACCACGTTGTTTACAAATGGAAAACAAAAATTAGGAAATGCTATACATAAGGTAAAAGCACCAGTAGATGACCACTTAAGGACGCAAAATTTCATTTTTTAATGTTCCATTTTAATTACCATCTTATTTCAAAGAACTGTTAGTTTTTTTGTCAGCTTTTTAGAAGTCATTAAACAAATGAACCAGTATTTTTACTTAAACATTGGTTGAATAAAAATAAAAAATAAAATAAAATCTACTATTAGAGATTTAGTAGTTGACCATCAAAAAACTAGTAGATGACCATCTTTTGCATCAGTAGATGACCATTAGGATGCTTGAGTTTTAATTGGGTTGGTTACTAATTATTAAGCAAAATTTACGTTTTACAATAGTTTTTAATATTTACAATAGTTCATTTTAATTAATGCTGCCCTTCATATGTTATTACATACAGTATAATAACATGGTAAAAGAAATATCAGAAGTTGACCATCATGGTCAATTATTATTAGACATTCATGGTAAAACGGAATCAGTAGTGGACCACCCCCGTATTTCAATCTTAACAAAATCTAAAATTTTAAATATCTATTATCATTATAAGTAAACTTTAAGCGAAAAGAAAGGAATAAAATCTTACCATCAACTAGGTGACAATGTTACTAATATTTAAAATCAAACTTTTTTAATCTTTAAGAAATATGTAAAAAATAAACGAATATTGATTTACGATGCATCACTCAACAAACAACTCGCGGCCATTAGGAATATTTGACAGATATGGACGCACAGTTCAAGCGCTTCGTTGGCCAGATGGGAGCCCTGACTACTTTATATGGAATTTGTTAAAAACATTGCCGCGAATTCTTATTTTATCGGTTTATGTGCGTTAATGGTCAACTACAGGTACATGGTCAATTACTAGTGACTTTACCTTACCGTATTTATATCAGCTTAAACTATTTGGATTCATGTTTTTGTTAATCCTAATAATTTTATTAATCCAAATAGTTTAAGCTGATATAAAAACGGTATTTATAGCATTTCATAATTTTTATTTTCCATTTGTTAATACTTATGTTGCCATGACAGCCGTGTCATATAAACTGCCAACGACGTGAATCGATCGAGCCCAGGTTCAAACCCCGCGTGACCATCACGTATTTTCTTCTTTTTTCTAATTTTCTGCTTATTTTTTTCAACATTTTCTTTCATAATAACCTTTTCGTGACAATAACGAACATACCGTAAAAAAAATTTGCGAAATTGGTCAAGCCGTTGTCGAAGCGCACACGATGTAAGAAATTTTGGAGGTCGTTTTTTTACACTTTGGGCTACATTTTTGGGGTTTTAGTAAGGAACCCTACTTTTTTTAAACATATAATATAGCCTATGTTCAGCGCTAGGAATGTAGCTTTCCAACGGTGAAAGAATTTTTCATATTGGTTCAGTGGTTTCAGAGCCTATTCCATTCAAACAAACAAACAAACAAACAAACAATCAAACATTACCTCTTTATAATATTAGTATAGATGGAGTGTTACATGGTTCATACGTCAAGCCGAATTTAGTGTGAAGTGTGAAGAGAAGGACGCGTAGAGCATTTTTTGTTTTGGCACCTCATAAATTACTTATTATAACGCGACAAATCACGATTAAAAATTTCCATAAAAGTCACAAAACATATGAGTTTATTTAAACCATATTTCCTGGTCAGGGGCCTTCCTCTCCAAACTGATTCAGATTCGATCGTGCCTCGTACTCCCCAATAAATGGACGTTTGTTTATTTGATTTTCAGTCGATTGATATGGTCGGGAGTTCAAAAAGTTACGATCTAACGATTTTCTTTATCCTGGTTAGTTTCAAAGTAATCCACCAAATAAAACACCAAAAGCCGATGCGATTTGATTTCGATTGTGTCGGGAGTAAGCCTCCTGGTCTTGACCAGTGCGTTAGTGTGTATAGACTAGGAGCCAGCGAGCCCCAGCATAGTAAGATTCACTCTATGTAGTCATTCAAATAAAAAAAAATCAAAATGTAATTTATATGAGGTGTCAAAACAAAAAAATGCTATACGCGTCATTCTATTCACAATATATTCAGTTTAATATATGAACCATGAAACATCCTGTAGGTACGATATTAAATTAATGAAAATAACAAGCGTTATTTGAAATACATTACCATTTGGAAAATCGTCCCTGTATAAACTACAATTGTGTCAAATCATACAATTCTCTGTTGGCACAATTATCGTCAAACTGTACCTAAAGTTTTTGCGTACTCTACTGCTGACTGTACCTAATGAACGGAATACGTATTAATAGCTCACATCCTGTTGTAGATTTATTCGACTGTATCCAACTACCCACGAAACTCCACTACTCGTTACCCCCACAACTCGCTACCCCACTACTGGCTACCCCCACTACTAGATACCCTCACTACTCGTTACCCCCACAACTCGCTACCCCCACTACTGGTTACCCCCACTACTCGTTACCCCCACTACACGCTACCCGTCACAGGAAGTGCTAACAAAGTTCTACTGCGGCTCTGTATTCTATACATTACCAACTAGGTAACAATAATTAATATCAACTATTAACTTATATTTCACTGTTTGAATTGTAAGGGTCGATTCACATGAACGCAAAGTCAAAGTTTAAGACAATCTACATCTACACTAATATTATAAAGAGGAAAGATTTGTATTTTTGTATGTAACGACTTAACTCAAAAAGTACTGGACCGATTTTAATAATTACTTTTTCATTAGAAAGCTACATTACCACTGAGTAACATAGGCTATGTAAAAATCAATTGCTGTTCGTTAGTCTCGCTAAAACTCGAGATCAGCTGAACTGATTCGGCTATTTTTGGTCTTGAAATATTCGAAGTCCCGGGAAGGTTTACACGGTTTCCATGCTTAACGAAATGGTCACGGGTCAGCTAGTACTTAATATGGACGCTTCTCACTCTGCAACTTGTGTTACGGGTACCAGACAACGAAAACATGTTTAATACTATACAGGAACACAGTGTGAAGAGAATAACGCTCAGAGATTTTTTTTATTTTGTCACCTAATATTAATAACCTACCATAACGCGAGCAATCATGATTAAATATCTCTATAAAAGTCACGACGAGTTTAAATCCTGGTCAGGTGTTAGGTCAACGACCAGTGCGTTCGTGTGTATAGACTAGGAACTGTCAAGACTTTGAACGTTACATTAAACTTGACGAGTTGTCCTTTAGTCATTCAATTAAATGACGTCATTACATATACGCGCTAGTCGTTCAATGAAACTGCTGATTATGTGAGAATCAAATCAATCAAAATTCAAATGACTGCGGCATATAAAACATCTGAAAAGTACAGTGGGCTTCGGCCTGGCCGAGCATACCACCTCGTGAGGTCGGAGTCTCCCTTCAGGGAGCTGCGTCTGTTCCCACCCTAGGGTGAGCACACTGACACAGTACCAGCTGTTGCTGACTGCGACATTTATAGCGCCGGCAGAGTTGTACCGCTACATACCTAAACATCTGAAATAAGCCCGCGAGCCCCAGCATAGTAAAATTCACTCCTTGTGGTCATTTTGCAGTGGCGCTAGTAGGCCCCAAAACAAATATGGCGGCAAACAGCTCGCACAGATATAACATAGTTGATATTTTCATTTGGTGTGACATGTCATGTCCTCATTTTTGAGGACCATTTAAGTGGCGAGCTTTTGGTCACCCCTACCATACATTACAAAGTTTGCTATATCCCATTCAACGACTATGAGGACGTTCTGTCAAGACTTTGAACGTTACATTAAACTTGACGAGTTGTCCTTTAGTCATTCAATTAAATGACGTCATTACATATACGCGCTAGTCGTTCAATGAAACTGCTGATTATGTGAGAATCAAATCAATCAAAATTCAAATGACTGCGGCATATAAAACATCTGAAAAGTACAGTGGGCTTCGGCCTGGCCGAGCATACCACCTCGTGAGGTCGGAGTCTCCCTTCAGGGAGCTGCGTCTGTTCCCACCCTAGGGTGAGCACACTGACACAGTACCAGCTGTTGCTGACTGCGACATTTATAGCGCCGGCAGAGTTGTACCGCTACATACCTAAACATCTGAAATAAACCCATGCTTTCATCATTCTAGCAATAGCCAGACCGGTCCAGAAGAACCTACGGACGGACATGACTAAACTATTCTGATAGCTAGAGTGGACTGTATGGTATGATGATGGAGCTAACATAAGTAAATAGACTATGAAAAATACTTTATGCTGCGACAACTGTATTTAGAGAAGTTACAAAAAATTTAACCTATCAGAAACATGTCATTATGAAATATTTAAATAAAAATCATTACCCTTCCTTTTTTCTTCGCCGAAGTCGGGTTAAAAGGTGTCAGGGGCCTTACTCTCCAAACTGATTGATTCAGATTCGATCGTACCGCACACTCCAGATTAAAGTGACGTTTGTTTATTTTGGTTCTCAGTCGATGGATGTGAACGGGAGTACAAAGACTTGCGATCTATCGATTTTCTTAATCCAAGTTAGTTTAAAAGTAATTCATCAAATAAAATATCAAAAGGCGTTGAGATTGAACTGATTTGATTCTCGATTGTGTCGGGAGCTTACTCCCGCTGCTGCTGATCTATCTAGCCAGTCGCCAACAGGTTCCGTACAACCATTTCTCTTTGTCACAGCTAACGTAACCCTAAACGCTTAAACAGACCGGAAGGCCAGATTAATTTAGACAATTTAATTCCGCACATATTTCAAACGCACAAAGCGGGTGTGTGAAACGAAAATAATTATACAAAAGTTCACGTACGCGGGTAGAACAGTGAACAGTGGCCGGACAGCCGCCGGCAGACATTTTGTTTTTGATTACGATATTTTTTTGTTCTCCAAAAGTAAAATTTTACATAATATGTGGGTACAATTTATTAGATGGTGTAACTCCTCCGTGGTCTAGCGGTTCAGAGCCTAGCTCTCGACTCGGAGGGCGTGGGTTCGATTTCGCGTTGGTACAACAAAAATGTTGTTTTCAAGTTTGGTTAGGACAATGCATGCTGATCACCTGATCTGACAAGACAGATGATCCATGCGTCGGATGGGCATGTAAAAAGTCGGTCCTGCGCCTGTTCTTCCCGCCAGTCATGTTGGTTATCCGTCCCACACAGGAAGAGAGAATGCTGTGTATTGCGCACACACTTGAGCACTATAAAATAACTCCTGCGTAGCTGCCCTGGTTCCAATGAAACAGGCCGACCGTCACCGAAATCGGTGTGGGAGGCATCATTTTGTGTTTTAAAATAAATTTCGTATTTAATTGTAATTTAAGGCAATTTAAGTCAACGACTCAGATAATGATTGAGTAAAACAAAGCTAACTAGTCACTTGCGCCATTTTGGATTAAATAAAAAACTCAAAGTTAGTCCCTTTTTAACCGGTGGTAGACATCATATTATAAAAACGACGTTCAGAATTTTTTTTTGTAAAATTTACTCTGAATAAAAATATTTGATTTGAACCCCTAACGAAAACAGATGGATGTTATAAGTTTGACGTGTGTGTGTAAATGTGTTTGTGTCTGTCTGTGGCATCGTAGCCGTTAGGTGTGATAGTAATGTTACACGCTAAGTCGGGGTTTTTTTATAATTTTTAATTAAGTTGATAATTATTAACCTCTAACGAAAACAGATGGATGTAATAACTGTTTGTCTATGAAATTACAGCTCCCAAACGAATGAACTGAATTTAATATTTTATTTAAGCTGACGTCATCGCGGATGTCCGTCATCCACAGTTGGCTCACTTAAAAATTAGTTTATCAAAAAAATATTACTTTTTGTTTATTTCCAACATTTGTTTCGATTCCAGGCTCGCTGGTGTTGCTATGGCGACGGGGCCCGGCGGTGCTGACGGCGGCCAGCCTCATGGTGACCAGGGACGAGCGGTTCCGTCTGGTCGACGGGTACAACCTGCAGATCACAGACGTGGGGCCACAGGTACTAGGGACAAATCCCTCCACCAACCCATGGCCCCATTAACCGATCGTGGTTATACGGGCCACAGGTACTGAGTCAGTGTGCTCACCCTAGGGTAGGAACAGACGCAGCTCCCTAAAGGGAGACTCCGACCTCACGAGGTGGTATGCTCGGCCAGGCCGAAGCCCACTGTACTTTTCAGATGTTTTATATGTCGCAGTCATCTGATTGAATCGGCAGTTTAATTGAACCACTAGCGCACATATGAAATTACGTCATTTATTTGAATTACTAAAGCACAACTCCTTTACCATAAGTTCGCAACTTAAAAGGTCCACCATGGCATGTCACACAAAATGAAAATGAAAATATCAACTATGTACTGTCTGTGCGAGCTGTTTGCCGCCATATTTTTTTGGTGTCTAATAGCGCCGCTGCGGGAAAAAATTAACTAAATTTCATTCACCTGACTGATTTTACGTCCGCTCTGTTTAATAAACGCGCTAGACATTTAATCAAATAGCAGATTCAACCAGATGACTGCGACATATATGTAGGCTGTAAATATTAATGAGTGATAATATTTTAGGGTGTGTATGGATCCCGTATATAGATAGAGTTTACTGTGAAAGTATCAGCGCTGAAAGAGGTACTTTTTTTTCAAAATTCAAAAATTCAATAAAATATTGTACTTATGGGAAAATTTATGATGTCAGCGCTGAGACTTTTACAGTGTACTTTTCATAGGAGGCACATACACACCCTAAAGTATTATCACTTATTTTACACCATATAAGCGCCAAGTTCAGAAAACTTCGATTGTGGCGCCAGTTGTACCACTACACATATAGCATTCCAATTTTTTCCTAGCGAAAATTAAAAAAGAAAAAGAAACTTGATTAATCTCGGAGCCCTGTATATTGTTCAGGAATAAATCTTACCTAACCTTATGGCTAACCAAACGTAACGACTAAACTAACTGATGGTCAACCTAACATATCCTAATAGCAAGCCATAATAGTAATACAATAACCCCCTTTCTGTGGCAGTCGGGTAAAAAGTATAGTTCTCTAAATTCTAAATTGTTGTGTATCATAACACATTCAGTGTAAAAACAAGACAAAATAAAGTAAGACACGCATAAATTCATGGTAACCTCGATTTTGTCAACGGCAAACCCTTGTGTCCATATAAATATGGAGTAAAGAGCAGCTGTCACTGGAAATGGCGCCAAAACATCGGCGAAGTGCTGCCAGCATAAAAAATAACGAGAAAGGAGGTTTTTTATGTAGCAATTATCATATTTTACCGCCCCTATTATTTGTGTGGGTACGTTTAGCATTTGTTACGTGCTAATATTTTAAATTAGGTTCAACTACTCGTATAATATGATGTGGGCCGACTGTGAAAAATGAAGAATGAAGGCACGTTCTTATAATATGACGCGCAGGCTTATTTATGTTTCACTATCTGGACTTTTGATAATATACTTCATAAATGTATTTTATTTTCTGACTTGTGTGTTGCGTTTAATTAAGTTTTAGTTTTGGGAGTGATTTGAATACTAAAACTGCGTGATTCGTAAGTTATACGATTTTTAGTTAAATTTGTTTTTAGTAATTCATTTTATTTCGTATCGTTATCTTTAAATAGGAATAATGCCGTTCAGACTTAATGTGTCATAGTAAATTATCTGTACGTTGATAATAAATTATGCTAATGGCAACTTTATTTTGGCAATATAACACCACAATCCGCCATCTTGAAATCGGTAAAAAATATTGGAAAAAGAAATACAATTTTGTATTGTTAATCATATCTCTCGAGCCAGGTAAAGGACTTCGTTCCTAGAAAATTAAATAACTTTAATGTGCCGTTCCTCCATTCCGATTCCTTTGTCGTCGGTCGGACAATTTAAAAAGTCGTTGCGTCATAAATTCCTCGGGTCGTTATTCATAATGACGTATTAAAAGTAATTCAATTTGGTCCCGCGATTCCCGGGTCCTGGCCCTTAATCGTGGTCTCGCAAGATTAGGGACTTAATAAAGATTTGAAATTGCTTATCGTGGACTTTCATTTAAATGTGGAATATCGGTATATTCAAGAGTTCAAAGCGTTTTTACAACGCTCTGAGAGACTAAAGTTTTGAGCGTCTTATAAAACTTTCCTTTCATTAGCTATCTAGTATATCGCACGATTCTCTCGTTTTTAAGGTTTTTTTAATAAAGTACACATAAGGACCCAATTTTTTCATTTTGAAAAAAGCGAATCAAAATTTATATTTTTTTAATACACAAAGTGACGTTTCATTGCAAGAGATTTCTCAATCATTGTCGCTGTGTGACCCTAATCTAAGAATTGCTAGTTTTAGAGGTAGAAATTTATAATTTGAGGAAAAATACTCGTATCCAATTAATCGATCTATGAAAATAATGAGAGCACAACTAAGCATTTTTATTTAATATACAAATATTATTCGCAAGTTCTTCCGTTTTTGTGCCTGCTGCTGGTATAGGTAATGTTATAGAATTCTCGCCATCAACGTATAAGTTCGTACATAATTGAAAACATGAATGAAGCTGATATGTAGCAAAATTATGGTTTCGATAAAATCGAGTTAAAACTGTCACTTAAACATTTTAGAATAGGTCGTAAAGTATTAAGCTCATTAATCAAAATGTCCTAAATTTTTGGTTAAATTTTTTTTGCTACAAATACCAACCTTCGTTCATGTCTTTAAATAAATAAAAAATCTGCATGTATCAAATACAGTCAGTTTCCGAACTTATGATGTAGAACAATTCTAAAAGACTTAGTTTCTTACCGGAGTGGAAATAAAACATTTTAACACTTTTTCTTGTACATAGGTCCTTACTTTTGACCAACTGCTTTCAGGATGCGGGCGACTACGTGTGCCAGATCTCGGACCGCACCCCTCGGGACCAGGTGCACACTGTGGAGGTGCTGGTGCCCCCGAGTGTGCGCGCATCCCCGGAGAGTAAACACGCGGCCGCGCGGCGGGGGGGCGCTGCTGTGCTCGAGTGTCGCGCGTCCGGGAATCCCGTGCCGTCGGTCACGTGGCACAAGCTGGTGAGCGACAAAGATGGGTGTGAGAGGGAGAGAGAAGGCACTATAGGAGGGCGTAAGGCTACCACAATTGAAATTGACTGATGACTTTTAGATCATTTAAAATGATCGGCTGGACTCTGAAGTAAAATTGAAAGCAATTACTGTCACTTGTAAAACACACAACATTATTAAATCAATCAGAAGAACTGTACTCGGTCAAAAAGTGGTCTTACTGCTTACAGCTTCCAGACTATATTGTATCTAGTTACACTTCAGGTACTACACAAATAAATTTCTGTGTCTCTTGATGAAATTTGAATTTCCTACAAATTAATCAATTGCAATTGTGGTAGCCCTGTACTCTCCTCTAATATGAGACAGAGATGTGCGAGCGAGACAGTCGCCACCATCCACCCTTCCAATGAGGAACAAATAAGCAGCATAAGAAAATGCTTGATAGAACCTTGCCTTTCAGAACGACACCAGCACGCGGCTGTCTGAGGGTCCCCAGCTGCAGCTGTCCCGCCTGGAGCGGCAGCACAGCGGCCGGTACGCATGCACCGTCGACAACGGCGTTGGACCGCCGCTGGTGACGGAGTTCCAGCTACAAGTGCTTTGTGAGTTCATACGCGCCACCGCTAGATGGCGTTGTTTAGTGAAATAACTACTTTATTGATGCAAAAGCAGATTGCAGTAGATAAAAATTACAGAATTTTAAAAATCCATTCACTGTGGTTAGAGTCCTGTCTAGAGAACTTTCCGTGAATAAGACCCTGACGTGGGACCGCCGCTGGTGATAGAGTTCTAACTACCAGTACTCTGTTTGTTGTGTTCTGTTTGTGACCGCTAGATGGCGTTGATAAGTGACTAGCGTTATACATTAGTTTTAAAATATAAAACAATAATATCGCTGCGATCGATGTTTTTATAATTTGATACCTGATATTTAATTTAAGTCTAAACTTCTTTGTGATTGATTGTGCGGAAACTCAGTATAAAAAATGCCTGTGTTACAGATCCACCAGAGATCACGGTGGAACGGTCGTGGGTGCACACGGGTGAGGGCTTCCGCGCCGAGCTGCTGTGCACGGTGCTGGCCGACCCACCAGCTGAGGTACATCATCCTTACACACTTACCTTCTTCTTCTCTTCTTATTTAGAAAATGAATTGCTGATCGTTAGTCTGGTTAAAACTCGAGAATGGCTGAACCGATTCGGCTATTTTTAGTCTTGAAATGTTCGTGGAAGTCCAGGGAAGGTTTAAACGGTTTGTGTTCTCAACGAAGTGGGCACGGGTCAGCTAGTCCCTACTAAGATTATTATAAATGTGTTTGTTTCGCTTTCACGCGAAAACTAGGTACTTAACCGCTAAAGACTAGAAGGCTAGACCTTCCCTCTGAAGGGGCCCCAGCATTCACCACCGGTATTTACTCTTGACACGACTGCTGTTCCCCAGGTGCTGTGGTACCAGAACTCGTTCCCGCTGAGCGCGTCGGAGCGCGTGACGATGTCGGTGCGCGGCAACAACCACACGCTGCTCATCGCCAACGTCCAGCCCGAGGACTTCGGCAACTATACGTGAGTACTTGTGCAGGTTGTTTGATAATTCGTTAACGCTCTGTGGACCAGTGGCTTAGAGCTTAGCTCTCCACTCTGAAGTGATCGATTCCCGCGTTGGAATAGCTAAACAGGTTGTTTTTAGGTTTGATAAGGACAGTGAAGGCTGATCACCTGATTATCTGACAAGAAAGATGATCCATGCGTCTGATGGACATGTAAAAAGTTGATCCTGCGCCTGTTCTTTCGCCAGTTGATCACAATGACAATAATTACATTATACTCCTGTCAAAGAAGAAGAAGAGCTTGAGAACATAGCTACTAGAATATTCAACTACAAAATAATGTGACAAAAAACAGGCGCCAATTTTTGGAGGTAAATAAATGGCTGATTGATTCCTTTTCATTGGAGTGACTTTTCCAGCGTAGTACATACAAAGACAGCATCATTGAACAGCTAATCGTCTATTAGGTGAAACTAGTAGGTGAATGTAAACCAATAGGCTAATTTACTGCTTACATCCATTACAGTTGTGTGGCAGACAACTCCCTGGGTCGAGCGCGCCGCCACGTGGAGGTGTCGGGGCGGCCCGGCGCGGCGCGCTTCATGTCGCCGCCGCTGGCGCGCGCGCGCACTGCGTACACGCTCGCCTTCGCCGTCGACAGCTACCCGCCGCTGGACGAGCTGCGGCTGCTGTACAGGCAGCTGGCGGTATGTACTCCTGGGCCGCATTCTCTCGCCAGTCATGTCGGAGGTGTTATGCCACGTGGAGGTATCGGGGCGGCTTCATGTCCCCGCCGCTGGCGCGCGCGCGCACCGCGTACACGCTCGCCTTCGCCGTCGACAGATACCCGCCGCTGGACGAGCTGCGGCTGCTGTACAGGCAGCTGGCGGTATGTACTCCTGGGCCGCATTCTCTCGCCAGTCATGTCGGAGGTGTTATGCCACGTGGAGGTATCGGGGCGGCTTCATGTCCCCGCCGCTGGCGCGCGCGCACACCGCGTACACGCTCGCCTTCGCCGTTGACAGCTACCCGCCGCTGGACGAGCTGCGGCTGCTGTACAGGCAGCTGGCGGTATGTACTCCTGGGCCGCATTCTCTCGCCAGTCATGTCGGAGGTGTTATGCCACGTGGAGGTGTCGGGGCGGCTTCGTGTTTCCACCGCTGGCGCGTGCGCGCACCGCCTGGGCCACATTCTCTTGCCAAACATATCGGATGTGTCATGCCACGTGGAGGTGTCCGGGCGGCCCGGCGCGGCAATAAAAGCCCAAAAACTACGCCACTGTAAAACTATGGTATCTCGCAGATCTTTAATGCAAGATCTCTGTCATCATGGTACTAAAGGTAGACACACACCAAAGGCGGCATGAACCCGGCGGCTTAATGCGGCTTTGGTCTTGTTTCAAAATCAGGCCGCGTGCCGGCCTGCCCGCCGGGCCCTATTTGGAGGAAAATAAAAGTTAATACTTCGGACTTCATAGTATACATATTATCCAGGATTAATTATCGCATGTATATAGATGCAGGCAGGGCATACCCTTACGGATACTTAGTAATAACATTGAAATTTACATTACTTTAATAAATAAATAAAATAATATATAAAAAAACCATATAAATCTTCAGAGACATATATTATGGAAGGTTACCACTAGTTTGTACACCTCACCCACTGAGAAGAATGTTTGTTTCCTGAAGCCATAGTAACATCTCCCCCAATTTTTCCAGATAAACGAGTCGTTCCAGCAGCCGGGGCGGTGGCATGACGTGGTGATCCCGGCCCCGGAGGCGGCAGGCTCCCTCACCCACCGCGTGGCCCACGAACTGCGCGGCCTCGAGCCGGGCGCGGTGTACGAGGCCATCGTGCAGGCCAAGAACAGATACGGGTGGAATGAGGTGAGTGGCCTGAGACCTGTTAGGGGTACAGTGACATCTATAAGTCATAGTTTTAGTTTCGGTAGTTTTTGAGTGACTTAAACCGTTTATGCAGCACACGCAACGAAAATGTGAATAATTTTCCCCGTTTTTGCAACATTTCTCACTGACGCTTCGCTCCTATTGGTCGCAGCGTAATGTTATATAGCCTTCCTCTAGAAATGGACTATCCAACAAAAAAAGAATTTTTCAAATCGGACCAGTAGTTCCTGAGATTAGCGCGTTTAAACAAACAAACAAACAAACTCTTCCGCTTTATAATATTAGTTATATAATATCCGCTTTATAATAACAGCTTCACTAAAATCATTTATTATTATTATAATCGGCTAGTATCGACGCTTTTGTAGGTTTCGTTAACCTTAATAATAATATTATACATATTTCTATTTGCAGGTGAGCGACATCTTCCAGTTCCACACACTAGGAGGAGAGCATTCGGTCCACGCCGACGAGCTGACGCCCATGTTCTCGTCCGCGCGCGCGCTGCAAGCTCCAGCCATCTGCCTCGCCGCCATCTTGGCCCGCGCCATCTTGGCGGTCAAATTTGACAGTTCGACGTTTTGACAGTTGCGTTCCGATTGCGAATTTTTTTAATCAGACTGAAAATTTACTGCCTACTAGTTTATTTTCCACGAATTGTATATTGTACTTTTGATGGATTTCGAATTGAGTATAAATGTGTGGTGCGATTTTTTAGCTTGACACGTGTGTTTTAAATTCAGTCCAACACAAAGGATGCTTAAAATATACTTACTTACATCACACATAAGGGTTACATTATAATCTACAGTATTAATTTTATATTTTAATATTTTGCATAGAATATTTTATTATGGAATAATATTTTTCATTAAAAAAAATAACAACTTTTTGTAAATAAAGAATGAGCTAAAAAATCGCATTTCTATCGTATATAACCTAGGGATCGATGTGGATTAGATTTTGTTTAAAAATGATCGTAAAACGGTTATTTTAAATGACACCAAATTTTTATAAATATTTTCTAATTGGAAACGCATCTGTCAGTCTTATTCGAAATTTAAAATAGTTTTTTAACAAACAACTTCAGTTTGTCTACTAGTTTTACTAATAGTCTGCTAATTAAAAAAATATCTAAATATACCATACGTTACCTAAATAACATTTACTTTTTTACTAAATAATATTTTATGAAGACTAATAGGTTGATAATACTTTATTTGACAGATGTGATTTCTTAATAGATGATTAGGTGTATAAAATGTGAAAATAATTTAGACTGTTTATTTATAAAATATTATACTTATATGATCTCATTTTGTATCGTAATTTTTTGACAATATTGTTCACGACAATTCCCTAATTTCTATTATTTTTTATAAGTTTGTATGATTAGTGGATACTCTACTGTATCTAAGGCTTAAGTTGCATTTGCAGCCTCTTAAATAACTTCATAATATATTATATTTATTGATAATTAAAAAAAAAAAGAGCTAAAAGGTGATCTACAAATAATATTTTATCGACCAGGCGTCTTCGCTCAAAATTAAGTTGAAAATGTAGACACGTAACCAAGTTCATACCATGTCGTGATCAATGTCAATATTAAATAATTATTCATAACATTAAGTATAATTTCCAACGCCTAGCTCATAGCATGCTATATTTTTGACTCAGCACAAGATAGCCTTCAATCTTCATAATATTTTGATGTACCCTGTAGGTTTTGACATATTATTAGGATGGACTGAAAGATGTAGGGTTGTTTTGATATTTTTTCTTATACATTACGATGGTGAAATGGTTGACAGATGATCGAGTCGACTACGCGTACATAGCTCTACGAGCTTACTCCATGGCGCGCGCTTAAGGCTCCATGAGTTTACTCGCCTATGAGCTAGCGTAGTACGCGTATTTAAGGCTCCATGAGATTTATCGCCGGTGTGTGAGCGTAAGTACGCGTACTTAAGGCTCCATGAGATTTATCGCCGGTGTGTGAGCGTAAGTACGCGTACTTAAGGCTCCATGAGATTTATCGCCGGTGTGTGAGCGTAAGTACGCGTACTTAAGGCTCCATGAGATTTATCGCCGGTGTGTGAGCGTAAGTACGCGTACTTAAGGCTCCATGAGATTTATCGCCGGTGTGTGAGCGTAAGTACGCGTACTTAAGGCTCCATGAGATTTATCGCCTGTGTGTGAGCGTAAGTACGCGTATTTAAGGCTTCATGAGCTTACTCGCCTATGTGAGCATGAGTACGCCTACTTAAGGTTCCATGAGATTATTTGCCTGTGTGACCGTAAATATGCGTACTTAAGGCTCAGACGACGACTAGAGTCGCCGACGAGCCAGTTCGCCGAGTAAGTTCGCGATTTTATTTATTATATTAACTTGTTTTTATTCGTATTAAAATAATGTAATGCCATTGGTATGTATGTTACTTTTGTCGTCAGCGTAGAAGTGGCCTAAATGGATGATTTTATAGCAGCTATGAAAATAGACACGCCGCATGACACAGTAGTAGTTCAGATAAATTAGATGAGTTACGATAGAAGTTCTACAACCACCTAAGTTCCATTAATTAGTTAAATTAAAGTGTACTTACATAATATTATCACAGTAATGACTGCTGTACAACATTAAAATATTGTTTATAAAAAAAACTCACTTTGGAGGCCATTTTTATTCTGACAGTTTGACATAACGGCCATTTTGGCCAACTTTTCGAAACGTCACATCCACATAAAAGAATTTATTATGTAGTAACATTAATTAATATTAAGCAATAACATGTGTTAGTGATAAAGCTATTTAGATATTCGTACTATAAGTAAGCGGTATTTTTCTTAAACTTTCCTATTTGTATTTAATGTATTTTATTTAAGAATAAAATTTGGGTGCAATAATAATTTAGGGGTTGTATTTGGAGCTGGTAAAGATTATTTCGCCACATACTAAAATAATAAATAATTTTTTTTTAATTTGTGCCAGAAAACGTTTATTTTATTTTATTTTCATAGAAAGTCGCCTTATAATTTTTTATTCCTAAAACTTTGCCACGTATGTCTAATTTTCAATTATTTTTTTTATGGTTGACTTAAATGAAGTTTTTAATTAATGGAAATAATTATAATTACCTGACTTGGCTCGTAGGTCACTAGTCCGAATTCTGACTGGTTTTGTTTTACTTATAACATAATATAATATTTAAAAGTGAGGATTTTTAAAATTTTGTATTTATATACATTAATTGCATTGCATAATTATAATTATTGTAAAAACGAAAGCAATACATTCACACATCATATTACTTTACAATACTATTAAGAATATTTTATTAATTGTAATAATGGTCACTGCCGATTTCAGTTTCTTTAAGCTTTGGTTTTTTTTTATCTCGATGTAAAAAGTACTTGGGAATCGGCCATAATTTTTAAAAGTGTATTAGATGTAATTTTCTAGAAAAAAAGTATAAAATTAAAATTATAGTTCTAATTAAAACGTGGACTTTTTTGATTGGCTGTAGAAAACGCCTTTTTGATAATTGTTTTCAGAGACACAATCCTGTAAGTAGACGAATAAACGTGTAAATTTATTACAAAATATTGCTTTTTTTCTGCTCATGGACGCTATAACAGAGATCAGTGTTTCCAAATTAGTGGTACGCGTACCCCCAGGGGTACGTGACGTTACATCAAGGGGTAGGTACACGCGGCTATCAGATAAAACAACAATTACTAAAGTAATATAAGCCTATTTTGAAATAGGTAAATTAATATATTTGTATAATTGTGAACCACTGAGATAGATAATTTTTATAGAAAAAAAATACGGCGTAAAAATGTTTAGTAAATTCATTTCAGCTTAAACGACATACGTCTACCTAAAAGTAGGTATTTTGTGAGGGGTTGCCTATACTCGCCACTATTGGCAGGCGACGGTTTTTTAACCACTTGACCAAAAATATAATAAGTATACAACAACATTTATATATTATATACTATATTTGTACCGGGTGTGAAAAAACAGTTTTCTTATTCTAGAAATGTATGTTTTTTTTCAAAAACAAAAAAAATAGGTTTTGCTTTTTCGATAATCTTGACAGTAAAAATACATTTCCTAAATCAGGAAAGGTAGTATTTAATCGTGTATCAAGTTATATATAATAACAAGTTATAGTGACTGTTCTTTTTACATCCTGTATACGCGTTTCGATTCGAGGAGAAAGGACAACCAACAAGGTTTCGCCTTGTGTTGATTGTAATTACATATTATTTATCTGAGGATCACGATGTCAAGGTACATAATATACCTTATTACAATGCCCTTATTCCTTATAAATACACTGTTAAAAAAAAATGTGTGGCGGGCGCCACAATCCCGCAACGCGCGATCGAAGTTTTCAAAATTTCAACAAGGTGATTCATGGTTCATAATATATTAAGCCAAATATAGTGTGAAGAGCAAGACGCGCAGAGGATTTTTTTGCGGTACCTCATATAAGTCACTTAATAACTCAAAAAAAATATCAAAAGTTTAAAATGGCCACAAGGAGTGAATCTTACTATGCTGGGGCTCGCTGGCTCCTGAGTCTATACACTCGAACGCACTGCGATTTGATCGAGCTGATTTGGTTTCCATTAATATCACATAAAATTATCGATAAAGCGACTATACAGTTTATACTATAAATGAAAAATAATACTTTAGGGTGTGTATGAGTCCCGTATACAGGGTGACCTGAAATTCGATACATTCCTTTGAAAGACAGAAAGTAGACCTCATGTACAGTAATATTTTTCATGACATCCCTTATCCGAAAGTTGATATTTACAAAGTTATTGAAATTTCAATTTTTTTTTCTTTTTTTTCGACTTTTTGACTTTGACATGACGTATTTTTAAAAATGTTTGTCTTTTTAGTGATTTTTTTATGCATTTTAACCGTCAATGAGTCAAATAATATTTTTAAGGAATAAATAGGGACAAACTAAGCGAGAATTTTTCAATATGAGACATGAAACTGAATTTTCTCTTAAGAAAAATGCACATATTTCTTAAAAACAGGTCATTTTCTTTAAAAAAATGTATGATACAATACGTACAAATATTCTAAATAACTTCCTTATCTCATTAGCTTTCCGAAAAGGTGCAAATGTCTAGATAAAAATATGAACATGTAATAAACAAAGACAAAACAATCATCAGGTAACGTTATCTCAAGAATTACTCTACCTGAGGCGACCTTTTTTTTCAATTGTTTCCTTTGTTCAAACTTTGGAATGTTTCAGGTACTTACGTCGCGGCCCTTTGTCAATGAGTTACCGACTGGCTTAGAGAGCAAATTAAATAGCTTATATTAGTTTTAAGTCAACTATTGCCGTGTACGGACGTATTGTTACTTTAAACTACACCCTTACTTCTACTTGTGATTTTTTTGTTTCGCGATGGCTGCTTTTGAGTACGATGAATACGCTGACATCTTGTTTTGTTACGGACTTTGTAGTAGTAATGCTGCTGCTGCACGAAGAACATACGTTGAACGTTTTCCGAATCGACGAGTGCCAAACGTTAGAGTGTTTTCAACAACATTTCGACGAATTCGGGAAAGCGGCCGTGTTGATAGAAGACGTGGCGATTCAGGCAGACCTCGTTTGTATGCTCCAGAAGAAGAAGAAGAAATTTTAACACTTTTTCAAAATGATCCTTCTATTTCTACAAGAGCAGCAGCTAGAAGACTTGGATTGAGTCAATGGAAGGTGTGGTTTACAGTACACACAGCGCGTCTACATCCATTTCACTACACACCTGTCCAAGCGCTGGAAGAGGGAGACCCGGTTAGAAGAATGGAATTCTGCCGTTTTATGATAAATGCAGACATGGAGGATCGCAATTTCTTCTCAAGAATATTGTGGACGGATGAATCGAAATTTGACCGTGACGGGATAAACAATTTCCACAACACACATTACTGGGCACCAAAAGGAGAAAACCCCAGGATGAAAAAAGAAAGGGCCCATCAAACCAGATTCAGTCTAAATGTCTGGATGGGTATAATTAATAATAATTTAGTTGGACCTCATTTTTTGCCTCAAAATTTAAATGGTGAAATGTATGAACATTTCCTAAGAGAGGAGATTACTGGTTTAATGGAAGATGTGCCAATAGAAACTCGTCGTAATATGATTTTCCAGCATGATGGTTGCCCGGCCCACTTCCGCCTCGGCGTACGCCAGTGGCTGGACCAAACTTACCCACATCGCTGGATAGGTCGAGGCGGGCCAATTCCTTGGCCAGCACGGTGTCCCGATTTGACCCCGTGTGATTTTTATCTTTGGGGTCATATGAAGGCTTTGGTGTATACTTCACTCATAACTAATGTAGAGGAGCTCAGAAGCCGCATAACAAATGCAGCAGAAGAAATCAAAATTAGTCTTACTACCAGAATAATCAAAACAGAGGTACGGAGAAGACTACGGGCCTGTATCAGAAACAGAGGCTCACATTTTAAACAAGACCTAAAATAAAATATTTATTATTAAATTTAATTAACCATTGATGTTTTTTAAACACAATAAACGTAATTAAATTCAAGTTTTTCCTTTTATTTTAACCTTATCGCAAATAAATAGATTTAGACATTATTTCATTTTACTTCTATGTTTACTACAACGTCATATTTTTATGTAGACATTTGCACCTTTTTGGAAAGCTAATGAGATAAGGAAGTTATTTAGAATATTTGTACGCATTGTATCATACATTTTTTTAAAGAAAATTACCTGTTTTTAAGAAATATGTGCATTTTTCTTAAGAGAAAATTCAGTTTCATGTCTCATATTGAAAAATTCTCGCTTAGTTTGTCCATATTTATTCCTTAAAAATATTATTTGACTCATTGACGGTTAAAATACATAAAAAGATCACTAAATAGACAAACATTTTTAAAAATATGTCATGTCAAAGTCAAAAAGTCGAAAAAAAAGAAAAAAAAATTGAAATTTCAATAACTTTGTAAATATCATCTTTCGGATAGGGGATGTCATGAAAAATATTACTGTACATGAGGTCTACTTTCTGTCTTTCAAAGGAATGTATCGAATTTTAGGTCACCCTGTATAGAGTTTACTACGGACCAGCGCTGAAAGAGGTACTTTTTTAAAATTATTGTATGAGATTGTTTTTTTTTATAATATACAGTGTGTAAAAAGAGCAGTCACTATAACTTTGAGATACGATTTACTAGCTTTCCTCATTTCGGAAATGTATTTTTTTATATATTTTTTTTGTCAAGAACTAAAAAATTTTTTTTTCTATTTAACATTTCTAATTTTTTGTCGCAAAAATAATAATAAAGCCAAAAAATTCAAATTTTTGTAAAAAAATATGAAAAAAATAATCATTTCTAGAATGAGAGAAGGTAGTATAATCATATCCCAAAGGTATAGTGACTGCTCTTTTTACACCCGTTATAATAATATAATATATATGGACGCTTCACACCACGTCAATCTGGCCCCGTGCTAAGTATCCGAAGAACTTGAGTTACAGGTACCAGACAACGGAAATATATTTAATACTTTTATATTAAACCCATATTTAAGATTTTTATTTTATTAATACACAAATTTAACACACATCCATTACTCAGGAACATTTAAAGCTTTTTGTGTCTTCACTTTTTGTGCTCTGAACCACTAGACCACGGAGGCTTCAATTTCATTTATGATGTTGGTGCATTTCTCATTCAAACATGAAAGTCAAAAAAAGTAAGTTTTTCAGCGCTGGTACGTTCACAGGAGGCACATACACACCCTAAAGTTTATCACTTATTATTTTACACCTTGTACAACCAATTTTTTTGGATACAAAGAAACTTTTCTGTTATTCTTTATTTGCATAAGTAGGTGCAGAGTATTTATATTTTAGTTACAAAAAAAATAAGTAGAGCTTTAATTTTTAAAAAAATATTATAATAAATGCAAAAATTGGTGTTAATATTTATTAATATCTATAAATAGATAATCACGTACTTATAATAAAAACTTTTTATAACTTTTGTTGGTAAAGCCATAAAATATTTTTATGACTTTATTCAAATACTTAATTAGTTAAGAATTTGTTTTTTTAAATTAATAGTTCTAATTAAACAAAAATAATTAATAATATTATGTAATAACATACCTATATATAAATCGAAAAATAATGAATTATTTTAATAATGTTCTACGCTGAACCAGTGCTAACTTTTTTTCCAACTATGTATTTGTTTAAAAAGCGTTTTGTTTTTGTTTTTCAAATACCCACTTAGATTAAAATTAATATTTATCCTCAGTATTATCCTATACACTACCTTATAATATCTATGTACACCACGTCAATCTGGCCGAAAAACTTGTGTTACTGGTACCAGACAACGGAAATATATTTAAAACTTTTATGCTAGGTATACATTATACAGTATTTAAACATTTAAGATTTTCATTATATTGAAACACAAATTTAATACACATCAATGACCCAGCAAAATTGAAAACTTTTTGTTCCCGCGGGATTCGAACCCCCGATCTCTCGCTCGAGCACCAACACTCAACCACTGCGAGATGTCGTCAAATAAGAGTTTTTCAATCAAATTTTCACAATAGGTTCAAACGAACTAGTAATGCTAATAGTGAAATTAAAAGCATTGTTTTATTATATTTTTTTAATTTTGAAGATTGTAAGATCTACACAGATTATTATTTTTTAATTCCTAAACTTATTGGTTTATATTTCTTGTGTGAATTGGCTTGTGCTTGTCTGCTAGGCGCCGATTTTTGCGTGACCCAAGCGGCTATAATATCTGAAGTCTGATGTCAAAATATGAACACATTTTGACATCCTACCTCATGTACAATACCTAAAACAGATACAATAGGGTTGAGCTGGAGCCCAGAAATAAAAAGCTTAATATACAGTGTGTAAAAAGAACAATCACTATAACTTTGAGATACGATTATACTACCTTACCTCAATTCGAAAATGTATTTTTATTTTATTTACACAGAAACATTTATACATAACAATTTACATGGAAATACGGCACAAAGGTACTGCTTATTTCAAAGCAAGAAATCTCTTTCAGCAGACCTATTCTTTTTGTCAAAATTGTAAAAAGAAAATATTTTTTCACAAGAATAACGGAAAAGGAAATTTTTATAAAAAAAATACATTTCTAGAATGAGAAAAGGTAGTATGATCATATCCCAAAGTTATAGTGACTGTTCTTTTTACACTCTTTATAGTATTTATTTTCCGATTCGACAATACCCATTGACAAGACTATAATATGTGTAATATTACACTGAGTGCAATATTAAATATCTGAGAAGCTTAATTATTTAAATATGGTTATTTAATGTTTAAATCTTAATATATATATTTCTTGTGTGCGTGTGTATGTGACTGAACTCCTCCTAAACGACTGGACCAATTTTGATGAAATTTTTTGTGTGTGTTCGTGGAGATTCGAGAATGGTTTAGATTTACAATTGGAACCGATAGGTGGCGCTGCAGTCAGTATGTCAAGCAATTAATTAATAAGGCAATACGAAGTTTGCCGGGACAGCTAGTTTTATATAAGTCCCTATGGGCTTACTCGTAGTCAGTACTTTGGGTTGGAGCTTCTTTGACGCCTACTTAAGGCGAGGCGAGGCGACTATTTACTTAAAGTTTGAACAGATTACTTTTTTCAATAAGATCTTTGTGTCATTGTAAAATTTATTTTAAAAGAGTGGCGCTAGTTGCGGTTACTCCTCGCCTTAACATCTCCAAACTTAATCTGACACGAGGGATTAAATTTTAACTATTTTTTTTACCCTCAACAAGTAATAAAAATGATGAGATAACCAGGAGCATGCGGGACACATAATAATATTTCTGACTCACGCTTTTACAAAAATTCCTTGGGCTCCCCTACATCATAATAACAATATCCCCTATAATAACAAATACACGTAAAAACTAAAAAAAAAACAATGATAATAAAAAAGTGTATTAGAATTATTATTTTTAGGTTTTGTGTGACAGTAGCTACTGACATTTGTTGTTCGGTGCAGCTGTACCGAAGAACTGAATAGTGAATGTTATGTTTAATTGCACTTTATTTTGGTAACTTACTTGCCGGACCTTGTCGCTCGTAAGGGTCCCGAACCGGTGGTAACCTAGTTTTTTTTTAATTGGCCTTAATAAACTTTTTAATTTTTCCTATTCGTCATGCACCGAACGTCAGGGGCTGATTCAAGATGCCATCGCTAATTATCGCTTACAAAGTTTGATAACAAAATGTATGGGGTTTGACATAAGGTACGCTAAATGCCATACCAAATCGTGATCGTTTAGCGTACCTTATGTCAAACCCCATACATTTTGTTATCAAACTTTGTAAGCGATAATTAGCGATGGCATCTTGAATCAGCGAAGTTTTACAAGAATACTATTACCTGCAGACTGCGTTTTACAATACTTGAATGTATATTATAATCTGTGACTTTGAGGCGTGTGGTTGTATCCAGCTATCCTTGCTGGACCAAGACAAACCTCGTCGATATTTAATTGGTGAGTGAAGTTTTATTGTTTTTCCAGCAGTCTGCAGCCTTGTTTATATAAATGAATTGCTGTTCGTTATTCTCACTAAAACTCGAGAACGGCTGAACCCATGATTATACTACCTTTTCTCATTCTATAATTTTTTTTTCTTTTTTTTTTACAAAAATTTACACAAAAAAAATATTGCTTAATTGTTATTTTTGCGACAAAAAAAATAGATTTTGACAACAATGCTTAATATAAAAAAATACAGTTCCAAAATAAGGAAAGGCAGTACAATCGAATCTCAAAGTTATAGTGACTGCTCTTTTTACACCCAGTATATTCACTGATCTATTTCATTATTTTTTTTACTCATTTTTGTTTACTTTACTGCTTAGTTGTACTGCTGAACTAGTTATTAAACGTGCCATTCATAATTTTCAACTTACCAAAACTGCTATTTACAACTGCCTCATCAGTGCCTATTATTAGTAAGAGGGAGGAAAACTATTTTTATATTATGCCACTTTTCCTTAACTTCGCTGACGTTATTTTTAACCTTATAGATTAGATGAAGTAAAACTACAGATATTATTTTAAAATAATATAATAATTCATAAGTTATAGTGGTAGGTACCAAGGATACAAGGTTGTTTCTTGTTGACTTTCCGAAAATAGCTTGTAAGGCTCGAATTATAAGCATCCGCGATACCGAGCGACCCGGCCGCAATGTAGTGAAATTGCAATCAACTATATGCAACTCAGAAATGCGGCTGAGCCGCTTTTAAATAAATTTTGCACACAGTTGCTTGCAATTTTGTGGTGTAGCGGCCGGGCTGCTCGGTCGCGCGACCGTATATAATTCTAGCCTTAAGTTTTATTTGGAAATAAAACGTTTTTTATTTTACAACGCGACAAAACACTTCAAGCAATCAAAACATTACAAACACACTTTATTACACAGAAAACAAAATAAACGATTTTTATGACAATAATTTTCAAAGTAATGAAGTACCTAAGTAGTGCCAGAGTTTTTTCTCAACTTTATCTTGGCTGAGCACTACCGTGCATCCAGACATTGAAAAGACTCAACTAATCTTTTTATTATCCTAACTGCTGGCGCACTTAAGTATATACGCAAAAACTTTTATTAGTCAGTTCCTAAAAAATGTGGCGATAAAGGCTGAAATGCGGAAATCGGTGCCTGTCCCGAACCAAACGGGTTAATGGACTGGACGACCTCTGTAGCGCACTGGTCGAGGGTTCAATCCCGACCAAGGAAAAAACCTTTCTATGTTCCTAAATCATGGATGTGTCAAATATTTAGCATAGGTAGGTACAAAATTCTAATAATCTTAATTAATGTAGTATAATAATTGTTGAAACAAATTGCTTGCTATTTGGACCCCGTAACACAAGTTTTTCGGATACTTAGCACGAGGCCAGATTGACGAGGTGTAATGCGTCCGATCCGAGCATCGTTATTATTATGTCACTTACTATGTTACATTATTATAGACCTCACGTAGTATTTCGAGCCTAAATTGGTCTTAAATTGTGTAATATGTAAAAACCTATTGGACATTTCTAGTTTTATATTTGACAATATTGAGGAAAACACCCATAATTCATGGTAAAATTGCAATAATTCATGGTAATATTGCAATAAATATTGGCTTGGGCGAGCTCCTTCGTCTTTCAACAATTTCTGCTCAATTACATGTCATTTAGTCTAGAAGTGTTGCAAATGGTTGCGCAACTACGACAAACTAGTAAAATATAGACAAGATTATAATTGGTAAGTAGAATTGACGAGTTTGGGACGTAGTAGCTAAATGCACCGAGTACTCAAGAGGAACGAGATGCGCAATGTACTCCTGCGCAACAAATGGAAGGGAAGGTCTATGCAAGCCCTAAAGGGGCCTTTGTTCGGCCTTGAGGCGTCTGAGCGCCCCCAACGAGTCGGGCCCGCAATCCCACATGTAGCCACCAGTCGATGGAGTCACAGATGTATTGATGACGACGACAGTCGGTGTACCGAGTTGTAGTGGGTAGAGCTGCGTCCATTTACCATCTTCTGGACATATCCGTGGAGGAAATCCCTTAAGAAGAAACAGCACGGGGCAGAGAAATGCAAAATAGGTATTTATAAATTGTAATGCTGTCTCGCAATGCCTTAGCTAGCCAGCACTAGCGCGATAGAGAGAACTGCAACTTGGACTGAAATTACCTATTAAAAGTACCAGAAATCGACGTTTAGGGGATTCCTGTTTCCTCCTCCAAAACTTAACCGATTTAAATATTTTTTTCTTTATTAGCTAAAAAAAAGAATTGAGCTAGGTTCCTATTTTTTGATTTTGTTGTTTATTGTAGTCAAATCTGTTTCCTAGATGTTTAAACACAGCGGAGAGTCTGGCCATTTTTTTTTTGGTTTTTGAATGTCCATATCTTTTTAAATAATTAATTTATAAAAAAAAGAATAAATAGGGACGTACAAACAATATCCAGAAATATTCAGGAAAAAAAATGTATTTGTTGTACTCTATGTAATGTATGTATGGAAAAATTTCGTAGTATTTCCTCTTAAACCCGCGTCATTAAAAGTGACACTAGCCGGCGGCCCTATATAGGCTGTAAAATAAGTGAGTTATAAATGATAATACTTTGAGGTGTTTAAGGGTCCCGTATATAGAGTTTACTGTGAATATACCAGCGCTGAAAGAGTTACTTTTTTTAAGTACCTATGGACAAATTTATGATGTTGGGGCATCTCTCATACAAACATGAAAGTCAAAGGTCTTTCAGCGCTGTGAAATTCACAATAAACTCTACATAGGAGTCACATACATACCCTAATGTAGAATAATAGCGCCTCCGTGGTCTAGTGGTTCATAGATTCGCTCTTGACCCGGAGGTCGAGGATTCGATTCCCGCGTTGGAAAAACACAAAATGTTGTTTTTAAGTTTGGTTAGGACAATCACCTAATTGTCTGGCAAGAAAGATGATCCAAGCATCGGATGGGCATGTAAAAAGTCGGTCCTGCGCCTGTTCTCTCGCCAGTCGTGTCGGTTTACCGTCCCACTGTGTTATGAGAGTAAAAGAAAAGTCTTTGTGTATTGCGCACACACTTGGGCACTATAAAAATAACTTCTACCGACATCGAAATCGGTGGGGGCGCTATTATTATTATCATACCCTGTATACATACGATTTAGTTTCAATAATGGCCGTGGGAGTTGGGGCTACAGAAAGGGGTAAGAAATAAGAATTTATTTAAGAGCTAACATTAAAAATTACCGGCCAAATGCGAATCGAAGAGTCAAAAGGGCCAAATGAATTTTATGGGATTCTTAAATATGAATTTTTAGCCGTGGTCGTACTCGCTAAACAAATCTAAGCGTCACACACAAAAATACGGTAGAAAAAAGAGAACTTAAATAATAATAATATTCGTCTGCTGTTGAAATAAACAATCCCAATAGCGGGTACGACAACGGCTCTACCTTGACTATTTTTGTACCTATGCGTATCTGGATTTCAAATTGAATTATTTTCTTGTTTCAGCCTTTTTAGACCCCTTTTTTGCGAAGTCGGCTTATAGTTTTAAACTTTTTATATTTTTATTTGTAGTTGTTGTTATAGCGGCTATTTCTACTGCTTACATATCACGGTTCTTGTGATACAGCCTGGTGACAGTCGGACGGACGGACAGACATCTCGTTCCGTTTTACCGTCTGGGCACGGAACCCTAAAATATGACTTTTGCGACAGGCGGTTTCGCTATCGTTTTCGTCTTTCACGAATGTATAATTAACTGAAGTTCTCTCTATAGTCTCGGTACAGTAGCGGACCGACTGCGCGAACAAGCGGTCGTACGATGGAGGCTGTTCCTCATCATGGTTACCTGGACCACCACGGAGACACCCTGGAGAGGGTGCGCCGCGGAGTTGGGCTGCACCGGAGGGGAGAGATGGCGGATGCTGTGAGGATCCTGGACGGCTGGGTGGCGCAGCAGAAACACTTTATCAAGAAGGATTTCTGTAAGTATATAGTAAAAAAACCTTTCTTTGGAATTCGGTTGAAAATTACCTAAGACAGAAAACATAAGAGATGTCTCTTATGTTTTCTGTCTTAGGTAATTTTCAACCGAATTCCACCCAGAGATTAATATTAGGTTATTTTTCGTAAAATAAAGTTTCCTTTTTGACATTATTAATAATTATAGCTGATGATGATTATGATATTATTATATTATGATTAGATATATTATTTATACGTGAAACGAAACGTTGTTTTATCTGCCAATAGGTTCTGAAGGTTGGTTTTGAGACTTCTTTATTATTACTTTGCTGGGCTTACTATGCTGGGGCTCGTAGGCTCCTAGTCTATACACACGAATGCGCTGGTCGTTGACCCAAGACCTTACCAGGATTAAAACTCTTGCGTAAAAAAGACAGTAAAAATGTTAAGTATGTGGCGGTACAACTAGCGCCACAATCCTGCATCGCGCTATCGAAGTTTTCTAAGTCCGGCGCTATATACAATACGACATCTGGCCTGACCGAGCATAACATCTCGCTCGGTCGGAGATCTCCCTTTGGGGCTTCCGCTCGTACTCCCACAAGTAGGTAACCCCGGAATCGAGTTGTGAATATAGCTCAAAACACGCGATCACGTCGGTTTTCAAAAGGAAAAACTATATCAAAATCGGTTCATCAATTTGGGAGGTACGACAGACACACACCAACACGCACAGACACGTAATACTTACACCACTCTCTTATGTCGGCGGTTAAAAAATACGAAGATGATATACAAAACAATTAATGCATTTGGATCGCTCGTTTAATAATAACTAGCTGACCCTTGCCCACTTCGTTGAGCATAAAAAGAGTTTATGATAAAATTCAACTAAAAAAAACAACGTGGGAACCCGAAACCCGAAACGCGGGAACCCAGAACCCGCAACGCGGGAACCCGGAACCCGGAACCCGCAACGCGGGAACCCGGAACCCGCAACGCGGGAACCCGGAACCCGCAACGCGGCAACCCGGAACCCGCATCGCGGGAACCCGGAACCCGCAACGCGGGAACCCGGAACCCGCAACGCGGGAACCCGGAACCCGCAACGCGGGAACCCGGAACCCGCAATGCGGGAACCCGGAACCCGCAACGCGGGAACCCGGAACCCGCAACGCGGGAACCCGGAACCCGCAACGCGGGAACCCGGAACCCGCAACGCGGGAACCCGGAACCCGCAACGCGGGAACTCGGAACCCGCAACGCGGGAACCCGGAACCCGCAACGCGGCAACCCGGAACCCGCAACATGGGAACCCGAAACCCGCAACGCGGGAACCCGGAACCAGCAACGCGGGAACCGAGAACCCGCAACGCGGAACCCGCAACGCGGGAACCCGGAACCCGCAACGCGGAACCCGCAACAGGGGAACCCGAAACCCGCAATGCGGAACCCGGAACGCGGAACGCGGAACCCGGAACGCGCAACACGGGAACCCGGAACCCGCAACGCGGAACCAGCAGCATGGGAACCCGAAACCCGCAACGCGGAATCCGGAACCCGCAACGTGGAACCCACAACGCGAAACCCTAACGCAGAACCCGCAACATTCACGGAAACGCTGTCAAATGGAATAAATAGTATCCTATGTCCGTCTACTTGCTCTAAGCTACTTCCTCACCAATTTTCAGCCATATCGATAAAGCCGTTCTTGAGTTATCAATAATTTAACTAACACGACTTACTTTTATACATATAGATGTATAGATTACTCCTACTAACATAAGCTAACGCCCGGTGAATGCTCCCGTCACAGTCGGTCCAGCCGATTCGGTGATCATTAGTTAGATGACGATGATGATGAAAAGTAACCTAAATGAATCCTTGTAACTTTAGCTATCTACCAGTGAAAGTCTCGTTAAAATCGGTCCAGCCTCTCCAGAGATTAGCCGAAGCAAAGAGACACGCTGACAGACAGACATTTTTTTAAATTGCATTTTCGTTTTCAGTACCTAGATATCGTTGCCAATGCCAAAAAAAAATATCGTTTAAAATATCATAATATGCATTTAGAAAAACGTTGCTAATTGAAAATTACAAACTGACACTTCAATACGCATAGGTACATTAATAGATTTCTGAACGCATAGTTGTTACATCATTTGACAACAAATGTTTGACATATTTTGATGAACAAAATATGAGTATTTACATGATTAATTATTCATTACACATCAAGTTTTCACTATTTTTAATATGTATTCTGCTATTCGGGGAGGAGACAAATCCAACGAATCAAAAACCATGAAAATTGGTTCAGCCGTTCTCGAGTTATAAGTGTTGTAACAAACACGACTTTCTTTTATATATATAGATAACAATTGTGTTGGCTTCGACCCCACGAGTACCTTCCAAAGGTCCGTGACTTAATTGCCCGTGAGCAGGGAAAACTATACAATAACAATAATAACAATATCTATGGACGTTTTACACCACGTTAATCTAGCCCTGTGCTAAGAAGAACTTGTGGAAATTAAAAATGAAAATGAAAAATCTTTTATTTCCAAATAATCCTACATGATGACCTACCACCGGTTCGGGGACTAACCCGGCTAGAAGAACCGGCGTAAGAAACTCGCTCGGGGACACCTTTTAGCAAAATTATGGGAAAATTGTTCTTTTAAAAAATATATTATGTATGATGTGTACTTGTGTTACAGGAACCAGACATCGGAAATATATTTTATACTATAAACATATTATTTAAGATTTTTACTATATTAAAACACAAATTTAATACACCCAGGAACACAGAAAGCTTTTTGTTCGTTCGGCGGGATTCGAACTCGCTACCTGTCGCTCGAGCACCAATGCGCTGAACACCTGCGCTATGGAGGTCGTCGAATACGGAGGATATCTAGTAACGTCTTAAGTACGATTATTACGACGACGTAGATTCTAGAAACGGATCTTTAGTTTCATGTACTTAATACTTAACGTCGTATTCTAAAATGTTTAAGTGACAGTTTAAACTCAATCTTCTCAAAATCATAATTATGCTACATATCACCTTCATCCATTAAAGTCTTCAATTAATCTCTTTGTGGCTGTAGATGTCCACAAATACCTTCAGACAAACATACATACTGTAAACTTTGCGATATATTTTATTAAATAATTATTTTAGGTTAAGGCGAGGACTAACCGCAACTAGCGCCACTCTTTTTAAAATTTTACAATGACACAAACATCTTATTAAAAAAAGTAATCGGTTCAAACTTTAAGTAAATAGTTAAACTAATTTATTGGCAATTAATTACAGCTCTAAGTCCTATACTGTATTTACTTACGAGGTATAATATATAATATTAGTTTACCTTTTATATACTACTATAATAAATTAGTTTAACTATTTACTTAAAGGTTGAAACGATTACTTTTTTAATAAGATCTTTGTATCATTGTAAAATTTATTTTAAAATGAGTGGCGCTAGTTGCGGTTATTCCTCGCCTTTAGGTATAATGTCCCAGGGTTTATTTTAATATTCCATTTATATTCTACTTAAGTCACCTCAATGAAGTTGTTAATATGTTAAAATATGATGTGTTCAGGGTATTTTCATGGCTTTGTGCATGCTGCAATAACATTAAGGTGCAATTAAAATAATGAATACTTTAAACGCGAGCAATAAAATGTAAATATGACAATAATAACTACATCGAGTGAAACAAAGTGGAAACATCCTTTGTTTTTATTTTAATTTTTTTAATAAAAGCATTTTTTAATTATGTATGCTGCAAGACGCATCCGGATCAAGTATTTAAGTTACCGGCAATCTGCTTAATGCGGTATTCTATACAATACCTAGGCCATGTACAAGGTGTAAAATAAATGAGTTGTAATACTTTAGGGTGTGTATATATGCCTCCTATGTAGAGTTTACTGTGAAGTACCAGCGCTGAAAGACTTACTTTTGACTTTCATGTTTGTATAAGAAATGTGGAACTTCCTGTTCAGAGAGTGGAACTTCCAATTGTCTGTCCGGCAATTGATTAGAACTGCTACGGGTGCGCGACCCCGAACTGCTCTAGCTACTACTGTCACATACCTATTCCTTTACCCACCGTGACAGTGGTATCCTGATCTCCTAACCCACCCACTACCCATAGTATCCTATTCCTTTCCCCTATAAACTAGGAATTCCCAAGGAGGGTTAACGTCAGGCAGGCGGCCGGTTGTAAAATATCTTTGCCAAACCCCCTTTACAACATGATAGAAAGTATGTATAGGGAGAACGAGAATGTTAGGGCGTACCCTCTAGGCGACGCGCAAACGCATCACCCGGCGGTTGTGAGAAGTGGACTAGGGTTGTCGCATCAGGGACGGGTGCGACGTAAGAAGCAAGTCCGAGAAGTGAGAATGAGGTTTGCAAGCTGGAATGTGGGTACAATGACAGGGAGGGCGAGAGAGCTTGTGGATGTTCTAGAAAGAAGAAGGATAAACGTTGCGTGTCTGCAGGAAACAAAGTGGAAGGGAATGAAGGCAAGAGAAATCGGTGGTGGATATAAGTTTATTTATTGTGGGAGTGATGGGAAAAGAAATGGGGTCGGAGTTGTTTTAGATAATGAAATGAAAGGATGTGTGACTGACGTTAACAGAGTGAATGATAGACTCATAGTTGTGAAATTAATATTTAATGGATCACCTATGAGTATTATTAGTGTATATGCCCCACAGGTTGGATGTAGTGAGTCCCTGAAAGAGAAGTTTTGGGAGGACTTTGATTGCGTGATGATGGAAATTTCGAGTGATGAGGAAGTGTATATCGGAGGTGATTTTAATGGACACGTGGGGAGAGTGAATGTAGGGTATGAGAGAGTCCATGGAGGGTGGGGCTATGGTAATAGGAACAAAGAGGGAGAAACCATACTGGAAGCCGCAACTGCCTTTGATTTGGCGGTGGCTAACACCTTTTTTAAAAAAAGAGACAGTCATTTAATAACCTACAGTAGCAGCAATCACAGCACTCAAATCGACTACTTTCTTTTGCGGAGGAAAAGTATGGCAACGGTAAGAGATGCTAAAGTTATACCCGGAGAAGCCCTAGTATCACAACATGGCCTCCTCATATTGGACCTAAAATTTAAAAATAAAATAATCGGGAATAAGCCAAAGCCCCCGCCTAAAACAAGATGGAAGTTATTGGGAAAAGAAAAGTATGCAAGAGAATTTAGGATGAAAGTTATATACGGAATGAGAGAAATGAATGATATGAATGAAAAATCAATTAATGATCGCTGGGTGGAGTTGGCAAAATTAATAAGGAAAACAGCAAAGGATGTCTTCGGGGAGACTAAAGGGAAAGGAAAGATAGACAAAGATACCTGGTGGTGGAACGAAGCAATCCAAAGTATCCTTAAAGAAAAAAAGAAGGCCTTTAAAGAATGGAAAGGTACTGATGTCAACGACACAATACTGAGAGATAGGAGAAGAATGAGATATGATGAATGCAAAAAGAATGCCAAAAAAGCAGTAGCCATTGAAAGGGCCAAGGTACAATGTGAACTGTATAAATCACTCGACAGCCCAAGTGGACAAAAAGACCTGTACCGTTTGGTAAGATTGAGAGAGAAGAGTGCAAGAGATGCTTTGAAAGTTAAATGCATAAAAGATGAGACTGGAAAGGTTCTGATGAAAGATGAAGATATTAAGAAACGTTGGAAGGAATATTTTGAGAAATTAATGAATAAAGAGAATGAATGGAGTGGAGAACTAGAAAATAGCTCCATAAATATAGGTGTAGTACAAGAAGTAAGTTTCGAAGAAGTCAAGGAAGCAGTGCAAGGGATGAAGAATGGTAAATCTATTGGCCCGGATGGAATACCAGTGGAAGTATGGAAGTTGTTGAAAGCGGATGGAAGGATGTGGCTGACTTTATTCTTCAATAAGTTGCTACAAGAAGAGGCGATCCCAGATGAATGGTGTAACAGCTTGTTGGTGCCCATATTCAAAAACAAGGGTGATGTGCAAGATTGTGGCAACTACCGAGGAATAAAGCTCATGTCACATACTATGAAAATTTGGGAGAGAGTGATAGAGAGACGGATAAGAGAAGAGAGTGATGTGACCCAGAACCAGTTTGGATTTATGCCTGGGAGAGGAACCACGGATGCCATCTTTGCACTTCGCCAATTGTGCGAAAGATACAGAGGTATGCACAGAAACCTACACATGGTGTTCGTGGATCTGGAGAAGGCATACGACCGTGTACCCAGGAAAGTTCTGTGGTGGGCAATGAAAAGTAAGAGAGTGCCTGGGAAATACCTGCAGCTTATCCGCGCTATGTACAGAGACGCGAGTACACAAGTCCGGTCCGAAGCTGGTACCACGGACAAGTTCAATGTGTCAGTGGGATTACACCAGGGTTCGGCTCTAAGCCCATATCTCTTCCTCCTGATTATGGATGCACTGACATCGGACATACAGGAGGAGGCACCCTGGTGTATGTTGTTCGCTGATGACATTGTTCTTGTCGGAGAAAGTGCTCCCGAGGTCCAGAACAGACTGGAAATATGGCGAGAGAGATTAGAGAGTGTTGGCCTGAAGATAAGCAGAACCAAA
Source organism: Celastrina argiolus (assembly GCA_905187575.2). Lineage (NCBI taxonomy): Eukaryota > Metazoa > Arthropoda > Insecta > Lepidoptera > Lycaenidae > Celastrina > Celastrina argiolus. The sequence goes on from LR994597.1 coordinate 1,499,676, forward strand.
ACTGAACATCTGTTCTGCGACTTCGGCGGTATAACTCCTTTCTCTCACATCACCTTAAACGGTGTATTCCTACCGGTCTGTTCCGACTTTAGGTACCTGGGTTCACTTATCCAACACGACGGTGGTATTGACCGAGACGTAAAGAGCCGGATAAATGCAGGTTGGATGAAATGGCGGCAGGTCTCAGGAGCAATTTGCGATCCGAAAATGCCCTTAAAACTCAAGGGCAAGATCTACAAGTCCGTCGTAAGACCTGTCGTACTGTATGGATCTGAATGCTGGGCAACAAAAGAGATCGATGAAAGAAGAGTACACGTGGCGGAGATGAGAATGTTGAGATGGATGTGTGGTGTGACAAGAATGGACAGGATTAGGAACGAATATATTAGAGGAAGTTTAAAAGTAGCAGCTGTGACTGAAAAGTTGAGGAATAAAAGGTTGTCGTGGTATGGACACGTAATGAGGAGGGATGAAAGCTACATTGGAAGGAAGGTCATGGCTATGGATGTGGAAGGATACAAGGGTCGAGGTAGACCAAAAAAGGTTTGGATGGACTGTGTGAAGAAAGATATGCGTGATAAGGAGGTGTGTGCTGAGATGACGAATAATAGAGATGAATGGAAGCGAAAAACATGTTGTGCCGACCCCATCTAGAGTGGGATAAGGGCAGGATAAAGAAGTTTGTATAAGAAATGCCCCAACATCATAAATTTTCCCATACAATATTTTTTTCAGCACTGGTACTTTATCAGTTAACTCTATCAAACGGGACCCACACCAACTAAAAAGTGTAAATTTCTCAAAGATGCCATCATCAGAACCCAATGACTATGGGGAATAGTAATAGTAGCTTGTTTTTCTTGTCGACTTTCCGAAAATAGCCTGTTAAGTTTCATTTGGAAATAAAACTTTTTCTATTTTATTTTAAATAAAAGTATCAAACAAAAATAATTTTGCAAATCGCCTGGCGTCTTCAGTGAACAACCATAAAATAATATTTCCACGAATTGAGAACCTCGTTCTTTTTTTGAATTCGGTTTAAAAAATAATGCAATCTAACAATGAAATAAAACCATCCCCGAAAAAAGTTAAAAGCATTTAAAATAGAAATTGAATTCACAATTGTATTTGCACACCAGTTTGGTGTGCTCTATCTGTAATTTTTTTTTAATCTGAGGCGTACTTGTTCTCCGGGGCCATTCGTTTACTACGTAACACGAGGTGGTCGAACATCTAAATTATCGTCGCTTTACACTCAGAACCTCGTATCTATAAAACTACAACTTTTCAGAATACTTAAAAAAAACTCAAAAATTATTAAGTTTTTTGACTCAACTGAAAAGTTGTAGTTTTTTGGACGCGAGATTGAGAAGGTAAAGCGACCGTTATGTCTTGTTTAAACCATAGCCTGCTCTTATTTTATCTTTACTTCCAACTAGACATAGGCGACGAGCAAAATTTGCCGGCGACGGCGCGCCGACAGAGCGTGGTCGGCGCGGCGGCGCCACGCCGGCGTGAAAATAATCATTGTCTGCAGGCGCTGCGGCGCAAAATTAATAAAAATCTTAGTGCAACAACACCATGAGATTTTTGGCGCGTATGCAAACGTACTATTGAGTAGTCCCGTTCGCTTAATAGTCGAATAATCGACTAGCGCCCTCATTGAATTCTATTTTTACCAACAAATTCAATGGATCTGAGACTAGGACAACCATTTAATATTTTATTTTTAAGCTTGAAAATTTCCGAATGTGTACTATTATAACGTACATTAAAGTAAATTAATCAAAAAATATATCAACACATTGCTATCTGTACGAGCTGTTTGACGCCACTATATAATCGCGCTATTCATTCAATTGATAGGCGGATTCAATTAGATGACTGCGATAGATACAATAGACGGTCATTTGGCGTGCTGGTAGTTGGAATTGTCAGAATTTTCGTAGGGAAAAAACTCCACAAGAACTGTTCGCCGCGCCAAATTGGATCCTCGGCGGCGGCGCACTGTCCGCAATCGGCGCGGCGCGGCGTACGCAGCGCGGCGCCCATGTCTACTCCCGCCCCAGAAGTAAAAAAACTATAAAAAATCCTCAAACAATAAAGTGTGGATACTATCTTCCAGCTGCCACCTACCTGGAGAACATCATCGTGACCTACAAAGGGTCGCTGGAGCGGGCCAAGAGCACCCTGGACAAGATCCTTACGATGCGCACCCACCTGCCCAAGTACTTCCAGCCGTACGACATCGCGCGGGACGTGGAGCTCTACAGAGACAGGACGTGAGTGGCTTTTTACCCAACTAGTAAAATAATAATGCCTACCACACCGATTTCGGTGACGGTGGCCGGTTTCATTGGATTCAGGGCTACGCTAAATGATCGCGATTTGGTATGTCATTTAGCGTACCTTATGTCAAATCCCATACATTTTGTTATCGAACTTTGTAAGCGATAATTAGCGATGGCGTCTTGAATCAGCCCCCGTGCCAGCTACGCAGGATTTTATAGTGCCCAAGTGTGTGCGCAATACTCAGAAGCACTCTCTCTTCCTTCACTCTCGTAGCCCAGTGTTACGGAAAACCGACACGACTCACGGGAGATCAGGCGCAGCAATGTTGTTTACAAGTTTAGTTGAAAAGAAAGATGATCCATGCGTCGGATGGGCATGTAAAACGTCGACCCTGCGCCTGATCTTCCACCAGTCGTGTCGGGTAACTGGTTAACACTAGGCTACGAGGGAGAAGGAAGAGAGAAGAAGGAAACCCTAAAATTGCTGCGCCGCGACTCAGACTGAGATGACCCTTAGATTTACTGTTAATAAACATAAATTATAAATCAATTCTCAATCCTTCTAGAATATGGAGCTAATTAGCTTACGTCCTCAAGACAATAAGGAATTAATTAATTGGCACTCATTACGTTAATAACAACTAAGTTGCCTATAGTTATCATTGACAACTTAATTAGCAATAATGTGAACGCAAAAAACCAACTCAAGGCAGACTGGGGACTAGTCTACATTGTCCGCAAACTTTTTGATCGGGAAAAAAGTAGTAAAAAAATATATTATTGTATAAAAATATATAATATTGTTTATGTTTTTTTATTGATATTTCGACAAGTACACGATAAGCCGTGAAATATTGTGATGTCTACGATCAACCGTTGTAGAAATACAGTGAAACTTGGTTAAGTGGGACCTGGATAAGTGAGAAACCTCCCTAACTGGAACTCATGTTGAGGTCCCAACACTTTGGCACTGAATTACCTCTATTAGTGGGACGAGGTAAGCCTCTATATCTGGGATTTGTTCTTTCGATTTATCATCATAGTTACCTCTATAACTGAGACAGCGAGTAAATTTTATATGCATAAACCTCTGTAACTGAGATAACATTGTTTGTTTACTCATTGTTATTCTACCCACAAATTCCACACGTAATTCCAAGTACGTAAGTACAAATTTTGAGCTTCAATTTCCTTCAGTTTTAGTTTCGCTTTACTATCATCATACAGATGTTTATTTGAAAATGCCAAAACGAAAGCTACAATCGTTATCATTACGTGAAAAACTGAAGTTAATATCCGTTTATGAAAAAAATTCTATACGCGAAGCAGTAAAAGCACTAGAAACTTTGCACAGTTATTTTGAAATGTCATCAATTGGTGACCAAAGCATATTTGATAAAATTTATAACATCGAAAAACATCTGATGGTTGATACTTCCAAACGATACATTCTGTTTCTATATTCGTACATATTACGTGTAAAAACGTGCTTAAATATTTTTGTTGATTACATTTGTATGATTACCTTTATGTACTTTTTTTTATTAAAACTCATTTACATACATAACACGTTATTTTATTTAATGATCGCACCTGTATAACTGAAATAACCTGTATTCTCCCCTCTATTAATGGAACCCTCTGTAAATGAGATAGATATTTATTTATACCTGTATATCTGAGACAATGGGTAAGTGGAATACCTCTATAAGTGTATAATAATAATAATAGCTCCCCTCACCGATTTCGGTGTCGGTAGCCGATTTCATTGAAACCAGGCCAGCTACGCAGGAGTTATTTTATAGTGCTCAAGTGTGTGCGCAATACACAAAGACACTCTATCTTCCTTTTACTCTCATAACCCAGTGGGACGGTTAACCGACACGACTGGCGAGAGAACAGGCGCAGGACCGACTTTTTACATGCCCATCCGACGCATGGTCATCTTTCTTGTCAGACAATCAGGTGATCGGCCTGCATTGTCCTAACCAAACTTGAAAACAACATTTTTGTTTTTCCAACGCGGAAATCGAACCCACGACCTCCGGGTCGAGAGCGAAGCTCTGAACCACTAGACCACGGAAGCGCTCGTAAAAAAATATATTGAAACTACAAATAGTGAGGAATGTGCATAGTTTTTTTATTTATGGACTCTCGAAACAAAAAGGAGGTGGAAATTAAAAATATGGTGTCTGTCAGTCTGTTTGTAGCATCGTAGCTGCCAAACGGATTTATCTTTTACTTTGACAGAGAAAATAAAAAGCGAAAAATAAACTACGTTTAAAAAATCGACTTTAACAACTAAAAAGCATAAAATTATACTTTTAAAATGTAGTTACAATTAATGTTCTTTTTTGAGTCGGTATCAGCAAAAAAAACAACATCCTAAAGTTGCTGACTTGAAACTCACCTTTGTCATCCACCCTTCGCCCACTGTGTTTTTTATTTCATCGACCCATCTGTCTTTCTTTCTTTTCTTCTTATCCTAGCTGGGCCTTTCCATTTGGTAACTCTTTTTGTCAGACACAATTAAAGACATGAGTGGATGATAGTAATATACGCAAAATACTGATTTCGAGAAAATGGAGGCCAAACTGTCACTCAAACATTTTAAAATATTTCGTAACGTATCGAATACATTAATCTAGATCCGTCTTTAGAATAAATGTATTTAATACGTTACAACATATCATAAAATCTTTAAATGTCAGTTTAAAGTCAATTTTCTGGGTAGAAAATTGTTGCGACATATTACAGCTACCAGATAACGGAAATATATATTTAATACTTTTATACTATACACATATTAAAGATTTTATTATATTATACACAAATTTATTACACATCCATGACCCAGGAACATTGAAAACTTTTTGTTCCCTCGGCGGGATACGAACCCGCGACCTATCGCTTCGAGCACCAACATGCTCAACCACTGCGCTACGGAGGTCATCAAAATTTTTGCCAAAATATTGTGAATATGTTGGCAGGAACATAGTGTTGTCGCCGCAGCTGACCGACAACCACCACAGGCTGGTCATCGCGAGGTTCGGCGACTGTCTGGACAACAAGCAGCTGATAGACTACTCCTACCGGGTCTACTTCTCCGTGAGTATTCTTTACCCAACTTTTTATACCAATTTCCGTGCAACTTCTGTGTACTAGGACATTATGATTGATACTATGGGCTTCGGCCTGACTGAGCATCAGGGATGAAATGGATATGAAATTTCGGATATAGATATGGATATGAAATTATTTCGGATTATCCGTATGTTTCGGATAATCTCGGTTACGGTTACGGAGCTTCCTAACATCCCTGCCGAGCATACCATCTAGCTTGGTCGGAGTGCTTCTCTCTCCCTTTGGGGCTTCCACAAATCCCACACTAGAGTATTTATATAAATACTAACCTCTACTTGGACAATAGTTTTATTATGCGATACACCTACAAACAGTTTTCATTGTAAGTAACCTCCATGTGTACTTCCATTTTTTTTAACTGGCAATTTGGCCACCACTGCAACTCCTGTGTAGCCAGGATCACCAGTGGTAACCAACCAAAAACCCTTTGATATGATCTCAGAGGTACCCGAGGGATATGCTAGATCTGTCTTGGGACCCGCAACGAAATTAATCAGAAAAATGAAGTTAACCTCCCCAATCAATAATATAATAATAATAAAAATCGTTTATTTCTCACCACAAATTATACATCAATACTTATACAATGTAGAGAGTTACAGGTTATTGTGGGAGACTGGTGTCTAAACTGGGCGTGAGCCTGTATTTCAGGACACCAGGCCTCTATCCCTGGTAATAGTTTTCTTACAGTATTATACAGTTGCTCGAATTATAATATGTAATGTAAATTTCAGGGTCAGGGTTAGAAAGTGATAGGAGTAACTGCCTAGGGTGCGTGTGTGCATGTATGTGAGTGTAAGGGCTGTTTAAATATCTTGTAGAGCAATTAGTTTTTCAGTATTGTCATATTGAAAAACTAATTGCGGGAGACAGCAAAAATGTAATGACAAAAGGTCAATAAAAAATGGGACAACACCACGGGAATAGTAAAATATGTTTACTTCCAGCTCGTGGACTATATGAAGGCGCTAGACTACAACAGCGGCATCGAGATGGTGTACGACCTCGCAGACGCCGACATCAAGAGCCTGCTCACCCACGGCGACCTTATGGAGCTGAAGAGCATCTACATCAGTCTCATGGTAACCGATTTTATCCTCTAGGGTTGATAATAATGTCATTATAACGTGGCATTAAAACATCTGCCTTATATGCTGCCAACTGCATACACAGACATTTATACACAGAGATTGGCGACTCACTTAAGCGGGGAATTCACTAGAGTCGAATGACTAGACGGACATGCTCGCAGCCAATCCTACTGGGTAGGCATGTGCAGTCTATTACTGTCGCGGGCCGTCCGGCAGACTCTCCGATACAAGACCTTCTTCTTAGGCGTATACTCTTGGCAGAGTAGTCGTGGTCATGGGGGTCGTAGCACGGCCATTTTGCCAGTCTCCCGCCAGTTCCCTTTTAGTTGTTGTTCCACGCACAAATTCAGGGACGATTCCGTTATGGCTTTCAATTGGTCCGTCCATCGTAAAGGATTGCGTCCTCTGGACCTGGATCCATTAACTCTACCCAGGACAAGTCTCTCCATAGCGTCGTCTTTCTTGGGCATAATGTGTCCGAAGTTACAAAAATCCTAGAATGAACCATCGCTGAGAGTCTTTGCGTGATCTTAAGCTCCTAGAGAATGGAGGTATTAGTGCAGCGTTAAGTCCATAATATCTGCAGCATTCTTCTCTAGCGCCACATTTCCAGGGCATCTATGCGTTTCCGTTCTCTTTCTTTTACCGTCCACGTTTCTGCACCGAAGAGCAACACTGGAAACACTAGTGGATGCAAGTCCGCGATACCTTAATATAGTAGCGAACTCTGTCAGACATACCTGCATTGCAATTCTCTAAGCGACCGGTTGAAGCTGCGCTCGTCTTTATGATCACGAATGTCACCGCTGTCACATGGTCGGTTGTAGCATAAAAACTAATGGGAATACCAATTCGACATCGCTATTACAGACGTTGGAATCTCTCCTGTCACGATTTTTGCGCTTAGAGAATTGCACTGCTGGAGGCTTGTCTGTGTGCTTGTCCATCTAGTGAATTCCCCGCTTAATGAGTGATTAAAAAATAATAACTTGAAAACTTCTCTGATATTGTATGATACAATTATATAATTTTACAAATTACTTTATACATTTAAAAATATACACAACAATCTAATGTTTTGTTTGAATTATAAAATTGTTTCAATATGTTTGTTATACAAGCGACGATCTCCTGGCAACACTGACAACATCATCAAACTAACTTTAATGCTTCAGGAATGCCACGGGCTCCGCGTGAAGAAGGTCCACGTGATCTCATCCTCCAAGCTGGTGCTTACGCTGCTGGCGTTCTTTAAGCAGGTGCTGAAGAAGAAGCTCATAGACCGGATCTCGCTGCACAAGACCGTGGAGAGTCTGCGGGACTTCTACCCCCAGAGTATTCTCCCGGTTGAGTACGGGGGTACTGGCAAGTCATTACAGGAGCTACAAGGTGTGTGTTTCTCGAATTAGGGAAACTTTAGGGATATTAGCATATTTAAGCAGGAGTAATGTAGTAATGACAGGATAATTGGATTGTTAAATATTGTAATATTAAAAATAATAAGCCCGCAGGGCAGCTTGTGGCGAGCTGTTAGGGAATAGTGACCCCACGTACCTGAGTGCGCCCAGGGGAGGCTGGCCTTCACTGGCCGGCCGGAGTGATCACTGAGGAAGAACAGCCCCTACCTCTTACTTGCCTTAACCGGCCGGTCAGAGTGGAGTCGCGAGAGCTTCGTGCTCGGAGGAAGTGAAGCGTAAGTGGCGAGTGGGCGTCGTGATGGGACCCTCTGAGGGTGCAAATGATCGGCGTATAAAGTCCAGCGACACCTCTTCTGCCTCAAGCCGCTCTGTAAATGTTGCCGCCTTGGTGCACCGCACGTGCGACCATTTTAAGGGACCCATTACAATGAGTTGACGAATCACCGTCTGCCGACTTTCTGATACATGTAACCACGTCGTGTTTGGCAGACGCCGTAGTCCTTCCATAGTCCTAGATACCCGGTCCACTAGCACCTCACTCCCATAGCCCAGTATTATATCTATTAACCATTCCCTGCAATAGTCCTACACTAACCGTTGGGTCTCCGTGGGCGCACTCCCATGGTGCGTACAGGGAAAGTCGCCGGTTGGTGTCACATTACATTTAAATTAAAATTCTTTAACCTCTGCGTGTTGGCTTCGGCCCCACGCATGTCTTAAAATCCCGTGAAAGGAATGCTATACACAAACATAATAATAATAATAATAATTTATTTTAGATAGGTACATCCCCATGAGTGTTAGCATTTTAATTAGTATCTAACAATTTTTCCTTAATCTAATAATTTCTAGGACAGACATTTTTAAATGTCGAATAGCTAAGCAGCATTCTCACAACCTTGTGAGCCTAGTACAGAGGCTTGACGGATCAATATAATAAAATATCAATACTTACGATGGTTCTTCTCGTCGGGCTAGTTTCTAAACCGGTGGCAGGCATCATGTAGGACAATTCTATGTGTTATTTAATAACCTTTAAGGAAATAATACATCTGGCTCCAACCGTGTGCGGGGTTTCTCACGATGCTTTTCCCATCTCTGTATAATTTACTCGAGATCTGAAATAATCTCATTGGTACACGCCACAACCAACGCTAATACAATACACACGACCATTGATTTTCAATTTTCAACTTACTCTTTTACATTAACCCAAAGTTCTATTTCCTCTGAATCTTTGCTTTGGGTTTTGGATCATGTTATAGACTTCAAACCACAGAAATAAATCCTTCAAACACTTTGGTGTCAACCACTGAAAAGCGGCGCAATGTGTCAGTTATCTTACTCAATACTTACAATTTCCAGATCTCACCGTCTCGTTCCTGTCGTCGGAGGGGTATCAGGCGCACGTGAGGAGCATGTCCTCCGCGCTGGTGGACGAGGGTCTGCGGCCCTCCGCCGAGTACAGCGACAAGTACGCCGGCACCTACGGCAGCATACGCACTCTCACTATAGACTAGATGTAGATTGTAGACTAGACTAGAATGCATATCACAATAACACACAACTTTTTTACACTTTTATTACGTTTCAATGTATTTTGATTGATTTAAACGAAAAAATGTAAAAACGTACTAAAAAGTAGAAAAGTGTAAAAAAAGTTGTGTGTTATTATTGTGAACATGAATTTCCATCAAGGACCAACAGTACATTCAATTCAGTTATATAATTCATAATATGCATTTACAGGGTGTAAAAAGACCAGCAGGCTTACTCCCGACACAATCGAGAATCGGTTCGATCTCAACGGCTTTTGGTATTTTATTTGGTGGATTACATTGAAACTAACCTGGATAAAGAAAATCTTTACATCGTAACTTTTTGTACTCCCGACCATATCAATCGACTGAAAATCAAAATAAACAATCTGGAGTACGCGGCACGATCGAATCTGAATCAAATCGAATAATTTTGCCAAATCATTGGATTTTGCTAAATCATTGAATTTTGCCAAATCATTGGACCCCGATAAGTCTTTGGATATGCCTCCGTGGTCTAGTGGTTCAGAGCTACGCTCTCGACCCGGTCGTGGGTTCGATTCCCGCGTTGGAACAACAAATAATGTTCTTTTCAAGTTTGGTTCGGACAATTCAGGCTGATCATCTGATTGTCTGACAAGAAAGATGATCCATGCGTCGGATGGGCATGTAAAAAGTCGGTCCTGCGCCTGATCTCTCGCTAATCGTGTCGGTTTACCGTCCCACCGTTATGAGAGTAAAAGGAAGAGAGAGTGCTTCTGTGTATTGCGCACACACTTGGGCACTATAAAATAACTCCTGCGTAGCTGGCCTGGTTTCAATGAATCGGCTACCGACATCGAAATCGGTGAGGGGAGCTATTATTATCATTTGGATATGCCAAATCGTTTAGAATCCACCAAATCACTTCAATAAAATTCCACCAAATCATGTAGATTCTGCCAAATTGCTTGGATTCCACCAAATCATGTAGGTAGATTCTGCCTATGCATAAATTCGGTGTCATGAGAACCGCCTTTCTTACCATCCAGATATATTTTGTATGTGTAATTCTTATGTTTGACTGCACTCTTAGACAGTTATTTTCTAAGACAGGTAATTTTAAGATATACATTTTTTAGTTATTTTCTAATATTTTAATAAATAAATCACAAAGACATCTCAGTTAAGTTTCTTTTCATTGACCCTATTACCTATATAGCTTCGATCAACATACACCAGATATAGTGTCAGCACAAGAATCCATCTCGGCGAATATCAGCTCACTTGAAAAGTGAGCTGTTATTTAATTTAGTTTGCTTAGAACCCTGCCAACGTTCACACGTGTCACAATGCTTGATTTGGAATCGCTAATTGTGTCACTTCTAATTAAAAAAAACAGTTTTAAGCACACATTGCGGTGTTAAAATTTTGCGATTTCAAATATTCAAATCAACTTTGCAATGTTTTAAAACTATTGTCTCAGTTCGTAATTAAATAAATGTTTTTGTTGATAAAATCAACAAAAACTTGTTTTTACTAGCCTGCCGCGACGCAAAGGAGTGGTATGTATGTATGTATCTTCCTTTGACATACTACAGACCAAACGCCCGGGCCGATCTTTATAATTCGATCACTCCTCTTAGGATTAATAAAGAAATCTCAAACCCAACCTTCCTTAAAAACTGTTTGACAGATAAAAAACGTTTCGTTTTACTTTTAAAAGTAAACAACAGGCAGTCCAACACCTTCAAGTGTACTTTCTTATTGAATATTATTATAATATTGTTACAAAATATTAATTTAAATAATAAATATTAAATCTACGCCTAAAATATTAAAAGATTTACGGCTGAGCAGTTTTGCATTGCTCTAATTGCAATTTTGGAGTAAAGAATAATCTACAATATCTTCTATCTACTCTTATATATAAAAATGAATTGCTGTTCGTTAGTCTCGCTAAAACTCGAGAACGGCTGAACCGATTCGGCTATTTTTAGGCTTGAAATATTCCTGAAAGTCCAGGGAAGGTTTAAACGGTTTGTATGCTCAACGAAGTGGGCACGGGTCAGCTAGTCTTCTTATATATAAAAATGAATCGCTGTTCGTTAGTTGTTGTAAGTAATGTTCGTGGAAGGTTTAAACGGGTTCTGTGCTCAACAAAGAGGGCACGGGTCAGCTAGTACTTTATATTTTGAAGAATTTAATAATAGGATTTTCTCGAAAGTGCATGCAAAATGACCTGAAACATATTTTCCACGTTAGATTGCGTAATTGCTCTTCATAGGGCTAAACTTGTGGTGTTTTTTGCCATTAACAGGCCAGTGTTTTATTCGTTTATGCATTAAATAGAAAATAACACTGGCGCGATAAGAATATAATAATTAATCTATCCAATCACTACTCGGATAGTTGTATAATTGAGAATGTGACGATATCATTAGGATTTTAAATACTAATACAATTAAGTGTGTCCTCTCAAATATATGTTAAGAAAAATGTACACCAGTTTAAAAAGAAATGTTTCACCATGATAGAAATACTCCCAATAAGTATAAACTTGATGTACCAGAGCCTAGACTTAGTAAATTAAAGAATACGTTTCAGGGCCAATGTATACGTATATACAATAGGATCCCAGAAATTGTTCAAAACGTTCTTTGAATACTCAGACTCATAAACAATAAGTTGAAGAAAGTATTTAAAGAACGTTTGTGTGCAAAAGCATACTAGCGATTATATGAAATGAGCACACCTTGGTAATAAAATGGCCGTCCTGCAAGGCTATTTATAGGTAATATAGAGTAATATAATATCTATGGACGCTTCACGCCACGTCAATCTGGCCTTGTGCTAAGTATCCGAAGAACTTGTGTTACAGGCAGGGACCGGAAAACCCGCTTAATTTCAAAACCCTTAAAAAAGGAAACCCCTTCATTTGGTAACCATAACTATTCGGGAAACCCTTTTGAACAGGTAACCCAATTCAAAGGGTTACCCTTTGAATTGGGAAACCCCTTCGAACATGTAAGCGCTTACCGGGGTTTTGAAAGGGTAAGCGCTTCCCGGTTATAGGTTAGGGGTTTCCGCTATTCAAGAGGGTTTTACCGCCACACATATTTTTTTGATTCTGATATATTTGATTGGGTTATCTATATTTAGGTAATTTTGTTTCTTCGTGTCTCTCGCTAGTCGCAGTTCGCTTGTTTACTAGCTTAGTGATTTCTTGACGTATTTTTTTATTTAAATATTTTTATAACGATGGAGGCATGTTAGGTACTTATGTTTCAGGTTATTAGATTTATCTAATGAAACCATAGATAATAATTGTAATATATAGGTATATTTTACTTACACTTATTAGCCTAACCTAAGCACATTATAAAATCGAAATAATTAAGAAAAATCATTTACATAGTAGGTAGGTACCAGACGGAAACATATATTGAATACTTTTATACTATACCCATATTTAAGATTTTATAATATTATACTCAAATTTAATACACATCCATGACCCAGGAACATTGAAAAATTTTTGTTCCCTCGGCGTGATTCGAACCCGCGACCTCTTGTTCGAGCACCAACGCGCTCAACCACTGCGCTACGGAGGTCGTCTAAGAAAAAATATACTTTTTATTTAGGGCGTGTTTCACCAAGCAATGTTAAATTTAACCCTTCGTTAAATATCATGGTGTTCCTCTCGTAATTCCTAGGAATGAATAAGAAGGCATGTTATTTTAACAAGCCGTTAACACTTACATGCGTTAGTGAAATTGGGACTTAAAATTGACCATTTTATATGTTAACAATTATATATTTTATATGTTAACAATTATATATTTTATATGTTAACAATTATATATTTTTAAAAAGAGAAATTTTCCATTTTTGGTAAAAGGTGACCATGCGAGTTTCTTACGCCGGTTTTTCTCGCTGGAATAGTTTCCGAACCGGTGGGCATCATATTATAGAAAAGAGGTTCAGAAAACTTTTTTTGTAAAATTCTTTCCGAATAAAAATGATTTCGACTTACTTGAAGGCAAAAGCTGGAAATGGCGTCCTGCAAGGGTTCAATAGAGGTCATTCTTTCAAAAATATGCATAAGTTAAATAATTCAAATGAATTTAAGGTTAAGGCATAAATTTTACTTTATCACCAGCTTTACAAAAATGTTTGTTTTATTTGATATTGCATTTAGATTAATTGCATCAATTATATTACTGACCTTGGTGTTATGTGCAGTTTGAAATTATATACTGGCTTCGCTTATTAAAACCGATAATAATAAACTCAGTTCTATAATCAAAATTCAAAATTCAAATTCAATTTTTTTTTTAATTTGAATTTTGAATTTTACAAGAACACAATGTTAACGTACCGAGATACGTTTTCCCGAGGAGAGACAGACACCCCAGACATATAAAAACCCAACAGTTTTTTAACGAGTTAGTAAGATCAAGGTTGCTGACCGTCGCATCTCAATACATTTTGGACAATGTGTTGTATGTAATAAAGAATATAAATGATAAAAAAGCGACAACCATTTATCTTAGCAAAGTAAGTAAATCTTTTAAAGGTCAATGTATACGCCTATACAATAGAATCCCAGAAAACGTTCAAAATCTTTCTATAAAATTAGTTAAATGACGTTTGTGTGCTAAAGGTTTTGATTTTCATTAATGAATGAACCCTGGGAATAAGGTGCCTCTATGCTAGGTTACTACTTTGTACACTTTGTTTTTATAATTTTACTTTTAAGTTAACATTGTTATGTATATTATATATTCAAAAAGAAAAGAAAAACAACAATTTTTCAATCTTTTTGCTAAATGATGGCCCCGCGCGAGTTTCTTACGCCAGTTCTTCTCGCCGGGCTAGTTTCCGAACTGGTGGTAGGCATCATGTAGGACAATTCTTTATGTGTTATTTAATAACCTAAAAGGAAATAAAAAGTTTTGAAATTTTGAATTTTGGTTAATTTTTTTAATTATTTCGACGGTTTCGTTAATAAAACCGCATGGCCTATCTTCATAGAAACTTATACGGCTCTTGTAGTTTAAAAATAACCCACCTAACGAATCTGTTAACGATTTTGAAAGTCTATTACTCGAAAATTATTTTCATTAAAAAAAACGAATATGCCAATACCGACTGCAAAATTATGAAAATGTAGTAGAAGAATAGTACAACATCGTCAAAAATTAAAAATAAGAATTATTTTATTGTTTTTAGCGCATTAATTTTACTTGGGAAGCCAGCCGGCTTAATATTTTTTTAACGAGACTTATTTAACCACAGATAATAAACTGATCCTTAGCTCTTAAAAAGTAAGATGCATCTTGCATCCGTTACTAGATTATATTTTATTCAGCCTGGATTTGTCCTAACTAAATTTGAAAACAATTTTTTGTTGTTCCAACGCCTGAATCGAACCCACGACATCCGAGTCGAGAGCTAAGCCCTAAACCACTAGACCACGGAGGCGTTGATGCCACCATACCATATCAGATCTATGATTAGGGAATCCTCTGAGTAATTTAGCAATAAAGGCCCCCGTTTTCCCGAACGCTATTCAAATTAATGATCAACTAACATGGAATTCAAATCAACAACCCATATTGAACGCTGATTGGTAGAACATTATCAGATGGAAAGGAACGGACATACTCGTATCTTCTTATAGATATAAAAATGAATTGCTGTTCGTTAGTCTCGCTACAACTCGAGAACGCCTGAACCGATTCGGCTATTTTTGGTCTTTAAATGTTCGCGGAAGTCCAGGGAAGGTTTAAACGGTTTTTTTTATGCTCAACGAAGTGGGCACGGGTCAGCTAGTATTTTATAATTACATCACGCTCGCACATACAAGATTTGTTAAAATTCCACAGATGAGGTTAATTCACCAAATACACCAATTAGTTGACATACGATTTGAATCAGCGAGCGAGCGTGACGTAATTATAAAATATCTGTCCGTTCCTTTCTGTCTGATAATATTCCACCAATCACCGTTCAATATGGGTCGCTGATTTGAAAGCTATGTTAGTTGATCATTCATTTGAATAGCGTTCGGTAAACCGGGGGAGAGTTATTCGTTATTTTTAGCACCTTGATTAACATTCACAACATGCCAGCGTCTCATTAATTACAATTATGTATACTTTTTACATCACTTCGTGTCTTCTGATGGAATTAAATAAAAGTTATGTTTTGAATAAAATTATACATTTATTAGAACCTCGTGTATGTTTACGTACACGTGTATTTGTATGTTGTTGTGGTTGTGGCGACTGGCGACAACGAATGCCACAATCCTGCATCGCGCTATCGTAGTATTCTAAATCCGGTAATATACAAGGTGTAAAATAAATGTATGATAATAGTTTAGGGTGGGTATGTGCCTCCTAAAGTGTATAAAGTCTTTCACCGCTGGTACTTTCACAGTTTACTTAATTTTGACTTTCATGTTTGTATGAGAAATGCCCCAACATCATAAATTTTTCCATACAATCATTTAAAAAAAGTACCTATTCCAGCGCTGGTACTTTCACATTAAACTCTATATACGGGACCCATACACACCCTGAAGTATTATCACCCATTAATATTATAGCCTGTTTAAGCAACATCTGAAAATTAGCTCAGCGGGCTTCGGCCTGACTGAGCATACCATGGTCCTGTGATCAACACCAGTGATCTTGCTCAAATATACTACAACTACAAGCTATGCCTAATGCCTCCGTGGTCCAGTGGTATAGAGCTCAGCTCTCGACCGAGGTCTCAGATTCGATTCCCATGTTGGAACAAAAATAATGTTGTTTCCAAATTTGGTTAGCACAGTGGCTGATCACCTGATTGTCTGACAAGAAAGATGATCCATGCGTCGGATGGGCATGTAAAAAGTCGGCCGTACGTCCGAACCGGTCGTGTCGTTTAACCGTCCCACTGGAATATGAGAGTAAAAAGAAGGAAGAGTGTCCTTGTGTATTGCGCACACACTTGGGCACTATAAAAATTACTCCTGGCCTGATTCAACGAAATCGGAGTGGGGTGCTATTATAATCTTCACACCTTGGCAACTTGGCTTAACACAATAAAATATCTCGACACAAAAAACTTACACAAAAGATAAAACAAAAACATTTATATAGTTATCCATTAAAATTCGATATTTTTATTCATTTATAATTATACTTTTTTTATTACTATATTATTATGTTTTTGTTTGATGTAATTAACACTTATTTAAGTTTATGTCTTCGTGGCGACAAAAACTCGCAACATGGTTCTGCAGTGCAATTCTCTAAGCGCAAAAGTCGTGACAGCCAAGATTATTCCAACGGCTGTATGTTTGATAGCCGAATGGGTATTCCCCAAGATTTGTTTTTATGTTATTGACAAACGACCATGTGATGGCGGTGACATTCGTGATGACAGCTTCAACCAGTCGCTTAGAGAATTGCACTGCTGAAGCCTGGCTTATCGCTGGTTTCACATCTATACTAATATTATAAAGCTAAGAGTTTGTTTGTTTAAACGCGCTAATATTAGAAACTATGGTTCGATTTGAAAAAAATTTTTTTTGTTGGATAGTCCATTTATAGAGATGCACGTTACGCTGCGACCAATAGGAGCGAAGCGTCAGTGAGAAATGTTGCAAAAACGGGGAAAATTATTCACATTTGAGGACGTTGCATGCGTTGCATAAACTGCTTGCGTTTCTGAAAGGCTGATCAAATTGATCAATTTATCAAATCAGCTGATTGGTGAACATCACTCCGCAGTCACTGCTTTCACCAATGAGCGTTCAGATTAGCTGATTTAATCAATTGATCAATTTGATCAGCCTTTCAGAAACCGGGCGTCAGTCACTCAAAAATATGTATGAAATAATTATTCCTTTTTAATAATCATAATAAAAAAACCAACGTGAGCAATCAAAAGATAATCGCGATAGTGTTTCCGACAACCACACGAAACGAATAAAAAAAATAACCCGATCCAATTCAAATCGGACCAGTAGGTAGTTTAGCCGCTACAGGGGAACATACACACATACATACATATTAGGTTGGGGAAACAGTTTCTTCGCATTTTATATAAAAATTCAAAAGGTTTTTTTTTATTTACAAATAAATTTTATTTACCATTTAGGTACTATAATAAATAGATGTCATTTTGTTCGATAACTATTTGCCATTTTGTTGGTAGGGACATGATCCCATTGCTATAAAAATTTTGGGGCTTCTGATGAAAAAACTGCGACAAGTGGTTTTGGCAGTCCTCTTGTGATGTCAACCTGACATTGCCTAAGGAATTCTGCAGCCATCGAAACCGGTGGAAATCTGAAGGTCAGGACTATACGACGGATGCATTAACACCTCTCAGCCAAACTCTAGTAATTTTTGCTGAGTGGCTAAAGATGTCTAAGGTCTAGGCGTTATCATTTTGAAAAACCACACCTTTCCGCTTTTTCTAAACTTCTTGCTTTAATCTCATCAGTTGTTCGCAGTACACTTCAGAATCAATGGTCCTGCCTGGCGGTAACAGCTAATAATGAATAATGCCCTTCCAATCCCACCACACACAGCATCACCTTGTTGCGAGCTGGGTTTCGCCACAGTCTGTGAAGCCGGACCGGCCTTATTAATACAATTATAATCTTAATTATATATGTATAGTATAAGAGTAATAAATATACTTCCGTTGTCTGGTACCTGTAACACAAGTTCTTCGTATACTTATCACAGGCCCATATTGACGTGGTGTGAATCGTCCATACATATTATTATTATATTATGTTATTAATTTATTATTCATATTTTAGGCCTCTACTATATAATATTTAAATATTAATAAATGTATAATTAAATCTGTCACTCCGACCTATAAATAATAAAATATGATACAGTGAATGTGTTTTATTGTCCACATGTACCATTCATTAGTTTCAGTTTAATATTTGGACATATTGCTGATGAGTCACTACAAACTTAATAGAGTTTATTACAGACGAATAACACAAGTTCAGCTCTTGGACAGTTCAAATCCAGACTCCATCGCGACCGGTCGCGCCATGGAGGCTCTCCCGCATGATGCATACCTGGAGTTCCACGGGGACACCCTGGAGGTGGTGCGCCGGGAGGTGGGGATGGACCGACCCGGGGAGATGGCTGATGCTGTCAGCATCCTGGACCAGTGGGTCAAGCAGCAGACTCACTTCACCAAGAAGGATATACGTGAGTGTTTGAGATTCTATGACGACCTCTTGTGCCTCGGTGGATGAGTGCTCTAGCCGGAGGTCGCGAGTTTGAATCCCGCCGAAGGAACACAAAAGATTTGTATGTTAAATTTTATGCTAAAAAAATTTAAATCTTTAATATATTATACTAAAATATTAAATAATATACAGGCTATAATATTTATGACTGATAATACTTTAGGGTGTGTACTGTGTATGTGCCTCATGTGTAAGACCCCGCTCATACCAGCGCTCATTTATTTTACACCTTGAATTTTCCGTTGTCTCGTTCTTCGATAACTTAGCACGGGGCCAGATTGACGTCGCGTAAAAACCTCCATAGATATTATTATTCGTAGTACATAGGTAATTTTTTGCTTTTTTTTAAATAAAAAAATACATTTTCAGATTAAGTAGAGGTACCTATTATAAATAATAGGCAAAATGAGGTGTTATTAGTTTGACCCGTCGGTCTGTGTGTATATCAGTGGCAACGTAGCTCCAAAATGTCCAATAATATTAAGCCCCGTAAGTATCAGATTAAGAAATGTTACAGGAGACAAATTAATAAGATATAACTGAAAATTTGATTACTATACTTTGAAACCTTTTTCACAATATTGATCTTATTGAAAAATCTTTCTAGGTCTTCGTTTAAGCCTATCCTTCATCTCCATTTGTATATATATTTTCTGATATTTTGTATATTTTTGTGTTTATTTTCCTATAAATTATATGTATAAAAAATGTTAATATAGTTATAAAATAAATAAATACTTTCATTTTTTATTACATTGATACACACATTTAATACACATCCGTGACCCTGGAACACATACATTTTTTGTTCCATTAGCGGGATTGGAACCCGCGACTGCCAGCGCTACAAAGGCCGTTAAATACAGATATTAAGTTATTAATCGGCAATTAGTTGAAACAATTAATTAGATACCCAACGGGTTATTATAATCATGGTCACTTGTGTTATTTTATATTAACGAACAGCAATTAATTTTTATATAGCCTATGTTACTCAGTGATAATGTAGCTATCTAATGAAAAAAGAACTATTAAAATCGGCCCAGTACTTTTTGAGTTAAGTCGTTACATACAAAAATACAAATCTTTCCTCTTTATAATATTAGTGTAGATTAAAGCTGACGTGATGTATTCGTTCGTTATTTACGATAAGTTACGTAACTTATACGACCGAACGCACAAAAAAAGCCAATTCAGTTCCGCCTTCTCTGAGTTTTGTGTGTTGGTTATCATAGTGGAAAAATTTAGGCCATTTGCCTGTTTAAAAATAAAATACTACCATACCATATTTCATCAAAATGAGATCAGTTTGTTATTTTTTCATACTTAGACCGTGTTTCAGCAAGCAATTTTAAAGTTAACGCCATGTTAAAATACCATCTCATTCATTGACAGGAAATGCGAGAGGGATAACATGATATTTAACATGACGTTAACTTTAACATTGCTTGCTGAAGCACGGCCTAAAACTAGTAGCTATATGAAGAACTAGAATTAGAATTAGAATTCATTTATTTCCTTTTTAGAAATTTGTACAATTATTTAGTAGTGCTAAAAATTTCTGCCTCTTGGGCGTGGAAATATTGCGACGGTCGGCGTCGCGACGTCGGGCGTTGGCGTCGCGGCGTCGTTCGTCGGGCGTCGCGGCGTCTGGCGTCGGGCGTCGTTCGTCGGGCGTCGCGGCGTCTGGCGTCGGGCGTCGGCCTCGGCGTCACGGCGTCAGGCGTCGGGCGTCGGGCGTCCGCGTCGCGACGTCGGGCATCGGCGTCGCGGCGTCGGGCGTCAGCGTCGCGACGTCGTTCGTCAGGCGTCGCGGCGTCTGGCGTCGGGCGTCGTTTGTCGGGCGTCGGCCTCGGCGTCACGGCGTCAGGCGTCGGGCGTCTGCGTCGCGACGTTGGGCATCGGCGTCGCGGCGTCGGGCGTCGGGCGCCGGTTGTCAGCGTCTCGACGTCAGGCGTCGCGGCATCGGGCGTCGGCGTCGCGGCGTCGGGCGTAGCGGCGTCGGGCGTCAGCGTCGCGACGTCGGGCGTCAGCGTCTCGACGTCAGGCGTCTCGGCGTTTAAGTCAATCAAACACCACGCGAACGAAGTCGCGGGCACAGCTAGTACATAATATTTTAGTTAAAATGGTACATTACATTTTTATACAAGCTTCTAGTTATTTTTTTCATTTTGTTATTTAATTGTAATATAATATTTAATTTATTAATTTCAGCAACAAACACACTCACAAAATTTAATATTAGTGTGATTAACGTCTGTTCCTCGAAGTAGAGACTTGATACTCAAGATGACTCCAGGACCTTGGATCTTGACCTCGACTTGAGTTTATGATATTGTAAATTGACCAAGGTAAACATTATATTTTTTCACTAATACGTATCGATACTGACGGTACACAAAATCTATTGGATTTATATACTTACTACTAGCTGTGCCCGCGACAACGTTCGCGTGGTTTTTGAGCGACCGTTTATGCAGCGCACGCAACGAAAGTCCCCAAATGTGAATAATTTTCCTCATTTCGCTCCTGTTGGTCGCAGCGTAATGTTATATAGCCTAAAGCCTTCCTCTATAAATGGACTATCCAACAAAAAAATATTTTTTCAAATCGAATCAGTAGTTCCTGAGATTAGCGCGTTTAAGCAAATAAAGAAACAAACTCTTCCGCTTTATAATATTAGTATAGATTATTAATGCATACTTTTATTACAATTTACATATTATGAAGCATCAGTTTTTTATATTGATTAAAAATTTGCTCTTCAAAAAATTTAAGCTGTTACATATTACTGCAATACTATTATCAACATGGAGAATATTACTAGTTATACAAAATTGGTTAAAGCGAGTGTCACAGTAGGGCTTGTATCTGTACAAATACACAAATATTTGTTTCATTAAAAATACCAAGTATTCATGAATTTACAGAAATATGAAATTCTTTTAAATTTGCAGACGTTGATAAATGACGTCATCGAGATCGAGAATTTGAAATTAAATATTTTCAAAACTACACGACGTATCGTAATAATTTTTTGACTAATTTTTATTATATTTATACAAATACACTTCATTAATTTCATTGAAAACGAAAATAGTATCAATGAGTTACAGACATTTCAGTGTTGTAAAATGACGTCATCGCAACTAATATATCTCGGAAATTACACGACGTATTGTAATATTTTTTCAGACATATTATTTATTTCCTACAAAGTTTACGGGGGAGCTAAAAATAAAAATTAGTGAAAATTATCCATTTACAATATGTACAGATAAAAAACTCCTATCGAATCTTTAAAATTGCAAATTTTTGAGACATGCTTATTGCTTATTTGTGCTTACCATTGTATTTAAAAATGTGTTAATTAGGCACATTTTAATTATATATATTTGTTAATTTAAGCCGTCTACTTTAATTATATTGACAATGTAACCCGGGCTATTTATTTGAATATTATACATCTCTCATAACAATAGGCTGAATAGTTCAGGTACTACGGTGGAACTTACATAATATACACCAAAGTCATTACCCTTCTTTTTCTCTTCAGCGTGGGTAATTATTACAATCGACCTACTTCTACGCAGGTTTACCTTGATAATAACACCTATAGCCTAGATTTAGAATCTAAATGAATAATAATGTATATGTGCTTCACACCACGTCAATCTAGCTGCTAAGTCTGAGGAACTTGTGTTACAGGCGCCAGAACGGAAATATATTTAATCCTTTTATAGTATACACATTTAAGATTTTTATTACATTATTAATTAATTAAAATTAAATTAAATACCATTTATTGCAGGCTGCATAGGCCCATATTATAAATACCTTAAAGACTAACATACATAATATTTAAAATACTTAAAAACTACACTACACGTGTTGTCGGCGACGTGTAGCGCGCTTCATTCCGGAGTCTCTCCCGGAACTTCCGGTAGACCACACCCGTCGGCCAGAACTCCTCCGCCTCAAAGGTCGATAGAAGATGCGTCGGTACTCTCACCACAAATGAACTGAAGTTGACCTTGTGGCGAGACTCCAGACGCTCAACCCTCAAGGTTAGGGACGTCTTCTTCCGGATGTAGTCCACGACGTCCTTAACCTCCATGGACCAGTGCAGGCGAGACACGTACAGCGGCGTGGAGCGCACTTCACACCGCAGGCGCTGCTCGGGTCCACAGGGTGCGGTGCCGCGATGGTTGCGGACGGCGGGCTTCTTCTTCCTTCTCTCCACCAGTATGAAGCCCTCCTCATCGCACCTCCTGCTCTTGTCCTTGCCAGGTTGCGGTGGCTGAGCCTTGCGGCTTTCTGTAGCCTTGCGGCTCTCTTTCTTCCCCTTTGTCTTCGCCCGCGGGGGAAGTGCGGGGTGAGCGGCGATACTCGAAAAACTTTTTTGCTGAGTTGCTTGTTTACTCGGCGACTGCGGGACCCGGAGGGGAAGGCGGGCGGAGGCGGCGGCGGTTGCCGACGCATCAGATTCTGCTGACACGCAAAACGATGTGTCGGCGCGCGCGCCACCACCACAGATTACTAAATAGTTAGCCACCACGACGTGTGTTGACGTAGGCAGTTGAATGATCGGGTGACCCACTTAATGAATTATTACATTTTAATTGTAATAATTCACTACGTAAGTCACTGATGGTAGATTCCGATGCATCCAATCTACCCCGCATCTCGTCCAGCTCTGCCTTTATACTGTTGAAGTTCTTCAACAGGCTGGAGACGTCGACGTGGTCCATCGTCACCACCGGCAGCTTGTGGAGATCTTTCGCCACAAAGGCCGGCACGTCGTCTGGATCCGTCTGCTTCAGCAGGGAGATAATATCCTGCACGCTTCTCTCTGTTCCATCTCTCCGTCTCGATGGCATGTTCGCGCTCTGGCCGAGCGTATCGTACAGCAACTGCTTACCACTGCAAATCTCCTCGCTGGTGAAAGAAGATTTGCAGATCTGCATTATGCTGAGCTCGTCCATGGTGTTAATGGCGTGCTGGATGAACGCCAGCAACTCGTTGGCCACGAGCGCCATGGTGACATGCAGCGGCACACAGCTGCGCGACTCGCAAACAATTAAATTTTGCTTCTATAGTGTAATGCGGAGCACGACCGTTCTGTAGCACTCAACGCAAGACACTGACACACTTCCACACATTTAATATACATTACCAAGGAACACAGAAAGCTTTTTGTATCTTCAGCGGGATTCGAACCTGCGACCTCCCGCTCGAGTATCAACGGGCTCAACCACTGCACTACGCCGGAGTCACAAAACTCTTCTTCCCCACTGCTGCCGCGGCGCACAGAATAGTTAGGAAGATAGACACACCACACCACACAAGTACTGACGGGCCACGGTGGGTTCGCCTTCTATTTGAACAGATTCAAATTGAAGGAGGACCCGTCGTGTCTCTGTCGGCCCGGAGTTGCGGAGTCAGTTCCCCACCTGTTTGAGTGCCCGATTTTTGCAGACAATAGGTATGATATTGGGCAACAATTGGGCATTACGATAACAGGCAGAATCCCTGCTCTTTTCCACCCAGAATGCTAGATTCTGGGTGGAAAAGAGCAGGGAGAAATTCTTCGATTTCTGCACCAAGATTGTACAAACAAGCCTCATCTACACTACTCGCGGAGTTCCTCGGCGAAGTACTCGAGATACTTCTGCAACAGTTCGAAGTGCGACACTACACTACTCGTGCAACTACGGGCCCTTTGACTCGGTACCAAAAACCGACAACAAATGTAAGTCACCCGAGGCGAAGTAAAGTTTGAAGAGGTAAGCCGAAGTGCATCTCTACACTATCCCATTCGTCCAACTTCGTTCAACTTCGCGAGTAGTGTAGAGGAGGGGTTACGTTATTGTTAACAAACGGAACGGCTCTTATGTGTAAAGCTGTATAAAAACGTGATAGAAAACTGTGATATTAGGACATTGTATTATAGTACTGGATATTATTTAGATTTTAATTGATTACTTTTAAATTGTATTAATCTTAATTGACATTGTTTTATTATTGTATTGTTTGAATTATATTTTTATTTATGATTAAAATTTATTGTATAAAAATGTAACTAATTAATATCAGAAACAACAATAGATTGTAAATAGAAATAAGTAAATTTTGCATAAGTAATAAATGAAACAAACGAAAAAGATGAGAATTGTAGAATAGAGAAAAGATAAATAAAAAGAAAATAATGGAAAGTAAAAATAGAATGAACAAAAACATAAAAATATAAAAACTAACGAGCCCTGACAATGTTAGGGGCGATGGATTAAAAAAAAGTTAAAAATAATAAAAAAACCACTGCAATACAAAAAAAATATTATTTAATAATAATAATATCTTTATTATTACCACAAATGAAAATTACACTAATTATTCATTTATGTTGCTGCTTTAACAACAAATATGTAATATTTACATATTAATAGGCAAATACTAAATTCTCAACACATTTTCCTACCATGTTTCAGATCCTGTGTACTTGGAGACGTTGATAGTGATGAGCAAAGGGTCTCTGGAGAGGGCCAAAGCTGTCCTGGACAAGATGTGCACGGCGCGGACCCTCCAGTACCACTACTTCGAGCTGTATGATGTTCGGAAGGAGTTCCAGCTTTTAAACGGAAACAGGTGAGGAAAAAGAACAATACCTACATAGCCACTGTAGCCATACAGTAGCTATACAAGGTACAACGCCTCCGTGGTCTAGTGGTTCAGAGATTCGCTCTCGATTTCGTGGGTTCGATTCCAGCGTTGGAACAAAAAAAATGTTGTTTTTAAGTTCGAATAAAAAAAGAATCACGCAAATCATAATAATATCATTAACTACCAGTGTAATCGGTGTTCCTACATTAAATTAAAAAACTATAACCCGACTTCGCAAAAAATGGGTCTAAAAAGTCTGAAACAAGAAAATAATTCAATTTGAAATCCAGAAATGCATAGGTACAAAAATGGTCAAGGTAGAGCCGTGGTCGCACCCGCTATTGGAATCGATCCTTGAATTTTTTTTTCTACCGTATTTCCGTGTGAATTAGTTCACAGCTTAGATTTTATTAGCGGGTACGACCACGGCTCTACCTTGACCATTTTTGTACCTATGCATTTCTGGATTTCAAATTGAATTATTTTCTTGTTTCAGACTTTTTAGACCCATTTTTTGCGAAGTCGGGTTATAGTTTTTTAATCTTTTTTTATTTAATGTTTTTCTGTTTCCACATCAAATATAATAATGATTATATTTTTATTTAATTGTCCATTACATAGAAAGTATCAACTCCTAGATACTACTTGTACGACCGCATTTAACAATAAAATATAATAATGTATAAAAAATATAAATACATATTCGTAATGTGCTTCCCAAGACCTATCTTTTGATACCAAACACGAGACCAATATCTTCATTAAATTTTTTTTGGAGATAATTTTTGAGGTATAATTTTCAAAATTCAAAATTTTTCAAACAATTATATAGCCTATGTTACTCGCGGCATTAATACGAATCGATTGACACCTCATTCAACAAAATCAGACCAGTAGTTTAGCCGCTACGAGGGAACATACATACATACATACATACATACATACATACATACATACATAGACTGCCAAAATCATTACCCTTCCTCTTGGCTTCGCCGAAGTTGGGTAAAAACAGGTCGAATTAAGAACCTCCTTCTTTTTTGGAATTCGGTTAAAAATACAAGAAATCGTCTGACGGGTCTCCCCCTGTATCCTCCTCCAAAACTTTGTGATTTTTAAACGTCCATTTCTCTTTTAAACACTAAATTATTTAAAAAAGGGACGTACATAGTATACAGATATTCAGGAAACATGTTTAAGCTATTGCATAGCTTCTATCGCGGGCCTTGAGCGTGGAGACCGAATCCAGAAATTCCGTAACGAAAATAACCTAACACCCCCCACTCCGACCGGATACTTTTTATTGCCATCTATCGATGAATAGTAGAACTTTTAAATGACTTTTTTGAAATATCACGCTTGTCTCTTTAGTTCAACAACTCCCCTCTAGATGGCATTGGTTGTATCGGATAAGTTGATAAAAAATGGTATGCAATAGCTTTACCGCGGCAGTCCCCGAGTGCCATATGTCTTTTTTTTACTCCAGCGGTATTATCCAAGGCGGAAACAAGCCGCGTAGACCCCTGTTTATGTATGGAAATACTACCGATGTGTTTCCTCTTAAACACTATTGACTTTACTACTGCAGAGTTAACGCGAATTACTTTAGTCATCATATTTGCGCAACAGAAATCTCTTGAACTTTACTCTTGGCACAGCCATTGTTTGGTAAACACAACCGGATTCTATTAAATTAATAAACTGTACGAGTCAGACTCTTGTATAAATTTCTGGGCTTGGGGCCGTACTCTCCATACTGATTCGATTTTGATTCAGATTCGATCGTGCCGGGTACTCTCGAATAAATTGACTTTTGTATAATTTGATTCTCAGTCGATTGATATGGTCGGGAGTACAAAAAGTTACGGTCTTACGATTTTCTTTATTCTGGTTAGTTTCAAATAAACCACCAAATAAAATACCAAAAACCGTTGAGATCGAACTGATTCGATTCTCGATTTTGACGGTATCTCAATATTTTTCCTGCCTGATGGACGGTGGAGTTATTTCTTTTTCTTTTTTTTCAGCTTTATGTTGGCTCTGCCGAAGCCCACCCCGGAGTACTACCGCGTGATCACGGGCAAGTTCGTGGGCAAGTTCGGGGATCCCAAGGTCATGGAGAGCATCTACAAAATCGTGTACACCGTGAGTATTATTATCGCTCTGCAGTGCTATTCTCTAAGAATGTTTTGCGTATCTCGAGAGCTGAATCCGCGGTCAGTGTAAAATTTATACTGTGAACATCTAATTTGACACTCACCGCGGATTCAGCTGTCGATATACTCAAAATATTCTTAGAAAATAGCACTGCTGTTTTGATTGAACATGACCGTAGTCAAATGGCCGAATACTGAGCTGGTTGAATTGTTCCAAAAATCAGTTACAGCATGTTATGGTCACTACACAGAAACGAGACGCGGCGCAATTTTTTATACAGCTTTATTCATTGGTCATAATATATTAAGCCGAATATGGCGTGAAGAGAATGACGCGTAGAGCATTTTTTGTTTTTGCACCTCATAAATTACTTAATATAAAAAAAATATTAATGGCTTACAATGACCAGAAGGAGTGAATCTTACTATGCTGGGGTTAGCGGGCTCCTAGTCCATACACACGAATGCACCTGACCAGGATTGAAATTCTTCCACGCTCGTCAACCCGTCTGTCAAGCATGGTGGGGCATACTATACAAGGAGTAAAAGAAATCAGTGATAACACCGAGTGTACCTCATAAGAAGAGTTGGTATACTGTGAAAGTACCACCGCTGAAAGTTATGACTTCCATGTTCGTATGAAAAATGTCCCAACATCATAAATTTTTCCATACAATGATTTAGAATAAAGTACCACTTTCAGCGCTGGTACTTTCACAGTAAACTCTATATACAGACCCATACCCACCCTAAAGTATCACTCGTTAATATTATAGCCTGTATGTGGAACTAGTCCCCATGAAATACTTTGGGGAGGCTTATATCTAGTAGTGGAAGACATGATAGCTTAAATTATAATGCTGTGTAGTAAATATTTTATACCACCATCTCCAGACTATGGACTACATGAAGCGGTACGACTACTTCTGCGGTGCCACGCTCGTGTACGACGTGTCGGAGTGCGACATGAAGGACGCTCTGGCCAACGTCAACCTGATGGACCTCAAGAACTGCTACGTCAACATCTTTGTAAGTATCTTTACACTAGATTCCTTCGAGTCCAGGGTAACCTTCCTGTCTGCGTCAGTCTCAGCGCCGAGGAGAGCGC
Organism: Celastrina argiolus; assembly: GCA_905187575.2. NCBI lineage: Eukaryota > Metazoa > Arthropoda > Insecta > Lepidoptera > Lycaenidae > Celastrina > Celastrina argiolus. The sequence continues at coordinate 1,528,344 of LR994597.1, forward strand.
TTCAGTTTCCGGAGCGCTCTCTCAATTTGATGGAAGTCCGGTCCCTATAGAAGTGAAATGGCCGGTCGAGGAAGGAGTGGCCTATGTTAAGTCCAAACTACGTGGTGACTGAGTTCTTCTCACCTTTAGAGCTTGGCATTCCCAGGATCGAGGATTCAATCCCCGCTTTAGAACAACGAATAATATTTTTTCTGGTCTGTCATCATTACACACAAATTTCCTGGAGACAAAAAAATCGAAAATAATGAATAATCAAAATCGGTTCACAAATAAAAAAAAGCAACCGACGACGGTCGAATTGAGTAACCTTCTCCTTTGAAGTCGGTTAAAAATGTCTAGCTAAGACAATATAGACTGATCACCTGATGTCTGACAAGATAGATGATCCATGCGTCGTATGCTCATGTAAAAAGTCAGTCCTGACGCAGTTCTCTCGTCAGTCGTGTCGGGTAACCGTCCTAGGTTATGAGAATAAAAGGAAAAGATGAGACATGGATCACCTTTCTTATCAGGCAATCGGGTGATCGGTCTGAATTGGCCTAACCAAACTTCAGATCAGCACGTCTAGTGTATTTTAGTTACTTTCTACTTTCATAGTATAATGTCCTATGGCATTTTGCTATGGGGCAACGCTGCAGATATAAATAATATATTTGTGCTGCAGAAGCGAGCTGTTCGGGCAATCTACAAACTGGCCCCTAACACCTCACTTAGAGAAAAGTTTAAGGAAACAGGAATCTTAACTGTACCTTCTCAGTACGTCCTTTCAAATTTAATGTATGTTAAAAAAAATTTACACTTATTTAAGAAGAAAAGTGAGAACCATAATAGAAATACTCGAAATAAGCATAAACTTGATGTACCAGTGACTAGACTTAGTAAAGTAAAAAAATCGTTTAAGGGCCAATGTATACGCCTATACAATAGGATCCCAGAAAACGTTCAAAATTTTTCTAACAATAAGTTTAAGAAAGTAGCCAAAGAACGTTTGTGTGCAAAAGCTTACTATACAGTAAATGATTTTATGAATGACAGCACACCTTGGGAATAAGGTAGCCCTCTGCAAGGCTATATTTAAATACTATAAAATTACTGTACTTTTGTTATTTAGTTTTAGTTCTGACATTTGTAAATCTTAAAAAAGAGCAATTTTCCATCTTTTTGGTAAAAGGTGGCCCCACGCGAGTTTCTTACGCCGGTTCTTCTCGCTGGGCTAGTTCCCGAACCGGTGGTAGGCATCAAATAGTCTCGACGTTCAGAAAACATTTTGTAAAAATTTATTCTGAATAAAATGTTTTGATTTTGATTTTGATTTTGATTGATCAACATTTTTTTTAATTTGTTCCTTGTCGACGTGGGTATTATTCCTACGATTTCCAACTTGACAGCCGAGCTATATTTCACTAGACCTGGCTGACTGGCCACTGGTCGAGGTGTAAAATACAAATCACATCAAATAAAAAAAATGTTTAATGTTATTAAATGCCTCTACATGAAATTTTCAGGAATGCTACGGATTCAGAATCAAAAGGATACATGTGATTACTACGTCCAAAATAGTCTACACTTTGATAGCATTTTTCAAGCAATTTCTGAAGAAAAAAATTGTGGACAGAGTCATTGTCCATGACAGTTACGAAGAACTGCACCAGTACTACCCCAAGCACATATTGCCCAAGGACTACGGCGGCACGGAGAGGTCTCTCGTGGAATTACAAGGTAAAATACGTGATATTTTCTTTATTTTCGTTTGTCAAGTATGACAGTTGACGGACCAGATTCCTGAATCGCGTTACCACTATTTGTCGCCATAATATCTGAATACTACAACTGGTTTCGGCCTAAACGAGCATAGCTCGGTTGGACATATCTTGGGACCTGATCTGCCACACACTAGGTGTGTGGGACGAGTAGTATGGGAAGTAGCGAGGAAAGGAAGCAGAGACGTAGTATGGCCACGTTACTCGTCATAACAGCTCAAGGAAACATCTTGGCAGCGCGAGGAGCATATTGTGGGAGGCGTATAAGGGTAAGGGACTTGAGAATAGTGTCCTATATTTATTTTTATCCTGAGACATCATGATCACTCCCCATATCATCGAGTACCCTGACCACCGTCCTTGTAGGCTTCAGTTCTGTACAGCGAACGATTGGTAGACAAGCAGAACATATTACTCCTGGTCAGCTCGACTAATGGAGCCCGTGTAGCAACATCACAGCTTCCACTCACTGGAGGTATACACTGGTCCGGCAACTCTAGCAAATGACTCAAGATTCGACCTCCATTCTTCTGCATTATTTGTTTGTTTGTATTAAATAGGCTCCAAAACTACTGGGCCGAATTAAACACAAATATACAGGGTGTCCCAAAAATCAACGATAAACCGAAAACGGGTGATAGGCCAAGTCATGACAGTTATGAGAAAAATGTGAAAAAAAATCTTTGTCATGTATTTTTCACATTATAAGGACTTTTAAAAATATCGGAAAAACTGACACCCTGTGATGGTCTTTCATGTCCTAAGACTACAAATATTACTTTTTTGTGATTTTTTTTTCGGTATTGTAGTCATGACTAACCCTTCTGTAAATCACAATTCATAATTTAAACATACCTGCCTCAGTTTTCAATAAAATGGTGTGTTTTGCCCAAGATTAAATTCAAAATAATTACTACACCCAACTTTAATCGTCTGTACTGTAAAAAAAAATTACTACAGTATTTTGGCAAGTAACTTTAAAAGATGGCGCATTTAATCTGGATTCCAAAATGGTATGATACTTGCTGGATTACTTCTTTGTTGAGGAAAAAAAAAATTTTTTAACGGAACCGGATGTTACGCCAACTCTGTTTAAATTTTTAAAATGTTGGTATTAAGTTGTTATGTGACGACGATGAGTGACGTCATCTTGTCTAGAGTGAGAGACAGACAGTGACGCTAAGTGCGGGTGCTTTTTTATTATGAAATAATAAATTTTTATATTGAAAATGTGAGTGGTTGAGATACAGAACAGACGCCACCTTGTTATCAAGTATGTAATTAGTTAGTTTTAGGTGCAAGTTCGAAATAAAAGTCAGTCAATGGATTTCTTCAGTTATTACTTTAATTTACAAAGATTTACAGCAAATGTTCGAACTGTTTGCCTTCAGCTCTAATGCAAGCCCTACATCTTCTTAAAATGATCGCGTAATAAGACGGGCGTATCTTCTTGAATTAATGTGTTCAGCAGCTTCTGTAATTTTTTGGCGCAGCTCGGCTAAATCTCGAATTGGTTTAGAGTACACTTTTTCTTATATTGTTCCCCAATAAAAGAAATCAATGGGATTTAAATCAGGTGAACGGGCAGGCCACGAAATTGTACCACCCCGCCCAATCCACCTATCGGGGTATTCTCGGTCGAGAAACTCTCGTACTGTGCGAGCGTAATGTGCTGGGCAGCCATCTTGTTGGTACCTCATGCTGCCGTAAATGTTTAGTGGCACTTCCAACAAATCTGGTAATTGGTTCTGTAAGAAGTCCAAATAAACCTCGGCAGTTAAGTTCTCCGGTAGCTCAAATGGACCAATAACAGTACCATTCAAAATTCCCGTCCACATGTTCACCTTAAACCGGTACTGCGATCTGTCTTCCCGCATCAAATGTGGATTATCCACGTGCCATTCGTGCAAATTATGGAGGTTCATGTAACCATCTTTTTTAAACGTGGATTCGTCAGACCACAGAATTTTTTCAAAGAATCGCGGATCATCTCTGTATCTCTGCAACATCGTTTGACAAAATTGCAATCTCTCTGGGTAGTCTCGGGGTAACAGGCTTTGTACTCGTTGTACATGGTAAGGATGAAACTGGTTCTTTTGCAAAATACGATGTGCAGTACTTTTGGGCACTCCGATGTTCTCTTCAATCCCACGTACTGAGATACTCGGGTCTTGTTCGACCGCCTCGAGCACTTCGTCCTCGTAGGGTATGAAAGGCCTTCCCTCGCTGGTATTTTGATTAGGGAATCGACCCTCTAAGAGTGACCGATGCACGTTAATAAATACCCGATAATCAGGATGACGCTCAGCGTTTGGGTATCTCTCACGATACATTCTAGCTGTAGCACTAGCGTTGCATAAGCATTCTCCATAGATGAGATGCATATTGGTGTATTCTTGTGCGGTGTATCGAGATGGCATGATAACACACTACAACCGAAGATACGACAATTAAACAAGTCCAGGGTCGTCAGAAACGGGGCAGATAAAACCAAATCACAAAGCAAATCAAGTCCAATAAACAGAAGCACAGTTGTAAGTACGAAGTCAATACGGATACAGAAAGATGCGCAATGAACGAAAGATCGTAACGTACTGCAGTTTTGCACGTTCATCACTGTGTTGTCGGGTTGGCGTCACTATCTATCTCACTCGCACTGAGCGTCACTGTCTGTCTCGCTCACTCTAGACAAGATGACGTCACTCATCGTCGTCACATAACAACTTAATACCAACATTTTAAAAATTTAAACAGAGTTGGCCTAACATCCGGTTCCGTTAAAAAAATTTTTTTTTCCTCAACAAAGAAGTAATCCAGCAAGTATCATACCATTTTGGAATCCAGATTAAATGCGCCATCTTTTAAAGTTACTTGCCAAAATACTGTAGTAATTTTTTTTTACAGTACAGACGATTAAAGTTGGGTGTAGTAATTATTTTGAATTTAATCTTGGGCAAAACACACCATTTTATTGAAAACTGAGGCAGGTATGTTTAAATTATGAATTGTGATTTACAGAAGGGTTAGTCATGACTACAATACCGAAAAAAAAATCACAAAAAAGTAATATTTGTAGTCTTAGGACATGAAAGACCATCACAGGGTGTCAGTTTTTCCGATATTTTTAAAAGTCCTTATAATGTGAAAAATACATGACAAAGATTTTTTTTCACATTTTTCTCATAACTGTCATGACTTGGCATATCACCCGTTTTCGGTTTATCGTTGATTTTTGGGACACCCTGTAGAGTAGACTACAGGGAAGTATATAGGCTACTTTTTAACGCGGCAAAATGTTGCCTTACATTTCCCCTTTTTGTTTGTAACAAGACATTTCCTGATGACTTTTCACGGATATTTCTTTACGTTTGTCATTTCAGAGGCTTTGCTCACGCAGCTGACTTCAGAGGACTTCAGAGCGTATCAGAAGAACATGGCGGATATGGGCGTGGACGAGTCTCAGCGGCCGAAGACCAGCGCAGACGATGTGATCTCCAACGGCACTTTCAGAGCTCTAAGCATAGATTAAGCATAATATTTAGCATTCCCCTTGGGAAGCTGGAGTAAGAATAGCGCCTCCTCATCAACCTTTCCCAAAGGCGACAGATGGAATATTCAGCTGCGTTTCCACGAACATCGTTATCACCTTGAACCTGCGCTCGCCAACCCGCTTGCTGAGCTTGGCGAGGCAACCTCCCCCCCACCCACCCCGTACAATACCTTAGGAGAGGTGTATGTGACGTCATAGCTGAAACGACGATACTACGCGTGGAGAAAACCAAGACTCCAGTATCCCTCTTCCTGAACATATTTAGTGCTTATATGTACAAATAGAACTCAAAGCTACGTAGTAAAATTATTATAAGTTTAGTGTTTAAATTTCACCAAGTTATCTACACTAATATTATGAAGAGGAAATATTTGTATTTTTGTATATAACGACTTAACTCAAAAAGTACTGGACCGATTTTAATTATTATTTTTTCATTAGAAAGCTACATTATCACTGAGTAACATAGGCTATATAAAAATCAATTGCTGTTCGTTAGTCTCGCTAAAATTCGAGATCAGCTGAACTGATTCGGCTATTTTTGGTCTTGATATATTCGTGGAAGTCCCGGGAAGGTTTACACGGTTTCCATGCTCAACGAAGTGGGCACGGGTCAGCTAGTATATTATATTTTCTTTCTGTACGTGTGTTGATAGTAAACTCCTCTGAACCGATTTGAATGAATAATGTGTCTAATCATGTGGTTTTGAGAATGGTTTAGATTCTCAATTGGACCCGGTAGGTGGCGATGGTGTTAGTGCTTAACTTAATTCTAAAGCGTTACGAAGTTCATCGGGATAGCTAGTTAATTATATAAAATACTAGCTGACCCGTACCCACTTCGTTAAGCATAAAAAAATAAAAAGCCGTTTAAACATTCCCTGGAATTCCACGAATATTTCAAGACCAAAAATAGCCAAATCGGTTCTGCCATTCTCGAGTTTTAGCGAGACTAACGAACAACGATTATTTTTTATATAGGTATAAGACTAGCTGACCTGTGCCCACTTCGTTGAGCACACAAACCGTTTAAACCTTCCCTGGACTTCTACGAATATTTCAAGACTAAAAATAGCCGAATCGGTTCAGCCGTTGTCGAGTTTGATAAATTTTGGTATAATTTTATCAATATTGACGTGTCTATTACTATACAGTTGGAAAGTTAGCCGAATCATGATTGTGAAACATGAAGTCAGTTACCTAATTTTGTATTATTTGATTATTTTATGCCACAAACTCAAGTAGCCGGTCAACGAAAAAATATAACAGCTTTGTAAGAGCTGTCTCCTATAATCTTTTTTTTTCGATGGCTGGCTCGCCTTCGTGGCCCATACTTCTATGGAGCGCGATCCATATCCTGAGAAGTAAAAAGTAATGAAAATTAAATAAGAAACAAGCAACCAAATTATTGTTTCATTTACCTAACAACTTAGAATAGTACCTAGTGATGTTATTATGAGCTTACCCAAGTTGCTAAGCATAATTCGGTAGGAACTTGAATAATATTATTATAGTTATGGAGTTTGGCTCTATACCCGGAGTTTGTGGGTTCATTTCCCGCGATAAACAACAAAAATGTTGTTTTCAAGTTTGTTTGTTTGTAGTTGGCTAGGACAATTCAGGCTGATCACCTGATTGTCGGACAAGAAAGATGATTCATGCGAAGGACCTGTAGAAAGTCGGTTCGGTGCCTGAGCTCTAGACGTGTCGGTTATTTATCCGTCCTGCTGAAGGAAGAGAGAGTGTACTGCGCACACACTTGAGCAAGAAGGTGTAAAATATATGAGTGATACTACTTTAGGGCGTGTGTGTGCCTCTAAAGTAGAGTACTTATACCCTGAAAGATTTACTTTTGACTTTCATGTTTGTATGAGAAATGTCCTAGCATCATAAATTTTTCCATACAATTATTATTTTCCATATTATTAAAAAAAGTAGCTCTTTGAGCGCTGGTACTTTCACAGTACACTCTATATACGGGACCCATACACACCCTAAAGTATTATGACTCATTAATATTACAGCTTGTATAATTTTTTGTTGATTTTACAATCATACTAATAACATTATTTACACACTGTGTGTTACGATGTAAAAACATTTAAACACTTAAACTTCAACAAAAACATGGATGTTCCCATTTTTTTATTTGGGGTCGGCTTAAAAAATTCGCAGTAGTACCCTTTATCACCTCCGTGGCCTAGTGGTTCAGAGCTTCGGTCTCGACCGGGAGGTCGCGGGTTCGCTTCCCACGTTGGAACAACAAAAAATTTTGTTTTCAAGTTTGGTTAGGACAATGCAGACTGATCACCTGATTGTGACTAGAAAGATGATCCAAGTCGGATGGGCATGTAAAAAGTCGGTCCTGCTCCTGTTCTCTCGCCAGTCGGTTTACCGTCCCACTGGGTTATGAGAGTAAAAGGAAGAGAAAGTGTCTTTGTGTATTGCGCACACACTTGGGCACTATAAAATAACTCCTGAGTAGCTGGCCTAGTTTCAATGAAATCGGCTGCCGACACCGAAATCGGTGAGGGGAGCTATTATACTTAGTATTATTTTAATATGATAAAACATTTTGTAAACGAATAACCTCCTTTGATATTTAAAATAAACTATTGTTATTGTCAGTACTTTTTTGCAGTTAAAAATATTTGCTTTACTTCAATAAAACCCAGAGGAAAATAAAGTAGACAAGCAAACAGGATTTTTCTAGGTTTTTAATACATGCTAAACGTATGAAAATGAAAAATCTTTTATTTCCAAATAGGTTAGTAACACTTTAAGAATTGTCCTACATGATGACCTACCGCCGGTTCGGGTCCCGGCGAGAAGAACCGGCGTAAGAAACTCGCGCGGGCCACCTTTTAGCAAAAAGATGGGAAAATTGTTCTTTAAAAAAATATATATATATATATATATAACAATGTTATTGTTATTATAGCTCCTAACGTATATTTAGTCAACCATCGACTCAGCAGAAAAGTTTTGCGGGTGTCGCTGCCCGCTCCCCCGCACCTCCCCAGCGGGTGAAGACAAAAGGGGTGATAGAGAGCCGCAAGGCTAAGGATAGCCGTAAGGCTGAACCTCCTCGATCTAACGAGGGTGAGAGCAAAAGGTGCGATGAGGAGGGCTTCACACTGGTGGAGAGAAGAAAGAAGAGGAAGCCCGCCGTCCGCAACCACCGCGGCACCGCACCCTGCGGACCCGAGCAGCGTCTGCGGTGTGAAATACCCACCACGCCGCTGTACGTGTCTCGCCTGCACCGGTCCACGAAGGTCGAGGATGTCGTGGGCTACATCTTGAAGAAGACATCCTTCAACTTGAGAGTCGAGCGTCTGGAGTCTCGACATAAAGTTAACTTTAGTTCTTTTGTGGTGAGAGTACCGACACATCGCTTGTCGACCTTCGAGGTGGAGGAGTTCTGGCCGATGGGTGTAGTCTACCGAAGATTCCGGGGGAGACTCCGGAGCGAGGCGCACATCACGTCGCCGTGATACGTGATGAAGTCTAGTTTTAATTATAATATGTATGTATGTTAGTCTGTAAGATATTTATAATATGGGCCTATGCAACCCGAAATAAAGGTTATATTATATTATTATTATTATTATATTTCCTACCATTAAATCATTGCGTTTTTGCTGCAAGTTTTTGGTAGATTCATAAAAATCGTTCAAGCATTTTCCTCCAAATGTATTTAGGTATCCGTTTATAGTTTTATTTGCGCCAAAAAACACAAATAAACCTTGATGTGTATCGTAAAACCAAAAATTTACGATTTTACAAGTACATTTGAAACATGTAAAATAATTTAACATGACCAAAAATCCTATAGGTATTACTAACGTTACGTACAGGATGTTGTATAATGTTCAAGATAGGATTGTACTTATCCATAATATTATTATTTTATTAAAAAGTATTTGTTAATATTTAGGTAAAACACTGGAAAACTGTACGAATAAAATAATATACGTATTATGCCAATTATATTTTACGCAAACCCAATTTATTTTATAAAAAAAATAGTTGTCACAAAATGCAACAAATTTCCTAATGCACACAATTCGTAAATAATAAAATAAAATATAAATTCGACCCAAAACCGTATTTCAGCTTCGCTAAGTGACACACGAATTCGCTTGTCATTTAGCGAACCTTATGTCAAATACCTTACATCTTGTATTCGAACTTTGTAAGTGATATTAGCGATATTATATTTAATCAGAACTCTAGTTTATTAAAGATCAACAGGCTTACTCCGACACAATCGAGTATCGAATCAGTTCGATTTTAATAGCTTTAGGTATTTTATTTTGTGGATAACGTTGAAACTAACCACGATAAAGAAAATTGTTCGATCGTAATTTTTTGTACTCCCGACCATATACATCGACTGAGAATCAAAAAAGCAATCGTCAGTTTATTAAGTGTACGCGGCACGATCGAATCTGAATCAAAATCGAATCAGTATGGAGAGTAAGGCCCAAGGAGTAAAGAATGACCCGAAATCGGTAAGGGATTATAATATAATATTATTATAATGAAACCAGGCCAGCTGCGCAAAAGACATTTTTGTAGTAGCCAAGTGTGTGCGCAATACACGAAGACACTCTTCCTTCCTTTTATTCTCAAAACCTGTGCTATGGGACGGTTAAATAACACAACTAGCGAGATAACAATTATACTCGAATCGATCGTATGTAAGCAAACCCGTCTATGACACAACCATAGACTAGTAAGTGATTCAAACAATAGAATGGTTTTTGTTTGCGACTATGAATCCAAAGACTATATATAATATTTTCTGCAGTTGGCAGTGTCAAATTGGCGTATTTTTAATGTAAAAGATTCATTCGATGTTTAAACATATTAATTATAGTGTAATTGTTATAAAATGTATTGGATAATGAATATTCCGGTGAAAGTGTTGATAAGTGTGCACATTGTTGTGTGAAAATTTAGGTGTTTGTTTACGTTTAAGTTAAATTTAAACGGGACGTATTATAGCCATGTCTAATCTCCTCAGCCACTTAGCGACAGACATACATACCAATTACCGCATTATGTAATATTATGTCCTAACTCTGTCTGCAATAAAATATTTGCAGTAGCCGGCGACATTTTTATGACCAGTGCATTCGTTACTGCGGACGAGAGTGGTCTTGCGATGGAGTATATTCCGGAGACGCCCTACCTGAAGGTACCCCCTGACACCCTGGAGGCGGTGAGGGAAGACATCAACATGGCGAGGCCGGGGGAGATGAAGGATGCTGTCAGGATCCTGGACGAGTGGGTACACCAGCAGCCACATTATTTGGAGAAGAAATTTCGTAAGTGATACATATAATTAGGTACTCACGAAGCAAAGCTTGAAAATAAACGTGAAAGTTTGTGTTGATTAGGGCTGCCATCCGTCCGGGTTATCCCGGATTTGTCCTAGTTTGAAAGCCGTCCGGGTAGAGTCCGGGCGGGGTTTAAGTTGTAGGTTGAAACTCGGACTACAAATTGCCCGTGCCCACGGATTTTGATCAAGAAGTAATGATAAAAGTATTGAAATGTCCGGGTTGAAAGCTTCAAAATCCAGGGAAAATTAGGCTTCCGGTCCTGGGAGGCAGGTTTTAGAGATGGCAGCCCTAGTGTGGATGAATGGATGTGTAACTTTTGCACGCAATAAGTACTGGACGGTTTCAAACAAAATTTGCCATGCTAGTAGTGTTCGTAGATTTGGCTCTATTAATACAGATTTTTTATTTTTTTGCGCGTGTTAAGTGGCAAGGAACATCTTGTTAGTACTGTGTAGTGTAGAAAGAATGAACATCTAGATGAGAGTATACAAGGTGTAAAATAAATTGGTGATAATACTTTAAGGTGTGTATGTGAATCCTATGTAGAGTATACTGTGAAAGTAACAGCGCTAAGAGACTTACTTTTGACTATCATGTTTGTATGAGAAATAATAAATAAAAAATAATAAAACATGTTTATTGCAGACCATAGTCCCATAGAAATACCCCAACATCATAATTTTAAAAAAGTACCTATTTCACAGTAAACTCTACATAATATTTCAAATTATATTCAAAATAATATAATATTATTAAATATATTATACACTATTAAATGTTTGGCTTGAATCTCAGGGTAGTATTAACAACAATATAATTACAGTATAACTTTTGTATGAGGCATTATCTAAATGAAGTCTTTTTCTAACTCACAAAAATGCTTCAAACAGTCAGAAAAAACTTACGTGATATAGGTACCATTTTGTTTTGTAAACTTTATTATTCCGCAGACCTCTATCCACTTAAGTAATAACAGCTTCGTGTGAAATAGTGAAATAAAACCCCATCTTGTAACATTGCTGATTGTTGTTCTGCTCTTATTAGTCCTAGCGTGACGATAGGCTTATAGCCTATAGCAGTGTTGTTCAATCTGTGGGGGGTACCGTACCGTAAACCCATAAGGGGGAACCGAAGCCATACTCGGGGGTCACTGGAAAAAAGAAAAAAACAAAGTGACGTTCAAAGCTGTCGCGGCTTGATACAGAATATAGGTCTTAATAATTATCTAATACTATCTGTTCCCGCGATTTCGTTCGCGTGATTTTTGAGTAACTTAAGCCGTTTATGCAGCGCACGCAATGAAAGTCCCCCAAATGTAATTAATTTTCCCCGTTTTTGCAACATTTCCCACTGACGCTTCGCTCCTATTGGTCGCAGTAATGTTATATAGCCTAAAACCTTCCTTTATATATTAATTACCAGCTAGTATTACTAAGCTGAAGAGTCTGTGTGAAAGCGCTAATCTCAGGAACTACAAATCTGATTGAATTCTCTCAGAGTTAGATAACCCGTTTATCTAAGAAGGCTATAGGCCAGTGTTTTTTTAATCTTTCTGAATGCGCGACCCTTTTACGGGTTGAAAATTTCTGGATCGCAGATATTTTCAACCCTGTAAAAGGGTCGGTTGTGCCATAGAAAGTTAGTAAGTTATGTATTAAGACTACGAGTACGTTTATGTTTTTCTCTATTTTGAAACCAATCTATACTAATATTATAAAGCGGAAGAGTTTGTTTGCTTGTTTGTTTAAACGCGCTAATCACAGGAACTACTGGTTCGATTAGAAAAAAAATTTTTTTGGATAGTCCATTTATAGAGGAAGGCTTTAGGCTATATAACATTACGCTGCGACTAATAGGAGCTAAGCGTCAGTGAGAAATGTTGCATAAACGGGGAAAATTATTTGGGGTCTTTCATTGAATTCGCGGGCACAGCTTGTAATGCTTATAAAGCGAGTTATGCGAGTTTTATTTTTCCCAGTGAATGTATAGAAAAATCACTGAGCCTAAAAGGTGAAAAAGTAGCCTAAATACCTGTTTCCAGCCCCCCACTACCTGGAGATGACGATAGTGATGGCCAAGGGCTCCCTGGAGCGGGCCAAGCGGGTGATCGAGAACATCACCACGGCCAGGACGCTGAGGCCAGAATACTTCGAGGCCATCGACCCTAGAGTGTATTACGAAGCCTTCAAGGACCATTTGTAAGTTACATTTTTTTTATCCGAATACAGCCGAAAGGATTTTGATAGTCTGTTTATGATTGCTTCACCGTAGCTTATAAAGTATTGATCTGACTTTAATAATAATAAAAAAAAATACGTTTGAAAAAACCGATTTCAACAACTAAAAAGTAGTAAGTAAAAATTTTTTTTTATATATATTTTTTACTTTTTATTGTCCGTTTTGTAGCTAAGATGCTACAGACAGACTGACAGATACTGTATTTATAATGTCCGCCTGCTTTGTAGAGTCATTTATAAATGCGAACTCCCAAATTAGCCGTACTATTACATCATCGACATAAAAAATGTACCGACAAGTGTTGATTCGTTACATTTTGGTGAAATATGTTCATAAAATATAAACTACAGCGCCAAACTATGTAAAATTTTTATAGGACCAAATAGCAGCAATACTGCGTCGAATAAAAAAATTATCACGCAAATCGGATCATTAACCTCAGAGTAATCGGTGTACATACAAAAAAAAATCCGCCGGATTGAGAACCTCCTCCTTTTTTTGGAAGTCGGTTAATGAAAGAGATCACACCTTGAAATTTTATCCCAGGGTCCTGATTCAAGATGCCATCGCTAATTATCGCTTACGAAGTTCGAAAACAATATATATGGGACTTGACATAAGCTTCGCTAAATGACGAGCGAATTCGTATGTCATTTCGCCTCCGTGGTCTAGTGGTTCTGAGCTTCGCTCTCGGCCCGGAGGTCCTGGGTTCGATTCCCGCGACGAAGATTAAAAGAAAGTGAGAGTGTCTTTGTGTATTGCGTACACACTTGGGCACTATAAATAACTCCTGCGTTGGCCTGGTTTCAATGGAATCGGCTACCGACACCGAAAACGCTTGTTTTTTTTTAAGCTTCACACCACGTCAATCTGGCCCCGTGCTAAGTATCCGAAGAACTTGTGTTACAGGTACCAGACAACAAAAATATATTTTATACTTTTATACTATACACTATTTAGGATTTTTTGTGTATTATACACAAATTTAACACACATTCATGACCCAGGAACATTGAAAACTTTTTGTTCCCTCGGCGGGATTCAAACCCGCGACCTCTCGTTCGAGCACCTACGTGCTCAACCACGGAGCTACGGAGGTCGTCAAAATTGTATCTAGCGAACCTCACGTCAAATCCCATTCTTGGTTTCGAATTTCGTAGTGATAACAGCGATGGCGTCTTAAATCAGAGCTGGCAACGTAAGCCACATAAAAAATGATCACGGATAATATTATAATAATAATTACATGTAGTACTCGTCCTTTTTTAAGTCGGTTAAAAATAAAGTTGTCTCTCCCCGTAACACAAATCCTTGAATCAAGAGGCCAGATTGACGTGGTGTAAAACGCCTTCCATAGTTATTATGGTTATTATTAGAAACTGCGAAACATTGTGCTATTAAAAGTATAACTACAATTTATCATAAACTGTTAGCACTTAATTAGCTCTTGGATCACAATTATATAATTACTGTCCGTTACAGTGATGGAACATAATTAAAAGTACAAGGAAGTACTTAGGTAACTAGAGTACCCAGGTTTAGCATGTACAAGTATATTATTATAAACTAGCTGTGCCCGCGACTTCGTTCGCGTGGTGGTCGGAAACACTATCGCGATTATCTTTTGGTTGCTCACGTTGGTTTTTGTTATCTGGGGGCACGGTCGTACCCCCGTCAAGACGAGCCAAGCGAAGCGCAAGGGCACTACCTACCTTTTCTCGAAAGGTTTCGTCGTTTTTTTGAACTCCCATAACTTTGCTTTGGATGATGCTAAATAGTTGAAAATTTCATCATATAATGACACCAGTAAATACATGAATTATACAAAGTTTGAATGTCGTAGCTACTATACTTTAGATTTTATCGATGTGTAAAAACCCCTGATTTCGTCACTGACTCATTTATAGATCATAAAAATTCTTAGGTTACTTCCGGAAATCTTAGAAAGCTGAAGTTATGTATGTAAGCTGTTATTGCTACAAAACCAACAAAAAAATTATTAAAATGTAAATGCCGCCATTTTAAATCCAATATGGTGGGCCACCATATTGGATTCAAAAGGATGTTTATTATAAGGATCTGATGATCTTTAATTTATAAAAGGAATATAATATACAAGTACATCAAAAACCTACGACCTACTTTTTGTAGGACCCATAATCGTTCAGAGTTTTGCTCCATATAATTTATGTCCGACTTTATGTATGTTGAGTGCGTTGCACTACTGCAATCAGTATATTCTTATTATTCATCTACAAAAAGTCGGTCACCAATTATTAATCGGTGACCGACTTTTACCGAAGATGAAAAGTATATTATTATATTATTTATGAGAGGAAAATTGGTTTTTTATCAACTTATTTAAAATTAGCGCGAATATGCAGGCAGCTAATAGTTGTAAATTGCTGTCGGTCACAAAATAACTGTCGATGTATGGAACAGGTCCGGCACAAGCTCCATCTGTTGTTAAATTTCTTTCTGGCGTCGCGACGCTGGGCGTCGGCAGGCGTCGCGACGCTGGGCGTCGGCAGGCGTCGCGACGCTGGGCGTCGGTAGGCGTCACGACGCTAGGCGTCGGTAGGCGTCGCGACGCTGGGCGTCGGCAGGCGTCGCGACGCTGGGCGTCGGTAGGCGTCGCGGCGCTGGGCGCCGCCCAGCGCCACAACGCCCAGCGCCACGACATCTAACGCCGCGACGCCGAGCGCCGCGACGCCTACCGACGCCCAGCGCCACAACGCCCAGCGCCGCGACGCCAAGTGCCGCGACGCCTAGCGCCGCGACGCCTGCCGACGCCTGCCGACGCCCAGCGCCACGACGTCTAGCGCTGCGACGCCGAGCGCCGCGACGCCTACCGACGCCCAGCGCCAAGACGCCTAGCGCCGCGACACCTGCCGACGCCCAGCGCCGCGACGTCTGCCGACGCCAAGCGCCACGACGCCCAGCGCCACGACGCCTAGCGCCGCGACGCCTGCCGACGCCCAGCGCCGCGACGCCTGCCAACGCCCAGCGCCACGACGCCGAGCGCCGCGACGCCTGCTGTCGCCGAGCGCCGTGACGCCTACCGACGCCCAGCGCCACGACGCCCAGCGCCGCGACGCCTGCTGTCGCCGAGCGCCGCGACGCCCAGAGCCGCGACGCCGAGCGCCGCGACGCCGAGCGCCGCGACGCCGAGCGCCGCGACGCCTGCCGACGCCCAGCGCCGCGACGCCTGCCGACGCCCAGCGCCGCGACGCCGAGCGCCGCGACGCCTGCCGACGCCCAGCGCCGCGACGCCTGCCGACGCCCAGCGCCACGACGTCTAACGCCGCGACGCCGAGCGCCGCGACGCCTGCCGACGCCGAGCGCCGCGACGCCTGCCGACGCCAAGCGCCGCGACGCCCGCCGACGCCCAGCGCCGCGACGCCTGCCGACGCCCAGCGCCGCGACGCCTGCCGACGCCCAGCGCCGCGACGCCTGCCGACGCCCAGCGCCACAACGCCCAGCGCCACGATGTCTAGCGCCGCGACGCCGAGCGCCGCGACGCCTACCGACGCCCAGCGCCACGACGCCCAGCGCCACGACGCCCAGCGCCGCGACGCCAAGCGCCGCAACGCCTGCCGACGCCGAGCGCCGCGACGCCTGCCGACGCCCAGCGCCGCGACGCCTGCCGACGCCCAGCGCCGCGACGTCTAGCGCCACGACGCCCAGCGCCACGACGTCTAGCGCCGCGACGCCGAACGCTGCGACGCGCCTACCGACACCCAGCGCCACGACGCCCAGCGCCACGACGCCCAGCGCCACGACGCCTAGCGCCGCGACGCCTGCCGACGCCCAGCGCCGCGACGCCTGCCAACGCCCAGCGCCACGACGCCCAACGCCACGACGCCTAGCGCCGCGACGCCTAGCGCCGCGACGCCTGCCGACGCCCAGCGCCGCGACGCACAGCGCCACGATGCCTGCTGACGCCGAGCGCCGTGACGCCTACCGACGCCCAGCGCCATGACGCCCAGCGCCGCGACGCCGAGCGCCGCGACGCCTGCTGTCGCCGAGCGCCGTGACGCCTACCGACGCCCAGCGCCATGACGCCCAGCGCCGCGACGCCGAGCGCCGTGACGCCTGCCGACGCCCAGCGCCGCGACGCCTGCCAACGCCCAGCGCCGCGACGTCTAGCGCCACGACGCCCAGCGCCACGACGTCTAGCGCCGCGACGCCGAACGCCGCGACGCGCCTACCGACACCCAGCGCCACGACGCCCAGCGCCGCGACGGCGAGCGCCGCGACGCCTACCGACGCTCAGCGCCACGACGCCTAGCGCCGTGACGCCGAGCGCCGCGACGACTGCCGACGCCCAGCGCCGCGACGCCGAACGCCGCGACGCCTACCGACGCCCAGCGCCGCGACGCCTACTGACGCCCAGCGCCACGACGCCCAGCACCACGACGCCCAGCGCCACGACGTCTAGCGCCGCAACGCCGAACGCCGCGACGCCTACCGACGCCCAGCGCCACGACGCCCAGCGCCGCGACGCCTGCCGACGCCGAGTGCCGCGACGCCCAGCGCTGCGAAGCCGACGCCCAGCGCCGCGACGCCTGCCGACAGTGTGAAGTGCTAATATTAGCTAATACTTTAACAACAGATGGAGCTTGTGCCGGACCTGTTCCGACAGTTATATTATCACCTTTGTGACCGACAGCAATTTACAAATATTTGCTGCCTGCATATTCGTGCTAATTTTAAATAAGTGGATAAAGAACAAATTTTCCTCTCATAAATAATATAATAATATATTATAAATAATATAATAATATATTTTTCATCTTCGGTAAAAGTCGGTCACCGATTAATAATTGGTGACCGACTTTCTGTAGATGAATAATGGAGAGTTTTACCTAACAATAAAACTTACCTATTATTTTTTGGCAGGCGTCGGCAGGCGTCGGCAGGCGTCAAGACGCTGGGCGTCAGTAGGCGTCGCGGCGCTGGGCGTCGTGGCGCTAGGCGTCGGCAGGCCTCGCGACGCTGGGCGTCGGCAGGCGTCGCGACGCTGGGCGTCGGTAGGCGTCGCGGCGCTGGGCGTCGCGGCGCTAGGCGTCGGCAGGCGTCGCGACACTGGGCGTCGGCAGGCGTCGCGACGCTGGGCGTCGGTAGGCGTCGTGACGCTGGGCGTCGGCAGGCGTCGCGACGCTGGGCGTCGGTAGGCGTCGCGGCGCGGGGCGTCGGCAGGCGTCGCGGCGCTAGGCGTCGGCAGGCGTCGCGACGCTGGGCGTCGGCAGGCGTCGCGACGCTGGGCGTCGGTAGGCGTCGCGACGCTGGGCGTCGGCAGGCGTCGCGACGCTGGGCGTCGGTAGGCGTCGCGGCGCGGGGCGTCGGCAGGCGTCGCGACGCTGGGCGTCGGCAGGCGCTAGGCGTCAGCAGGCGTCGCGACGCTGGGCGTCGGCAGGCGTCACGACGCTAGGCGTCGGTAGGCGTCGCGGCGCTGGGCGTCGTGGCACTGGGCGTCGGTAAGCGTCGTGGCGCTAGGCGTCGCGGCGCTGGGCGTCGGCAGGCGTCGCGGCGCTAGGCGTCGGTAGGCGTCGCGACGCTGGGCGTCGGCAGCGTCGGTAGGCGTCGCGGCGCGGGGCGTCGGCAGTCGTCGCGACGCTGGGCGTCGGCAGGCGTCGCGACGCTGGGCGTCGGCAGGCGTCGCGACGCTGGGCGTCGGTAGGCGTCGCGGCGCTGGGCGTCGTGGCGCTAGGCGTTACGAAGTTACGAACATTTTATACGAATTCATTAATCGTGTGCGAAATAAAACGGCCAAGCATCACGTTTTAACTGCAATGTAGCGTAAATGAAGTTAAGCCTGGTGAAGTAAGGGCGCATAGATCAATAATTTTGGTTCTACATGAGATTGGTTAGATAGATTTTGATTAAGGTGTAGTGTAGAGCTTGGTTTTATACGATATCTGATAACTTTTTCACAGGGTAAGCTGTGTAGGCTCGTTTTTGACAACATTTTTATATGAAAATGTTTTTGGTAGGATTATGATTATTAAAAAAGAATAGTTCTTTCATACATATTTTTTGAGTAACTGTTTATGCAGCGCAGTGCACGCAACGAAGGTCGTCAAATGTGAATTATTTTCCCCGTTTTTGCAACATTTCTCACTGACGCTTCGCTCCTATTGCTCGCAGCTAATGTTATACTGTCTAAAGCCTTCCTCTATAAATGGACTATCCAACATACTAAGTTACTATACCTATATTTACTTTAATAATAATAATATTGTTCTTCTTATTTTTATATTTATTTTAAAATATTTTATATCTTCTTCTTTTTTCTTATAAATAAAAATGAATTGCTGTTCGTTAGTCGCTAAAACGGCTAAACCGATTCGGCTATTTTTAGACTTGAAATATTCGTGACAGTCCAGGAAAGGTTTAAACGGTTCATCACAAACTGTTTCAAGCTCAATGAAGTGCGCACGGGTCAGCTCCTCCTTCTTCTTCTTCTTTTCATATATATAAATGAATTGCATTTCGTTAGTCTCGCTAAGCCTCGAGAACGGCTGAATCGATTCGGCTAGTTTTGGTCTTGAAATTTTCGTGGAAGTCCCGGAAAGATTTAAACGATTCATCACAAACTGTCTCTATGCTCAATGAAGTGGGCACCGGTTAGCTAGATTTATTACCTATATATAGTCAAGATATTTTACAAAAAATCTATCATCTTTGTTCTTCTTTTGCAGTAAACTGCTGGCGACCCCCCAGCTGACGACCGAGCGCTACCGCATCATCATCGTGAAGCTGACAGGCAAGGTGCCCAACGAGGTCATGGCGCCCGTCTACAAGTTCGCTTATATCGTATGTTATTCACGATTACTACCTAAACCATGACCTTGGGCCTTATTCTCCAGACTGATTCGATTTTGATTCAGATTCGATCGTGTAACTCCCGAATAAATTGATGTTTGTTTATTTTGATTCTCGGTCGATTGATATGGTCATTGGTTACGCACAAAAGTTATGTCCAAGCACAAAAAGTTACGATTTTACTGAATTAAGTATATTATTATATCTAGCAATATACCGCGAAAAAATTATAATCACAACCTAGTAGATAAGTGAGTGTACGCATAGGCATGCGTTTGATGCACTTCCCACGCTGCTTATGCTCACACTCGCAAGCAAGAACGTGAAAACGTGAAAAAAAGGGGGGAGGTGCATCAAACGCATGTCTATGCCTACACCCCCTCATCTGCTGGCAGGTTGTGGTTATTATTTCTCGGAATATTGCTAGATATAATATATTTAAATTTTATTTAGAGTTCCGCAAAGTAACGCCTGATTCCATTATCTATTCTCTTACTCACCTTGCCTGATCGCCAGTGTTTGGACTACATCAAGGCGCACGACTACAACAGCGGCATCGTGCTGGTGTTCGACGTGTCGGAGACCGACCTGCAGCACTTCATCACGCACGTCAACTTCTTCGACCTGCGGATCTGCCTGCTGACCTTCCTGGTGAGTAGAGATGGACTTAATAAAATAAATAAATAAAAATCATTTATTTTCAGACCATGGATCCAAAGTGTTGGTAACAATAATTATTTTAGTTAGTATTTCTTACAGTTTTAAATAAAAATTAAGTGTAGATAATTAATTAGAAACCATTAAAATTAAGATACCATTTGCCCCAGCAGACAGGCTTAAGACTTGACTCGAAACATTACCCAATGTTTTTGTCTTGTAAGACAAGTGCGTATGTAACACGCCCTATAATATGTAATGTTTCGGAAAAACATTAGCAGGAGACATAGCTTCAGGGCAGTAATATTACGCCCAAAGAAATCAGATAAAGCCTACTTTGGAAGGTTCACTTCGTACAGCTAAAGGTCACGAAAAACTACGTTTAAAAAAGACTTTGCTTAGTTGTAGAAGTCGGTTTTTTTAAACGTAGTTTTTTTTTTAATTTTTTTAGTATCTCTATAAGTAAACGAACAAAGTAATAAAGAAATCCGTTTGGTAGCTACGATGCTACAGACTGACAGACACACACTCCATATTTATGAATTCCGTTCCGTCCGTAGAGAGTCAATTATAATTGCGAAAGTGAAAAAACTCCTAAATTAGCCATACAACTTACAAGTTATATTTAATACAAAAAAATGTCACTACAGTAAATAATTTTTATTTTTAAATTATAAAACGTAAATGAGCCGAATTAAGTAGAAATCAGATTAAAATAAAGACAAGCATCTTTTATTACCACAACTTTACATCAAGCTTAATTTAACTCCTTAATTTGACGATAAGGAACAACATAAATTTATTATCTACTTGTGACCGTACTGAGACTACATGATTCATCATCCATGTAAAAAATGTTCGTAAATACCTGATGCAGCTCTGGAAATTGGTTGAAAAATGTTCATAAAACAAAAACTCTACGGCAAAGCTATGTAAAATGTTTAGGGGACCCAAAAGGCAGCTATCAATGAAAAACAATTACGCAAATCGGATCTTCGTAACTCAGAGTAATCGGTGTACATACATTAAAAAACGAACACAATTGAGTACCTCCTTTTTTGGAAGTCGATTGAATATAATAAAATTGTTGACGCTCGCGCTAACTTCGTGGTCATCGATCTGCGGCGAACTACACTCCTTAAGAGGAAACACCACGGTTGAGAGAAATACAAAATAGGTATTTATAAAATCTATTGCTGTCTCGCAGTGCCTTAGCTAGCCAGCACTAGCGCGATAGAGACAGCTGCAACTTGGACTGAAATTACCTATTAAAAGTACCAGAAATCGACGTTTAGGGGATTCCTGTTTCCTCCTCCAAAAGTTAACCGATTTAAATATTTTTTTCTGCATTAGCTGAAAAAGAATTGAGCTAGGTTCCTATTTTTTGCTTTTGTTGTTTATTGTAGTCAAATCTGTTTCCTAGATATTTAAACATAGCGAAGAGTCTGGCCATTTTTTTTAGGTTTTTAAACGTCCATATCTCTTTAAATAATTAATTTATTAAAAAAAGGAAAAAATAGGGACGTACAAACAATATCCATAAATATTCATTAAAGAAATTGTTACTCTAGAGGTGATATCCAGGGAGGAAATAGAAATCCCCTAGACCCCTATTTTTGTATGGAAAAAATTTCGTGGTGTTTCCTCTTAAGTCATACACAGAGCTTCTTTCAACATCTTTCACAAGAAGCGAAATTTTTATTTTATGTTACATTTAAATATTAATATGTAATAAACCAGAGTTGAAAAGTTTACAAATTTATTATTTGAAACGCCCAAGCAAGCCAGGGTTGTTGGGAAGCTCCGTAACCGTAACCGAAACTATCGGATATCCGATATAAAATATCATACGTAACCAACCGTAACCGAATCCTACCTACTGTAAGGCAAAAATTAAATCCAAAATTGAATATCCGTGACCGAAATTATCCGAAACAAACGGATAATCCGAAATCATTTAATATCCTTATCCGTATCCGAAATTTCATATCCATTTCATCTCTGATACAAGCTTCCTCCGCCGTAACAAGAAATCCTCTTATCTTTTAAACTATTGCAAATATAATAATAATAATAGCTCCTCTCACCGATTTCGATGTCGGTAGCCGATTTCATTGAAACCAGGCCAGCTACGCAGGAGTTATTTTATAGTGCCCAAGTGTGTGCGCAATACACAGAAGCACTCTCTCTTCCTTTTACTCTCATAACCCAGTGGGACAGTAGACCGACACGACTAGCGAGAGAACAGGCGCAGGACCGACTTTTTACATGCCCATCCGACGCATGGATCATCTTTCTTGTCAGACAATCAGGTGATCAGCCTGAATTGTCCTAACCAAACTTGAAAACAACATTAATTGTTGTTCCAACGCGGGAATCGAACCCACGACCTCCGGGTCGAGAGCGAAGCTCTGAACCACTAGACCACGGAGGCGATAAAAATATTGCAAATATAGTAGTGGGATAACCACTTGGCTTAAATCCCTCAGCTGCACCTGTTTAAGTGCGCTTAATTGTCTCAAGTCTCTGCAAATTGACTGCCCGACCTTCGTTCATTACAAACATTATTATTATAACTATTATAATATAAACTACTATTACTGGGCTATGTTTCCTCGTCACGCACGCCAGTTAGTCGACTGACTAGTCATTAGTCTTGCGACATTCGTCCAAGGGTGCCCATATACGGACTACTTTTTAACCGACTTCAAAAATAGGAGTTCTCAATTCACCGGTTTTTTTATGTATTCTCTCCGGCTGCTTAAAGACTCCTGGATTTTTTCGAAAGGAGCTTTAAGTAAATGAAAACTAATATAAATATCATATCATCTGAAGAAAACATTAATTTAATTTTGTAATCTGTATTTTTTTTGTTATATTAATAACTAGCTGTGCCCGCGACTTCGTACGCGTGGAAAAGTGATTAAGGGCACTTTAGTATTTTTAAATATATCTTTAGTTTATTGGCGCAACCGCTGACAACTTTCGCTAATTTAATAGTTACTTCCCAGTGAATCCCAGTGTTGATCCCTATCCAGCAAGTCACGTACCCGGCAAGCCTCTTGGTATACAGGGTATAATAATAATATAGTACCATCCTTTCGGGGCTCGGTAAAGTAGGTCTTCGAACAATATGTAGAAGTCAACAAAGGTATTCGAAGTCAGGATTCGAATGCAACGTATAGACCTAGTCAATTTTTCACGTTAATTTAGTAAAAAACTTCGATGTCCGTCTGTCTGTCTGTCTGGGTGTCAAAACTTTAATACACGTGTAGGTATCAAGCTAAAAATCATATTAAATACTCAGGATCTTCTGTCCCTTCTGGCTCTACCTAAAGATTCAGCCGATTATGTCGCTAATTTTCGTAATTTTCAACACTCCAAAGGGAACTAAAACCTAAAGGTTACTTCCCGGGAACTCAGAATTTTTAAATTTGATATGAAGCAACGTCTTAATAGTGCCGACATAGGATAAATTGCGAAACCATAAAAATATCTTTAATTTTTTTGAACTTACTACCGTTTTTGTCATTAATGTTTTGAGATTTTAAATTGAAACTTATATTGCAATTACATACTAAGGACGTATTTAAAACGAAACTCTCGGTTAGACATGGGCGCAGTGGCACGCCCCGCTGAGGATCCAGCAGGCTTACTCTCGACACATCCGAGAATCGAATCAATTCGATCTCAACGGTTTTTGGTGTTTTATTTGTTAGATTACTTTGGAACTAATTAGGATAAAGAAAACCGTTAGAAATAAACTAACGTAAATTTATTCGGGAGTATGCGGCACGATCGAATCTGAATCAAAATCGAATCAGTTTAGAGAGTTAGGCCGATCGGTTTTAGTAGCATTTTTTTATTAACCTACCGTAAGTATAATAATAATAATATAAATAAATGAAATTTAGTTTTAAAGAAAATACAAAATAAAAAATAAAAAATTTGAATGATTGATGCAGCGCGGTTCCCGCCGCGCTTCATACAAACGTCCAGCAATTTTTTTTAATTGTCATAAATTGTTTGTTATTTATGAACCGATTGAGATGAATTAATAAATATTAAGTCAAGATTACTACATTATAATATGATTGAACCACATCTAAATCGGATAAGCCGTTTCTGAGATTAGCGTGCACAAATGCACCGACAAACAGACAAAAATTCAAATTATTGTTTTGGGTACTATTGCATACTTAAATAAAAGCCTCCTATAACACAGGCACAGATAGCACAGTTAGCGGCTGTGCGTGGTTAAATTCAAACACCGGTACTGCTTGTTAGCACATTTTAATAGTATTTTTTACCCAGCAGTGGGGTGGAGCTCCTTTGGTTGACCTTCGCCAAAGTTCCTGACCAGCATCTGATACCTACACTAAACCAGCCCGGCTCGGACGTACGACGTAGCAGCCGGCGGCGCCCGGTCGAATCACGGCGAAACGATTTTAATTTTGCTATACCTATTTCCTAAACTATTCATTATATTTGCATGGTATAAAGGGCAAATATAGTCTTCATGGAATGCTTAAGCCAACTAACGTATTAAAATGATAAGGATTAATACAGTGATGGTATAAATAGCTTTCCAAAAACCGCTTAATTGCCCGTTTTTTTAGTTTATCGCGAAAGGCATTCTTTTAATAATACAGTTAGGTAATTAAGTTGATTTTATACAATAAATGATAATTTATTTCAATTTGTGAAGTAAGTTCAAAAATACAATTTTTATATTATTATGACACTGACACTTGTCTTCCCAGAAAACAGCTGTGTAAGCGATCCCCCGCGCCCCCCTCACGAACCGTTCGACCGCAGGCCGCGCGCGCGAAATTCATCCGACTTGCTTCAAATTTATCGTCACTGCTCGGCTCCTATGTATCGTAGCGTTATGTTATATAGCCTATAACCTGCCCAGGAATATGGGCTACAATCGTACCAAGTTTGGTTAAAATCCCTTCAGTAGTTTTTGTTCCCATCGCGCACATACAGACAGACAGACAGACAGACAGACAGACAGACAGACAGACAGACAAAAATTTTACTAATTGCATTTTTGGCATCAGTATCGATCGCCAATCATCCTCCAATATGTATTTTGAAAAAATATTCAATGTACAGAATTGACCTCTCTACAGTTTTATTATAAGTATAGATAACTTATATTAAGTAATTGCCATTCACCCACCATTGATTTGAACTATTTTTACCCTGTAACAACTATTGTAGACCACATTTTGTGATATGATGATTATGATTATGGATCGATTTGCAAAATATTTTTTTTGTTTGATAAAGTATACTTCTCAGGTGGTTCCATTATGGGATAATAATGGGACTAATAATAATAATCAGTGATAGTCACCAGGGGCCTGGTTCCAGGCAATTAAATAATACGGCCTTAAACTGCCTTGTTCTTATTTCATATTACAACGACATGTTATTGTGAATTGATCCGTCCTAGTTTGGTTGTCTGAAAGTGACATTTGGAAGCAACTCAAGTGTCCGTGACCGCTGGCTGGCTGTCAATAAGTGATCGTAATACGAAAATTCCAGGCAGCCATGTTGTATGGCGTAAACTGGCTGGAATTAAGAGCTTGTAATAGGCCCCCAGGTAAGGATCTGAAGACTGTATCCTTGTGAACTAGGTGGAATTCTTAAAACTTTATTAGTTGTAAAAAAAAACGTATTTTATTTTAGATTAAAGTAGGCCGTTATTCCACCGATTGTGCCCCAGTATATACTATATACCATACAAATATGACGAATTTGTGATGTTCTTGCACGTATGGTCTATTGCAACCAGTATGTTCTATTTTGTCCTACAAAATGTCGGTCACTTTATAGACTTTATACCGTAGGACACCCTAATGTTCTAGTTTTATAAATGTGTGTCGGTTTTTGTAGGTCTTGTGCCTTTTTTAATAAACTCACGTTTTTTCAATAAAAGCATCTGAGATATTATGTAGACTCTTATCGGATGCGTATTTTTCTCCGTAAACTCTTAGTTAAATATTTCCTCAACCTTCTTTGATGACATCGTATTTTTTCTTTCTTTTTATATAGTATTGTTATTTTTTAGTTTAAGATTAAGTTCTTTTTGGAATGGTTTCTACTTAAAACTATTACGTAGTAGTTAAATAATTATAACAATTAATAGATAACCTCAAATATTGTTACCTATTAGTGTAAACTTTTAATTGGCTTTATTATTGTACATTTACGTTTTCTTACTGTCATTTTTCATAAGCTGTAAGTTTTCTGAATAAATAAATAAATAAATATACAAGAACCACAGCTATTTTTGGTCAATTCCTTTAAGGCGAGGTGTAACCGCAACTAGCGCCACTCTTTTTAAAATAAATTTTACAATGACACAAAGATCTTTTTAAAAAAGTAATCGGTTCAAACTTTAAGTAAATAGTTTAACTAATTTATTGGCATTTAATTACAGCTCTAAATCCTATAGTGTATTTACTCTCGTAAGTAATAACTAAACGGCCGTTTTAGTTATTACTTACGAGATATAATATATAATATTAGTTTAACTATTATATATTACTATAATAAATTAGTTTAACTATTTACTTAAAGTTTGAACCGATTACTTTTTTTAATAAGATCTTTGTGTCATTGTAAAATTTATTTTAAAAAGAGTGGCGCTAGTTGCGGTTACTGCTCGCCTTAAATCGCTATTTTCTCTTTTTTAGTTAAAGAGGTTTACCTGTAACAGCGATCGCTGATCGGTAAACGATCATAAAGTCATTGAAACCGGTCATTACGCTATCCATAGTTATCTGGCGGCACGGTAGTGCCCCGCCAAGTTGACTACGGCCATAACATCCTTTTCTCGAAACAATTCAGGCTATTTTCGACCCCTTATAACTTCGTTGTCAGTAAAACTATAACCTTTAATTTTTACATACTAATTAGGCATTTTATAAACACGATATATTTAAAATTTCATTCAATTTGAAACAGAGGTTTAAGAATTATAACTTGTCAAACTTCTTAATTTTGTCACTCACTCGGTCATTGTTCACTGACCGATCTAATCGACCGCACTAAACGATCATTTTTAATATGTATCAATTGTGAGATAAATATTACATTGTTTCAGACGATTTCTAAGTCAAATACTTATTTATTTAAAACATGAAAAATTATTAATAATATTGATTATGATCACTATAAGATGTTGTTAGACCGACCGACTAACCCCTACTTGGCATAACATGTATCTCACAACTTTTTACGGTAGAAGAACTAAGTAGCGAGACTTGGCACTTTTTACAAGTTATGTTATTGATTGGATTACTACATACACGAGATGTTAAAGCTTTAAAAAAAATGTCATTTCTTTATAAATATATCCTTGGAATATAAAAAAAGAGCTGACTTCCACTTCTCTGGTCTCCAGGAGGCGTACGGCATGCGGCTGAAGCGGTGCCACCTCATCACCCGCGCCAAGATGGTGCACTCCTTTATCTCCCTCTTCCGCCCCATCCTCAGCAAGAAGATCTTCGACCGGGTGATGGCCAACGAGACAGGAGAGGACCTACTCCAGTACTACTCCCGGGAGTCCCTGCCGAAAGACTGGGGAGGGAGTAGCAAGAGTTTGCAGGAGTTACAAGGTGTGTGGTATTTTTATCAGGATATGCCGTGGACTAGTTTTAATAATATGTATTTGTCCTCATAAGGCTGCGTTTCCACTTACGCGGAGCGGGGCGGAGAGAAGCTTAGCGGTGCCCAAATTGACCAATCACTATGCTCGTGCTGTTTCCGTGGAAACGGAGCGGAGATTTCGAGCATAGTGATTGGTCAATTCGGGCACCGCAAGCTCTTCTCCGCCCCGCTCCGCGTCAGTGGAAACGCAGGCCCCATAAACCTCCATTTAGGGATGTCTTTAATCTATCGAATAAACAAGTGACTTTGTTTCAAACAAAATCTTTCAAGTCCCATACTTATTCCTCAGGTAAAAGTTATCTAACGATTGAAAAAGCAGCCCTTAAAGCCAATCTTTTTACCATTATTTCTGTCAGTGCACTCTACCCTTAGAGCCAGTTACACCAAACACTGTTTGTTAAACTCTTCATTAGATATCATGTTATCTCTGTCGTATTTCCTATCCATGAATGAGAAGGCATGGTATTTTACCAAGTTGTTAACACTAACAAGCGTTTGTGAAATCGGGACTTAGCTACTAATTGCATAAATTCCAGTTAGAAAGAGATGCAGCGGTCAAGTGGCACCTCTCGTCTGCGGTTCTTAGCCTTCGATTTGTCAACAAACAATCAAACAACACTTATAAATAGCCCCTACTTCTAATTGACAATAATTAAGCGCCATTAAATGTCTGACGCGTCAGTTTTTATAATTAAATAATTTACGAGTCTTAGGGATAATAATACGATGGCGAACAAACGTAGTACGTAGATCACCTAGATGTAATACTAGAGAGTATTAGGTAGTGGTTATAAAATAGTTATTAAGTACTATTAAGCAAAGAATTGCGAAGCCGGGACGGGCCGCTCGTACTTTAATGCATTTATTTTTTAAACATTTAACATTTGGCAAACATTATTTTGTTCTATCGTCAATATTTTTTGCAGCGCATATGATAAAAGATTTTTTATAGGCATATTAAGCTATTAAAATAGGGTATTTAGAGTATATATATACGTCGTAAAGTATTCCAAATACGTCAGTCGAGAATACGTCTTAAAGTAATCCAAACGATTAATTATAATATTATCTACACTAATATTATAAAGAGGAAAGATTTGTATTTTTGTATGTAACGACTTAACTCAAAAAGTACTGGGCCGTTTTTAATTTTTTTTTTTCATTAGAAAGCTACATTTTCACTGAGTAACATAGGCTATATAAAAATCAATTGCTGTTTGTTAGTCTCGCTAAAACTCGAGATCAGCTGAACTGATTCGGATATTTTTGGTCTTGAAATATTCGTGGAAGTCCCGTGAAGGTTTACACGGTTTCCATGCTCAACGAAGTGGGTATGGGTCAGCTAGTAATAAATATAGAATAACATTGTTCGCGTTTCTCTCCGACCCCGGCAGTGCCGGATTAACCACGTAGCAAGAGTAGCTACGGGCCTCGCGCGAAAGGAGCCCCGCATATTTAACGCACATCTTTGCCTGAGCGTATTTTTTACGTGATACTTATTAATATATGTCAGAAAAACGTGAAACGTTACTACTTTTCATTCTAAGACAATCCACGTCAGACGTCAGACACCCGACTATTTTCTTGGCGTAAATAATTTCATACCATAAACGCATTAGTTCTACAAAAAGTTGCTTGTATAAACGCGTAGAATTTCAGCTGGCCTGATAATCAGCTCTACAAAATGTCTGCCGTATAATATGCAGGTCAGAGAATTTGCTACGGGCTCCGCGCTTGCTTAATCCAGCACTGGACTCCGGAGCATCCTCAATGAAAAAATTTTAGTACAAAAAAAAAACATTTTCCAAATGAGGTAAAGTCACATTACAGTGACTTTTTACACCCTGTAAATGTAGCATACATTTACAGGAGCAAAATGTAAGGTTCCCGAGGGATTTTATACGCAGTAGCGGGAAACATCGGGTATAAATTTAACTACAATTTACCTCTACTTCAGATATTGTCGCCTACGACCTCTGCAGCGACGAGGAGCTGGCGCTGATGAGGAGCCTGTGCGACATCAAGCTGGACAAGACCAGGTGCAGCCCGAGCCAGTTCGGGGACCACGACATGAACGGCACCTTCCGGGCCCTAAATATAGACTAGCTTAAAGGATACTTAAATTAAGTAGCGCTCAACACGCTATTATTGATATTAAGCTGTGATTGAACAGAACCTCCGAAAATATGTTGTAAACTTTCTCACTTGTAGACTTGTTATACTTTCCATTTTGCAATTCAACTACTTAAAACTAGTTCCTAGCCTTAGACTAGGAACTAGTTACTGGGATAGTAGCCTATACAGACCGTAAACTAAATGAGTGATAATAATTTAGGGTATGCATGTGCTCCTATGTAGAGTTTACTGTGAAAGTACCAGCGCTGGAAGACTTAGTTTGACTTAGTTAGTATGAGAAATGCCATATGCCAATAAACCATAGATTTGCCCATACAATAATTTAAAAAAATAACTCTTTCAGCGCTGGTACTTTCACAATAAACTCTATATACGGGGCCCTTACACACCCTAAAGTATTATCACTCATTTATTTTCCTATATACAACTAGTTAAGTAGGCTACATATAAACATTTAAAATGATTTTCGATAGCGCGATACAGACCTAAATTTAATCTATTGCCAATTAATTTGACAGTTTAGTTCAATACTGTACACTTGTTCAAATGAATATTAAAAGGTATTTTAATCACGCTCGCCAGCCCGACTGCCAAGCGTGGCGAGTATTAGCAACTACCCTCCATAGCATACTTTGGGGAAAATTCTTCTTCTTCTTTCAAAAATGGCTCCTTAATGATTTGCCAATGTCAAAGTGGGATGGGGAAAGTCATACATAGCTGAAATGACTTGCCTAAATGAAAAGAAAACTAAAAGTGCACTAGTATTTGTGTTATTATTTTAAATAAATGAAATCAGGCCTATTGATATATTTTGGAAAAGATGTATATAACTTGTCTAAAATAATAGCTGCAATTTAAAACACTTGATACAGTGTTATTATTCAAACTGTCTTATAGTTAAACTTACTTTTACCAAGCAGTGTTAAGATAGCTACTCGAAATTTGAAGGTTTTCAATGAAACATG
The DNA here is from genome assembly GCA_905187575.2 of Celastrina argiolus. Lineage (NCBI taxonomy): Eukaryota > Metazoa > Arthropoda > Insecta > Lepidoptera > Lycaenidae > Celastrina > Celastrina argiolus. Next base: position 1,559,512 of record LR994597.1, read on the forward strand.
TCATAAATTCTGCAGTAAATAAACTTAAATTTGGAATCGCTGTCTCAAAATGAAGTGTTGCGTTGCGTTCGGTGTAAATAAAGAATATTATTGTGCATTTTCATTGAATTTACAAAAAGTACACAATAAGATGTGAAAAATAGTCAGTGATATAGCAAATCTACGATGAACCGTTGTAGAAATATACTCATCACAATCGATGACATGAATGGATGAATGGATGAAGGTGATATGTAGCAAAATTCCGATTTCGAGAAAATTGAGTTCAAGCTGTCACTTAAACATTTTATAATACATCGTAACGTATTAAGTACATTTATCTAAAGATCCGTCTCTAGAATGTACGTAATACGTTACTACATATCCTAAAATGTTTAAGTGACTAAACTCAATTTTCTGGGTAAATTTTTTTGCGACATAATATCACATTCATACATGTCTTCAATTGTGAGATCCTTACAGACACAAAACGGTCCATACAAAAAACGACACCAATTACGTCATCGGTTGCGACCAGTTGAAAGTGTATTGTATTGAATAAAAAATTGATTTCACTGCGTTTACATGTAATAAATGAAGGCATGAATGAATTAAAGTGATATGACGCAAAATTCTGATTTCGAGAAAATTGAGTTCAAACTGTCACTTAAATGTTTTAGAATACATCGTAACGTATTAAGTTTACAGGGTAAATCTCGAAAAAGGGCATAGTAAAGGGTATAGTAAAAATGCTTAAAAGAGTAAAAAAAATAAAATCCGACTGATTCTGAACAATGTTGATGATAAGGACCAAATTCTAGGGACCAGAGACATACCGCAATTACCTAGGTATAGGAAAGTGCTATAGTTATGTTATTACTTATTACTCTCCAGGATTTGATCTGTATCGAATGGCGTGGAATCGAATAATAAACTTTGTGCTTTTATTTAAAAAATGTTCTTCTGTCGTTATATCCCCCCCCCCTGCCATATTCAAGATTTACCCTGTATAGTTATTATAAGAAAAGATGTCACCAAAAATATAGTGTACTAGCTGACCCGTGCCCACTTCGTGAACATAGAAACAGTTTGTGATGAACCGTTTAAACTTTCCCGGGACTTACACGGATATTTCAAGACTAGAAATAGCCGAATCGGTTCAGCCGTTCTCGAGTTTTAGCGAGACTAACGAACAGCCATTCTATTTTTTAAATAAGAGAGAAGAGAAGAATAAAAAGAAGATTAATAATAATAATAAAGTATAATTATGGATATGATTAGTTTTATCATGGTATTGTGATGTATATTATTAGATTATTATAAATATATTTCATCTTGTAAAACAAAATGGTGTTTAAAATAACCAATAGGTAAGAGCCCTGTCACGCGGGAAAAGATCTCAACGGGTGTGCGGCTTTTTTTTAAATAAGTTGCTTAAGATTATAATATATTTTGTCTTAATATTATTACCAGATTATTACATTATTAAATAATATAATTATTTATTAAAGTGTATATTATCTTCATAATATATCGTATATTTAACTTTAAAGTGCGTGTTGAGTATAAAATTGTTTAAGGCACTTATTAATTAAAGTTTTAAAAATATTGGGTTTAATGATCAAATAAAGATAAATAAAAAGTTGTTTATTGTTTCACACAGAAAAATATAACGGTACAATAATGCTCAACAATATTTAACCTGTGAACTGGAGCCTAAGCTAGGATACCTTTTTTTTAGTTTTCACCGAGAAATGCTTCTTGCCGCATCTCGTGGAGGACGGGGATTCCTACCACGGATGCGTGGGGCTCGCTGCGTCCGAGATGGTAAGTGGACTACTCGGCGGTACTCCGACAGAACCGCCGCCCGCGGAGCCACGGGAAATATAATACAACCGCGAAAGCTAGGATATCCTAGGTATAAAAGGACCACAGGTTCCAATTGTCAAATTAAAAGGAAACTCTACGGTTGAGAGAAATACAAAATAGGTATTAATAAAATCTATTGCTGTCTCGTAGTATCCTAGCTAGCCAGCACTAGCGCGACAGAGACTACAGCAGCTCGAACTGAAATTACCTACTACGGCATTATTATTTAATTACGGCAGTCATTTTCTCCTACTAAAAAGTACAAAAAATGTACCCATATGTATATACCTACCTCAATTGTCTTCCATCATATCTTGGATCTGTTAAAATGTGTGTAAGTTCCTAAACTTAATGACTAATAACAGCCACTTTTTCTTTTTCACCTTTTAGTTATTAGTTTATTTACAAATCTGTATGGCATAATACCTACAATGTACCTTATGAATATGGGCGAAGACACTGGCCTCTACAATACAGTTCACTAGTGCAGGGGCCAGGGGCTTCATAACACTAATGTTGTAATTTTTTGGTGTCAATAAAGAATTATTATTATTATTATTGTTACTATTAAAAGCACAAGAAATCGACGTTTGGAGGACCCATGCTTCCTCATCCAAGACTTAAACGATTAAGATATTTTTTTCATTATAAACTAATAAAAAAAAGTTATAACCCGACTTCGAAAAAAAAAGGGTCTAAAAAGACTGAAACAAGAAAATAATTCAATTTGAAATCCAGATATGTATAGGTACAAAAATAGTCAAGGTAGAGCCGTGGTCGTACCCGATATCGGGATTGTATATTTCAACAGCAGACGAATATTATTATTTTTCAAGTTCTCTTTTTTCTACCGTATTTTTGTATGAGGTGACGCTTAGATTTGTTTAGCGGGTACGACCACGGCTCTACCTTGACCATTTTTGTACCTATACATATCTGGATTTCAAATTGAATTATTTTCTTGTTTCAGCCTTTTTAGACCCCTTTTTGCGAAGTCGGGTTATAGTTTTTAACTTTTTTTTATTTTATATTTTTCTGTTTTCTCATCAAATATATTTTCATTAAAGTAACCATAACGTAGTAAGTAACTAAACATCTCCTAGATTACTTGTACGACCGCATTTTTAATGTTTATTTTGAATTTAACAATAACATTTTATAATTAATAATATATTTATATAACCAACCAAACACAATACAATTATCTTAATTTAATTTTTTTTTGGAGATAGTTTTTGAGGCATAATTTTGAAAATGCAATATTTTTCTAAAAATTATTATAGCCTATGTTACTCGCGGGACCACTACAAATCGATTGACACCTTATTTATTAAAATCGGACCAGTAGTTTAGCCGCTACGAGGGAACATACATACATACATACAAACATACAAACATACATACATACTTACATACATACATAGACTGCCAAAATCATTACCCTTCCTTTTGGCTTCGCCGAAGTCGGGTAAAAAATGCTTGAGCTAGGTTTCTATGTTTTAATATTATTGTATAATACAGTCAAATTTGTTTCCTGGATGTTTAGACACAGCTATAAGTCTGGTTATTTTTTTAGATTTTTGAACCTCCATATCCCTTAAATTATTTATTTATTAAAAAAAAGAAAAAATTGGGACGTATAAATAATATAGGTACATAGATATACAGGAAAAAATTGTTACTCTATCGGCATTATCCAGGGATTTATATGTATGGTGGAAAAATAGGCGTTATGATTCCTCCTAATATTTATATGTGTGTAAAATAAGAGATGAATTAACAATAATATTGTGGTGAATATATAGACTAGCTGACCCGTGCCCACTTCGTTGAGCATGGAAACCGTGTAAACCTTCCCGGGACTTCCACAAATATTTCAAGACCAAAAATAGCCGAATCAGTTCAGCTGATCTCGAGTTTTAGCGAGTCTAACGAACAGCAATTGATTTTATATAGCCTATGTTACTCAGTGAGAATGTATAAAAATGAAAAAAGAATTATTAAAATTGGTCCAGTACTTTTTGAGTTTAGTCGTTACATACAAAAATACAAATCTTTCCTCTTTATAATATTAGTGTAGATATCTAATAGTTTTATTACTTAAATAATAGCTTTGTGCTCAGAAATGCAGATTTATCACCAAATAAATAGATTATTATTGAACGCACTAGGCCTCAGCCGCTCGAATGTCATCAAACTACTCGAACAAAGATATATTATACAGTTCGTAATATTATAAATGTTAATCACTCACCACATTATAGAGAAAAACAAAGACACATACTTTTGTCATGTCCCATACAATCTATGTTTAATACAAAAAAAATGCAATAGATGTCACTACTATTAACGTTTGTAAATTATTAAATGTAAATATGCCGAACTAAGTAGATACAAATATTGAAATCAAAATAGAGATAAGTATATTTTTAAGCATAACATCCCATTGAGCTAAATTCAACTCCTTAATTAAAATACGAAACTAAATTAGTAATTAGTATTTTTCAATAGTGGCGCTAGATGTCGGTTTCCGGAATGTGCCTGGAAATCGAAGAAAACAAAAATAGCCAGTCGAATTGCCAGTATTAGGGTGATACCATTTTCTAAGTAGTACTAGGTCGTGTCTCTAATATCTACTTTGTGCTTTTACATTTACATCGCATTGAATCGCAACGGAGTATACATGATGCTCATGACTTCGTAAACCGTACATTTTGCCTCTATGAAAAGAACTTTCCCGTGGTATATTCTACAGGCTATAATATTAATGAGTGATAATACTTTAGACTGTTTATGGGTTCCAAATATAGAGATTACTTAGAAAGTACTGAAAGAGGTACTTTAAAAAAATGTATGGAAAAATTTATGATATTGGGACATTTCTCATACAAATATGAAAGTCAAAAGTAAGTCTTTCAGGCACATACACACACTATAGTATTATCACTAATTTATTTTACACCTTGTATATTGGAGCAAAATTTCATTAAAATCAGACTACACATTGTATATTTTATATTAAGTTATATGGGTTATTAACAGTTTATTATTTGTCACTTATTGGTGCATCACCTAGGCATCTTACACTCGGCAACAATATCCCCAATTTGTACAGGAATATCTAAACATCTAACCTTATATAAATAGTCATCTTTTGTGATGAGACACTTCGTTCTAAGCTCGCAATATTGTAACTAGTCTTACACTCGGCACCAATATCCCCAATTTGTACAGGAATATCTAAACATCTAACCTTATATAAATAGTCATCTTTTGTGATGAGACACTTCGTTCTAAGCTCGCAATATTGTAACTAGTCTTACACTCGGCACCAATATCCCCAATTTGTACAGGAATATCTAAACATCTAACCTTATATAAATAGTCATCTTTTGTGATGAGACACTTCGTTCTAAGCTCGCAATATTGTAACTAGTCTTACACTCGGCACCAATATCCCCAATTTGTACAGGAATATCTAAACATCTAACCTTATATAAATAGTCATCTTTTGTGATGAGACACTTCGTTCTAAGCTCGCAATATTGTAACTAGTCTTACACTCGGCACCAATATCCCCAATTTGTACAGGAATATCTAAACATCTAACCTTATATAAATAGTCATCTTTTGTGATGAGACACTTCGTTCTAAGCTCGCAATATTGTAACTAGTCTTACACTCGGCACCAATATCCCCAATTTGTACAGGAATATCTAAACATCTAACCTTATATAAATAGTCATCTTTTGTGATGAGACACTTCGTTCTAAGCTCGCAATATTGTAACTAGTCTTACACTCGGCACCAATATCCCCAATTTGTACAGGAATATCTAAACATCGAACGTTATAGAAATAGTCATCTTCTGTGATGAGACACTTCGTTCTAAGCTCGCAATATTGTAACTTACTAACAATAACCGGTCACGGTGAATAAGTCTTATTATTTACATAAACCCGTTAAGTATTCTTATACCTCCGCACCGCGGGGTAAAGATGCAAGCAAACTATTAAATATTTCCTCTTTGTATTATTCGTAATGATATAAAGGCACTTGGACAAGGACAGCCTTTTTTTTTTATCGCTGAGAAATGCTTTTAAGCATTCCGTGGGGGATTGGGGATTCCCTCCACGGATATGTAGGACTCGCTGCGTCCGAAAGATGGTAAATGGACGCAGCCCTACCCACTAAAACTCGGCGGTACTCCGACTCCACAGCCGTTGACGAAGCCACAGGGACAACAAAACTTCCGCGACTCCGTCAACTCCGTCGACGGGTGGCTGCATTGTGGGGACAATGGACAGCCTAGCGGTATTAGATGGTTTATAATTATACCCATCCATGTTACTAATTCATCCAGACATCCCGTCGTGATACTAATTAGAAACCATCTAATTAGTAACACGGTGTGGATTTTCGGACAAGGAGATAGTATTTTTGGTGAACTCGATCCATTGCATATTAATTAGAATCAGAACTTAACAAACACTGAAATCCTTTGTAATTAGCAAGATAAAATCTAATGGAAATTATGATGTCCGTCAAACAGGTGAATGCGAGCGCTCCACGTTTTCCAAACTGTCTTTAAAAATGGCCGCCTCTCCAGTGTTTGACATTACGTCAGAGTGCTAGCTCTATTTCCATCAGAAATTATATCATGCCAGGATATACATCAAAGACGATTTAACAATAATATCGTCGTGCGCCGTCAAGTACTTATTGTAAATTAACTTCTAAATTCTTAAACAACAAAGTGTTTTTTTTGCTCATAATTATTATACTTGGGGATAATAATATTATTATGTAGGTATGATATAAAAAAATACGTGGATATTTAAAATGGAAAATGTGGTTTATTTTGGAAATCATTAAAATGTCTGTATTAATTGAAACCACAGAAGATTGAAACATTAGATAACATCGCGATTATATGTATTTATTATTATACACGTATTTTGTTATTAATTTATGTATGTTAAAAATATATTTATTAAAATGTTTTGTATTACATTACGTATTTTGTTTCAATTTGCAATGTATAAATTCTAACCCCCGGTTTCCCGAACGCTATTCAACTGAATGATCAACTAACGTGGCATTCGAATCAACAACCCATATTAAACGCTGATCGGTTTAATATATTACATATTATAATTACGACACGCTCGCAATTACTAGATTGGTTAAAATTCCACAGATATGGTTAATTCACAAAAGACACCGTTTTATTTATTAGTTGACATACGATTTGAAAATTGACGATCGAGAGTGTTTTTAGCTATAATACATCATCATCAGTTCGCTAACTGCTTGATAATTCGAGGGTTACTAAAATCGTATAATCTAGGCCCGTGTTAATAAATAAGTCAGAAAATGCGGTTTTCAAGAAAATACCACTAAGTCCCGATTTGTTAAGTTACCGGCTTGTTAAATTACCATGCCTTCTTATTCATTGATGGGAATTACGAGAGGAACAACATGATATTTAACGAAGGATTAACTTTAACCCTTAACCACCTAGCATACGTCTCACAGACCCGGACGAATTTATAATCGTGAATATTTTTGCTCTGGAGTGTTGTTTAAACTTGTTCGTTCCTGTACCTTTTCCCCGCGTCCCTCGATGCCTTGGTGCAGCTCGTCGCAGTCGCACGTGTACGCGTTTGTCTTTGGTGAGTAAAAAACTGTCAACGGGAGTCTGAGAGACCCCTGTTAGGTGGTTACGTGACTTATTAAAATTTGAGTTTTTTTTTTATTTTAGTTAAAAATGGCTTCTAAGGACAGAATCATCCAGCGGTGGTTAGAAGAAGAATTGTCAGATGACGAAAATGTTCCAAATGATGAATGTAGCGATGTTGAGTCTGATATAGGCATAGAACATGTGATAGAAGAAAGTTGCTGGTCAGACTCAATAGAAGTAGTCAGACTAATAAAAAGACAGGCCGAAATTTGCGAAATTGCTTCGTCTGATATTAAGAACTGTTCCGCATGCTACTCTCGAAAAAAAAACTCAAAACAGATGCCTGGAATGCTCAAATAAATTATGTTTATTCTGCCGTGAAAACCTGTTAGTTTAGGCTTTGCAATTTTATTTAATTTGTTTTTTTATTGAGTATTTTTAATTTTTTTAATATTCTTTAGTTACTAAATATTCAAAAACAAGTACAAAGAAGTTCCTAAACCAAGTTATTACTTTAATGGATCTCATTATCCAAATATATAAGTTTATAAGTAAATATTACAAGTGTTGATTACCTAATTGAGGTTTTAAAAAAACTACGTTGATTTTCATGTTCGTTTCTTTTTCTAATAAATAGTTTATTATATTTGTAACCGAACTTTTATTCAAAAACTACAACTTACCACATAACATTTTTTAAACTAGGACAATTTTGTGCTGGGGCCTCACAGACGTATGTTAGGTGGTAGTGTGACAATAACATATGCTAGGTGGTTAAGGGTTAACATTGCTTGGTGAAACACAAAGTCGTATCAATAAAGAAGTCTTAAACCCAACCTCACTTGGAAACCTATTAGGCAGATAAAAAAAACGTATCGTTTCACTTTTAAAAGTGAACAACATTATTAATGTTACATAGTACTTTAATTTCTTTCTTTTAAACCGAAATATTATATTATAGATTACAGAAAAAAATAAGTGTAATCTATATATTTATAATCTTAAGAGGAAACACCACGATTTTTTTTCCATACAAAAATAGGGATATATCTGGGATTCCTGTTTCCTCCCTTGATAATGCTGCTAGTAACCATTTTTTTCCTGAATATTCATGGATATTGTTTGTACGTCCCTATTTTTTACATTTTTAAATAACTTAATTATTTAAAGAGATATGGACGTTCAAAAACCTAAAAAAAATGGCCAGACTCTCCGCTATGTTTAAAAATCTAGGGAACAGATTTGACTACAATAAACAACAAAATCAAAAAATAGGAACCTAGCTCATTTCTTTTATTAGCTAATAAAGAAAAAAAGATTTAAATCAGTTAAGTTTTGGAGGAGGAAACAGGAATCCCCTAAACGTCGATTTCTGGTACTTTTAATAGGTAATTTCAGTCCAAGTTGCTGTTGTCTCTATCCCGCTAGTTAAGGCACTGCGAGACAGCAATAGATTTTATAAATACCTATTTTGTATTTCTCTCAACCGTGGTGTTTCCTCTTAATTATTGCGTTTTGAAAAAGAAAAAAAAAGTATGTAACATAAGTCAAGTTTTTCATTTTTAAGAGTGAAACGAAACGTTGTTTTATCTGTCAAATAGGTTCTCAAGGTTGGGTTTGAGATTGTTTTATTTATACGGGCCCTAGACTCCAAGACAAGTTCACGCCAACAGAACTGACGAACACCGTGTTGCACGAACCATTTGGAGCTACTTTTGATCCCCCGTAACTCAAAAACTATTTCCATATTTAATTTGGCTCATTATTATTAGGCCTATAAAAATCTTGATTTTTTGACCTTCTGAATAACTTTTTTTTTTTTAACAGTCTATAATCAAGGCAAGTGAATCATGCGTGAGCTTTCGGCTAGACCTTGTGGATTTCGCGTCTCGCTGACCACCAGACGATATTTACATACAACAGGGCCAATTAGATCATACAATACATTGTGAAACATTTATCCACCAACTATTGGCACGACCGAACGTATATTATTATAATTTTATCATACAATCGAAATTCACAAATAGAATTTGAAAACGTTCGATCCTTAAATTTGAAAAAAGAACTTTTCGTTTTTAATTTTATTTTTAAATTTACAATCGAACATGGAGTATTTGCCTACGGATAGTGTGCTGAAGATCCGCCCGGAGGCCGTAGAGGCTGTGAGGAGGGAGGTGAACCTCCACAGGCCGGGTGAGATGGAGGAAGCTGTGAGGATCCTGGACGAGTGGATCCACCAGCAGCCTCATTACCTGTATAAGGAGATACGTAAGTGTTTTAAGACAATTGATTTATAATGCCTCCGAGGTCCAGTGGTTACAGCTTGGCTCTTGAAACTCTATATACGGGACCCATAAAGTATTATCACTAATTCATTTTATAGCCTGTATTAGTCACATAACCACTACAATATTACAATAACGTTCATCTAAAAATGTGGGCCCCCGGATAATATCTAAATATTTAAATGTCACTTCATTAATTAGTCATTCTCCTTTAATACTCGTATGTGGTTTAAGATAGCTGAGATTTTGGTAAACTTGAAAATACAGGTCTTTTAATGTTTTTGACATATTATGAAGTTAAAAATAAACCACATCTCTGTAGCTTAGTGCTTCGGCTGTGAGGCAGGTCACGGGTTCGACTGCGAGGAAGCAAATCTTCTTATATATAAAAAAATAATTGTTGTTCGTTAGTCTCGCTAAAACTCGATAACGGCTAAAACAATTCGGCTATTTTTAGTCTTGAAATGTTTGCGGAAGTCCAGGGAAGGTTTAAACGGTTTATATGTTCAACGAAGTGGGCATGGGTCAGCACTAGTCTTAAATATAAAAATGAATTGCTGTTCGTTAGACTCGCTAAAACTCGATAAGGGCTAAAACAATTCGGCTATTATTAGTCTTGAAATATTCGTGAAAGTCCAGGTTTAAACGGTTTCTATGTTCAACGAAGTGGGCACGGGTCAGCTAGTAAACAAATAAATTAAAATTGGAGTATCTTTTTAACCTCTTTTCTTAATACTAGACTTATTGAAAAGGTATGATAATCTTCATTTTATATTTACCAGAAGATCATCGTTTTATAAAATCATATTTTTGTTTTGATACGATTATATACCAATATTCAAATGACACTCTTTGCTTAACGTCATAACCTTCTTTATACAGGATGTAAAAAGAGCAGTCACTATAACTTCGTAGGGTAATAACCAGGCAAGAGATATATCCATTGGTACTAGTCATTTGCTTTTAATCCACTGTTTTAAAAATTTAAAAATTTTCAATAGGCAATGTACAACGTGCACAACACAGCGATCAGCTGATTACGCTGAGAGGTCAACAGCACGCGTAAGACGTTCATTACGTACTAGGGCAAAAATTATAAGATTTAAGAATTTAATGCAGAACGTTGTTCCAAACAGCCTTGCGACTAAAAAAAAAAAATTGCAAAAAAAAAATTTTTTTAAATAAATAAAGAAAAAAATTCATTTCTAGAATGAGAAAAGGTCCTATAATCATATCCCAAAGTTATAGTGACTGCTCTTTTTACACCCTGTATACATTAATGACGCGACTGTGAAAATTTCTTTTGTATTTTAAGTTAGACAAGACTCAGGAGAATATCGTTTTAGTTGTTTCAAATTTAGTTTTGTTTTTAACTCGTTTAAATACGATTTCAATACGCTGCTATATCCTTTTTTCGTCATACAAATAGCATTGGCGTTATATACTCGTATATTTATACAATAATAAATAGAAATGTATTTTTTTACATTTTTGTTTGTCAAAAACTGAAAAAATTTTTTTTTTACTTTTCACCATTTCTTATTTTTTTGTCGCAAAAATAACAATAAATCAAAAAAAAAAATTTGAAATTTTTGTAAAAAAAATGAAAAAAAAAAACATTTCTAGAATGAGAAAATGTGGTATAATCATATCACAAAGTTATAGTGACTGCTCTTTTTACACCCGTTACAACGTTATACATAAAACATTGACGAACTCCGTAGCGCAGTGGTTGAGCGCGTTGGTGCTCGAGCGAGAGGTCGCGGGTTCGAATCCCGCCGAGGGAACAAAAAGTTTTCAATGTTCCTGAGTCATGGATGTGTATTAAATTTGTGTTAAATATAATAAAAATCTTAAATATGTGTATAAAAAGTATTAAATAAATATTTCGGTTATATGGAACCTGTGTAGCGGTACTACTGGCGCCACAATCCTGCATCTCGCTATCGTGCTCCCACACCTGCAACACAAGTTCTTCGGATACTTAGCACGGGGCCAGGTTGACGTGGCGTGAAGCGTCCATTGATATTATATTATTATCACAATATAGTTGATTGTGAAAACTATTTTTGAACTTGGCCTAAAAGGGTAACCTAAAAGGGTAGGGTTTCATTAGGGTGACGAACGTATAACTGAAATTTCTTTCTTACTTCGGTACACTTTTTTATTTTCTTTCATTGTGTAAATAAATAAAAAACACAACATTAATCGGTGTCTTGTTTATGTCCCGGTTTATCGCTCTACTTTTATTGATTATATTTTTCTTGTTCCGATATAAAGGTCAACTTTAATTGTGTTATTTTTTTCCCTTAGTCACACTTTTACCCTCACTGATATGAGTGTGTGACATAACACTTTGCCTCTCATTAGTGTGAGTGTCGCACTGTCACAGATGTGAGTGTGTAACGTCAGATACTCACACCAGTGAGATTTTGCCTTTAGTAGTCATGACACTTTGACTCTCACTAGTGTGTGTCGCACTGTCACTGGTGTGAGTATGTGACGTCACATACTTATTCAAGTTAAGTGAATATTTCAATAAATTATACTATAGATAACAAAGTTGTTTAAACATTTGCGTTTTAGAACGTATTATAAATTATAACACGTGGCAAAACAATTTTATTATCCGCTAGATTTCCTTTTTAGTTTGTTGACGCGTTGACAGGAGCGCCACCTATCGGGTCCTTAATACATCAAACATTCCTCGAGAACCACTCTATCCATTGGTGAAAACAGCATGAAGATCGGTGCAGCAGTCTTTGAGTTTACAGTTCTTTGAATTTAACATACAGACGCGGCAGAGGACTTTGTTTTATAATGCAGTTTAACTTTGTTTTACAATTAACCACTAGTATTTTTTTTTGCGATATATCACCTTGATTGATTAATGTATTTAATTGTATAGTAATTAAGGATTACAGTTTCGTTTGAGCACTTATACAAACATTGTCCAAAATCAAACACGAGACCGAGTCATTTTAATTGCAGCAAATATTAGCATCAGTTCAATAATAGCGTCGAGACGTGACGCACTTTTAACCAACTTCCAAAAAAGGAGGCGGCTATATTGTGTTTGGCTGATTTTTAAGACAGCTATTCTGTACGAGTTTTAACCGACTTCCAAAAAAAGGAGGAGGTACTCAATTGGACCCGTTTTATTTTTTGTATGTACACCGATTACTCTGAGGTTAACGATCCGATTTGCGTGATTCTTTTTTTATTCGACGCAGAATAGCTGCCATTTGGTCCCATAACAATTTTACATAGTTTGACGCTGTAGTTTTTATTTTATGAACATATTCCACCAAATTTTCTAACGAATCAACACTGTAGTTTCAGTGCGACTAATTTTCACTTTCAAAATTATAATTGAATCTCGACACAAAAAGGAGGTGGAAATTATACATTTGGTGTCTGTCAGTCTGTATGTAGGCATCACAGCTACAAAACGGATTTATCTTTTACTTGTTTTTTTTTTAACTTTTTTATTACTAACCGTATATTCGTACCGCATATAATGTTTGTATTTTTTTTTATTTATGTATGTATGTATGTATGTTCGCTCGTAGCGGCTTAACTACTGGTCAGATTTTAATAAATGAGTATCAATCGATTGGTAATGATGCCGCGAGTAACATAGGCTATAAATTTTTCCGAAAACTTTTGGGTTTTGAAAATTTTACCTCAAAATCTGTCTCAAAAAAAATTTAATTAAGATAATTGTCTCGTGTTTGGTATAATAAAGGTCTTGGCAAGCACATCACGAATCTGTATTTAGATATTTTATTAATTTTTACGTTTGATTGCTAAATTCCAAATAAACGTTTCAATTGCGGTCGTACAAGTAGTATCTGGGAGTTGTTTAGTTACTTATCTACTATATAATGATTAATTTAATAAAAATAAAACAATTGTTATGTTTTATATGGAAACAAAAAAATAATTAAATGAAAAAAAGATCAAAAAACTAAAACCCGACTTCGAAAAAAATGGGTCTAAAAAGGATGAAACAAGAAAATAATTCAATTTGAAATCCAGAAATACATAGGTGCAAAAGTGGTCAAGGTAGAGCCGTGGTCGTACCCGCTAGTAAAATCTAAGCATCAGTTCAAACTGAAATACGGTAGAAAAAAAAACTGGAAATAGCCTGCCGTTTTGCGAAGTCGGGTTTTAGTTTTTTAATCTTTTTTTTATAATTGTCACTTAATAAAATATTTATGATTCAGCATTCAACCGGAATTATTAATGGCCAAGGCCAAGCATCAATTTTTGAGTGAAATGTAGAGTAATATGTAAAGTTAATGCTGTTAAATAAGGCACATAGATCAAGAATATTGGCTTTACATGAGATCTGACCACATTTTCATACACATACACATTTTGATTAAAGTGTATCATGTAGTGTAGAGCTTGGCTTTGTAGGATGTCCAAAAGCATCTAACATCTGTAGCCTTCTATCGGATGTGTATTCTTTTATATTTCTTTATTATTTCTCTATAAATACTAATGAATATAATATTATAATAATAATTTTCGGCAAACTGTGCGTGTGTGTGTGTTTCAGTGAGAGAGATAATTCAATTCAAAGCTCAACCTTCTTTGATGACATCCTATTTTCTTTTTTTTTCAATCGCTGTTCGCAGTTTGATGTGGTTTCATAGTATTTATTTATTTATTTATTAACGCACAAATATCTATCTTTACAGATACCTAATACAATAGATAATTGACGACCTCCGTAGCGCAGTTGGTTCCTTTCGTTCGAGCGCCGACACGCTCAGTGTTGGCGCTCGAACGAAAGGTCGCGGGTTCGAATCCCGCCGAGGGAACAAAAAGTTTTCAATGTTCCTGGGTCATGGATGTGTATTAAATTTGTGTATAATATAATAAAAATCTTAAATATGTGTATAGTATAAAAGTATTAAATATATTTCCGTTGTCTGGTACCTGTAACACAAGTTCTTCGGATACTTAGCACAGGGCCAGATTGATGTGGTGTGAAGCGTCCATAGATATTATTATTATTATTATAATTGAACACAATATAATTAAACAAGATATAAACTTAAAAACTTAGTTATTATATATACTCTTAGATTAAGTTTTCTTTTAAATGTAAATAATTCTTTTAATTTTTTCTATTTACCACCTATTCGTTGAATAATAAATAAAAACCTAAGGGCCGTTTTTTCAATCGTTAGATAACTTCTATCTGTTGAATTAACATGTGACTTTGACATTTTTGTTCCATACAAAATCTGCCAAAGTCACATATTTACTTCTCAGATAAAAGTTATCTGACGATTGAAAAATCAGCTCTAAGATGCGTAAATTCTTATCTATTACTGAAAGATTTTTTGGCGTAATGATAATTGTCCATAAACGTTTTCTTACTGTATTTTTTGTTAGTTTTCTGAATAAAAAAATTTATAATAATTTATTGTGTGTTAATTAATATACTGTGTGGTTATGTTCTGATATCAAATCTGACCTTTGTAAGGTCAGATTTGATATCAGGTGACGAAAAAATAAACTGGTTTACTTTATTTTTGTCTTTAAAATAAATCATGAAATTTTACACAAAACATACTAATTACGGTTGAAGTGAATTAATATTTAAACAATTGTGTATGCTAAGTTAAATTCGCGTTTTCCGCGTACAGCTATTTCGCAGTTAGTACAAGTATTTTTACAAGCGTCCGCCAAAATCATTATGTAATTCAATAATTAGTATATAATATATAATTTAAATGATAACCACAACCACAACCTTTCATCAAAATTTGTTCAGTAGCTTTTGCGTGAAGAAGTAACAAACACACACGCTCACTCACAAGCTTTGGCTTTATAATAGTGACAGTGTGACTAAGGTCAGCTTACACCAAGACGCTGTCAATACTAATAATTTAAATAGGAAAGAAATAAATACCATCCCTTTTTTCACACAAAACTAGTTAATGGAATCAGGCGTTACTTTGCGGAAATCCATAGCATAAAATTTAAATATATTATGTCTAGCAATATCCCGCGAAACAATTATAACCACAACCTGCAAGCAGATGAGTGAGTGTACGCATAGGCATGCGTTTGATGCACCTCCCTCCTCCCACACCGCTAGCTCGCAAGGTATAATACATAAAAATTTTATACTAGGGATTTTCGCAAATTTAACAGCTGATTCTTTAAACAATAATTTTAAATATCGTCGAAAAGGTATTTTTAATTAAGGCGAGGTTACATGACTTTTTACAAAGTGAACCTTTTAAGGCCGTTTACGTGCGACCTTTTAAAGTGGTTTGCAAGTGCACTGGAACTCCTGAACTATAAAGAGGTAGATAATAGAGGACCTAGGAGGAGGAACAGAGGTTAAAATGTACTATAATAATAATATAATAACATCTATGGACGCTTCACACCATGTCAATCTGGCCCCGTGCTAAATATTAGAAGAACTTGTGTTAAGGGGAACAGACAACATATTTAATACTTTTATACAATACATATGTTTAAGATTTTTATTATATTATACACATCCATGACCAGGAGCACCGAAAACTTTTTATTCTTTGGGCGGCATGTGAACCCGCTATCTCGGGCTCGAGCGCCAATGTGCTCAACCACGAAGATATATACCACAGAGAATACAGAAGACGAAATAAAAAAAAATGTGATTTTGACATTGACTGTCCATACAATATATTTCAGTCACAAATTTATTCCTGAGACAAAAGTTATCTGACTATTGAAAAATCAGCCCTTAATAAACAAATTTAAAAAAAAATGTCACCACCGAATTGTCCAAAATGTGAGCAACTGATGATGAATAATTGAAGACATGAATGGATGAAGGTGATATTATATCGCAAAAAAAAATCCCACAAAATTAAGTTTAAGCTACGTAAGTTAAGTACTTATTTATTCTAGAGACGGATCTTTAGATTAATGTACTTAATACGTTACGACGTATTCTAAAATGTTTAAGTCACAGTTTGAACAAAATTTTCTCGAAATCACAATTTTGCCGCATAACACCATCATCCACTCATGTCTTTAATTATCCCTGTGTTCCAGGAGACGCTCTGAACGTTCAGATCATTCATAACGCTGACATTGACAGCTGACAGTGACTGTGAAAACAGTTCAAAACGATCCTAAACAGTGCTAAAGAAAATAGTAAACGAAAATAACGTTTCTTTCGTTCAGATTTGCGTTTCTTAAGCACTGTTTAGGATCGTTTTGAACTGTTTTCACAGGCACTGTCAGCTGTCAATGTCAGCGTTATGAATGATCTGAACGTTCAGAGCGTCTCCTGGAACAGGCCCTATAACTAAGAACGCCTGTCATCACGTCACTTTCATACAAAAAAGCTTACCTATATGCTCTGTGTGTATAACGTATAAGTTCTTTATCGTAGTTCGTTATTAATTTTAATTTAGTTCTATTGGCATATACCACGTGGGCAGATTTTAGCCTTGTTTATGTATGGGACAGGTTATCTAGTATATTATTGATGGAAGATACCCCATACGTTTTCACAGAACAGCTAGACCTCGCAAATTTTCCTCGCACATTATTGGAGGACCAGCAGCCATAACCTTCGCTATTATCACTAACGAAGTACTATAACAAACATTTTGCGACGCTTTTATCAAAATTCAGTGGCCTTGCTCTCGATTTAGATTCAAATTCGATCGTGCCATGTACTTCATAATAAATATACGTTTGTTTATTTTGATTCTCAGTCGTTAGTTATGGTCGAGAAGACAAAAAGTTACGATCTAACGATTTTCTTTATCCTGGTTAGTTTCAAAGTAATCCAAATTAAACACCATCAAAGAGATCGAACAGATTCGATTCTTGATTAGTACATTTCTGTTTCGGTACTTCATCATCGTAATGAGCATCTTGGCTAAAGGCTCGAACATATTCTTGATTAAGTTTAATTTTCTGTTGCAATCTTTATCTCATATCTAATGACATTTTCACTTCTATAGCTAAACCCTATCTGGAGTCAACTATCATCACTAACAAGGGTTCGATAGAGAAGTCGAAGGCTATGATCGACAAACTGTGCACCCTGAGGACCCTTATGCCGGACCAGTTCAGACCCTTGGACATGGAGAAAGCCCTGGACACCATCAGGAATGTCGCGTGAGTAACACCACAGCCCCAGGATCCATGTTGTTCTGGCTAAAAGTCCACTGATGGACATAAGCTTGCCCCATTTTATGGGGTAGTAGAATATACTCGCCACGCATGGGAGGCTGGTTGTCGAGAGCCATAAATAGTGTCGGAAAAGACGACAGAGAGAATATAATGTGGAGAAATACCGCTGTTCTATTACGCATAATATATGCTGGCTGTAATCTTAATGAGTGATAATACTTTAGGGTGTGAATGCACGTATGGGTCCCATATAACGCGTGTAAAAAGAGCAGTCACTATAACTACCTTTTCTCATTCTTGACATTTTTTTTTTTTTTACAAAAGTTTCAAAAATATTTATATATATTTTGCTTTATTGTCATTTTTGCGTCAAAAAGATATGAAATGGTGAAAAGTAAGAAAAGTTTTCAGTTTTTGACAATTAAAAAATATTAAAAAAAAAAGTTTCCAAAATAAGGAAAGGTAGTATAATATCTGAAAGTAGTAGTGACTGCTCTTTTTACACCCTGTATAATATTATACAGTTTACTATGAAAGTACCGGCACTGTAAGAGGTGCTTTTTTACCCCTGGTATGGGCCAATTTATGATGTTGGGGCATTTCATAGAAACATGAAAGTCAAAAGTAAGTCTTTCAGCACTAGTACTTTCACAGTACTAGGGAACTCTAAACACGCTAAAGTATTATCACTCATTTATTTTACACCTTGTACAGGGTATAAAAAGAACAGTCACTATTACTTTGAGATACAATTAGGAATACTACCTTTCCTTATTTTGGAAATGTATTTTTTTTATATTTTTTTTGTCAAAAAAAAATGTTTAATTTTCACCATTTCTTATTTTTTTTGTCGCAAAAATAACAATAAAGCAAATTTTTTTTTTTTATTTAAAAAATATGAAAATGAATAAATTAAAAAAAAAACATTTCTAGAATGAGAAAAGGTAATATAATCGTATCCCATAGATAAAGTGACTGCTCTTTTTAAACCCGTTATATTATATTCTCTCTGTCGCCTTTAACGTCACCCACTGGAAAGAAGGTTGATGAAACGGACATCAGAAAACCCCAGAAACCATAAAAGTGAAGAATTCTTATTATATATATAATGGACTTTATTATAATAAAATTATTATGACGTGTGAGCCTACTCTTGAATTTAATTTCAATGGATCGACATTTTCGGTATTGTGGAGCCAATGAACTCAAATAACCTCCTCTTTTTACCTCTTGTTTTATTATAATACATTTAGTATAAATGTCAGTATAAGCCCACCTTTGAAGCACTCTGATGTAATGCTACTATAATTTTAACGGACACGAGAATGTGAGGTGGGCCACCACCTCACATTCACGATTTTATTCAAGAAATTAAATTCATGAGCTTGAATAAGTCAGTCAGATACCACGGTCACCCCGTGCTTGTGTTGCGAGTTTTACCGAGTGTGCGAGAGACGACAAACAATTTATAGTGTAGTTAATGGAATCAGGCGTTACTTTGCGGAAATCCATGCCATAAAATTTCAATATATTATATTATCTAGCAATATCCCGCGATATTGCTAGATATAATATATTTAAATTTATAGGGTATTTAAAAGGCCTATATAATCTCTTTACATTAGGTGATCATTTTTTTCACTGTCTCGTAAATAGACAATTATTCAAAACGTAATTAACGACTATGTTATGCCAATCTATCTCAGAGGGTTAGGTTAGTGAACCAATTGTGCAGATTTCGTGTTCTCTGTTCATAAGTATTATTTGATCTGTATAATTATTATTACTGTGATCTGTGCAAGCATTATATCATAATATTACTTGTAACTGCTTAAATCACAACCAGACGGATTTCATAACAAAAAATAATATTAATATATTAAATTCGATCCTTCGTGAAAATTAATAATACATAAGATTGAATCACGGACATACAACATTTTACATTAAAAAAATACTAATTTAAATATGTATAAGATTCTATAAATGATTACTTAGGATATACTCAAAGTACAGCAATTGATCAAGGGGATATAAAAAATACATTAAAAACTAAATACAAACAGAGACAAATTACATTAATAATTAAAAACTAGTTTAAGTGTAATAGATAACACCTTAAAATATACATATATTTTTTAGAAAAATATACACCAAGATATACAAAATATACTCCATTTGTATTTATTTATTATAATGAAGGATTCGAACCTTTTTAAAATTAAATTCTTCATTTATTAACAAATGAGATACACTTGTCTTGCAGGTACATGTGTTTCTTCCCGAAGCAGACTGAGGACTTCTATAGACTTGTCGTCATCAAAACCACCATCTACACGAAAGAGATTCTGCATTTGTTCTACAAAGCCTGTTATATGGTGAGTTTACTGTAAAATCTAATAAAATTTACATTCAACGTCGTAAGTGGTCCTATTGTGGTCAGTGATGAAGAAAATTAAACAGATAGGTCCAAATGTACATCCCTGAGGCACTCCTCATAATTAATGGTACAATAACGTTTGTTACATCATAAAAATTGTTATTTTTTTAAATACTAGTTTGAGGGTATCGTGTTGATATTATATAACATTAATTATTATAACATTATTAGAAACAAATACAGGATGTGAAAAGAACAGTAACTATAACTTTGGGATATTGATTATACTACCTTTACTCATGCAAAGTATTGTGTGTTATTTTTTTAACCTGCTGGCAAAGTACCCAAAAGGTCAGCAGTATTACCTCGCTAAATTATAATCTTCTTCTCATAAATATAAAAATCTCTAAAACTCGCTAAAACTCAAGAACGGCTGAACCAACTCGGATATTTTTAGTCTTGAAATATTCGTGGAGGGTTTAAACGGTTCATCACAAACGGATTCTGTGATCAACGAAGTGGGCACGGGTTCAATAGTAATCTATACTAGTATTACCCCGTAACCTATACTAGTATAATATTATTAATATAAATACCCCGAAAGTAATGTGGAAGCATCTTAAGGATAATATAAATTTAAATAAAAGTAAATCAGATTTTACACTTCCACAACATCTTTGCGACCCAACCCTCATTAACAATTTCTTTCTTGACGTCCCCGGCAACAACATTGTGCCATCGTCCACATTTATTTATTTTGACACCAACACGTTTAGTCCGGCTTCATTTAGCTTCTCCATTGTAAGCGATAATGAGGTGATGAAAATTCTTAAATCTCTACAATCCAACGTACTAGGCATTGATGGTGTGTCATTAGAAATGCTTTTATTGATCAGTCGTTCCAATATCTGTCTTAAAACTATCACTAAAATTATAAATATTTCTCTTATAAATGGTTCTTTTCCTAAAACCTGGCATCGTGCTATAGTGAAACCTATACCTAAAAAGGACAATGTGACTGACTTAAAAGAACTTAGAGTTACTAAGAACTTCTTATAAGTATTCTACCATGTATGTCGAAAATACTTGAGAAGATCGTCTGCAGCCAAATAACTAAATATCTAGAAAATAATAACATTTTACCGTCAGTACAATCAGGTTTTCGTAAAAGCCATAGTACTACAACTGCACTCCTTGATGTTGTTGACAACATACTTAGCGCACAGGATATAGGTGAGGGGACTATTTTGGTTCTTCTTGATTACTCGCGTGCTTTCGACACAATAAATATTCCCCTACTACTCTCCAAGCTAAAATATTACGGATTCGACGACGATGCCATATCCTGGTTCTCTAGTTACCTTACAAATCGATCTCAAGTCGTAGAAATTCGAAATATCGAGGGTGTTCCTACACGGTCGGAACCATGCTGTGTGGACAGAGGAGTGCCCCAAGGGTCAGTTCTCGGACCTCAAATATTTAGTATTTACTGCGCAGATATCACTCACAACATACACCACTGTAAATACCATGTATACGCGGATGACATTCAATTATACATCTCATTCAAACCAGGTAAGCTAAAAAAGGCCTTGGAGTGGCTAAATGATGATTTGAGACGTATATTTGAATGGTCAGAAGCTAACGCTTTGGTATTAAATCCATCTAAGACTAAATACATGGTTCTGGGCTCTAAAAATCAAGTAAAAAGAATTTGTGATACTCAGTTATCGGTAAATATTAAAGGTAAATAAATCGAAAGAGTCAGTGATGCAAGAAATTTAGGTATTATTATTGATGAAAATTTACATTTTGAAAAACACACAGTACAGACAGTTAGAAATTGTTTATATAGATTAAAATTATTGTATAAAATTAGAAACTATTTGCCTAAAGAATTACGTGTAACTATTTGCGAATCCCTCGTCCTTTCCAAATTAAATTATGCGGATATTGTTGTTGGGCCGTGTCTTCTATCTAAATCTAAAAAATTAATCCAAAAAGTCCAAAATGCGTGTGCTAGATACTGTTTGACTTTCCCTCCTAGAACTCATGTTTCTCCATACATAAATAATGAACGATGGCTCAATATGGATTATCGCCGACAGCTTCACTTTGCTACCCTTCTTTTTGGAGTCATAAAGCTCAAAACACCTTCCTACCTTTACAATAAACTGCAGTGGGCTGGTGACAGTCAGCTATCCATGACCACCCGGGGTTCGAGCTATTTGCTAATCTTGCAACCTCACCATTCCGCAGCGTTTAGAGGAAGCTTCAAGCGTGTTGCCAGTAAGGTCTGGAATAACCTTCTGCCTCCGCTACGAGCTTTAAAATTTATAGATAACTTTAAGATTAAATTTAAGGATTACTTATTACAACTACAAATATCTAATTAGTTTAGAAAAACACGTGACATTAAGTTTCCTTGCTCCTATATTGTTCTACTTAAATGTTTATTATATGTATAGGTGCTTATTTTTTAATTTATTCAAAAGAAAGGCATTTTAGAATCGTATCATATCTATTGTTACTCTTCTCATTTTATTTTTTAAATATATTTATTAGCAACATATATTATTTTAATATTATAAGTATTTTACACTTATAAACACAACACAATAACAGCAACAACCTACATAACAATATTTTATAAAAACATATTATAAGTATAATATGTAATATATTTATTAAGAACTGTTATTTTTCACCTTCTCTTGTTAATTTTAAGTGGGGGTAGGGTATCACGGAAGACCAGGGACGGCGGCGACTGTCGCTGTCATATCCTGAGTGATATCCTTTTCTGTTTTTGGGCATTGCACTGCCAAATTATTATTTTAATTATTATTTTATTTAGTTTTTTTGTTATTATTTTTTAAAGAATATGCTTTGTTTTTTAATTTTTTACTTCCTTAATTTTATGATTTTGTTTATGTTTTCTGTACGTGTATTAGGTGGTGTAATAACTAAAATGGAAATAAATGATATATTATTATTATTATTATTATTATAAAGCGGAAGAGTTTGTTTGGTTAAACGCGCTAGTCTCAAGAACTACAGGGGCCTTACTCTCCAAACTGATTTGATTTTGATTTAGATACGATCATGCCGCGTACTTCCTAATAAATTGACATTTGTTTATTTTGATTCTCAGTCGATTGATATGGTCGGGAGTACAAAAAGTTACGATCTAACAATTTTCTTTATCCTGATTAGTTTCAAAGTAATTCACCAAATAAAATACGAAAAACCACTAATATCGAACGGCGCGTTAACATCGTCTGACGTGCGCTCCGGGAATAAAAATTGTTTTCAGTGGTTTAAACCCAATAAGTGCGTGCTGAGTGTGTGTAATTAGCTAGGTAACGGTGTAATCAACGTTTACTGTAAGTTTTTGAAACACATTTGTCCGTAATTTGTTGGATTTAACTCGGTAAGTCTCCTTTGTTTCACTTTTTATTTGTAGGCAATAGGTAGGTAGGTGAAAAATTGTTGTTATCTGTTACATAATGCTATGACATTATGTATTATGATTAAAAAAACAATTAGATGTCAAAGATGACACTGACAGTGATGCCTAAGATAGTCTATAAATATTAGTCCCCTAGGGAGCCCCCCTAGAGGTGAGATCAATGTACCTACATAGTTATTTATAAGATACTGTATATTGTATTATCTACGTAGTAGAATAAAGTAAAATACGATTAAATATAAGTGTATATTATTGGACAGTGTAATTAGATCCTAATAACAATAACATATGCTGCGGCACTAAACATGGTGTCAGAAGTGGGAAAAATATTTAGCTTTAGACAATTTTGACCTGACTTCATCAATATTTTTGATAGGATAATGACTTCTCAATAGATTTTTATTTAAATATCTAGGATCTAAACATACCCTTAATCCTCCTGCCTTTTTCATGGTAATGACTAAACTACTTACCCATAATGTGGGTTTGTTAACCTTTTGTATAATTCCCAGTTGTTCCATGATTTCTAATTCTTTCCTTAACGGCTCGATGAGAGCAAACGGTACCTTCCTCGGGGGATCTACTCTTGGTATGGCATCCTTCTTTAATACAATACTGTGTTCATATGGAAGACATCCTAGGCCCTGAAAAACATCATTATATTTGATTACAATATTGTCACATGTTTTTTCATATAGGTTATGTATATTTTTCACAATTTTATTGTCATTTTGACAATTTACAGAGAAGTTTTTTGTTATTAAATTTAACTTTATACAAGTTGGTAAGCCAGAGATATATTTGCTGGCGTCGGGAATGGAGAAAACTGAAGACAAAAGGAAGATTGCTATTATGCTACACTCTATGGGTGAAAAAGGTCTAAATATCTTCAACTCCTTCAATTTGGACCTAAGCAATTCTACATTCAAACAAGTAAAGGAGAAATTTGTTGAATACTTTGAACCAAAGAAGAATTTGACAGTTGCAAGACACAGGTTCTTCACATTAAAACAACGTGTGAACGAATCATTGGACAATTTTCTGATGGAGCTAGAAAATGCAAGTCATTCATGTGAGTTTGGTACGCTTCGTGAATCCCTGGTGAAAGATATTCTCATCGCTAACATGGCCACAAACTTCTCACAAATTCGACAAAAGCTGCTACAAGAACAAGATCTCTCCCTGGAAAGAGCCAAGCTGCTGTGTAAAGGCGCACGCGCCTGCGCGGCGCGTGCGCCGGCCGCTTTGTACGATCAGCTGATAGAATAGTAATAGGTACTTGTTAGCATTCTTTTTCTTTTTGTTTTTGTATTTAAATTAAGATACAAGCTATTTTAACGGATAAGTTTAAATAGCTTGCCATAATGTCGTGCCATAATATAGGTACCTCCCGATAAAAATGTAAACCCGTTTAATAAAAATGACAAAATTCCGCGTTCGCCGCCAACTTCAACCGGGAAACGTTTGTTGTCCGAGTTATCGCCATCTTCCTTGTCTCCCGATGGGAATTGTATTATAATATGATGTATTTACGTAACTAGTAACTACTATAATTCACTGTAACATACGTTCTGGCTTGATTATTGCAAAAGTTTCAATAATAAAAAACACACAATAACATACAATATTATAGATAGGTATAAAGTTATTATAAGTCGAGCGTCGCAGTACTGCCGCCCCGCCCGGCGCCCGCGCCGAGACTCGGGGTGGAGCGCTCAACGCGTCTCAACAAAGACTCACCATGTCTGGTGACTATGCTCACTGTATAGATAATAAGTTCGCTGCGATTAAATTGCCATTGTGTTATTTGTATATCATTCTATGTGTGTATGCGTTGTCTTTTATTTGTAGCAAGTAGTGTGAATTGTGTTTGTGTGCCGTCGTGCGATCGCAAACTTACAAGGGGGCCACGGAAGACCAGGCGCCATGGCTCGCCGTGGTCGAAGCCTGAGTGGTTTCCCTTTAAATGCATGGCGGGGGCATTGCATAGCCTTGATTGAATTTACTTTCTGTTTAGTTTATTATTCTTTATTTATTTTTTTCTTTCGTCTTAATACTCGTATGTGCGAGTTATTGTTTTGTTAACCTTTGGCTGTGTTATGTCCCTTTATGTGTTTAATAAAGATATTTTTATTATTTATTTATTTATTAAGCGCTATCAGCCTACTAGGGACGCCGTGCCGTCCCCCGTTACTTGCACTCTAGATACCAGTCGTTCTTCCGACGACGAGTGCAATAATTACGAACTAGTCCGCGAAGCATCAATGTATCTCACTAAAATCAATGAATTCGTGAACGATACCGTGTCGAAGTCAGTGCCGCCCGTCGAGACACGAAAACCACTCCCATGCGTTATTGCGTACCCCACGGAAGAAAAATCGGCGGAATTAAAATCCTCATCGGAGACTAAACAGGCCCTGATGAAAGTAATTAACCCGGCCGACGGGTTTCAAATTCACGGCGTTAAAAAAACTGCGAACTCGGGCGTAATCTTACGTTTAACAAATGAATCGCAAGTAAATAAATTAAAATCGGTTGAAGCGCTAAAATCGGCCGGGCTGCGTCTCGAGTCACCTAGAGGGCGTAACCCACGAATTCTAATTAAAGATATTCCACAACATATTTCAGACGAAAACTTCCTATTGTCTCTTTACAATCAAAACATAAACGGCGAAATTAATGTGTCACAAGATCAATTTATGAGCACAACAAAAATAATTAGGCGTCGTATTTTGAACAATGAGTATAATAGGAAATGGATCGGCGTAGAACTAGACCCAAAGGTGCGTAAACATCTTATAGAAACAAAAGAAAAACTTTTTATCGATTGGGCGATGTGTCGCTTCGTAGATGACGTTGAACTCGTGCGCTGTATGAACTGTCAACAATACGGCCACATCGCTAAGTTCTGCCGGGATACAAAGACGTGCTGCTGTCATTGCGCGGAGAAACATAGCTCAAATGCGTGTCCGAAAAAAGATAAAAATGATTTTAAGCCCGTATGCGGTAGTTGTATTCGGTATAAAAAACCCAACGATCACCCGACCGGTTCCCCGGATTGTCCAACGTATAAAGCGAAAATGGAACAACTAATTCTAACAACTCGATATGGATAAGATAAATATAGGACAGTTAAACCTACACAATAACAAGCACGCGACGTTAGAATTAGAAAAGTTGGTTTCGGATTATAATTTAGACATAGTACTGATACAAGAACAATATCAATGTGCCTCATTAAGCTCAAAAATTGTACAAAGTAGTAACCAAGCTCGTGCGGGTATATACACACCTCAGTCTAAATTCTCAATCACGGCCCTAACAAACCTCTCGACGTCTCACTGCGCAGTAGCGGAGGTATCGTGTCCTCAGTTTAGGTTATACGTCATTAGCTGCTATTTTCAGTACGCGGACCCCGTAGGCCCCCACTTACATCAACTTCGCCGCGTTTTATAGTCTCTCGCGGGAAACAAAATAATTATAGGCGCGAACGTTAATGCATCTTCGCCCTTATGGCACGGCTAGCTTAGGTATACTGATCGTGACCGCCGTAGCGCAGTAGAAGATTTTATCGCTGAGTTTAACCTTCAAATTTACAACACCCCAGACGCACCACCTACGTTCAGTAGCCCATCAGGCGAATCTTCTATTGACGTCACGCTATGGATAGCGTGAACGGATTATACGGACGTAGGCGCTGGAGCGCCTACGTCCGAATTAGGAATTGGAGTGTCCTGCCAGAACCCCCTGTAGCGTCCATCGTTTGTTAGTGTACGAGTTCTCTAGCGACCCCACGAGTGACACCGTCCTTAATTCAAACGACTTTAAATATAATGTAAAAACCGGTGATTGGAAATTATTTCGTTCTCTAATTACCGCTCATTCAAGAGATTATACTCGCTCACAACTAAACGTCATTGAGTGCGCTGAACTTATGACAGATACCTTTATTTACTGCGCCGATGTTGCCTTGGGCCGAAAACAACTTAAAAGAGATGATAATTGTAAATGGTGGAATAATAACATAAATAATCTTCGTCGCGAATTTAGGCGTAAAATTAATAACTTACGTAGATCCGGCCGCGGACCATCTGATACCGAATACCTATCAAAACTAATTGACCTACGCACTTCAAGGTCACGTTATCGCGCCGCCGTTATCCTAGCAAAAAACAATATGCTGAAAAATGCCGCGAATAGATTGGATAGAGAGGGTCCCTGGTCCTCGTTATACCACGAACTAAAACCTAATAGTAGTAAAGCGCCAAACTTTCTTTCTAATATAAAAATAAACAATAATTACACGTGCAACTTAAAAGACACGGCTAAGGCTTACCTCGACGTATTAATACCAGACGATAATCATGATGCAGACGATGATCATCGCCGCGAGATAAGAAGTAAAATGTTAGACCCTGTCAATAGCCCGGTTTCAGACTTGCCTTCACTTGACGAATTCACCAAAATAGTAAATCCTAACCTATTAAAAATCCGCAGGTGCCGATAAAATATCAAACATTATGTTAAAACAAGCGTGTTTAGCGGCTAGCGCCTCGTTATTACTCGTGTTTAATAGATGTATCGCAGAAGGAGTTTTCCCAAAAATTTGGCGTATCGGAAGTATAAAATTAATTCCAAAAGCTGGAAATAAGCCAACAGACGACCCGAAATCTTATCGTCCTATAACACTACTTCCATGCTTAGGTAAACTGCTAGAACGACTTATCGTACCTCGCCTGCTCCCCGGTGGCCCTAATTTTCATAATCAGCAGTTCGGATTCACCGCCGGGAAGTCAACTATTGACGCGGCCTTAGAAGTTAGAAAAACAGTAAATTCATCGGAAACGAAATACGTGGTCGCAATCTCATTAGATATATCTGGCGCTTTCGACAATGCTTGGTGGCCGATGCTACTATTAAAACTAAAAAATCGAGGCTGCTACTCTAATATTTATTCGTAACTATACTCTTACTTTTCGAACGGCATAACTAATCTCCGACTCGGTCATTGCACTCACTCCAAGACTCTAACGTGCGGCTGCCCACAGGGTTCTGTAATTTCTCCTTATTTATGGAACATAGGCTTCGATGATCTACTGAGCCTTCCCCTTCCACCATTGTGTACATTAATAGGCTACGCTGACGATTGGCTTCTAGTAATATAAGCCAATTCGCGCTCCGAAATCGAAATAAAAGCCAATAAATGCTTAAATTTAATATCAAGCTGGGGCCATAGGAATCGTTTAGAGTTTGCCGCGCATAAAACTTATCAAATTTAATACTTCTAAAAGGAACCCTACAGTCGACCCCGTGCATTAAACTAAACAATATTAATATTAAACGTTCTTAGACCACATTATTCAGACAGGTGAAAAAGCAAAGCGAAATTTCTATTCCTTTACAAGAATATCGACGTCGTCATGGGGACTTTCATATAAAACGCTAAAATTAATTTATTCGGCTACATATCTAGGTAGTATATGCTACGGTGCCCCCGTGTGGGCCGACAGGGCAACAATCGGTGCTGCCAGACGCAATCTATTACAAAGCCAACGTCTCGCGTTAATATTCCTATGCAAGGCTTACCGTACCGTCAGTACGGAAGCTTTGCCAGTACTCGCTGGGGTCTTACCCGTCGACCTTGAAATACAGCGTCGGGCAGCCATGTATTATCGTAATAAAAGCTTAATGGGCCCGTATTTCTTAAACGCACGCGATAGAAACAAAATATTAAGATTATTCGAACCAATAGATATTTCAATACAATACCTAATCTCCGAATGGCAGACGCGATGGGAAAACTCCACAAAAGGACCTGTACAACTTTTACGCCCATGTGTACGCGAACGGCTCTCCATGCACTGGCTAAATATTGATCACTGCGTTTCACACTTCCTGACCGGTCATGGTAACTTTAAAGCGAAACTATACGGATTCAAATTGGTGGAATCTCCTCTATGCGAGTGTTCGACCGAAGGCAACATTTCCGAACAAACGGCGCATCACATTCTATGGGAGTGTGATCTCTGGCGAGATGAAAGAACTACAATGCTTAACAGCCTAATTTGTAAATCTGGAGTCGTATATTACGGTGACCTCGTGGCCAGCGCTAGGAATTTCCGTGCTTTCAAGCGTTTCTGCCATAATTATTATTGGAAACATTTATCAACATCATAATAAACCTCCAATAATAGCATAAACTCATATATAGATTACAATGACATAATAATATAATAATATATATTCCCGTGGTGCTTTCCCTTAATTTTTAGCCTTGTGTCATTACAATTTTGTACTGTCTCCCACTTTTCTTGGGGAGGGAAACTGGAATACTTCCTACTCCTCCTTTTTTTCTTCTGTTTAATTTCGTTGTGGGTCCCAAGACAGATTTAGCTTGTCCCTCGGGCTCCCCTGAGATCATATCAAAGGGTTTGTTGTTGGTTACCGCTGTCGATCCTGGCTCACAGGAGTTGCAGTGGTGGGAATGTGAGGTGAGCCAATGCCCGTTTAAAAAACTGATATCGAACGGATTCGGTTCTCGATTGTGTCGGGAGTAAGCCCGCTGGTTCGATTTGAAAAATTATTTTTTTGTTGGATAGTCCATTTATAGAGGAAGGCTTTAGGCTATATAACATTACGCTGCGACCAATAGGAGCGAAGCGTCAGTGAGAAATGTTGCAAAAACGGGGAAAATTATTCACATTTGAGCTTTTGAGGACTTTATGTGCGCTGCATAAACGGTTTAAGTCACTCAAAAACTACGCGAACGAAGTCGCGGGCACAGCTAGTGTTATAATAATGTTATAAAATATATTTTTTTTATCTCACAAACGAGAGAATTGGGGTACATATCAAAACATTAATAAATATCATACAATACATTAATCGAAGTAAACCCGTTCAGATATAAATCAAGTTTGTAACAATACAACTATAATATATAATCATTAAACTAACGAGTTTTAACTTGTGTACTACGGACCTTTGTTTATTTATTTTATTTAAGCTGAGAAAAGCTTTTAAGGCTTCCGTGGGGGATTGGGGATTCCCTCCACGTCCGGTCACCGCTGCGACCCATTTCTTCTTGTTCTTTGATACTTTTTACCTCAGTAAAATGTATAGTTTCCGCGGGATTTCATTTTGCTCGTACGATATAGCGGGAATCATCTGGTTAACAAATATTTTCGCATACACGTGTAGTATCAAAAAATTGTCCAAAATTCGCTTATTATAGGTATCACATGAATTCTTCTTTCCTAAAATAAAAATAGCTATGTGGCCTAAAATGTAATATGTAACTCTAAATTTATGTGAAGGAAAAACATTTTTTGTTTTTAGTGGGAAGTACTTATTATTGTTATAAAACTTGTTGAGTTTTATTGAAATATTTACGTTTTGTTTGAATAGAAGCGATCTTATAATATTCTTACAAACGTAGAACATCGCAGTACATTATATGCATTAATTGCGATTTTCGAATTTGGAGCAAAGGTTTTTACAAATAATCTGGAGGCACGGCAGTGCCGGGGGCCAAGTTGAGCACGGCCGTACTAATTTAAAAAAACTTTTCTCAAAACAATTCCGGCCATCATCGATTTGAAATATACTGCATTAAATAAAAGAGTGGGTCACAAGAATGGGCATGCGATAAGGGTCATCCTTTTTCGTGCAGCCATTTATCGATTTATTAGCCATTGTCACGTAAAAATATGACGATAATGCTAACGTTGCAGCTGGTGGACTACGCGCGCCTGTACGACGTGCACAGCGGCGTGGACGTGATCTACGACCTGACGGACAGCGACGTGAAGGAGGCGCTGGCCGTCATCAACTTCATGGAGTTCAAGGACTGCTATGAGATCGTCAATGTAAGCTGGTGATTGTGTATTAGGCGTAGCCATGCCCTACCATCCCATACAATCTATGTTTAATACAAAAAAAATGTAAATATGCCGAATTAAGTACAAATATTGACATTAAGATAAGCATATTTTTAAGCATAACATCACATTAAGCTAAATTCAACTCCTCAATTGAGAAGAAGATACGAAACGAAATTTGTAATTAGTATTTTCCAATACTGGCGCTAGATGGCGGTTTCCGGAATGCCTGGAAATCGAAGAAAACAAAAATAGCTAGTGGAATTGCCAGTATTAGGGTGATATCATTTTCTTATACTAGGTTGTGTCTCTGTTATATATCAACTTTGTGGCATAGCCATACATAATTATTAATTTTACCTGTTGAGATCGTACAGTGCCCTTATTAACAAAATGTGTGGGAACAGTGGAAGCCCCAAAGGTACTAGTTTTCAGATGGTGTGTATGTCGCAGTCATCTCATTGAACCAGCAGTTTAATTGAATGACTAGAGCGTTTATGGAATGACGACATTTAATTGAATGACTAAAGGACAACTCGTCAAGTTGTTTGGAACAAAAAAGTTATCATTATTCCTTGGTCCTGGAAGTGTATTAAATGTGTGTATTAATATAATAAAAATCTTAAATATTTGTATAGTATAAAAGTATTAAATATATTTCCGTTGTCTGGTACCTGTAACATAAGTTCTTCGGATACTTAGCACAGGGCGGGCATTGACGTGGTGTAAAATCCTCCATAGATATTATAATTAGTAGCACATTGGGAATCATTACATCAAATTTGTATACTGTATAACTAGTGTTAGAAATCGTTGGATCTAGCTAGGGTCGAGTCCGCATCTATAGTTCTCTAGTTAGTTACACAATAATATTATTATTATATTATTGTGTAACTAACTAGTGAGTTTGTTTTCACTTTCAGCACAGCTACTCTCTTAGAGTGCGCCGATACATCGTGATAACCCCATCAAAATGGGTCGAGCCACTGGTGAATGTGTTCAAAACCTTCATGAAGAAGAAGATTGCGGACAGGATCATGGTGCTGAAGGACTATACGGAGCTACACCAGTTTTACTCGAAGGACATCCTGCCCAAGGAGTATGGGGGCGAGGAGAAGTGTTTCAAGGACTTACAAGGTCAGAGAACTATTGAAGCCGCTTTAATTTCAAGGAGTCAGAGAACTATTGAATTTCAGTCTAGTTTTCTGAATCTTACTCCCGGTTTCCCGAACGCTATTCAAATGAATGATCAACTAACATGGCATTCAAATCAACGACCCATATTGAACGCTGATTGGTGGAATATTATCAGACAGAAATGAACGGCTAGATATTTTATAATTACACTAGCTGACCCTTGCCCACTTCGTTGAGCATAAAAACAGTTTATGATGAAATTTAACTAAAAAAAACAAACCCGTAACTCGGGAACGCGGACCCCGCAACGCGGGAACCCGGAACCCGCAGCATGGGAACCCGAAACCCGCTACCCGCAACGCGGAAACGCGGAACCCGCAGCATGGGAACCCGAAACCCGCAACGCGGGAACCCGGTACCCGCAACGCGGGAACCCGGAACCCGCAACGCGGGAACCCGGAACCCGCAACGCGGGAACCAGGAACCCGCAACGCGGGAACCCGCAACCCGCAACGCGGGAACCCGGAACCCGCAACGCGGGAACCCGGAACCCGCAACGCGGGAACGCGGAACCCGCAACGCGGGAACCCGGAACCCGCAACGCGGGAACCCGGAACCCGCAACGCGGGAACCCAGAACCCGCAACGCGGAACCCGCAACGCGGAACCCGCAACGCGGGAACGCGGAACCCGGAACCCGCAACGCGGAACCCGCAACGCGGGAACGCGGAACCCGCAACGCGGGAACGCGGAACCCGCAACGCGGGAACCCGGAATCCGCACCATGGGAACCCGAAACCCGCAACGCGGAACCCGCTACGCGGGAACCCGGAACCCACAACGCGGGGACCCGGAACCCGCAACGCGGGAACCCGGAACCCGCAGCATGGGAACCCGAAACCCGCAACGCGGGAACCCGGAACCCGCAACGCGGGAACCCGGAACCCGCAACGCGGGAACCAGGAACTCGCAACGCGGGAACCCGGAACCCGCAACGCGGGAACCCGGAACCCGCAACGCGGGAACCAGGAACCCGCAACGCGGGAACCCGGAACCCGCAACGCGGGAACCCGGAACCCGCAACGCGGGAACCCGGAACCCGCATCGCGGGAACCCGGAACCCGCAACGCGGGAACGCGGAACCCGCAACGCGGAACCCGCAACGCGGAACCCGCAACGCGGAACCTGCAACGCGGAACCCGCAACGCGGAACCCGCAACGCGGAACCCGCAACGCGGAACCCGCAACGCGGAACCCGCAACGCGGAACCCGCAACGCGGAACCCGCTCCGCGGGAACCCGGAACCCACAACGCGGGAACCCGGAACCCGCAACGCGGAACCCGCAGCATGGGAACCCGAAACCCGCAACGCGGAACCCGGAACTTGCAACACGGGAACCCTGAACCCGCGACGCGGAACCCGGAACCCGCAACACGGGAACCCGGAACCCGCAACGCGGAACCCACAACGCCAAACCCTTCCGTGAACGTTGCTGGTTCTGCGCTGTCAAATGGAATAAATAGTATCCTATGTCCGTCTACTGGCTCTAAGTTACTTCCTCACCAATTTTCAACCATATCGATAAAGCCGTTCTTGAGTTATAAATAATTTAACTAACACGACTTACTTTAATACAAATAGCTGATGTATAGATGGAACTAACATAAGCTAACGCCCGGTGAATGCTCCCGTCACAGTCGGTCCAGCCGATTCGGTGATCATTAGTGAGATAACGATGATGATGATGAAAAGAAGCCTAAATTAATCCTTATAACTTTAGCTATCTACCAGTGAAAGTCTCGTTAAAATCGGTCCAGCCGTTCCAGAGATTAGCCGGAGCAAAGAGACACGCTAACAGACAGAAAGACATTTTTTTTTAATTGCATTTTCGTTTTCAGTAGCAAGAAAAAAAAAAGACAGAACAGACAGACGTTAACTTCGCACAAAGACAAATGACGACAAAAGACATAGTGGCGTCCTATCATGACGTTTTCGTTTTTTTTTTAATTGTTCGTGAATTATGACCATGGATCTAACTCCTTCGATCTGATTTTTAAATTAACATTTATAATATATTCTTATTACAACTTATAAGTTAAGTACTTTTTTTAAATAGGTATATTTATAGTTGTTAAAAGATTAATCGATTTTTTGAGTAAGTCTCTAGTGTTTAATAAGAAAAAGTGTTAACTGACGTAACATTATCACGACGTTTATTTCATTAAATCATAATTTGTATATTATATTTAAGATCGTTTATCAGTGAAAGCAAATCGTAAAAAAACTCATATTGGTTATGTTGACAATAAATATCTTGTAATTATTAAATAAAGTTTAGTAAATTCTGCAGTTTTAACAAAAAGAAAATATTTATTTTATTATGTCGTCGTTACAACGTTACGTCGCTCATTTTTGATAAACTGTCAAATGTTACCTATTAAAATGACCCGACTATTTATTAGTGGTGGACAAATAGTTTAATGAATCCAAATAGTTTAAGTTTATGTTAATACGTTATTTATAGCATTTCATAATTTTTATTTTCCATTTGTAAACAATGTCGTTACCATGACACCCGTGTCATATAAACTGGCAACGACGTGAATCGATTGAGCCCAGGTTCAAACCCCGCGTGACCATCACGTATTTTCTTCTTTTTTCTAATTTTCTGCTTATTTTTTTCAACATTTTCTTTCATAATAACCTTTTCGTGACAATAACGAACATACCGTAAAAAAAATTGCGAAATTGGTCAAGCCGTTGTCGAAGCGCACACGACGTAACAAATTTTGGAGGTCGTTTTTTTACACTTTGGGCTACATTTTTGGGGTTTTAGTAAGGAACCCTACTTTTTTTAAACATATAATATAGCCTATGTTCAGCGCTAGGAATGTAGCTTTCCAACGGTGAAAGAATTTTTCATATTGGTTCAGTGGTTTCAGAGCCTATTCCATTCAAACAAACAAACAATCAAACGTTACCTCTTTATAATATTAGTATAGATAACGCTCGCACTTGCAAGATTTGTTAAAATTCCACAGATAAGATTAATTCACCAAAGACACCGATTATTTGACATAAGATTTGAATCAGCGAGCGAGCGTGACGTAATTATAAAATATCTAGCCGTTCATTTCTGTCTGATAATATTCCACCAATCAGCGTTCAATATGGGTCGTTGATTTGAATGCCATGTTAGTTGATCATTCATTTGAATAGCGTTCAGGAAACTGGGGGTTGGTATACTTATGAATTTCGTGTAAACGAATATGATCTCTATTTATATGAGCGAAAATCGATTTTTTATTTGCTCGAAATCCAAAAGTAATGTTAAAGTAATACTGCTACAAGACCTCGTGGTTACCTCCTGGGTTTCTTTTTATTTACAACTCATTATCAATTCAAGACTTGGTAATCGTATAAAAATACAATGTACGTATCACAAGTTATACGTATTAAATCAGATTGTTTATTACGATTGCCAAGTCCATCTACTGTACTTCGAGAAAAGAATAGTACGGGCTTATTCAACTTGGCGGAGGCACTACCGTGCCCCCAGATCTCTGAAGGAATACATCAGGCATATCTCAAGCGAACTCAAATCGATTCATAATTGTACGCCCAGTGTGAATTCGAAGCGCAATTCTCAAAGGAGGCAATATGTTTCAGACGAGCTGTTCCAGAACGCAGGGTCTCCCAAGCACAAAGTCTTCATGGAGAAGCTGTTCGAGGCCAGGACTGACGAGTCTAAGCGGTCACCGGACGTGTTCAGTGCGCTGTACGCGGGCACAACCGGCACATTCAGGGCACTTACCCTGGACTAGGAGAAGGCCAAGACCTGCAGACTATACAATAACTTTTCTAGTAACTAAGGCTCCATCCACCAGCGCAGAGTTAAAGTATCGCGACGCGCCGCTTGCTACATACTAAGATACAGCATGTCTCATAGTTTATATACCAAGGTTTATATAGTGTGAATAGAAGGACGCGTAATTTTTTTATTTAAGTAGTTTTATATAGTAGGGGACACTGTATCTAGTGTATTGTTGATGCCAATCATGCGTAATGATGATTTTGTATAATTAAGTTTATTAATATAATTTTATCAATCAATCACAAATTAATAGTTATAAAAGTGGTACAGTAGCTGATCTATACATATAATAAATCTGTAGAGGAGTCGTGTCTGTACATTGAAGATATTTGAAAAAAAATATGATAGGGGACCTTTATTTACGCAATAGTACCCAAAACTATGATTTTTGAAATTTTTGTCTGTTTGTCTGTTTGTATGTTTGTCTGTGGGTTTGTGCACGCTAATCTTAGAAACGGCTTATCCGATTAAGATGTACTTTTCACTAATATATTGCGGCAAGCTTCACTTAACATTTAGTGTTTGTTTTATGTAAATCGGTTCATAAATAAAAAAGTTATGACAATTTTAAAAGATCGTGTCGTTTTTGCTGGACGTTTGTAGAAAGCGCGCGGCGGGCCCGGGAGCCGCGCGCCGCCGCGCCGCGCCGCTTCAAATTGTATTCGCAGCAAACGCACCGGGGCCGCGGGGCCCCGCGGGGGTGACTTTTATTTGTTAGTTTTAGGCTTGCTAGGTAGGGACAATCTAAGATTTTTTTTCTTGAGTTTATTACGAAAGTTATTTGTATAAAATCAGTTAGTACTTTTACTGTAAAGTCCTTTGTGATAAGTAGGTACTGTATACATATTTGTTAGCGTAGGTTAGTAATAAGTAAATAAATAAAAACCGGCCAAATGCGAGTTGGACTTGCGCACCGAGAGCTCCATACAAACCTGATTGACATAGAATTTTGATTTGATTACAGCTTGAATATATTAGAGACCTAAGTATTTTGTTATAAGTTTCAATTATACACATTCATGACAAACGGTACTAACTTTAAAAAAATCAAAATATTTTTTACTATCTATATAATGTTACTAAAAACGTATGGTTTTAGACGTTGCTTGGTTTCAAATTTTATGATTTTGAGTTCAAGGGAAGTACCCTTTAGGTTTTGATTCCCTTACGAGTGTCGAAAATGACGAAATTTAGCGACATACCTAAGCAACTGCTTTTGGTTGCATTGGCTAAGAGGTCTGATTTTTTCACTGCTTCGAGGAACAGTAGGTATCCTGAGTATTTTATATAATTTTCATCTTGATACCTACACGCGTTTCTGAGCAAAAGAGTCTTGACAGACAGACGGACATGGAAATGATCTTATAATATGTGTTTCGTTTTTTCCTTTTGAGGTACGGAATTTTAAAAACAATTTTAAGATTTTCATAAATATATTGCTCTTTATTTTGTTTTTTCTATTTTATAATATATACATACGTTAAAAAACATCTTGATAGTTACTAAACTGTGTTACAGGGGAAAACTGTTGATACAACTCGATTCCAATCGAGATACCTTTTGAAATTCTAGCCTTTTGCGGCCTGTCCTGGATATGTGTTATCAGATTATTATGGGTTTTTTTGCCAAATATCATAATATTGATAGAGTATTCTCATATACAAATCTATCTTACAAGCGATAGCGCGACATACAGACCATAATAGCGACATCTATACGCCAAATGCCGTACTTTTAATACAATTATAGCAAAGTTGAGTAGGTACCTACATTTATACAATACGTTATCCGAGAGTTAAACTCAGCGTGCATCATTAGCAATGTATAATATTATTATGCATTGTATATTATAATAGTTCTCATTCCGTCCGTTAAAATTCATACTACAGCCTACTATTACTGTACATTTTATAGTCTTCTTTGTCCAAATTATGTATTCGATAACTGCATAATACATAGAATTTTGATTAACATAAGTATTGTGTTTACAGTTAAACTAAAAAAGTTATGTCAATATAAGTTAGATTTATGTTTTTCTTGATATTTTTATTTCTTAGTTTTTATTATGGACCGAATGGTTTTTATGTTAGGTACAACTTAGGTTTGTTTTCTTTCTTTTGGGACTTTAGTAAAATCTATAAAATCAGTACTTTAACAGTGAAGTGATTAATAATCAGTTGGTTGACATGTTTGGTTATTAATAAATAAAAAACCGGGCAAGTGCGAGTCGGACTTACGCACCTAAAGGCTAAAATACCGCAAGATTTTGCGGCGCGCTGGCTTAATATCTTTGTCGCCACACCAGCAGCGTCGGCGTGGAAACGATCATCGTCTGCAGTCGCTGCGGCGCAAAATCCATACAAATCTTAGTACTAGATGTTCGTCGTGTATGTGAGCGTACTATCAAGTAGTCCCATTCGCATTATAGTAATTATACGGTCGTTTGTCAAGCTGGTAGTAGGAATTGTCAACATAAAGTAGTTTTTTAAATACCTCGACGACAGTTTTAATAACTAAAAATATTTTTAAAACAGATTTATTATAACACTGCCCTAAATTACTTTTCCACGCGTACGGAGTCGCGGGCACAGCTAGTGTTTAAATAAGTTTCTTAGCTATATTATAAATCATTGTAGTTAAATATTATGTATTTTAAATTATGTCTTCAATGGTTGTTTCAGTAGATTGAGCACATATTTTTGTTAGCTGCAATTCATATCAAACATTGTAATTATCATAATATATACTAATTTATATGATTGCGTTTTCTTTTATTTCAATAAATAAGTACGTACTAAGTGTAAACAAGATTAAACCACGGGTGGCTTGTTACGTAAACATTGCAGAAGCTAAGCAATCGAAAATATTGCGCAATTTTTGCTATTGAACTTTAAATCGGTTAAAAGGTAATAATACCTATAACCGTCGATATGAAGATACGTCACACTTCAAAGTATTATAGTTGACATTTAATTAATAGTTCCTATGATTGCCACTAAATTGATTTTGGCGCTAGTGTCATAGCAAAGCAAATATGCATTCAAACACACCAGCGTGCGATTGGCGCTACATTTTTGACGTTCAGCAACCGATTGCGCTCGTAATCGCTATATATACGTAATCAACCGGCTGATGATGATGAATTTGTTTAGCTAAGAACAACTTTAGTTAGCTTTTTACTAGACTTTAGTTATAGTGCGAAATGAGAAAAAAAAGGAACTAAAATTATGTCTAACATGTTTTATCCCCAAATACAGTACATTAAACGATCATTGATGACAATAACTTTTCGAGATTTTAAGTAGATATTACATAATCCATTAGTATTATAAGTGTAAGGGTGTTTGCTTGTGAAAGTAAATAAATATTATGTTTCTAGAATTGTATTTATTATTAAAAAATATACAAAAAATAACTACAAAACTACAAAAAATAAAATTTAAATGTTTAAAATATCTTTAAACCTCAATTACATCCCATTTTAAAAGTTAATAAATATCTGATCAGTTAAAATATTATTCCATCTCTAAAGCAAACGAGAGTGCATACATATTGTTTTCTTTTAACACGGCAAAATGTACTGTTCCGTGGGATTACATTTTTCACGTACTGAGTAGCAGTAGTGTTTTAGGACGTCTTTGGGTCAACACTTAGTTATTAGTCTATGTTGAGGGTTCTGAAGGTGCCGCTGACGCCGTCCACCTCGTTCAGCTGGCGACGAGGATCGAGCGCCGGGTCCATGCGGCAGGCGGACATCTTCCGCATGTGGTCCATGTGGGCCTCAGCAGCAATCACCTTGTGGCCTATTACTGCAATACAAATCAATGAAACAGTACACAAAGGTGGTATAAGGCTGCTATTCTACAAGTAATGAGCTAGGGTGTAGGAACAGCGAGGAATGTGTTTAACAAGAACCAATAGAATCGCTTTTCTGGGCGGGGCTAGTAAATAAAGCGAAGAGGCTTCTTCTTATTCTTATTGTGCCGTCTCCCTTGGGACTTGGCGATCATGGTAGTTGGTGGGTAGTTAGGTGATTTGGTGCTTTTTTCGAACCTGTGTCTAAGATTTTTGAGCCAAGATATCCTTCTGCGGCCTGGGCTCTTTCTACTTAACAACTTGCCTTGCATCATTAGTTGGAAGAGTTCATTTTTTTTTGTGTTGCGTATAACATGTCTGAAATATTCTAGTTTCCTTCGCTTAATCGTTGTACTTCTGTGGTCTTCTCCATTTTGTCAAGAGGTTTTTGAAAAACACATCCCTCGAAACGCACCTAGCTCATTACTGGTGGAACCCTTACTAAACAGGATTTTTAGATAACCTTTGAAGGGCTCATAAACAAGAGATAGTAGTACTCTACTATCTAAAGCTCTAACATTCTATCATCTATGATTCTCAATGTGCCTTTGTGATTCTTGATTGGAACCGGAGTATACTTACTCCGGTCCGATTTCATGTGGTTCGGTGTGGTCACTTATACACAATCAAGAATCACAAAGGCACATTGAGAATCATAGATGATAGAATGTTAGAGTGAATAAGGAACAGTGGAAGCTCCAGAGATCTCCGACCTAGCGAGGTGGCATGCTCGGTCATGTAGTCGTTTTCACATGTTATAATGCGTCAGGATTGCGGCGCTAGTTGTACCGCCACAATCTATTATTATTTGATCTAAATTCAAGTAGACTCTGGACTAGAATATCTAAGACATGACCTAATACTGGAACTTGGCCTATTGTAGGTACTATCGCAGAGTTCTATTTCCAGCGTCCTTTCTCCGGCGATAGTCCAATATTATCCCAACTTTAAGGAAGAGATTATTTTAGAGGTGGTTCCATTTTAAGCAAAAATCTGCAACAAGAAACACATAATAACTCACTTTCCAAGTCTTCCAAGCTTCTCTCATCGCCACCAAAGTCTTTCGGCAGCACGTCTTTGGAGTAATGCTGCAACAGTTCCTCTGGCTGTGCGTGCACCATGATGCGATCGAACACTTTTTTGCTCAAGTGCTGCTTGAAGAAGGCGATGATTGTGTGAATGAGCTTGGATGAAGTAATAACGTGGAGACGCTTCAGTCTCATCCCGTACGCATTCTGAAAGTAACCACACTTCATATGTTAATCACCGAAATCTGTACATCGACGCTAGAAAATGAAAATGCTGTACTTACAGTACTTACAGCATTTTCGTTTTCTTGCGTCGATATAATCCGTGGTGGAGGAAGAATAAAAACACCTCAACATCATCATTTAAACTATGACGTCCACTACTGCATATAAGCCTCCCCTAAATTATATCATGGGGGTAGTTGCCTGTACTCGTTACACTCGGCAGGCGGGATGACGAGCGCAGCAGGCTCACTCCCGACATAATCAAGAATGAAAACTCTCTCTCTCTCAACGGTTTCGTCAGGCCCAGACGTCACTGCGACCCTTCTGGATCTATTGTGACTCCTTCGCTTTAGAGTACCGTCCCCAGTCCTATGTTACTCATGAAGCGAACAATGTGGTTGGGGTCTGCGGTGCGAATTTCCTCTGCTATAGAGTATTCGTGCTGCCCGAGGTACTTGCTCCTGCTCAGATGAAGAGCTGGACAATCAAGAAGAAGGTGAACGGGTGTCTCGTCTTTCTCCTTCCAGGATTTGCAAGTTATTAGTTCACCTATACCTATCCTTTGAAGGTGTTTGTTTCCGTTAGGTATCCGTATATATTATCTGCTGTTTTTACAACACCCACGGGAAAGACGAGAAGATGGGGAGGTGCCCCACCTCCTGGACAGTTTAGTAATACTATAATATCATCTTCTCTGCTATAGCACTCACCAGGAACGTGACCAGACCTTGTTTGACCTCGAGCAGCACGCCGATATCCTTGATCATATCTTGCAGGTCCATCTTCCGGATGTCGAAGATCAGCACGATGCCGCTGATGTAGTCCGTACTCTTGATGTAGTCCAGACACTGGAAGTACCAACATTTCAAAATCAATTTCAGCTTCGAAGGACAAAAAACATATTATAGAACCT
This sequence comes from Celastrina argiolus, assembly GCA_905187575.2. Classification (NCBI taxonomy): domain Eukaryota; kingdom Metazoa; phylum Arthropoda; class Insecta; order Lepidoptera; family Lycaenidae; genus Celastrina; species Celastrina argiolus. The sequence continues at coordinate 1,602,261 of LR994597.1, forward strand.
TAAGTGAATATCGTAAATATCGTTTAAGCTATACTTAATTTATAGAAAAGACTATCTTCCGGTAAATGTAATAAAAATTAATTCAAATTTTTTCAGACTATTCAATAAGAGAATATAAGTTTCAAAGTACTCCAATTTTCAGCTTATCTGACGCTCACAGTACTTAAAAGTACGGCGCGCCTTCGCGTCTTAATGTGAGCTGACCCTAAATTTGCTGGTATTACTCCAAAAGCGACACTCACACTGAAGCTGTATTTAGTCAGAGCCGCCAAGCCGGTCTTGGTCAGTCTGCCCTTGTGCTTGGTGACCTGCACCCTGTAGTGCTCAGAGGTCAGTTGGGGCAGCGCTGTGGCATATCTGAAACGACCAATTAAACTAATTACCTAATGTAAAACATCAAAGGACAACTGAAGACATGAATGGATGAAGGTGATATGTCAAAAAAATTACCCAGAAAATTTAATTTAAACTGCAATTTAAACACTTTAGGATATGTAGTGACGTATTTAGATTAATGGACTAAGTCTCGATTTTACCAACGCTCGTTAGTGATAACGGCTTGTTAAAATACCATGCCTTCTCATTAATTGATAGGAATTACGAGAGGAACAACATGATATTTAACGAAGGATTAACATTGCTTGGTGAAACACGCCCTTAATACGTTACGACGTAATCTAAAATATTTAAGTGACAGTTTGAACTCAACTTTCTTGAAATCAGAATTTTGCTTCATAACCTTCATCAATTCATGTCTTCAACTATTCTGTATGCGCTGTGCTTGGTGGGTTTACATCATAAGAACAAAGGGAGAGGTAGAACAAGAGCATTTGGCAAATAAACGATTATTTATTTATTTATTTGATCTTTTGTAGCAATAGAACAACGAAGGATCGCTCAATGTCAGTTTGCACTCAAATAATTTGATAGAGTGAGGAGAGAATAAGAATTCTGTTCTGTTTTGACTCCGTTTTGATCCCGCGCGAGTTTCTTACCCTGGAACTTTAGGTTAGTCCCCGAATCGGTGGTAGGTCATGTAGGACAATTCTAAAAGTGTTTGATATTATCCTATTTGAAAATAAAAAAATATATTTCATTTCATTTTTATTCATTTCTTTGTTTTCATCATCATTACATGACGCTTTCATAATAATGGGTTGTAATGTTTATCGGAATCTTTGAGCATAGTTTTCACTAATTTGTGGACATCTGATAAATATAAATTACCGTATACTTCATCAAGGACCAATGACAATACAAGTCTTGTTGTTTTTTTTTCATCTTTATTAGTGTAAAGTAGTGCCTGTCAAATTTAGATACTCCACTTTGTACCTTTGTATTTTAGTTATTATACTCGTATAAGCGTGCCAGCTAAAGTATCTATTCGTATTATGTTAAATTATATTGCTAAATATATTTTAGTTTAGTGATAATGAACGTTTGTTCGCCAAAAATATCGAGAACACACTACTCATTAGACACGTTTCAAGAAAATCGTCATTTATACATGTTTAAAACATTACAATTTTATGATAATGAGACATTTAATGTTATAATATTATGTATAATTTGTTAATGAAAGAAATACAAATGTTATTACAAAATAAAACAAGTTACAAATTCTGCCGACCTTATCATAAACAACGCACTTCCTTGGAGGTTACTTTAGATAAAATCGCGATCAAAGTTTTTTCTATATGTTATTGTCTCTATGAAACTCATAGGAATATTCCAAATATTTTTGTTTTGTTTTTTGCCTTTCAATGTAGACATTCCAATATTATATTCACATGTTTAGTTAATTTATGATATTTTTACTACTGACTACTTATTAGTTCGGAAAGGATCCACATAATATTTTATTAACAAAATAACGAAAAGTTTAATTAAAATGTAATTATATATTAAAAATTTTGTGATTGATGTTGCGGCGATTTCGAATATACTATTAACTTCTTTTCGCCAAAAATGTTAATTGCGTTATTTTTGTATAAGGGCGGCAGAATTAATCATGTAGTTGTAGTCCGTACGGGTATATTATTAAGAGGAAACACCACGGTTGAGAGAAATACAAAATAGGTGTTTATAAAATCTATTGCTGTCTCGCAGTGCCTTATTTAGCCAGCACTAGCGCGATAGAGACAACTGCAACTTGGACTGAAATTACCTATTAGAAGTACCAGAAATCGACGTTTAGGGGATTCCTGTTTCCTCCTCCAAAACTTAACCGATTTAAAAAAATTTTTCTGTATTAGCTAAAAAAAGAATTGAGCTAGGTTCCTATTTTTTGATTTTGTTGTTTATTGTAGTCAAATCTGTTTCCTAGATATTTAAACATAGCGAAGAGTATGGCCATTTTTTTAAGGTTTTTAAACGTCCATATCTCTTTAAATAATTAATTTATTAAGAAAAACAAATAGGGACGTACAAATAATATCCATAAATATTCAGGAAAAAAATAGTTACTCTAGAGGTGTTATCCAGGGAGGAAATAGAAATCCCCTAGACCCCTATTTTTGTATGGAAAAAACATCGTGGTGTTTCCTCTTAAGGGTCAAGTGTAACTAGGAAATGAAATTGTCGGATTATTTTACCTTTTTTCCTTCCTTCCTCGTGAAAAACCATATTGGCAATATATTTTTGAACCAATTTACTATTTTGATGTTAAATTACAATATTATGTTTATTATACTATATTGTATGTTTTTTTTTTTACTTTGGCAAGCTTTAAGAGTTAAATAATAACACTGATAACTTTTCAGATCTCCAAAAAGACGTGTAAAATTAAATTTTTAAATTTTTTATATTAACTGAGATGTGGTGTTTACGGGATATTCTTACAAATAGTTAAATACTAACCTCCAATATCTCAGATAACATTAACTAATTGCCACGGGACTTTTTACACGAAAAAAAATCGAGGCCCTGATTACGTACCTTCTGTGGCTTTCCCGACCGTCGACATCAACTGTCATTGTGACGTTAAATATTTTTAAAACACGATTTAAAAAGTTAAAACGTCAGAATTATGACATATTAACTTTTTAAATCGTGTTTTAAAAAGATTTAACGTCACAATGACAGTTGATGTCGACGGTCGGGAAAGCCACAGAAGGTACGTAATCAGGGCCCTGGCCGAATTGAAACCTCCTCCTTTTTTTGTGATTTTATAACAAAACGTTTTGACAAACGTTGTGACCAACATTTTAAATTTTTCTATCTAGATGCATTTCTTGCACTTTTAAATATGTATTATGAAATAATTATAGTATTGGCGAATTTCGGACACCACTTAAAATGTTCTGGTACACGGAAATACCTTGAGGTACGCCCAGATCTGTATAAGTCTTAAGTATATAATTAGTTTATAATTAGCTCTTAATTAAAACCCTTCAAGGCAACGCGGTTACTTCCCAAAGGGCTTACAAGTCTTCTGGTATTGTATATTATACATTTCCAGGATAAGAAAAGGTATTATAAACATATTCCAAAATTATTGCCACTGGTCTAGTGGTCCTGAGCTTCGCTCTCGACCCGGAGGTCGTGGGTTCGATTCCCGCGTTGGAACAACAAAAATGTTGTTTTCAAGTTTGGTTAGGACAATGCAGGCCGATCACATGTCTGACAAGAAAGATGATCTATGCGGCGGGCATGTAAAAAGTCGGTCCCGCGCCTGTTCTCTCGCCAGTCGTGTCGGTTCACCGTCCCACTGAGTTACGAGAGTAAAAGGAAAAGAGAGTGTCTTTGTGTATTGCGCACTCACTTGGACACTATAACTCCTGCGTAGCTGGCCTGGTTTCAATGCAATCGGCTACCGACACCGAAATCAGTGAGGTGAGCTATTACTATTACACACATCCATGACAGGCCGGATTAGAGCTGACGGCCACATGCCCTCAACCACTGAGCACAGAGGTAACACTTACAACTCGTCCTTGAAGGTCTCGTAGTATATGTAGGGGTGTAAGGGCTCGAAGTACCCCGGGTTCTCGGTGCGCGCGGCGTACATGTTCTCGATCACCCGCTTGGCCCGCTCCAGCGAGCCCTTGGCCATCACTATCGTCATCTCCAGGTAGTGATGAGCTGGAAATGATGAACAAATAACTTAGTAACCTTCGAATTGTGATGAGTTAACTTATCCATCGGGCAACCCTAGTATTTTTTTTTTTATAGAGGCTTGTAACCTACAGGCTATATCAGCCTCGTCGTAACATGCACTATGGGTGACATAAATTTATGGGTCTCTTAATTTTAAACAATTATTTACAAATGTTGAAACGGTTGTCGCTGGTTACCAAAATTCAAAAATATTTCAAAATTCAAAATATTTTATTAACAAGCTGTTTTCGGAAAGTCAACAAAAATGCTAGAAACTAAACATACCGCTGTCTTACGAGGCTCATAGGAGTTGCAGTGGTGGGAACGTAAGGTAAGTTAAAAAAATGTATAATAAATTATAGTTAAGAAAACAAAAATAATACACATTACCTATTTATACATTTTCACTGTAACGTTTTTTATAGTTTCTACAAAATAACACGACCGGTTTCGATTGACGCCTGAAATTAATTAATTATGAGATTTTAGCAATTTGAGTTCGTAAATAGCGCTTACAAGCTTTTGATCGTTTCTTGACAGAATTTTAATCTCAAAGTGCAATCCCCGAAATTCATGGGATTGCAAGAGATTGAATCTGCCAAGAAACGATCTAAAGATGGACGTATTTGGACAGATTGCATAACTGTCATTTTCGAACAGAGGCCAATCTTTAATCTGCTATTCGCAGTTCGCACCAATCAAGATTGATTCATAATTTTATACAATAATTTTTAAACAAGTAAGTAACTTTTAGCGCTGGTACTTTTACATTATACTCTACAAAGGAAGCACATACACACTCTAAAGTATTATCACTCATTAATATTACAGCCTGTATAAAAAATAGGGTCCTTACCAAAACTCCAATAACCCAAGGTGTAAAAAACGATAAGAATAGAAAAGTATGCATTCATAGCGAGAATATAGTATTACAAAGATCTTTACAATTATTTATCATGTTCTCGTACATTCTGCCATACAGATGGCGTGCAAGCAATGGAGGAGTTTAAAACCTTTTATCTCAATACTAGGGGCCTATTACAAGCTCTTAATAGGAAACAACACGGTTGAGAGAAATACAAAATAGGTATTTATAAAATCTATTGCTGTCTCACAGTGCCTTAGCTAGCCAGCACTAGCGCGATAGAGACAACTGCAACTTGGACTGAAACTACCAATTAAGAGTACCAGAAATCGACGTTTAGAGGATTCCTGTTTCCTCCTCCAAAACTTTACGATTTAAATATTTTTTTGTTTATTAGCCAAAAAAAAGAATTAAGCTAGGTTCCTATTTTTTGATTTTGTTGTTTATTGTAGTCAAATCTGTTTTCTAGATGCTTAAACATAGCGGAGTCTGGCCATTTTTTTTAGGTTTTTGAACGTCCATATCTTTTTAAATAATTAATTTATTCAAAAAAGGAAAAAATAAGGACGTACAAACAATATCCATAAATATTCAGAAAAAAAATGTTGACTCTAGCAGCGTTATCCAGGGAGGAAACAGAAATCCTGTAGACCCCTATTTCTGTGTGGAAAAAAATTCGTAGTGTTTCCTCTTAATTCCAGCCACTTTACGCCATACAACATGGCTGCCTGAGGGCCTACTCAAGATGCCATCGCTAATTATCGCTTACAAAGTTCGATAACAAAATGTATGGGATTTGACATAAGGTACTGTACGCTAAAATTACATACCAAATCGCGATCATTTAGCGTAGCTTATATCAAATCCCATACATTTTGTTATCGAACTTTGTAAGCGCTAATTAGCGATAGCATTTTGAATAGGCCTCGGAATTTTCGTATTACGAACGAATTTACGATCACTTATTGACAGCCAGTCAGCGGTCACGTGCCACTTGACTTGCTTCCGAATGTCAAATTCAGACCACCAAACTAGAGTGGATCCATTCATAGTAACATGTTGTTGTAATATGAAAAAGAACAAGGCAGTATATGGCCGTATTATTGAATTGCCTGGAACCAGGCTGGTTTTGTAAAAGATAATATGGCCCCTGGTCCTATTAAAAAATCCCAAACAATACATGCTCAACAAAGTGAGCACGGGTCTGCCAGTCACCATAAAATCCCTTGACTTGAACTTATTTGACCTTTAAGGGACCAATTTATGAATCTTTTCTGTACAATCCAATATGACGTACGGGTTTAAAATGAGTAATAACAACACTTGTTAAACCTAATGCTAAACCCGAAAATGCCACTGACCTCCAGTTAAAATATCGATTGTATTTATAATCAGATTTCGGCTTGTTGCACCTGACAGAACCTTTTTGCCGAGGAGAAAGGAAAATAAATTGTAAACATTGAGGTGAAACAACTCTGAATTCATCATAACAATTTATGTTTTTACTGGTGACATTTTTGGGATCTTTAAGAAAAAATCCTGGCCGGATCTTTTGCATGCGAGTGCGAGTTAGACCCGCACACGGTTTCGTACAAACCTGTTAACATCAATTTTTTTCCCTTCCTTTTAGCTTCGCCGAAGTCGGGTAAAAACGGCCGTTGTATTTCCTATTAACATTATTCGTTTAGGGAACTGTGCCCTCATTCAGCCTAGCAGAAACAATAATTGACTACGTATATTGGTGTTATCGAATGTCAATTGTAAGCTGTCATAATTTTCATATACTCCTCCGTAGATAACCTTACGGATATGTAGCTCAAGTATTCCTGCAGATTCTTTTTTTTTTGGGAAATCCTTTACGGATTCCCTACTGATAGGAGATGTTGGCTGGGATATGTAGGACTCTCCTGAGTGCGAGGTGAGGAACGCACTCAGGTTTACACTATAACCCTAAGCCTTCTCCTCCGCTTTGACCTGGGCCACCGGACCCACCTTGGCAATAACAGCAACCCAGTTAGTGGCTTCTGCTGTCAGCTGCATAACCTTCGCAGCATCCTGTCGATGACACCTGATCCTGATGATCCAACGATTGCATACGTAACGATAGTTGCATAAGTAATAAAAAATATAATGTCCGGCAATTATCATATATTAAAATAACTAACACGCACTTGCTAGAAAAATAACAATCGTTGCTAATTGTTGCTCGCAACTATGACTTTATCTAGCACGGCTGTTCCCACGCCAAGTTCTGCACGCCCGTACCATCCTTTTCTCGAAACAATTACGGCCATTTTCGACCTCCTATAACTTCGATGTCGATGAAACTAGAAGCCTGTATTTTTAGTAACTAAGCAGATATTGTATAAAAAGGGTATATTTCAAATTTCATTCAATTTGAATCAGAAGTTTAAGTATTGTAACTGTCAAAGTCTCTTGATTTTATCACTGGTACACTCACTCACTCATTGGACGATCATAAAAGAAATATGCACTTCTAGCATACACAGGAGCTGTATTGTGCAAGGTTTTGTGTAAGATTTTGTTAGACCGACCCCCCAACTTGGCATAACATGGATCTCACCACTTTTTACGGTAGAAGAACTAAGTAGCAAGAGTTGGCATTTTTTACAAGTTTTGTTTTTGATTAAATAGTATTGTAATATTGACAAGCTCCATCTACTTGAGTTTGGGTAGGTACTATCTATTACAGAAGGTTTACCACTGCGCTTACTAACCCGCCTGTCGAGCGACCCATGAAATGCTTCAGGGGAGGCGTATACCGAGCCGTCATAGCTAGTCAAGTATTATGCCGTTAAGTCCCGATTTCACCAACGCATGTTAAAATACTCGTACCATGCCTTCTCATTCATTAACAAGAGTTACGAGAGGAACAACATGATATTTAACGAAGGATTAACTTTAACATTGCTTGGTGAAACACGCCCTTACAGTTGTTTTACCTCAGACAAGACAGTGCTGACATTCTGACGACATAATCACTATCTTAGGTAGGTATACACTTTACGGAAAATAATTATGAATCATATATTTCATCGCAGGTCAGTGACATTTTTGGGACCTTCAAGAAAATAATAACATCGAGAAAAGGTAGTTTGTAGCAGTGTGGGTTCCTACAACTCCAATCCATACTTCCGCTGTCTGCGACCTGTGTAGTGATAGTCTTCGGATAATCAGCACGAGGTTAGATTGACGTGGAGTGAAGGGTCCATATATATTACTAGCTGTGCCCGCGACTTCGTTCGCGTGGTTTTTGAGTGACTTAAACCGTTTATCCAGCGCACGCAACGAAAGTCCCCAAATGTGAACAATTTTCCCCGTTTTTGCAACATTTCTCACTGACGCTTCGCTCCTATTGGTCGGAGCGTAATGTTATATAGCCTTTGCCTTCCTCTAAAAATGGACTATCCAACAAAAAAATATTTTTTGAAATCGGATCTCAGATTAGCGCGTTTAAATAAACAAACAAACTCTTCCGCTTTATAATATTAGTATACTCGTAGATAGGAACCCAAGACACTGCTGCTTTATTTAAAATTCCTTCCAGCAGCATTAAGAGAAAGAAAATAGACAGCAGATAGAACGTTCACAATCACTTTATCTTTTAGACGAATGTGATGACTTGATTGGCGATTGCACACCTTGTGAATAAAATGGCCACCACTCACCAGGCATGAAATGGATATCAAATTTCGGATACGGATATGGATAATATATGAAATTATTTCGGATTATCCATTTGTTTCGGATAATTTAGGTTTCAGTAGCAAAACTATTATTACGGATACGGATATTGATATGGATAATATATGAAATTATTTCGGATTATCCATTTGTTTCGGATAATTTAGGTTTCAGTAGCAAAACTATTATTTCGGATACGGATATTGATATGGATAATATATGAAATTATTTCGGATTATCCATTTGTTTCGGATAATTTAGGTTTCAGTAGCAAAACTATTATTTCGGATACGGATATTGATATGGATAATATATGAAATTATTTCGGATTATCCATTTGTTTCGGATAATTTAGGTTTCAGTAGCAAAACTATTATTTCGGATACGGATACGGTTACGGAGCTCCCTAACATCCCCGATGGCCACATGCAAGGCTACCTCAATGTACTTTATGTACTTTTGTTATATTAAAAAGATTAAGTTATTACTATACAGGGTGTAAAATGAGCAGTCACTATAACTTTGGGATAGGATTATAGGACCTTGACTGATTTTAGAAATGATTTTTTTTTCATTATTTACTTTATGAAAAAAAAATTTTTTTGCTAAAACATGGCCCCGTCCGAGTTTCTTACGCCGGTTGTTCTCGGCGGGCTAGGGTTGAACCGGTGGTAGCCTTTTTATTGACTTACCGAAAATAGCTTGTTGAGTTTCATTTGGAAATATAATATTTTGATTTGATTTAATTAGACCATTATTCAAACTTCCACCATACAGGCTCTATATTTCCTCTCCTGTTTATGTAAAAAATAATAAAATAGAAGCTACGGTTAAAAAAACCAATTTCAAATCATAAAAAACGGTTTATCTCAATTTCCGGAAACAGTAAAAGTCCTATAGAAAAAAGTCTTGTGACAAAGTTGTAGCCTTGTAGGTACGAGTAATATAGTGAATTATAACTTTTGTATTTACGCTTTTTTTCACTGAACCTCAAAATTTACGTAAATATCCAAAAAACCGTTTTCAATTCTTTATATTTTCTTTTTTACTAATTTGGTAGTAACTTCACTTATGTCCCAAATACACTGATATTTATTTGATTTGAAATGCTGATTTTTTCACCCTAATATTCAATCGAAAATTCACGCGTCCAAAAAAAAACTTGTTTCTGTTCGTTGAAATCTTTTAGATGATGTGAAAAAAATATATTATTATATTAAATATTCTCTGTATTTCGAATAATAATAGTTTTTACAGCCTCTACCGACATTGTAGATGTCTTGTTAATTATTAACTTTGTTATTATTATTTATGGTCAAACAAAATCAATCCAAAATCAAATTAATGTGTTTGAGTGATGAACAAAAAAATTACAAATCGAAATATACTACTACATACTTCTATATACTACTTTATCTACTATATTATATAAATCTACTACTATAATATTTTAGTAACAGATAAATTTAATTTTCCTTTTGTTTTTAACTAAGTTAAAACAAAGAACTGTCTATGGTTCACAGCTTCAAGGGACAGTAGTCTTTAAAACAAAGTTTCTTAACATTCAGACCTTTTTCGCAACATTTTGTTTAGGAATAAAGACTATATTTATTATTAATAACAGACAGACAGACAAACGGACAACAAAATTCAAATGGAAATTCCCCAATTTTTTTCTTTAGGTTTAAAGTTAAAAGCAACTTGTCTCTATACAGGGTGAAAAATAAGTGAGTGATAATACTTTAGGGTGTGTATGGGTCCCGCATGTAGAGTTTATTGTGAAAGTACCAGAATTAAAAAGTTACATTTTTGCTATTTATTTATTTATTGACACACCAACAGTTTGTAGAATTATTACATATAAGTAATTGTGTGGGCAAATTTATGATGGGGCATTACTCATACAGACATGAAAGTCAAACTAAGGCACATTCATACTTTGACGACCTCAGTAGTGCAGTGGTTAAGCGCGTTGGTGCTCGACCAAGAGGTTGCGGTTTCGAATCCCGCTTAGGGAACAATAAGTTTTCAATGTTCCTGAGTCATGGATGAGTATTCAATTTGTGAATAATATAATAATAATCTTACATATGTGTATAGTATAAGAGTATTAAATATATTTCCGTTGTCTGGTACCTGTAACACAAGTTCTTCGGATACTTAGCACGGGGCCAGAATGACGTGGTGTGAAGCGTCCATAGGTATTTGATATTATTATTATTATACCCTAAAGTATTATCACAAACTTATTTTCCATTCTGTATAAACACTTCTATAAATGTCTAAAAGTGACTCACGTATATCCTTCATGATGAAATGCGGCTGCTGGTGCACCCACTCGTCCAGGATCCTGACAGCCTCCTTCATCTCCCCCGGCCTCGCCATGTTGATGTCTTCCCTCACCGCCTGCAGGGTATCAGGTTTTACCTTCAGGTAACCCGTTTCAGGTATAAATTCCATTTTCACGAATTAAAAAAAAACTGAATTTATTTTCTTATGTAACTAATCGTCGTATTAACTATTATTTTTTGTCACAAATGTTTAATCGTTCAATTTCTTCGCAACCTTGACGTATATGTAACGCGACCATTCGACCAGTATGTTAATACAGAATGATCAGTAGAACGGGAGTTATTAATGTTACAGCCTTAAAAGTTTTATTTTATGAGGAAAACAATGTTCTGGTTTTATGAAGCCTCTATAATACCATATATAATTTTTAAATTATTCGATACCAAGGAACAAGCTTTGTTAAAAGCTAACATCTTAGGGCGTGTTTCACCAAGCAATGTTAAAGTTAATCTCTCGTTAAATATCATGTCGTTCCTCTCGTAATTCCTATTAATGAATGAGATGGCATGGTATTTTAACAAGCCATTAACACTAACATGCGTTGGTGAAATCGGGACTTAGGCCGTGTTTCACCAAGCAATGTTAAAGTTGAAGCCATGTTAAAATACCATGCCATCTCATTCATTGACAGGAAATACGAGAGGGATAACATGATATTTAACATGGCGTTATATTTACCATTGCTTGGTAAAACACGCCCTTAATGTACTTTTTAGCTTGGTCACAACCAAAACAGAATCGTAATAGCTTTAAAAAATACGATTTTGAATTACCCTCGACTTTGCAAGAAGTTTTTAACCGTGACTTAATTCTCTGGGTAAAGGTATTCAGTATAATATTGGTTCAATCCATTCCTATCCTTTTTGGAAAGCTTGAAGCCGACCCGCTAATAAAATATATAATATATTTATATATTTATATTCTAATTATAAAATCTAACCATTCACGTCAATTGCGCGAACGCTGCACGTTTCGCAGGCGTGTTTAGCTTTGTTGTCTCGCAGAAAATATCAAAGGTAATAAATGTGTATTTTATTATGTATGTATATAATATTAGTACTATACCATTTAGTATATCGATATCTTGTTTATTTTTAACATTTTGATTTATTTTCTGATTTAAATGTTGTGATTTAAAAAATACTTAGAGTTAGTTCGAACTACTATGAAAATCTAAATATGGACTGTCGTCGGTGTCTAATTATGGAATATTTCATAATTAGACACCTACGTTCTTTATGTTTCACCCGACACATATTTGCAACTATTTCATTAAGAAATCATATGCCTATGTTTGTTTTTGAGAATGTCGGCTTCACAATTAACCTAGAAACGAAAGTTGGAATAAAGAAAAAATGGCAGAACCTATAAAACTCGTCCGGAAAAACGAAGAAAAGTATGTAACAGAGTAAGATAAGAACTGTTTCAACAGTTATAATATCTACACCCTACAAAAATTAAGATACGAGAAAAAGAAAGTAAACTAGTAAAAAAATAAGAAAAAAACTGTGAAAAAGAACAAACAATCCTTATTTTCCTTCGTTTGTTTAATACGATAAACGAAGGAAAATAAGGATCATCCTTATTTTCCTTCGTTTGTTTAATACGATAAACGAAGGAAAATAAGGATCATCCTTATTTTCCTCCGTTTGTTAGTTTTTTTTGTGACAATGAAGACTCTAGGGAAGAGGACGTTATCGAGTTTGATGATAGCAGTTAACATTATGATTTGGTGGACCAAGTATCTCCTGTTCATTATAAATATTAGGTCCTTACATATGAAATTGGCGTTTTGTATGGGAGGAACATAAAGGCGATTTTTTCATATTAAAATATATTTTATTAATCAAAGTATGTACCATTGCTATCTATACACTTTTGCCATCTTATAGGTTGATCCCTTTAGTGAAAAAAACCATTCGGACGGGAATCAATGAAATCTTTGAAAGCGGTTTGGACTGCCTCATCGGAATTGAATTTTAATTAAATTAAATCCTTGCAAGAAGTATTTATTATGTTTATTATCACACAAAAAACTCCTTAAAAATAACATATATAAATTGAAACTATTTTAGGTAAATTATTATTATCTAAACTATAAACTAAACAAGTAATAAAAAAGGCTATATGTAAAAAACTATATCTAAATCGGCGGCCGCTGGTAATGTACCCAAAAGACTGGCAGTATTACCTCGCTGTATCGCTAAACTGATACGTTGGCCGAGGTAAGCGCCAGCCCTTGGGTCATTTGTCTTTTCCGTGAGTCTTTTAGATAGGTCTTTCAAAAGGCGTTTAGCACTGGGACCCCATGGACCCAAAGTCTCGACACCAAAAGGCAGAAAAATGTATCCATCGCCGATGGATTCATATTTCCGCCTTTTGTGGGTCTCGGCGTGTGCCGCCGCCGCCCCCGCCGTCTTTGCAGTGGCCGTCACGTGTGACGCTGCCAGCGTATCCACGCAGGTAGCGTCCCACACCAGCGGCTTCCCGTGGCTCCATGGTACCAAAGACATACCGTCAGGTCTCCTGCCGTCGTCACGCACTATACCGTTCGGCTCGAGAGTGGCCGGTACGTTGACGGTGGCAAGAGCCCTGCGGATTATGTCGTTTATGGAGGCATGGCGAGACTGACGGCCGGCACTGCGACGGCAAGACAGTCCATGATGTCCCTGGCGGTCCACCGTGGCACCACAATGGCAGAGATGGGGTTCGTTGATGGCGGTACCTAATCGAAGGCTAACTGATAATGAAAAAGTGTGGTTATCTAACAAAGTTCCGATATTGGATGACGGGAGTGCTTGGAGCCAGTATCCGGATTCTGGCTCAGCGGACGCTAAGAGGCGGGCGCGATCAGCCGGGGTGCAGCAATTTAACAGGTCTGAATGTGCCAAATTAAGTAGTGGTTCATCCCAATTCTTTTGGATGTGGGGTTGGACTGGAATTTCGTCTGAGCAAAGACCACGCCAAGTAATAATGGCTTCCGGTAATGAGTCAATACCCACGCAGCCTAAAGAATTGGAAATAATTTTGGTGAAAAGTTTATGGATACTATGAGCTGATGACAGAGAAGCAGGAAGGGAGACACTGGACACCTTCCTGATGCCTAATCCGCCAAACCTAATGGGGAGAACGGCTTGGATCCAGGAAGTGTCGGAGATATTGCAGTTAAGAACATTTACTAATGTGTTTTTCAAGGTGAGGTCTAATTGTGAGAGAAAGTTAGGAAAACTCCATAGTGGACAGCATCTAAGAACGTACATTAATTTGGGCACAAACAGACAGAACCGAATGATTTGATATGCCATGTGGGAATTTATTGTAGTAAGTTTGCCGGAAGACTCTGAGAATTTATGATTTTGTTCCGAGATGAAGGAATTATAACCTTCACTGAGTATGGGAGCACCTAGTAAGCGAAGGGACTCTTTACTGAGAATTTTGATATTAGGAGCCAGATTATTGAATTTAGGGGTTACTTCGTGCCAAATATCGAGTGAATCGTTAATAAAAAGCTCACATTTAGAGAAATTTAAGTCCAAATCAATGGATTTAAATTTCTCTGTAATGACTTGGAGATCTTGTAGGACTGAGGCTGTTTCTCCACCGATGGTCCCGTCATCCAAGTACCAGACGTTAAATTCTGAAGTGAGCGATGTAATGATGGGATGAATGGCTAGGCTGAATAAAGCGGGGCCTAGGGGATCACCCTGCTGGCAACCAGTGGAGGAAAACAGGCGATCATTTTGGTATATAAGTGTTGAATCCGCACCATAGCACTGTAAAATATAATCATAAATCTCGGGCACGTGATTTTGAACTTCTTTTAGCAGAGCACTTCTAGAGACAGAATTGAACGCATTTTTTACGTCCACTTTTAGCACCACCTGTCCAGATTTAGTTTTCAAATATGTGCGAAGGGCGTGGACGGCAGCTTCACATCCACCCTTACTTCCAAGTTGGACAGGTTGAAAGGTATCGGCAAGTTTCCGTGAAATACGTGTGCAACAGATTTTGGAAGCGATCCTTCGGTAAGTGCAGCCAACCGCTATAGGGCGGATGCCACCGTCTTTCTTTTTAAGGGCGCATAAATTGGCACCATAAATTATGCCCGTTATTTCTTTCGGTACCTTACCAGATAACATAAGGTTTATTAAGGCTGTTAGGTCTACTAGAAGCGCCCCGCCGGAGTCCCCCGAGACACCTATTAAATCTTTTAAATGCTGGGGACTTAGACCATCGTGCCCACCAGCCGAGCCATTCCTAAAAGACATTATGGCGGTTTTTATGTCTTTTACACAGGCCTCTACGGATTGCACAGCAGGACTGAACGAAGGTGGTATGCTGGGCGGTGGAAGTGATGGGTGTTTTTCATGAAGGGCTTCTAGTGTATGTGGGGAGTATTCGGCTATTGTGTCAGTAGAAAAAAGCAGATTAGCGGCACCTTTTAGGTCGCCGTCACTGACCTTTGATTCTATTTTATGTTTTATATTATGTGTTTTACGCAGAGATTGTGGCGTTCGATTGCCATTAAAAACGTTAGTTGGAGACGGATTGATGGCATGAGTGCAGTTATGTTTAATGGTAGATGTAAGTGATTTTTGTCTATCCTGAGCGGCATGCAGAATATGAAAAGGAAAAGTAAGAAGATTTTCCCAATTTTGGCAACAATCGGGATTAGAAATTACTTGTCTTATGAGTGATGACAAATTTTTGGCTACTTGGATCCTGGCACCTTTTGGAATTCTTTTTAGGATGGGAACCGAAGATTTATAATTACATATTTTTTGCCAAAAAGGAATTGTTGGTAGTGGAGACGTCGTCGATGTGTTAATGGGATGTGTGGGATGTTGCTGTATAACTGTTGAATTGTGATTATGAGTTTTACCTAAGTGGATGTTTAGGCCTCTTGCCCCTTTGAAAGACCGGTTGCAAAATTGACATTGTATGAAGTTACTACTGCAAGACGTGCTGGCGGCTGCCGACATATGTAAATAAAGACAAAAAAAAAAACTTACATAATATACTATAAGTACCTAATACAAAAACTAAAAATTATAAAGATATAGAAACTAAGCTATTTAAAACAATAATTAATATTATAATAAGTTAAGTAGATATCACCCGGAACAAAAATATGATTATATAATATTCATCTTCTGGAGATTTAGTTGTGGGTTAGCCATTCTCACTGATTGCTCCAGTCGTAAGTTTCATCCAGTGCTTGGTTACGGGGTAGTCAGTAGTCAGGGACCACAGATTATTTAAATAGGGTCGTTCCGTATTTTAGGTTCGTTCCAGGTCACTGTTCTGCGTACATACGTCATCGACGGTAAAAACAATCCAGCCGGGGAACCAGGCGTTGATAGACTTTGGAAATAATTTGTGGGATTATTTGAGGTGTTCCACACGTATTTAATTTGTTTTTACAAGAGTATTCCGCTGAAATATTATTTATGTAAAAAAATTAATTCAGAAATTTTGAGACATAATCATAATCATTGCAAGAAGTTATCCAAATTTCGAAAAAAATGGTAATCTGTTGGAGCAAGGTCCGGAGAGTACGGTGGATGTCTTAGACATTCCAATTGAAGCTCCTCTAATTTGGTAGCCGTCTCGTTGGGCCGTGTGTGGTCTAGCGTTGTCTTGAAGCAGCAGTGGCGTAGAGCGATTGACAAGTCTCGGTTGTTTAACGGCGAGCTTTTCCATCATGGTTTGCAGTTGCTGACAATAGACATCAGCCGTTATCGTCTGAACAGATTTAAGAAAGCTGTAGTGTATGACACCGGCACTAGTCCACCAAACGCTTACAAGTAACTTTTTTTGAGTCAAATTTCGCTTGGGGCAAGACTTTGCTGGTTCACCAGGGTTCAGCCATTGCGATGAGCGTTTACGATTATCGTACAGGATCCACTTTTCATCACATGTAATGCCGATCCGATTTAAAATTCCTTCATTATTGTGCCGGTTGAGCAATGTAATGCAGCAGTCGACGCGCGTTTGTCGGTTTGCTTCACTAAATTCATGAGGTACCTTTCAAGCATTTTCACCTTCCCAATTCGCTTCAAGTGGATTAAAACGGTTTTGTCACTAACACCGCAGCCTGCAGCTAACTCTGATGTGGTTTGCGATGGATCTGCTTCCACAATAGCCTTCAATTCATCATTATCGACCTTGGTCTCCGGCCGTCCACGGGGCCTGTTTTGCAGGTTTTTTTTTACGAAATTTCGAGAACGAAAGCGTTGAAACCAAAAACGCACGTGTTTTCTTTTGCGACACCACCCACATACACATCATTAATCCTTCGAGCCGTTTCTGCAGCACTGGTGCCACGGTGGAACTCGTACTCATAAATAATGCGATATTTTAAGTTTTCCATTTTGTGAAATGAGTGACGCAGAAAAAAAAGCAAAAGAGAAAACAACAAATGAATTACGGTTTTCAAAACACAAATGCATGAGTAAATAGCTGTTTAAATTTTAATTTAGAATTCCTAACCAAAGAGGATATATTTAAGATTAAAGTGGCCAGTACGACAAAACGCCAATTTCATATGTAAGGACCTAATATTTATTTGCCGTGGTATCACTATAATGCCGTTAACTACTTAGACTTTCTAAGTAGTTAACGGCATTATAGTGATACCTCACCAGACTCAAAATTGCGCGTTCATCGCTGAAAAAGCCCCCTTTGTCGCATCGCCACTCTTCGGAAACACTCACCTTTGTGCCAAGCCAAACATTGGCATTCTGGGCGTCGACATTTCGAGTGCTGTCCAGTTTGTCGGTCATTTGGAGAGCAAGGCTAAAATGGCCTCCAAAAAAATCGGAGTACTCAACAGGGCCGAACAGTACTTCAAGCCGGCTCACCGCCTTAAACTGTATAAGGCGCAGGCGCGGCCTCACATGGAGTATTGTTGCCACCTTTGGGCCGGGGCTCCGGGTTATCAGCTATCTCCATTTGACCGAATCCAACGTAGAGCATCTCGGATTGTCGACGATCCTGAACTTGCCGATCGGCTAGATCCTTTGGCACTGCGTAGGGATCTATCTTCCCTATGCATTCTTTACAGAATTTACAATTGGGAGTGTCCCGAGGAGTTGTTCAATTTAAAAGAAGCCGCTGATTTTCGCAACCGATCGTCTCGCCGGAACTATCATCCGCACCATCTGGATAGTTGGCTTTCTACTACAATGCGTTTTAAAAACAGTTTTCTGCCACGCACAGTAAATCTCTGGAATTCGTTGCCATCAGCGGTCTTCCCCAACAACTGCGACATTGGGTTATTCAAGAAAAGAGCATATTGACGGTCCCTACGTATAAAGCGACATGACAAGAGTAGTGGTTTTCAGGAGAGCGTTTTAAAGATTCAAACTCTTCTGTAGAATTATCATAAAACATAAACACAATATTTTTTGTTGATCTGTAAAGCTTAATGTAGGCTGTTTTTAAATATGTAACACAATTTGAAATATTTACAATATTTTCGTCAAAATTGCAAGATGACCGTTTTACGCTGACTATTTAAGGCTGCCCTTAACGTTTAAGTCATACATGTCCGTTTTTACTCTGAAACAATAAAAACATTATATTAAGCCAAACGTCGCGACGCCGAGGCCTGACGCCGACGCCCGACGCCGCGACGCCGACGCCCGACGTCGCGACGCCGACGCCCAACGTCGCGACGCCCGATTCAGACGCCCGACGCCGCGACGCCCGACGTTGCAACGCCCAACGTCGCGACGCCCAACGTCGCGACGCCGACGCCCGACGGCGAGACGCCTAAAGTTGCGACGCCGACGCCTGACGCCGACTTTCACTCCGACGCTGCGCTCTTTTTCGGCGTCGGCGGTCTACTCTCGGTGCGCAATTCTAACTCGCACATGCCCGGTTTTTTATTAATTAATTACCATTTATATGCTTGCAGTATAAACGATTTCAAAATTTCCAAACGTATAATATCTTCAAAGACTAAGTAGTAGTAGTATTACATTAATATTTAAAATCGGTTCATAAACGACGAAGATATCCACGAACAAACATAATAAAAAAACATATATTTACGAATTGAGAAACCACCTCCTTTTTTGGAAGTCGGTTAAAAATATTATGTTGATTATTTAATGTTACAATCTACCTTTATGCCAAGTTTCATTTAAGTACGTTGAGTAGTTTGGCTGAAATACCGTCAAATAGGTAGTTACAATTTTTTGAAGATCCCACGGGAACCCTTTCGTTTTTCGGGATAATAATTTCCTATAGTGCTTTTCAGGTCATAAGCTACCTGCCTGCCAAATTTCATTTAAATACGTTGAGTAGTTTGGCTGAAATACCGTCAAATAGGTAGCTACAATTTTTTGAAGATCCCACGGGAACCCTTTCGTTTTTCGGAATAATAATTTCCTATAATGCTCTTCAGGTCATAAGCTACCTGCCTGCCAAATTTCATTTCATTCCATAGAGCGGTTTTAGCGTGATGCGATGACAAACATTCCCATACGGACAGACAGACAGACAGACAGACAGACAGATAGACTGACTTTTTTTTCAAAAATGTTATTTTTAGGTTCTGTGGCTCTTATAGACCCCCTTTTTTTGATTTTCACTTAAATATTCTTAATGTACAGACATGACCCCTCTACAGATTTATTATATGTACTAGCTGTGCCCGCGACTTCGTCCGCGTGGAAAAGTGATTTAGGGCAGCAGTTTAAATACATTTTTAGTTTATGAACACTGTCGTACTTTGGGACTTTACGGTTAAAGTACTAACTTCCTTTAGACGACAAAATAACAAAAGTCCAAAAGAAAGAAAAAACCCAAGTCGTACCTAGCATGAAAACTAATAAATAAAAATATCATGAAAAACATAAATCTTACTTATATTGACAAAACTTTTCTAGTTTAAATGTGCCTAAGACATCTCATATCTTGAAAACAAACTATCCTACGCCTATACTTTATTAATCGTATTTGCAAAACCTAAGTATAATAATAATAATAACAATAATATAAATAAATTACTTCGCACAAAGTAATACTTATTTTCACTTGGGTTAGTAAATTTATTCTATAACTATAATTTTAAAGTCGGTGCCAAGTTCAGCGTTCTTTCGTAATTTGTTTTCATTTAATATTAGTTTGTAAGCCAGTACTTTGGGTACATAATATTATAGTAAAATAGTTACTTTTATAGTTAGTTGTTGTACATAGTTTGATATTGTAATAAGTTTTTTGAAGTACTTACTTGGCACCGACTTTAAAATTATGGAATAAATTTATTTACCTAAGTGAAAATAAGTATTACTTTGTGCGAAGTAAATTTAATTGTTCCTTTTAGTTTACCTTTTGAAGTCGTTTTTTTTGTTTAAAATTATTTATTTTTAAGATTTTTAGTGATGGGTAGACTGAGTAGGGATAAGTTCTCGAATGATCGGACGACGGTTACTTGAGACGGAAAATGAAAAACAAAAACGATTAGATAAAATTTAATAAAAAAATAATAGTAGTAAGTGAAAAAGTCTACCGCTGCTCTGGCGTTAGCCAGAGCAGCGCGAAATTTTTTAATATACCTACATATATAGTTCATCACTGCTCTGGCGTGAGCCAGAGCAGCGCGAACTTTTTTAATATACCTATATATATAGTTCATCGCTGCTCGACGACGGTTACTTGAGACGGAAAATGAAAAACAAAAACGATTAGATAAAATTTAATAAAAAAATAATAGTAGTAAGTGAAAAAGTCTACCGCTGCTCTGGCGTAGGCCAGAGCAGCGCAAAATGTTTTAATATTATTATGTATATTATATACATAAGAAGAAAAGTTTATATATAGATCAAGTAGATTGACTATAAAATGAGATACAAATTTTCAGAATATTAAAGTCGGTACCAGCCAAACTCAATATTTTGAGTTCTATAATATAACTTTTATTATTTTTAGTCGGTTTACATTCTTTTATTTGGCTTAAAACTATTTTTTCCCCTTTTTTACAACTTGCCTATTTCATCATATTGTTATGATGTTATAAATGGATACCTACTATCTGGTGAAGACAGGGGTGGTGAAGTGATGACTACTGTAATTGATATAGTGGCATATGCTTGCAGTATAAGCGATGTCGAAATTTCCAAACGAATATCTTCGATGACTAATTAGTATGGTATTACATTGATAGTTGATTCAAAATTATATTTTTAGTCGTATATGCTTATGTTACTCGACACAAATACAAAATAACTATGACTATCCCTATAAATTTCGAGGTGTTCCCTCAACTCCTCACGACGCCATCATCAGGTCTCCACTTTGATAACTATGAGACCAAGTTCGAATGTAATTGTCGTAGTGGCATATGCTTGCATTCCTTTAAACAACGCTGAAATCTACAAACCTGTATCTCTAAGGACTCAGAAGTTCTGTTCAGTACTTTTAGATCCAGGATATGTTGCAAAACCTTACTGTTTGGTAACATATGCTTAGACTACTTCAGAAAAAATCAAAATCGATATATTATTACATATAAATTTTGAGGATTTCCGTCGATTCCTCACAGATCCCATCATCAGGTCACCATTTTGGTGATAATGGGACCAAATTTAAATTATACCCTACACACCACAAAGAAAATAATTAAAATCGTTTGATAAACGATGAAAATACCCGCGAAGAAACATAAAAAAAACCATATATTTACGAATTGAGAAACCTCCTCCTTTTTTGGAAGTCGGTTAAAAATATTGTGTTGGTTATTTCGTGTTACAATCTACCTTTGTGCCAAGTTTCATTTAAATACGTTGAGTAGTTTGGCTAAAATACCGTCAAATAGGTAGCTACAATTTTTTGAAGATTCCGCGGGAACCCTTTCGTTTTTTGGGATAACAATTTTCAATAATGCTTTTCAGGTCATTAGCTACCTGCCTGCCAAATTTAATTAAAATACGTTGAGCAGTTTGGCTGAAATACCGTCAAATAGGTAGCTACAACTTTTTGAAGATCCCACGGGAACCCTTTCGTTTTTCGGGATAACAATTTCCAATAATGCTCTTCAGGTCATAAGCTACCTGCCTGCCAAATTTCATTTAAATACGTTGAGTAGTTTGGCTGAAATACCGTCAAATAGGTAGCTACAATTTTTTGAAGGTCCCACGGGAACCCTTTCGTTTTTCGGGATAATAATTTTCAATAATGCTCTTCAGGTCATAAGCTACCTGCCTGCTAAATTTCATTTAAATACGTTGAGCAGTTTGACTGAAATACCGTCAAATAGGTAGCTACAATTTTTTGAAGATCCCACGGGAACCCTTTCGTTTTTCGGGATAACAATTTTCAATAATGCTTTTCAGGTCATTAGCTACCTGCCTGCCAAATTTAATTAAAATACGTTGAGTAGTTTGGCTGAAATACCGTCAAATAGGTAGCTACAACTTATTGAAGATCCCACGGGAACCCATTCGTTTTTCGCGATAACAATTTCCAATAATGCTCTTCAGGTCATAAGCTACCTGCCTGCCAAATTTCATCTAAATACGTTGAGTAGTTTGGCTGAAATACCGTCAAATAAGTAGCTACAATTTTTTGAAGGTCCCACGGGAACCCTTTCGTTTTTCGGGATAATAATTTTCAATAATGCTTTTCAGGTCATTAGCTACCTGCCTGCCAAATTTAATTAAAATACGTTGAGTAGTTTGGCTGAAATACCGTCAAATAGGTAGCTACAACTTTTTGAAGATCCCACGGGAACCCTTTCGTTTTTCGGGATAATAATTTCCAATAATGCTCTTCAGGTCATAATCTACCTGGATACCAAATTTCATTTAAATACGTTGAGTAGTTTGGCTGAAATACCCTCAAATAGGTAGCCACAATTTTTTGAAGATCCCACGGGAACCCTTTCGTTTTTCGGGATAATAATTTCCTATAATGCTCTTCAGGTCGTAAGCTACTTGCCTGCCAAATTTCATTTCATTCCATACAGTGGTTTTAGCGTGATGCGATGACAAACATTCCCATACGGACAGACAGACAGACAGACAGACAGACAGACAGACAGACAGACAGACAGACAGACATTTTTTTCAAAAATGTTATTTTTAGGTTCTATGGCTTTTATAGACCCCCTTTTTTTAATTTTCACTTAAATATTCTTAATGTACAGACATGACCCCTCTACAGATTTATTATATGTATAGATAGATAGATAATTAAAAGAAATTCTGGCTCTCCATCAAAAAACCAATTTTTATTTTTATTAAAGTTAGATACAATTTAGTTTACGATAATTTTCTTCAAATAAATCGTATTTAAATTGCACGTCTGGTTAATCTGCAAAAAAAATAACTCTCTTTATAGGAAATATTATAAGTAAATAACAACAGGTATGAGACATGTCTGTGTTTTACGCGAAATGGTGCGCAATTTCAAACTCGGTACAAGATGGTAAGTCATACAATATGTCCGCATCTACCACAGTAAAATATATAAAATTCTCAACTTGTCTTCATTTACATCTACAGGGTGACCTGAAATTCGATACATTCCTTTGAAAGACAGAAAGTAGACCTCATGTACAGTAATATTTTTCATGGCATCCCCTATCCGAAAGTTGATATATACAAAGTTATTGAAATTTCAATATTTTTTCTTTTTTTTTCGACTTTTTGACTTTGACATGACGTATTTTTAAAAATGTTTGTCTTTTTACTGATTTTTTTATGTATTTTAACCGTCAATGAGTCAAATAATATTTTTAAGGAATAGGGACAAACTAAGCGAGTATTTTTCAATATGAGACATGAAACTAAATTTTCTCTTAAGAAAAATGCACATATTTCTTAAAAACAGGTAATTTTCTTAAAAAAATGTATGATACAATGCGTACAAATATTCTAAATAACTTCCTTATCTCATTAGCTTTCCAAAAAGGTGCAAATGTCTACATAAAAATATGACGTTGTAGTAAACATAGAAGTAAAATGAAATAATGTCTAAATCTATTTATTTGCGATAAGGTTAAAATAAGAGGAAAAACTTGAATTTAATTACGTTTATTGTGTTTAAAAAACATCAATGGTTAATTAAATTTAATAATAAATATTCTATTTTAGGTCTTGTTCAAAATGTGAGCCTCTGTTTCTGATACAGGCTCGTAGTCTTCTCCGTACCTCTGTTTTGATTATTCTGGTAGTAAGACTAGTTTTGATTTCTTCTGCTGCATTTCTTATGCGGCTTCTGAGCTTTTTTTCTATATTTTTATATTTCTACATAATTATTTTTCTAAAAAAATAATTATGTAGAAATATGCGTCTCAATAAATGGATTTATATGGGTCAATAAAAAAAAATTGCGTTTTTGGACTTGACTTTATATACGTAGGGACCGTCGATATTCTTACCTGAAGGGTAGGTACCTAACGCACCGGGGGCGGCGGTGAATCACTTACCATCCGGTGACCCGTCTTGCTCGTTTGCCTCTTAGATGTTATATAAAAAAATGGGAACCAATTCCATATTTGGTTACTCTTTTGAGATTTTTGTTTTTGTGTTAGATTTTAATCTGATTACTAATAGTTTTGATTTAAAACCGTTATACTAGAAAAAAAAATATAACCGATTAGTAATAACATTAAACTGCTTTAATTTTCATGAAGTTTTATTATCAAAATATTTAAATAATACGAGTTACAAACAAATTTATTTCATTAATTAGTCATTCCCTTACCCGTTGTTTGCCGAGAATACCGGTTGTTTTGACCGGTTATTTGAACTTAATCATTTTAGAATACGTCGTAATGTATTAAGTGCATTAATCTAAAGATCCTGAAATGTTTAAGTGATTGTTGAGTGAATAAAGAAGTGGTGGAACAATCTGCGGCCAAATCGGTGGAAGTCAGCCTGTGAAATCGGCGGAAGTCGGCCTGTAAAATCAGTCGAAGTCGGCCTGTAAAATCGGTGGAAGTTGGTCTGTAAAATCGGTGGAAGTCAGCCTGTAAAATCGGTGGAAGTCGGCTTGTAAAATCAATAGAAGTCAGCCTATAAAATCGGTAGAAGTCGGCTTGTAAAATCGATAGAAGTCGGCCTGTAAAATCGAGTAGGTACCTAATGAAGTGTTTGTACATCTTACCGACAGCTTATGCAAATACTTTGCAAATAATAAAAATCCTTTGTGTAATTTTACCTTGATTAAAAATATTTATGTATTTATGTTTAATACGTATTCCCTTGATATAAATATTAAGCTTTAAAATATTGTTTTAAATATAATATTATTTATGTAATACATAGGCGTAAAAAAATACTTCACTGAATTTGTATCGTTATATTTATTGTCTGTATGCAAATTTTTTGCCTCAAAAGATTCTTATCAAGACATTTTTTTTTTTTTTTTTTGGAGCTTTAATTTCGACGACTTGTCACAGTGCGATAGGCGGTGTCGGACAAGGTTTGAAATTGATGTGGCCAGTGTTTGCCAGGGCACGCTTTCCATTCAACAGCTGATGGCAATCCGCAAGTGGTTTTAGTAGGTAAACCGGCCGTAGCGAGCCGGGAGTCCCACGTACCCCTCGGGGACCTTCCCAAGGTGACGACGCATTTTACTTGCTAAATGAAAAAAGAAAGGTTTGAAATTGACGTCCTGTTTAATATTAACAAAACTGTCAAATTCTAATTCAATCCCAATGTCGATCTATTAAGGCGGCGAGAAGCTTAAAATTGGAGTACTTTGAAACCTTTTCTCTCAATACAGTAGGTTTCTCAATACAGTAGGTATTATTGAAAAACCCCAAAAAATGTATAATCTTCATTCTCACCAGACAATTGTCGTTTTATAATTTGACATTTTTATTTTAATAGACCTTAAAACAATTTTCAAAATACACCCTTTTTTAACGTTATAACCTATTTTATCTTTATCTATACTTACTAATATTATAAAGCGGAAAAGTTTGTTTGTTTAAACGCGCTAATCTCAGGAACTACTGGTCCGATTTGAAAAAATCTTTGTTTTGTCCATTTATAGAGGAAGGCTTTAGGCTATTTAACATTACTTGTGACCAATAGGAGCGAAGCGTCAGTAAGTAATGTTGCAAAAACGGTGAAAATTATTCACATTTCAAGACTTTCATTGCGTGAATAAAAAAATATGTATGAAAGAATTATTTACTTTTTAATAATTATAATAACAAATAACAAAAACAATCGAAAGATAATCGTGATAGTGTTACCGATAACCATTTTCGAAGTCGCAGGCTCAGCTAGTATATATGTCGCAGTCTTATTGAATCTGGTTATTTAATTGAATCACTAGGCGGTTATATAATGGCGTCAAACAGCTCGTACAGATAGCAATGTGTTGATATAGTTTTTGATTAATTTACTTTAATGTTCGTTTTATTAGTACTCATTCGGAAATTTCGAAGTTTAAAACTAAAATATTAAATGGCTGTCCTAGTCTCGGATTCTAAAATTTGTTGGTAAAAACAGGATTCAATGAAAGCGTCATTCAATTAAATAGCGAATTCAATCAGATGACTGCGACATAGTATAAATGTATAAAATTACATCAGTGTTTTAAATGAGGCAAAATTCAGGGGACTATTGTTTTAGTTTTTCCAAATTTTGTTTAAATAAATTTTAAAATATATTTAATGAGTTTTATATGATTTCATGACATTCCGGCGTCGGTGCGTTACCCCTTATTGCTATAGATATAGCCGTTCAAGGTCATTGGCGTTTTACAAAGCCTTAAATTAGAGTCGGCCTACAGTTCGGCCATCGGGGTGTCGAATTTTTTTTCAACAGAAATCTTCTCAAGATACCCACACTACCATTGAGAATAATAGCAAGAGAAGGTTAAGTGGGATTTTACCTACTAAAAAAATTAATTAAATACCATTTATTGCAGGCTGCATAGGCACTAAATACCTTAAAGACTAACATACATATTTAAAATACTTAAAAACTACACTACACGTGTTGTCGGCGACGTGTAGCGCGCTTCATTCCGGAGTCTCCCCCGGAACCTCCGGTAGACCACTGAAGTTGACCTTGTGGTGAGACTCCAGACGCTCAACCCTCAAGGGGAGGGACGTCTTCTCCCGGATGTAGTCCACGACGTTCTTAACCTCCATGGACCATTGCAGGCGAGACACGTACATATATTATATAAAACCCCTGCGGCGGCATACTTCAACGCAAAATAGGATTTACGGGAACTCAACGATGATAACATCCGCAGACCCCTTGCATTGTGCTTTTCAGCTCCTGTTCAGGGCGATTCCAGACCACTTAAAATAACATTCGGATGGTACTAAATACCACGTCTTTCAGGTCATACCGGGTAGTAAGTACTCACAACCATCAGACCCTTTAGCCAAGTAGCCAACGATATAAACAAAAATGTTTTATAAAATGAAAACCACTGGGCCAAAAATCAGTATACATGCAGAATTTATGAATATCTATATCCAGGGCCCTTATTCAATGCCATCGCTATTATCACTTAGGAAGTTCGATAACAAAATGTATGGGATTTGACATAAGGTTCGCTAAATGTCATTAATGTCAGTCAGCGATGTTACTTAGTGAGACACCCCTCCACCTTCTTGATTGTCCAGCACTCCATCTGAGCAGGATCAAGTACCGCGGACAGCTCGAATACTCTACATACGAAATTCGCACCGCAGACCCCCTATATCGTTCGATTCATGAGCAACATAGGACTGGGGACGGTACGCTAAAGGAGTCACAAAAGATCTAGAAGGGTCACAGTTACGTCAGGGCCAGCACACTTATAGCGCAAAGTCCTCCGCTTGTTCGTGTCATCTGTTTGTTCGTGATAAACACAAAAATTACTGTACCGATGTTCATGTTGTTTTCATCAATGTATAGAGTGGTTCTCGAGAAAAGGGTATCAATAATTGGATCCGGCGCTGCTGTCAGTTGACAAGTTCTGTGGAGACAAGGTACTAAATTCTTGTAAAAAAATGTATGTACTTATAATTTATTTTAATATTGAATTTAAAATTGTCCTATTTTAACTCGTCTAGAAAGCATCTACATATTTTTGTATCTAAATCACCTAAAGGTTGACTGGTAGAAAATGTCTTAAGGCATTAAGTCGGCCTATGTACAAATGTGCATGATGTTTAAATAAATAAATAAATAAAAATGAATTCGCCGGGACAGCCAGATACTATTTAAAAGTGCAAATGTGTATTTAAAGATTTATTTACATTATAAATTTTTCTTTTAACACAATATTATATCTTAATTTTTAATACAATATAAATTATATATTTAATTATTTATTTACAATAGTGTTTATCTTTCCAAATATGTTATAAGTAATTAAAATACAACAGACCATTAAAATATAAAAGATTTTCTAAAAATAAACCGCATTATTATGGTAATTTGCTGTAAAATATATTGCAGACTTAAATGAAGTAGAATTTTAAAATTAATATAAATATATTTCTCACACACAGTGTAGGTACCTAATACAAATTGTACATACAAATACATATCGACGGGTGCAAAGCAAAAGGAGTCATCTACAGAACAGCTACTTTTCAGGAGAGCGCATAATACAAAATAGTTATAACTTACGAGATATAATATATAATATTAGTTTAACTATTATATATTACTATAATAAATTAGTTTATCTATTTACTTAAAGTTTGAACCGATAACTTTTTTAATAAGATCTTTGTGTCATTGTTAAATTTATTTTAAAAAGAGTGGCGCTAGTTGCGGTTACTCCTCGCCTTAAGACCCCTTATTTAAGTCAAGTTATTTTAATTATTTTGTGAGAAACTTCTAAATTAGCCGTACACAAAAAAATTTACATCGTCCACGTATGAATAAAACTTTTAAAAAATCGTTTAAAAAAATACTCAATCAAATTGTGTAATTTTTTTATAGGACCAAATCACAACTATATTGCATCAAACCAAAAAAAATATCAGACAAATCGGGTCATAACTTTGGAGATATCGGTGTGTACACCTTAAAAAAAAGAGAACTAATATTTATTTTAAGCTCCTACTAAGCAAATGTTAATTTAATTCCTTAAGTATGTTTCGAATCACAAATAAATGTTCATAATATTAGTATTATACATTTTGTTTTATTTAATTCCTTCAGTCAAATCAAAAGTTATTTAATTTTTCATTAGAATAGAATAGAATAGAACATATTTATTGCAAGAATGTAGTATTACAAACATCTTTACAATTATAAAACATGTTCTCGTACATCCTGCCATAGAGATGGCGTGCAATTGCAAAAGACAATAATTATTAATAGTTTTAACATTTTTACATAAAAATAAATAGTTATAATTATTTTGTTAATTAAAATTGACAATATATTATGAGTATTTTAGCATTAAAATTAATAAAATTACATTCATAACAATAATACAATTTAGGACATGCACAAATTATTACATTGATAAAAATTATTGAATAATTTAATAACATTACATTGGCTCTGTGTGAGACATGTATTCGTTTAAGCAATAAAAACAGTGTTTTAGTAACCATTTAGATATCTCTCTTTTAAAGGATGTGGATGGTAGTTCCTTAAATCGATTGGGCAGCTTATTATACTTATTAGACTCTGACAGCATTTACGTAAACATTTCGCTTAAATATTTCATATCTAGATAGATACTAGATAATTATATTATACTATTTAAGAACTGTTTTTTATTTTATTTTACGACGTCATCTTCTTATCTTCTTTCATATAGTTATAAAAATGATTTGCTGTTCGTTGGTTTCGTAAAACTCTAAAAGGCGTCTGGCGACCGCGTCGCGACGTTAGGCGTCGGGCGTCGGCGTCGGCGTCGCGACGTTAGGCGTCGTGGCATCGGCGTCGCGACGTTGGGCGTCGTGGCGTCGAACGTCGGCGTCGCGACGTTAGGCGTCGTGGCGTCGGGCGTCGCGGCGTCGGGCGTCGTGACGTTAGGCGTCATGGCGTCGGGCGTCAGCGTCGGCGTCGACGTCGTGACGCCCAACGTCGCGACGACGACGCCTGAACTCGCGATGCCGACGCCCAACGCCACGATGCCGTCAGCCGGGCGTCGGCGCCGCGTGTCGGGCGTCGGCGTCGTGACTTCGGGCGTCGACTAGCGACGTCGGCGGGGACTAATATTTATTTTAAGCTCCTACTAAGCAAATTCTATGTTAATTTAATTACTTAAGTATGTTAGTTTATGAAAAGGCGTCGCTGCGTCGGGCGTCGCGACGTTAGGCATCGCGACGTTGGGCGTCGCGGCGTCAGGCGTCGGCGTCGCGACGTCGAGCATCGTGACGTTGGGCGTCGCTGCGTCAGGCGTCGGCGTCGCGATGTCGGGCGTTGGCGTCGCGACGTCGGGCGTCGGCGTCGCGACGTCGGGCGTCGTGACGTTAGGCGTCGTGGCGTCGGTCTTCGGCGTCGGCGTCGGGCGTCGGCGTCGCGACGTTAGGTGTCGTGGCGTCGGGCGTCGGCGTCGCGGTGTCGGGCGTCGGCGTCGGCGTCGCGACGTCGGGCGTCGCGACGTTGGGCGTCGTGGCGTCGGGCGTCGCGGCGTCGGGCGTCGTGACGTTAGGCGTCGTGGCGAGCGCGTTTAAACAAACAAACTCATCCGCTTTATAATATTAGTATAGATAATATTAGTATAGATATTTGATGTGCAAGCAGAAAAATTTAAAATAAAATAAAAGTTTAAAAATTATAACCCGACTTCGCAAAAAGGGGGTCTAAAAAGGCTGAAACAAGAAAAAAAATCCATTTGAAATCCAGAAATGCATAGGTACAAAAATGACCAAGGTAGAGGTTAACAGGCACCTCCCTATATTCTTTTAATATATCATATTATATTCCTATTCTTTCTTCCCCAGAGCACCCACGGGTGAAAAATACCTTATCCGTTGTATATTTTAAAATTTATGCTTAGGCATCAGTTCAGATTGCCTCCGTAGTCTAGTGGTTCAGAGCTTCACTCTCGACCCGAGATCGTGGGTTCGATTCCCGCGTTGGAATAACATAAAATTTTTGTTTTCAAGTTTGGCTAGGACAATGCAGGCCGCTCACCTGATTGTCTGACAAGAAATATGATCCATACGTCGGATGGGCATGTAAAAAGTCGGTCCTGCGCCTGTTCTCTCGCCAGTCGTGTCGGTTTACCGTCCCCCTGGGTTATGAGAGTAAAAGGAAGAGAGAGTGCTTCTATGTAGCGCGCACACACTTAGGCACTATAAAATAACTCCTGCGTAGCTGGCCTGATTTCTATGAAAATCGGCTACCGACACCGAAATCGGTGATGGGAGCTATTATTATTATTATTATTATTAGGCATCATACTAGCTTAGATTAACTAGGTGCACCTTGAATCGCCGGCGCAGGACGGGGGTGCGGAGGCGTCGTTTTGCGGCCCTCCCATCTCACGTCTAGTACGGGGCTCCGGGTAGAGGGATGGGTAACCTCCTCGGCTTTGTCAGTCTCGAGCCGAGGAGAGCGCTTCAGTTTGCCGGAGAGATGCGTCGAAGGGAAATACCCTTACGAAAAAAAAATTGCCCCTTGAATCTCATCCAGGGACTTATCAAAACCACCGTATTCCTTTGGCAGGATCTCTTTGGGGTAATACTGGTGAAGCTCCTCTATGCTCTGGTTGATGACTATCTTGTCCGTATTCTTCTTTACAAAGGACCTTACCAGCATCAGGAAGGCTTCCACCAGCTTCGATGACGTCACCAAATGTATCCTCTTGATTCGGATCACGAATGATTCCTTAAATTGAAAAAGGGAAGATTTAAATTAGTAAAGGTTGTAAAAAGTAAAAAAAAAACAGTTTTTGACAAAAAAAAAACATTTCCACTATAAAAAAGGTAGTATACTCAAATTATAGTGACTGTTCTTTTTACACTCTGTATAAACAAATGTTTATTGTGCACACACAATTTAATCTATACTAATCTACATCTATACTAATATTATAAAGCGAAAGAGTTTGTTTGTTTGTTTAAACGCGCTAATCTCAGGAACTACTGGATCGATTAGAAAAATATTTATTTGTTGGATAGTCCATTTATAGAGGAAGGCTTTAGGCTATATATCATTACGCTGTGACCAATCGGCCCTAAAAGTCCTCTAATTACCAAGGGGCTTCTTTCCCCCCTTTAGTCTTATCATACTAAGGGCCTGTTCCAGGAGACGCTCTAAACGTTTAGATCATTCATAACGCTGACATTGACAGCTGACAGTGCCTATGAAAACAGTTCAAAACGACCCTAAACAGTGCTAAAGAAACGCAAATCTGAATGAAAAAAACGTTTTTTTCGTTTACTATTAGCTCCTGGAACACAGGGTAAGCCTGAACACAAAGTAGATATATAACAGAGACACGACCTAGTACTAGAAAAAGATATCACCCTAATACTGGCAATGCGACTGGCTATAGGTGAAGTCCAGGCACATTCCGGAAACCGCCATCTAGCGCTACTATTGGAAAATACTAATAACTTATTTCATTTCGTATCTTCTTCTTAATAAAGGAGTTGAATTTAGCTTAATGTGATTTTATGCTTAAAAAATATGCTTATCTTTATTTCAATGTCAATATTTGTACATATTCATTTACATTCGGCATATTTACATTTTATCACTCATTTATAGATCATCAAAATTCTTAGGTTACTTCCGGAAATCTTAGAAAGCTGAAGTTATGTATGTAAGCTGTTATTGCTACAAAACCAACAAAAAAATTATTAAAATGTAAATGTCGCCATTTTGAATCCAATATGCTGGACCACCATATTGGATTCAAAAGGATGTTTATTATAAGGATCTGATGATCTTTAATAATTTATAAAAGGAATATAATATACAAGTACTTAAAAAACCTACGACCTACTTTTTGTAGGATCCATAATCGTTCAGAGCTTTGCTCCATATAATTTATGTCCGACTTTATGTATGTTTAGTGCGTTGCACTACTGCAATCAGTATATTCTATTATTCATCTACAAAAAGTCGGTCACCGATTAATAATTGGTGACCGACTTTTACTGAAGATGAAAAATATATTATTATATTATTTATGAGAGGAAAATTTGTTTTTTATCCACTTATTTAAAATTAGCGCGAATATGCAGGCAGCTAATAGTTGTAAATTGCTGTCGGTCACAAAATAACTGTCGGTGTATGGAACAGGTCCGGCACAAGCTCCATCTGTTGTTAAATTTCTTTTCTGTAAAGTTCTTTGTATGCTTAGCATTATTATAATGTGATTTGTAAGAAACTAGCTTGTCAGTGACTCAAAATAATCTATAGAATTCCTTGTGCTAGTTACTATCATCACTACTGCTATTAGGTATAAGGTACTGTTGAAAATACTAGCTGGTATTAGCTAACATTAGCACCGGGTGTCCACAGGCGTTGGTAGGCGTCGCGACGCTGGGCGTCGGCAGGCGTCGCGACGCTGGGCGTTGACAGGCGGCGCGGCGCTGAGCGTCGGTAGGCGTCGCGGCGCTGGACGTAGCGACGCCCAGCGTCGGAACAGGTCCGGCACAAGCTCCATCTGTTGTTAAATTTCTTTTCTGTAAAGTTCTTTGTATGCTTAGCATTATTATAATGTGATTTGTAAGAAACTAGCTTGTCAGTGACTCAAAATAATCTATAGAATTCCTTGTGCTAGTTACTATCATCACTACTACTATTGTTGAAAATACTAGCTGGTATTAGCTAACATTAGCACCGGGCGTCCACAGGCGTTGGTAGGCGTTGCGGCGCTGGGCGTCGTGGCGCTGGACGTCGGCAGGCTTCGCGGCGCTGGGCGTCGGCAGGCGTCGCGACGCTGGGCGTCGGCAGGCGTCGCGAGGCTGGGCGTTGACAGGCGGCGCGGCGCTGAGCGTCGGTAGGCGTCGCGGCGCTGGACGTAGCGACGCTGGGCGTCGGTAGGCGTCGCGGTGCTGGGCGTCGGCAGGCGTCGCGGCGCTGGGCGTCGGCAGGCGTCGGTAGGTGTCGCGACGCTGGGCGTCGGTAGTCGTCGCGGCGCTGGGCGTCGGTAGGCGTCGCGGCGCTGGGTACGCGGCGCTGGGCGTCGTGGCGCTCGGCGTCGGTAGGCGTCACGACGCTGGGCGTCGGCAGGCGTCGCGACGCTGGGCGTCGGCAGGTGTCGCGGCGCTGGGCGTCGGTAGGCGTCACGACGCTGGGCGTCGGCAGGCGTCGCGACGCTGGGCGTCGGCAGGTGTCGCGGCGCTGGGCGTCGGTAGGCGTCGCGGCGCTGGGCGTCGCGGCGCTGGGCGTCGCGTTGCTGGGCGTCGGTAGGCGTCGCGGCGCTGGGCGTCGGTAGGCGTCGCGGCGCTGGGCGTCGGAAGGCGTCGCGACGCTGGGCGTCGGCAGGCGTCGCGGCGCTCGGCGTCGCGGCGCTGGGCGTCGCGTTGCTGGGCATCGGTAGGCGTCACAGCGCTGGGCGTCGGCAGGCGTCTCTCCGTCGACTCCTGCCGCCTGCCGTCGCCCAGCACCACGACGCCCAGCGCCGCGACGCCTGCCGACGCCCAGCGTCGCAACTCCTGCCGACGCCCAGCGCCGCGACGCCTACCGACGCTCAGCGCCGCGACGCCTGCCGACGCCCAGCGCCGCGACGCCTGCCGACGCCCATGCCGCAACGCCTACCGACGCCCAGCGCCGCGACGCCTACCGACGCCCAGCGCCGCGACGCCTACCGACGCCCAGCGCCGCGACGCTTACCGACGCCCAGCGCCGCGACGCCTACCGACGCCTAGCGCCGCGACGCCTACCGACGCCCAGCGTCGCGACGCCTGCCAACGCCCAGCGTCGCGACGCCTACCGACGCCCAGCGTCACGACGCCTACCGACGCCCAGCGTCGCGACGCCTACCGACGCCCAGCGTCGCGACGCACAGCGTCGCGGCGCCTGCCGACGCCCAGCAACACGACGCCCAGCGCTGCGACGCCTGCCGACGCCCAGCATCGCGACGCCTGCCGACGCCCAGCATCGCGACGCCTGCCGACGCCCAGTGTCGCGACGCCTACCAAAGCCCAGCGCCGCGACGCCTAGCGACGCCCAGCACTGCGACGCCTGCCGACGCCCAGCGTCGTGACGCCTGCCGAAGCCCAGCATCGCGACGCCTGCCGACGCCCAGCATCGCGACGCCTGCCGACGCCCAGCATCGCGACGCCTGCCGACGCCCAGCGTCGCGACGCCTACCAAAGCCCAGCGCCGCGACGCCTAGCGACGCCCAGCACTGCGACGCCTACCGACACCCAGCGCCGCGACGCCTGCCGACGCCCAGCGTCGCGACGCCTGCCGACGCCCAGCGTCGCGACGCCTACCGACGCCCAGCGCCGCGACGCCCAGCGCCGCGACGCCTACCGACGCTCAGCGTCGCGACGCCTGCCGACGCCCAGCGTCGCGACGCCTGCCGACGCCCAGCGTCGCGACGCCTGCCGACGCCCAGCGTCGCGACGCCTACCGACGCCCAGCGCCGCGACGCCTACCGACGCCCAGCGTCGCGACGCCTGCCGACGCCCAGCGTCGCGACGCCTGCTGACGCCGAGCGCCACGACGCCCAGTGCCGCGACGCCTACCGACGCCCAGCGCCGCGACGCCTACCGACGCCCAGCGTCGCGACGCCTGCCGACGCCGAGCGCCGCGACGCCAAGTGCCGCGACGCCTGCCGACGCCCAGTGGGTTACGAGAGTGAAGAAAAAGAGAGTGCTTCTATGCATTGCGCACACACTTGGGCACTATAAAATAACTCCTGCGTAGCTGGACTGGTTTCAATGAAACCGGTCACCGTCACCGAAATCGTTGTGGGAGATATTATTATTATTATTATTTTAGCAAACACCAAAATTATTAAACAAGTAGCCTAAACAAAAAAAGTAGCAAACTAACAACTAGCCACCCGGATAGTTATAGCACTTTCGAAAAAAAAAACAAGAATACAGTATAAAGAGAGTTCAATTATAGTAGTGAGGTATTTTATTGAAGTTCGGTGTTACACAGCCACAATGGAGACTTATCGTTTTCATATCAACCCCTACAATATGGGTAACAAATGATAAGAGAGTTTAAATGATAAGAGAGTTTGAGAAAACAAATACAATTCATACAATATTTCATGAATGCCGCCATTTTTTATCCAAAATAGCGATTTATTGTTTTCGCAGGTACCATCACAAAAGTAAATCATCTAAATTCCAGACAAAGAATAAGGCGAAAGTAATTGCCCGGGGTCAAAATAGGTTATTTTTAAACTCAAACAAGTCCATTAACCAACTTACAAAAATAAATAAATTATACTATACACATATTTAGGATTTTTATTATTTAATACTGTAAGAAGACCGTACACTTCTTGTCAGAATAAAACTCGAACACACGAATCACTTTGTTTATTATTCCTTAATTTTCTATCACGCACTCAAACACTTAACACTTTCAGTATCACTTTTATCTTTAATTACACACTCAATATATTTTAACACTTTTAGACTTTATAATATTCACACTTTACAACATTATAAACTTTATAAAACACTGAGCTCACACTTTACTGCCTTGAACTATCCTCCATGAAGGATCTCAAGCAATTTTCTCTAGAAAAAACCCCTTAGATCCCAAGTTCCCTCTCTCTCAAATATTTTTGGGCGCGTAAAGTGTGAGTTCCGCGCATAATGGCGCCAATGCACATTAACACTAACTTCCGTTTTTAATTTCAAATCCCAATTTAAGTGTTGGTAATATTTCGTATACTTAAAACAATTTCTAATATTTATATATAACAATTTAAAATTATTTATATAAAATTAGACTAATTTCCACAGTTGACTTTCAACTGTGGCGCTAGTGTACATAGTAAAAATTACATCCTATTTTGTTTTTGATTACAATAATTGATATGTAAAATTATTTTAATAATCTAATGAATTTATAAACATTATAGTTAATTACATATTATTAATTTCATAAATCAATTTTCTAAATATTATTTCACAACAGATAATTAATATGACGTGTTGTTGATATAAAAAACAATACTATTTAATTTGAACCTTCCTCTATAAAGTTATTTTAATAATCTCATAATTATAAACATTAGTTTTTTTAAAACATTTTACATTCTACATTATAATTTTATAAATCAATTTCATCAATTTAAAAAAAAAGTTACATTATAGCTTATATATAAAAAAAACAATACTAATTAATTTGAACCTTACAATACTCAAATTTAATACACATGCATGACCCAGGAACATTGGAGACTTTTTGTTCCCTCGGCGGGATTCGAACCAGCTACCTCTCGTTCGAGTGCCAACGCGCTCAACCACTGCGCTACGGAGGTCGTCAAATAAATATTAATATAAATATTAATAATGCCTCCCATACCAATTTCGGTGACGGTGCCGGCCGATTGTTGAAACCAGGCCGCTACGCATGAGTTATTTTATAGTGGCCAAGTGTGTGCGCAATACACTGAACTGAAGCACTATCTCTTGCTTCGCTCTTGTAGCCCAGCGGGACGGGTAACCGACAGGATTGGCGAGAGATCAGGCGCAGGACCAACTTTTTACATGCCCATACGACGCATGGATCATCTTTCTTTAAATTTTACCCAGAAAATTGAGCTTAAGCTATCACTTAAACATTTTAGGATATGTAACGTATTAAGTACGTTGCTTCTAGAGACGGTTTTTAGATAAATGTACTTTGTGCCAGTTTCACCAACACATGTTAAAGTTAACTCGTTAAGTCGAACCTCGATAAGTCAAAAACCTCCAAATCTCGAAAAAATGTTTTGTTCCCTTCCCTTCAAACACCAAAACCTCCATTACTTGAAATCTTGACCCTCTGATAGTCGAAATAATCACCGAGTCCCTCCAAGCTATTTTGGTACATATTTTCACTCTATAACTCGAAAAAATAAATTTGACCTCTGTATCTCGAACATAGCAACGTTTTATTTTACAACCTCTACAACTTGATCATTTGGAATTTATTACCTCTATTGTTCAAACAAAAATAAGTTACCGACTTTAAGAACTTGCCGACAATGTGAGTACACTATTATTTCTTAGAAAACATTTTAGGAGTATATGATAATAAATTTATGCCTCACGTAAACACGTGTTTGCTTGCTTGGTGTTACTTATAGAGGTTCGACTGTATATATAATAACAAGCGTCGGTGATATCGGCACTAAATACGTTACGTCGTATTCTAAAATGTTTTAGTGACAGTTTAAACTCAATTTTCTCGAAATCATAATTTTGCTACATATCACCTTCATCCATTCATGTCTTTAATTAAAACATTATATTATTAATTTAGGATCATTACACATTCGAGCCTCGAATCCGTTTATGTACTTACTATAACATTGAATTTCTTATTGTAGTTTATTATTAAGGCCAGGAATAACCGCAACTAGCGCCACTCTTTTTAAAATAAATTTTACAACGACAAAATTATCTTATTAAAAAAAGTAATCGGTTCAAACTTTAGGTAAATAGTTAGTAATAACTAAAACGGCCGTTTTAGTTATTACTTACGAGATTAAATACAGTATAGGATTTAGAGCTGTAATTAAATGCCAATAAATTAGTTTAACTATTTACTTAAAGTTTGAACCGATTACTTTTTTTAATAAGATCTTTGTGTCGTTGTAAAATTTATTTTAAAAAGAGTGGCGCTAGTTGCGGTTATTCCTCGCCTTAAGAAGTTTCAATAAACCCGTTTTTTTTTTAACATCGACTGCCAAATACGTAACCTGCATGGCCGCGAAAAGCATACGAGAAAAGGCAGCGGTATTTATAATTAGGAATAAAAATTATA
The DNA here is from genome assembly GCA_905187575.2 of Celastrina argiolus. NCBI lineage: Eukaryota > Metazoa > Arthropoda > Insecta > Lepidoptera > Lycaenidae > Celastrina > Celastrina argiolus. The sequence continues at coordinate 1,641,129 of LR994597.1, forward strand.
ATATAATACCTACACATTATAATTACCATGAATAATTTAAAATTCAAAGAAACACAAATAATTATTTTACAAAAAAATACAATACCTACGTGATATAAAATATAACAAGTATCGTAATATCTACGTGATGTAAAATATTACAAGTATCGTAATATCTACGTGATATAAAATATTACAAGAATCGTATACCAGTTTATTTGTCGGATATCCTATACGTCTGGTTAGGGCAATAAAAAAAAACATGATTGTCCGACGAGACAGATCATACATGCATCATGTAAAAAATAAGTTTGAAGAATTATAATAATAATCCACACGTCAATCTGGCCCCGTGCTAAGTATCCGAAGAACTTGTGTTACAGGTACCAGACAACGGAAATATATTTAATACTTTTATACATACACATATTTAGGATTTCTATTATGGTAAGTATACACAAATTTAATAATCTATGGAGGCTTCACACCACGTCAATCTGGTCCCGTGCTAAGTATCCGAAGAACTTGTGTTACAGGCACCAGACAACGGAAATATACTTAATACTTTTATACTATACACATATTTACGATTTCTATTATGGTAAGTATACACAAATTTAATACACATGCATGACCCAGGAACATTGGAGACTTTTTGTTCCCTCGGCGGGATTCGAACCCGCGACCTCTCGCTCGAGCACCAACGCTCTCAACCACTGCGCGAGGTCGTCAAATATAAAAATACTATACACCGACTTCGCAAAAAGGGGTTTAAAAAGGCTAACTAACACAAGAAAATAATTCAAATATACAGTGAGGTAACATAAGAAGTTAAAACTAGCAGTTTAAAAAGTGGAAGTTTCTGTCAATAATAACTACTTTTTTTCCTCAATGCCAACATAAGACTGGCTTTCGCCGTATCTCAACTTTATGTAAAATATCCCTCGAATACAGATACATTAGAAAAGTAGGCTGCATCTATGAAAACGTTTTTCTAGACGATAAAATGCTTTTCTATACAATAATACAAACAAAATTAAAACTTACTCACTTCGCATTGTAAAACTAAATCAAAATCGGTTCATCTACGGATCGTCTATACCACAGACACATAACACACACATAACACACACTGGCACACTCAGACACACACAGACACACACAGGCACACACAGACACACACAGACACACACAGGCACACACAGGCACACACAGACACACACAGACACACACAGACACACACAGACACACACAGACACACACAGACACACACAGACACACACAGGCACACACAGACACACACAGACACACACAGATACACACAGACACACACAGGCACACACAGGCACACACAGACACACACAGACACACACAGGCACACACAGGCACACACAGACACACACAGACACACACAGACACACACAGACACACACAGACACACACAGACACACACAGGCACACACAGGCACACACAGACACACACAGACACACACAGACACACACAGACACACTCAGACACACACAGACACACACAGGCACACACAGACACACACAGACACACACAGGCACACACAGGCACACACAGACACACACAGACACACACAGACACACACAGACACACACAGACACACACAGACACACACAGGCACACACAAACACACACAGGCACACTCAGACACACACAGACACACACAGGCACACACAAACACACACAGACACACACAGATACACACAGACACACACAAACACACACAGACACACACAGGCACACACAGACACACACAGACACACACAGACACACACAGATACACACAGACACACACAAACACACACAGACACACACAGACACACACAGATACACACAGACACACACAGACACACACAGATACACACAGACACACACAGACACACACAGGCACACACAGGCACACACACACAGACACACACAAACACACACAGACAAACTTATAATCCTCTGTTTTCGTCGCTGCTTAAAAAGAGGAGAGATTTAATTTAATTTGTATAGTCACAAAGTAGATAATAAAGTATAGTCTCGATTACTGGTTTGTTTACATTAATATCACGTTGAATATCTGAAACGGAGTAAGCCTATTTTGTTTCGAAGTATACTTACACGTTGTCTCTTATGGTGCTGAACTCCTGGACCACGTCATAGGGGGTGAAGGCGTCCGGCATCAGCGACCTGGCGGTGGCCACGCGGTCCAGCACCGCCTTGGTCCGCTCCACGGAACCCTTGCAGTCTACCAGGGTGAACTCCAGGTATTCCGGCGCTGGAAGAAGAAACAGTTTCGAGTAGCTCGATAAGCTATACTATTTTTTCTCCTTGTCTAATACATTAGAAATTCACTTAACAGACAAAGATATAGCACAGTGTGTATGTAATTTTTTATTAGTAGGTTTTAATGACAACAAAATTTAAAAAAAAGTAAATAATACACCCGGCACTCGTAATGTCGGAGCTCGCAGTGTTTAAACTTTTTTTTTTATCTTAAGGGATTTTTGCACATAATTGACGATGTCATTCCCATCGTACCTTCAACTAATTACATTAAACAAATAATAATAAACCTAAAAAATAAAATTAAAAGAGTAAAGCATTCTAGCTGCTGCTGAATTAGGTTCAGCTAGAATGCTTTGATATATACCTAAATTACTAACATGCAACTGAAATTGATTAATTAATTGTTCTCTTAGATCCGCGTTCCGGGTGTGTTTAAACTTAAAAAAAACAATCACTTACGGAAATCCTTTCTTCTAAAGTGTGTCTGCTTCTCTACCCAGTCCTACAGGATGCTCACAGCGTTCTCCATCTCCCCTGGTCTGTGGAGGTCCACGTTCTCCCGGACTCGCTGGACCGTGTCGGGACGGAGTTTGAATATTCTCGACGGAGAGTGCATGGCGGGTGGCGGATTGTTATAAAATGATATCCTTTTTACGTTTATCGGTACATGTTTTCCTTGTTTTGTGTTTCGGAGGTCGCACCGTCCTACTTGCAGGAGACGATTTGACGAATGGTGTTAACGCCGATTTTAGTTTTTTATGTGAGTCATGTTTTTTTTTTACCGAAGGCTGGCCTTGTCAGGCCCAGACGTCACTGCGACCCTTCTGGATCTATTGTGACTCCTTCGCTTTAGAGTACCGTCCCCAGTCCTATGTTACTCATGAAGCGAAAGATATGGTGGGGGTCTGCGGTGCGAGTTTCCTCTGCTGCAGAGTATTCGTGCCCGAGGTACTTGCTCCTGCTTAGATGAAGAGCTGGACAATCAAGAAGAAGGTGGAGGGGTGTCTTGTCTGTCTTTCTCCTTGCAGAATCTGGAAGTTATTAGATTACCTAAACCTATTAAATATATATATATATATATAATAAATAAATTACTAATTAGTATTTTCTAATAGTAGCGCTAGATGGCGGTTTCCGGTATTTCTAAGGACTTCACTCTTTGCCAGTCGCATTGCCAGTATTAGGGTGATACCATTTTCTAGTACTAGGCCGTGTCTCTGTTATAATATATCTACTTTGTGGTGCAGTCATAGACGTGCCATGAAATAATTTAATTTTGACTTTTTTATTCTCTTTCTTATATATAAAAAAAATGTTGTTCGTTAGTCTCGCTAAAACTCGAGAACGGCTGAACCAATTTGGCTATTTTTGGTCATGAAAATATATTCGTGGAAGTCCAGGGAAGGTTTAAACAGTTTCTATGCTCCACGAAGTAGGCACGAGTCAGCTAATATAATATTATATTAAATACCACCAACAGACCCAACTCTTTCTCGTCTGGAAATTAATTAGCTACATTTATAAATTCCTCCGAATCGTATATCACTTGCGTTAGCTAGTCATATTCTTGTATTTAGCTACATTTCACAATTAATTTTGTGATCATTGACGTGGCCAGAATATTCTTTCGCGTGCCATTGGTTCGCCGCTCAGATAAATAGGAGCGGAACACCAAAGAAGAATGATTCAAAATAGGTTTTCTTTGGTTTTGGGCTTTTGGTCTGCGTGGGCTGCACGAGGTCCGCCTTAAATTATTTTATAGCAACGTTTTGAAATCAAGAGTTTGCTTTTATAATAAGTCACTAGTCGTGTATGTGTAGGTGTAGTAATGATGCAAGTAAAGTGATGTGATCCAGTATGCTGTAGTAAGTACGGCAAGCCCCCAACGAAAACAGAGAGGTATTATTATAAGTTTGACCTGAATACAGGAGTTTGGGCAAAATCAAAAATAAAATCGGTATGACCACAAAATCCTATTTTTTGTATAAAAAAACTAGTTACCTACTTCAAGTTATTTACCCATGTTACTTTAGTATAATATCCCAAGACAAATCTAGCTATCCTTCGCCTGAGATCATCTCAAAGGGTTTTTGATGTTGATTGTCACTCGACACTCTGTAAGAGGAAACACTACGAAATTTTTTCCATACAGAAATAGGGGTCTACGGGATTCCTGTTTCCTCCCTGGATAATGCTGCTAGAGTAACAATTTTTTTCCTGAATATTTATGAATATTGTTTGGACGTTTGTTTGGACGTACAAAAAGATTTTGATATTTTTAAATTTTTAATATTATTTACTTATAATAGGTATCACATAATATAAAAATATTAATCAAACACGTAATCCTTACATAATAATATTTTTATTTTTGAAGTTTTTTGATAAAACAAAGTCCTCAGCCGTGTCTGTTTGTCTTAGGCCGATCTTCATGCTATTTTCACCAAAGCAATTTTTTTAAGTCTTTATTCAAAACAAATTATTGTTACATAAAAGCAAATGACAATAATTATCCCCATTCAAAAACCATTTAGGTTTACCTGTATGGGGGAGACGCTCGTATGTAACATAGGTATTAGTTTAAATTAAGATGATTTATAACTAAACCATCATAATTAACTACTACTAACTTAATTAACTAATACTAACGTACATTACTATTTTTATTAGCGGTTATTCAAGCTTGGATTGGTTAAGAACTTTTTATATTTACCCTTATAATTAACTGATTTTACATACATGTTTTGTAGATCAACAGGCAATTCATTTAAGTTATTAGGTATAACATATTTTAGCTCTCTGGTGCCATACATGTTTGTTATATTTGTTAGTGTATAGTATGGGTCTCAACTGTTTAGGTCTCACATGTAGGTACTCACTAGGTACTCAGTATTTTTCATTTCGGTGAGAATACAAAATTTTATATAGTGGTTCTCGAAGAAAGTTTTAGTGTATTAGTTGGATACGGTAGGTGGCGCTGCTGTCACTGACAGCAGCGCCACCTACCGGATCCAACAAGAAACTTAATTCTGGATGTATGGAGTTCGCTGGGACAGCTTGTTAATATATTATTGTGAAAAGGGGTAATGACTTTGCAAGGGCGGAAGGGAATCCGATACTGTGCCTAATTGGCCGGCAAATCCTTATACAGAATGATTCGTAATTCATATATCAAGCAGAATATAGTGTGAAGAGAAGAACGTGTAGAGCATTTTTTGTTTGGCACCTCATATAAATTACTTACCATAACGCGACAAATCACGATTAAGCATCTCCATAACAGATGAGTTTCAATCCTGGTCAGGTGTCAGGTCAACGACCAGTGCGTCTGTGTGTAATAGACTAGGAGCCCGCGAGCCCCAGCATAGTAAGATTCACTCATTGTGGTCATTTTAGACCTTTGAATTTATTTTTTAAGTTATAGTAATTTATATGAGGTGCCAAAAAAAATGCTCTACGCGTCATTTTCTTCACACTGTACCAATACGGCTCAATATATGAACCGTGAATCATTAAAAATTGTAGTGTGTATGATCTGACTAAGCCAAAAGCTGGGTACACAATACACATAATAATATCAGGAAGAGGAACCCGCCGTCCGCAACCATCGCGGCACCGCACCCTGCGGACCCGAGCAGCGCCTGCGGTGCGAAGTACGCACCACGCCGCTGAACGTGTCCCGACTGCACTGGTCCACGAAGGTCGAGGATGTCCTGGGCTACATCTTGAAGAAGACGTCCTTCAACTTGAGGGTCGAGCGTCTGGAGTCTCGCCATAAAGTTAACTTTAGTTCTTTTGTGGTGAGAGTACCGACACATCGCTTGTCGACCTTCAAGGTGGAGGAGTTCTGGCCGATGGGTGTAGTTTACCGAAGGTTCCGGGCAGACTCCGGAGTGAGGCGCACATCACGTCGCCGATCATAATACGTGATAAAGCTTAGTTATAATTATAATAATATGTATGTTAGTCTGTAAGGTATTTATAATATGGGCCTATGCCGCCCGAAATAAAGATAAAATTTATTATTATTATTATTACTATAACATTTAATTTATTCAACCAAACTACAGCAGCTGGAGAGTCATTTGCTAAATAAGTTTTTGCCACAAATACTATTCCACGCGGGTCGCGGGCGAAGCCGCGGGCTTCTTTCTTCTATCGTCTTTCTTATATATAAAAAAATAATTCCTGTTCGTTAGTCTCGCTAAAACTCTATGCTCAACGAAGTGGGCACGAATCAGCTAGTTTTCTGAATATCTATATCTATACTTAATATTATAAAGCGGAAGAGTTTGTTTGTTTGTTTGTTTAAACGCGCTAATCTCAGGAACTACTGGTCTGATTAGAAAAATTCTTTTTTTGTTAGATAGTCCATTTATAGAGGAAGGCTTTAGGCTATATAACATCACGCTAGGACTAATAGGAGCGAAGCGTCAGTGAGAAATGTTGCAAAAAATGGGGAGACTTTCATTGCGTGCGCTGCATAAACGGTTTAAGTCGCTCAAAACTACGCGAACGAAGTCACGGGCACAGCTAGTATGTATATAAAAATGAATTGCTGTTCGTAATTCTCACTAAAACTTGAGAACGGGTGAACCGATTCGGCTATTTTTAGTCTTGAAATATTCTCGGAAGTCCCGAAAAGGTTTAAACTGTTTGTGAGCTCAACGAAGTGGGCACGGGTCAGCTAGTCTATACGAGTATATTATGTAAAAATGACTTGCTGTTCGTTAATCTCGCTAAAACTTGAGAACGGGTGAACCGATTCGGCTATATTTAGCCTTGAAATATTCGCGGAAGTCCAGGGAAGGTTTAAACAGTTTGTATGTACAGCGAAGTGGGCACGGGTCAGCTAGTATTATTATAAATATGCAGATGTAAGACACAAAATGACTTTCTTTGTCAATATGTCATGTTATCTATTCTGGAATAGAAATAAACTGTTTCTACGGTGGTAGGTGGTATTGTACAAGTCTAGATTCTAGTCTATAGCGAGTGTCCTGAAGGTGCCGCAGGACACCTCGTCCGTCTTGGGTCGCAGGGCCTCGTCAACCTTGGCCTCGGAGAGCTCCTTGAGGTACGCCCTGAAGTCCTCTGATGTCAGGTGGTCGATGAAATCATCTGAAATATATATATTTTTTTTTTAAATAAACTTTGACATGGAATATTCCTATCACACCCAACAAAGGACCTGACGACCTTGAAGACTGAACCGATTTCCACCAAACACAGCTAAAAACACTCTCGACTGATATACCTTTCAAACAAAAAAATCGCATTAAAATCGGATCATCCGTTTGGGAGCTACGATGCCACAGACAGACATACACAGACTCGTCATACTTATAACACCCCGTCGTTTTTGCGTCGGGGCTTAAAAATAGTGTTTAATTTATGCGACGACTCGAAACCTTCAGTTCTTATAAAAGCATACATTTTGGATTGATTATTTAAATTAAAATATATTTGTTATTTGTATACAAATATATATAAGATTTATTTTCTAATTCAATTACATATTTTCTTATCCTTGACTGAAACTGAACGAAATGGAGTAAGGTGACATGTGGACTCCCTTAGACATCTACTAACTAATGTTCAGGCGCCTAAAATAAAACGATTGTTAAAAAGCAAACATCGCAACAGGAGCTAAATAATTAAGCACATACAACTTGTGAGGGCTATTAATAGGAGGCAAAGACGAAAAATAAGTATTCTTATAAACGTCAAGGTCAGCTACGTCAGCAAAATGCAGCTTGCAGCGAGCCTGCCGCATTCCGCACCAGTTGGAGCGGTGTGTTTAATGGGCTTTTCCCAGCAGTCAGGCCCGTATTAATAAAACAATCTCAAACCCAACTTTTATCCAGCAACTTATGTCCAGCAGATGACGTCATAGCTGAAACGACGACCTTGATATTTTTCCGGAATTTCTACGGACAAAATAGTGCCAACGACCGCTCTTGGTCGTCTCAAACCCAATCTCACTTGAGAACATATTTTCCAGAATACAAATTTCTGGAACCATAAGAACTTGAGTAAAAACGTCTGGAGCATTGGACATCTTGGCCCGTATTAATAAAACAATCTCAAACCCAACCTCACTTGAGAACCTATTTGACAGATTTATACTTACTATGCTGGGGCCGTTGCCGTTGACAGAACTGAAACCTGACAAGAATTGAAACTCATCTGTTTTGTGACTTTTATGGAGATCTTTAATATCGATTTATCGTGTTATGGTAAGTAATTTATATGAGGTGCCAAAACAAAAAATGGTCTACGCGCCATTCTCTTCACACTATATTCGGCTTGATATAAGACTTTTGTATATAACTCAGTATATTCCCTTTATCCCCTGTGACAACACCCACGGAATGGTTGATTGGGAGGAGCTATTCTTACTCCAGCACCCCACGGAGAATCATATTGTCCAAGCCTTACTACCTTGTAACTCCACTAGAGACCTCTCCGTGCCTCCATAGTCCTTGGGCAACATCTGCTTGGGGTAGTACTGGTGCAGGTCCTCGTAACTGTCATGGACTATCAGTCTGTCCACTATCTTCTTCTTCAGGAACTGCTTGAAGAAGTTAATAAAAGTGTAGACGATCTTAGACGCGGTTATAAGGTGTATCCTTTTAATTCTGAACGCGTAACTTTCCTGAAACAAACAAAATATTCAAATTAGTTTCATTTTATTACCATAATTTAATGACGTGATCAAATTAAATTTTCAAAAATATTCGGTGCACTTGTGAATTTTAATTTTGATTGCAAATTACGTGAGTTGGTATAAAATTTGGTTGGGAATGGCCGCACAAGAATGCCAACAAAATATATATTAATTTTATGTTTTGTTGGTCTAACGTTAGTTGAGGATCGATTAAACCTGTAATCTACACCAGGATTTCCCATTTTATAAGAAACTACTCTGACGGCTGAATACTAAAATCTATTATAATTATATTAGTTCTGGTAAAACATATTCATCGCAAACTCGCTCATGCGACATGCACACAGGGCGTCAAAAGGCGCCCCCAATCGCTGGCCAGTCGCCATAACGTAATACCCATTTTGGTGTTTAAATATGTAGACGCTACTCACCAGGACGATCATGTAGATGTTCTTCAGCTCCACGAGACTGCAGTTGGCGAGGACGTACTTGAGGTCGCACTCCGACACGTCGTATATAAGGATTGCGCCGCGGTGGTAGTCGTGGCGCTTCATGTAGTCCAGACTCTGATAGAAAATAATAACCTCATTATTTATAAATTATAAAAAAAACTGACTTCGCAAAAAAGGGATCTAAATAGGCTGAAATCCAGAAATGCATAGGTACAAAAATGGTCAAGGTAGAGCAATCGCACATTTGACATCGATTATTACCATGATAGTAACAACAGCAGACGAATATTATGCTTTTTCAAGTTCTATTTTTTCTACCATATTTCGGTGTGAGCTGACGCTTAGATTTTATAAGCGGGTCCAACCACGGCTTTCTTTTTGGATTCGCCGAAGTCGGGTAAAAAACTACTATAATCCTGGAATTGCAATAAGTCGTTCAATTGGATAATGGAATTGGCGATCAGCACTCGAAATTGCGCAGGTTCGTTCAGGTTGTGGCATGTTCCAATGAGACTTTTTCAGATCTCAAGTACTATACGGATCCTCTGACAGTAAAGAAAATTATCGCGAGGAAACCTGCACAAAGTTTGCTTTGTGCAGGTTGACTGACCGTTGTTGTTGTGAGAAATGACTGGTTAGTCATTCCTCTGGACTAGGCCGCATTAGTGACATTTAAAACCGCCCGTCCCAAGCGCTACAGTATTTAAAAAAGTCTTTAAAGGGTGGTTACTTTGCTCGGAAAATACTGTAGAAATCATCCAATAGCTGATGCAAAGACCGACTTGTGTTAACTCCTACTGTTCTTTTTTTGTTACAGTTCTACTTCGTCTACTGACTGTTACGGGGCCCTAAACCCAAATGTAAAGCTGCCATATTAAAATCATACTCACGGTGAATACTATTCTGTAAACCCCCTCCACAATCCTCGGAGGGAACTGGCCGATGAACTTCCACACCATCAGCCGGTCGTGCTCCTCCGTGGGCTTCGGCAGGCTCAGGATGAGGCTGACGCAAGAAACAATAAGCAGACTTTCCTCCTGACCTTGGTCTCGTCTATTCATTAGGGCCCGTATACATAAAACAATCTCAAACCCAACCTCACTTGAAAATCTATTAGACAGATAAAAAAACGTTTCGTTTCACTTTTAAAAGTAAACTACTTTATTAATGTACATAGTACTTTAATTTCTTTTCTTTTTATACCGTAATATTCATATTATATAATATTACAGAAAAACATTAAAATAAGGATAATCTATATTTTATAATGTTTATTTTTACGTTTTAAAAAAGAAAGAAATTGAATTATGTAAAGTTCTTCTTTTTTAAAAATGAAACGAAACGTTTCTTTTATCTGTCAAATAGATTCTCAAGTGAGGTTGGGTTTAAGATTGTTTTATTTATACGGGCCTAGGAGTGGCTACTTTGATGATATGAAATATAATTTAACTATATTTGATTAGATCTCATATTTGAACCTAGGCTTAGGCTTGAAATCCTAGGTCCATGGGGTGCGGGTGCGCATAAATTATTTTGTGAAATAAAAAAAAAACTAGTAGAGTCTCTAACTCTACTCTTTTCCTTAACTTCTTAACTCCTTGAGCCAGGTAGGTACCTACCTGGCTCAAGGAGTAAGCATCCAGCGAGGAACCTTTTTGAGCCTTCTGGGTACTCCGCCCGCTGGAGACTATCTTGGGGTTATTTTATATTTGTAGTTTTAAAGTTATTTTACTATATAGTTTTTTATTATTTTCGTTTGTTTTAGTTTATAGTTCGTAGCTAGTCATATTATTTTAATTATTGTTTTGTTTGTTTCAGTTTTCTTTGATAATAAAAGTTTTATTTAACTGTTCTGTCATAAAATATAATTTAAATACTGTAAACAACAAGTTTTTTTGTTTTGATTTTAAAAGACAATCGAATACAAAAAACATGCAAAAAATTGAAAACACTAATTTGATAGTTATTCACTTTGAATAATATTATAATTTATTAATCATATTTTTTGCTTATTAAATTGTTCATCTAAAGTTAAACTCAAACCTGATATTTCAAAATTGCATGTACGTAACAGTTACCACAAATGTTTTAAAATAGAATAGAAAATCTTTATTTTCAGTTACTCTTGAATCATTGAGGTGCACGGTTGCGCGTCTTAGTGATCGATAGTCTTTATTCGGAAAAAAATCCTTTTTTAGTTTATTGTTTATTAAAATGTGATAATGGATAGTTTTGGAAAATCTTTAAGTGTTTGTTCAAGTAATTCGGATGATATAAGTGAAAATATTATGTTGGAGATAAATAGTGGGGAACAAGATAACACGGAAATGAGTACGATTGTAAACATTGAAGTTACAGAGCAGAGAAAAGTTGAGAAAAGGTTGCGAGAAAACAGTGATGGAAGTATTGAGGATAATGATGGCTTTATCACCGTCCATAGAAGACCTAAACGATTAATACGCAGTAGCTCGATACATAATAATGATAATAATGTGTCCCGTTCAATCGATCAAACCACAGACGTTTTTGAGGTTAGTTTAACATCTAAAACTATACTTCCCAAAATGTTAGCTATGGCAAAATTATTAAAATCGCAAAATATACAGAGTATTAATAAAATTACTTATAAAAATCCATACAAAATTTATTTATCATTTGAAACTTTGGAATCTGCAAATAAAATGATGGAGTGTAATAAATTTAAGGAAAAATTTTAGATTATAGATGTCAACGAACAGATCAACTACATATTATGACGTATGGTGTAGTTAAAAACGTTGATTTGGAATTAACTGAATCCGAACTGATGAGCATTTTCCAAAGCGACTCAGATATAATAAATGTTAAACGATTGAACAGATTGCCATCTGATGGCCAATGGGTTCCCAGTGAAGTAGTACGCATAACATTTAGGGGCACCCTACCTGCATATTATATATATGGATATGGTTGCCGGTTTAAGGTTGAATTATATAAATTTCCAGTCACTCAATGTTCGGGTTGCTGGAAGTTTGGACATATAAAGAAATTCTGTCCTATACAAAAAATTAGATGCCCAAAATGCGGAAAAAATCATGATAACTGTGATACTGTAAATTATACTTGCATTAATTGTAAAGGCTCTCATATGGCTTTAAATAGGGCGTGTCCTGTATATATTAAGGAGAAACTGATAAGAGGCATTATGAGTGAAAAAAATTACTCCTACAAAAAGGCACTGAATGTTTACCTAGATGAAAATAAATCAATGAGGTCACAAAATTTATCAAGTACAAATATAGTCTTAAATCCTAATCCGGTAAATAGCCAAAGAAGCTACAAGGAAGTCGTATCCAATAACCAAAATTTGGGACTGGAATATAATGACGAAAGTGCGAACTGTGAGCCTATGCTGTTATCTGAAGATAACATTGATCAGGACCTTGACAAAAATTCTTCTATACGCAGCCAGTCAAACACGAGTCAAAATATCTCAAATCAAAAGATTTATAAAAAAAATAATTTATTTATTTTAACATTAAATTAAACTGTTACAATATTTAAATAAACTGTATAAATAAACTAGAACCTATCACAAGAATACAAGTAGAAATGGATCAAGAGTTATGGCTACAATGCCTTATAAACTAAAATGCGAGGTGCGACGAAAGGGGGGTGTAGACTGCACACGATGACTGCAACAATGGGAAATTCTGGAAGCAGTTAGTTTAACATCGCTTTGTCCGTTTTCTTCGATGTCCAAGGTGTACATTCCACTAACTGATTCTTAGTATTGAATGAAATACTAATTCCATCATTCGGCTCCGTTCCTGATATTATATTATTTTTTATATTAAGTCCTTGTTTTAGGGTGGTTTGACTGTCCCCTCCCAAATTCGAAGTACGGGATTTTGAAAAAATTCCGGATCTGAGAATTTGAAACAAAATTGTGATTATAACAATAACTGTAATAATACTTATCCAACTGTATTGTATTATCTTATGTCGTTTGTTCCCAGTATAAAGTTCGAGTTCTTTAAATTGTTTCAGTATTGTCGTTATTTTGTCTTTATCATATGTAAGATTAATTTCAGGTACTTCTTCAATCTTCTGCATCTCAATGTCTCCAATAATTAATTTATCGGTAGATTCCTTTGTCTGAAATAATCTAATTCCTGAAACATTCAAATCACAATTCTCTCCATATAAAATATTAGACCCTTTTGTCCAACTGGTCTGTTGATCCTTGTTACAACTCAAATTTACTTCAGTTGTTTTATTGAAAAACATATAAATTACTTTTGGGGATATTTGAAGAATTTCCTGTGCAGGACATTTTATAGGAACGGTTTGACACCTATTACTTTCTTTGTTTGTCAAAATTTCTGTTTCGCAACTTTCTAGTTTAATAAGATCTCCTTTACAAATTAAAGTATTCAATTCCAAACAATCATAAACTTCATATATTTCATTTTCTGTATATGCTAGAGTTACCTTTCGCATAATAGGATAGGAACAGGATAGGTTATAGTGAATAAAAGGAACAATTTTTCTTGTATTATATAAACTAGTCTTAACTAATGGTATACCTATTACAAAATAGACTACATCATAAACAATCTTACTTTCTACGGTTAAAAATGGTTCTATATCATTTAAATTAGTAGAGATCATGACATCTTTAGGAATATCATTTAAAGTATCTACTAAAATATGTGATTGCACAATACTATAATGAAACATATTGTGCTCTGCAAATGTTATTGCTGTGACTAATCTTTCAGCAACATCCTGTAATGTTTCTGCTTGTAAAAGTAATGATATAGCTACCTTTTGTTGCATTTTACCTTTAATTACTTGATTAAACTGATTATTAATATCTTGTTGAATTTGGCTAATATTCGACAATTGTTTGTTATATTCCTCTAAAGCGTCATCAGTTATAGATATTTGTTTATTTACAGCAATTTTAGTTGTTTCCAAATCATTTTGAATTTTATTTAAATCATTGTCATCTAAATTACCAGTAATAAATTTAATAATTGTTCCTAAACCATTTATTAATCCTCTTTTAACTCTATTACTACCTTGAATATTTAAATGTTTACAAATTTCTTCAATATGTTCTAAAATAATATAAATTCTTTGAAAAATATGGATAAATTCATTATTGGTAAACTTTGACTTAGCATAATTAACTGAACTTTTAATTAATTCTAAATTATTTCTAATAGGCGTTATATCTAATTTATGAATAATATTCCATCTTCCTTCTATGATTTTAGATGGACTTAATTCTAGTACAATTACATTTTCCGACGGTGCTAACCTTCGGAATCTGTATCCAAAGACGTTATTGAGTCTGAAACAACAATTAATTCCTCTAAATGATATTATACTCTGCCATTACTTAATTTAAACTTGTTGTGAGGCTCAATGCTGATAATCTCGTAAGGACCTAAATATCTTGATTTAGTCTTATGTCGTTCAGCCATACTATTTTTAACATAAGCCTTTGTCCCAATTTTAAATGATTTTAAGGGTTTAATTTGTTTATTTAATCTATTATTTCTATACTCCTTTTGTTTTTTTAATAACTCATTTACATTTTTATTTAAATTTTGAACGAAATCTCGTTGTTGAGTGGTATAAGTTTGAATTACTACTTTCAGATTCTCAAAACTCCTTATTTTTGGTTTTCTACCAAAATGTACCTCAAAAGGTGACATATTTATTGCCGTATGGGTAGTATTATTATAAGAATGAGTTATAAAATTAATTTTTTGATTTTTATTTAAATCAGATTCTCGTTGTAAACGGTATAATTCTTGAAGAGTACTATGTAAATGTTCTACGTCCGAATTTGATTTATGATGTTGTGGCGAAGTCGTATGATCATTAATACTATAAGTGTTAAATAATTCTTTAATTAATTCACTACAAAAAGATTGTTCGCCATCGTGAATAATTTTATTTGGGGCTCCTATTAATGCAAATACTTCAGATAAAGCATCATAAACTAAAGTTTTTTCAGTAGGCTTAACTATTGCAAATTTAGAGAACTTATCTATAATAGTTAAATACCATTGTTTTTCAAGAGACATAAAATCTATGTGCCAAATATCCATCGGCTCATTTGGTGTTTCTGTTTCAGAAACCGGTGTTACATTTGGATGCCTATTATATTTTTCCTTTTTACATAGTTCACAATTTGTAATATATTTTTTTATTTGTTTTCTTAATTTTTCCCAATAATATTTTTCTCGTAGTTGTTTATATACAACCTCTATTCCTGCATGTCTATTGTCCATAAGATGATATGATTTAATTAACTTTAACTGCTCGTTCTTATCAGTAATTTCTATTAGTGACTTAACGTACCTTACTGGTTTAAATTTAGTAGCATCAAAAAACTTTCTATATACTTCCGAAATTTTGTAATAAAGTTCTTCGTTAGGAATGATAAAAGCATATTTTTCTTTACCTAAATATTCTAACATAAATTCTTTAATAATTTCTTCCTGATTATCCGGTGGAATATAAAAATACCACATACCTTGCTCGTATTTGGCGTCTTTGTATGGAGCCACTTCGAACACAACACGTCTCAACCGTTTGGGAGGATATGTGTTACTGATGGGTATACCTGGTTCATTATTTTCAATGCAAGAATGTACTGTGTTACTTAACGATGCATTGTTCTCGGATACCCAAGAGTTGGATTCCGTATTAACTGGAGTTTGATGTTCTTGCATTGTGTCATTGGAGGAGTCATCACCGCATTGTGCCGCGATTGAATCGGTACTTGTGTGATGTAACTCAACTCGACTTAATGCATCAGCTACATAATTTTCTTTGCCTTTCACATGTTCAATTTTAAAATCATAATCCTGAAGTTTTAACTTCCATCGAGTTAACTTTTGATTTGGTTCTTTTAATTTAGATAACCAGATTAATGCTTTATGATCAGTTCTTAATATAAATCTCCTACCATAAATATACGGTCTGAATTGATTTAATGCAAACAAAATACCTAATAGCTCTTTTTCGGTTGTATTATATTTTTGCTCGGTATCGCTTAACGTACGCGAAGCATAAGCAATCGGATGATTTTCCTGACTTAAAACTGCGCCTAGTGCAATATCAGAGGCGTCTGTAGTTACAACGAATATTTTATCAAAATTAGGAAAAGCTAAAATAGGGGCATTAGTAAGCAAATGTTTACACATATTAAAAGCTTCAATATATTTTTTATTAGTAATATCTATCGTGGCATTCTTTTTTGTATATTCAGTTAATGGTTTAACTATTTTACTTAAATTAGGTACAAATTTTCGATAGTAACCGATTAATCCCAAAAATCCTCTAATTTCTTTTAATGTCTTTGGAATCGGAAACCTTTTTATTGCTTCAATTTTAGACTGATTAGGTTTCAAACCATCTTGATTTAAAACATGACCTAAAAATTCTATCTCCTCTTTCATAAACACACACTTATTTTTATTTAATTTAAGGTTTGCTTTACGTAAAGCTTCAAAAACTTGTTGTAATTTATTTACATGATCTTGTTTACTTTTTGAATAAATAATAATATCGTCTAAATACACTAAACATATATTACGTGAAATTTCTAATTTTAATATATTATTCATCATGCGCTGAAAAGTCGCAGGAGCATTTTTTAAACCAAAGGGCATACGTAAAAATTCATAGTGACCGTTTGGGGTACTAAATGCTGTTTTTTCAATGGATTCCTCGTCCATTAATATCTGATGATATCCTGAAGTTAAATCTAAAGTTGAAAAATAATTATTTCCCTGTAATTTTGAAAATAACTCTTCTATATTAGGTAAAGGAAATTTATCGGACTTAGTTATATCATTTAATCACCTATAGTCTATAACCATGCGCCATTTTTGAACGCCAGATTGGTCAATTTTCTTTGAAACTATATGCACAGGGGATGACCAAGGAGATTCTGAGGGTTGTATAATTTTTTCACTTAAAAGAGTGTTTATTTGTTTATCAACTTCTTCCTGCTGTATTTGGGGTAACCTAAAAGGACGTTGATACACAGGCTCCTCACAAATTAAATTAATTGTATGTTTAATTGAAGTTGTCGCACTATTTGTTACGTTTTCTGTAAATAAATCTGCGTAAGTATCACATAAATCTTTAATATTTAAACTATTTTCGCCGGACATGTGGTATATCAAAATTTCATGACTCGGTAAAATTAACTTTCGTTCTTTTAAATCAATTTTTGCGTCAATTTGTTCGATCATGTCAGTTCCCATTAAAATATCGTATTTATCACTAAAATTGTATATATAAAATTTCATTTGACTATTTCCTGAACCAAAATATTTACGCCAGTATGGGGTTTCTATCATTCCGTCATGGTGTGTTACACCATGAGACGTTCTAACCGTAAATTTTTCTGGCTTAAAGTATTTACTAAAATATCGTGATGCATTATCAGTAATAAATGAGCGTTGACTGCCCGTATCGATTAAAATTTTTAATCTAGGGTAATCAATTTCAAAATACGGTAAGTATGATTTTACATGATTAAATTCTATGATCCTTTTTTGGTTTGAGTAACGTTCTGAAAATTTTGATTATTAAATTCTTCAGAATTCGATTCCTCAACATATTCGTCATAACTATGCGGATATTTAAAATCATAATAATTATCGCGTGCCATGGACTCCTCATCATGGTAAAATACTTCTTCCGCGACATAACCTTTGCCTAAATTCGTTTGATTCGGCCTATTTTGTGAAGCCGTTCTCATCGAAATGTCCTCCGTTGTATTATTTACCCTATTAAAATTATGTGAAGACGGACCCCTAAAATACGAGTGTTGCGGTTTCGTAAATACATTATTAGGATTTGGTGTCCACGGGCCATTACGTTGATAATAGTTATTTTGAGGTTTTTGAAACCTTTGTTGATTATTAAAATTCGTTTGCATCTGGCCGTACCTCGACGGACCAGGCTGATTATGATTATTATTAAATTGTGGGTTATTGTAATTATTTTTAAATGGAAAACGCGGGAAATTTTCGGGTATTTTGTGTAAATTACTCGACAGTTTACCTCTACCTTCTAACTGCAAAACTTTTGTCGAAGTTTCCGAAAAATCACAGTTAGCCACACTCAACTGCAATTGAGGCGGTAAGCTATCACACAAAGCATTTTGTGCCGCATCTATGTAAGTTTCCATCATTAAATCTACTGTATTTTTATCAGTTATACGATCCATCAATTTACTCTTTATAAAAAATAACTTTTGTTTTAATTCATAAATATAGTCTTTAAAGGAACCTTTCCTTTTGACTGTACTAATTTCAGCCAACAGTGTGCTGAGCTGACGGTTATCGCCACACTCTGATTTTAATGTTTTTTCAATATTAATCCACTGAAATGAATGATCTATCATTGTTGTTATTGCTAACGCTCTTCCTGTTAATTTTCCTAATAACAACATTACATTTTCAGGTTTTTCACCTGCATGAGCCAACCATTGTTTAGCCGAATTTAAATAACTATAGAGTGTCAATGCATCTCCATCGTATGTAGGAATAAATCCCATTAGCGATCTGCTATCCATATTTAAACTTTATATATAATATATTAACCTTTAAAAAACTTTCAAAATTGGCTAACAAACGCTATGGTTTGAGCTTAAATATTGCCCTAAAAACTTCTATGAGCCAGGGTTAAACAAACTTAAAACTAAAATGCCCTTACTTGATTATAAGTGGGGTTAAATTAAATTAAATAATGGCCGGTGACTATGTCTATGGCTGTAATTACCCTGTCTAATCAGAAGAAGGGTGATCCACCTACTTATATAATCTTAAGTCTATTATACAGTTTTACGGGAAAAGGAGGATATTAAGGAATATATGCTAGGTACTCACAGCAATACGAAGATTACTATTTTCAGCATTATTTTCTTTCCTTCCTTATATTTTGACAATTTTTTTTTTATTGCGGGACCTCAGCTCTCAGTTTTAAAAAACTCCGTTATCCAGGCGATTCCTTGACCAGTTATCCTGCTGAAATGCACTGAATTTAACGTTGCTGGGCCCCACGTTGGGCGCCAGTCAAAATATCTCAAATCAAAAGATTTATAAAAAAAATAATTTATTTATTTTAACATTAAATTAAACTGTTACAATATTTAAATAAACTGTATAAATAAACTAGAACCTATCACAAGAATACAAGTAGAAATGGATCAAGAGTTATGGCTACAATGCCTTATAAACTAAAATGCGAGGTGCGACGAAAGGGGGGTGTAGACTGCACACGATGACTGCAACAATGGGAAATTCTGGAAGCAGTTAGTTTAACATCGCTTTGTCCGTTTTCTTCGATGTCCAAGGTGTACATTCCACTAACTGATTCTTAGTATTGAATGAAATACTAATTCCATCATTCGGCTCCGTTCCTGATATTATATTATTTTTTATATTAAGTCCTTGTTTTGACTGGTGGTTTGACTCACGAAACCAAAAATAAGTAAAAAGAAGCATCAAAAGTCACCTATTAATCAACAAGTCAATAATACAAGTGAAAATGAAATGGATGTTCAAGAGGATAATAATGATTGTGAAGGAAACAAAAATAGTTTAGGTAGAAAAAAGAAGAAAACTGAGAAATCACTAGAAAAAAATTTCAACGAGATCCAAAATATACTGTTATCAGATTTATCTACAAGTGAAAAAAGTAAAAAACTATTTAGCCTATTTTTTAAAGAAATTATTTTTTAGTAATAATGATGTAGTAAGTAAGTTATTGAGTTTAATCACAAATGGATAGGTACAACACTAGGTCAGCCAATATTAATATCGTTCAGTGGAACGCTCAAAGTTTAAAACCTAAATTAATTGATTTTGAATTATTGTTAAATAGGGAAAAAATTCATTAAGCTATTTTAAGCGAGACGTGGTTGGATTCTGGGGACAAAATTAATATTTCAGGTTACAATATCTATAGAAAAGACAGACATGACTCATATGGGGGCGTGGCTATAGTTTCACATAAGTCTTTGAAAACATTTGTTGTTCCAATATGTGTGGCTAATACAGGTATAGAACTTTTACACATTAAAATAATTAACAGCAATGTTATTAAAAATGTTATCTCTGTGTATTGTCCATCTTCTGTGAGAACATCTCAAACAGAATGGGATAGTATTTTTTCAAAAAATTGTAGTAATTCCATAATTGCGGGGGACTTTAATGGACATCACCCTTGTTGGTCTGACCGGAGTGACTCTAGAGGTAATCAGTTATTTGAATCTGCTTTTGAAACTAATTATGTGTCTTTAAATACGTCCTGTAATTTCACTAGGCTTAGATTAGTGAACGGTCACTTACAAGTCATTTTTTCCGACGTTACGTTTTCTACTACTGATATAGCTATTAATAACAAGTGGATGGTTATGAATGAGAATTTGGGCAGTGATAATTTGATTATTAAAATAACTTTTGATCTGCAGGATTTTACACAAAACAATTTTAAATTAAAACGAAACTTCAAAAAAGCAGATTGGTGTAGGTATAACCGACTCATTAGGTTAGCTTTGACCGAATGTCCTATTACAGACGAAGCCCAGACTCTTTACAATTTTTTTACTGAACAACTTAATAAGTCTGCCGATTTAGCTATTCCACCACTAAATATATTCAATATTAAAGATAAAATTTTTTTGCCTAAACCTTATTGGAATCACGAACTATCCAGGTCAGTAGCGGAGCGACGTCTCGCGCTGTCTAAATTTAGAAAAAATCCTACACCTCAAAATTTAAATTTGCTGAGTAATCAAATCTCAAAGACCCGTAGATTGATTAGACGAGCAAAGATAAAATCCTTTCGTGAATTCTGTGATAGTATAGACGAGTCTACAACTTCGAGGGTTATGTGGAACAAGATGCGTTGGTTGAAAGGTTATAAACAGACAAAACTTTCTTCGCCAGACAATATGAAAGAGGAACTACTTTCGATGTTAGCGCCACCCTTTGTTACAATTCAAATATCCACTTTAACCTATTAATTATGAATCACCTTTAAATCGCGAATTTTCTATTTCAGAATTAGAATATTGTCTTAAACATAAAGACACTACACCTGGCCTGGACGGTATTTCATATAGCATGATATTTAATTTACCGCCAGATGGTAAAGTATTGCTTATCAGAATATTTAACATAATTTTAAAAAAATCTTAAGTTCCCTTTCAATGGAATATTCACATAGTACCTATACCCAAGTTCACAAATGATTCAGAAAATAAACTCAGACCAATTTCATTAATATCTTGTTTGTGTAAAATCTTTCATTCAATGATTTTAAAACGAATAGAATGGCTTGTAGAACATAATAACTTCTTATCACAACATACAACCGGTTTCAGGAGGGCACACTCATGTCTAGATAGCTTATCGCGCTTAATTACCAACATTCAAATAGGTTTTAGTAAAAATATTCCCACGGTATCTGTTTATATAGAGGCGGCATATAATAACATTCTTGTTGACCAAATTGTTTGTGTTCTTGATAATATTAAAGTAGGTAAAAATATATGCAATTATATTTGGTACTTTTTGAGTGAAAGGCATCTTATTATTAACGCTACTATTACCACAGCAAATATATGCCATTATATTGAAAATGTATATTTTAGTCAGTACGCCGATGACTTCGTTATTTATTGTAATTATAACAAATTTACCGAAAGCGTCGAAATATTGCAACGGGCGGTGGATATATTTGTGTCATATATAAAATCATTAGGCTTAAAATCGTCAAGTAGTAAATCAAAATTGTGCATTTTTAGTAGAGGACATAAACGATTAGTTGCTGATGTCAAAGTAAACAATGGAATATTGGATTCCGTTGATCATTTTAAATATTTTTGTATATGGTTGGATAAATGTCTAAGATGGGGGAAACACATAGGTGAGATTTATGATAGTTCGTTTAAAAAATTACAATTACTAAAAGTTTTGGCTGGATCGTCTTGGGGAGTTCATCCCATATATATGAGAAGGTTGTATATTATGTCACTTCTAAGAAGTAGGATGGACTACGGTTGTTTTCTGTATGATAATGCTGCTATTTGTTTATCTTAAATCAAGCTTTAAGAATCATTGGAGGTTTTATTAAAACGACTCCAATTCATGTTATGGAATCCGAGTTGAGTATTCCACCTTTATACTTAAGAAGGCATTTCCTTTCACAAAAATTTTATTTAAAACTTAAATCTAGGGTCAACGATGCTTCCCTTAGTAAAATTGCACAACTTACACAATTAACGCAAAATCATTACTGGATAAGAAAAAAAAAACCTCTGCTTTCTAAAATACACAGTATGTTGAAGCAGGAAGAAGTAGGTATCTTCATAAAACCCTCTTGAAATGTTTCGTTTAGACACATGGTTATCAGTTATAGACATTAAATGTTATGTAAGATTTAGTTTGGCGCAAGTCAAAGCTCCAAAATCACATTATGATCAGAACTATCTAAAATACAAGACAATTGAAGAACTAAGGGAATGTTATCGTGGATGGTATTTTTTGTATACAGATGGTTCTAAAACAGATTATGGGGTTGGCGCATCCTTTTATGACTCAATAAATAAAAAACATGGATCATTCATTGCGTAGTGTAATATGTCGAGCCAGCGAACGGTCGCGCTCCGCGTTATACACGAGCCATAAATATTAATTTATATTTTTGCGAATCGCGCGGCTGATTGCCGCTGCACGTCACCATGGCGCTCGTGGCCAATGAGTTGCTGGCGTTTATCCAGCATGTCATCGACACCATGGACGAGGTCAGCATCATGCAGATCTGCAAGTCTTCCTTCAACAGCGAGGAGATTTGCAAAGGCAAGCAGCTGCTGTACGAGACGCTCGGCCAGAGCGCGAATATGCCATCGCGGCGCAGAGATGGCACCGAGAGAAGCGTGCAGGACATAATCTCCCTGCTGAAGCAGACGGATCCAGACGACGTGCCGGCATTTGTGGCGAAAGATCTCCACAAGCTGCCGGTGGTGACGATGGACCACGTCGACGTCTCCAGCCTGCTGAAGAACTTCAATAGTATGAAGGCAGAGCTGGACGAGATGCGAGGTAGGTTGAATGCATCGGAATCCACCATCCGTGATTTGCGTAATGAATTATTGCAAATGAAAAGTAATAATTCACTATGTATGTCACCCGAGCATTCAACCTTTGTAAATACGCGTCGCCGCGGCGCGCAAGCTGACACCTTTTGCGCGTCAGCGGAATCCGATGTGTCAGCGACCGTCGCCGTTCCCGCCCGCCTTCCCCTCGAGGTCGAGCCGAAGCTGAGTCAACCAGCGACTCAGCAGAAGAAAAGTTTTGCGGGTGTCACTGCCCGCTCCCCCGCACCTCCCCAGGGGGTTAAGACGAAAGGGGTGAAAGAGAGCCGCAAGGCTAAGGAAAGCCG
The DNA here is from genome assembly GCA_905187575.2 of Celastrina argiolus. Lineage (NCBI taxonomy): Eukaryota > Metazoa > Arthropoda > Insecta > Lepidoptera > Lycaenidae > Celastrina > Celastrina argiolus. The sequence goes on from LR994597.1 coordinate 1,665,001, forward strand.
TAAGGCAGAATCTTCTCGATCTAACGAGGGCGAGAGCAGGAGGTGCGATGAGGAGGGCTTCACGTTGGTGGAGAGAAGAAAGAAGAGGAAGCCCGCCGTCCGCAACCACCGCGGCACCGCACCCTGCGGACCCGAGCAGCGCCTGCGGTGTGAAATACCCACCACGCCGCTGTACGTGTCCCGCCTGCACTGGTCCACGAAGGTCGAGGATGTCGTGGGCTACATCTTGAAGAAGACGTCCTTCAACTTGAGGGTCGAGCGTCTGGAGTCTCGCCATAAAGTTAGCTTTAGTTCTTTTGTGGTGAGAGTACCGACAGATCGCTTATCGACCTTCGAGGTGGAGGAGTTCTGGCCGATGGGTGTAGTTTACCGAAGGTTCCGGGGGAGACTCCGGGGCGAGGCGCACATCACGTCGCCGATCATAATACGTGATAGAGCTTAGATATAATTATAATATGTATGTTAGTCTGTAAGGTATTTATAATATGGGCCTATGCCGCCCGAAATAAAGATTATTATTATTATTATTATTATTCAAAATCAATAGGTATGTTTCTATTATGACTGCAGAGTTACTTGCCATTTCTGAAGCATTGAAATATGCGCTAACCTTAAATGTTACAAAAATTGTAATTTGTACTGATAGTAAAATTGCTTTGCAGCACTTGATCAAGTGTGTGCATCATGGTTCTAACAGTCCATCCGCTGCTTATTAATTTATTTATTTTATTTTATTTTATTTATTTATTATTAAGAAGGCTTACAGACTAATAACAAAATACTAAAGTATACAAATATGGTAAACATATCGCTAATTACAAGCCTCCACATATATGTAGTACAAAATATAACATAGTATAAAAGTAAGTCACCTCACTTCAAAGTACCTAATGTAGCATTAGGCACATTTTATACCCAATGCTACACCAGGAACTCCTATACAAAATAAGATTTAGCTAAAAGCCGTCTTGCCACATTAGCCGTTGTACAGAATAGGTCCATATCAGTGTCATGTGAAATTACATTAAAGGTATTTGTACTCCTTAAGAGAAATGAATTTAATCTATAATTAGTCGCTGCAGAAGGTATATCAAGTAGTGGCCGGCGACGGAATCCAATCCTATTGGCGCGCAAATTTATTTTCGACAATAATTCGGAACAATCAATGGATCCATTCGCGACATTAAGTAAGAAACAAACATCGTTAGTTTGACGTCTATGGTTAAGCGGCAGGAAATGATACCTTCTACAACGATGATCATAGTCATCCGAGCATTGCTGTGCTTTGAAGTCTAGATATTTTAAAAATTTCTTTTGGACACCATCAATGCGAAAATTATAAACCTCATATTGGGGGTTCCATACCTGCGACGCATACTCCAAGTGGCTACGTACGAATGAACAATATAATATTTTTATAGTCTTAATCGAGCGGAAACAGGCAGACTGTCTCATAATAAAACCTAATGCCTTGTTAGCACGTTTTACTATGTAGTCAATATGTTGATCAAACAAAAGCTTACTATCAAATATAATGCCTAGGTCCCTTATGCTGTTAATTTTTCCTATGTTTTGATTTCTAAGCGTATAATTAAAATTGATTATTAGTTTCTGACGTGTGTAGGTAACATGAAAACATTTTGAAATGTTTAATTGAAGTTTGTTACGGTGACAGTATTGCTCAAATCTATAAAGATCACTTTGTAGTAAATTGCTATCTGATACGTTGTTGATTACTTTATGTACCTTCATATCGTCAGCATAAAGTAGGATATAGGAGTGCTTAAAGCAACGTTTTACGTCTGAAATAAATAAGACAAATAGGAGGGGGCCTAAAATTGAACCCTGTGGGACTCCAGAAGACACAGATTTCCAACCAGATGTGTATCCTTGAAGTACCACAGCCTGTCTACGATTGTCTATGTAAGAACACACCCACCTATATAAATCACCATGAATACCTGACGAATATAGCTTTTCAAGAAGGATTCGGTGATCTATACGATCAAAACATTTGCTATAATCGGTATAGATCACGTCAACCTGTGCACCCTGGTCCATGCCGTTTGATATATAGTCATGTGACAGTACCAAGTTAGATACAGTAGAGCGCTTTTGAAGAAAACCGTGCTGTTCGTCACCAAAGTTACATTTAATAGCCGCATATATTTGAGTGTACACTAAACGTTCTAGGATCTTAGAAAACAGACAAATTTTAGATATCGGGCGATAATTAGTAATATCAGATTTGTTTCCTTTTTTTAACACAGGAGAAATATAAGCAGATTTCCATATTCTTGGAACCAGGCCCTCAGTAAAAGATCTTTTATAAAGTATACAAATTGGTTCGACTAGACTACTCGCACAGTTAACGATGAATACCGGAGGTATTAAGTCGGGCCCTCCAGATTTAGATAGGTCAAGGGATTTGAGTAACTCCAAGACATGGATCTCATCCACTACTACTGAACTGATACCAGAGACACTGATATCTATGTCACAAACGCGCTGCTCGTCAGTGTCTAGGTTGCGTTCCAAAAAAGTTGAATGAAAATATTCGGCGAATAATTCACTAATCACTTCACCCTTGTCCGATGATGTTTCACCGTAATGCATGATTTTCGGAAAGGAACCAGTATTTTTTTTACTTTTTATATATGACCAAAAATTTTTTGGATTGTTTACAATTGAATTTTCAATTTTATCCATATAACTTGAAAAACAAGACTTTTCTAACTTCGCGGCTCTATTACGTAATATTGAAAAAGAGTTATAATCAGATAAATTATTATAGGTTTTGAATTTTTTATGATACTTGTATTTTTCTTTAAGAATTTTAATTAAAGCAGTGCTGTACCAGGGGGGATGTGACAATTGTTTTAGGGATTTCAGAGGAATAAATTTATTTCTTAATTCATATAATTTATCGTAGAATTTTGAGACAGCATTTTCTAAAGATCTATCTGATAAAAATTGTACCCAATTAATTTTATTTAGGTCAGATCGAATAGCCGTATAATCCCCTCTAGCATAGACATATTTTTTATTCGACTTATTAGAGAGTTTGTGTATTTCTATAAAATCAGCATTAATTATTAGCGGCTTATGGTGAACATCAACGGGTACTAAAGCGTCGTGACTTTCCGAGACATATACTTGATCATTCGAAAAGACTAAATCCAGCAGTCTATTATTAATATTACGCTCACTGTTAAATTGAGACAAGTTGCATGAACTAACACAGTCAAAAAATTCAATAATTTGTTGGTTAGTTAGGTTAGTTGGAATTAACTCGGTATTCTCAGAACTATAAACCCAGTCTACTTCATTACCGAAGTTGAAATCACCGACCAATATGAACTTGTCCAATGGATGAGTTACAATTAATTGATTGACGTTATTAGTAAAATTTTGTAACTGTGTATTATAAGAGTTACCTTGATTTTCTTTGCACAGATATAGCGCACAGATGTGCAGACTATAAGTCACTGACGGACGAGACCTTCTCAGAATCAGTGATAACCAAATATCCTCAGCGGTACTTCCCCAGCTTGGCCTGCCAATGACCACCAAATCACGCTTAACAGCAATCAGGACACCTCCACCTAGTTGCTGGGAGGTACGAGAGTAATCCCGGTCGCGCCTCCACACAATATATCGATTGTCAAAAAGTTCACTATCGTTAATACTATCTATGAGCCACGTTTCGGTAAATATAATAATGTCATATGAGTTCAAGCAAACATTTCGAAAAAGAATGTTTGTTTTCGTACGTAGCCCTCGGACATTTTGATAATAAATACTAATTGAAGCCATTTATAATGGGAAAAGTCATTAACATGTGTATTATTATTACATGTATAGGATTGTTATTATAAGATAGAAATGCGTACACCAAACTTAATAAGTGTATTATAGAAAAAACTATTATAATGCTGATTATAAACAGCGTTAGATTGTGTACAATATGAAACACAGCAATGCACAGAGTATGACGTAAACAGGTTGATAAGTACAACTCGTCAATGAACACAAAAGACAATAGGTAGTAAATAGATAAGCATAACACGCAACAAAATAATATAATATTACAGCATGGCAAAAAATATGGTAGGTTAGGCCTTATTACGTTAGCAGTAGGATTCATTTTAGGGAGTATCAACTTATGTATAAAATGTAACAGAGTGAGGTATTTAATTATGAATAGTTTTCTACTTACAATTGATAAAATAGTGTAATAATATTTAAGATGTTGCACATTGTAAGTTGTAAACTGTGATCCAAGATATTTATGATTAATCTTATGACCTAACAATGACATAAATCTTTGTGTCTTACATGTTATTTTTTTAATAGCATTTACACCATTTTTGACAAGTCCTTTTCCGATTTGATAAAAATTATTGGAGAAGTATCCATTTTGCGTGCATATATTCTGGCATTCTTCACCCACACGTAACGAAAATTTGTCTCACGCGCAGTTTTCTTGGTTTTAGTTAGGAGAGTTTTATTTTTTGTTGTGAGATGTTCATTTATGTATATTTTCTGATTCCCCGGCAATCCTATTTGGCTAGTCATGATAGGTGATGTTTTAGTTTCTAGTCTGGCGGCCGCTATGAAATCTTCCTTCACGTACCGATTACAAAAACCTATTATTATAGGTTTTATTCCCTCCACCCTGGTAGGTACTCTTGTAATAAAATTAATTAGGTTTTTATTAATTGGGTAGGTTATTTTAGTACCAATCTTTATTAATATGTCGAAAAGATTTTCGTTGTGCATTTGTTGTATGCCCTTAATTTCAACGTTATTCATACGTGACCATTGTTCCTTGTGATTTGAATCATCTTCCAAAGCGTCCAGTTTGTTTTGGACCTGCACGACCTGGGTCTGGACCTTTTCGAGATGTATTATACGCTTGTCCATATCACTCATTTCCTTCCTAAACTCTTTAACTACTTCATCAAATTTTAAGTTCATTGATGATTTGAGGTTAACAAATTCAGTTTTGAGCGCTGAGATATCGTCTTTCAAACTTTCCAAAGGGGTCAATTTAATCGAGAGGGCACGAATCTCACGAAGAACAATAGAGTCGGGTTCACATTTTGGAGATTTTGGAGACTTTTGTGGATCTACGGGGCCGGGGGTGACGCTCACGGTAACTTGTTTACATTTCGTACAACGCCACGTAAGTTTTCTATCGCCTAATTTCTTATAACCAGCTTCGGTAATTCCAGCACAGTTAAAGTGTAACTCCTGGTTACATTTTGTGCAATAGACTCCGTCCGATAGTGAATCGCCACATACACCACAATTTTTATTATTGTCCATTGTGATACGAGTTAGTTTTACACACTGTTATAACACGACAGAACCGACCGTACGCGATACTGTTTAAAATTAATTTTGGAATTTAAGAAAATATCAAAAGATGTAGTTTTGCAATGGATACCTTCTCATGTTGGTATACGGGGTAATGAGGAGGCTGATCGATTAGCCAGGGACGCTATTAATTTAGAACACACAGAATATTATGCTCCCTAGTTACTCGGAATATTTAATTAAATGTAAAAAAGATAATCATGTGTTGTGGAAAGAATATTTTAACGAAAGATCTCAGTGCAAAGGTATTTGGTATAAAAGTATACAAAGCGAGCCTCCTCATGTACCCTGGTTCCAGGCGACAGGTTTGAGTCGAACCCAGATTGTTGCTGCACATCGACTTCGTTCAGGACACATTCCGCTAAATAAGTTTGCTTACCTAATGCGTAAAGCTAGCTCCCCTAATTGTGAACTGTGCGGGAAACCAGAAGATGTGCAACATGTGTTGGCGGAGTGTGTCCGGTACACTGACAAAAGAGATAGGATACTTAACTCGCTTAAACTATCCTCAATGAGTCTAGGTATTTTTAATGGAATACTGGCTGAACCTAATTCGACAGCGGCAAAATTAATATATAGTTTTATAATTAATAAATAGTAATAAGTCCATTTTGTACGATGGGATTAGCATAGCCACAGTGTGTGCTAACATCCCTAAATTTATTTAGAATAAAATAAAAAAAAACTTTATTTGCAAAAATATGGTATAGTAAGATGGTACAAACTTTGACTATTTCACATTTATTTTTGTATTAATCTCGACTTGCAAATGTTTAATTTTTTTTAATGTACATTATAATTTCATCATGTAAAATTGACCTTGTGTTTCAATCCTGGTAAGGCCTCACGTCAACGACCAGTGCTATATATTATATATTATAGTCCCATCAAAAACTTGTAAAAAGTGCCAAGTCTTACTTAGTTCTTCTACCGTAAAAAGTTGTGAGATGTATCTTATGCCAAGTAGGAGTTAATCGGTCGGTCTAACAACATCTTATCGTGATCATATCAGTATTATTAAAAATCTTTCATGTTTTAAATAAATAAGTATATTGACTTGGCAATTGGACCCACCTGGTTTCCTTTATGATCTGGTACTCCTTCCTAATGTCATAAGGGTCAAAATACTGTGGCAGAAGGGTCCGTACCGTGCACATCTTGTTGAGAACAGCTTTCGCACGTTCCAGAGAACCCTTGGACATCACTAGCAACGTCTCCAAGTAGACGGGATCTGAAATATTTTCATTATATTAATATTACAAATATAAAATAATAAGTCAATGCGGCGTACTGCCGCAATGCCAGGCAAATTCAAAGACTAGGTTGTGTAAAAGAGGAAGATTTTTGTTTTATACATTTTTGCCGCGGAATTTGAAATTTTGAATGTGGAATGAGAATTTTGTAATTAGAGAGCTCCGCGCTTTTTTCAAGTTTTCCCTTTTGGTTAAATAATTTTTATTTACATGTTTATTCGACAGATAAAAGTTATCTGACGATTGAAAAATCGGCCCTAAGTAAAACATTCAGTATTGTTTTTTATGCTATTATTTTTATTGTTAGTGTTCATTTATTTGTTTTATTTGTAAATATAAAGTTTTACCATTCGCTTGTGTGATTTATTTATAACATAGTCCTCGTAGAACAAATCAAGCACAAAATAATATTTAATACGTGAGGCAACAACTTATTTATGAATTTTAATGGACTCTATCTCTTGTGCATGACATTCCTTATGTCTATTCTCTAATTCATACTTCAAATGTCCAATATAAACAACATTTATAATATTTAATTTTGTATATAAGTGGAAAACCCCTCAAAAACAAAAACTTGTGACTTAAAATTGTTAATAATATGAGATAAGCAAAAAGGCCCAAAAAACTTGGAATTAAAATATGAATTATAGTGAAAAATTTTACATCAGGCCGACCTTTAGTATTTACTATGTCATAATACTAAAACTTTTATGATGCTATCCATAGTTTATATATTGATAATGTATAAAATATATTTCCGATGTCTGGTACCTGTAACACACGTTCTTCGGATACTTAGCACGGGGCTTAGATTTACGCGGTGTGAAGCGTCCAAAGATATTATTTTATGATGTAAAAAAAATTAGTACTTTAGGTGATAGTACTTTAGGGCATGTATCATGTATGTGCCTCCTATGTAGAGTATCTGCATTGCGAGTCGTCGAAAATTGGTGCAAGAGGGCCAAACTAACTGTAAACGCAGATAAAACAATATTAATACCCTTCACCAAAAAGAGAAAGCTAGAGGGACTAAAACCACCCACGCTCTTTGGAAAAACCCTAGCGTTCGCGAGTGAGGTTACCTAGGAGTCATTCTTGATAAAAGACTAACCTGGAATAAACACATAGAGCACATCACAAAAAAAGCAAAATGTGTTCTAGGGTCCTGTTGGAGACTAGTTGGCTCCAAATGGGGCCTCCGACCAAAATCAATGCTGTGGCTATATACGGCAGTAGTGAGACCGATGGCCACACATGGTTGTGCAGTGTGGTATAAAAAAGCTGAACAAGTAAGCAGCATTAAGACACTGAATAGTTTGCAGAGACTAGCCTATATGATCATCACGGGAGCGCTCTCGACGGCACCTACCGCTTCACTTGAAGCTCTGATCGACCTAACTCCACTACATCTGCATGTTCAGATGGAGGCCAGGAGAGCGGTCCTCAGAGCCAGGACGGCAGGCAGGACGAGATGGGCCTCCACCATGATGAGACAACTAGATGCCTCTGTATTGGAAACACCGGTCGCGGCTATGCCAACAGACGCCATGACTAAGGTGCACAGCTTTTCGAAGTTCTATCAAGTTCTCATACCTAACAGGGCGGACTGGGAAGGAAAGGTTCCAGTAAATGTCCACCCGAACGACATCGTATGGTTCACAGACGGATCCAGAAAGGACAACCGAGCGGGATCTGGATTCTACGGTGGAAAGACCTCAATAGGCAAATATGCCTGCTTAGGGGAGTTTGCAACCGTATTTCAGGCTGAAATCTTTGCCATAATCGGGTGTGCGACAGAGAGCCAAGAAATGGAAATAGCCCACAAAAATATCCTGATATTTTCCGATAGTCAAGCTGCACTTAGAGCACTGACTACGGCCGAAATCACATCAAAATTAGTTCTGGACTGTACCGAGACGTTAAACAAACTAGGACGTAACAACAACATACGACTAGTATGGGTACCGGGACACAGCAACATCCCCGGCAACGAAACTGCAGACGAACTAGCAAGGCTAGGAGCTGAAAGCCCCATGTATGGCCCAGAACCAGTCTGTGGAATACCTCCCAGCACTACCAAACGAGTGCTCAAGGAATGGAGTCGCAAGCTAAGCATAGAGCGGTGGGCTGTGGCCCCAGGACAAGAGCACTCCAAAGCACTGATCCCGGGTTTTAACAAACGACACGCAAAATCGGCGCTTTCAATGAGTAGGAACCAACTAAGAATCCTAACCAGAACCCTAACCGGGCACTGCAAGCTAAACAAACACCTTCACAGGATAGGCATAGGTGACCAAATTACTTGCAGATTCTGCAAGGAGAAAGACGAGACACCCCTCCACCTTCTTCTTGATTGTCCAGCTTGGTTAATAATATTATACTTATTAAATAACTATAATATTACTAACCACATAAATTCCGCAACTAGACAAAAATCTTGTATAGACTTATGTCTAAGCAATATGGTAAATGCCATAGGTGAAATAAGACCTTTGGGATTGTCTGATCATGATACTGCTCAATTTTTATCGATACCTATAAAAAACATTTTGCCGATGCATAGCTTTATTTTTCGAAGGGATTTAGGTATACAAAATATAAATAGTTTTAAAAAGCATATAAAAAATTTGACATGGTCAAATGTGTATCAGAATTCGAAATTGGAAGAAGCATTTAATGAATTTTACGATATTATTATAACTGTCTATAACTTATGTTTTCCTACAATAAAGCGTAAAATAAAAGCATCCGATATACAAGTAAAGTGGCTTACTAAGGGTATTAAAATATCATGTATGAGGAAAAGAAAGCTTCGATTCCAATATTATAAAAATAAGACTACGGATAGTAAAATTAAATTCAAAAAATATTCACAAATTTTAAAAAGGTGTATATATATTGCTCAAAAAAATTGTAATAAAAGATATGTTCTTAATGCAAATAATAAATGTAAAGCATCATGGAAAATAATTAATAGAAATAAACATAATACGAAAAATACAAATACTATAGATGAAATAAATTACAAAAATGAAATCATAAAAAATCCAAGGAAAATATCAAATATGCTAAATAATATATTTTTAAATACAACAAAAGAAGAACAAACAATTAAAGTAAAAACTAATAAAAACATATACACACTTACACAAAATAAAAATACAATTTTCTTAGAACCAGCTACCGAAAATGAGATTTATTTCAATAATCAAATCGTTAAAAAATTCATACTCCACAGGGTATGATGAAATTTCTACAAAGGTACTAAAAAACTGTGCATCTGAACTAGCTGAAGTTTTGACATACCTGATTAATTTATCACTTGAAGAGGGTAATTTTCCGACCAAACTCAAAACATCAATTATAACTCCTTTATATAAAGGTGGAAATAAGAAAGATATAAATAATTATAGACCCATCACCTTGATCCCAATAATATCGAATTTTTTTGAAAAAGCTATGCACAAGCGACTTATGTCTTTTATAGTGAAAAATAAAATTCTAAGTAAGGAACAGTATGGATTTCAGAAAGGGAAATCAACTATGCTGGCATGTTTTTCATTGATAAAAAAATTTGCAGAGTGTATTGACAATAAAATCGCGGTATCGGCAGTGTTTTTTGATATGACTAAGGCCTTTGAACATGTAAACCATAAACTACTATTGGACAAATGTGAACATTACGGTATACGAGGACTAGCAAATAAATGGTTAGAAAGCTATATATCTAACAGGACACAGTATGTAAAAATTACTAAGACTAATAATAAACAAGAAATAGTGTCATTTAATTCAGATAGCCGAGTAAAGACTAAAGGAGTCCCACAGGGAAGTGTTCTGGGTCCTCTTCTCTTTATTTTATACATAAATGACATACCTAGTATTATTTCGCATGACTGTACACTTTTCGTAGATGATATTTCCATAATAGTTAAGAATATAAACGATTTGATATATAACATAGAAATTAATAAAGCTGTTAATGACATTATTGAATGGATGGACTATAATGATTTAAAATTTAATGCTAAAAAAACCACATATATGCAATTCTATAACAAAGGTAATAAAGGTAAAGATCTATGTATAACATACAATAAACATGAAATAAAGGAGTCGCATATTGTGAAATTTCTAGGCGTCAGTATTGATAATAACCTATCGTGGAAACCACACATTGAAATGACGTGCAAGAAAATTAACCAATTTGTTTATCTGCTTAATCGCCTACAAAACACAACCTGCACACAGACGGCATTAACTGCTTATCATGCATTTGTGGTGTCTGCTCTTAGGTATGGGCTGATAGTATGGGGCAACTCAGTGGACATATCAAGATTATTTATTGGACAAAAAAAGTGTATCAGAGCTATATGTGGAGTTAAACCCATTGAATCATGTAGACCCCTATTCAAAAAATTAAAATTACTTACCTTAGCATGTTTATATATTTTCGAAATTAGTTTGTTTGTTCGAAGGTATATGGGTGAATTTTACACAAAAAAATCAGAAGTTCTAAATATAAATACAAGATATCCGAACAAGTTGGTACTACCAATTACAAAAACAACATTTTTTAGTAAAACCAGCTACTGTATGTCTATAAAAATATATAATAAATTGCCTGAGAACTTAAAAGAACTAACCTCTAACTTATTTAGAAAAAAACTATATATAGGCTTACTGAAAAATGTTTTTACATAATAAATGAGTTTTTAGGACATAAATAATAATAAAAAAAAGGTTAATGCATTGCAATAGTAATTAAAATGTATTGGTATTATTTGTAGGTATACTTAAATGACAATTTTAAAATTTAATCACTAGTACTGTAATTGACATTTTGTATTAAGATGATATTTTATTAATTTATTTTAATACTGACATTTAATTATTATTGTAGGACATCTAACATTCAATTCAATTATTTAATAACTCCAACTGACATTCAATTTATACTTGTGATGATATTGTTTTGACAGTTAGACACTATAATTAACATTTTATTGTAACAAAATGTATAATATCAAGTTAATATAACAGTATGGTAGTTATGTAATTGTATGTGACTATGAGTATTAGATTATGTGACATAAGAATTATTAAACTATGGTATGTAGGTATTAAAGGGTACAAAATAGTTAGAAGTTAAGACGGTACTATAAAATGACATTAGAAATTATTATGCTATTTTGCTAGATATCATAAAAATTCCTTATATTATATCCATTGACTTAAATTGTGATTGGTAGATCCTCTTTGGTTTTCAGTAACGTTTGAAAAAAAAAAATCACCCTACTTTGGGTTGCTGAAATTGATTAATTAAATATTATATTACAATGAAATAATAAAATAAAAATAAACTAGTAACTTGTTAAAGTAATGTACTTACCATTTTAAATAAAATATTATGAATTTAAAAGATTAGTCCTGGACAAAATGAATTTGTAATATTTTTAAGTGATTATGAAATATGCATGTACCTAACATTAATTGATAATTTAGCATGCACAATTTTCTAACAATATTTCCACGCCCAAGAGGCAGAAATTTAGAGCTCAACTAAATAATTGTAAGACCTGATTGTACAAATTTCTTGGAAATAAATGAATTCTATTCTATTCTATTCTATTCAGCTCTTCTTATAAGCAGGAGCAAGTACCTCGGGCTGCATGAATACTCTACAGCAGAGGAAATCCGCGGCGTAGACCCCCACCATATAGTTCGCTTCATGAGCAACATAGGACTGGGGACGGTACTTTAAACCGAAGGAGTCACAATAGATCCAAAAGGGTCGCAGTGACGTCAGGGCCTAACAAGGCCAGCCTTCGAAAAAAAAAAAAAATGTAGAGTATACTGTGAAAGTATCAGCGCTGAAAGACTTACTTTTGACTTTAATGTGTCTTTGAGAACTGCCCCAACACAATATAATAATTTTTTCCATACAATAATTTCTTTTTTTGTTGGATAGTCCAAATATAGAGGAAGGCTTCAGGCTATATAACATTACGCTGCGACCAATAGGAGTGAAGCGTCAGTGAGAAATGTTGCAAAAAAGGAGAAAATTATTCACATTTGGGGACTTTCGTTGCTTGCGCTGCACTCAAAAATAGAAAATTATAAAACAGAACATAAAATCTATCATAAAAATTCAAATAACAGGATTTAACTATTACCTAAAATATATACCTACATATACCTATAATTACTTATTTATTAATTAATATATTACCTATTAGTCTGAATGTATTGAGATTGTATTCCCATAACTAATTATAAACAGACAAATACGTGAGAATACTCTGAGAGTACAACAGAATAGATCTATTTGCAACTTCATTTAAAGTACAAAGTACTTTTATTTGCGTCCAGTGTCCATGTATATTGTATACCATCAGGCGACAGTCTGCTCGTTTCCAGTGATGTTTTATAAATAACCACAATCTTATAATCATACGTTCTCTCCAAAACTTCGTTCCGTCTTACAATGGGGATTGTCCAATATTTTTTAAATGTGCTTATTACAAAAATATTTCGAGGAATAAAGTCAGTGATCGTTTTTCTGTATATAAACTAAAAAAATACCCATTAGTTACTTATATTTTTAAACAAATATGTTTAACCTTAGTTTGACCTCCAATGACTTCATCGCTGGAAAGTATTACTATCTTTACTTCATTCCGTATAGGGATTTGAGATTAGTACCTATTACTTATGTTGAATGTTGACAATGCTCTTTTTTAAATTAATTTTTATGTATTCAATGCTGCCCGCCGACGATGACATCATAGATTAGAAAACTTTTTAAAAAATTATTTAAAAAAAACTTGCCAATGAATTTCAAAAATACTTAATTTATATTCTTAAAATACCCTACTTCAACGAAAAAAAATATTAAAAGTACATGTGATTTTTTTGGACAATGCCCATTTAGTTTCTTGACGCACTGACCTATCGGGTCCAATAGGTTCTACTGAGAGGTTCCTTAAGCACCACTCTATCTTTCTGTGATTTATCTTTGAATATTATATAATAAGCATAGAAATAATATCTATGGACCGTTCACACCACGTCAATCTAGGCCTGTGCTAAATATCCGAACAACTTTTGTTAAAGGTAGGACAGACAGCGGTGATATCCAACGTTTAGGCGCTACGGCGGATCAAACATATACACAGACTGCTAAAATCATTAACCTTCTTTTGGTTTCACCGTAGTCGGGTGACAATGCTACCACAAAGTTAAAAAAAATATAATAAAATGCTACTTAAATTTACTTCATACAGTAGTTATCAATAGGTACTACTAATTTAAAACTTATTTTATCTCGAGTTTATAAAGAATGTTTAGGCCGTGTTTCACCAAGCAATGTTAAAGTTAACGCCATGTTAAAATACCATGCCATCTCCTTCATTGACAGGAAATACGAGAGAGATAGCATGATATTTAACATGGCATTAACTTTAACATTGCTTGGTGAAACACAGCCTTAATCTAACACACGTAATATGTGTTATTTAAAAGTGATTATGACATAGCTAAAAGGGTTAAGAATATTTGTATTTATACAAATATTTTTAACCTTTTTAGTTCCCAAGGTAAACTGGAGTTCCTACATGTAGGTCATATTGTAATTATTTTCAATTACATTAACTACATCTAGTATTTCTAGTACTAGGTAATAATTTTAGACTTAAAATATGTTCGCAACAGCTTAGAATTATATTATCTCGTTAGATGTCTTCAAGAACTATAAAACATTTTTTTAAGTAACTTGAACGGAATCCCCAAAAATGTCTACTTTGTTAAACTACTTTTCTACGAGTACACGTATAATACAGGGTGATTAATGAATCATATATCAAGCCGAATAAAGTGTGAAGAGAATGACACCTCATTTAATTTACTTAATATAACTAAAAAAAACGCTCTAAGCTGTTATTACTACAAAACAACAAAAAAAAATACAGACGAATTGAGAACCTCCTCCTTTTTTGGAAGTCGGTTAAAAAATATAGATGCTGCCATTTTTTTTTTTTTGACGACCTCCGTAGCGCAGTTGGTTGAGCACGTTGGTGCTCGAACGAAAGGTCGCGGGTTCGAATCCCGCCGAGGGAACAAAAAGTTTTCAATATTCCTGGGTCATGGATGTGTATTAAATTTGTGTATAATATAATAAAAATCTTAAATATGTGTATAGTATAAAAGTATTAAATATATTTCCGTTGTCTGGTACCTGTAACACAAGTTCTTCGGATACTTAGCATAGGGCCAGATTGACGTGGTGTGAAGCGTCCATAGATATTATTATATATTATTTATTATTATTTTGATCCCAATATGGTAGACGGTACAAAAGGGAGTCTTATGGTTTTCATAAAAACCCCTACAATATGGGTGAGGAGAGAGCTTAAGAAGAGATTTGCAATATAGTTTATTAATGCTGCCTTTTTGAATCCAAAAAGCGATTTATTATCACAGGTACTCCCACAACATGGGTATCAAATGAAAGAAAAATATATTAAAACATCTTAATTCCAGACGAAGGATAATGCAAAGGCTCGGGGTCAAAATAGGTTATTTTTAAACTCCAAAAAAGTCCATTAACATATTATAAAAAAATTTCATGTAAAAATGTTACCAAGATGAGTCTACACAGCTTATCCTGTGAAAAAGTTGTCAGATATCGTATTAAGCCAAGCTCTAAAGACTACACGCCTACTAACTATATATTTTTTAATAATATCTATGGACGCTTCACACCACGTCAATCTGGCCCCATGTTAAGTATCCGAAGAACTTGTGTTACAGGTACCAGACAACGGAAATATATTTAATACTTTAATACTATACACATATTTAAGAATACACATCCATGACTCAGGAACATTTAAAGCTTTTTGTTCCATCGGCGGGATTCGAACCCGCGACCTCCGAGTCAAGAGCCAAGCTCAGGACCACTAGACCACGGAGGCGTCAAAATAATAGCTCCCCTCACCGATTTCGGTGTCGGTAGCCAATTTCATTGAAACCGGGCCAGCTACGCAGGAGTTATTTTACAGTGCCCAAGTGTGTGCGCGATAAACAAAGACACTCTCTCTTCCTTTTTACTCTCATAACCCAGTGGGTCGGTAAACCGACAAGACTGGCGAGAGATCAGGCGCAGGACCGACTTTTTATCCGACTTCGGCGAAGCCAAAAGGAAGGTAATGATCTTGGCAGTCTATGTATGTATGTATGTATGATCCCTCGTAGCTGCTAAACTACTGGATTTTAATAAATGAGGTATCAATCGATTGGTAATGATGCCGCGAGTAACATAGGCTATATTATTTTTTGAAAAATTTTGGATTTTGAAAATTAAACCAAAAAATTAAACTCAGAGACCTACTTTTTGGGATAGTTTAATTAAATTACACTATCCCAAAAAAAATTAAATTAAGATAATTGACTCGTGTTTGGTATCAAAAGATAGGTCTTAGCAAGCACATTACGAATATGTATTTAAATATTTTATTAATTATTATATTTTATTGTTAAATTCAAAATAAACGTTTATAATGCGGTCGTACAAGTATATCGTAGTATCTAGGAGTTATTTAGATACTTTCTATGCGTTAATTTAATGAAAATATAATATTATATTTGATGTGGAAACAGAAAAATATAAATAAAATAAAAATAAAGTTTAAAAAACTATAACCCGACTTCGCAAAAAAGGGGTCTAAAAAGGCTTTTTTGCGAAGTCGGGTTATAGTTTTTTAATTACATGCCCATCCGACGCATGGATCATCTTTCTTGTCAGACAATCGGTTGTTTTTTTTTTTGGCAATTGTTGTTCCAACGCGGGAATCGAACCCGCGACCTCTCGTTCTAGCAACAACGTGTTCAACCACTGCGCTACGGAGGTCGTCATAGGAATGTTACACGTCGGGGGTTTTTTAATGTTTAATTTAGTGTTTGTTTATATCAAAATAATATCTTTTAATCATACTCACGTATGTCCTTCTTAAGGAAGTAGTTCTGCTGCTTGACCCACTGGTCCAGGATGCTGACAGCATCAGCCATCTCCCCGGGCCGATCCAGCCCCACACCCCGGCGCACCACCTCCAGGGTGTCCCTGTGGAACTCCAGATATCCATGATGCGAGAGAGCCTCCATCACGACTGCTCTGCGCAAGGATTGGCAACAGACTGACCATCTCTCCAAGCATTGGCAAAATTAATATGAGACCGGCAAAAGCAATGATCAGTTGTCTTATGCAACGTTTTTGCCATTTTTTTATAATTTTAATCTTATACCTCGGCTAGAGAGGAAATCGTCGCTAAGTACTATACATGCTGTAATATTAATGAGTGATAATACTTTACGGTGTGTATGGGTCTATGTGTTTACTGTGAAAGTACCAACGCTGAAAGAGTTACTAGTTTAAATTATTGTAATGGCAAATTTTTGATGTTAGGGCATATCTCAAACACGAAAGTCAAAAGTAAGTCTTTCAGCGCTAGTACTTTTACAGTATACTCTAGATAGTATACACACACCCTTAAGTATTATCAATAATTTATTTTACATGTTGTAGATCTATTCAATTCGTCGGATGGGCATGTAAAAAGTCCTGCGCCTGTTCTCCCGCCAGTCGTGTCGGTTATCCGGGCCACAAGAGAAAGTGCTTCTGTGTATTGCGCACACCCTTGGGCACTATAAAATAACTCCTGCGTAGCTGGCCTGGTTTGAATGAAACCAACCACCGTCACCGAAATCGGTGTGGGAGGCATTGTTACTATGGATCTAGGTTTTCACCTGGCACTTTGTGTGGGGGAACCATAATATAAGATATGTAGCAAAATTCTGATTTCGAGACAATTCAGTTAATACTGTCACTAATTATAGAATACGTCGTAATGTATTAAGTACATCCATCATTATTATTATTATTATCTAAAGATTCGTCTCCAGAATTATTGTACTTATTAAGTTACTAGTCCCGTCAAATTAGCTTCAAAAATAGGGGTAAGGTTACATTAATTCGCACAGAGGCATGAGTGTTGGGAACCCTATTACACACAATTTGTCAATTATCCACATCAATCCCATGTGTGGAAAAACAGATATTCAAGGTCAAATGTGGCGGTTTTTTGAGTTTTCCAGCTAAACTGTTTTATCATAAAAATAGGTGAGACAGAAATATTCATCATGCAATTACCTATATAAATCGTTCATACACTTTTTTCCTAAGAATTTCTGAGATATCGATGCAAAATGTTGAAAAAGTTGTGTCACTCATAATATGCACACGTTTCCGCGCCACGGGCCACCCGTAAGGTATAGTACTATACTTTATTTAATTTAATTTATTTAATTTAATTTATACGTCCGAGATAAATTTAACCTAAACGTAAACAAACCCGCCTATGACACAACCAAAGTCAGTGATGCCAATTGGCCAATATTAATACAATGACTTTTGTTTGCTATGAATCCATAGACTATAGGCTTATATTCTACAATCGGCAGTGTCAAAATGGCGTATTTTTTCTGTGAAAGATTTTCATTTGATGTTAAAACATATTAATTATTATTTAATTGTTATAAAATGTAGTGGATAATGAAGTGTAATCCTTTAATATACCTATGAAAGTGCACTATTGTGCACACTTATGAATACTTTCGAAAATAATAAATCGAAAACATCGAAATTTTCCCTTATTCACTTAATAAGTGAATAAGGGAAAATTTCGATGTTTTCGATTTGTTTACCTTTAGATTAAATTTATCAGGGATGAACTATAGTTGTACATGGCGCGTTTTTTTACGTGATTTCCCCGGTAGGCATATTCCACGATCTATTGTGGTTCTGTTGAGTTAAAAAACTATTGTATTAAATTGAAAATGATAATATTATTGTAAATGACAAGAGCGGTGTAAGTAATGAGTAATTTGAGAAAATTATTAGTCCGATTCTCGTACGTCGTACCCGCTGATAAAATCTAAGCATCAGTTCACACTGAATTACAGTAGAAAAAAAAGAACTTGAAAGAGCATATTATTCGTCTGCCGTTGCAAGGTTCGATGCTAATAGCGGGTGCGACCACGGCTCTACCTTGACCATTTTTGTACCTATTGTATTTCTAAATTTCAAATTGAAGATTTTTTTACAGCCGAATTTAGCATTACATCCCGTTTTGCAATTGCCAAATTTTTAATTGATGAGTTTTGGACATGGCGGCAATTCCAACTTCACGAGCTTTGTGACAGTAACCTTGTGTTCCTTTAAGCACTTCTTTTACTCTGAACGCTCAGATCATTCATATGCTAGTGGAACGACTGACAGATGTCAAAATTTAACATTTCCTTTTTATCCCAGTTATCCCATAAGTTTTTATTTTAAATTAACAATAATAACTACATTAAAAAAGAATCTAGAATAAATTTGCTCGATCCATAATTTAAAAATAACATCGAGATCAGTGAAATCTGTGAAATCTAAGTAAACGTCAAAAACAAGATGGGTAAAATTATGCAAAATGACATGATCATTCTGAGCGTTTTGAACAGTTTTTCACAGCTGTCAGATGCGTCTGGAACACGGCATTAATGTAACAAATAACAATATATTGGAACCAGTTCAGACTTGTATTATGTTCCATTAGCAAAGTATCAATCAGACTGATTCTCAGTCATTACTTACACCGCTCTTGTCATTTACAATATTACCATTTTCAATTTAATATCTACAACAGCTTTTTAACTCAACAGAATCACAATAGATCGTGGAATACTACCAAGGAAACAACGTAAAAAAAAGCTGGCGCGGAAACGTGTGCATAATATGAGTAACACAACTTTTTCAACGTTTTGCATCGATATCTCAGAAATGGTGATTCTCAGTAAAAAAAGTGTACGAAGTGTATCGAGGTGCGAATTAATGTAACCTTGAATGTCTATTTTGACCGGATTATACATTATACATATCACAGAAATAATACACAAATTACTTGCACTTTCTCCACTTTATTAGTTGTTAAACATAAGATTTATTGAAATACACGACCGGTTTCGACTAAGTCATCATCAGGTGTAGACTACAGTAATTTGTGTACAATGTATTTCCATCAAGAACCTACAGTACATATTATACATATGTTTATGTGACAGTTTAAACTAAATTTTCTGAATATTTTTTGCGACTTATCACCTTCATCGATTCATGTCTTCAATTCACAATCGATTACTTTACTTTACGGAGCTATCAAATGTTCCTGCTTGGGCTACTGAACATTTGAGGCAAAGAGACAGTGTAAACTCATTTTTCTGGGTAAAAAAATGTTTGTGACATATCAGTTATCACATTCATCCATTCATTTCTTCATATAAGGTAAAAGCACCTAATAACGACCCCTTAAAATTCGCGCTCATTACCGCCCTATTTAGAAAACTATAGTTTTTATGTGATAGATTAAAGTTACACAATTGGTTGTTTTAAAAAAAACAAGATGTATCTGGGGGCACGGGAGTGCCCCCGTCAAGACGAGCCAAGCGAAGCGCAAGGGCACTACATACCTTTTCTCGAAAGGTTTCGTCGTTTTTTTGAACTCTCATAACTTTGCTTTGGATGATGCTACATAGTTGAAAATTTCAACATATAATGACACCAGTAAAAACATGAAACATACAAAGTTTCAATGTTGTAGCTATTATACTTTAGATTTTATCAATGTCTAAAAACCCCAGATTTCGTCACTGACTCATTTATAGATCATCGAAATTCATAAGGTACTTCCTGACGTCCTAGTAAGCTGATATTATTTATGTAAGCCGTTATTGCTACAAAACCAACAAAAAAATTATTAAAATATAAATGCCTCCATTTTGAATCCAATATGGATTATGGTGGACGGTACAAAATGGATGTAAAATATTATGTTTATTATACGGATATGATCGTTAATACATAAAAGAAATATTATATTATACAATATACAATATTATACAAGTACATAAAAAAATAAGACCTACCTACTTTTTGTAGGACCGATAATAGGTCCGATTTTTGCTCCATATTATTTCTATGCCACTTTATTTATTTGAGTGCGTTGCACTACTGTAATCAGTATGTTCTATTTTATTCCGATTATTAATCGGTGACCGACTTTTTGTAAATGAAAAATATATCTATAAGAAAATTAGTTTTTTATCCACTTATTTAAAATTAGGTATTATATACTTGGTAAGTAAAAATTAGGTAAGAATGTAAATTCTTGTAAATGGCGGCAAGTAGTAATAATTTGTTGTCAGTGTTTATACGAGTAATCAAAATATTATACTCGATCACTTGAAATCGGTTAGTCATAAGCTACCGCTACTGTTCTGTGTTACAATTACGTTAATATTGCATTTAGAGGGAATCTTATGTAAAAACCGTTCGACACTTCGCTAGCGCGATGTAGGTGGCTTACAGCGCAATCTATGTTTGGAACTGTGAAACATCTAAACACACATTTACCAATACATTTAACAGTCGGTAACGTTATATCGATAACAATAAACGAAAATTTACGAAATATTACACGATAAATGTTTACATAATTTTAGTTTTTAATCTTATGACTATTAACATAATAATAATATGATTTTTAACACGTCACGTCATGACGTTTAAAAATGGCCATAATCAAAAGAAAACCTTAAAGCTATTTTTCAAAAATAAAAATAAGTACATTTTTTTTCCTTCAAAAATGCTAAGTTGCACTTAGCATAAGTTTATAAGAGCGGTACAAGAATTAGTACCTCTAGTGACCAACAGATGGCGCTGACCGTCGTCTACATCACGATATTATAGACTTACTGTATTATTTTAATAAGTATCAACATGCTTTATAAAAGGCAATCTCCCTCGTAAATATAAGTAATTCTCAAATTCTCGAATTATTAGTGTTGAATTTATACTAGTGGCATCCTAGGATATCCAAATAAGAAGTTTCACTCCAACAATAAAATAATGTATATTTTATAATGTATATTTATACATAATATAATTATAATATAATAATATAACAAATAAAGAAATATGGACGAGACATTTATTTGAAAATCGGCCTCTACCTCTTAAAAATTGCGGTGAAAGTTTATACACGGTATATTGACGGTGACATCAGTCGACGTCACCAGGCGTCACTAGGCTAAGGCGATGACTGTTCTATTTTCCGTAAGTAAAGGCCTGGGGTCAAAATAGGTTATCTTTAAATTAAAAAAAGTTTATTAACTAGCTTACAAAAATAAATGAAATCCCACCAAAAACATTTTCATGTAAAATGTTGTCAAGACGAGTCTACACAGCTTACCCTGTGAAAAAAGTTATCAGATATCGTATAAAGCCAAGGTCTACACTACACCTTAATCAAAATCTATCAAAAACTGGTTAGATCTCATGTAGAACCAAAATTCTTGATCTATGCGCCCTTACTTCACCAGGCTTAACTTCACTTACGCTATATTGCAGTTAAAACGTGATACTTGACCGTTTTGCTACCGTTACGAAAATTTCATACGAATTCATTAATCGTGTGCGAAATAAAACGGCCAAGCATCACGTTTTAACTGCAATATAGCGTAAGTGAAGTTAAGCCTGGTGAAGTAAGGGCGCATAGATCAAGAATTTTGGTTCTACATGAGATCTAACCAGTTTTTGATAGATTTTGATTAAGGTGTAGTGTAGACCTTGGCTTTATACGATATCTGATAACTTTTTTCACAGGGTAAGCTGTGTAGACTCGTCTTGACAACATTTTACATGAAAATGTTTTTGGTGGGATATTTTGTATTGCAAATATTTGCCTTTTGTATGTGTGGGTAACTCAACGATTTAAAGAATAATAGCTCAAGTCGGCCGTGTACGTCGGCGACAGTTGCATTTTCCATACTGTGGCGTTCCCGATAACGTAAGTACTGACGTTCCACTATTAGCAAAATATTTTATCGTCAAGCTTTTAAATCTAACTTCCAATACTTTGATACATTTTTAAATATTTTCATGAACACAAATAACAACTATTTATAATGAGATACTATTTTATTTTGCCTAAAATTCAATATTGATATCAAAATTCTTAGGTTACTGCCGGAAATCAGAAAGCTGAAGTTATGTATGTAAGCTGTTATTGCAACAAAACCAACAAAAAAATTATTAAAATGTAAATGCTGCCATTTTGAATCCAATATGGTGGACCATAATGGATTCAAAAGGATGTATTATAAGGATCTGATGATCTTTCGCGGCGCTTGCGTCGGTAGGCGTCGCGGCGCTGGGCGTCGCGGCGCTGGGCGTCGCGGCGCTGGGCGTCGCGGCTCTGGGCGTCGCGGCGCTGGGCGTCGGCAGGCGTCGCGGCGCTGGGCGTCGGCAGGCGTCGCGGCGCTAGGCGTCGGCAGGCGTCGCGACGCTGAGCGTCGGCAGGCGTCGCGGCGCTCGGCGTCGGTAGGCGTCGCGGCGCTGGGCGTCGGCAGGCGTCGCGACGCTGAGCGTCGGCAGGCGTCGCGGCGTCGCGGCGCTGGGCGTCGGTAGGCGTCGCGGCGCTGGGCGTCGCGGTGCTGGATGTCGCGGCGCTGGGCGTCGCGGCGCTGGGCGTCGCGGCGCTGGGCGTCGGCAGGCGTCGCGGCGCTGGGCGTCGGCAGGCGTCGCGGCGCTGGGCGTCGGCAGGCGTCGCGACGCTGAGCATCGGCAGGCGTCGCCGCGCTGGGCGTCGGCAGGCGTCGCGACGCTGGGCGTCGGCAGGCGTCACGGCGCTGGGCGTCGCGGCGCTCGGCGTCGGCAGGCGTCGCGGCGCTGGGCATCGGCAGGCGTCGCGGCGCTGGGCGTCGCGGTGCTCGGCGTCGGTAGGCGTCGCGGCGCTGGGCGTCGCGGCGCTGGGCGTCGGCAGGCGTCGCGACGCTGGGCGTCGGCAGGCGTCGCGACGCTGGGCGTCGGCAGGCGTCGCGGCACTGGGCGTCGCGGCGCTCGGCGTCGGTAGGCGTCGTGGCGCTGGGCGTCGCGGTGCTGGGCGTCGGCAGGCGTCACGGTGCTGGGCGTCGCAGCGCTCGGCGTCGGTAGGCGTCGCGGCGCTGGGCGTCGGCAGGCGTCGCGACGCTGAGCGTCGGCAGGCGTCGCGGCGTCGCGGCGCTGGGCGTCGCGGCGCTGGGCGTCGGCAGGCGTTGCGACGCTGGGCGTCGGCAGGCGTCGCGACGCTGAGCGTCGGCAGGCGTCGCGGCGCTGGACGTCGGCAAGCGTCGCGGCGCTGGGCGTCGGTAGGCGTCGCGGCGCTGAGCGTCGGCAGGCGTCGCGGTGCTGGGCGTCGGCAGGCGTCGCGGCGTCGCGGCGCTGGGCGTCGGTAGGCGTCGTGGCGCTGGGCGTCGCGGTGCTGGATGTCGCGGCGCTGGGCGTCGCGGTGCTGGATGTCGCGGCGCTGGGCGTCGCGGCGCTGGGCGTCGGCAAGCGTCGCGGCGCTGGGCGTCGGTAGGCGTCGCGGCGCTGGGCGTCGGCAGGCGTCGCGACGCTGAGCGTCGGCAGGCGTCGCGGCGCTGGTCGTCGGCAGGCGTCGCGACGCTGAGCGTCGGCAGGCGTCGCGACGCTGAGCGTCGGCAGGCGTCACGGCGCTGGGCGTCGCGGTGCTGGGCGTCGGCAGGCGTCGCGACGCTGAGCGTCGGCAGGCGTCGCGGCGCTGGGCGTCGGCAGTTTAGATAAGTGGTGAAGCGCCGCGACGCCCAGCGCCGCGACATCGGGCGTCGGCAGGCGTCGCGGCGCTGGGCGTCGGCAGGCGTCGCGGCGCTGGGCGTCGCGGCGCTGGACGTCGGCAAGCGTCGCGGCGCTGGGCGTCGGTAGGCGTCGCGGCGCTGGGCGTCGGCAGGCGTCGCGACGCTGAGCGTCGGCAGGCGTCGCGACGCTGAGCGTCGGCAGGCGTCACGGCGCTGGGCGTCGCGGTGCTGGGCGTCGGCAGGCGTCGCGACGCTGAGCGTCGGCAGGCGTCGCGGCGCTGGGCGTCGGCAGTTTAGATAAGTGGTGATAGCCTACTGTACGTGTAGTGCGGGGGCATGCATTTATATACATTATGTAAAGTCAAAGGACGGTTTCATTTATTCAATGATCGGTATTAGGGTGTCACATAAACGGTATTAGGCACACACCCGATATTTTGGGTCGGTAATAGGTACATGGCCCTTTTTCTTTTATTTTATTTTTAATTTTTTAAGTAATTCTTAAAACAGTTGTTCTTAGACATGATTAAAAGAATACGCAATTTTAGTACTCGAAAAAATATTTTGATTGGCGCTACATAATATGCTTATTTTTTTGACATCAACCTGAACTATGCTTAAACTGGCGGTAATGGGTGCGTTTACGTTACTTTGCCGCTGTAAAGAGAACCTTCCGTTGCTACTCTATTGTTATGCCTTTCACCAAATTTAGTCCAGTAGTTTTGGACTTTTGAATCGTGGTTTTGGTCTCTGGGTCTGGTCTCTGGCTGTGGCCTTTATCGAGTGCGACGTATTTTGAGACGTACAAATAAAAAAAAATAGGAAATAAATGATGAGAGTAAAGATAAAAGCTGACAATAGCAGAAACTTTATTACAAAAAACCATGAGATTGTCTTTATTTCCAAGAAATTGGTCTACATAATTGATAGGAAGTAATAAAACACTGGTGAGTGGTGGGTTGTTCTCAAATTTGACACTGACATTTGACTTGACGCTCGCGTGTTCGATTTTGAACTCTATTGTATTACCCCAGAGTTCAATTCCCAGTGCTCTGTTCTCTCAATCCAGAAATGCATAGGTACAATAATGGTCAAGGTAGAGCC
Organism: Celastrina argiolus; assembly: GCA_905187575.2. Classification (NCBI taxonomy): domain Eukaryota; kingdom Metazoa; phylum Arthropoda; class Insecta; order Lepidoptera; family Lycaenidae; genus Celastrina; species Celastrina argiolus. The sequence goes on from LR994597.1 coordinate 1,690,470, forward strand.
GTGGTCGTACCCACTTATAAAATGTAAGCGTCAGCTCACATCGAAATATGGTAGAAAATATAGAACTTGAAAATATTATATTCGTATTGGATGCCAATAGTGCGACTTTACCTTGACAATTTTTGTACCCACGCATTTCTGGAACTCATTTATTTTCTTGGTTTAGCCTTTTAAGACCCGTTTTTGCGAAGTCAGGTTATGGTTTTTTTTATTTTGTATCGAAATCTGGTCATAATCAGGCTTACTCCCGACACAAACGAGAATCGAATCAGTTCGATCTCAACGGCTTTTAGTATCTTATTTACTGGATTACTTTGAAACTAACCAGGATAAAGAAAATCGTTAGATCGTAACTTTTTGTACACCCGACCATATCAATCGACTGAGAATCAAAATAAGCAAACATCAATTTATTCGAGAGTACACGGCACGAACGAATCTGAATCAAAATCGAATCAGTTTGGAGAGTAAGGCCCCAGGCCCTGACGTCACTGCGACCCGTTATTAGACTCACCCTCCAGCCAGCTCATGAACTGAACGAATAATGATTGGGGTGCTGCGAAATTCCCTTGCGAAAGAGTACCTGCCATCCAAGGTCTTATTTATTTGACTACTGACTGACTTTGAATATTCACAGCTATATTCCATACTAGCTGTTCCCGCGACTTCGTTCGCGTGGTGTTGAGTGACTTAAGCCGTTTATGCAGCGCATGCAACGAAAGTCCCCAAATGTGAATAATTTTCCCCGTTTTTGCAACATTTCTCATTGACGCTTCGCTCCTATTGGTCGCAGCGTAATGTTATATAGCCTAAAGCCTTCCTCTATAAATGGACTATCCAACAAAAAAATATTTTTTATTACTCATGCGGGATAAGTAGCATCTTGGCGCCCGCTGTTGCGGTTGAAAACGAGCCGTTTGCCCATTCTAAAATTTGAGTGCGAAAAGTAAACTTTTCTAACGTAAGAAGTAAACTGGAGTACTGTTCTACTGTATGGAATCCATTTTACATGGTGCATATTGACAGAATTGAAAGTGTTCAACAAAAAATTGTCCACCATTTGTCCCATAGATTTTGTAACTCCTTGCGTGGTTGCTCATACGACAAGAAACTGCAATACTTTGGTATGGTAAGTTAAGAATCTCGAAGACACATTTTAGACTTGTTATTTCTATATCAATTAATAAACAATAAAATAGACTGCATGTTTCTCCTTTCTTCATTAAATTTCTACCTCTCAGTGAGATCTTCTCGGGAACTGGTACCCCTTTTTCGACCTAATTATCCCAAAACTAATCTTGGTAAAAATAGCCCAATAACTAGACTTACGTGTAAATACAATGAACTATCGTTGAGGATTTCGGATCTTGATATAAACCATGATCTCTTCCGTAGTTTTAAATCAAAGATTCACAAATTCTTTCAGTCCACTGGTGTTACTTAAATATCTTAATTATCTTGTAATTTTTATCTATTATTTTGAATTTTATACTGTATTTTATTTTATTATGTGTTTGGCCTTAGTATGTGTAAAAAAATAAGTATTACGAATGTTGACATCGCTATCAATTGTTATTATTATGATTATGATTTGATTTTAATTTTATGTAATTCTTTTTAATTGTTAATGTTAATTTACCTAATTTTAATTTAATTTATATTTTCTTTTTGCATGATGAAATGACCTGTAGGTAATTAAAAGTACAATTAGCTCTTTCTTAATAATATTAAAATGTATTTATATGATGAATTATTGTAACTTTTGTTGGTTATTCATAGTAAATAAATAAATAATATCCTTAAATGTTTATGTCACAGTTTAAACTCATTTTTTTATGATTTTTTTTTTTGCGACATTTCACCTGCATCGATTCATGTCTTCAATTCACAATCGATTTCTTTACTTCACGGAGCTATCAAAATATGTTCCTGCTTGGGCTTATTAACCACGTACCTGCCAACTTTCTCATGACTAAATAAACTGTGTGAACAAAAACAGTACAAATAGTATTAAAATGTCATAACAAAAGGTTTGTTATTACGTCGGTAGTACGTTTTTGCTGTACGTTTTAACGTTCCACTTTTTTGTTAATTGATTTTATCTTTTAAAAATGGAAGATTTTTATATTGTTATTTATTTTATTATAGCAACTTGTGTTATAATGCAAGGTCGCAATGCTTGGGGTTTATGTACTTAACATTTATGTACGTACTTTAAAAATGATTTATGAAAACTAATTAAAAAATATTAATTGTTTAGATAAACTATAAAAAAAATATGAAAAAATGACTAAGTAAACATAAGTTTTAATTAATATGATTTTTAAGTGTGTGTGTCTGTGGCTTAGCTCCCAAACGGATGAACCGATTTTGATGTAGTTTTTTTGTTTGAAAACTGACGTGATTGAGAGTGTAGTTACCTGTAATAATTTATCATCATCAGATCGCGCACTGTTTCACAATTTAGAGGTTATTTAAAAGCAAAAACATTTTTTTAATACATTTTGTTTAATACATACATACATTACATTTTAATACGCCTTGTTTATGTTATGCAGTAACAAAATGGTAAAAACCATTTATTATTATATAGTCGTAAGAATAACAAACATAATTCAAAAAACAATTTCAAGAATGAGAAAATGTAAGTATAGTTATATCCTAAAGTTATAGTGACAGTTCCTTTTGCACCTTGTATACAGGCTATAATATTAATGTGTGATAATACTTTAGGGAGGGATGGGTCCCGTATTTAGAGTTTACGCTGAAAGAGTTACTTTTTTTAATTATTTTATGGGAAAATTTATGATGTTGGGCATTTCTGATACAAATATCAAAGTTAAAAGTAAGTAGTAACTTTCACAGTATACTCTACCTAAGAGGCACATAGACAACCCAAAGTGTTATCACTCATTTATTTGACATGTAGTATAAGAACGAATAAATAATTAATTTCAAATAAGTAGGTAGGTACTACGGATATCTTTTGTAAATTGTATAAATATTGTAAATGATGTGGAGTTACACTGCCCTGTTTGTTACACAGTAATGTATTTTTAATCTATTATTATAGAGACAATCAATAAAATAAAAAAAAACAATTACCTATTGATTGTACTCAAAGGATTTTTTATGGAACCTTTCGAAGAAATAGATTAATTAAATAAATAAAGGACATCGTATAATTATCACATAACACTGACACCACGCGACGCGAGGTCGGTTAACAATTTAATTGACGTTAATAAATCTCCACTTAATTACTAACAATGAATAATATCTATATTTTTTCACTTTTATACGTGAAAAACAATAGCTGTTGCTAACCGCCTGTTTTACGTTACATAACAGTGTTGGTGGCTTTTAATTAACATAAACATAATATATAGGTATATATTTAGCTAAATATTAGAGTATAGGTATAACTAAATATGGTTTTTACTGAGTACAGCTGTTATAGCCCAGGGAACATTTGAAAGGCACTTTCAAAGAAGCTTTTATTCTCTTATTATAACTTAGTTGCTTCGCAATAAATTACATAGCAACTATTTAGTAAAGTTTTGTCCCGTTGATGGTAGAGAGCTTCAATATGTTAGAGAAATATTTTTACTAGATCTGCAATCCCTAATTCATGCATATTTTAAACTAGACGTTTCCTGCTACTTTGTACGCGCTATATAAAATGCCACAGTAATCGTACATTTTGTAAGCTGTAAAAACACAACTTTTTTATTATAATAATATACAAATAGCATACCTACCTACCATGTGTTAATCCAGCATGTAAACTACCATGTCAAAACATTCATCAAAATCCGTTAAGCAGTTTTGCGTGCAGAACTAACACAAAATTTTATTGTAAAAAAAAATTGAGAACTATTTTAAGCATAAATATGCCACCAGCAAAGTTTATTTTATGAATTTTGACTTTTGTTTTATTACAAGTAGCTTGTAAAAAACATTTTTAAAAATCTATTTCCTATCTTGCTAAAATATAGGCCCGTGCTAATTTCTTACGCCGCCGCTGCGCCGGTTCTTCTCGACAGGTTGGGGTTTTGAACCAGGAAGCTTTTCGAGTTGACATTCCGAGAAAAACTTGTTATGTTTTATTTGGAAAAAAAAAATCATATACGTTTTTTATTAATGTAACAACAAAAAAATATGAAAGCTACTTTTTTCAGATTCTCTAACAGGTTTTACACATCCCAGGGACAATTACAAAACCTAATTACCAACTAGTATTCAGCATTCAGTATCGCATGTAATTACAATCGAGGAAACAGATGTAGGCCTCCTCTGCTCCTCACGTCGTACTCATTGCTGAGGGTCGTGATACCCGCACGGAATTATCTGTGACAATCTTGCACACACGATCTTTGGCAGAATGGAGAGCGTCATGAATTTTGAATGTAGGCCTAGAGTAGATCAATTTAACATTTTAAAATTATACATTTTAAAAACAGTCGTTGTACATTTTTTAAATTTTTGTATTTGATTTCTTACTTTTTGAGATTAACAGAGTTTTAGGTTATTTAAAATGCAATTTTTTCAAACATCTTGGTTTTTTGGAAGATTACTTCCTACTTAGTTTATTAAAAAAATTGTGAAATTGTAAAAAAACATCCTGCGGGCTTACTCCCGACACAATCGGGAATCGAATCAGGTGGATCTCAACGGCTTTTGGTATTTTATCTGATGAAACTGAAACTGACCAGGATAAAGAAAATCGTTAGATCGTAACTTTTTGTACTCCCGACTATATCAATCGACTGAGAATATTATCTTCTATACATATAATAAATCTGTAGAGGGGTCATGTCTGTACATTAAGAATATTTAAGTGAAAATTAAAAAAAGGGGGTCTATATAAGCCACAGAACCTAAAAATAACATTTTTGAAAAAAATGTCTGTCTGTCTGTCTGTCTGTCTGTCTGTCTGTCTGTCTGTCTGTCTGTCTGTCTGTCCATATGGGAATGTTTGTCGTCGCATCACGCTAAAACCACTGTATGGAATGAAATGAAATTTGGCAGGCAGGTAGCTTACGACCTGAAGAGCATTATTGGAAATTATTATCCCGAAAAACGAAAGGGTTCCCGTGGGATCTTCAAAAAATTGTAGCTACCTATTGGACGGTATTACAGCCAAACTACTCAACGTATTTAAATGAAATTCGGTAGGCAGGTAGCTTATGACTTGAAGAGCATTATTGAAAATTGTTATCCCGAAAAACGAAAGGGTTCCCGTGGGATCTTCAAAAAATTGTAGCTACCTATTTGACGGTATTTCAACCAAACTACTCAACGTATTTAAATGAAATTCGGTAGGCAGGTAGCTTATGACTTGAAGAGCATTATTAAAAATTGTTATCCCGAAAAACGAAAGGGTTCCCGTGGGATCTTCAAAAAATTGTAGCTACCTGTTTGACGGTATTTCAGCCAAACTACTCAAAGTATTTAAATGAAATTCGGCAGGCAGGTAGCTTATGACCTGAAGAGCATTATTGGAAATTGTTATCCCGAAAAACGTAAGGGTTCCCGTGGGATCTTCAAAAAATTGTAGCTACCTATTTGACGGTATTTCAGCCAAACTACTCAACGTATTTAAATGAAATTTGGCAGGCTGGTAGCTTATGATCTGAAAAGCATTACTAGAAAATTATTATCCCGAAAAACGAAAGGGTTCCCATGGGATCTTCAAAAAATTGTAGCTACCTATTTGAAGGTATTTCAGCCAAACTACTCAACGTATTTAAATGAAATTCGGTAGGCAGGTAGCTTATGACTTGAAGAGCATTATTGGAAATTATTATCCCGAAAAACGAAAGGGTTCCCGTGGGATCTTCAAAAAATTGTAGCTACCTATTTGACGGTATTTCAGTCAAACTACTCAACGTATTTAAATGAAATTTGGCAGGCAGGTAGCTTATGATCTGAAGAGCATTATTGGAAATTGTTATCCCGAAAAACGAAAGGGTTCCCGTGGGATCTTCAAAAAATTGTAGCTACCTATTTGACGGTATTTCAGTCAAACTACTCAACGTATTTAAATGAAATTTGGCAGGCAGGTAGCTTATAATCTGAAGAGCATTATTGGAAATTGTTATCCCGAAAAACGAAAGGGTTCCCGTGGGATCTTCAAAAAATTGTAGCTACCTATTTGACGGTATTTCAGACAAACTACTCAAGGTATTTAAATGAAATTTGGCAGGCAGGTAGCTTATGACTTGAAGAGCATTATTGGAAATTGTTATCCCGAAAAACGAAAGGGTTCCCGTGGGATCTTCAAAAAATTGTAGCTACCTATTTGACGGTATTTCAACCAAACTACTCAACGTATTTAAATGAAATTCGGTAGGCAGGTAGCTTATGACTTGAAGAGCATTATTAAAAATTGTTATCCCGAAAAACGAAAGGGTTCCCGTGGGATCTTCAAAAAATTGTAGCTACCTGTTTGACGGTATTTCAGCCAAACTACTCAAAGTATTTAAATGAAATTCGGCAGGCAGGTAGCTTATGACCTGAAGAGCATTATTGGAAATTGTTATCCCGAAAAACGTAAGGGTTCCCGTGGGATCTTCAAAAAATTGTAGCTACCTATTTGACGGTATTTCAGCCAAACTACTCAACGTATTTAAATGAAATTTGGCAGGCTGGTAGCTTATGATCTGAAAAGCATTACTAGAAAATTATTATCCCGAAAAACGAAAGGGTTCCCATGGGATCTTCAAAAAATTGTAGCTACCTATTTGAAGGTATTTCAGCCAAACTACTCAACGTATTTAAATGAAATTTGGCAGGCAGGTAGCTTATGACCTGAAGAGCATTATTGGAAATTATTATCCCGAAAAACGAAAGGGTTCCCGTGGGATCTTCAAAAAATTGTAGCTACCTATTTGACGGTATTTCAGTCAAACTACTCAACGTATTTAAATGAAATTTGGCAGGCAGGTAGCTTATGATCTGAAGAGCATTATTGGAAATTGTTATCCCGAAAAACGAAAGGGTTCCCGTGGGATCTTCAAAAAATTGTAGCTACCTATTTGACGGTATTTCAGTCAAACTACTCAACGTATTTAAATGAAATTTGGCAGGCAGGTAGCTTATAATCTGAAGAGCATTATTGGAAATTGTTATCCCGAAAAACGAAAGGGTTCCCGTAGGATCTTCAAAAAATTGTAGCTACCTATTTGACGGTATTTCAGCCATACTACTCAACGTATTTAAATGCAATTTGGCAGGCAGGTAGCTTATAATCTGAAGAGCATTATTGGAAATTATTATCCCGAAAAACGAAAGGGTTCCCGTGGGATCTTCAAAAAATTGTAGCTACCTATTGGACGGTATTACAGCCAAACTACTCAACGTATTTAAATGAAATTCGGCAGGCAGGTAGCTTATGACTTGAAGAGCATTATTGGAAATTGTTATCCCGAAAAACGAAAGGGTTCCCGTGGGATCTTCAAAAAATTGTAGCTACCTATTTGACGGTATTTCAACCAAACTACTCAACGTATTTAAATGAAATTCGGTAGGCAGGTAGCTTATGACCTGAAGAGCATTATTGGAAATTGTTATCCCGAAAAACGTAAGGGTTCCCGTGGGATCTTCAAAAAATTGTAGCTACCTATTTGACGGTATTTCAGCCAAACTACTCAACGTATTTAAATGAAATTTGGCAGGCTGGTAGCTTATGATCTGAAAAGCATTACTAGAAAATTATTATCCCGAAAAACGAAAGGGTTCCCATGGGATCTTCAAAAAATTGTAGCTACCTATTTGAAGGTATTTCAGCCAAACTACTCAACGTATTTAAATGAAATTTGGCAGGCAGGTAGCTTATGACCTGAAGAGCATTATTGGAAATTATTATCCCGAAAAACGAAAGGGTTCCCGTGGGATCTTCAAAAAATTGTAGCTACCTATTTGACGGTATTTCAGTCAAACTACTCAACGTATTTAAATGAAATTTGGCAGGCAGGTAGCTTATGATCTGAAGAGCATTATTGGAAATTGTTATCCCGAAAAACGAAAGGGTTCCCGTGGGATCTTCAAAAAATTGTAGCTACCTATTTGACGGTATTTCAGTCAAACTACTCAACGTATTTAAATGAAATTTGGCAGGCAGGTAGCTTATAATCTGAAGAGCATTATTGGAAATTGTTATCCCGAAAAACGAAAGGGTTCCCGTAGGATCTTCAAAAAATTGTAGCTACCTATTTGACGGTATTTCAGCCATACTACTCAACGTATTTAAATGCAATTTGGCAGGCAGGTAGCTTATAATCTGAAGAGCATTATTGGAAATTATTATCCCGAAAAACGAAAGGGTTCCCGTGGGATCTTCAAAAAATTGTAGCTACCTATTGGACGGTATTACAGCCAAACTACTCAACGTATTTAAATGAAATTCGGCAGGCAGGTAGCTTATGACTTGAAGAGCATTATTGGAAATTGTTATCCCGAAAAACGAAAGGGTTCCCGTGGGATCTTCAAAAAATTGTAGCTACCTATTTGACGGTATTTCAACCAAACTACTCAACGTATTTAAATGAAATTCGGTAGGCAGGTAGCTTATGACTTGAAGAGCATTATTGAAAATTGTTATCCCGAAAAACGAAAGGGTTCCCGTGGGATCTTCAAAAAATTGTAGCTACCTATTTGACGGTATTACAGCCAAACTACTCAACGTATTTAAATGAAATTCGGCAGGCAGGTAGCATATGACTTGAAGAGCATTATTGAAAATTGTTATCCCGAAAAACGAAAGGGTTCCCGTGGGATCTTCAAAAAATTGTAGCTACCTATTTGACGGTATTTCAGACAAACTACTCAACGTATTTAAATGAAATTTGGCAGGCAGGTAGCTTATGACTTGAAGAGCATTATTGGAAATTGTTATCCCGAAAAACGAAAGGGTTCCCGTGGGATCTTCAAAAAATTGTAGCTACCTATTTGACGGTATTTCAACCAAACTACTCAACGTATTTAAATGAAATTCGGTAGGCAGGTAGCTTATGACTTGAAGAGCATTATTGAAAATTGTTATCCCGAAAAACGAAAGGGTTCCCGTGGGATCTTCAAAAAATTGTAGCTACCTGTTTGACGGTATTTCAGCCAAACTACTCAAAGTATTTAAATGAAATTCGGCAGGCAGGTAGCTTATGACCTGAAGAGCATTATTGGAAATTGTTATCCCGAAAAACGTAAGGGTTCCCGTGGGATCTTCAAAAAATTGTAGCTACCTATTTGACGGTATTTCAGACAAACTACTCAATGTATTTAAATGAAACTTGGCACAAAGGTAGATTGTAACATGAAATAACCAACATAATATTTTTAACCGACTTACAAAAAAGGAGGAGGTTTCTCAATTCGTAAATATATGTTTGTTTTTTATGTTTCTTCGCGGATATCTTCATCGTTTCTGAAACAATTTTAATTTTTTTTTATGTTGTGTAGGGTATAATTTAAATTTGGTCCCATTGTCACCAAAATGGTGAACTGCTGATGGAATCCGTGAGGAATCGAAGGAAATCCTCAAAATTTATGTGGAATAATATATTGATTTTGATTTTTTCTAATGTAGTCTAAGCATATGTTACCAAACAATAAGGTTTTGCACCATATCCTGGATCTATAATATCAAAAAATTTCGCGTTTCAGTATAACTATATATATATATATATATTGAAAAATTTCGCGCTGCTCTGGCTTACGCCAGAGCAGCGGTAAACTATATAATATACAATATACATAATATATATATATAATTCAAAAATTGCGCCGCTCTGGCTTTTATAAAAAAAAATAGTAGAAAGAGAAAAAGTCTACCTAGCCTAGCCTGGCAGGCTAGGTAGACTTTTTCTCTTTCTACTATTTTTTTTATCTAATCAAAATAAATAAAATAAAAAAAGTTTTTGTTTTTCATTTTCCGTCTTCAAATAATCGTCGTCTGATCATTCCAGAATTATCCCTACTCAGTCATAGACTGAGTAGGGATAATTCTACCCATCTGGATCTGGATGGGTATAGACCCATCACTAAAAATCTGAAAATTAAATAATTTTAAACAAAAAAAAACGACTTCAAAACGTAAACTAAAAGGAACAATTAAATTTACTTCGCACAAAGTAATACTTATTTTCCAGTACAAATGAAAATAATTATTACTTTGTGCGAAGTAATTTATTATTATACTTAGGTTTTGCAAATACGATTAATAAAGTATAGGCGTAGGATAGTTTGTTTTCAAGATATGAATGAGATGTCATAGGTACATTTAAATTAGAAAAGGTACATTTAAATATAAGTAAGATTTATGTTTTTCATGATATTTTTATTTATTAGTTTTCATGCTAGGGTACGGCTTGGGTTTTTTCTTTCTTTTGGACTTTTGTTATTTTGTCGTCTAAAGGAAGTTAGTACTTTAACCGTAAAGTCCCTAAGTAGGGTACATGTTTGTTAGCGTAGGTAATTAATAAATAAAAAACCGGGCAAGTCCGAGTTGGAATTGCGCACCGAGAGTAGACTTTTAAAAAATTTGGCGCTCGGCGCCAGCAGCGTAGCGTCGGTGTGAAAACGATCATCGTCTGCAGTCGCTGCGGCGTAAAGTCCATACAAATCTCAGTACAGAGATCTTCGTCGCGTATATGAGCGTACTATCAAGTAGTCCCGTTCGCATAAAAGAAAAAAAAATATTATACATACAGACGAATTGAGAACCTCCTCCTTTTTTTGAAGTCGGTTAATAATACACGGTCATTTTTCGAGCTGGTAGTAGGAATTGTTAGCATTTTCTTAGAAAAAATACCTCAAAACATTTACGTCAAAAACGGCCATTATTTGACAGTAAACTATTATTATTACTCCATCGGCCTACTTCTTTTGCCTATGCACGTCTAATACCGTGTATAAAGAAGCATTACTATAAATTAGTGATTTTAAATATCCAAACGACAGTGTTCATAAACTAAAAATGTATTTGAACTGCTGCCCTAAATCACTTTTCCACGCGTACGAAGTCGCGGGCACAGCTAGTATAATAATATAATCAGTTTGGAGAGTAAGGCCCCAGAATTCCCTGCAGTAAGCGACCGATGCCGATATCCCATAATATACAAATTATAATCAAAACGTTAACAAATAGATTCAATTCCACCTAATCATTATTAGGTACTTATTGTCCTGTAAAGTGCTGATCTATTTGCTGACGTTTAGCTTTACTTTATAAGCTATGCAATATTTTTTCCTTGTCTGTCAAGTGCATTTCCTAACGCAACAGACGAAGATAAAACATAGTATAGCCATGCCCTACCATCCCATACAATATATGTTTGATACAAAAAAAATGCAATAGATATCACCACTATTAACGTTTGTAAATTATAAAATGTAAATATGCCGAATTAAGTACAAATATACATTTAAATAAAGATAAGCATATTTTTTAAACATAACATCACATTAAGCTAAATTCAACTTCGTAATTAAGAAGCAGATACGAAACGAAATTAGTAATTAGTATTTTCCAATAGTGGCGCTAGATTCCGTGCCTGGACTTATAGCAAATCGAATTGCCAGTATTAGGGTGATACCATTTTCTAGTACTAGGTCGTGTCTCCGTTATATATCTACTTTGTGGTATTATAGCTTACGTCGTTTCAGCTATGACGTTCACTGCTGGACATAAGCCTCCCCAAAGTATTTCATGGAGTAGTTGCCTATACTCGCCACGCTTGGCAGGCGGGCTGGGGAGCTTTAACAATACAATGTCTAGAAAACAATGCTGCCCATTTCCGGGTATATCCCTCTGTCGCCTTTTACGACACCCAGGGGGTTGGTTGATAGGGAGGTGCTAATTTCGCTTTAGCATACATCGCATAGCTTGTACAGTGTAAATATCTTTATTACTAAAGAGGTAATTTTTAGTACATCATCATCAGTCCAGGGTCAACGCGCGGAAGGTGCCAACAGTGCCGGCGTAGAGGTCGTTGAATTTGTACTGGGAGCGCAGACCCTCGTCCGTGCTGGCCTGGGCCATGGTCTTCATGAACTGTCTGTGGGCCTCAGTGGAGAGCTGGTCCAGGTAATCCACTGGAATAGGAAAGATATAACATTAAGTCTTCCTACTCCTCCTATTTTTCTTCTCATTAATTTCGTTGCGGGTCCTAAGAAAAGGAAAGATGTTAGGACACTTGATACGGCACGACAACTTTATTAGAGGAATAATTGATGGAAAGATAGAAAGAAGGTAGAAGAAAACGTGGAAGTCCGAGAAGAACTTTATGGACCAGGTGAAGGAGAAAGTGATGGTCGTGTCATATCAGGAGGTCAAGAGAAGGGCGGAGTGCAGAGAGGAATGGAGAACACTTCACCGACAAGAGCAAAGCTCTTAAGTTAGGAGAAGAAGTCCTAAGGCAGATTTAGCTGGTCTCTCGGGCAACCCTGAGATCATATCAAAGGGTTTGTCGTGGTTAGTAACCGCTGTCGATCCTGGCTCACAGAAGTTGCAGTGATCGGAATTTGAGGTGAGCCAATACCGTAAAAAAGTAACATTAGTTATTACAATAATAGCAGCTTCCTCATTTTGTTAAAACGAGTTACACTGGAGTTAGTTAACAGTGCCCAAGTGCGTGTGCAATACACAAGAGCTCTCTATACTCTATTGCTCTTATTGTTGGGATAGCTGGAGTGAGATCGTGGCGCCGGACCGACTGCTTACCAGGGGCCAGCATATATTGGCATGTAAGTCCTGCGCCTGATCTCTCGGTCAAGTCGGCCATACATCCCAGTGAATTACGAGAGTGAAGGAAGAGACTTCATGTGCAATGCGCATACACTTGGATACTATAAAGTTACTCCTGGGTATAACATTATAGAAGTTGGTCGTCCAGGACTTACAGCATTCGCACAACATAGTCCAGAGGAATGACAAGTCAATACGTCTACAACCATGTGCGGGTTTCCTCACGATGTTTTCCTTCACCGTTAGTTATATGTGACGTATCATGACGATATAATATATCCACCTCCCTCGCACTCACCCTGCAACTCTTTTAGCGTTTTCTCCCCACCCCCGTACTCCTTAGGCAGTATGTCCTTAGGGTAGTGTTGGTGCAGTTCTTCTGGGGTCCTGACCACGGATATTCTGTCCGCCGTCTTCTTCTTGAGTAAGGGTTTGACGATGCCCAGCAGCACGTTGACCACGGAGGACGATGTGAGACAGTGCACTCTGTTGATGCGGAGTTGGAAGCATTCCTGGAAAGAGAATTAGTGAAATGAGGCTCGTTTTATTTGTATCATATTGATATCGATAACAACATTCATCCACAGAACAAAATAGAAATGGTACATATACGAGCCGAAACGCGAAACGCTCATAAGACTACACATTCTAAGGCGGTTTTTTCACCAGTAATGAGCAAAGGTGCGTCGCGAGGAATGTGTTTTCCCAGAACTAATATAGTTAATCGCTTCGCCTGGCTTATGATCCTGAATCCGGAATCTGAATCCTGAATCCGGCGCTATATATACAACATCTGAAAACTAGGACAGCGGGCTTCGGCCTGACCGAGCATACCACCGAGTAAGGTCGTAGATTTCCCTTTGGAGTATTCCCACACATCATCACTTATTACTGATGGAAAAGCAGCTTAATAGTTGATTTCGGCTTCAATTGTTAAGTTTCTGGCCAACAAGGATAATAAACTTTTTTTGACCATAACAGTCTTTAAAGCTGTTAGTCACTTAAGGATTACAGTTATTTCTAAGTCGGTATCGTGCCCACCAGTCCATAGGTGTCAGGTCTCACCGTGCATATCTGGTAGCTGGTCTTTAAGTCGTTGAAGTTGGTCGTGAGCGCCTCCTTGATGTCACCCTCCGTCATGTCGATCACCATGTCCACGGCGCGGTGGTAGTCCTGCATTCGAAGGTACTCCACCATCTGAAGAAGTTAATAAAAGATGGCTTAAAAAACTTGACGCCTTTTTTAATTTGCTATACCCTGTGTCACTCTCACAGTAAACAGGAATCTAACGACATTTAGTTCCCAGTTCACCAACGCGGCTTGTTTAAATACTATGCCTTCTCATTTATTGACAAGAAATACGAGAGGGATATCACGATATTCTCTATCTTCCTTCACTCATAGCACAGTGGGACCGACACGACTGGCGCAGGATCGACTTTTTACATGCCCGCCCAAGGCATGGATCATCTTTCTTATCAGACAATCAGGTGAGCAGCCTACATTGTCCTAACCAAACTTGAAAACAACATTTTTTGTTGTTCCAACGCGGGAAGCCCAAAACCCAAGCCAAAGCGGCTCTAAACTACTAGACCACAGAGGCACGACCTATATATGTCGCAGTCATCTAATTAAATCAGCTATTTCATTGAGTGACTAGCGTTTTTATCGAATGACGACATTTAATTGAAAGACTAGGCCGAACATTGATTGTACAATCGTCACTCAACGTCCAATTAGTTAGCGGATTGTAACATAGCCCTTATATGAGAGCGGACATAAAATCAGTCAGGTGACTGAATTTTACTAAAAGCGAATCTATCAATCCCGACTCCACGTAGTACTTGTCTGTCAACCCCTAGAGTGTATATTTAAGCGCGTAGGCGCGGAGGGAGAGCAGCCCCCGCCCGCCGTAACGAAATGCAGAAACCACTGTGGCGGCGGAGGCTGGTCGCCGGAGGCGACCAGAAAGCCGGGGCTGCCTAAGGCGAGTGTTGGTTGATGTCATTCGTTACGCATGGGCGAAGGGGCTGCATTTCCCGCAGCGCCGGAGACGTCACAGACCGACATTGTCCCAAAAACAAATCTCCACGTAGAACTTGTCTGTTTTATCTAACCTCTAAACTACAACTGTAAATATTTTCTTAACTAGTGGTTGCTGAGTAGAGGGGAGGGTAGGGGGGATTTCCTTTGTCCCCTTACCGCCGTCTCCACCTTTCTCCCCTGTTTTACTCCTGGAAATATCCCGGAAACACAGACATAACCTCAAAACTTCAACCATAAATATCTTCCAAACTAGTAGTCTCCTAAAGGTGGGAGTGGTAGGGGGGGGTTCTCCCCCTCCCCTCCTCCCCCTCCCCCTCCCTCCACCCCCCAATTAAGAGGGATTTATACTAAATTTTTTCCAGTTCCTCTTTTTTTGGAAGTCGGTTAAAAAATCGGAAAATTATTCGGTAACAAACATAAAAAAAACCTACTTATTCATCGAATTGAGAAAGCTAATCCTTTTTTGGAAGTCGGTTAAAATTAAATCGGACTAAATGACGTTCAGTCAATGACTACATGACTAAATGACGTTCAATCAATGTTCGGTCAAGACATTGGACGTTACAATAAACAACTTGACAAGTTGTCCTTTAGTCTTTCAATTAAATGTCGTCATTCGATAAAAACGCTAGTCACTCAATGAAATAGCTGATTTAATTAGATGACTGCGACATATACATGGTAAGCTAAAGTGGTAGCAATCATAGACTAAGTAATTGGTCTATGGTAGTAATAAACTTATTGATAAGGAGTAAAGTGTATCTCACAGCGAACGAAGTCTTGTAGAAGAGGTCCACCACTTTGGGGGCGAAGGAATTAAACTTGACGAAGATGACGCGGGTGTGGTCCGGCGTCTGCTGCGGCAGCACCAGCTGGTACCTGAAACGTGCAGGTCCTAATTAGTGTGTAAATGTTGAAAAGTAAAAATTTTTTTTTTGGTTCTTGACACAAAAAAATAATAAAATACATTTCCAAAATGAGGAAAGGTAGTATAATCGTATACCAAAGTTATAGTGACTGCTCTTTTTACACCGTGTATAATATTTCTAGATTGGTTACAATTTATAACTACAAAATGCACATTAATTGTCAAGTTTTTGTTTGTAAACTGTACCTAATTAAGAATATGGAATTTCCAATTTAGGTAAAATTATTCTTCACTCTTTGTTAGATTATTTAAATTACAATTTAAATAGCAGTGCATGTCAGACAATAATATTACCATAGTTTATATGAGGTGCCAAATCAAAAAATGCTCTACGCGTCAATCTCTTTACACTAAAGGTAGTAGGAACTTATTATCATATCCCAAAGTTATAGTGAGTGTTCTTTTAACACCCGTTACGTATATATATATATTAACTATATGTGTATGGTAGCTACTAGCTAGAGAGGCCACCTCCTCTCCTCTTATGTTATCCTGGTACTCCGTTTTATTCTGCAGCCCGGTGGCGCCCTCCCATCTCTGTCTGTCTGTCTGTATATATATGTATATTATGGTAGCTACTAGCTAGAGAGGCCACCTCCTCTCCTCTTATGTTATCCTGGTACTCCGTTTCATTCTGCAGCCCGGTGGCGCCCTCCCATCTCTGTCTGTCTGTCTGTATACATATGTATATGGTAGGTACTAGCTAGAGAGGCCACCTCCTCTCCTCTTATGTTATCCTGGTACTCCGTTTCATTCTGCAGCCCGGTGGCGCCCTCCCATCTCTGTCTGTCTGTCTGTCTGTATATATGTATATGGTAGCTACTAGCTAGAGAGGCCACCTCCTCTCCTCTTATGTTATCCTGGTACTCCGTTTCATTCTGCAGACCGGTGGCGCCCTCCCATCTCTGTCTGTCTGTCTGTCTGTCTGTCTGTATATATATGTATATGGTAGCTACTAGCTAGAGAGGCCACCTCCTCTCCCCTTATGTTATCTTGGTACTCCGTTTCATTCTGCAGCCCGGTGGCGCCCTCCCATCTCTGCCTGTCTGTCTGTATACATAATATGTATATGGTAGGTACTAGCTAGAGAGGCCACCTCCTCTACTCTTATGTTATCCTGGTACTCCGTTTCATTCTGCAGCCCGGTGGCGCCCTCCCATCTCTGTCTGTCTTTCTGTCCGTCTGTATATATATTAAAATGGTAGCTACTAGCTAGAGAGACCACCTCCTCTCCTCTTATTGTCCTGGTACTCCGTTTCATTCTGCAGCCCGGTGGCACCCTCCCATCTCTGTCTGTATGTCTGTCTGTCTGTCTGTCTGTCTGTCTGTATATATATCTATATGGTAGCTACTAGCTAGAGAGGCCACCTCCTCTCCTCTTATGTTATCCTGGTACTCCGTTTCATTCTGCAGCACGGTGGCGCCCTCCCATCTCTGTCTGTCTGTCTGTCTGTATATTTATGTATATGGTAGCTACTAGCTAGAGAGGCCACCTCCTCTCCTCTTATGTTATCCTGGTACTCCGTTTCATTCTGCAGCCCGGTGGCGCCCTCCCTGTCTGTATGTCTGTCTGTCTGTCTGTATATATATATGTATATGGTAGCTACTAGCTAGAGAGGCCACCTCCTCTCCTCTTATGTTATCCTGGTACTCCGTTTCATTCTGCAACCCGGTGGCGCCCTCCCATCTCCTTCTGTATGTCTGTCTGTCTGTCTGTCTGTATATATATGTATATTATGGTAGCTACTAGCTAGAGAGGCCACCTCCTCTCCCCTTATGTTATCCTGGTACTCCGTTTCATTCTGCAGCCCGGTGGCGCCCTCCCATCTCCTTCTGTATGTCTGTCTGTCTGTCTGTCTGTCTGTCTGTCTGTATATATATGTATATTATGGTAGCTACTAGCTAGAGAGGCCACCTCCTCTCCTCTTATGTTATCCTGGTACTCCGTTTCATTCTGCAGCCCGGTGGCGCCCTCCCATCTCTGTCTGTATGTCAGTCTGTCTGTCTGTCTGTCTGTCTGTCTGTCTGTATATATATGTATATGGTAGCTACTAGCTAGAGAGGCCACCTCCTCTCCTCTGATGTTATCCTGGTACTCCGTTTCATTCTGCAGCCCGGTGGCGCCCTCCCATCTCTGTCTGTATGTCAGTCTGTCTGTATATATATGTATATGGTAGCTACTAAATAGCTAGAGAGGCCATCTCTTCTCCTCCTATGTTGTCCTGGTACTCCGTTTCATTCTGCAGCCCGGTGGCGCCCTCTCATTTCTGTCTGTCTGTCTGTCTGTATATATATGTATATGGTAGCTACTAGCTAGAGAGGCCACCTCCTCTCCTCTGATGTTATCCTGGTACTCCGTTTCATTCTGCAGCCCGGTGGCGCCCTCCCATCTCTGCCTGTCTGTCTGTCTGTATATATATGTATATGGTAGCTACTACCTAGAGAGACCACCTCCTCTCCTCTTATGTTATCCTGGTACTCCGTTTCATTCTGCAGCCCGGTGGCGCCCTCCCATCTCTGTCTGTATGTCAGTCTGTCTGTCTGTCTGTCTGTCTGTATATATATGTATATGGTAGCTACTAGCTAGAGAGGCCACCTCCTCTTATGTTATCCTGGTACTCCGTTTCATTCTGCAGCCCGGTGGTGCCCTCCCATCTCTGTCTGTATGTCTGTCTGTCTATCTGTCTGTCTGTATATGTATATGGTAGCTACTAGCTAGAGAGGCCACCTCCTCTCCTCTTATGTTATCCTGGTACTCCGTTTCATTCTGCAGTCCGGTGGCGCCCTCTCATCTCTGTCTGTCTGTCTGTCTGTCTGTATATATATGTATATGGTAGCTACTAGCTAGAGAGACCACCTCCTCTCCTATTATGTTATCCTGGTACTCCGTTTCATTCTGCAGTCCGGTGGCGCCCTCTCATCTCTGTCTGTCTGTCTGTATATATATGTATATGGTAGCTACTAGCTAGAGAGGCCACCTCCTCTCCTCTTATGTTATCCTGGTAATCCGTTTCATTCTGCAGCCCGGAGGCACCCTCCCATCTCTGTCTGTCTGTCTGTCTGTCTGTATATATATGTATATGGTAGCTACTAGCTAGAGAGACCACCTCCTCTCCTCCGTTTAATTCTGCAGCCCGCCCGGTGGCGCCCTCCCATCTCTGTCTGTCTGTCTGTCTGTATATATGTATATGTATATGGTAGCTACTAGCTAGAGAGGCCACCTCCTCTCCTCCTATGTTATCCTGGTACTCCGTTTCATTCTGCAGCCCGGTGGCGCCCTCCCATCTCTGTCTGTATGTCTGTCTGTCTGTATATATATGTATATGGTAGCTACTAGCTAGAGAGGCCACCTCCTCTCCTCTTATGTTATCCTGGTAATCCGTTTCATTCTGCAGCCCGGAGGCACCCTCCCATCTCTGTCTGTCTGTCTGTATATATATGTATATGGTAGCTACTAGCTAGAGAGACCACCTCCTCTCCTCCGTTTCATTCTGCAGCCCGGTGGCGCCCTCCCATCTCTGTCTGTCTGTCTGTATACATATGTATATGGTAGGTACTAGCTAGAGAGGCCACCTCCTCTCCTCCTATGTTATCCTGGTACTCCGTTTCATTCTGCAGCCCGGTGGCGCCCTCCCATCTCTGTCTGTCTGTCTGTCTGTATATATATGTATATGGTGGCTACTAGCTCAAGAGGCCACCTCCTCTCCTCCTATGTTATCCTGGTACTCCGTTTCATTCTGTCTGTCTGTCTATCTGTCTGTCTATATGGTAGCTACTAGCTAGAGAGGCCACCTCATTTGGCGGAAAACTTTTTTGTTTCTCTTGGCGGAATTCAAACTCGCGACGTTCGAACACCACGCGCCGCCACCACAAGAATACATACCCCATGCCGTTTAGGTCCAGGACCTCCTTCTTGACATCGATGAGTCGGAACTGCTCGGGAGTGAGGTTCCTGATGGTGCACAGCTTGTCCAGAGATGCCTTGGCTCGCTCCAGGGAACCCTTGGAGGCGACGATGGTGCCCTCCAGGTATTCAGGAGCTGGAATAAGATATCGACGTTTATTGTATTTAAAAAATATGATGGCTATAATTTATGCTAAAAGGTGGTGCGAGTTTCTTACGCCGGTTCTTCTCGCCGGGTTAGGGTTCCGAACCCCACCGGTAAATAAATTTATGTTTAAGAAAGTAGTCAAAGAACGTTTGTGTGCAAAAGCTTACTATAAAGTTAATGAGTATATGAGCACACCTTGGGAATAAAGTAGCCCCCTACAAATCTACTTGTATATGTTATTTAGTTTTAGTAATGACATATTTATATGTAAATCCTTTTTTTAAAAGAGAAATTTTCCATCTTTTTGGTAAAAGATGGCCTATGCGAGTTTCTTACGCCGGTTCTTCTTGCTGGGCTAGTTCCCGAACCGGTGGTAGGCATCATATAGAAACGACGTTCAGAAAACATTTTTTGTAAAATTTACTCTGAATAAAAAAATTCGATTTGACTTTAAATAATAAATTGTAATTTATTTTGTAAATAAATTTACTGTAAAAGACTTTGTTTTATTTTGAATAAAATCTTTGCTTTTTTTATTTTCAGTTAGGGTTGCGAACTATACAACATTTTTATCTACACTTTAATCCGACTACGTAAACTATATTATAACTCATGGTACACGGGCTATTATTACAAATCTATTAACATCTCCCTCTACAAAAGATCAGTAGTTTAGCTGCGATATAACATTCATAAGCTTTGCAGTAGTCGCATAAAACAATACAAGTGTACATTGTTTTTTAATGAGTAGGAAAACAAACCTTTTTTTACCGCAAAATTTATTATGAGTAAGACGACGAGAGGCTATTAAAAAAGACTATAAATTACTAAGTTGTGCAAGAAATTCTGAATATAATAATATAATATCTTATGCATAAATATTAACTACATAAAATACTGTTAATTATTTTAAAAACCTACTGTTAAAACTTGATACATGTATACGGGAAGTGTCACCCTTGATACCTTCCGCAACCGAAAAGCTTTTTATAAATAGCTTTATAAAATACGCTATAAATCGTAGCTAATCCCCGATTCAAGATGCAATCGTTATTTATCGCTTACGAAGTTCGAAAACAAAATGTATGGGATTTTACATAAGGTTCGCTAAATTACAAGCGAATTCGTATGTCACTTAGCGAAGCTTATGTCAAAGTCCATTTCTTTTATTTTAAAATTCATTCATATTTAATTTCTTAAAAAAGTCCGGAAAAACTACTAGTGCTCGAAATGACCTAATACGCACTATTCCCTTGCTTATATTGAGTAACGCGTTACGTAACGAAAACACACCAAGCCCACCCCTCCCCCCCTCCCATTACGAAGTTATCAAAAACAAGTTACACACGAAAGTCCTTCTTTCTGAAGTGCGGCTGCTGGTGGATCCACTCGTCCAGGATCCTGACAGCGTCCCTCATCTCCCCCGGCTTGTCCAGGTTCACGCTCCTCCGGACAGCCTCCAGGGTTCCCGGTTGGAGCTTCAGGTAGGGGCTGAGGGGTACGGTCTCCATGGCTGGAATGAGCAAATGAGGAATAAGTTTTATCCGTTTCGTTCCCGCTATGACGTCCACTGCTGGATATAATATAACCCCCCAATTTTTTTATTGGGGGTAGCTGCCTATACCTACTCGCCACGCTTGACAAGCAGGTTGGCGAGCGCAGCGCATTTTCGGATAATATATTATGTCGCAGTCATGAATCTGCTTATTTAATTGAATGCGCGGTTATTTATTGGCGTCAAACAGCTCGTACAGATAGCAATGTGTTGATATATTTTTTACTTTAAAGTGCGTTATAATAGTACACATTCGGAAATTTTTATTTTAAAAAATAAAATATTAAATGGCTGTCCTAGTCTCGGATTCATTGAATTTGTTGGTAAAAACAGTATTCAATGAACGCGCTTTTCATTCAATGAAATAGCAGATTCAGCCAGATGACTGTGACATAACATACATCGCATCATAATATACATACATAGAAACGATTTTAAAAACATTTTTGTAAAATTTATGTGAATAAATTTTTTTTACTTTTACTTTTGATCGTGATACGATCCACGGCGAAAAAAGAGAAAAATATATAGTAAGTATTACATATTATACACAATAAACATCGCTAAATGACTTAAACATTTAGCGACTCTCATAAATCCCATACAATTTGATATCGAACTTACCTATGGTACGGTTCGTTTAATTTCAACCCAAACGTAAACAAAGTCCTCTATGTCACATAGACTAGTTAGTGATACTAGAATACAATATAATAATTATTGTTTGCGACTATAAATCCATAGACTATATTCTACAGTCAGGTAAAATCAAAATGGTGTAATTTAGATGTAAAAGTTTTTCATTCAAATGAAAAAGTCTAAATGTATTAATTATTGTTTAGTTGTTATAAAATGTATTGGATAGTGAAGTATGATCCTTTAATATTTCGGAGTGCACAATATGAGTATGTGAAAATTTGTATTTGTGTATTTGTTTTTGGTTTGTTTACGATTAGCTTTAATTTAGAATATAGATATTAAGTCCCGATTTCACCAACGTATGTTAGTGTTTAAGGATTGTCAAAATACCATGCCTTCTGATTCATTGAAAGGAATTGCGAGCGGAACAACATGATATTTAACGAAGGATTAACTTTATCTTTCACTTGATCTTTCACCATCAATAATTAATTTAATTCGTAGCTACCTTGTAGGACGACGGCAGAGAGTTAAATCATCTGATTATTTCTCCGATTGGAGTTATATCTATGCCGGCGTGCCTCAGGGTGGGGTGCTATCTCCTCTTCTGTTTGCAATTTTTATAAACCCTATAACAATATCGATTTCATCATCCTACCACTTGTATGCGGACGATCTTCAAATATACACACAGTCTCCTTTGGACAATCTGAATTCCGCTTTTGATCTAGTGAATCACGATTTGTCGAATATTTGTGAATGGAGCAAGAATCATGGACTTCTTATTAATCCTATTAAAACTCAATTAATTGTAATTGGTAGCCCCGGGCTAATTTCTAGAGTTGACCATGATTCTTTACCTCCTGTCCTTATAAATGGTGTAACAATACCTTTCAGTAAAGTGGTTAAAAACTTGGGAGTGTACTTTGATGAACATTTATCGTGGACGCATCAATTGCAAGAGATTAGTAGAAAGGTTTTTTCTACCTGGCGTTCCCTAAAACGTCTACGATATGTTCTTCCGATACCCACTAAGGTAGTTTTGGCTGAATCCCTACTCCTTTCCCATTTAGATTATGCGGACGCTTCTTTCACTAACTTGACGGAGGAACAACTGAACAAATTGGAGCGCCTTCAAAACCTGGCTTTGAGGTTTGTTTTCGGTTTACGTAAATTTGACCATATCTCCGAGTATCGCCTCAAGTTAAAGTGGTTGCCAATCCGCTACCGCCGTGACTCTCGTGTTCTCTCCTTCCTTTATAACATCCTATTTGACTCCCATTGTCCCACTTATTTAAAAAGTAATTTTAACTTCCGTACCTCTGACAGACTGGAACTACGATCTATATCTAATCTTCTTCTTGACATTCCTATCCACCGCACTAAATACTTTAATTGCTCTTTCATTGTAAAATCCATTTCCCTTTGGAATTCTTTACCTATCCATATAAGGCAGGCTGAAACTATACATCGCTTTAAAACTCTTATAAAAAATCATTATCTGGAATCATATTGTGTCAATCCTTGACTTATGTAACTAACACTTATTATTATAAATTAAAATATCATGTAGGTTTATCTATTGTATATATATATATATATATATATATATATATATATATATATATAGATATATATATTATATTATATTGTATACATATATTATATATTTATTGTGTTTATGTATTATTTTATTTTATTTACTTTTATTTTATTAAATATACTTTTGCGCAACTCCCATTCTCTAGCATTGTTTTCTCTAACACCATAAGGTTGTCTGGAAGAAATTGCTATCTAATAATAAGGCCGCCTTTGTGTGCATGTCTGATTTTTGTAATGTATATTTTTTTTTGTTTTTTTTGTAACTTGTTGTGTGCACAATAAAGTATATTTGTATTGTATTGTATTGTATTTAACATTGCTTGGTGAAACTCGCCCTTAGTCGTGATAAGCGATAACACAAAGCTTATTTTTATTGTTTTATTTTTATTGTATAATATTATATTTATAATTCTTTTATACCATCTCTCTCCGTGGGCCTGCTGGAATATTTTTTTTAGAATTAAGCAGTACCTTTGTGTCTTTCTTTTTTTTTCTATTTATTTATTCAGGGATTTTGATCCAAAGATATGTCAATCCCATTGTACCCAATACAATATTAATTTAGACAGTTATCGTCGATATTAGCAAAATAAAATAATTGGTGTCTTTCTTTGTAAACTGTAATATTGTAAAATTTTCATGTGTGCAATAAATTGTTTCAAAAAAGTTGAGCGACGACCGCTGGCCAAGGACAACTATTATTTTGAATTAATTTTGCTTTAAAAAAAACCTAACTACGCAAAAATCCTAACTCGAAATACCGGCACAACAAGCGGATATCGTTTACATGTATAATAGCTATTAGCTTCCCTGCCGATTTTGGCGACGGCCGGTTTTTTAAAACCTACGCAAGCTTTATTACCCAAGCGTACCTACGTAATACACGAGCGCACTCTCCTTCAGCGTCATAAACCATCGGATAAATACAACGACTTGCGAGAGATGCGCAGGACTAGTATTTTACTTGCCCATCCAACATCTGACTGATGAGGCGCATAACGGCATAACCTTTAGACTTTGAAGTATGGATCATTTTTCTTAATATTCAGACTAGAAAATATTTTTTTGTTTCCAACTTCCAACAAATTTCCAACGCGGGAATCGAACACACGATCACCGGGATCTCGAGAGGCAAGATCGAAACCGCCGGACCAGGCAGGCAGTAGCGTATCCGGATATTGATATGATATGATGGTCCTTCGAGCTAGAAAATGGGTGTATTACGACTGGTGAACGAACGGTAATAATAATAATGCCTCCTACACTGATTTTGATGACCCGCCGATGTTTCATTGAAACCAGGCCAGCTACACAGGACTTATTTTATAGTGCCAAAGGGTGTGCACAAAACTCAGAAGTGATTTGGGGCCTTACTCTTCACACTAACTTAAATTTGTATATATAATATTGTGAATAAATTGACGTTTGTTTAATATTTTCATTCTCAGTCGATTCATTTGGTCGGTACTACAAAAAGTTACGATCTAACGATTTTCTTTATCCCTGTTAGTGTTAAAGTACCTAATCCACCAAATAAAATACAAAAAACCGTTGGGATCGAACTGATTCTCTCTCTGGTAATAACGATGTCCGCGGAAATACTGTTGCCCTTGTCCATAATATATATTATATTATATTAAGTACTAGCTGTGCCCGCGACTTCGTACGCATGGAAAAGTGATTTAGGACACTTTTATATTTTTAAATATATTTTTAGTTTATTGGCGCAACCGCTGACAACTTTCGCCAATAGGTACTTCCCAGTGTATCCCAGTGTTGATCCCGATCCAGCAAGTCACGTACCCGGCAAGCCTCTTGGTATGCAGGGTATAATAATAATATAGTACCATCCTTTCGGAGCTCGGCAAAAGAAGTAGGCCTTCGAACAATATGTAGAAGTCAGAAAAGGTATTCGAAGTTAGGATAATATTATTCGAATGCACCGTGTCCGTCTGTCTATCTGTCTGGTTGTCAAAACTTTAACACGTGTAGGTATCAAGCTAACAATCCTATTAAATACTCAGGATCTTCTGTCCCTTCTGGCTTTGAAAAAAACAGACTCCTTAGCCACATCTACCAAAAGATTCAGCCGTTTATCTCTCTAATTTTCGACACTCCAAAGGGAAACAAAACCTAAATTTGATACGAAGCAACGTCTTAATAGTGCCGACATAGGATAAATTGCCAAACCATAAAATTATTTTCAATTTTTTTGAACTTACTACCGTTTTTGTCATTAATATTTTGAGATATTAAATTGAAACATATATTGCAATTATTAAGGTATTTAAAACGAAACTCTCGGTTAGACATGGGCGCAGCGGCACACCCCGTCGAGGATCCAGCAGGCTTACTCTCGACACAACCGAGAATCGAATCAGTTCGATCTCAACAGATTTGGTGTCTTATTTGGTAGATTACTTTGGAACTAATTAGGATAAAGAAAACCTTTGAAACGTAACTTTTTGTACACCCGACGATATCAATCGACATAGAACAAAAATAAACAAACGTCAATTTATTCGGGAGTATGCGGCACGATCGAATCTGAATCAAAATCGAATCAGTTTGGGGAGTTAGGCCCCAGCTCGGCGCGCCGATCGGTTTTAGTAGCGTTTTTTTATTAACCTACTCTAAGTATAACAATAATATAAATAAATTAAATTTAGTTTTAAAGAAAATATAAAATAAAAAAAGATTAAATTTGAATGTTTGCAGCGCGGTTCCTGCCGCGCTTCATACAAACGTCCAGCATTTTTTTTAATTGTCATAAGTTTTTTATTTATGAACCGATTGAGATGAAATAAATGTTAAGTCAAGATTACTACAAATATGATTGAACCACATCTCAATCAGATAAGCCGTTTCTGAGATTAGCGTGCACAAATGCACCGACAAACAGACAAAAATATGTATAAAAAAATATTGTTTTGGGTACTATTGCATAAATAAAAGTCTCCTATAATAACACAGGCACAGTTGGCACATTCTAATAGTATTTTTTACTCAGCAGTCTACACTACACTTACGTAGTAACTAATACTTAATCTGTGCACTACACCAGCCCGGCTCGGACGTAAGACGTCACGCAGCAGCCTGCATTACGCAGCGCCCGGCCGAATCACTGTGTAAGCGATCCCCCCGCGCCCCCCGCACGAACCGTTCGACCGCAGGCCGCGCGCGCGAAATTCATCCGATTTGCTTCAAATTTATCGTCACTGCTCGACTCCTATGTATCGTAGCGTTATGTTATATAGCCTATAACCCGCCCAGGAATATCGGCTACAATCGTACCAAGTTTGGTTAAAATCCCTTCAGTAGTTTTTGTTCCCATCGTGCACATACAGACAGACAGACAGACAGACAGACAGACAGACAGACAAAAATTTTACTAATTGCATTTTTGGCATCAGTATCGATCGCCAATCATCCTCCAATATGTATTTTGAAAAAATATTCAATGTACAGAATTGACCTCTCTACAGTTTTATTATAAGTATATAGATATGTCGCAGTCATCTGGTTGAATTTGCTATTTGATTGAATGACTAACGCGTTCATTGAATTCTATTTAACCAAGAAATATTTTTAAACTTCAAAATTTCCGAATGTGTACATACTATAATAACACACATTAAAATAAATTAATCAAAAAATAGATCAACACATTGCAATCTGTACGAGCTGTTTGACGCCATTAAATGACTGCGCTAGTCATTCAGTCAAATAAGCAGATTCAACCAGACGACTGCGACATCTATCTACATCTTCTATATCTTCTATCTATCTATATCTATACATATAATAAATCTGTAGAGAAGTCGTGTCTGTACATTGAAGATATTTGAGAAAAAATATTATAGGGGACCTTTATTTACCCAATAGTACACAAAACAATGATTTTTGGAATTATTGTCTGTTTATCTGTTTGTCTGTTTGTCTGTGGGTTTGTGCACGCTAATCTCAGAAACGGCTTATCCCACGTAAATGTACTTTTTACTAATATATTGCGGCAATCTTTACTTAACATTAAGTGTTTGTTTCATGTAAATCGGTTTATAAATAAAAAAGTTATGACAATTTAAAAACATCATGTCGTATTTGCTGGACGTTTGTAGGAAGCGCGCCGGCCCGGGAGCCGCGCGCTGCTTCAAATTTTATTCGCAGCGAACGTACCGGGAGAGAATGGCATTCGATAAAAGTGAATTTCATTTATTTATATTATATTATTTAGGGACAATCTAAGTTTTTTTCTTGACTTTCTTTATTACGAAAGTTTTTTGTATAAAATCAGTTAGTAGGTACTTTTGCTGTAAAGTCATTTGTGATAAGTACTGTACTTATGTACATATTTGTTAGCGTAGGTTAGTAATAATAATATAAATAAATAAAAACTGGTCAAGTGCGAGTTGGACTTGTGCACCGAGAGCTCCATACATTTTGATTTGATTACAGCTTGAAGATATTAGAGACCTGAGTATTTGTAATATAAGATTGAATTTAATACCCCAAGACATTCATGACAAAATCGGTAGTGTAAGTTAATTTTTTTTTATATTTTTATGTTTTCGCAATTTATCCTTTGTCAGCACTAATTTAAAATGTTGTTGCTTGATTACCTCTAAATTCTGAGTTCCCGGGAAGTATCCTTTAGGTTTTAATTCCTTTGAAAGTGTGGAAAATTACAAAAAATTGCGACTTAAACGGCTGTATCTTTTGGTTGCGGTGGCTAACAAGTCTGATTTTTTCACAGCTTCAAGGGACAGTTATAGATCCTGAGTATTTGATATGATTTTTAGCTTGATACCTACACGTGTTTCTTACAGATAAAGGGTTTTGACATACAGACAGACAGATGGACCACGAAGTTAAATCCTATACACGAGTAAATTAAAGAGAAAAATTGGCAGGGTTTATACGGCGTATCCGAATAATATTATCCTAATAACTTCTCTACTGCACGTTGTTCGGGTCTACTTCTTTTGCTGAGCTCCGAAAGGATGGTAATATATCTAATATACCCTACATACCAAGCGGCTTGCCGTGCATGGATTGGGATCAACATTGGCAAGTACCTATTAGCGGAAGTCCGCAGCCGCAGCGGTTGCGCCATTTGTTTGTAGTTATGATGGTGTTCTGTGTACTTTTTGATGCTGAGCAGTTATGTCTGACTATTCAAGATATAGTTACATCTATTGGGGGTAATCCTATGTCTTCATATGGCATGTCCGAGCCATTATTTGACGGTAAACTATTATTTATTAATACTTCATCAGCCTACTTCTTTTAAAACATATTTATTATAACACTGCCCTAAATCATTTTTCCACGCGTACGAAGTCGCGGGCACAGCTAGTAATATATATATATATCTGTCGCCTATTACGGCACCCACGTCAGTCAGTCAGTCAGTATAGAAAGATGATTGATATAGAGTAGGACCTCTATATCAACTTCTACTTCTTCTCCAGCACCCCACGGACAATTATTAGTATTCTACAAAATATCGTGCAAACATGCACGACGTAAATAAGTACGATAAACTTACCAAAATATTATATTTCACAAGTCCTTCCCACTCGAAACACTTTATAATGAATGCAAAATGTTAATTGAAACACCTGACTGATAAATAAAACAAAAATTATTAAACTCAGGTACAACGATTACAGACGATTTTGAGTAATTTACTTGTTGTAAAAAATTTAAAATAAATATATTTTTAAATACTTTCTTTAGTAATTACCTAAATGTTAGCCCCCGAGAGATCTGAGCCCTGAAGCAGTAAGCTGATGTAGACTAATTAATTACCACTTACAATTAACAGCGGTCTTCTAACAAAACTACACCCCAGTTGTCATCGGTCTCAAAACAAATTAAACTAAAAAAAATTAAAAATCGTGGTAATTTAACAAATCACGAGAACCAACTAAATAGCTGTGAGGTTGCATAATAAAAAGGTAAACCAGAAACATGCCGCAGCTCGACCTTGATTTTTAATACATTTTTACGTTACGCCATGTATTAACATCAGTTTCCATTGGGCCGTTATTGAAACACAAATGGCAAAAGTATAGAACTAAGGGCGTGTTTCACCAAGCAATGTTAAAGTTAAGGCCATGTTAAATATCATGTTATCTCTCGTATTTCCTGTCAACGAATGAGATGGCATGGTATTTTAACATGGTGTTAACTTTAACATTGCTTGGTGAAACACGGCCTTACTTCCAATTTCATCAACACATGTTAAAGTTAACCCTTCATTAAACATCATGTTATCCATCGTATTTCCTGTCAATGAATGAGGAGGCGTGGTATATATTAACGAGCCCTGAACAAGCGTTGGTGTTAACGACTTGTTAAAATACAATGCCTTCTCATTCATTGAAAGGAATTATGAGAGGAACAAAATGATATTTAACGAAGGATTAACTTTAACATTGCTTGGTGAAACACGACCTTAGTGCCAATTTCACCAACACGTGTTAAATGTTAATCCTTCATTAAATATCATGTTATCCCTCTCGTATTTTCTGTCAATGAATGAGGCATGGTATTCTAACGAGCCGTTAAAACTAACAAGCGTTGGTGAATTTGGGACTAACTTAATCAAGCATTGGATAAACCTGTATATTTCAATACAACAAACATACACACTCACTCACAAACTTTCGCGTTAATTGGTGTGAAGTCACTGTTCTCGCGAATACGCCACCGTTTATGGTTAAAATCGCAAAACAATGTGTCCGCTCAGTCACAGATGTTGATAAGCAATGTCTGAGAGTATTTCACTATCTGAAGTGTACCTGAGTCATCAGTCACTTTTATATAAGTGCTACATACAAGATAATTGCATAGCGATACATTGTATATAAATTATAAAGATATAAACATGTAAGGAAGGATGTATATGTATTCAGAGGAGTGTTATCTATACTTATAATAAAACTGTAGAGAGGTCAATTCTGTACATTGAATATTTTTTCAAAATACATATTGGAGGATGATTGGCGATCGATACTGATGCCAAAAATGCAATTAGTAAAATTTTTGTCTGTCTGTCTGTCTGTCTGTCTGTATGTATGTGCGCGATGGGAACAAAAACTACTGAAGGGATTTTAACCAAACTTGGTACGATTGTAGCCCATATTCCTGGGCAGGTTATAGGCTATATAACATAACGCTACGATACATAGGAGCCGAGCAGTGACGATAAATTGGAAGCAAGTCGGAGGAATTTCGCGCGCGCGGGCTGCGGACGAACGGTTCATGCGGCGGGCGCGGGGGGATCGCTTACACAGTGACGCGAAGCAATAGAATGTGGCACTAAAGTAGATTAGAACTTGAAATAAGTACCTAACTAACAAATTTTTTTTCTGAGAAGAGTGTTTCCACAGTGTCATAATAATATAAAAATTGTATTTTTGAACTTGCTTCACAAATTGAAATAAATTATTATTTATTGTATAAATCAACTTAATTAACTGTATTATTAAAAGAAAGCCTTTCGCGATAATCTAAAAAAACGGGCAATTAAGCGGTTTTTGGTAAACTATTTATACCATCACGGTATTAATCCTTATCATTTTTAATACGTTAGTTGGCTTAAGCATTTCATGAAGACTATATTTGCCCTTTATACCTAGCAAGTATAATTAATAGTTTAGGAGATAATATAGCAAAATTAAAATCGTTTCGCCGTGATTCGACCGCCGCATCGCGGCGCCGCGCGATACAGGCTGATGCGTGACGTCTTACATCCGAGTCGGGGTGTAGTGTAGGTATCAGATGCTGGTAGGTAGGAATTTTGGCGAAGGTCAACCAAAGGAACTCCACCCCACTGCTGGGTAAAAAATACTATTAAAATGTGCTAACAGGCAGTACCGGTAGTATGAATTTAACCACGCACCGCTGCTAACTGTGCCCCCAGTAATAATCGTGTTAAAAGTACGGCGTATGGCGTATAGATGTCGCTTTGATTTGAAGATTGACAATAAAAAAAATACAGGACGTTTGTATGAAGCGCGGCGGGAACCGCGCTGCTTCAAACATTCAAATTTATTCTTTTTTTATTTTATATTTTGTTTAAAACAAAATTTCATTTATTTATATTATTATTATTATACTTAGGGTAGGTTATAAAAAACGCTACTAAAGCCGATCGGCGCGGCGCGCCGAACTGGGGCCTAACTCTCCAAACTGATTCGATTTTAATTCAGATTCGATCGTGCCGCATACTCCCGAAGAAATTGACGTTTGTTTATTTTTATTCTCTGTCGATTGAAATGGTCTGGTGTACAAAAAGTTACGTTCTAACGGTTTTCTTTATCCTAATTAATTTCAAAGTAATCTACCAAATAAAACACCAAAAACCGTTAAGATCGAACTGATTCGATTCTCAGTTGTGTCGAGAGTAAGCCTGCTGGATCCTCGGCGGGGCGTGCCGCTGCGCCCATGTCTAACCGAGAGTTCCGTTTTAAAGACCTTAGTAATTGCAATATAAGTTTAAATTTAATAATACTTCAAAACATTAATGACAAAAACGGTAATAAGTTGAAAAAATTGAAAATATTTTTATGGTTTCGCAATTTATCCTATGTCGTTTAAATTTGATATGAAGCAACATTTTAATAGTGCATTAAGATGTTGCTTCATATCAAATTTCTATTCCCGGGAAGTACCCTTTAGGTTTTGGTTCCCTTTGGCGTGTCGAAAATTGCAAAAATTAGCGATATAAACGGCTGAATCTTTGGGTAGATGTGGCCAAGATGCCTGTTTCTTTTCACAGCCAGAAGGGACAGTAGAACTGAGTTTTTAATATGATTTTTAGCTTGATACCTACACGTGTTAAAGTTTTGACACCCAGACAGACAGACGGACATCGAAGTTAAATACTAAATTAACGTGAAAAATTGTCTGGGTCTATACGGTGCATTCGAATAATATTATCCTAACTTCGAATACCTTTGCTGACTTCTACATATTGTTCGAAGGCCTACTTCTTTTGCCGAGCTCCGAAAGGATAGTAATATATTATTATTATACCCTGCATACCAAGAGGCTTGCCGGGTACGTGACTTGCTGGATCGGGATCAACACTGGGATGCACTGGGAAGTACCTATTAGCGAAAGTTCTCAGCGGTTGCGCCAATAAACTAAAAATATATTTAAAAATACTAAAGTGCCCTAAATTACTGTTCCACGCGTACGAAGTCGCGGGCACAGCTAGTAAGTTATAAATTTTGTTATTTATATTTTAAGATATTCTATTTGTCGTGGTCAAATTGTAACTTTATGTATTTTTTTATTATTTTAATTAAGTGGGAACACTAAGGAGTTGGCAATACTGAGGTGGGAGGCGATATGGGAGGGAAAATAGTTTGGAATAGCGGGGGAACATTGACGGGCGGCACTTTTTGGAGAACGAAGGAGGCCGGACACTCAGTATTGGCATCACCTGGGCCCTGCAGCCTGATTACGTAACTCCGGTCGCTTTCCCGTCTCTCGAGATCAACTGCCATTGTGACGTTACATCTTTTTAAAACACACGATTTAAAAAGTTACAACGTCAAAATTATGACATATTCATTTTTTAAATCGTCTTTTAAAAAGATTTAACGTCACAATGGCAGTTGATCTCGAGAGACGGGAAAGCGACCGGAGTTACGTAATCAGGGCCCTGGTATCCTGGGCTGATGAATTAGAAGAGGACGTTCTGAAAATAAAGAAGTTACTCAAACGGTTCGAGGTGGTTTTATAAACACAAACAGGAAAACAAAAATACTAATCATTATTGCGTTTCGATCGAGACGGCAAATATACGAAATAGTCTATGATAGAGATACTGTTTTTTTTTGTAACGTGGTGAAAATTTGTAATGGGACTACTAATTTACTAATTTACACGTAAAAAAGTAGGTATTAAAGAAAAATAAAATGTTAAAACCACAAAATAATTATTGTGGCCCTGACTGTGTGAGGTTTTGTACGGAACCGTTTATGCGTGAGTCCGACTCGCCCTTGGCCGGTTGATTTTCTCATTTTCTTTGGATCCGTCTCTTTTTTCATACTAAACATGCTCTGTTTGTATTAATAGGGAATAAAAATCAGATAGTATAATAAAAATATACTTAATAAAATAACATTGCAGTTACAAAAATGGTCAAGGTAGAGCCGTGGTCGTGCCCGCTAAACAAATCTAAGCATCATCTGACACAAAAATACGGTAGAAAAAAGAGAACTTAAAAATAATAATATTCGTCTGCTGTTGAAATATACAATCCCAATAGCGGGTACGACCACGGCTCTACCTCGACCATTTTTGTACCTATGTGTATCTGGATTTCAAATTGAATTATTTTCTTGTTTCAGCCTTTTTAGCCCCGTTTTTGCGAATTCGGACTATAGTTTTTAAACTTTTTTTTTTATTATAGTTTCTTTGCTTCCCATTCTATCGAATCAGCTGTGCTATTTAGGTTAATGACCTCACCACCTTAAGAGTGCAATTTTATGCAGTGATATTTATTTAGTGTATAGTTTAACTTCCTTATATTATAATAAAGATTAGGATCTTGCCCTAAATATCCGTAAGTGAATTTCAACAAACTTGTACATATTCACTTAATCGTCGGTTTTTTCCTTTTAAAGTGTAATCATAAGGAAACTATTCTTAATAATTTTTAGCTTCAAATAAAAACAAGAATATAGCAAAAAGCTTTGACGTCATAACATAACCTTGACAAGTAAAAAGACAATTATTATCTGTAAAATATATTTATCACTTAATTTGTATTCACACTAGATACAAAATAAAATAATTTATAGTTACAATATTTCACTATTTCAGCCAATTCATAGGTATATACTATATACAGTCAACTTACTCTTCCAATACTTTATAAATAACTTCATAACAATTTATACAACATTAATTTCATACTTTACACATTCTTGAACATCTCCATAGAACTATTGGACCACCTGAGATCGATATTGCCATAATACATTAAATTAGTTAACATGACGCACCGCTCTGCTTATAAAGTACATTTTACATCGTCTCTGGCACAAAACGCCATACTCTCAAAAGGACGTATTCTCAATCGGACAAAGGACGATCAAAAGGACATAAGTACAATAGGCTATATTACAAAGCTTACTGTAAGCTTATGTATGCGCCTTTGCCCACGTGAAATTAGGCTTCTTTGAACCAGTTACTGGTACAAAACATGTACTACTTATCTTATTATAAGGGTGTGTTTCACCAAGCAATGTTAAAGTTAATTCTTCGTTAAATATCATGTTGTTCCTCTCGTAATTACTATCAATGTATGAGATGTCATGGTATATTAACAAGCCTTTAACACTAACATGCGTTAGTAAAATCGGGACTAAATCTTGGAAAGCGCCGCTAGTGCTAGATTTCTTATATTAGGTCCTGATTCATAAACAATAAAATTATTATATTTGTACTCTCATGTACCTAGTCGTCCCCGTAAAGATAAAATGCCTATAATCCAATACGTAAACGTTTGAACATTAAAAACCAGTTCGAAATTGCACATGGACTGTGCAATTTATGTCTATTAGCGATTGTGTCATCATGCGAATACGTCATCCTGAGAGTTTATCGTTTTGATGTGGAGGCAGCTTTAAAGAATCTAGAATGTACTTTGTGCAGCAAGTATTTGTATAATCCGATAAAATATGATACACCATAATTCTCATACGTAAAATAATTAATCAGGTTCCATCTTTTGTCTTGTTCATAATATTACACAAGTTCTTTGGCTTTTTCATGGGACAATATTACCATCAGATCAGGGCCCTGATTACCTAACTAGTGGCTTTCGAGTTTCTGGAAATCGACTGTCATTTTGTCGTTAGGACTGTTAAAAACACGATTTAAAAAGAAAAACGTCAAAATGTTGACGTTTCAACTTTTTAAATCGTGTTTTTAAAACGTTCTAAAGACAGAATGACAGTCGTTGTTAATGTGAAACGAAGGAAGGTCATCAAAGTTAAGTAATGGGGCTGTCCTTTTTAATCGAAGCTGAATTCTATACCAATTAGACTCCAATGTTCATTTCGCTGTCATATCATTTGCTACTCTTGAAAACAATTTTGTAAACGGGATTTTTTTATGAAACATTTTTTGTTTCTATCTAATTTAACTGTCGACATTCAACTTAAAACCATTTTGACGCTGGTGTCGTGTTAAAGATTAGCTGTATAATTACAATTCCGATCGATTGGAATTAATTTTCAGAGGAAGGGGGCTGGGGTGTATTTCAGTTCCTATTGATTCGGACAATACGCCATGAAAAAAATTAAACGGTCTGTCCATAAGCCTTACGCCACGAACATAATCGACGACATCGGTGCTTAAGCCGGTCGCGGGAATAATATTTATGTTCCTGGGTCATGGATTAAATATGTGTATGATATGAAAAAAATCTTAAATATATTTATAATTAAAAAATAATAAATATTTTTCCGTTGCCTGGTTACCACGAGTTCTTCAGATTTTTAGCGTGGGGCCAGATTGACGTGGTGTAAAGTGTCCATAGATACATTTGTATACAGCATGTCGGGGTCGGCGTACACCTCCGTCGCGCCGGGCTCGCTACACGAACACGCACAGAGCCTACTCCTCGGCGACGTACACCTCCTCGTACAGCATGTCGGGGTCGGCGTACACCTCCGTCACGTCGGGCTCCGCCTTCACGCTGACGGACACGTCGTGCTCCGCCTTCACGCTGACGGACACGTCGTGGTACATCTCCTCCTCATCCTCCTGCAACAATTAATAATGAGCTTTATTATATACGTTTGTTTGTGTTGTGGGAACACTAGTGGAAGCCCCAAAAGGAGATCTCAGACCGAGTGAGATGGTATGCTCGATCAGGCCGAAGCCCACTGTGGTGGTTATATTCTGATGTTGCATATATAGCGCCGGATTTAGAAAATTATAAGGTTTGGTAAAATAAATTACCGGAAAACTAGACAACGGTTTTACGGTTTTACCGCCTATGTACGTACGCCTATACGCACAAGAGGCAAAACAGCTGGTTTTGAGTAATCAATAAGTCAATGAGCTGAACATGAGGTCAACGACCTCAGCGGCAACGATTTGTTTTATTACATTTTTTTATGAAACATCTTTAGATATTGCAGCAGTAATAAATATATAAATATATAAATGAATTACTGTTCTTTAATCATTGTAGGAACACTAGAAATAAGCACAAGCTAGATATACCTATGATCAGGCTTAGCAAAGTAAGTAAATCATAAATTTTAAAGGGCAGTGTATACGCCTATGCAATAAAATCCCAGAAAACGTTTAAAATTTTTCCATTAATAAATTAAAAAAAGTAGTTAAAGAACGTTTGTGTGCTAAAGCTTATTATAAGATAACTGATTTTGTTAATGATTGCACACCCTGCGAATAAGGTGGCCAACTATGATGGCTGCATAAATATTTATTTACTATATGTACCCTAACTTTTATAAAATTAATATGTATAGACTATAGATTAAGTAAAAAAATATATACTCTTAAAAAGATCAATTTTCCATCTTTTTGCTAAAAGTTGGCCCCGTCCGAGTTTCTTACGCCGGTTCTTCTCGGCGGGTTAGGGTTGAACCGGTGGTAGCTTGTTTTTCTTGTTGACTTTCCGAAAATAGCTTTTTAAGTTTCATTTGGAAATAAAACGTTTTTTATTTTATTTATTATTTATTGTTAGTCTCGCTAAAACTCCAGAACAGCTGAACCGGTTCGGCTATTTTTGGTCATGAAATGTTCGTGGAAGTCCAGGGAAGGTTTAAATGGTTTGCATGTCCAACGTAGTGGACACTGGTCAAGTAGCCATATATAACATTTTCTCCAATTGTTTTTACCGAATATTTTATAGTACGAAAACTTTATCGTAGCTATGCATAAACTATTTTCATTAATTTGCCAAACTGTACATATATATTTATCAATTTAATCAATTTATGAATTAAAAAAAAACCTAAAACATACAGTACAATATCCTCAAGTGCTACTCACACTAGTATATTCCACAATCTCACCTCATCATACTGCTCCACCATATACTCCTGGGGATGCGGTTCCTGTTTCACCTCCTGGTACGGGCTGTCGTCAACTTGCATCTGGATTTTCATACCTGGAATTAATTCACACTTGGCGGTGAGCGATTTTGTAGGTGAAAAATAAAACAAGCTATGTACTAACCACTGTCACAATCAGTGATAGACCAAACCTTCACAATATAGGTAGATTATGGAAAAAATGTTAATGGGGGGGTACACTTCATACAATAAGAGAAATCTGTCTGATTTATAAACTAATTGCTATATATAGTTCGTCCCTGCTAAATTTATCCTAAAGGTAAACAAACCGAAAACATCGAAATTTTCCCTTATTCACTTTTTGTGCACACTTATCAACACTTTCACAGAGATGTTCAAGGATTACACTTCATTAACCAATACATTTTATAACAATTAAACAATAATTAATATGTTTACACATCAAATGAAAATCTTTCACAGAAAAAATACGCCATTTTGACACTGCCGATTGTAGAATATAACCCTATAGTCTATGGATTCATAGCAAATAAAAATCATTGTATTATTATTGGCCAATTGGCATCACTGACTAGTCTTTGGTTGTGTCATAGACGGGTTTGTTTACGTTTAGGTTAAATTTATCTCGGACGTACTATAGTAATAAGGCCGCCTTTGTGTGCATGTCTGATTTTTGTAATGTATATATTTTGTCTCTTTTCTAATTTGTTGTGTGCAAACAAAATAAAGTATATTTGTATTTGTAATGGTAAAAAAATATTGCAGAAAAATTGGTAAAAACATTGACCTATAATATAACAGGCTATAATATTAACGAGTGATAATACTTTAGGGTGTGTATGGGTCCCGTATATAGAGTATAGTCCCGTATTAGTAGTACCAGCGCTGAAAGAGGTACTATTTTTTATTAATGTATGGGAAAATTTATGGCATGAGGCATTTCTCATGCGAAAATGAAAGCCAAAAGTAAGTATTTCACCGCTGGTACTTTCACAGTGTACTCTACTATTGTGGACTGGGACCTTACTCTCCAAACTGATTTGATTTTGATTCAGATACGATCATGTCGTGTACTTCCTAATAAATTGACATTTGTTTATTTTGATTCTCAGTCGATTGATATGGTCGGGAGTACAAAAAGTTATGATCTAACAATTTTCTTTATCCTGGTAAGTTATATATAGGCAAATAAAATACGAAAAACCACTGATATCGAACGGATTCGGTTTTCGATTGTGTCGGGAGTGAGCCCGCTGTATTGTCTGATTTCTCGACTTTGTTCACTGACACTAGCAAGTTCTTCTTAAGGTACGATTCCACCAAAATAGTCTTCAGAACATTTGTTAGCCAACGTTTTTTTCAGAATTCCAGCTGTGTCAATTTGTATGTGTTCCAATTTGTTAATGTTGCGTTAGCGAGTCCACCGGGACAAACATCTGTTACGCACAATGTTCGCAACAGTTTAGAACACCGGTGGAATCGCACTGGCGATAACTTGCTGTTTCCGTCGCACTTGTTCTTCTTAGATCCGGCTCGAAGGACCATACAATACAGTCCATAAGAGGGACATACACACCCTAAATATTTATCACTCATTTATTTTACACCTTGTATAATGCTATGTTCAAAATGTCTTTCACCAATCTTTTTTTATTTTGCTTACGTTAAAAAACGAAGAATAAAAAGACTATTTTTCATAATAAATTATGTTTTCTATTACTTCCATAAAAAAATTAAGATCGCCGAAAAACAAAGAATTTAAAATTACTAGACTATAATATTAAAACTACGTTCTTAATGTCTTTCGGAAGCCATAGCTTTTCCATAATATTTTCTTTTTTGTCACTTCCATAGTAATATTAAACCGAACTATCAAAAGACATTAAATTATCTATGTATAATAATTAATACTAATAATATAATATTAATACTTTACATTCTCTTTGTATTTGGGCAATCTTTGTTTTTCTATGGGTGACAGCTCCAGAAAGTATGAAAAACAAAAGGATTCTCAAACATCATAGACATAAAGTTATTATATAGGTGGTGCAGCGTCTGCAAATGTACATAAATCTCTGTTCCTGGGTCTCGGATGTGTATTAAATTTGTGTACAATATAGTAAAAATCTTAAATATGTGTATAGTATAAAAGTATTAAATATATTTCCGTTGTCTGGTTCCTGTAACACAAGTTCTTCAGATACTTAGCACGGGGCCATATTGACGTGGTGTGAAGCGTCCATAGAAAGAAAAAATGACGTGTGGCACTCGGGGACTGCCGCGGTAAAGCTATTGCATAGTATTTTTTATTTTATAAGGTTCAACAAACTTAATATGTAACTTTTAGCTCACAATGTTAAAGCTAGATGGCGTTGTTACTTTTCTGCAGTTTTCTACATCGCGCTATCAAAAACATTGTGTACATGACATATGGGGCATTTCACGTCAAGCGGACCAGAAAAAAAAAGTCAGATCTTGGATATTGTTCATAATTGGATCAATTGCACTTCCATAGGACCTGAATAAATGTACGTCCTTATTTTTCTTTTTTTATGCCTTGTTACGAATTTATGCGCCTTCAAAGAATCATCAAAATTTGAAAAGCAGATTTTTCGAAAGCTGTTAATGAAGGTTAATTCAAATGGAATAAAGAATAAGTAAACAGTGTTTATTAGAGTATATTAATTGATTTTATAGAAAATAAATTGAAATTAGAAAGTAATATTTTTTTCGTACAGTAAACCGGAAGTCAATATTAAACTTCGTTTTTTTTTTAAATTAGTCAAAATATTTTTATTTTAGCCTTCAATCATGCCCCGTGGTGTGTAAATATTATGTAAAAAATATAAGAATGGTACCTCGATTAGTTTCGAAGATACACGCACTAAAGTATGTGGGTGCCGATGTCGCCTGAACCAGATCAAAATTGGGTTCTGTAGGTATTTCACTTGACAGACGTAATCGGCAAGACGTACATAAGTAACGACAATAATACGTAAGGAAAAGAAGTAACTCCCCACTTTTCAGCTAAACGTTTTGAAACTTTGAATGAAATGGAAAGTTAAAAAGGTTTTTATTACACCGATTACCATAGGAATTCATTATAACGATAATTCCACAGTTATTTGTTTTAACAGAACACTGCTAACGCGCAATGCGTTACACACACCTCACAGAAACGACTAAATGAATAACGGACGACATAGGCGACGCCTGGCGTGCTGCGTGAGGCGTCTCTAGTCTCTTTCTTACATTTCACTTTCATTTCAAAGCGATTTTCTTGGTAGATAATAGATGGTGTTACAAGTCACAACAGGATTCAATAATTCAATGTCATAAAACAACCTTTGGCAAGTATATAAAGGTACTACTACCGTACTAAACAACTGCGCGACATCGGCACCCACATACTTTAGTGCGTGTATCTTCGAAACTAATCGAGGTACCATTCTTATATTTTTTACATAATATTTACACACCACGGGGCATGATTGAAGGCTAAAATAAAAATATTTTGACTAATTTAAAAAAAATCGAAGTTTAATATTGACTTCCGGTTTACTGTACAAAAAAAAAATTATTTTCTAATTTC
Source organism: Celastrina argiolus (assembly GCA_905187575.2). Classification (NCBI taxonomy): domain Eukaryota; kingdom Metazoa; phylum Arthropoda; class Insecta; order Lepidoptera; family Lycaenidae; genus Celastrina; species Celastrina argiolus. Next base: position 1,731,728 of record LR994597.1, read on the forward strand.
AATTTATTTTCTATAAAATCAATTAATATACTCTAATAAACACTGTTTACTTATTCTTTATTCCATTTGATTACCTTCATTAACAGCTTTCGAAAAATCAGCTTTTAAAATTTTGATGATTCTTTGAAGGCGCATAAATTCGTAACAAGGCATAAAAAAAGAAAAATAAGGACGTACATTTATTCAGGTCCTATGGAAGTGCAATTGATCCAATTATGAACAATATCCAAGATCTGACTTTTTTTTTCTGGTCCGCTTGACGTCAATTGCCCCATATATAAGTACAGTGAAGGATTTTTATTGTTGTGTGGGGCTATGTTCGGAAATATAATTCTTATTAGTAACGAGTTTGAGTTATTATTCGAAGATTCGAACCCCACCAGCCAAAGGGCCAAGTGAGTGTTGTTTAGGGGGTGTTAGGTTTTTTTCGTTACGGAATTTCTGGATTCGGTCCGCACGCTTAAGGCCCGCAATAGAAGCTATGCAATAGCTTAAAATACTTACTGTTGACGGACGCAGCTTGTCTCCCGGCTTCTTTGCTCTTCCTACTTTTACTTTTGTACGGAGCCGGCATTTTCAGATGCACAGTCTTGACATGCAACTTCATCGAGTTGGACTGTGTGAATGATTTACCACATTTCGGACATGCATATGGTTTGAAACCTGTGTGCACCTGTAAAGAAGTATAGTTTTAGTCATTTACAGTTTTTTTGGCATAGGCTGCGTTTCCACTGACGCGAAGCGGGGCGGAGAGGAGCTAGCGGTGCCCGAATTGACCAATCACTATGCAGGAAATCTCCGCTCCGTTTCCACGGAGACAGCACGAGCATAGTGATTGGTCAATTCGGGCACCGCTAAGCTTCTCTCCGCGTCAGTGGAAACGCATCCTTAGGGGGTAGGTAAGCCAGGTGAAAACGTCCGCGGCTGTTTTTTGCGACAATTCCAGGGGGAACTGCCCTGCCGTGTCTCACCTAGGTACGCCCATCAGCACAAAATATTGTCTGCACCTTGGAACATTACAAATAGGTACTGCGCGGAACAGTACATTTCGACGTGATAACTATTTGCCTATATAATGATACTAGCTGTGCCCGCTTCTTCGTTCGCGTGGTTTTTGAGTGAATTTATCCGTTTATGTAGCGCACTGTTAAAAATGTTCCCCGTTTTTGAACATTTCTCACTGACGCTTCGCTTCTATTAGTCGCAGCGTATTGTTATAATATAGCCTAAAGCCTTCCTCTATAAATGGACTATCCAACAAAAATATTTTTCAAATCGCACCAGTAGTTCCTGAGATTATTAAACAAACAAACTCTTCCTCTTTATTATATTAGTATAGATAGGCAGATGGGAAGGGGGAAGGCCCCCAAAGTCCAATAGGTTATGTAACTTATTTCCATTGCTACATAATATTTCGTTCTGAGTGCCCCTTGCCCTACACTAATCTCTTGGTCTCCTGCTATTCATATCAATTTTTGTTCCAACTAAAATTTACACAACTATGCCAAAATTTGCAAAATCTTCCCTGGACTTCCACGAACAATTCAAGACTAAAAATAGCCCAATCGGTTCATCCGTCATCGCTCGCGAGACTAACAAACAGCAATAAATTTTTAAAAATATAGCTTCAGTAAAATTGTTTAAGTGGTATAGGCATGGATTTATTCATGCTAATTTAAGAGCTTCACACTTGTCGACGTAGCTCTCTCCTTTCCTCTCTACACTCTGTCCTTCTCTTGACCTCCAGGTACGATGGATTATGTAACATAAAAACAAATAGTTACTTTTGTTGCTTATATTCTTTAATTATAAAACTTACCCTATCATGCCGGAGCAGTGCGGCCTTGTTACTGAAAGCTTTTGGGCAATGTGGACACGCATACGGTTTCTCACCGGTGTGAGTGCGGATATGGATCTGGAAAACACAAATATTCAATCAATCATTTATTTGCTATAAAAGTGGTACAATAGATGTACAATAGATGTACTTTTAACTATATGCATGCAAATTCTTATAATTTAACATAGGTAAGTTTATATTTCATTACTTCATTCATATTGCTTTTTTTATTTATTTAGGTACTTAATAACCATGAAAGTAATTCCAAGATTTAACAGATATTTAGAGATTGAGGAGTAAAATTTGTATATTGAGAGCTTATAAATCTCTCTATTTCTTCATTTTGTATTAGAAAGCGATTCTGCCATGACTACTATGTCGTCGGCAAATCGAAGGTGAGTGATGTATTCGCCATTAATGTTGATGCCAAGTCCTTGCCATTCCAGGAGCTTGAAGGAATCCTCCAGAGCAGCGGTAAACAGTTTCGGGGATATGACATCCCCCTGTCTCACTCCTCTCTTTAAAGGGATATCCTTCGTGCAGTGCTACTGTACTCGGACTGACATGGTGGCGTTATTATTGACTAAGGGACTAGCCATGAGGTTCCAGGTTTGGTCGGATAGTTTCTGAGGTCTATTTTTACGATTAGTCTTGAAAAATTTGGACCCCAGTTTCTACCAGCCTGCTATTTATATCGTCCACTGATGCGCAGCTGTCTAGCCATTGGAAGCGATTTGACAGTTCAAGTTGAAAGCTCTCGGGGTTTTGGATATGGGCATTCGACGGTCGGAGCGTAGACTTCATCAGACGCGATCTCTCAAGTTTGACGTTGATATTCGTGCCTCTGACGATTCGGTGATCACTTCCGGTCTTAACCATGTTGATCACAGAGACATCGTTGAATATCTGCCGCTTGGTGCTCATAATGAAGTCAATCTCGTTTACACCGTCGGGACTCAACCAGGTCCATTTCCTCTGCGGTGGCTTTTGAAAGAAAGAATTCATCATGAAGAGTCCTTCCTTCTCCATAAAGTCCGCCAGCATCTGTCCTCTGGGATTCCTCTGCCCAAATCCAAATGTCTGATGTTTTCACTACTTTAAATAAAATAAGTAAATAAAATTCGAAATAAAATATTTTTTATTTATTTTATTTTGTTTACTAATATGTTTCCACTACTTTTAAGAGTAACAAACACACACTCTCAAACTTTTGCCTCTATAATGTTCGTGTGATTAGGATTTAATTATGTGAGCATCACTCAAATGTACTTTTTTTTTTCGCGGAGAAAATCCATTACGCATTCCGAGGCAGATGGGGACTCCTACTCGCATTGCGGGTTCCAGGATGCAGGTTCTGGGTTTGGGCTTTTGTTTTTTTAGTTGAATTTGTGTAAATGGGGGTCAGCTAGTTACATAACGAATAGTAATTAAGTAAGCTTAGATGGGATCTTTCCCTGTAGGCAATATTACCCCATCTCATTATGGATCACAAAGTAGATAATGTGCTACAGATATATATTATTTTTATTACCTGTAAGAACAGTGGCATGGTGAAACTTTTTGGACACAGAGTACAGTGGTACGGCCTCTCTCCAGTGTGAACTCGCTGGTGGTACCTGAGAGCTGCATTTGACTGAAAATGAAAATTGTACAAAATCATGGATAAAAATTAAGAAACCCAGTTTCTAAAACAATAATGCAGTTAAGCTGAACAGAATTAAATAAATCCAAATGTACAATTTTTGTACTCAAATTAAGTAATATTGTTTTTCTTTATTTGACAGTAATATGTCTCACTATCTCATACTTGTAAGTGATTTTACAATTTTCAATTATATTAGATCTTTAGAAATTTCAATGAAATTTTATATTCAAAATTCAAAATATTTTATATACAAATTAAACTTAACAAGCTATTTTCGGAAAGTCAACAAAAAGGCTACCACCGTTCCACCCTAGCCGGCCAAGAAGAAGAAGAAGTACCGGTGTAAGTAACTCGGACAGGGCCATCTTTTAGCAAAAAGATGGAAAATTGTTAAGTTGTAGTATTTTACAAGTAAAAGTATTTTAAATTCTACCTAATCACCTGTAAGAGATTATTATTATTTAACCACACTTGAAGATATTAAGCAAAGATCCAAAGGACAAATAAGGGAATCATTTATCAATACAGATTTTTTTAACATTGGATTTCCGCAGATACAGGTATCTGGAGCATCACTAATTGGTAGCAATATAGGACCCTATTCACTGTTTATATTATACATATCTTGTAATCTGTATATAATACAAAAAATAAAATAAAATACAAAAGCCTTTTTTCTAACATTTTTATACAATTTATCATTTTTTTTAATGTTTTTTTAAGTAAAAAATCCCCAACCTAATTAAAATTTTGTTGCCTCCTGATGAAAATTCTGTTAGCCTTTTTGTCAATTGTATAAAAGACATTTATTATTTGAAGCAGAATATACAAAAATAACAATAACAATAAATAAAACGGTACGGTCTTAGTAAGGACATGTTAACGCCGATTGCTGATTTACTGTCTCCTGTTATAGCCCATATCCTTAATTTTTCTATCACTTCTTGTACCTTTCCGTCCTTGTGGAAACATACATACAAATAATACCTCTACCAAAATCTTCCAATCCAACTTCAAACACCGATTACCGGCCCATCTCTATTTTACCTATCCTGTCCAAAATTCTCGAGCAAGCTATCTGTAAACAGTTATTAGACTTTTTAAACCACAACCAGATTTTAAGCCCCTATTAGTCAGGATTTCGCCAAGGTCACAGCACTACCACCGCGTTGTTAAAAGTTACGGAAGATATACGGTTTGCAATGGATAATAAAATGGTCACTGTTTTAATCTTACTAGATTTCAGCTGTGCTTTTAATTCGGTAGATCATGACATTTTGCTAGCCGTAATTAAATCTATTGGTGTCTCTCCTTCGGCACTTGCGTGGTTTGATTCTTATCTGAGAGGAAGAAAACAGCGAATTTACATTCCCGACGTCTGCTCCGAATGGACTAATACGTTCGCTGGGGTCCCACAAGGCGGAGTTATGTCTCTGATACTTTTTGCCATTTTTATTAATGAGATAACTAAGACGATATCCTCTTCCTACCATCTCTATGCGGACGACCTACAAATATACAAGCACTCTAGTATCGATAACATTGAGTTCACGATTAATTCAATTAATAATGATCTTTTAAATATTGATAAATGGGCTAACACTTTTGGACTTCTTGTTAACCCCACAAAGTCGCAAGCTATTTTAATTGGCAGCAGGCAGCTGCGATCCAGGATAAATTTCGAGTCTTTAACCCGCCAGTAGTCGCGCATGGGTCGAAAAGACCCAGAGGTGCAGAATTTGATCCGTAATTCCTTTAATGTTATTAGTTCTAGTTTGCCGCGCTAGATACCTTCAAGTGACTATATAGTGAACTCGTACCCCCCACCTCAGTCATTTCGCCTGCGGCGTTTGAACAGGATGGACGTGTCAAGTGAGTATGGGTCGTTTAGACCCTTACGCGACGGTTCATGTAAGTGTTTTTTGTTACTATTAAATATATTAATTACTATTATTATTGTTAACAGAATGTTTCGTATGCGATTAGATGCCTATACTATTGAAAATATATTATATGAAGATGAAAACAAAGGGGAAGAATGTTCGGAAATCGAAGATTACTTAGAAATGGACGAACATGATTCTAATTCTTGTCAAAGTTCGAAAGAGGAATCTTCTGAGTTTGTATCTTTAAATCTAGTAAGTAGTTACTAGATTTAAAGATACAAACTCAGACGATTCCTCTGTGAATCTGATGTAGATCAGATAATTTATTTCATAGAAGAACTGATCTAAATGATGTACCATTGATCTACATTCGTCAAGGACACTACCTCTCTAAAAATGGCGCTGTGAAATGGAATATTGAAGAACCTCACAGATCAGTAAGGTTGCGAAGCCACACCATTATCAGAGAGCGTCCTGGTCCGATCAATTAAGCTAAAGATGCCCAAACATCTTTAGACTGCTGGGTTTTGATGTACCCTGATAATATATTAGAGCAAGAAGAAATCACAGAAAGATCTCTACCATCAGGGGTGTCAAGTAATGTTTGTGGTCGGTGGTCGATGTTCGCTCTGTCCCCCTAAAAAGGATAGGAAGACCAAGACTCAGTGCCATTACTGTCAGGCATTTATTTGCCGAGATCATACAATGTTTGTATTTGAAAAATGCAAACAAAAAGATTAATTAGATTCTAACAAACATACCAAAAATCTAAGATTGGTAATTTTATAGGACTTTTTTTGTGATAGATTTTGAGGCTGATTGTTATAAAACTAAGATTGTCTAGTAGTTTATAAGTTTTTTTTATTTATATGAAGACCCCCTTATACTATTATAAAACATAATTATAGTTGTTGATTATTGATAAAAATAAATAATTACCTAAGTTTTCTAAAGTCAAATGTTAAAAGTAACTTTTTTCTAGCACATTTTTTGTAGTATAGATAAAGTTGATTGTTCCAGTAAAACAAATTAAAATGTCAAATTATATTACTTGTTTTATTGTAAAATTTATAACAAATACATTAGTTTATTAAAAAATATATGTCTTGTGATTTAAATCATCTATATAATATCTGGGTCTTATCGACCCGGACGCGACTGTCGGTGTCCCAAAATGAAGCGCGAGTACTGGCGGGTTAAGTAAGGTTATTTATAATAATAACGTGCTAGATTTCAAAGACAGTGCCAAAAACCTGGGTGTAATCTTCGACTGCCACCTTTCCTGGTCTGCGCATATTAACGAGGTGAGTAAAAGACTACATTACTCATTGCATGCTCTGAAGAGGTTGCAAAATTTCCTTCCCACTTCGGTAAAGTTACTATTGGCACAATCTTTATTATTACCACTTCTAGATTACGCCGACGTCTGTTACTTGGATATAACCGAAGAGCTAATGAACAAATTAGAACGCCTACAAAATGCGTGCATACGTTTCATATATGGATTGCGCAAATTTGACCACATAACCAACGCATGTAACAAGTTACAATTTATTTATTTATTTGACACACCAACAAGGAATACATTGATACAATATTGAATAACACAATTAGTTACAGTAGAGTTAAATGCAGCCTTAATTATAGGTGTAGTACTGCATGCAAACACATAAAACACATAAAAACTTATAGTGCTAAAAAACAATAATAATATAGAAAAAACAAAGAAGAAACTAACAATACAATAATAAATTTATAAAAAAAATTTACAATGGCTTCCTATCCGCCTTCGCCGGAATACACACATTTTAATTTCAGTTTTTAAAGTTCTTAAGTTATCTTCTTCTCCTTCTTATCTATTTGACCGTTTTTCTTACACGACTCCGAGCGAAAGGCCAGCTAGAACATGCTATCCAAGGAGGATTCTAGACACTCCATGGTATAACACCATCTTTTACGGTAACTCTTACACCGTTAGAGCTGCCCAGATGTGGAATGCGCTGCCTGTAGACGTGCAACGGAGCCCAACTTTGGGCACGTTCAAAACACGGCTGAAGAGTCACTTTTTGTCATCCATCAATAATTTAAATATATAGTAAGTTTATGTACTTATTTATATATTCTTATGTATTTATCTGTATTGTATTATCTTTATTTATATAAGTCAGTGTTAGTAATATTGTATAATATATATATATGTAGTGTTATATTATTTGTATTTAAATTATTTATTTTGTATTTATTTATAATAGGTATTATCTATCTTAACATATTAGTATAATTAGAATCATAGTGTCGTATTTTAATTTTAATTTTGTAATTTTGTATTGGTCTCCATAGACTAATCAATGTATATTTGTTATTAATTTCTATATTCTTTTCATTCTCTTGTGTACTATCTGTGTCCGTTTCTGTATCTCACAATGTCCTGTCCTGGGTCTGCTGGCAGAGATCTCTTGTAGAGAATGTAAGCATACCTTTGTACTTCTATTACTGTTAGTCCTAATTTTAAGTTAGTTTTAGAATGTTGTACATAAAGAATAAATAAATAATATTAACAACAAGATATACTTACAGCATACACTTTTCCACATACTTCACAGACAATGTTCATCCGGAGGCTTCTTTCAACTTTTGGAGGCACCCTCTCGCCAAATTCGTCAAATTCTGCCTTTCTTCTTTTGCCATTATAATTATTGATGTGAATTTTCTGGTGAATAAGACAGGCCTTCTCCGTGCTAAACACTTTCTCACACTGCAAACATGTTAAACATTCAATGGCTCGAAGAATAGTTTACAACACAGTGAACCGAATATTACGACGAAGTAGGAGCTAGTAACGGATAAACGGAATCACCTCTGATAGTTTATAGATAATACAAAAATAGACATTTCAACGAAATGAGAGTTTAGTATCGAGTAGCAACAACAGCAATTTACTGACCGTCCAACACTTGTATTCAATGACTTCGAAATTCTCATTTTGAATATTTTCATGCTCTATTTTAATATGCTCCTTTAATTCTTCTTCTGTTGGAAATGTATCGCCACAATCACAGATAATATAATGAATGTTTACAAATGGAGAGTAAAACATGTTTTCACAGAACTTTAACTGTCGCCACAGATAGTTGATTTTAAGATGTTAAATAAAATGAAATTTACAATAATCTGGATTTTTACAACGCCAAGGCGGCCATGTAATATCTGTGGGACGCAATGTGACGCGTAGTTTTCTTCTTTTCAAAAATGGCTCCTTATTGATTTGCCAATGTCATAATGGGTTGGAGAAAACTGCTTTAAACTTATTGTAAGGTTTTATGAAGAAGCAAGGGTGCACTGTGCACAGGAAGAAGTCTGTTGAATAGTCTCATAATCAAACAAACATTTAGGTATAGTATCATAAAATGTCTTACATCGTATAGTATGGATGAGCCTAAGCAACTATTTCCCCCCTCTATTACTGTTCCGCTAAAAGTCCATTTAGCTCTCTTAGTTTTTGATAAAACATGTTCCAACTTGTGGAATGTCAAAATATATTATAATATAAATTTATTAAATTCATTAATTAGCGTGAATTTAGTGAATTTTAATAAAGTGTGCGTTTGTAACAACACTATCCTCCCCGCACCAAAATTGGCAGAAAGTTTTGCGAATTAAAAAAATATGAATGAAAAAAATTTAGTGAATTTATAGTCCATTGAAAAGTTACATTTTGGGTTGCGTTTTTTAGAGGACGCAATTTTATTTATTTGATGTGTAGGGGGGGTCAGTGTAAAGCTAAAACCAAGTTTGTGGGGTCGCCACCCTTGTCCCACGGCCGCCATCTTGAAAATAGGGGTTGAAATGGTATTTACGATATATCTCTTAAACTATTTATTTTATAAAAAAAATTGTTAACATTTTTTGTTGCAAATTAAATTCTCTACAACTTTGCTCTAGTAACTTTTTGTCGTAGAACTATAAATAAAAAGTTATAAGCGAAAATCTTCGGAAATTTGAGAAAAAAAAAAATATTTTTTGATGTAACTTTTTTTTTAATCATTTTACGAAAAAAATGATATTCGACTATTTTTGTACATCGTTTTTTGAGGAACAACTTTTATTCGCATCATTTTTTCATTAAGTCAATAGCTAAGGTTTTACAGCGCTCCGAAGTGAGTACTATTTTTCAGTACTCTTAACTATACCTATATTATACGTGTGTACCTATGATAAGTCATCAGTTATTGTTTGTTTTTTTTTTCTTTTTTTTTACTTTATTATTATAACTTTTTTAATTACATATTTTGCAATATTATTAACAATTAATTATTGACTCTTTTCCCCACCACCCACGAGGTAGAGTCTAGAGGCGCGTTTTTTTTACGTGTTATCCCCAATAGGCATAATCCACGGTGATTTTCTAAATTAGAACTACTTCGTCCTCAGTCGTTTGGATGGACCAGGCTGGGGCTCAGCAGCTGATCGGCTTTCTGAATTAAATACCAGTGGGAGAACTGGAGAAGGTCATCTTCATTTATTAATTCTGAGAGTTCCATTACGTTGCTGCAAGTCTCTCCAGAACAATGGAAGCACACTGCATAACATTTCATTCCTGCTTTTCAGCATCCACACATCGCTCCACAGTTTCCTTTGCATTTGCAAAAGATCAATTTTAGAAGCTCAGGGGGTGCTGGAGGTTTAGAGTTCTGCACTGGCATCAATAATTTTCCACATTTTTTCCAGCCCCAGTCTTCAGGATCATTATAATTACCAAGCCACGACTGGACCTGATGGTAGACTCGGAAAGTATGAAAGCGAGCTGTGACCAACGGTTTTGCCTTTTGAGTAGGATGAAAGAGGAATTAATCCAAGTGTAGATTTTATTGAAGCAGGTATTTTTTTGGATACTCGTGGTAAACTGTTATAAGGTGTAACGCATTGAATACCACCCATCGCATGGAAAGTATTTTTACCATCAATTGTATTGCTATTAAAATCAGCATTGTCAAAACAAACTGAAAAAAAGCATGAGGTAAGATATTACGCGCCGGACGAAAAGCACAAGAATCTTCGAATAATGAAATGGCATTATAGGATGCGGAGTATCCTAACGATGAAAGGACATCAAGAAAAAAAAAACGCGCCTCTAGACTCTACCTCGTGGGTGGTGGGGAAAAGAGTCAATAATTAATTATTAATAATATTGCAAAATTTGTAATTAAAAAAGTTATAATAATAAAGTAAAAAAAAAGAAAAAAAAACAAACAATAACTGATGACTTATCATAGGTACACACGTATAATATAGGTATAGTTAAGAGTACTGAAAAATAGTACTCACTTCGGAGCGCTGTAAAACCTTAGCTATTGACTTAATGAAAAAATGATGCGAATAAAAGTTGTTCCTCAAAAAACGATGTACAAAAATAGTCGAATATCATTTTTTCGTAAAATGATAAAAAAAAAGTTACATCGAAAAATATAAATTTTTTTCTCAAATTTCCGAAGATTTTCGCTTATAACTTTTTTATTTATAGTTCTACGACAAAAAGTTACTGGAGCAAAGTTGTAGAGAATTTAATTTGCAACAAAAAATGTTAACAATTTTTTTTATAAAATAAATAGTTTAAGAGATATATCGTAAATACCATTTCAACCCCTATTTTCAAGATGGCGGCCGTGGGACAAGGGTGGCGACCCCACAAACTTGGTTTTAGCTTTACACTGACCCCCCCTACACATCAAAAAAATAAAATTGCGTCCTCTAAAAAACGCAAGGTAAGGCCTAAAAAATGTAACATTTCAATGGACTATTACTACTTATGTAAATTCACTAAATTTTTTTCATTCTTTTTACCTACTTTTTATAGTACGGCCTTTGGGCCTTTTTGATCCGACTATAGAAAACTCCACAGATATTAAATTATTATTGTATTATCTGTGTCGTATTAAAAATTAAAGTCAAGTGTCAACTGAGGTGTCAACATACATTAAAAGTAGAAGACGAAGTATCATAACAGTGTGTATTTTAAATTGTAGGCAATTTGTATTTTAAAACCATTTTAAATCATAATGTTAATCAACTTAATTAATTATTGATCTGCCAGGCATCAGCACGATATGTTTCACTGTAAATTTGTAAACATTCACTATATCATCTGCGATTGTGGTAACACATTTCCAACCGAAGAAGAGCTTAAAGAGCACCTCTTAACTGAACATGCAAATGGAAATGTTTTGGAACACAACAGTGCACCGGTTAGTCATTCCAGTCACCCTTATTGGTTTTCCAAATGATCATCGTTTTGCCCATAGTAATAATTCATATAATTATGAAGTTTGGTTCTTTTGCCTTAAGATACAGAAAAAATACAAACATAAAGCCTTATTCATGTTAGTTATGAGTCCACCCAAGGCAAGTAAGGAATTGTGTATAATATATTGTGGTGTATGTATCATTTATTCATGTCATCATTCGATGAATGCCACAATTAGGCCAAGATCCGTATCCCTTTTTTTGACAAAGGATCTGAGGGTTGTGGCCAGAGATATCCATCATCCATTTGACACATGCTTAGTTCATGATCTGTGATAGTGAGTGTATATGTGCACTTTTTGTTTCTTTTCATTCATCATCATTCAAAACTAGTAAAATACAATGCCAAGTCACAACAATTACTAACGTAATATAATATTACCACAGGAACCAAAAAAAAGTGCGAACTGGAATACTATATAATTTATTGTGGAAAATTTTTGATAGAAACAGGGAAGAATAGCAATAAAACCGCTGCAAATAATAATACTAATTTGTAATAGTTCCGGGAGTTCCATAACCGAAACTATGGGATATCCGATATAAAATATTATCCGTAACTGAATCCGAATTGAAAGTTTTGCTATTTTAAAAAGGAAACCAAAATTTTATATTAGTAACCGAAAGTATCCGAAACAAACGGATAATCCAAAATAATTTAATATCCATATCTGTATCCGTAATTTCATATCCATTTCATCCCTGATAATAATGAAAAAAAGCCTTTTATTGTCCCTTACACTTTAGTTTATATGTATTTTTTTTTGTGTATACCAAGTTTTTCTATTCGTCCCTAGGGCCTAATTATTATTATTTAAATTTCAGATTACAATATGTAATAAAAAAAAGAGGAGGAGACGGAATATACAAGAACTGGTGGATGATGACAATACATTGACAGCAAAAAAGAAATCAAAGAATAAAACGAAAGAGAGAAATGTAATACAAGACACCATCTATCGTGCAATGGGGTAATTGATTATTACAGATACTGGCATATAAATTTATGAATTTATGGCAAAAATTATGCAATAAGTTTTTCAATGCTGACATGCATATTTACTTTGTAACCGACTTCTAAAAAAGGAGAAGGTTCAAATCAAATCAAATCAAATCAAATATTTTTATTTAGAGTAAATTTTACAAAAAATGTTTTCTGAACGTCGTTTCTATATGATGCCTACCACCGGTTCGGGAACTAGCCCAGCAAGAAGAACCGGCGTAAGAAACTCGCATGGGGCCATCTTTTACCAAAAAGATGGAAAATTTCTCTTTTTAAAAAAAAAGTATAAATTTACATATTTAAATATGTCAATACTAAAACTAAATAACATGAGTACATTCTATATATAAGTAGCCTAGTAGGGGGCTACTTTATTCCCAAGGTGTGCTATCATTCATATAATCATTAACTTTATAGTAAGCTTTTGCACACAAACATTCTTTGACTACTTTCTTAAACTTATTGGTTGAAAAATTTTGAATGTTTTCTGGGATCCTATTGTATAGGCCTACATTGGCCTTTAAACGAATTCTTTACTTTGCTTAGTCTAGTCACTGGAACAACAAGTTTAATTGACCTGTTTTTTTATGTATGTACACCAATTACTCTGAGATTAATTATCCGCTTTGCATGCTTCTTTTTTTATTCAATGCAGAATAGCTACCATTTGGAACCCTAAAAATATAACATATTTTGTCCGTGTTGTTTTTATTTTTTGCACATATTTCACAAACATTTTTTACAACTCACATTTGTACGTACGTTTTTATATGGATAATTTAGTTTCAGTGCGGCTAATTTAAGAGTCTTTAATTTTCATTCATAATTGATTCTCGACACAACAAGGAGGTGGATATTATAAATATGGAGTGTGTAGTGTCCGTCCGTCTGTCTGTTACCATAGCTACCAAACAGATTTATCCTACTGCAGTTTACTTTGACTTAAAGACACTAAAGTAAAAAATAAAATATGATTAAAAAACAACAAAAAGCGTAAAATAATAAAATTTTGTTTAAATAAATGTTAATGTTAAATTTATTTATTTAACTTTAAAAAAATATCAATTTTCCATCTTTTTGCTAAAAGATGGCCCCGTGCGAGTTTCTTACGCCGGTTCTTCTCGGCGGGTTAGGGTTGAACCGGTGGTAGCCTTTTTGTTGACTTTCCGAAAATAGCTTGTTAATTTTCATTTGGAAATAAAACGTTTTTTTTTTTATTTATTTTATTATTTATGTTCGTTTTGGAGTCGGTTTTTAAATGTAGTTTCTGTTTTTACCTATCCATAAGTATCTTCATTGTGTAAATATCTGGTAAACGTATTTCTTGCCTAGAGCAATGTATCACATATATCCAATTAAAAAAAAAAAATCATGTTAACACAAATAACTTACTTTCTCCATTGTACCCAGGAACAATTATAAGGTTCAATCCCGCAAACACAATCCAGAAGACGTATTGGACCAGACCCTGATAGCCATCACCGAGCTGTCGTTCGAGCAGGCTATAATGGAGCTGCAGGGGCGGCAGGAGAGAAGAGAATATAAGGAAGCATCCCACCATTGCCAGTTCTGCTACCGACACTTCCACTCACAAGAGAAACTCGACGAGCACATGCTTAATCATAACGAGGTATATAATATAATAGCTCCCCTCACCGATTTCGGTGTCGGTAGCCGATTTCATTGAAACCAGGCCAGCTACGCAGGAGTTATTTTATAGTGCCCAAGTGTGTGCGCAATACACAGAAGCACTCTCTCTTCCTATTACTCTCATAACCCAGTGGGACGATAAACCGACACGACTGGCAAAAGAGAACAGGCGCAGGACCGACTTTTTACATGCCCCTCCGACGCGTGGATCGTCTTTCTTGTCGGATAATCAGGTGATCAGCAGGCTGATCACCTGATTGTCCTAACCAAACTTGAAAACAACATTATTGTTGTTCCAACGCGGGAATCGAACCCACGACCTCCGGGTCGAGAGCGAAGCTCTGAACCACTAGACCACGGAGGCGATACGAGGTATAGAAACAGGCATGGAGGGGCAATTTATTTAAGACAATTTTGACGAGATTTGATACCAACATTTTTTTGGAGGTGAGTGATAGGCTCCAAGAGGCATAGTCTAAAATTTGGAAAACACGTACGTTACGTTTTAAAAAAAGAAAAAATGTAACACAAGTAAAGTTGTTCATTTTTAAAAGAGAAACGAAACATTTTTTTATCTGTAAAATAGGTGCTCAAGTAGAGGTTTTGATTGAGATTGTTTTATTTATACGGGCAAAATAATATAATATCTATAGACGCTTCCCACCACGTCAATCTGGCCCTGTGATAAGTATCCGAAGAACTTGTGTTACAGGTACAACGGAAATATATATTTAATACTTTTATATTATACTTACGGAAATATACATATTATTATATCCGTTGTCTGTTACCTGTAACACAAGTTCTTCGGAAACTTAGCAAGGGGCCAGATTGACGATGTGTGAAGCGTCCATACCATTCACTGACCATGCCATTCAATGCCATACAAATAATAGTTTACTTCTTCACAGCAAGTAGTGGCGGACTAGGGTGCTAATTTACAAACGTTAATAGTGGTGACATGTATTACAAATTTTTTGTACATTAAGAGGAAACACCACGGTTGAGAGAAATACAAAATAGGTATTTATAAAATCTATTGCTGTCTCGCAGTGCCTTAGCTAGCCAGCACTAGCGCGATAGAGACAACTGCAACTTGGACTGATATTACCTATTAAAAGTACCAGAAATCGAGGATTAGGGGATTCCTGTTTCCTCCTCCAAAACTTAACCGATTTAAATATTTTTTTCTGTATTAGCTAAAAAAAGAATTGAGCTAGGTTCCTATTTTTTGCTTTTGTTGTTTATTGTAGTCAAATCTGTTTCCTAGATATTTAAACATAGCGGAGAGTCTGGCCATTTTTTTTTTGTGTTTTAAATGTCCATATCTCTTTAAATAATTAATTTATTAAAAAAAGGAAAAAATAGGGACGTACAAACAATATCCATAAATATTCAGGAAAAAAATTTTTACTCTAGAGGTGTTATCCAGGGAGGAAATAGAAATCCCCTAGACCCCTATTTTTGTATGGAAGAAATTTAGTGGTGTTTCCTCTTAATTGTATGGGAAGGTAGGCCATGGTGATGTCACCGCACGATGTATTTTACAGATATCCGGTGATCAGGTGTGCGGGATCTGCAAAATGCATAAGAAGAGTCGCAGCAAACTGCTCAAACACGTGAACGTCCAGCACACCAGAAAATACTCCTGCAAAGTGTGCCCGTTTACCACCTCCTACGAGTTAGTATGGCGATACAACTAGCGCCACAATCCTGCATCGCGCTATCGAAATTTTCTAAGCCAGACGAATTTTTTTTAAATCTATTCTTTTACAGAGGCTTTCAACACTTGGGTGTTGATGTCAGCCTCATAGGTTCAGTCTATGTTCCCTACACAAGGGACAGATCCATAAAACTGTATATTTTGCTTGCCTCTGGGGACAACGGTTCCGAAAGGATACAGTTGATCTGCCCATTGTATAGGCAACCTGAGTCTCCTAAGATCTTTGATCTCAACTCTGCAGTTCGAGCACACTCCAGCAATACATGTAAAAGGTCCTCTGGCTTTTGACACTCTTCACAATTAGGTGAAGGCTTAATTCCTACCAAATAATAAAAATTTGCTGGAATGTGCCCAGATCGCAACCTAAAGGCTGACACCAATGACTTTCTGGACACGTTACAAGAAACCGACGAATTTTCATTTTCATTTATTGTGACATGTCATGTCCTCATTTTTGAAGACCTTTTAAGTTGCGAATTTATTGTCACCCCTACCATACATTACAAAGTATGCTATCCCATTCAACGACTATGCTAAAGGACATTAAACAACTTGACGAGTTGTCCTTTAGTCATTCAATTATGTGTAATGCGACATACGTCGCAGTCATCTGATTGAATCAGCAGTTTAATTGAACGACTAGCGCGTTTATGAAATGACGACATTTAATTGAACCACAGGATAACTCGTCAAGTTGATTTATGTAACGTTCAACGTCTTGACTGATGCTTTGTAATGTATAAGTAAGGGGTGACCATAAATTCACAACTTTAAAGGTCCTCAAAAATGAGGACATGACATGTCACACCAAATGAAAATGAAAATATCAACTATCTGTGCGAGCTATTTGCCGCCATATTTGTTTTAGGGACTACTAGCGCCACTGCGGGAAAAATGAACTATATTTCAATCACCTGATTGCTTTTACGTCAGCTCTCTTTAAAGGGGGTTTGTTACAGTCCGCTAACTTGTTGAACGTTGAGTGGCGCTTATGCAATCAACGTTCGGCCTAGTCAATCAATTAAATGTCGTTATTAAATAAACGGACTAGACATTTAAGTAAATAGCAGATTCAACCAGATGACTGCGACATATTAGCAACATCTGAAAACTAGTACAGTGGGCTTCGGCCTGAAGTATACCTCTCTCGGTCGGAGATCCCTTTGGGGCCTCCACTTGTATTCTCACATCTATGGCGCCGAATTAAGAAAACTTGGCGTGATGCAGGATGGTTGCGCTAGTATAGTTTGTCCCTGATAAATTTAACCTAAAGGTAAACAAAGCGAAAACATCGAAATTTTCACTTATTCAATTATCAACACTTTTACAGGTGTATTAAAGGATCATACTTCATTATCGAATACATTTTATAACAATTAAACAATAATTAACATATTTAAACATCAAATGAAAACCTTCACAGTAATCGCACCAACCCATATTGAAGGCTGATTGGTGCAACATTTATCAGAGAGAAAGAGAGGGACAGATACTTTATAATTACATCACGCTCGCACTCGGCTGGTTACCACACCACAGATAAGGTTGATTCAAATCGTATTTCAACTAATCGGTGCCTTTCGTGAATTATCTATTTTGGGACCACTATGTTTTTTGTGAACGATGTATTTATAATGCTTCCACAGGTCCAACGCTCGCAAGCATGTGGCCTTCCACAAGGGAACCAAATACCAATGTCTACACTGCGCCAAGGAGTTTTCGTGAGTAGTTTTTTGCTGTCAAAGATAAGTAGTATTTTTTTAATAAGTAGTAATTATGCTTTATTTGACGTGAATAAGTCTCGGTAGTCCAAAAATTTACAAATCCGTTACTTGCCGGGCCTTCAAAACCTTCCACCACTGGTATACCCACACGGAAGCGTTATTTGCAATAATTTGACAAACTTGCTGATCATGTAATAATAGCGATTAGCAAAAATTGCGCGATAGTCGGGCAATCGGTTGCTGTACGTCAAATAATAGTGCTAATCGCTCGCAGTTTGACATCTTTGTTACGAAACTAGCGCCAAAACAATTTAGTGGCAATCGTAGGAACTATTAATTAAATGTTCCGACAAATTTTTTTTTTCTCAATTTTAAAACTTTGGACTGCTCTCCTGTTTAATTTAGTTTATGGCGCGTATTACCTTTTTTTTTAACCGCCGATAAAGTTCAAATTGCGCAATTTTCGCGATTGCTTTGTGTTGTGATGCCACTGCAGTCAATTAGGGTCCATGCACACGTCCAATAATACGCCTTGGTTATTCTTTTACTTTTTATTAGGTAACACGTATAATGATATGTCCATCTTATAACATAGGTCCTGCTCTTATTAACTCTCTCTCTCTTCTTCTTCTTTTCAAAAATGGCTCCATAGTGATTTGCTAATGTCAAAGTATGTTGGCGAAGAGTCTGCTTTATGAGTAGGTTCTGTTAGGAAACAAGGGTACGGTGATGTGAGAAAAGTGTGTTGAAAATCCTAAAACAAACATTTAGGGTTAGTACCGGTTAGTACTTAAAATATATGTACATAAAGTATCCATAAAAGGAGTATTGACAAAACACAGAACAGATTTAAAATCGGTAGGGCGAGGAATTACAGTAGGGAGGGAATTACAGTAATGAAGATTGATTTTTGGGACAGGAAAAGAAAATATGGTCTAGAGAGCCCTCATCTAGGCCGCACTCGCATAAGGAGCTATCCCGGACCCTAATCTTGGCTAAGAAAACAGGCGAGCAACAATGTAACAGTAAACAGGCGTAATTTGTACAATTGTTTGCAATATCGCTGTCGAACGTATACAGTTGAGAGCGATATTGCAATTGTACAATTCACGCCTGTCGAATTGCTGTTGCGAGATACATAATCAGCCTGCGGGTCTCATTCGGCAAACTGTTGCAGGTACCTATCGACGTGCGAGACGCACATCCGGCTGAAACACCCCGGGGCCTTCGCCTGCGCCCTGTGCGGGTACTGCTTCGTCAGTGAGATGGGAATCAAGATGCACCGCTTGAGGAAACACCGGTTCTTCGATAATCAGGTCAGCTAATTGAGAATGGAGTGGAGTCTAGGGTAGTAACGCCTCCCACATCGATCTCGGTGACGGTGGCCGCTTACATTGAAACCAGACCAGCTGCATATTTTTACTAGCTGTCCCCGCGACTGGGTTCGCGTGGTATTTGAGTGACTTAAACCGTTTATGCAGCGCCCGCAACGAAAGTCCTCAAATGTGAATAATTTTCCCCGTTTTTGCAACAATTCTCGCTGACGCATCGCTCCTATTGGTTACAGCGTAATGTTATATAGCTTAAAGCCTTCCTCTATAAATGGACTATCCTACAAAAAATAATTTTTCAAATCGCACCAGTAGTTCCTGAGATTAGCGCGTTTAAACAAACAAACAAACAAACTCTTCCGCTTTATAATATTAGTAAAGATTGTACAAGTGTGTGCGCAATACAGAAGGACACTATCTTTTTTTTACTCTCATAACCCAGTTAGCCGACACGACTGGCGAAGGAACAGGCGCAGGACCCACTTTTTACATGCCCATCCGACGAATGGATCATCTTGTCAGATAATCAGGTGATCAGCCTGCATTATCCTAACCAAACTCGAAAACAAAATTTTTTGTTGTTTCAACACGGGAACTGAACTCACGACCGAGTCGAGAGCTAGCCTATAAGCCACGGAGGAGTTGGAGTCTAGAGTATCTATCTATCAGAGCGACCGGTTGACATCACAAGAGGACTGCCGAAACCACTTGTCGCATTTTTTTCATTAAAAGCTCCAAAATTTTTATAGCAATGAGATCATATCCCTACCAACACGATGGCAAAAAGTTATCGAACAAAATGGCACCTATATAATTTAGTCAATTGTAAACAAAACCTTATGAATTTTTATATAAAATGCGAATTAACTTTTCCCCCAACCTAATGTCGGATAGGCTCTCACGATTTAGGATCCTGTGGGCTTTAGTGGGTAAATCGAGAAAAGTGAACGGAGATACAATATCACTCGCTTATTAGTAATCACACTCTCCTTAGAAATTCACTATTCATTACACTTTATAAATTTACCTTGCTTTACAAGTACTGACAATAAACGGAACATGTTTCAACACTTCTCGACTGGGGCCTTACTCTCCAAACTGATTCGATTTTGATTCACATTCGATCGTGCCGCTTACTACCGAATAAATTGACGTTTGTTTATTTTGATTCTCAGTCGATTGATATGGTCGGGAGTACAAAAAGTTTCAAAGCAATCCACCAAATAAAATACCAAACGCCGTTGAGATCGAACTGATTCAGTTCTCGATTGCGTCGGGAGTAAGCCTGCTGTTTACCGATTGAATCACGAATGAATCAATCTCGCCAAAAATGTCCCAACTCTTGTCAAGGCGCGCTATAGACAAGTTGCGGTTGTGTATATATAAAAGACAACCTGTGGTTGTGTAGGTAAAGCGACGATATTAAACCAGATCGTTTATTGGTATATACAGGGTGTAAAAAGAGCAGTCACTATAACTTCGTGGGATAATAACCAGGCAAGAGATATATCCATTGGGACTAGTCATTTGCTTTTAATCCATTGTTTTAAAATGTTCAATAGGCAATGTACAACGTGCACAACACAGCGATCAGCTGATTACGCTGAGGTCAATAGCGTAAGACGTTCATTACTTACTAGGACAAAAATTATAATATTTAAGAATTTAATGCAGAACGTTGTTCCAAACAGTTCAGCCTTGCGACTAAAAATAATAAATTACAAAAAAATTAAAAAAAATCATTTCTAGAATGACAAAAGGTCCTTTAATCATATCCCAAAGTTATAGTGACTGCTCTTTTTACACCATTTATATATCATTATTATTACTATAAAGATTGTTATATGCTATAGCTGCCGCTGGACGGTCCGTATTGCGAGGTTTGCGACGTGCGGTTCATCTCGCAGGAGGTGCACGACCGGCACCTGCAGTTCTCCTCACGACACACCACAGAAATCAAACCGTAAGTGCACACACGCACGCATGCTCACATTTAAATTTTGTTTAATTTTTAATGTAAATAGGCATGACGAAAGATTTTAAAATTTTGTAAAGTGGATACACATTTTCTAATGATGAAAAAACCTTTATTTCGGTAAAAAACTGATGAATATCGAAGATTATAGCCATTTTTCTAATATATTTTCAATAGTACGCCAAATCAGATCGAAGTGTCATGGCGTCGAGTGTGACGTCACGCCTAGGTAAACGTCAGATGCTTAAGTAAACCATAGATAAAAGAGTAATATATAATGACAGCAGCGATGGACCATGACACTGATGTTTACCTAGACGTGACGTCATGCGCTATAATGCGGTGTTTCAGTCAAAATAGCCGATTGCACTATTTTAATCTTATAATTTATTGAAAATCTTAATAATCACAATGTTTTGTATAAAAGTATATCACTTTTAGAATCCATTTTATATCTATTTTACTCTGAAATCTTTAAATTTTTCTTTATATGTTAATGTCGTCACGCCTTTTGTACTTGTGTCGTGTTACAGTACAACGTTCGTCAATGCACCAAGAGAACCGTACCTACGTGCGAGAAGACAGAAGGGGCGTTTTCCCTGTGACTGCGAACAGGTGATGCTTAAACACACATTTTTATCCAAAGCTGAATTATTCTAATTAGAAAAAAATAAAGTTTATAAACTATAACCCGACTTCGCAAAAAAGGGTCTAAAAAGGCCGAAACAAGAAAATTATTTCAAGGTAGGTATAATTTTCATAATCCATTTTTTTTTTCAAATAATTATATAGCCTATGCTACTCGCGGGACCACTACGAATCGATTGACATCTTATTTATTAAAATTAGACCAGTAGTTTAACCGCTACGAGGGAACATACATACATACATACAAACATACATACATACATACTTACATACATACATAGACTGCCAAAATCATTACACTTCCTTTAGGCTTCGCCGAAGTCGGGTAAAAAAGAATGATCAAGGAAAATAGAACTAGACATAGAAAAGCGTGGAGACAATAGACTGTTGCTATAGCACTGGATTTAGTTAAGTGTCCAGTTAGATACACGTCCAATAATATACACTTTTTAGACTTAGGTACGATATTAGGCATCAAATCACTGTCAATGTCAACGTGTGACATTATATTGTTTTAAACCTAATTAACAACAGTATGCTATGTAAAAGGGCCTGTTCCAGGAGACGCTCTGAACGATCAGATCATTCATAACGCTGACATTGACAGCTGACAGTGCCTGTGAAAACAGTTCAAAACGATCCTAAACAGTGCTAGGCCCTGCCCCCTGATTACCTAACTCCGGTCGCTTTCCCGTCCCGTTCAGATTTGCGTTTCTTTAGCACTGTTTAGGATCGTTTTGAACTGTTCCACACGCATTGACAGCTGTCAATGTCAGCGTTATGAATGATCTGAACGTTCAGAGCGCCTCCAGGAACACAAGGACAGAGATAAGAAGTGTCACCTGTCAAAATGCATATAAGGTGGCGCCTCAATCGCATCGAGGTAACTTTAAAAAAAATCAAACTCAGCTCACTTCACTCCAGCACTTTTTACCCGACTACGGTAAAGCAAAAGGGAGTGTTATGTTTTTGACCTTTTTTTTTGTCGAGGGGAAATGCGTTGCGCATATCCCGCAACCCCGAGGGAGGGTCGCGAGGTTATGTTGGACTCCCCAGTGCTTCGCACTGAGTTTACCAATTAAAACCTCCCGATGTCCTTCTTCACGCTTTTTGGCGGTGCCATGGGAACTGCTATACTACCACAACCCCGCTGGCGTCTTGCCTCATCGGGCATCATCTTATTATAGATGACGGCGATGCTGCCATCTTTCTTCGCCAAAAGTTCCCCGGACATTAGGGAGCTCTAGCCCTCTGGATCCTTCGGCAGACGGCAGCCCCCAGTGGACGGATACCGTCTACGGATCCATTAACGGCGCTCTGTTTAGCGCATTGAGGTGCGCTAAGCGCCTCCGTCCTCGTCGCCTCCGACGCATCGGGTGCGACCCCGCCGAAGCCTCCCGCTCCCGCTCAGCTGCTTCTTTTTGCAACATAACTGTGGAGCAGAAACGGACTGCTGCGTCCCAGGTTTCCTTGTCCCGTACCATAGAGGCAGCCAGAACAGGAAGCGATAGATCTTCACCGATGTGGGAAGATAAAGTATCGCAAGGACGGACAGGCTGGACACTCCTTCAGCGTATGTTGTGCCGTGTCTTCGTCTCCGCCCTCGCAGTGATGGCAGACTGCACTGTATGGTTGTATGGATGTTCATCTGTTCCCTTGTAACTTCTAATTAGTTATCATAATTAGACAAATGAGGTGTCGTTGGAAGCCTCCTGGTCGTCCGCTGGTTACAAACTTCATGACGTCATTAAAATTGCTACAGCGCCCACTAGGGTGCTGTGTGGGGTATTAAACGAAAGAGTTTTGTTAGCACATTTCAAATATGTTAATATTATTGGCTGTTGCTCACAACTTTGCTTGCAATCTCCTGATAATTGCAAGAATTTATTAAGTCGTGTTTTACTTTTTCAGACTATAACTTGTTCTACGGGGTGTAAAAAGAGCAGTCACTATAACTTCGTGGGGTAACAACCAGACAAGAGATATATCCATTGGTACTAGTCATTTGCTTTTAATCCACTGTTTTAAAAATTTAAAAATTTCCAATAGGCAATGTACAACGTGCACAACACAGCGATCAGCTGATTACGCTGAGAGGTCAATAGCACGCATAAGACGCTCATTACGTACTAGGGCAAAAATGATAAAATTTAAGAATTTAATGCAGAACGTCGTTCCAAACAGTTCAACCTTGCGACTAAAATAATAAATAGCAAAAAAAAAATCCAAAAAATAAATAATGAAAAAAATTAATTTCTAGAATCAGTCAAGGTCCTATAATCCTATCTTAAAGTTATAGTGACTGCTCTTTTTACACCCTGTATATCTCTTTAGAGATTTCCTCTTGAAAGTGTTTTTAAAAGTTATTAAATCGGTACCAAGACTCAAATTGCTTCTTTTAACTGATAATTGAAGACATGGATGAAGGTGATATGTCGCTAAATTTTGATTTCGAGAAAATTTAGTTCAAAATGTCACTTAAACGTTTTAGAATATGTCGTAACGTGTTATGCAAATACCATCTAAAGAACCATCTTTAGAATCAATGTACTACATACGTAACGAAATATCCTAAAATATTTAAGGTCCGTATAAATAAAATAATCTCAAATCCGACCTCACCTGAGAAGTTATTTGACAGATAAAACAACGTTTCGTTTCATTTTTAAAAATGAAGAACTTTACTATATTATGTTACATACTTACTTTGATTTTTTTCTTTTTTAAAACGTAACAATAAAGAGTATAAAAATATAGATTATACTTATTTTTTTCTTTTTCTGTAATCTATATTATGGATATAATAAATTTGTATAAAAAAAAGAAATTAAAGTACTATGTAACATTAATATAGTTGTTCAATTTTAAAAGTGAAACGAATTTTTTTTTTATCTGTCTAATAGGTTCTCAAGTGAGGTTGGGTTTGATATTATTTTATTTA
Source organism: Celastrina argiolus (assembly GCA_905187575.2). Taxonomy (NCBI): domain Eukaryota; kingdom Metazoa; phylum Arthropoda; class Insecta; order Lepidoptera; family Lycaenidae; genus Celastrina; species Celastrina argiolus. Next base: position 1,756,394 of record LR994597.1, read on the forward strand.
TAAGGGCCTTAGTGACCGTTTAAACTCAATTTTATAGAAATTTATATCTAGAAAATTAGTTTGTTAATCGACCTATTTGTAATTGTTAGATTTTGTTTTGTTCGTTTTTTTTAATTGTAACCATTTTATTTCATTTTTAACAATAATAGATAGGTGCATGGTTACAATTTCTTTTCTTTCTTTCTTATTTTTATGACATAAAAATTTTGCGACATACCACCTACATTCTTTCATGTCATGTTGCAATTTCTTCTGAATTTTGTTATAAAAGTCTGTACAACGTTTAAAAGCCTTCGTTTCCAGTGCGGCGTGAAGATAGCTAGCATGTGGGAATACGACCGGCATTTCAAGCAGGAGCACCCGGAAGCGGAGCGCACGCGCGTGCCTCCAGTCGCATGCCGTCTGTGCGGAAAGCAGTTCCCGGTACCAAGTCATTTTTTTTATCTGTCCCTTGTGTCTATTGACTGAACCCATGAGGCTGGCATCAACACCCAAGTGTTGAAAACCTCTGTTAAAAATAGAATAATAGAACAAAATCATCATATCACAAAATGTGGTTTGTTAAAACCGCCTCAATCGCATCGAGGTAACTTTAAGTTTGTTATAACTGTTACAGGTTATAATTAGTTCAAGCACAACTTACCATAACAATGGTGTGTGAATAGTAATTACATAACATAATTGAAGAAATGAGTGGATAAAGGTGGGATGCGCAAAAACAATTTGCCCAGAAAATTAAACATTTTAGGATACGTAGTACCATAAGCACATGGACTCTAGAGACGGATCTGTAGGATAATGTATTTAATACGTTACGTAAAATGCTTAAGTGACAGTTTGAACTCAATTTTCTCGAATTTTGCTACATATCACCTTCATCCGTTCTTGTCTTAAAATTGTACAATGTTTTCTGAACGTGGATTCTATGTGATCCACCGGTCGGGACCAGCGCATCGAGAAGAACCGGCGTAAGAAACTCGCGTGGGCCTATTTTATCATTTACCAAAAAGATGGCAATTTTCTCAAATATAAAAAGTATAATTATATTTACATACGTTTTATAAATATGACAATACTACAACTAAATAACATAAGTACATTCTATATGTAAGTAACCTTGTAGGGGGCTATTCTGTTCCCAAGGTGTGCTATCATAATATTAACTTTATAGTAAGCTTTTGCATAACACGCTTGTGCATCTTATAAAATAAAATAAAATAAAAATAGCCTTTATTCTATTCCCAAATTCACATATAAATTACATATATTTAAAATATTATATTATTTTAAATTTTAGTTAGCATTATTTTATGTAATAATTTATTTTCAGAATTTATTATCATTTATTATTATTATTGTTACATGTATTAATATAATTCAATTACTTTTTCATGCATTTATTCATATTATCTCCTATAGTTTCTGATATCGCATGCGATCAAAAAATAAGAAATGGTAAAAGTAAAAAAAATAGTTTTTAGTTTTTGAAAAAATAAAAAATACATTTCCAAAATAAGGAAAGGTCGTATAATCATATCACAAAGTTATAGTGACAGCTTTTTTTACACCCTGTATACTCTCTTCGTCGCCTTTTACGACACCACGACACCGGTCGTACTCGTCTGAGTACGACCACGAGAAAGGTAGGGGAGGTGTTATCCTTACTCCGGCACCCCACGGATTGGCATAGAAACTAAACGTTAATTTTGTTTCGCAGCACCCAATAAATCTGACCGGCCACATGCGCACTCACGCTGAGCCACACATCCCGTGCAGTCAATGCGGCCGGCTGTTCGTGCGTTCCATTGATCTGCAGAGGCACAGTCGCTCGCACGAGCCGAAACCGAGCACCACCTTCCCGTGCGACATATGCGGAAGACACTTCACGTTCAAGGCGAACGTCGCTAGACACGTCATGCAAGTGAGTTATTGTCGGATAGAGATGGGTATCTGTGTACATACATGAAAAACTGACCGTAACATGCAGTTTTAAATAACTAATGAAGTTAGCAATAAGTACTGGAGTACGGTGACTTCTTTTTTATTTACTTTATTGCTAACTTCATATCATACGCCGTTGCGACTCTAGCGCCATTGTGGCCAGTTTTTAAACTATGACTGAAGTACTTTTATATGACACTAAGACTTTTACCTTAGATAGATGACATCCATTATCGTTGGTATGCAAGAAACATACCTAGCCGAAAAATTCACGTTCTCAGGCCTTCCACTAGCCTGCCAAAAATTTGGTTTGACTTTGGTATATATTTTTTTCTATAGGCCGTTACGGGTATAAGGCTTCTGGCCATACAGAATTCAGGCCGCTGGATATGCAGGCTGGATGGTCAGGATACCCCTTAAATCAACTGCAAGATTACAGATTTGTGATTTAAAAAATGTTTTAAATTACTAATCTGTTATCTTACAGAAAATGTCTTATGTGCTTACTAACTTTTAAATAAAAAATTTCGCGCAGTACACTAGCAATATGCACGGTGCAATTGGGATAAAAAATGTGCAGTAAGCCAGTATACAATCTGGCTTGACTAGATCAGATGCTAGCCCATGTTTATCAGGATCATATAATATCTTATAGACAAAACAAAGAACGAGAATAAAACCTCTTCGGGAATTATAGCAAAACGAAAAGAGATAGACAATCTAATGCCGCTGTAACCAGAAATAGTCGGTACAAGCGCATCTCGGTGTTTAGGTATAATATTGACTCAAATCATGGTACTTTTTTATTAAATACAGCTTACAACCATGGTTACATGTTCTGCGAGGATTAGAGTGTAGTAAACCACTCGTGATAATTACACTAGGACACACACTTATTGATAGGTAACTCAAAATGGTTACGCCATTTCGAGCAGCATGTACGACAGTATAAATCTATGATCATGACAAATGACTTATGTAATTTTTATGCTTCAGGTACACCAGAACAAAAAGTTGTTCTCGTGCGAGATATGCGGGAAGACCTTCTTTAGCAAGACCGAGAAGTCGTCACACTTTGACCACGTACACATGAAGATACCGCGCAAGCCGCGCGGACCTCGGCCTCGGGGGAAGAGAGGCCCTGACCACATAAAGATGAGAGATCCCGATCACGGAGAGAAGAGAGGCCTCGACCAAGTAGAAATGAGAGGCCACGACGACGGGGAGACGGTAGGGCCTGACCACGTAGTGACGGCAGGCCCCGACCACGTAGTGACGGCAGGCCCCGACCACGTAGTGACGGCAGGCCCCGACCACGAAGTGACGATAGGCACTGATCCGGTGGAGATGAGAGGCCTCAACCACGAAGTGACGGTAGGCCCCTACCACATAGAGATAAGAGGCCCCAACCATGTAGAGATAAGAGGTCCCAACTACGTAGAGACGAGAGACCCCATCCACGTAGAGAGGAGAGGCCTTAACCACGTAGAGATGAGGGGCCCCAACCACGTAGAGGTGAGACGCCCCAACCACGTAGAGATGAGAGGCCCCAACCACAAAAAGATGAGAGGCCCCAACCAAGTGCACCACAAAATGCCGCGGCCACAGCGCACGTACAAGCGCCGGCCTGACCACATAGAGCGAGGCCCCGCCCACTCGTCGAAACTGAAGCGCCCCGACCACATTCAAATTCGAGGCTCCCACCTCATCGAAATGAAATACCTTGACCAAATAGATATGTTAGGTATGTAATATCAAATATGTTAGACCAACATTAAGCGGTCTGTCAGAATCATAGCATGTAATACTGATATATATATATTTATATAGCAGGACTATAATACTATAATAAGACTGTATAATATATAGACGCCTCCGTGGTCTAGTGGTTCAGAGCTTTGATGCTTCTTGATCGTCCGCTGGTTATAAACTACATGACGTTATTAAAATGGCTACAGCGCCCTCTAAGGTGTTGTGTGGGGTACTAAACGAAAGAGCTTTGTTAGCACATATTTTCAATTATGTCATTATTATAAGTTGTTGCTCGCTGCTTTGTTTGCAAGTGTGTTTTAATATTCGGGTTTTAGTTTTTTAAACTTTATCTTGTATATTTTTCAGACTGAATGCGGCATATTGGCAAAAGGAGGTTTTTTAACATGGATCAATAAATCAATAGAAAAATTTAATTTAAAATATAGTTGTACTGTAGTCATTTGTGTGTATTTCATTTAACATATTAACCTATTAAGCCTATCATTATCACGATAGTATTTAATTTTTTAATCATTCTAACTAGATAGATACCAAGCAACAACATAAAACTACTCTTTAAAATAATAGTAGTAAGTATGGAAAAATAAGTTTCTGTGAATTATTTACTTCGTTATTTTAACTGTAGATTTGCTTTTTAAACTTATTAATATTCGCTATAAGGGAACTTTATGGGAGTCTAATAACCCAGACCGTCTAAACTCAGTCCAGCGGACTACGAACTAATCATGGCCTAGTACATAAGCATAGTACGAGCAAAAATATAAGATACTGATTTATAATGGACATACGAGGCTGAGTGCTGGCGCTGGATTTACCTTAGGATTTTGCAAGGTGGTCAGCAATTTAACATGCCCTTTTACTAATAAATAATAAGGTGGCTATAAAAACTATAGAAAAGTACCCAAGCCTAACACAAATGTGGGCATCTTATTTTCATTTTATAGGGACACAATTAAAAAGGAAATATGATAACAAAATCGGGACATAGTTTAGTGTTTCAACTTCATAATAATAAAATATATCTTTCGCATATAATTTGGGTTGTTATACTGGCAACGTTTTTTGATTGTTTTTGAATACTAGAGGGTTTTTGACGCTAGATGGTTCATATGAAACATTTTGACAATGCTTTTATTCGCCACAAGATACAGTTTATCAAAAGTAAAATTGATCTAAAAAGCTAACAAGCTTTTGACCCCTAGATGTGGTTACAGGAAATAGGTTATTGGACTTTTTGAAGCCAGATTTTAGATTCTTGGAAGAAGTATATTATGTTATACGTATATGAGATTAGATTATCCTTCAACTAACAGAAAGAAGCTGACGATCTGAAAACAAATAACAAATTGATTATATTTCTTCTTTAAAATATTGTGTTTTCCACTAATTGTAAATAAAAACGTGTATGAAATTCCTTTAGGCCTAAGTTTATACTACATAGAAAAAGGATTATCCCACCAAAAACATTTTCATGTAAAAATGTTGCCAAGACGAGTCTATATAGCTTACCCTGTGAAAAAGTTATCAGATATCGTATAAAGCCAAGCTCTAAAGACTACTCGCCCTAAATCTACAAGCACCTTGATCAAAATCTAGAGTAAGTGAAGCTAAGCCTAGTAAAGTAAGGGCGCATAGATCAAGAACTTTGGTTCTACATGGGATTTGTCCACTTTTTGATAGATTTTGATCAAGGTGCTTGTAGATTTAGGGCGAGTAGTCTTTAGAGCTTGCCTTTATACGATATCTGATAACTTTTTCACAGGGTAAGCTATATAGACTCGTCTTGGCAACATTTTTACATGAAAATGTTTTTGGTGGGATTTTATTTATTTTTGTAAGTTGGTTAATGGACTTGTTTGAGTTTAAAAATAACCTATTTTGACCCCGGGCAATTACTTTCGCCTTATTCTTCGTCTGGAATTTAGATGATTTATTGTATTTCTCTTTCATTTGATACCCATATTGTGAGAGTACCTGTGAAAACGATAAATCGCTATTTTGGATTAAAAATAGCGGCATTCATGAAATCTTGTATGAATTGTATTTGTTTTCTCAAACTCTCTCATCATTTGTTACCCATATTGTAGGGGTTTTATGAAAACTATAAGTCTCCATTGTGGCTGTGTAACACCGAACTTCAATAAAACACCTCACTACTATAATTGAACTCTCTTTATACTGTATTCTTGTTGAAGTTATACTTCTTTAGGCGCGTTATGAAAAAATGATGAGAGTGAAATTTTAAGATGCGCGCGCACCTGTGACACAACATTAACAGTATGAAGTCTTTATGAAGTCGTCTGCTTAACCGCTCATTAAGTCTCGAAAAAATTATATATAGATATATATTATATACTAGCTGTGCCCGCGACTTCGTACGCGTGGAACAGTGATTTAGCTGAGAACTTTCGCTAATAGGTACTTCCCAGTGCATCCCAGTGTTGATCCCGATCCAGCAAGTCACGTACCCGGCAAGCCTCTTGGTATGCAGGGTATAATAATAATATATTACTATCCTTTCGGAGCTCGGCAAAAGAAGTAGGCCTTCGAACAATATGTAGAAGTCAGCAAAGGTATTCGAAGTTAGGATAATATTATTCGAATGCACCGTATAGACCCAGACAATTTTTCACGTTAATTTAGTAAAGTATTTAACTTCGATGTCCGTCTGTCTGTCTGGGTGTCAAAACTTTAACACGTGTAGGTATCAAGCTAAAAATCATATTAAAAACTCAGTTCTACTGTCCCTTCTGGCTGTGAAAAGAAACAGGCATCTTGGCCACATCTACCCAAAGATTCAGCCGTTTATATCGCTAATTTTCGCAATTTTCGACACGCCAAAGGGAACCAAAACCTAAAGGGTACTTCCCGGGAATAGAAATTTGATATGAAGCAACATCTTAATGCACTATTAAAATGTTGCTTCATATCAAATTTAAACGACATAGGATAAATTGCGAAACCATAAAAATATTTTCAATTTTTTCAACTTATTACCGTTTTTGTCATTAATGTTTTGAAGTATTATTAAATTTAAACTTATATTGCAATTACTAAGGTCTTTAAAACGGAACTCTCGGTTAGACATGGGCGCAGCGGCACGCCCCGCCGAGGATCCAGCAGGCTTACTCTCGACACAACTGAGAATCGAATCAGTTCGATCTTAACGGTTTTTGGTGTTTTATTTGGTAGATTACTTTGAAATTAATTAGGATAAAGAAAACCGTTAGAACGTAACTTTTTGTACACCAGACCATATCAATCGACAGAGAATAAAAATAAACAAACGTCAATTTCTTCGGGAGTATGCGGCACGATCGAATCTGAATTAAAAACGAATCAGTTTGGAGAGTTAGGCCCCAGTTCGGCGCGCCGCGCCGATCGGCTTTAGTAGCGTTTTTTATAACCTACCCTAAGTATAATAATAATAATATAAATAAATGAAATTTTGTTTTAAACAAAATATAAAATAAAAAAAGAATAAATTTGAATGTTTGAAGCAGCGCGGTTCCCGCCGCGCTTCATACAAACGTCCAGTATTTTTTTTATTGTCATATATCTTCAAATCAAAGCGACATCTATACGCCATACGCCGTACTTTTAACACGATTATTACTGGGCGCACAGTTAGCGGCTGTGCGTGGTTAAATTCATACTACCGGTACTGCCTGTTAGCACATTTTAATAGTATTTTTTACCCAGCAGTGGGGTGGAGTTCCTTTGGTTGACCTTCGCCAAAATTCCTACCTACCAGCATCTGATACCTACACTACACTCCGACTCGGATGTAAGACGTCACGCATCAGCCTGTATCGCGCGGCGCCGCGATGCGGCGGTCGAATCACGGCGAAACGATTTTAATTTTGCTATATTATCTCCTAAACTATTAATTATACTTGCTAGGTATAAAGGGCAAAATATAGTCTTCATGAAATGCTTAAGCCAACTAACGTATTAAAAATGATAAGGATTAATACCGTGATGGTATAAATAGTTTACCAAAAACCGCTTAATTGCCCGTTTTTTTAGATTATCGCGGAAGGCTTTCTTTTAATAATACAATTAATTAAGTTGATTTATACAATAAATGATAATTTATTTCAATTTGTGAAGCAAGTTCAAAAATACAATTTTTATATTATTATGACACTGTGGAAACACTCTTCTCAGAAAAAAAAATTTGTTAGTTAGGTACTTATTTCAAGTTCTAATCTACTTTAGTGCCACATTCTATTGCTTCGCGTCACTGTGTAAGCGATCCCCCCGCGCCCGCCGCATGAACCGTTCGTCCGCAGCCCGCGCGCGCGAAATTCCTCCGACTTGCTTCCAATTTATCGTCACTGCTCGGCTCCTATGTATCGTAGCGTTATGTTATATAGCCTATAACCTGCCCAGGAATATGGGCTACAATCGTACCAAGTTTGGTTAAAATCCCTTCAGTAGTTTTTGTTCCCATCGCGCACATACAGACAGACAGACAGACAGACAGACAGACAGACAGACAGACAGACAAAAATTTTACTAATTGCATTTTTGGCATCAGTATCGATCGCCAATCATCCTCCAATATGTATTTTGAAAAAATATTCAATGTACAGAATTGACCTCTCTACAGTTTTATTATAAGTATAGATATCTATTTAAAATTACTATTTTTTAATGATGCTAAAGAAGTATAACTTCTCACGCGCGTACATAAGTACACGCACCCATTTTTTTTTTTTCGAAAGTGCTATAACTATCCGGGTGGCTAGTTGTTTAGTCATAAGCTTGTTTAATAATTTAAGTGTTTTCTAAAATAATAATAATAATAATATCTCCCACACTGATTTCGGTGACGGTGACCGGTTTCATTGAAACCAGTCCAGCTACGCAGAAGTTATTTGTGTTTAGATGTTTCACAGGTCTAAACATAGATGTCGCTGTTAGGCACCTGCATCGCTCTATCGAGGTATCGAACGATTTATTTTTTGATTTACCGACTCCCAGCGCCGCGACGCCTGCCGACGTCCAGCGTCACGACGCCTGCCGACGCCCAGCGCCGCGACGCCAAGCGCCGCGACGCCTACCAACGCCCAGCGCCACGACGCCAAGCGCCGCGACGCCTACCGACGCCCAGCGCCGCGACACCTGCCGACGCCCAGCATCGCGACGCTTACCGACGCCCAGCGCCGCGACGCCTGCCGACGTCCAGCGCCACGACGCCCAGCGCCGCGACGCCTGCCGACGTCCAGCGCCACGACGTCCAGCGACGCGACGTCTGCCGACGCCCAGCATCGCGACGCCTACCGACGCCCAGCGCCGCGACGCCTGCCGACGTCCAGCGCCACGACGCCCAGCGCCGCGACGCCTACCGACGCTCAGCGCCGCGACGCCAAGCGCCGCGACGCCTGCCGACGCCCAGCGCCGCGACGCCTGCCGACGCCTGCCGACGCCCAGCGCCGCGACGCCTGCCGACGCCTGCCGACGCCCAGCGCCGCGACGCCTGCCGACGCCCAGCGTCACGACGCCTGCTGACGCCTGCCGACGCCCAGCGCCACGACGCCTGCCGACGCCCAGTGCCGCGACGCCCAGCGCCGCGACGCCTACCGATGCCCAGCGCCGCGACGCCCAGCGCCGCGACGCCTAGCGCCGCGACGCCTGCCGACGCCCAGCGCCGCGACGCCTACCGACGCCCAGCGCCGCGACGCCTGCCGACGCCCAGCGCCGCGACGCCTGCCGACGCCCAGCGCCGCGACGCCTGCCGACGCCCAGCGCCGCGACGCCTGCCGACGCCCAGCGTCGCGACGCCTGCCGACGCCTGCCGACGCCCAGCGCCGCGACGCCTACCGACGCCCAGCGTCACGACGCCTGCCGACGCCCAGCGCCGCGACGCCTGCCGACGCCCAGCGTCGCGACGCCTAGCGCCGCGACGCCTACCGACGCCCAGCGCCACGACGCCTGCCGACGCCCAGCGTCACGACGCCTGCCGACGCCTGCCGACGCCCAGCGCCGCGACGCCTGCCGACGCCTGCCGACGCCCAGCGCCGCGACGCCTGCCGACGCCCAGCGTCACGACGCCTGCTGACGCCTGCCGACGCCCAGCGCCACGACGCCTGCCGACGCCCAGTGCCGCGACGCCCAGCGCCGCGACGCCTACCGATGCCCAGCGCCGCGACGCCTAGCGCCGCGACGCCTGCCGACGCCTGCCGACGCCCAGCGCCGCGACGCCTACCGACGCCCAGCGCCGCGACGCCTACCGACGCCCAGCGCCGCGACGCCTGCCGACGCCCAGCGCCGCGACGCCTGCCGACGCCTAGCGCCGCGACGCCTGCCGACGCCCAGCGCCGCGACGCCTACCGACGCCCAGCGCCGCGACGCCTGCCGACGCCCAGCGCCGCGACGCCTGCAGACGCCCAGCGCCGCGACGCCTGCCGACGCCCAGCGCCGCGACGCCTGCCGACGCCCAGCGTCGCGACGCCTGCCGACGCCTGCCGACGCCCAGCGCCGCGACGCCTACCGACGCCCAGCGTCACGACGCCTGCCGACGCCCAGCGCCGCGAAGCCTGCCGACGCCCAGCGTCGCGACGCCTAGCGCCGCGACGCCTACCGACGCCCAGCGCCACGACGCCTGCCGACGCCCAGCGCCACGACGCCTGCCGACGCCCAGCGCCGCGACGCCCAGCGCCGCGACGCCTACCGATGCCCAGCGCCGCGACGCCTAGCGCCGCGACGCCTGCCGACGCCTGCCGACGCCCAGCGCCGCGACGCCTGCCGACGCCCAGCGCCGCGACGCCTACCGACGCCCAGCGTCACGACGCCTGCCGACGCCCAGCGCCGCGAAGCCTGCCGACGCCCAGCGTCGCGACGCCTAGCGCCGCGACGCCTACCGACGCCCAGCGCCACGACGCCTGCCGACGCCCAGCGTCACGACGCCTGCCGACGCCTGCCGACGCCCAGCGCCGCGACGCCTGCCGACGCCTGCCGACGCCCAGCGCCGCGACGCCTGCCGACGCCCAGCGTCACGACGCCTGCTGACGCCTGCCGACGCCCAGCGCCACGACGCCTGCCGACGCCCAGTGCCGCGACGCCCAGCGCCGCGACGCCTACCGATGCCCAGCGCCGCGACGCCTAGCGCCGCGACGCCTGCCGACGCCTGCCGACGCCCAGCGCCGCGACGCCTACCGACGCCCAGCGCCGCGACGCCTGCCGACGCCCAGCGCCGCGACGCCTACCGACGCCCAGCGCCGCGACGCCTGCCGACGCCTAGCGCCGCGACGCCTGCCGACGCCCAGCGCCGCGACGCCTACCGACGCCCAGCGCCGCGACGCCTGCCGACGCCCAGCGCCGCGACGCCTGCAGACGCCCAGCGCCGCGACGCCTGCCGACGCCCAGCGCCGCGACGCCTGCCGACGCCCAGCGTCGCGACGCCTGCCGACGCCTGCCGACGCCCAGCGCCGCGACGCCTACCGACGCCCAGCGTCACGACGCCTGCCGACGCCCAGCGCCGCGAAGCCTGCCGACGCCCAGCGTCGCGACGCCTAGCGCCGCGACGCCTACCGACGCCCAGCGCCACGACGCCTGCCGACGCCCAGCGTCACGACGCCTGCCGACGCCTGCCGACGCCCAGCGCCGCGACGCCTGCCGACGCCTGCCGACGCCCAGCGCCGCGACGCCTGCCGACGCCCAGCGCCGCGACGCCTGCTGACGCCTGCCGACGCCCAGCGCCACGACGCCTGCCGACGCCCAGTGCCGCGACGCCCAGCGCCGCGACGCCTACCGATGCCCAGCGCCGCGACGCCTAGCGCCGCGACGCCTGCCGACGCCTGCCGACGCCCAGCGCCGCGACGCCTACCGACGCCCAGCGCCGCGACGCCTGCCGACGCCCAGCGCCGCGACGCCTGCCGACGCCCAGCGCCGCGACGCCTGCCGACGCCCAGCGCCGCGACGCCTGCCGACGCCCAGCGTCGCGACGCCTGCCGACGCCTGCCGACGCCCAGCGCCGCGACGCCTACCGACGCCCAGCGTCACGACGCCTGCCGACGCCCAGCGCCGCGAAGCCTGCCGACGCCCAGCGTCGCGACGCCTAGCGCCGCGACGCCTACCGACGCCCAGCGCCACGACGCCTGCCGACGCCCAGCGTCACGACGCCTGCCGACGCCCAGCGCCGCAAAGCCTGCCAACGCCTAGCGCCGCGACGCCCAGCGCCGCGACGCCTGCCGACGCCTGCCGACGCCCAGCGCCGCGACGCCTACCGACGCCCAGCGTCACGACGCCTGCCGACGCCCAGCGCCGCGAAGCCTACCGACGCCCAGCGTCGCGACGCCTAGCGCCGCGACGCCTACCGACGCCCAGCGCCACGACGCCTGCCGACGCCCAGCGTCGCGACGCCTAGCGCCGCGACGCCTACCGACGCCCAGCGCCGCGACGCCTACCGACGCCCAGCGCCACGACGCCTGCCGACGGCCAGCGTCGCGACGCCTGCCGACGGCCAGCGCCGCGAAGCCTGCCGACGCCCGGTGCTAATATTAGCTAATACCAGCTAGTATTTTCAACAGTACCTTATATCTCATAGTAGTAGTGATGATGGTAACTAGCACAATTCTATAGAATATTTTGAGCCACTGACAAGCTAGTTTATTACAAATCACATTATAATAATGCTAAGCATACAAAGAACTTTACAGAAAAGAAATTTAACAACAGATGGAGCTTGTGCCGGACCTGTTCCATACACCGACAGTTATTTTGTGACCGACAGCAATTTACAACTATTAGCTGCCTGCATATTCGCGCTAATTTTAAATAAGTGGATAAAAAACAAATTTTCCTCTCATAAAATAAATAATAATATAATAATATATTATTCATCTTCGGTAAAAGTCGGTCACCGATTAATAATTGGTGACCGACTTTTTGTAGATGAATAATAGAATATACTGATTGCAGTAGTGCAACGCACTCAACATACATAAAGTCGGACATAAATTATATGGAGCAAAACTCTGAACGATTATGGGTCCTACAAAAAGTAGGTCGTAGGTTTTTTATGTACTTGTATATTATATTCCTTTTATAAATTAAAGATCATCAGATCCTTATAATAAACATCCTTTTTGCCGCCATTTTGAATCCAATATGGTGGTCCAGCATATTGGATTCAAAATGGCGGCATTTACATTTTAATAATTTTTTTGTTGGTTTTGTAGCAATAACAGCTTACATACATAACTTCAGCTTTCTAAGATTTCCGGAAGTAACCTAAGAATTTTGATGATCTATAAATGAGTCAGTGACGAAATCAGGGGTTTTTACACATCGATAAAATCTAAAGTATAGTAGCTACGACATTCAAACTTTGTATAATTCATGTATTTACTGGTGTCATTATATGTTGAAATTTTCAACTATTTAGCATCATCCAAAGCAAAGTTATGGGAGTTCAAAAAAACGACGAAACCTTTCGAGAAAAGATAGGTAGTGCCCTTGCGCTTCGCTTGGCTCGTCTTGACGGGGGCACAACCGTGCCCCCAGATGATTGAAAATTTTATATAAAACGTTAGTTCATTCGTTTTTAATGTTTTTTTCCCTGCAACTAGAACGCAAATATAAGATAGATGGACGACGCATGAGGTCTGCAGTGCACGATTAATGTTTCATAAACCGGCATTTTATGGGTAATTATCTAAAACTTTGGCTAAAAATGCAATAAATCGTGGATTTTATATTTTTACAAAACTTACGTTCGATTTTATACTCTTTTTAATTTAAAAATGTATTATGTCAAACTATGGTCTTTCCATAGTCTTTGGAAATTTAACTAAATCATAAAATATGTCAAAACAGCGATGCTTCTGCATTGATAGTCTTTTTTAAAATTCATATTATATTAAAATAATTCGTTCCTAATATTTATAAAAATCAAATGAAATGTTGGCTTGTCGAGTATGTTTGGCTAGCAACAATGTGAGACTGTACGATGTGAACGTTATGTTTAATCTGAAAACGGCGTATGAAACAATGACTGGCTCGCAGGTATCAAATAAAATAATAACAATTAGAATCAGTATGTACTTTATTACATAAAATTAATGTCGTATTTTTTGTAAACAATTCTAAAGCTAAATTAGAACTTCTGCCTTAGTCTTAATGAGCACAGCTGGCTACTAAACACTAATATTTGCATCTAAACAAACACTTTTATTTTGAAGTCAATAACTGTTGATTGTCTGTTGATCTTCTCTGCTGTAGTGATGATTTAATGGGTCATTTTAATACACTACCTTTGCTATAATAACATAGTTAATGGAATCAGGCGTTACTTTGCGGCAATCCATAGCATAAAATTTAAATATATCTAGCAATATCCTGCAAATAATTCATCGGTATTTTTTTTGCGGGATATTGCTAGATATAATATAATATTTGAATTTTATGCTATAACAAAAGACTAAAACAAGAAAAAAATATTGAAGTGGGCTGTCATACAGTAAACATTATTTTTTAGCCATCTAATAGGGAGCCCTTGTGTGAGTCCATCAATCCTATGTCTGGTTTTTCATTTAGATATCAATAGAAGACGGTTTGCCACAAAGGATGTGCAGCTTCTGCAGCACAATGTTACTGAAGTGCATGTCATTCAGAGACAAGTGTTGTTACACTCAAGAAGTCATGAAGTATCTTATTAGAAATCAGAAAGAGGTAAATATAGCTAGGCATACATATTAAGTAAAATGTAAATAATTAAACATATAATATTCAATTTTTCCTTAGTTACAATTTCATTTATATTAGTATTTTATTTTATAGTTTATAGAATCAGTATACACACAGTTAATTAGAATCAAGTGTTACTTTGTATAAATCCATAGCATAAAATTTTAATATATTATCCAGCAATATCCTGCAAAAACCACAACTTGCAAGCAAATGAACTTATTATATTTTAATTTTAGTTTATCGATATATCTATTTTATCATTAGTTTATTAGTCTATGTTGTATACTGTTTTTGAACTAAGACAAACCGTAGACAAATCCGTCTTTGACGCAATCCTAATATCGCACCTTTAATAAAACAACGAAATAACTCAAAATTCGTGTTTTTCGAGATTTTATCAAAAAGTGAAATAACTTTGCAAGCTGCGTTAGTTCACTCGAACAGCCGCTTCAATATGACGAAAATGACGAGTACAGATGATAGTCCGTCTCTTTTTTACAAATCCTCACGACACGTTAATTTGTGTTAAAGCGGATTAATACTGAATAAATCAGTGTTTTACAAAGAGGTAAGTACTTTATTTATTACTTTTTAAATGAAATAATGATTGCTTTGAGACTTACCCCACTTTATGACAAATTTTTCGTATGTCTTCACGTAATAATTCCGATTTAGTGCTGTTTTTTCGAAATTATTTTTATATTATTTAAGTAATATTTGAAATTAGGCCTATTATCTAATTAAAGTTTACCAAAACAAATGAGTATTTTAAGTATTGTTTCCTTATTGTAGTATAGGGTCATGCGGATGCAGAATGCTTTTGGAATTGATTTAGTTTTTTATTAAATACCTACATTGTATACTTTTTGTTTTTGTTAAAGTTATTTCAGTTACTTACTGAATTTTTTGCCGATTTAAGAAAAGGTATTGGCCTATCTCATTAAGATTTTATATTATATACCTACTAACTATTTAGGTACATTTTATATAAATGTACTGTGGAAAGGCAATCCTCAGCACAGCTTTAATTGTCTTATTAAAACTATTTATTTTACACCTATTTTTATACTAACCCGGGCTTTTTATAAACAGGTTCAGTAATGACATCTTCGAAGGAAAATTGTTAGGTTTAATATGTAGGTATTTATTATTTCAGATACCAAATAATAATGACAGCACAGCTGAGCACATTAAAAATTATAGATTATTATTTTATGTATTTACTAACAGTCATAGTAAAAAAAAAGAATAGTGAAATATAACTTTACATAAAATTTTAACACCGAGGCCAAAGCTAGGAATCAACATCAAGGAGGAGCCTCTTGATTATCTTCGAAAGCTCACGCTGGTCGTCCAGTTCGTCCTCAAGCTCAAGTTCAGACCTTGAGCTTGAGGACGAACTGGACGACTACTGATTATGATTATTAAAAACAAGAAGGACAAGAAACATTACAGCCCTTGTCTTGAAATAATACTAACTACATTAGTAGGTAGTTATTGATGAAACTGATGAAGATGTTATAGAAAACACTCCTGCGCATACCAGTACAATCGTATCTATGTATCGTCAGACGTTTGATTATGGATAATTTAATAGATTATTCTAAAGCGAACTAATTATGATAATATATTATTAATATTTCAGGTATCAAACTATCATCCTACTAGAAATCGCAGACTGGATAAAAGTTATGAAATATCTCTTTTGTATACTGATGGAAGTTATGTAGATCTTAGTGATATAGATCCAACTGTCGTAAACGTTCAGTCTCAAAAACATTTATATTTTTTATCAATCGAGCTCCTTCTTATTTGATTCTATAAATTCTATGGTGCAAACACTAAATATAAAGGTGTATGTATGTGTAATATACAAATACATTTTTAATTCGGGGCCATACCCATAACGAAGCCTGAAGATAGCATTCATAGTCTCATGGCGAAAGAAATATTAAGAAATTTAAGTTTGGGTCCGATAAACAGAATGATTCTTGATTCATACAAGGTGTAAAATAAATGAGTGATAATACTAGATAATATAAGTAGAGTATACTGTGAAAGTACCAGCGCTGAAAGACTTACTTTTGACTTTCATGTTTGTATGAGAAATGTCCCAACTTCATACATTTTTCTATACACTATTTTCTATATAGTACCTCTTTCAGAGCTGGTACTTTCACAGTAAATTCTGTATACGGGACCCATACACACCCTAAAGTATTATAACTCATTAATATTATAGCATGTAGGTATATTAGCCGAATATGCGTAGTGTGAGGAGAATGACGCGTAGAGGATTTTTTGTTTTGGCACCTCATAATATGAATTACTTAACATAACTTAAAAAAAAATTCAAAGGTCTAAAATGACCAAAAGGAGTGAATCTTATTTTGCTAGTGCTCGCGGGCTCCTAGTCGCACACACGAACGCACTGGTCGTTGACCTAAGACCTGACCAGGATTAAAACTAATCTATTTAGTGACTTATATGGACATCGTTAATCGTGTGACGCAACTAGCGTTATAGTAAATATGTAATTAATATGAGGTGCCAAAACAATAAATAATCTGCGCGTTCTTCTCTTTACATTATAATATTCAATTTGATGTAACTTTAATTAAAAATTAAAAAAAAAATTAAAAACTAAAAGGGGTCTAAAAGGCTGGAATTTGTTTCAGCTTTTCTAAACCCTTTTTAGCGAAGTCGGGTTATAGTTTTTAAACTTTTTTATTTTATGTTTTTCTGTTTCCACATTAAATCTATCATTAAATTAACCATTACGTAGTAAGTAACTAAACAACTCCTAGTCTTCGCAGCAATCGGATAAAAAAATCTACATCTGCTTTAAACGTGCTTGAATTCGTCTCACGATTTGAAAGCTTTAAAAGAAGATTGGGGATATAATTTTTCAACAAACATCGGTTTTGATATTAACATACTTTAAGACTTCGTATACCTAACTAATTATAACTTATATTATAACTATTTGTATGGCGAGAAAGGAGCGTATTCAATTTGTATAAGGATATTTCAATAAGACCAGTATTAAGAAAAAATATTTGAAAGTACTAAAATTTTCAGCGTATTTGCGCAAGAAGCTTTATTTACAAAATAAGTATTTTTATTATATTATCTTGCATAAGGTGCTCATTAAATTATTAAAGCAGTTCTATTAGATTATATTGTATTATTTTATATTAAAGGTCATAGAAAGAGTTATCTATAACTAAACAAGGGTTGAAGAAATAAGAAGTAATATTGTTTTTTGTATTATAAATGTTAATGTGCCATACATTTTATGTTATTATTTCTATTATTTAGAAGTTTAGCTAAAATACTGATTTTAATAATAAAGAATAATTTAAAGTTATGTGTTTTTTACTAATTACTATTATATTATCATATTAATGCTAAAAAAAATGCTCTATATTTATTTTAAAAAAGTAGTTACTAATTTGGTATAAACCCAAATTTTTTTTTGCTTTTTACTTCAATACTAAAATAAGTCTTAATGTTTGATTTTCTTAAAATAATATCAACATTAAACTGCAATAATTACAATTGCATCATTTTAGTATGAAAAACGTTTTGTAATAAAGTGAATTAACTGCGAACTTTATTTTAAAAATTATTTTTTCATAATTTCTAATTATAATAAATAAATAATACTAGCGTAATCTGATAGCTAATTAAACAAATTATCTATCAAAGTCTTTAGAATTGACATAGCGGTTCAGATATTTTAAATACAATTTTTTGAAGTGTACTCTGCGAACACGTAAAACTTTAAATGCGTTTTCCCACAAAATGTAAATTTTGAGTTATTTCGTTGTTTTATTAAAGGTGCGATATAGTCAGTGATGCCAATTGGCCAATAATAACACAATGATTATTGTTTGCTATGAATCCATAGACTATAGGCTCTTATTCTACAATTGGCAGTGTCAAAATGGTGTAATTTTTCTGTGAAAGATTTTCATTTGATGTTTAAACATATTAATTACTAGCTGTGCCCGCGACTTCGTACGCGTGGAAAAGTGATTTAGGGCAGTGTTATAATAAATCTGTTTTAAAAATATTTTTAGTTATAAAAACTGTCGTTGAGGTATTTAAAAAACTACTTTATGTTGACAATTCCTACTACCAGCTTGACAAACGACCGTTTACAATTACTATAATGCGAACGGGACTACTTGATAGTACGCTCACATACACGACGAACATCTAGTACTAAGATTTGTATGGATTTTGCGCCGCAGCGACTGCAGACGATGATCGTTTCCACGCCGACGCTGCTGGTGTGGCGACAATGATATTAAGACCGCGCCGCAAAATTTTGCGGTCTTTTCGGTGCGTAAGTCCGACTCGCACTTGCCCGGTTTTTTTATTTATTAATAACCAAACATAGTAGGTACTGATTATAAATCACTTCACTGTTAAAGTACTAACTGATTTTATACAGAAAAGTAGCAAAATATAGAAAGTCCCAAAAGAAAGAAAACAAACCTAAGTTGTACCTAACACAAAAAACCATTCGGTCCATGATAAAAACTAAGAAATAAAAATATCAAGACAAATATAAATCTAACTTATATTGACATAACTTTTTTAGTTTAACTGTAAACACAATACTTATGTTAATCAAAATTCTATAGGTATATTATGCAGTTATCGAATACATAATTTGGACAAAGAAAACTATAAAAATGTACAGTAATAGTAGGCTGTAGTATGAATTTAAACGGACGGAATGAGAACTATAATATAGAATGCAAAATAATATTATACATTGCTAATGATGCACGCTGAGTATAACTCTCGGATAACGTATTGTATAAATGTAGGTACCTACTCAACTTTGCTATAATTGTATTAAAAGTACGGCATTTGGCGTATAGATATAGAGATTTGTATAAGAGAATACTCTATCAATATTATGATATTTGACAAAAAAACCCATAATAATCACACTGTTAACACATATCCAGGGCAGGCCGCAAAAGGCTAGAATTTCAAAAGGTATCTCGATTGGAATCGAGTTGTATCAACAGTTTTCCCCTGTAACACAGTTTAGTAACTATCGAGATGTTTTTAACGTATATCTTATTAAACAGAAAAAACAAAAAAAAGAGCAATATATTTATGAAAATCTTAAAACTGTTTTTAAGATTCCGTACCTCAATAGGAAAAAACGAAACACATATTATAAGATCATTTCCATGTCCGTCTGTCTGTCAAGACCCTTTTACTCAGAAACGCGTGTTGTGATGAAAATTATATAAAATACTCAGGAACTACTGTTCCTTGAAGCAGTGAAAAAATCAGACTTCTTAGCCAATGCAATCAAAAGCAGTCGCTTATGTCCGTAATTTCGTCATTTTCGACACTCGTAAGGGAATCAAAACCTAAAGGGTACTTCCCGTGAACTCAAAATCATAAAATTTGTAACCAAGCAACGTCTAAAACCATACGTTTTTAGTAACATTATATAGATAGTAAAAAAAATTTGATTTTTTTAAACTTAGTACCGTTTGTCATGAATGTGTTTAATTGAAACTTATAACAAATACTTAGGTCTCTAATATAAGTATTCAAGCTGTAACCAAATCAAAATTCTATGTCAATCAGGTTTGTATGGAACTCTCGGTGTGCAAGCCCAACTCGCACTTGGCCGGTTTTTATTTATTTACTTATTACTAACCTACGCTAACAAATATGTATAATACAGTACCTTCTTATCACAAAGGACTGTACAGTAAAAGTACTAACTATTTTTATACAAATAACTTTCGTAGTAAACTCAAGAAAAAAAATCTTAGATTGTTCATACCTAGCAAGCCTAAAACTAACAAATAAAAGTCACCCCCGCGGCCCCGGTGCGTTTGCTGCTAATACAATTTGAAGCGGCGCGCGCGCGCGGCGGCGCGACGGCTCCCGGGCCCGGCGCGCGCTTCCTACAAACGTCCAGCAAAAACGACATGATCTTTTAATATTGTCATAACTTTTTTATTTATGAACCGATTTACATAAAACAAACACTAAATGTTAAGTGAAGCTTGCCGCAATATATTAGTGAAAAGTACATCTTACTCGGATAAGCCGTTTCTGAGATTAGCGTGCACAAACCCACAGACAAACAGACAAACAGACAAACAGACAAAAATTTTAAAAATCATAGTTTTGGGTACTATTGCGTAAATAAAGGTCCCCTATCATATTTTTTTTCAAATATCTTCAATGTACAGACACGACTCCTCTACAGATTTATTATATGTATAGATTTGTTTAGTTGTTATAAAAATTATTGCATACTAGCTGTGCCCGCGACTCCGTACGCGTGGAAAAGTAATTTAGGGCAGTGTTATATTAAATCTGTTTTAAAAATATTTTTAGTTATAAAAACTGTCGTCGAGGTATTTAAAAAACTACTTTATGTTGACAATTCCTACTACCAGCTTGACAAACGACCGTGTACAATTACTATAATGCGAACGGGACTACTTGATAGTACGCTCACATACACGACGAACATCTAGTAGCGCCGCAGCGACTGCAGACGATGATCGTTTCCACACCGACGCTGCTGGTGTGGCGACAATGATATTAAGGCAGCGCGCCGCAAAATTTTGCGGTCTTTTAGCCTTTAGGTGCGTAAGTCCGACTCGCACTTGCCCGGTTTTTTATTTATTAATAACCAAACATGTAGGTACTGATTATAAATCACTTCACTGTTAAAGTACTGATTTTATACAGAAAAGTAGCAAAATATAGAAAGTCCCAAAAGAAAGAAAACAAACCTAAGTTGTACCTAACATAAAAACCATTCGGTCCATAATAAAAACTAAGAAATAAAAATATCAAGAAAAACATAAATCTAACTTATATTGACATAACTTTTTTAGATTAACTGTAAACACAATACTTATGTTAATCAAAATTCTATGTATTATGCAGTTATCGAATACATAATTTGGACAAAGAAGACTATAAAAATGTACAGTAATAGTAGGCTGTAGTATGAATTTTAACGGACGGAATGAGAACTATAATATACAATGCAAAATAATATTATACATTGCTAATGATGCACGCTGAGTATAACTCTCGGATAACGTATTGTATAAATGTAGGTACCTACTCAACTTTGCTATAATTGTATTAAAAGTACGGCATTTGGCGTATAGATGTCGCTATTATGGTCTGCTCTGTATCGCGCTATCGCTTGTAAGATAGATTGATATGTATAAGAGAATACTCTATCAATATTATGATATTTGGCAAAAAAACCCATAATAATCTGTTAACACATATCCAGGACAGGCCGCAAAAGGCTAGAATTTCAAAAGGTATCTCGATTGGAATCGAGTTGTATCAACAGTTTTCCCCTGTAACACAGTTTAGTAACTATCAAGATGTTTTTTAACGTATGTATATATTATAAAATAGAAAAAACAAAATAAATATATTTATGAAAATCTTAAAACTGTTTTTAAGATTCCTTACCTCAAAAGGAAAAAACGAAACACATATTATAAGATCATTTCCATGTCCGTCTGTCTGTCAAGACCCTTTTACTCAGAAACGCGTGTAGGTATCAAGATGAAAATTATATAAAATACTCAGGATACCTACTGTTCCTTGAAGCAGTGAAAAAATCAGACTTCTTAGCCAATGCAACCTAAGCTAAATTTCGTCATTTTCGACACTCGTAAGGGAATCAAAACCTAAAGGTTACTTCCCGTGAACTCAAAATCATAAAATTTGAAACCAAGCAACGTCTAAAACCATACGTTTTTAGTAACATTATATAGATAGTAAAAATATTTTGATTTTTTAAAACTTAGTACCGTTTGTCACGAATGTGTATAATTGAAACTTATAAGAAATACTTAGGTCTCTAATATATTCAAGCTGTAACCAAATCAAAATTCTATGTCAATCAGGTTTGTATGGAGCTATCGGTGCGCAAGTCCAACTCGCACTTGGCCGGTTTTTATTTATTTACTTATTACTAACCTACGCTAACAAATATGTATACAGTACCTACTTATCACAAAGGACTTTACAGTAAAAGTACTAACTGATTTTATACAAATAACTTTCGTAATAAACTCAAGAAAAAAAATCTTAGATTGTCCCTACCTAGCAAGCCTAAAACTAACAAATAAAAGTCACCCCCGCGGCCCCGGTGCGTTTGCTGCGAATACAATTTGAAGCGGCGCGGCGCGGGCCGGGCGGCGCGCGGCTCCCAGACCCGGCGCGCGCTTCCTACAAACGTCCAGCAAAAACGACATGATCTTTTAAAATTGTCATAACTTTTTTATTTATGAACCGATTTACATAAAACAAACACTAAATGTTAAGTGAAGCTTGCCGCAATATATTAGTGAAAACTACATCTTAATCGGATAAGCCGTTTCTGACATTAGCGTGCACAAACCCACAGACAAACAGACAAACAGACAAACAGACAAACAGACAAACAGACAAAAATTTCAAAAATCATAGTTTTGGGTACTATAGCGTAAATAAAGGTCCCCTATCATATTTTTTTTCAAATATCTTCAATGTACAGACACGACTCCTCTACAGATTTATTATATGTATAGATTATTGCTTTTAATATACCTATGATAGTGTTGATATGTGTGCACAATAAGTGAATAAGTATAAATTTCGATGTTTTCGGTTTGTTTACCTTTAGGTTAAATTTATCAGGGACAAACTATACATACCTAATACTAAAATGAGATGAGATTAATGTTGGTAAGACTCAATATCATTTACCAAATTTTTTCAGATCACGAAAGATGATGTTATATCAATTCAAAAACAATTCATAGGCCTCTCACCGACTGGCATATTACCCATCATTGATGTGGAGTACACAGAATCAGTACCAATCAAGGAAGAGTTCGACATAGACCTCGACAGCATAGTGAAAATTGAAAACGGAATACGGGAAAAGAGACATGAAAAGACCACACTGGGAAGAGTGAAGAAACGTAAAAAGAAACTGGTAAAAAAGAAAAAGTTAAAAGACGAAGAACGTAATATTGAATTGGAACTAGCTGGTATAGGAATGGATGATGATGATGATAAGAATATCGGAAACTGTGATGTTGACAAGTTTGATTTTCCTGATGTGGAGTTTGAAAGTGACGGAGATCATGAGAATCAAATTGAAATGGTATGACTAATATTTGTTGCATTATTAAATACTTTAGAAAAAACAACGAAATTTTTTATCTAGGTTCTACTGTTTTGACTTACATAGGATTTCAAATTTTAAAAATCCCTCGGGAATCGTAGTTGCAGTACACAGTAGCCTATGTTGTTCTGCATGACCTTCTTCTGTACAGTCGGCGACAAATCCGGTTTACCAGTTTGGCGAAAGAATCGGATGCGTAAGCGTAGAGTCTAGCCCCGCCTTCCCTTAGATTTGAGCCAATCACGGGAGAGTTGTGGCGTGCGCTCGATCATAAACAAAGTATAATATTTGGTTTAATGTAACAATCAGTTGCAATTAGCACCCCGCTGGTTGTCAACGTCCGTGTTTTTTTGTAATTTGTTTCGCTTGCGCCCCGTTTCGGATTGAATATTGACCCCTGCTGTGTTTTATGGATTCTGATTGAGTGCACTTCTGAAGACCTTCGCTTTTTCGTATTGGACAGTTTTTGATAGCCTTATTATTGACCTGTGCTTTTAAATAGACTGGAAAAATGCCTGCAAATTTGACGAGTGACATAAGGAATCAAATAGTTTTCCTTAACGATCAAGGGCGGAACATATCAGAAATATCCAGGGAATTGAACATTTCGGTGAGTAAATATTATTATTATTATTGTTTAATTTAGACCGCTAAGAGTTACTTTGTGTTTTATACCTACTTGTTTCTTAAAACTATTGCGAACTAGTACCTATTTTACTATCAAGCTCTCATTTCTATATCACTTTAGCACAATGGTTATTTATGGGAACTTACACTGTGACACGAGAATTTTATTATCGTAGATAGTAGAAGTACTATTATAATTTATTTATTTTTTATTATGAAAACCAACAGCATAATACAAATAATTTTACAAACTTAGTATGTTACAAAAGTTGGCTTTACTTACTATTATTGGCTTTACTTTTGTAAGATACTAAGTTTGTAAAATTATTTGTATTATGCTGTTGGTTTTCATAATAAAAAATAAATAAATTATAATAGTACTTCTACTATCTACGATAATAAAATTCTCGTGTCACAGTGTAAGTTATCTTACTCCTCCGAAACGAATGAACGATTCTTATGAAATTTTATATGCATATTTTTTTGAACAATGTAGAACTAAAAATGCGGGTTGTGGGTTCCGTGTGCGGCTCCGCGTGGCGGGTTTGCGGGTTTCACGATGTAAATGCTCAACCAAGTGGGCACGAGTCTGCACTCTGCTAGTAATATTTTAAATGTTTAGTTTTTCATAATAAATTAAAAATACTTTTCATTATTAGAGTCTGACAAGCCTGTCGTTATAGCTAAAAATATAGGTTCTATTCTATATACAATATTCAATTAGTCACGTATGTAGATTGTAGCGTATTATGTTTGCTTATAAATACATTTTTAATTACCTAAATAAAGCTGTTTCAAAAAATATATATTTAAATCGAACAATTTTATAAATTTAGATAACAGGTGTCAGAGTTATGACTCATGCATTATTCCTGCGTGGGAATAAGGTTTATTTTATTTGATCACTGTCTGGATTTATTGCACAAAACATTTCTATTGTTTCTATGCACGTGTTGTCGTTTCACACCGAGGAACCGGTTAATCAACCTTTAGTAAACGCATCGGAACAAGTTTATGATAAGATTTGAGTATTCCAAGAAATTGGTAAAAAGTAAAAACATAATACGTTGTTAATACAATTTCGGCCCGCAGTTATTTATTTATTGTTGTTGTAAATTGTTGTGTGTATATTTTGTTTTCTACTTTTTTCATAAGTTCATGAAAGATGAAACCATTTTTTCTGTGCCGGCCTGTAGTTACAAACACTACAGACCGGCACAGAAAAAATAGTTTCATCTTGTAAATTGTTAACATAATAACATTATACCTACTAGGTTATAATATACTAGTTATAAAAAAAGGCTATAAAAGTTTCTTTTGATTTTATTGTTCGACCTGCCTTTGGAACGAATGTAATGTCACTAATAACTCTACAACTGAGAGCTAAAAGCTAATTAATTTTATAAGTTTCTAAACATTATTTAAAATATATTTTAATAGCATTCGGCTATTAGATATCTTAAATATATCAATATGAAAGTATAATATAAAAACTTACTAGTATTAACGTAATAAGGTTAAATATAAAAAAAAACGAAAAAAATAACCAAATATGTATTCATTCAGCATCCTGTTGCGAATCTAACAGTTCACAACGCTAATTTTCAGTGAACACCGTAGACAGACAAACAATCAAATAATAAAAATGATAATTATCATATTATAAAATTATAAATTATATGATAAAATAAAATAATGGAGTATAGAATAATACAAAAGATGAGATCAATAGCAATCAGCAGTGCTTAAAGACTAATTACAATAATACTTAAACAATATATTTAAAAATATCATTATAAAATATAAGTGTAAGCCCAATTTTACAATCCCCTGTTCGCACAATTCTCGTAAAACTTTATCCATCTCTTACTAATATATAGATACCTAATGCCCTTTTGTATTTTTTTCAGAGGTCTACTGTGCGTCGGTGGGTTAATAGAAACGCCGACGAAGGATCAAATTTTTAAATACCAGGATTTTAAATACTCCTAGAAAAGACCGAATGAAGGAAATATATACCGAGCGACCCTTTACAAAAACTGCCGTTTTTGCTAACCAATTTTCGTGCTCCTTGCGCACAGTCCAAAGAGGTCTCCATGAAGTTGGTTTTCACCACCGGCGTCCTTCAAAAAAAATTGTTTTAAACGAACAACAAAAAATAGCACGAGTCCAATTCGCTCGTGATTATAGAGACTTCGATTTCTCCTACGCCATATTTTCAGACGAGAAATCTTTCACCAGTAGCCAACATGGCCGTCTGAATTTATGGCGTACTAACAACACAAGATATGAGCCCCGAAATGTATTGCCAAATAAAAGCTCGGGGCGCATAATAGTAAATATGTGGGGGTGGATGAGTGCAGCAGGTCCTGGAGAACTGGTATATATTGACCGAAGGGCTAACGGACAGTCCCATGCGGAGTTGCTGCAACAAGTAATGTTGCCTCCTGTGCGCACTGTGTACCCGAGAGACGCTGTGCCTTTTTTTTATTTCTTTCAGGACAATTGTCCTATACACAGAGCGCGAGTAGTGCGAGATTGGCTTGAGCAGCAACCAGAAATAAGAACTGTCCCATGGCCGTCTAGGTCCCCAGACCTTAACCCAATAGAAAACCTATGGGCAATGTGTGCACAAACGTGGGACAACAGAGACGAAAGGACTAAGCCTGCGCTCGTCGCTCACTGCGATGAGGTTTGGAATTCGTTTCGGGGCTCTAACTTTTGCGAGGTCCTTGTGAGCTCTATGCGGGATCGGCTTGATGCTGTTATTGACGCCGGTGGAGCAATGACTAAGTATTATGGTATAATAATTATATAATATGTTGCAGTCAAAACTCTTAACCAGTCTTTTTTGCTAGTCAATAGTAAAAGTACTATTGACTAGCAAAATTAGTCAAAAGTGGTTTTGACTTAAAATTAACATAATATAAATATTATACCTTAATACTTCGTCAGTTCGTTTTACTTACCAACAATTAGAAAATTTAATTAATTTTCTTATTCCTAAAAGTGTAAACAATTAGAAAATTATTTACACATGTTGATTTTAATACAAATGATAGACAAATAAATATCTAAATATTATTAATTTGTTGTCAATGTTACACGTAACATACAAGTAATTTATTACTGACATAAAAAGTTTATTTTATGCTTAACCTTTTGTGATATTTTACAGTTATTATAGTTTATTGTATATTATAGTTTTCGTTATTTCTTTTGTTTACCTGATGATCAAAATATTTTGTTTTATTGTAAAGTTTCTTTCAAGTTTCAACCAGTTATGTTAAGTACCACCTAAAATATTTTTAATCTTGTTATCCATTATCTTATATACCTATTGAAATGCCAATTGTTTAAAAATTGAAAATTAGCGGACATTGATTTTGATTAAAATCTAAATTAGAAATTTATAATACAATACTTTTATATAATCAGGGCCGGATTTAAATTTCTGTCTCTGTATGTTTTATTTTCAGATTTGTCTTCTTTAATCCAGCATTTTCTAAATAACTATTGTTTTAGCTGCTGATCATATTTTTTGTAGAGTTTAGCAAAATACTGATTGACTCTTATTTTGTGATAATTCAACAATTACAATTTAGCTATTTTATAGTTTTTTTTTAAAGAAAACGGCTTTAAGATTATTATTTTTTACTTTTTAAGAATATTTTTTGTATATTAAAAATCTTTACTGTGGGAAATAATATTTTATGATATGGTACTATAAATCAATATAAAATTATATACATATATCTCTAAAAATATTTTTCTACTTGCTATTCATTTTGAAACTTCAGGATGACGGACATTTATTTTGATTTGAATTGTTCTTTATCTTGATAAAGAACAATTTGTCTTGACAAAACTGTATATATTTATTTTTAGATTTAGGAAGCCGTTTGCGAGATATTTCATTTTAAATCGTTAATTTAATTGTTTATGTATCCTTAAATGTTGTATGTAAACGTGCTTTAAAAAGTCCTCCCACTAACGGCTGAGATTAAAGAATTTTTAAAAATCATGACGGTATGTGATCTTGTTAGTTAATGAGACTTTTATGGTTGACTGCTGCCAGTTTTATACTTGTATATTGTTGATTTTTATGTGTTTTGTATCGATTTTATTTACGTTTCACTGTTATAATCTAAATAGTATTTTAAGCATTTTAAATAATAAGTTGTAGATATAATATTTCAAAATGTAGGTATTTTAAACCAAAATTATAATATTGTATTTATTTAGAGATCTTATTTTGTGAAATATGTGTTCCGTAGGTACTGTGAAATACCGTGATTTAAATCTATTCACATTTTGTTAAATAAAGTAATTGTTATTTCTAAATAAAAAAATATATTATTTAATTGTCTTTATTTATTTTTTATTTTTTTATTGACATACACACAGGGGCTGATGATGATTAGTATAATTTTTAAATATATAAACCACATCAGCTTTCAATTAAAGAAAACCGCATCAAAATCTTTCAATTCATTTAAGGGCTGCGATATAACATACAGACACACAGGGTTGATGATGATTAGTACAGTTTTTAAATATATAAACCACGTCAGCTTTAAACTAAAGAAAACCGCATCAAAATCTGTCGATTCATTTAGGAGCTGCGATATAACAGACAGACACACAAGGGCTGATGATGATTAGTATAATTTTTAAATATATAAACCACATCAGCTTTCAATTAAAGAAAACCGCATCAAAATCTTTCAATTCATTTAGGGGCTGCGATATAACAGACAGACACACAGGGTTGATGATGATTAGTACAGTTTTTAAATATATAAACCACGTCAGCTTTAAACTAAAGAAAACCGCATCAAAATCTGTCGATTCATTTAGGAGCTGCGATATAACAGACAGACACACAGGGGCTGATGATGATTAGTACAGTTTTTAAATATATAAACCACGTCAGCTTTAAACTAAAGAAAACCGCATCAAAATCTGTCGATTCATTTAGGAGCTGCGATATAACAGACAGACACACAAGGGCTGATGATGATTAGTATAATTTTTTACTATATAAACCACACCAGCTTTAAACTAAAGAAAACCGCATCAAAATCTGTCGATTCATTTAGGAGCTGCGATATAACAGACAGACACACAGGGGCTGATGATGATAAGTATGATTTTTTAATATATAAACCACACCAGCTTTAAACTAAAGAAAACCGCATCAAAATCTGTCGATTCATTTAGGAGCTGCGATATAACAGACAGACACACAGGGGCTGATGATGATTAGTATAATTTTTTAATATATAAACCACACCAGCTTTAAACTAAAGAAAACCGCATCAAAATCTGTCGATTCATTTAGGAGCTGCGATATAACAGACAGACACACAAGGGCTGATGATGATTAGTATAATTTTTAAATATATAAACCACATCAGCTTTCAATTAAAGAAAACCGCATCAAAATCTTTCAATTCATTTAGGGGCTGCGATATAACAGACAGACACACAGGGTTTATGATGATTAGTATAGTTTTTAAATATATAAACCACGTCAGCTTTAAACTAAAGAAAACCGCATCAAAATCTGTCGATTCATTTAGGAGCTGCGATATAACAGACAGACACACAGGGGCTGATGATGATTAGTACAGTTTTTAAATATATAAACCACGTCAGCTTTAAACTAAAGAAAACCGCATCAAAATCTGTCGATTCATTTAGGAGCTGCGATATAACAGACAGACACACAAGGGCTGATGATGATTAGTATAATTTTTAAATATATTAACCACACCAGCTTTCAACTAAAGAAAACCGCATCAAAATCTGTCGATTCATTTAGGAGGTGCGATATAACAGACAGACACACAGGGGCTGATGATGATTAGTATAATTTTTAAATATATAAACGACACCAGCTTTCAACTAAAGAAAACCGCATCTAAATCTGTTGATTCATTTAGGAGCTGCGATAAAATCCAACTGGGATCATAAGAAATATGTATTTAGTCCAATAAATTAAAATGATTACAATAAACAAACAAATATTACTATAATTATAAGCGCACGCGCATTTACTATTTAATTATTCAAGAATCAAAATATTACGAGTATGCTTGTGTGCAAGTAGGCGGAGCTAAGTAAAATCGACCGCAAACGAATCTCGCCTTTAGGGTGGTAAACCGGATCTGTCGCCGACTGTACATCTCATTAAAATCGGTCCAGTTATTTTCGAGCGTATTAAATGTAAACAAGTAATCTTTTCTTTTTAATAGTAATAATTCGCTTTGTAATAGTTATTGTCTTGTATGTAAATCATAAACCAATCACTATCAATTAAAAATGAGAGGGTGTCGGCAGATGTGACAAATCGAACATATATTGTATATATTAGTTAATATTAGCCTTGATTAATAAAACCATCAGTATAATATATATACATGCAAGGACACTCAATGGGGTCCATAGGTGTGGTGCAGTGGTGCCACGACAGTGTCATGCCGCTTTCCGTCACGGCATTCAAGTCAATTTTACTGCTATGGCGCGGTATGCCGATGTTTCACGTAGTTACAGTTCTAACAATGAAACTCACTTTTTTATTTGCATAATTCCACCATTGTCATACCACACCTATAATTTCTAGGATGACTCCATAGACGACCTGAAAGAGGCCAAGCTAGTGATACTCAGCAGAGAGGAGCAGCTAGAAGAGATGGAAGCTCGCAAGAGCTCGGCCAACTACACCAAGTCAAAGTACAAGTGCCACAAGTGCTACCGAGGGTTCATATCTGAGGTCACATACAATAATCACTTGGCAAGACATGATCCGGTATGTAGTTTTTCCTTCCGCAAATATGCCAAAAGTAGGAACAATTTTTTGATGTGTATTTCAATTTCAATTTCAAAACCTTTATTTAATAAAAAAAAATCTAATTAGATTACATGAAATTAATTTATTTAAAATAATATAGTATTTATGTTAGATCAGCGTGTCCTTTTGACACAAAGGCCTCCTCTGTCTCCTTCCATCTTTGCCTGTCCATTGTTAATCGGACCCATAGTGGGCCAACAACCTCTCTCATATCATCTGACCATCTCATTTTTGGTCTTCTTCTTTTCCTTTTTGCATTGAGCCTCGGTACCCATTCCGTCATCCTATTTGTCCATTTTTCTTTGCTTCTCATCATATGGCCTGTCCATCTCCATTTTGCAGTATTAGTTTTTTCCTCTACATCCTCCCATTTTGTTATTTTCCTAAGGTCTCTAGCTCTTTTTTTGTCCTTCTTGGTAAAACCCAATATGCTCCGTTCCATTGATCTTTGGCAACATCTAAGTTTTTGGAGTTGTTTTCTTGTAACAGTCCATGTTGGGCATCCATATGTTAGAATAGGCAGAATGCAGGTGTTAAAAACTTTTCTTTTAATTGCTATGGAGTATTGGTTGTTTTTTAGGATGTCTTTTAGTGACCAAAACCGTCTCCAAGCATTGGTTACTCTACGGTCCAGTTCCTGGTCCATTTGGTCGCTAAAGGATATAAGTTGTCCTAGATAGATATAAGTTTGAACATATTCCACACTTTCCCCTTCGACACTTATTTTGGTCTCTAGACGGTTGGTCATGACTTTGGTCTTGGATTTGTTCATGGTTAGCCCCACCGTCTTGCTCCTATCTGCTAGATCTTGGATCATGTTTTGTAAATCCCTGGGTGATTCAGCTATCAGAACTATGTCATCTGCGAACCTTAAATGGTTTATTTTGATGCCATTTATATTTATTCCGAATTTGTCCCACTCAAGACTTTTAAATATTTCCTCCAGGGCACAGACGAACAGCTTTGGCGAGAGCGGGTCGCCCTGGCGGACTCCTCTTTTTATAGGAAACAGTTCGCCTAGGGACTCTGTCTTTATTTGAGCACAGCTGTCGCAATACACATTTCTGATAATTCTAATACATTTACCCTCTATACCTTGGTTCTTCAGTGCTTGCCATATGTATGTATGTTCTAAGGAATCAAAGGCTTTGTTGAAATCGATAAAGGCCAGGTACACAGGGTAGCTAAATTCTTGGCATTTCTCAATAAGTTGTTTCAGTGCGTGCATGTGGTCTAGAGTGGAATATCCGGATCTGAAGCCTGCCTGCTCGATTGGTTGTTGTTCGTCCAATTTCATTGTTATGCGGTTTAGAATAATTTTCGCAAAGACTTAATATAATATAATTAATTGGACATAATACTTATTGGGCGATAGTTTCCAATGTCGTCTTTATCCCCTTTTTTGTGGATCAAAATTATATAGCTTTTTGTCCATTGTTTAGGGATATATTCAGTTTTAAGTATAGTATTGAATAAGTCTGTTAGATCAGATAGAGCGTTGGGAAGTCTAGCTTTTAGTATTTCATTGCTTATGTTATCTGGGCCTGGGGCCTTTTCATTTTTTTGGGTTGATACAGCATATGCTATTTCCCTTGCTAGAATTATTGGAATATCATCCTGGTCCGTTTCTATGTCAGGTTCAGTCTGCTGGTCTATTATACATGAGTAAAGTTTTCTGTAATACTCTGTAGCGGTTTCCAATATAGACTTCCTATTAGTTGTTTGTTTTTGGTCCTTAGTTTTCATTTTTGGTATCCAGGTTTTACTTTCATTGAGTTCTTTCAAAGCTTTTTGATACAAGCTATTTTCCTTTGGTTTTTGTCCTTTTTTATATTGTTACTAAATTTCTTGCTTATGTTTGTTATTTCTTTAGCAGTTACTTTGCAATGTTTGTTCTTTAGAAGTTCTTTTCTTCTCAATATTAGGTCTCTGGTTGTCTGGCTTAATGTTTGTCTTTCTTTTGATATTCCCCTGGTGGCTCTAAACATATTCATAATTCTCTCATTATAGATTTCTTGAACTCTGTTGATGGAACTAGCAATCTGGTTTTCACTGGGATGAGTTTGCTGATGGTTTTGGCGGTGGGGGTTTTGTTTGTATTGTTTCCGTGTTTTTTTATTTTCTTTGTAATTTAAGGCTGCTCTTACCATTCGGTGATTAGTGTAAAAGTTAAGTTGATTGAGAATCTTAAGGTTGTTAAACGCTTTTGGCTGGTTGCTGACTATGTGGTCGATTTCATTGCGATGGTTTCCGTTTGGAGATTGCCACGTCCACTTCTTTGATGGTTTTCCCTTGAAAAAGCTACTTAGGAGTGCTAGGTTGTTTTCTTTAGCCAAGTTAACCAGTCTTTGCCCATTTGCATTTCTTGAACCAATCCCGTGCTTTCCAATGGTTAGCTCTTCGCCTTGTCTTTGTTGGCCAATTTTAGCGTTAAAGTCGCCCATTACTATAAGGTTTTTATATGAGGTTTCTAGTATAGAGGATAGTTCGTCGTAGAAGCTGTTCTTTATTATGTCATCAGCAGATTCTGTCGGAGCGTATACTTGGATGATAGTCCATGGGTGAGCATATCCTGGTAAGTTTATTTTTAGAATTGCAATTCTTTCGCAGATGCCTTTAAATTCTATGATGTTCTTTTTCAAGGATTTCTTTATAATAAACCCGACTCCATATAGTCCCTTTGTCTCTCCTATGTAGCACAGTATAAAATCATCATATTCCAGCATTTCATTTCCCAATCTACGTACTTCGCTTAAGCCCAGAATATCCCAATTTACAGTTTTCAGAGCAGTATATAGTTCATCAAGCTTCTCGCTAGTTCTTAGTGTAAGAGTATTTAGAGTTGCTATGTATATATTTGAAATTCGTTTACTATGTTTTGTTCTTGATGGAAGGTGAGGGTGGTGGTCGCTATCCCCACGATGACCAATCGGCTTGGGGAGTTTATATTTGTTGTTTATGTTTGTTTTTAAATTTGTTGGTTTTGTTGATTGGCTGCTGTCTATTTTCAGTTTTTTGGCGTTCCTTTTCCCTCCGGTTTTTGTCCTTTGGTCATCTTAGCTGGGTGTATAGTAATACCCTGAGTTCTGATACCGTTGCTGGAGGGTGTAGTCGGTGGGGAGGATGGAACTCTTTTTCTCTTTCCATGTTCTGTTTTATCTTGTATTACTAACTTTCCATTTTTAATAAAGGCATTTTTTCCAGCTTCCTTGGCTTCTTTTAGTTTGGGCACTAGGGATTTATTAGCCTCTAGCTCTTCTTTAGTTAGGTCTTCGGACACATATACGCCTTCTGGCAGCTGCTTTCTGTTTTTAAGAATCTCGTTTCTACGCCAGTTTAATGTGAGGCATATTTTTATTGGTCTTGTTCTGTTCCCGACTATTTTTCCAATCCTATATAGTTTGTTTATTTCCCATATGTCCCAATTGTGTGCGTCTTCTCGATCACCGTTCGATTTGTTCAGTAAATCAATGACCATGTTTTTCATTTCTGTTGTGCTTCTTTCCTTTTCTTCGACCCCATATAGTATAATGTTATTTTTCCTCGTTTCTAAATCTAAAAACTTTATTTTAGACTTCAAGGTCTCCACTTCGCTTCTCAATAATTCATTTTCACGTTTTATTGGTATTAAATGCTCTTCAAGTGTTTTAGAAAAGGTTTCGGTTATAACTTTAGTTTGAATCGTATTTTGTTTTTCCATTTCCTCCTTCATCTTCGACCAAAGCAATTTCATTTGTTCCTCCATTTGACTTTCTTCTTCTTTTTTCAACGTGAAGTTAGGAAATGTATAGTAGTGGCAACACCGGCTCGATTGTATGAGATTTAGTATTCGTCTTTATAGTCTGTCCGGTGACGTATGTCTATACCCGGAAGTAAGTATTACCAACTGCAGCACTTTATAAATGGGCAATGAGGTTATGATCACTGCACTCGCTTTCGGGCGTTTTTTCCCTATAATATGAAATGTTTTTCACAAACTTTTTTGCAATTTGGTTGCCACTACACTTCAATAGCAAATGTCTGTAGTTTCTTCTTTAAAAAGACACTATTTTCACTTCAATAATAGTGTCTAAAAGACACTATTTTCACTTAATTTGTATTTAAATGTACGAGATTTTTCACTTAGCAGTTTACTTGACAGCTGTCAAACAACGACTTTAATTGATGTGTTTACTTTGATGTGTATAATATACGCGAAAACATTTTTTTTTATTTTTTTATTTATTGATTCACCAACAGAACATCATCCGGTAGAATTAAAACAAAAAATAATTAAACAATAACTTATAGGTAAAATGAGTTCTAATGACAGGTGAAATACAACATGCTTATACAATTATTGGCGACAGAAAATGAAATTTTTAATGAATGACAAATGGATGATTGAAATGGATAACGAAAAAATTGCAATTTACTTCTTAAAAACTAAAAAACTAATCGGTGCTTAACATAACATAAAAGATGATGATAATATTATTCTACAAGAATGTGTCATTGAAACGTTTAACTGTTAAAAAGATATATAGCTAAAAGAAAAGAAAAAAGAAAAATTAAAATAATACTTAATACTAGGACGCATTATTGCGTAGTGCCTTTAATTTATTTTTAAAAGTACCTAACTTATCCGAGAATATACAGATCTCGGAGGAAGTGGATATGGTATTGTAGGATCTACACAATCTTCTGAGTGGCGCATAATGGCCCAGGTTTGTTCTAGCAAATTTAACATGGAGCGGCTTATAGTTATTTTTTCGTGGTAGTCTGGTAGGAATATTTATTGAAATTTTACTTAGAAGTCTGTTATTGTCAGTAACGCCCGTCAGAATTTTGTGTAGGAAGATTAATTCTAAATATTTTCGACGGTCAAAAAGTGAGTCGAGATGAAAATAATTAAGCCTATTAATATAATGAGGTAGTTTACCATGCTTGTAGGACAAATGCCATAGAAAACGTTCTAAACAATGGCTTTAAAGAATGTAAAATAATTTTATATTATGTAAATTATTTCACATATTATGTTTTCAGCTCATAGTGTGGTCTGTTAACTGAATATGGACTCCATTGTGTTTTAAGATTATAAAAGTCAAATAATAAACTTTAGCGCCTTTAAGCCACATTGAATTTAAATTTAGTAACAAGAAATAATTTTAAACTTAGGTTATGAAAACGGGACGTGAATGTGCTCTTTATTTGTCTCACTTGTTCTATAATTTCAACGAGTTATACCATTTTTGTTCTTATGTATACAGAAGAGCGGCGATCACGAGTGCGGCGTGTGCGGCGTGCGGTGGGCGGAGGCGCGGCTGCTGCGTGCGCACGTGGGCGCCGCTCACGAGCGCAAGTTCCTCTGCACGCTATGTGACCACGTGTCGCGCTCTAGGTGTGTACGCGACGTGACGTAGCGGTGATCACGAGTGCAACGTGCGCGTGAGCGGAGGCGCAGATGTTGCGCGCGCACGTGGGCGAGGCGCACGCTCATCTGCATGCTGAGCGACCACGTCGCGACACGACATAGCTAAGTTGCTCTACGACGTGGGCCTTCGTGGTCCAGTTAGAGCTCAGACAAGTCTGGTTAAGATAATTGAAGACATGAATGATGAAGGTAATAAGTCGCTAAATTCTGATTTCGAGAATACGTCGTAAAGTATTAATTAAGTACATTAATCTAAAGGTCCGTCTCTAGAATCAATGTACTTAATACGCTACTACATATCCTAAAATGTTTAAGTGACAGTTTAATCTCAATATGCTGGTTTTTTACGACATATCACCTTCATCCATTCATGTCTTCAATTCAGGGTTTTTTCATGATTCAAGCGATTGTCTAGCAAGAAAGATGATCCATGCGACGGATGGGCATCTAAAAAGGCAGTCATGCGCCTGACTTCTCGCCAGCTGCGTTGGGATGGATACATCACTTGGTTTCTACATATTAATAGATTTGTTCGTACCATAGTCGTTCGTAGACGTGAGATTGGTATATTTAACTACTATTTTATTTCAGCTATCGGGCCAAGGAACACTACAAGTGGCACACCGGTTTCAAGTTTGACTGCAAAATATGTGGAGCGACGTTTGGGTAAGTTTTTTACTTAAATATTTCTCTCAATAAATCAATATCAGCTTCTATCTCAATAAAAGCTTAGTAAATTTATCAGACATGTTTATGCGACGTCTCAGTGTGCCCTCTCCCTCCCTCCCGTTGTGTGTGTATATGTCTGTCTCACGCGGTGTGTCGGCAGCAAGTCCACGTCGGCGCTGACGCACATGCGGCTGGCGCACCCGTCGCGGCACTCGTGCGAGGTGTGCGCTCTCCCTCCCTCCCGTTGTGTGTGTATATGTCTGTCTGTCTCACGCGGTGTGTCGGCAGCAAGTCCACGTCGGCGCTGACGCACATGCGGCTGGCGCACCCGTCGCGGCACTCGTGCGAGGTGTGCGCTCTCCCTCCCTCCCGTTGTGTGTGTATATGTCTGTCTGTCTCACGCGGTGTGTCGGCAGCAAGTCGACGTCGGCGCTGACGCACATGCGGCTGGCGCACCCGTCGCGGCACTCGTGCGAGGTGTGCGGGGAGTCCTTCATCGGAGACCTGGGACTAAGGATGCACAAGCGACGCGCGCACCGGTTCCTAGTGAGTACTCCGACACATAAATTGAATTAAAAGTAATTAGTTGTCAGGCAGTAAGCGGTATGTTTGCGGAGTGCAAGGTTTTGTTGACTCGACGTCACAAAACTACATTGGATTAGTTCATAATGCGTGCCACTAGGGGATTTATTTCGAATTGTAGTTGGTCACGTCCAATACTGACAAAAACTCCCACTCAACAAACTGACGATGATGAGTTATAGATGATTGCACTCTCGATTATATCACCCTAAATTACTTAGATCAAAATCGTATCCGTTTGGAAGCTACGGTGCCACAAATATAACATGAGTTATACACATCTGTTTTTGGCCAAATGGCATTTTCATTAACCTCAAACAAAACACAGGGTAAGTTTGAGCACTAACCCAATGTATATTGACAGACAGACAGCACGTACCAATGCGTGCACTGCCAGGTGCGGTTCCAGTGTGAGGAGGCGCTGACCAAACATCTAGAGACCGCCATCAACGGGCTCTGTGACGCCAGCCTGATGTGAGTAGCTGACTAGCTGAGTCTATACCTTAAAAGAAGTCACACACCAATTTCTTAATCTTCTCTTCCGTGGCTGAGAGAGATAGTGATTCAATCATTCATTTTATTAATTCATTCATATTCAAACATAAATTTATGTTCTATTCCAGACCGTGTCATCAGTGCGGCGAGGGGTACGCCTCAGACGAACTGCTCAAGACCCACCTACAGGAACACCAAACCTTCACTTGTGATGAGGTGAGTCGAACGCTTATGAGAAATCAACATTTTTGATATATAAATATATCAAGATTTAAGATATTAAAATGATTAGTGTGGTACCTTCAAATATATCGAATTTGTTGTAGAAATGTATCTTTCATGTTGTCATATATCTCTTTGAAGTATATTTAAATAGACTATTGGAGTTCCGCAAGGGGGCTGCTCCGGGCCACATTTGTTTATGTAGTCATTATGGGCGGGAAAATCTGAGTTTGTAACATAACATTAGAGGCTTAAAGTATGATTTAATAATATACCTAAACATCATTATTCGCCACTAATCTACTACCATACGAAATTCCATCCATGCAATTCAAGAATGCTACGTAAGAAATAAAATTCCGTCTCGTAAATACAAGTCGTATATAAATAAATATCTAATATATTATACAAATAATCCATCTACTAATTTTGCGCGTGTAAGTGAGTCATCCTTACAAACTTTCACGTTTTTTTTTTATTTATTGAAAAGATACACCAACAACATATTGAGATAACGTGCATCGATAAAATCTAATACAATTTTGCTTAATACTAACACAATTGAATGGATGAAGGTGATATGTAGCAAAATTGTGATTTCGAGAAAATTGAGTTCAATCTGTCACTTCGATATTTTAGAATACGTCATAAAGTATAAGGTACATTAATCTAAAGATCCGTCTCTAAAATCAAAGTGCTTAATACGTCACTATATATCTTAAAATGCTTCAGTGACAGTTTAAACACTGATTTCTGGGTAAAAAAAATTTGCGACATATCACCTTCATGTCTTCAATTGTCAATTATAGATGTATGCAGCTATTACAGAAATTCTCCATACATTAGAAAAATAAGTTTTAACAAAGTTATAATAAATTAAAATAAAAAATTGAATACATTAACTAAATTACTTACTAAGTTTTTATAAGAATATTTATAATAGTATTAGGAGCACGGCTTCAACTAGGAACTGTTCTGTTCAGTGTTCCTGCACGTTCAACTCGGCGCGCTCGTACGGCGTGCACGTGGAGCGCGTGCATCTGGGCGTGCGCGCGCGGGCCCGCCGCGCCGCCCGCCGCGCGCCCGACACCGCCGTGTGCGAGGTCTGCGGGAAGAAGTGCATCGTGAGTTGGGTCTTTATTAGGTTTATGGCTGCGTGCTCGCGATAAGCTGATAATATTTAAAGTAATTTGAAACCTTTCTTCTTAATACTGGCCTTATTGAAAAGTACCAAAAAAACATATAACAATATTTATTATTAAAGGATTGTCGGCTAATAATTTCATATTTTTGTTTTTATATAGCTTAAAATAATATGCAAAGTTCACCGTTTTTTAAAGTTTGCCTGACTGGTTCAAGTAAATCATCTTGTTTTTTTAATCATTTCTTACTTTAATTAGCCTTGCCTTCGTGCTTAGGAAGCTGATTTTTTAAGCATAAAAGTATTTCTTGAGCATAGAAATACTAAAAAATATATATATACAAAAACTCACTAGACACTTACTACAATCATAAAAAAATTGTTTTGGACGTCACTTTGTGACCCTGTATATTAAGTTTAATAGCATTTAATGCCGCGTCACCAATGTTAACTTTTTTTTAATGAGTTATGCCCACTAGTGGCCTTATCGTCGATAGTATTATTTATATCATCAGTGTTATTTTTAAAAGCAGCATAGATTTCTAGCATTTAACATGTGTTTTGTAGGTTTTAATATGTCTTAAGGAGACAAGAGTTACTAAGATAGTATTAAAAGTCGTTACCCTTAATATATTATGTTGCTTCAGACGATGGCGACGCTCCGCTACCACCAGCGAATACACACGGGCGAGAAGCCGTACCAGTGTCCGGACTGTCCGAAACGCTTCTCGGTGTACCAGCGGCTGCAGGTAGTTAGCTTTCATCGCCGCCATTGTAACGCCTCCCACGGTGACGGTGGGCGAACATTGAAATTGCACCTTAAGAGGAAACACCACGGTTGAGAGAAATACAAAATAGGTATTTATAAAATCTATTGCTGTCTCGCAGTGCCTTAGCTAGCCAGCACTAGCGCGATAGAGACAACTGCAACTTGGGATGAAATTTCCTATTAAAAATACCAGAAATCGACGTTTAGGAGATTCCGGTTTCCTCCTCCAAAACTTAACCGATTTAAATATTTTTTTCTGTATTACCTAAAACAAGAATTGAGCTAGGTTCCTATTTTTTGATTTTGTTATTATTGTAGTCAAATCTGTTTCCTAGATATTTAAACATAGCGGAGAGTCTTGCCATTTTTTTTAGGTTTTCAAACGTCCATATCTCTTTAAATAATTAATTTAAAAAAAAAAAGAAAAAATAGGGACGTACAAACAATATCCATAAACATTCAGGAAAATAATTGTTACTCTAGAGGTATTAATTATCCAGGGAGGAAATAGAAATCCCCAAGACCCCTATTTTTGCATGGAAAAAAAAACGTAGTTTTTCCTCTTAATAATTCGTCACGACACTAGCGCCAGTTTAGTTTTAAATTGTGTACGGTGCAAATCGTACATTAAGCATTTTAGGTTTTAGGAATCAGCGGTTTGTGACACGCGCATAATTAATTACTCATTAAATATAAATCAGTAGGTTCGGATCAATCAAGGCGATCGCGCGTGCTCGCACACCGGTACATTTGACCATATCAAGGGTTCAATAATGATATCTATATTTTAGTATCGGTAACTCTAGTTTCATTTCAAACTTATCAAGTAAAAGTGTGTAGAGTCAATCAAGGACGCTACAAATTGAGTGTCGGTTTTGATGGAACAATTCCCATCAAATGTCATTTAAATTGGAAGCAATACTGATTTTTTAAATTTCATCTGAGCAGAGCGCGAAGGGTTAATTGATATCACCATTCCAGATCCACCTGCGCACACACACGGGGGAGTGCCCGTACAAGTGCGCGCTCTGCCCCAAGGCGTTTAAGCATAAGGCCGCGCTCAACAGGCACGACCGGGTCAGTATAGCGAGTAGTCTTGAATCCGGGGAGTGCCGGGTAAGAATAGCACTTCCCATCAACCTGCTCGATCTCAACGGCTTTTGATGTTTTATTTGGTGGATTACTTTAAAATGAACCAGTATAAAGAAAATCGTTAGGTCGTAGCTGTTTTGTACCGGCCTGTTTTGTAATCGACTGAGAATCAATATAAATAAATGTCAATTTATTGGGAATTACGCGGCACGATCAAATCTGAATCAAAATCGAATCAGTTTGGAGAGTAAGGCCCTAGTTACTGGTTTCATCTTATATATAACCCCTATTTATAGCTAACCCCCATACCATTTCAGGTTTCATATTAAAGCTAACCCCCATGAAATACTTCCCCCAAAATATTTCATAGGGCCCTAGTTACTGGTTTCATCTTATATAATATAACCCCTATTTATAGCTAACCCCCATACCATTTCAGGTTTCATATTAAAGCTAACCCCCATGAAATACTTCCCCCAAAATATTTCATAGGGCCCTAGTTACTGGTTTCATCTTATATAATATAACCCCTATTTATAGCTAACCCCCATACCATTTCAGGTTTCATATTATAGCTAACCCCCATGAAATACTTCCCCCAAAATATTTCATAGGGCCCTAGTTACTGGTTTCATCTTATATAATATAACCCCTATTTATAGCTAACCCCCATACCATTTCAGGTTTCATATTAAAGCTAACCCCCATGAAATACTTCCCCCAAAATATTTCATAGGGCCCTAGTTACTGGTTTCATCTTATATAATATAACCCCTATTTATAGCTAACCCCCATACCATTTCAGGTTTCATATTATAGCTAACCCCCATGAAATACTTCCCCCAAAATATTTCATAGGGGGTAGCCTATTCTCGAAGAAGGCTTATCACTGTCTAATAGTGAAGTATAATAACTAACATAAACTTATCCTCAGGTGCACACGGGAGCGAAGCCCTACAGCTGCGCGCACTGCGGCAAGTCCTTCTCGCAGTCCAACTCGCGGAAGCTACACGTCAACACGGTGCACCTGAAGATGCCAGCGCCCTACCGCAACCGGAAGACCACGTAGAGGTGCAGGTCTTCTGGGTAGACTAAACAGAAGAATAACTTAAAATCCAGAAGAATAGCTAAATCGCAAGATGTCCACGCCCTACAGAAACCGGAAGACCACGCAGAAGTAGGTCTTCTGGGTAGACTGAAAAGACCAGAAGAATAGCTAAACCTCAAGATGCCGGTGCCCTACCGCAACCTGAAGACTACGTACTGGTCTTCCGGGTAGATCAGACTCAAGACAAACCTGAAGAAGCCTACGCCCTACTGCAAGCGGAGGACCATAAAGAGATAAAGATCTTCTGCGGAGTATGACTAGAAAAATAACGTAAAAGAATAACTAACCTCAAAATGCCTTCGTGCTTCCGCAACCGAAAGACCACTTAGAGAAGGGTCTTCTGGGTAGACGGAAAGACCAGAAGAATAACTTAAAATACCAGAATAATAGCTAAACCCCAAGATTCCCGCGTCATATCGCAACCTGAAGACCACATTGAGATGAAAGTCTCAGTAGATTAA
Organism: Celastrina argiolus; assembly: GCA_905187575.2. NCBI lineage: Eukaryota > Metazoa > Arthropoda > Insecta > Lepidoptera > Lycaenidae > Celastrina > Celastrina argiolus. The sequence goes on from LR994597.1 coordinate 1,799,452, forward strand.
AATACCAGAAGAATTACTTTAAATACCAGAAGAATAGCTTAATCATAAGACATCCGCGCCTTAAGGCAGCTTGAAGACCACCTAGAGATACAGGACTTCTGGATAGAGTATCCAGCCAGCCAGCCAGCCAGGGTATGAAACCAACTGATGGAGCGTCTTCCGAGAGTAAAAGACCATAATTATGGTAGTATTATGAGTAGTAGAAGTGCTAATCCGATATACCGAAAAACTCACAGGCACAGTAAAACTCCATGATATTTAGATAGGAGGTCTCACGGGGAATGCCAGTGCGCCAGAAGAGTCACCAAATGAGATTATAGCTCGACCAACGGCCGGTTTTAATAACCTATCCATCTGTAACTTAAAGTTCAAAACTATACAATACATATCCACTTTTGGAGATATGGTTTTATAACTTTTAGTTTTAGATAAATAGGTTATTGAAACCCGACGTAAGTGTCAGGCTGCATTTATTAAACAATAAAGTGTTTATAGACTGCAATTGTTTTTAATTATCCGCCATTTTTTTATTTATTAGACAGTAACAGACACACACAAGAGTACACGGTACTCGATTCCCTATCTGGGGGCACGGGAGTGCCCCCGTCAAGACGAGCCAAGCGAAGCGCAAGGGCACTACCTACCTTTTCTCGAAAGGTTTCGTCGTTTTTTTGAGCTCTCATAACTTTGCTTTGGATGGTGCGACATAGTTGAAAATTTCAACATATAATGACACCAGTAAAAACATGAAACATACAAAGTTTAAATGTTGTAGCTATTATACTTTAGATTTTATCAATGTCTAAAAACCCCAGATTTCGTCACTGACTCATTTATAGATCATCAAAATTCATAAGGTACTTCCTGACGTCCTAGTAAGCTGATATTATTTATGTAAGCTGTTATTGCTACAAAACCAACAAAAAAATTATTAAAATATAAATGCCGCCATTTTGAATCCAATATGGTGGACGGTACAAAATGGATGTTTAATATGTTTATTATACGGATATGATCTTTAATACATAAAAGAAATATTATATTATACAATATTATACAAGTACATAAAAAAAATAAAACCTACTTTTTGTAGGACCGATAATCGGTCAGATTTTTGCTCCATATTATTTTGTATCCGACTTTATTTATTTGAGTGCATTGCACTACTGCAATCAGTATGCTCTATTTTATTCCGATTATTAATCGGTGACCGACTTTTTGTAAATGAAATATATATCTATGAGAAAATTAGTTTTTATCCATTTATTTGAAATTAGGTATTAATTTTATGGAAAGTAAAATTTAGGTAAGAATTAACAGGCAGCAAGTAGTAAATTGTAGTCGGAATATATAAACAAAATATTACGGCAATCACTTAAATCGGTCCGGCATAAGCTCCGCCTGATGTTACATTAACATAATATTGTTTATAGAGGGAGAATTGGAACCTTATATATCAATGTCAAATTTCCATAAAATCTTATGTAAAAACCGTTCGACACTTCGATAGCGCGATGCAGATAGCTAACAGCGCAATCTATGTTTATAACTGTGAAACATCTAAACACACATTTATCAACACAATCATATTTAACAGTCGGTAACTAATGTATAATAACTAACGTATAATGATAACAATAAATGAAAATATTACACGATCAATGTATAAATAATTTTAGTGTTTAATCTTATGACTATTAACATAATAATAATATGATTTTTAACACGTCACGTCATGTTTAAAGATGGACATAATCAAAAGAAAACCTTAAAGCTATTTTTCCAAAAATAAAAATAAGTACATTTTTTTCCTTCAAAAATGCTAAGTTGCATTTAGGTGTATACTTAGCATACGTTTATAAAAGCCGTACAAGAATTAGTACTTCTAGTGACCAACAGATGGCGGTTACCGGCGTCTACTGATGTAGTATCGTGATCGATATTATTATAGATTTACTGTATTATTTTAATAAGTATCAACATGCTTTATTAAAAGCAATCTCCCTCGTATATATAAGTAATTCTCAAATTCTCAAATGTTTATTAGTGTTGAATTTATACTAGTGGCATCCTAGGATATCCAAAAAAAAAACAAATTTGAGGGTAGATGCAAAAAAAAACAAATTTGAGGGTAGATGCAAAAAAAACCAATTTGAGGGTACATTAAAAAAAACAAATTTGAGGGTAGATGCAAAAGATCAAATTTGAGGGTACATGCAAAAAAAACCAATTTGAGGGTAGACGCAAAAAAAACTAATTTGAGGGTAGATGCAAAAAAAACAAATTTGAGGGTAGATGCAAAAAAACAAATTTGAGGGTAGATGCAAAAAAAAACAAATTTGAGGGTAGATGCAAAAAATAACAAATTTGAGGGTAGATGCAAAAAAAAAAACAAATTTGAGGGTAGATGCAAAAAAAACAAATTTGAGGGTAGATGCAAAAAAAACCAATTTGAGGGTAGATGCATAAAAAGACAAATTTGAGGGTAGAAGCAAAAAAAAAACAAATTTGAGGGTAGACGCAAAAAAAAACAAATTTGAGGGTAGATGCAAAAAAAACAAATTTGAGGGTAGATGCAAAAAAACAAATTTGAGGGTAGATGCAAAAAAAACAAATTTGAGGGTAGACGCAAAAAAAAAATTTGAGTGTAGATGCAAAAGATCAAATTTGAGGGTAGATGCAAAAAAAACAAATTTGAGGGTAGACGCAAAAAAAACTAATTTGAGGGTAGATGCAAAAAAAACAAATTTGAGGGTAGATGCAAAAAAACAAATTTGAGGGTAGATGCAAAAAAAACAAATTTGAGGGTAGATGCAAAAAAAACAAATTTGAGGGTAGATGCAAAAAAAACCAATTTGAGGGTAGATGCATAAAAAAGACAAATTTGAGGGTAGAAGCAAAAAAAAAACAAATTTGAGGGTAGATGCAAAAAAAAAACAATTTGAGGGTTGATGCAAAAAAAAAAACAAATTTGAGGGTAGATGCAAAAAAACAAATTTGAGGGTAGACGCAAAAAAAACTAATTTGAGGGTAGATGCAAAAAAAACAAATTTGAGGGTAGATGCAAAAAAAACAAATTTGAGGGTAGATGCAAAAAAAACCAATTTGAGGGTAGATGCAAAAAAAAACCAATTTGAGGGTACATTAAAAAAAACAAATTTGAGGGTAGATGCAAAAGATCAAATTTGAGGGTACATGCAAAAAAAACTAATTTGAGGGTAGATGCAAAAAAAAACAAATTTGAGGGTAGATGCAAAAAAAAACCAATTTGAGGGTACATTAAAAAAAAAAAATTTTAGTGTAGATGCAAAAAAAACAAATTTGAGGGTAGATGCAAAAAAAAACAAATTTGAGGGTAGATGCAAAAAAAACAAATTTGAGGGTAGATGCAAAAAAAAACAATTTGAGGGTAGATGCATAAAAAAGACAAATTTGAGGGTAGAAGCAAAAAAAAAACAAATTTGAGGGTAGACGCAAAAAAAACAAATTTGAGGGTAGATGCAAAAAAAACAAATTTGAGGGTAGGTGCAAAAGATCAAATTTGAGGGTACATGCAAAAAAAAACAAATTTGAGGGTAGACGCAAAAAAAAAATTTGAGTGTAGATGCAAAAAAAACAAATTTGAGGGTAGATGCAAAAGATCAAATTTGAGGGTAGATGCAAAAAAAAAACAAATTTGAAAGTAGATGCTAAAAAAAACAATTTAATGCAAAAAAAAGAAATTTGAGGGTAGATGCGAAAAAACAAGCCTGCGGGTAGATTTGAGGGTAGCAGGTAGCATCACGTTTTAACTGCAATGTAGCGTAAGTGAAGTTAAGCCTGGTGAAGTAAGGGCGCATAGATTAAGAATTTTGGTTCTACATGAGATCTGAACACTTTTTGATAGATTTTGATTAAGGTGCTTGTAGATTTAGGGCGTGTAGTCTTTAGAGCTTGGCTTTATACGATATCTGATAACTTTTTCACAGGGTAAGCTGTGTAGACTCGTCTTGACAACATTTTTACATGAAAATGTTTTTGGTGGGATTTGTATTTGTATAAATATGTAATAAAATTAGGTACTTAATTTTTTACCAAATTTTCCTTTAAATAAACGAATCATGGATACTATGAATAAACATTAAAAAAAAAACAAAGAAATAGGTTAATCAATTTAATGTACTGTATAATGTACAAAATATTAAAAAAAAATTTAGGGTTTTTATCGACATGTAAAACAAAAGCTATACAATATATAGCCTGACTGGTGAGACATGTGCAATAGTTACGGAGAGTACTCGGTACTCAATTCCCAATTTGTATTTGTATAAATATGTAATAAAATTAGGTACTTATTTTTTTACCAAATTTTCCTTTAAATAAACGAATCATGGATACTATGAATATTACGCGGCTAGGCAAGTAGGCATACCTGTGCAGCCGGCGCGACGCGGCATCAACGCGTTGTCCATGTGTTGGGTAAAGAATTATTCAAGTTGAAGCTACATTTACTGAGTGATATTATTTTTTATATCTACTATTTTTTCATCTCATATAATAGCCAAATATCACGTCCTCAAGTATTGCTCATGTCTCACCAGTCACACTGTATAATATGATGATGATGATACTAAGATGTATTAAATATAAAGGTTACGGAACCCTCCGTGCATGAGTAACTGCTCCACAGAATACTCACGGAGATTCGCACTTGGTCGGGTTTTGTTCATTGATGTTTTGAAGTTTTCTAACTGTTTTCCCACTTCTGAACATGCAGATTTACATTTCCTATTCTTAACATGCGTCACTCCTTGATTTACCGCCTAGGAGCCTAGCTCTCGACTCAGAAGTCGTGGGTTCGATTCCTGCGTTGGATCAACATTGTTTGTTTTCAAGTTTGGTTAGGACAATGCAGGCTGATCACCTCATTGTCTGATAAGAAAGATGATCCATGCGTCGGATGGGCATGTAAAATGTCGGTCCTGCGCCTGATCTCCCGCCAATCGTGTCGGTTATCCATCCCACTGGGCCACGACTAGGGTTGAACCGGTGGTAGCCTTTTTGTTGACTTTCCGAAAATAGCTTGAGTTTCATTTGGAAATAAAATATTTTGATTTTACGCTTTCAAGCAAAAGCTACTGAACGGATTTTGATGAAATTTTGTATGGCATTAGTTTACATGCTGGATTAACACATTCGCAGCAAAATGTGCGGTTTCCACGAGGTGTCACACTTTGACGACCTCTGATAGTGCTAGACAATTTATATTATTATACTTTATGGTGCTAGACATTATTTATAATGCCCAGATTAATCATCTGGTCCATAACATATACCTACACAAATTTAATACAAATCCACGACCCAGGAACACAGAAAACTTTTTGTTCCTTCGACAGGATTCGAACCTTCGACTTCCCGTTCGAACACCAACGCGCTCAACCACTGCACTACAGAAATCGTCATTCGTCAGTCGCCAATTGGAAGCATTGCAGCCTTAGATACAGGGTGTAAAAAGAGCAGTCACTATAACTTCGTGGGGTAATAACCAGGCAAGAGATATATTATCCATTGGTACTAGTCATTTGCTTTTAATCCACTGTTTTAAAAATTTAAAAAACTCCAATAGGCAATGTACAACGTGCACAACACAGCGATCAGCTGATTACGCCGAGAAGTCAATAGCACGCGTAAGACGTTCATTACGTACTAGGACAAAAATAATAAAATTTAAGAATTTAATGCAGAACGTTGTTCCAAACAGTTCAGCCTTGCGACTAAAATAATAAATTGCAAAAAAAAATTTTTTTCAATAAATAAATAATGAAAAAAAATCATTTCTTGAATCTGTCAAGGTCCTATAATCATATCCCAAAGTTATAGTGACTGCTCTTTTTACACCCTGTTTATTAAGCTTTGTTTGCATTGAAGCGGATTGGAATATAGTAAGTATCTAGTAGTACGTAGTACACTCAATCTTAGTATGTAATAACTTCCTTCTATAGTGTAATAGCCAAGACGCTAGGAATTACCGTAACGTATACTTTACTATTGAGTCACTGCGACAGATCTAATGGACTTAGAAAAACCCAGTGTTTAACGCTTTAGGCCGCCCGTGCCCGGCATACTTTTGTATGACCGATCGGTAAATTAAATAGAGCATACTTATTGCAATAGTACAAACATAAAAGTAGAAATAACTTGGAGAAAAACCTAATGATTTATTTACGTATTTATAGTTTAGAGATCATTCATTACGTAAGACAATTTGGGGGATCTACCAGGCAGATAAGAGTACAATCTACCAGGTCTTACTTTTTTTTTTAATCTTTATTTAAAGGCTTCCTTAAGTCAGTCTAAATTTGGAGTTAACAATTAATTTTCTAAATCTAGTACCTTAAGACTTAATATACGTATCTATATTAATATAAAATATATAAATTGAAAACTTGGCACAACTTACTAAACTGTTTGCATTTTGATCGAATTACAAACAAAACATAAATTATTACAAAATTAATTACAAATAAATAGTAGGTACCTAAGTAAGTAGTTGAAGTTAACAATAATTTCACGATAAGCGTAATAATATTATTAATTGCGAAAAAAACATTTTAAGTAGGTACGTATGGTACACAATTGTATAAACAAATAGCAAAGTACCTACTTCATTAGTAATTACTAATTAGTATTATTAAAAGGGTACGCCATGAAATAAATTAATAGGTTACGCTCGTCGCTAACGACTAAACGGACTAATATAAAGATAAGCTCCAATATTCAAACCGACTAAGCCTCAACTCACATTTGCCTAGAGTCAAAGCATTATGTTCGTACCGACCTCGTACCTAAGTGCCTTTACCAACACAAGTTGTTAATCCTTCATTATATATCATGTTATCCCTTTCGTATTTCCTGTCAATGAATGAAAAGGCATGGTATTTTAACACTTAAAAAGTTAAAACTAACAAGGTGAAATCGGGACTTAGCCTCCAAACCCAATGTCAGATGACCCGTCGCGTCGTTCCCGCTAAAAATAGATTCCAATTTCGATCTGGTATTTTTGTCGACTTTCAAAAACGAGAATTATCACCTCTCGCGTATTTTGATTCTATCGCTTTTAAAATAAAGCTTGCCAAATGAATGTATTATTTAGTTTTCCCAATGATTTTGGTAAAACCATAGCATTGACGAAGGCTTTAGAGCAGCGTTTCCAAATTGCCGGAACGCGACCCGGTACCGGGCCAGTAAAATAAAATACCTTGCCTTGTTTAAAAATAATACCTACCTACCAATATCATCAACATTCAACATTGAAAAAATCATGTAATTATATTACCTTACATCGATAATGCCAATCTGATATGTTTTGTAAAGTATTAAAAAATAAAAATACATTTCTAGTAACTAGGTATATAAAAAAAAAGTTTCGCGGGATATTGCTAGGTATAATAGGTAGGTACTTATATTTAAATTTTATGCTATGGATTTCCGCAATGTAACGCCTGATTCCATTAACTATTTCTAGTATTTATAAATGTGTATTATTTAATCTAGTTAATTAATAATTATTTGCAAAAATATTTTAATCTAATGTTTGAATTTAAAATTAGATGGGACATGAAAATGCAGTGTCGCATGGCAAAACAATGATTGGGAAACACTGATCTAGAGGGAAGCCAAGGCTGTATTGTGGATCACATGAACAATAATCGGTTACCGGTACCTATACGTAAAAAATAGAACATACTGGCGCACAAGTCACACAAACGTCGGTCAGAAATAATATGGAGGAATCTGCCGATTGTCTGTCTTGCAAAAAGTAGCCATGAGCAGAATCTCTGAGGGTGTTCAAAAGATAAGTGAAATTGAAATTAAAATTGATTTGCATGTTGACATTTGACAGAATAATAAGCAAAGTCTACCCTTTCGGGAGTACCTACATGGAATGTGTTTAAAACTAAATAAGAATTTTTTTTATACTTTATCTGATAAGACAACACAGCTAAATATAATTATTTTCTTTAATTTTGTTTAATTGTGTTTAAATTTTCTTAAAAGAGAGGCCTATATGTTTTATAGGAATGGCGTTACAGAAACCCCACTTCACTGTTGTAGAGATAGAACTGTCAATAATAATGTGTCCCGAACTGTTATTACAAATTTATTGCCAACTCATTAAAATCGGAACCGTAGTTTTGGATAGAATAACATACATACACAGACTGTAATGCAGTCTGTTTATGTAGTAGGTATGTACTCGGGTAATAAAAAAAAAACAAATTAAAATAGAATATTTTGCTTTGGTAATTACTGCTTAAAAACCTTTAACTATTGAAGCTGAGATTTTGTTAGTTTGTTTGTATATTAATTGCGATAACCTTAATGTTTAGCGAGGCGCGACTTTCGGAGATTCTCGCACACACACAGACATGTTGCAGTCACACGGGATATTTGGACATCCAACGTTACGACCGAAACTGGATTAACTCCGAAGGTGAAGGTCATGCAGCGGGGCATAACCTGAATTGAACATTTGGCCAAATGACAAAAACTTTTACCTAAACGTTTATTATGTAAGGACTAAGGAGATACTAAAGGGGCCACGATTCAAAATGTCATCGCTATATATCGCTTACGAAGTTCGAAAACAAAATCTATGGAATTTGACATAAGCTTCGCTAAATGACACATGAATTCGCTTGTCATTTAGCGAAGCCTATGTCAAATTTCCTTACATTTTGTTTTCGAACTTCGTAAGCGATAAAATGGCATCTTGAATCAGGGACAAAGTGATATGAGATGGTACATTTTGTATTTTGGAGCCATTAAAGTGGTTTTATTTATTTACTTTTGTTACTTTTATTTTTACTTTTTAGTCAGTGCCTAGTTATGTTTTTATTTATTAAGGTAATAAAACGGTTTTATAAAAAAATACAAACTTAGTTACAACACAACCTACTTTGCCATAATTATGTAGTTGGTCATATTACTTTAATTTTATTATTGTATTTATTTTGTTTCCGAAAGGCATTAATCATACCTTTTAGTTCTTAAAATATTTATTTAATAGATATAATTAATTTCTACACCTTATTTTTTTAATTACTCTTTATGTTTGTTCTAGTTCAAGGTCGTTTTAATAAATCCTACCTGAATATGGTTTCACGTGTTTCGGTCTCCATCGAATTGATAGAACAATGACCATGAAAAACGCGTTACAGTCAAATATACCTACATCAGGACAGATTCAGTAATGCCTAATGGACTTTTTCCCAAAATTTAGCTTATATCTATTTTAGTTTGTTCTTATAATTTACTTTTATTTAGCATATTCAAAAAACTTACGAATAGATAGAAACTTATAAAAACTAGTCTAATAAGACTTGAATGATTTTGTGTGAACTCTGTAAAAGGACATTTACATATTATGTCATAACCATGAAGGCTTGAGGCAAATTGGAAGTAAACATTAAGGAAAAGTATATGAGTTAAAACAAGCAAGATAAAGCATTTATAGCCTCTACATCTGTGTTATTACAATAATTATGGTATATTTTCAGATTTTTGTTCACCAATGTATGTATTTCGAAACAATATGCTGATGATTTTCTTTTTAATATTAATTTATTTTGATAAACTACTACTATCGTAACAAGTGCTTAACATAATACAATAGTGTAGAAAATAAATTATATCTATGATAAAAATGTTTCGGAAATCGAACTTTTGTGTCAAGGTCACACCATTGTAGAGAGTTTCCCACAAGTTTCAACTTCTGCGAAGAAGATTATGATCTGTCACTAGGCATATTTATTATCTCCCGAATCGACACTATGCCTGTGGCGCCGGCAACACTGTGACTCAGATCCAGTACAAGTTTAGTTGTTGTGGCGATCTGTGTTCGGAGAGACGCAAATGTGAGTTATACTGTTATTTGTTTTCATAAACTGTTAGAGAAAAACAATAATATTATCTTTGTAAAAACCTATATCAAAACACTGTTAGAGAATATAAATGTTATCGGAGTTTGAAGATTAATCTTCAAATAGAAATAATATTTTTAAATTGATAAAAGTTTGGCATGAGAAAAATGTTTGTTTAGTTTTTTGAGGATACCTAAATATTTTATAGGCTTACGTAAAAAAAAAATTATAGCATGTCAAAATTAAGTTTTAATATACAGGGTGTATAAAAGCAGTCACTATAACTTTTGGATATATGATTATACTACCCTTTCTCATTATAGACTTTTTTTTAGCTTTCTTTTTTTACAACCTGTATTTTATTTTAACCCCACACAAAAACAGAGGTGTGTGTGTGTGTGTGTGTGAACCGATTTTGATCTAGTTTTTTTGTTTGAAAGTTGACGAACAGTCGGTTTTAGCTATAATTCATCATCATCTCTCTCTGCTTGACAAGTCGGGGGTTACGTCAAATTTTAATGTTGTTTATTAATTAATTTTATGTACCTAGTATAGTTTATATTATGTTTATAAATACTGCCACATTTTTTAATACGTTAGGCGTATTGATTGAAGTTTACTGTTAGGTATCATTTTCGTTATACAATGGTGTTTAAACCACTTCATTATTATTATTGTCGGTTTTAATACAAGCAGCAAGGCTTAACTATTTAACGAGTATTTAATTGCTAGCTGTGCCCGCGACTTCGTTCGCGTGGTTTTTGAGTGACTTAAACCGTTTATGCAGCGCACGTAACGAAAGTCGCCAAAAGTGAATAATAATTATCCCCGTTTTTGCAACATTTCTCTCTGATGCTTCGCTCCTATTGGTCGCAGCGTAATGATATATAGCATAAAGCCTTCCTGTTTATATGGACTATCCAACAAAAATATTTTTTTAAATCGGACCAGTAGTTTCTAAGATTAGCGCGTTTAAACAAATTTATAATATTAGTAGATATAGATAAAAATTATAAAACGAGTAATAATTATTTATAACAACACCTAATTAGTATAAAAAACATTGCGGCCGGGTCGAAAATTAGAGCCTTAGATTTGATCGTGCCGCGTACCCCCGAATAAATTAACGTTTGTTTATTTTGATTCTCAGTCGATTGATATGGTCGGAAGTACAAAAAGTTATGATCTAACGATTTTCCGTATCCTGGTTAGTTTCAAAGTATTCCACCAATTAAATACCAAGCCGTTGAGATCGAACTGATTTGATTCTTGATTGTGTCGGAACTCGCTCGGAACCCAGTGCCCGATTCTTGTAACTCGATCTTCCATTCGATCGTTAGTCTGTCCCGCTCGCTCATGCACTAAATCATACGCGCACGAGCGGGACAGACTGACGAAGCTTGAGAATCGGGGTCCAGATTGCAAAAACTTACATTCGGCGATGTGCCTGCTCGTTTCCCAAACTCTAGTTTTATAAAATTTACAAAAATATTTCGTTGTTACGGCCTACGCCGGATACTGTTATCTATATGTCCACATGAGGCTTATGTATTGTGTACCAACGTTAACTATGATTATCTACTAGTTACTATTATACTAAGGACTCTAATAAAGAAGTCTGAAACCCAACCTCACATGAAGAAAAAAAATTAAAGTACTGTGTAACATTAATTAATAAAATTGTTCACTCTTAAGAGTGAAACGAAACTTATCTGTCAAATGGGTTCTCAAGTGAGGTTGGGTTTGAGACAGCCAAGAGCGATCGGCTGGCACTATGTTGTCCGTACATGGCCTACCATCCCATACAATATATCTTTAATACAAAAAAATTCAATAGATGTCACTACTATTAACGTTTGTAAATTAGAATAAAAAAGAACTTCACGCGAGTCTCGTGCAGATACAAAACATAAATAAAATTACAGAATTTTAAGCTGATTCATTTGCATAGAAGAATGTTTCGTAGCCTTTTATGAATTTATATTTCTAATTGACAAGGGTTAATACAATTAAGTTGAAAATTGAACACATAAGTATCGAGTTGTCAAATATTCCCAGTTCCCACTGCAACTCCTGTCAGGATCGACAGTGGTAACCTCAAAAACCCATTGATATGATCTCAGGGGTGCCCGAGGTACATGCTAGATCTTCGGACGAAATTCATTTGCCAAGCAATCTTGTGTTCGATTTTCAGCCGTATTTGTTAGTCCTACAGTTCTATTTTGAGTGCTATGGATTATCTCTAGTAGTATAGTAGAACTGCTGCTGAGCGCTAAATGATCTTAAATCTGAGATGTTAATGCTAAATCGATATAAACGAAATTCCATGAGTGTGGAGATATATTTGTAACTAAATCCTGGATCTTGTCTTACTTAGCCAACAGATGTAATGAAAACATGTAGCTTTGAAGAAAATCTGCATACAGTAGTGTGTTTGCGCTTAAATCTCCAAGTTCCGGACGATTCTTCTCGCCGGGTTGGTCTTGTTCTTTTTTCTTTTTTTTACTTTCTGGGCGTACCTACGACGAATAACAAAATCGGGGAATACAGTTTATTGTTACAGCTACATATTTATTTCTTTATTTATACATCATGCACATTTTGTACATAGGCGGACTTAATGCCTCAAGGCATTTTCTACCAGTCAACTTTTGTTTTGATTGATTTTGTTGAAATTGTAATGAGTGATTTAAAGTTAAAAGTAATCTGCAAGAAAGGATAGATTGAATGTGTCACATATCATCCCTGTCCAAATTACTACTGAATAGTCAAATAATTAAAGAGTATTCATGGAAATACAGAATGCGCTGGAGTACTTGAGGTGTTCGATGGTTACTATTTTCCTCCACGGTACCACACCCGCACAGCCCCGTGCGCACTTGGCGATGAGGTCACTCGGCCTAGCCCCTATCTAATGTTTGCCAAAACTAGGGATGTTGTACTTACCATAACCTTGTGTCTATTGATCGGGAGAAAGTAGGGCGGTGACGTCAGCAGCCCTCATGGGTATTAAAGGACATGTCAATAACTATCTAATATTTTAAGACTATCATGTTAGTACTAGGCTATTTTATTATGTCGCTAGTAAATACCTAATTATGCTCTACATATGCCGCGTTTCAATAACCAGGTCGGTTAATTCTTAAAATGTTTAATAAAATATAGTTCGCCAAACAATGTGACAGCGGATTGTTGACATATTCAATCTATCCTTTCTTGCTGATAGATAGGTTATTGAAAGTTTTTGAGCGACTTAAGAGGAAACACCACGAATTTTTTTCCATACAAAAATAGAGGTCTAGGGGATTTCTATTTCCTCCCTGGATAAACCTATAGAGTAACTAGTTTTTTCCCGAATATTTATGGATATTGTTTGTACGTCCCTATTTTTTCCTTTTTTTAATAAATTATTTAAAGAGATATGGACGTTTAAAAACCTAAAAAAAATGGCCAGACTGTCCGCTATGTTTAAATATCTAGGAAAAAGATTTGGCTACAATAAACAACAAAATCAAAAAATAGGAACCTAGCTCAATTCTTTTTTTAGCTAATACAGAAAAAAATATTTAAATCGGTTAAGTTTTGAAGGAGAAAACAGGAATCCCCTAAACGTCGATTTCTGGTAATTTTAATAGGTAATTTCAGTCCAAGTTGCAGTTGTCTCTATCGCGCTAGTGCTGGCTAGCTAAGGCACTGCGAGACAGAAATAGATTTTATAAATACCTATTTTGTATTTCTCTCAACCGTGGTGTTTCCTCTTAAACCGTTTATGTAGCAAACGCAACTAAAGTCTCCCCGTTTTTGCAACATTTCTCACTGACGCTTCGCTCCTATTGGTCGCAGCGTAATGTTATATAGCCTAAAGCCTTCCTCTATAAATGGACTATCCAACAAAAAAGAATTTTTCAAATCGGGCCAGTAGTTCCTGAGATTAGCGCGTTTAAACAAACAAACAAACTGTTCCGCTTTATAATATTAGTATAGATACCATTAGGGAACATACGTCCGTAGTTCCGTACCTACTGTAACCTTGCCATTTTAAGAGGAAGGCATGGAGTACCCACATATTTTGCAGTGTAGTTTGAAGGGATGTTTTTGAAGTTCTGCGCTTGAGGGTTTCGGTTGTATATCACTTATTTCCGCCTGTCAAACGAGAAGAGTATCGGCAAATATCTTTCTCTTTCTTTTTATATATAAAAAGAAATTGCTGTTCGTTAGTCTCGCTAAAACTCGAGAACGGCTGAACAGATTCGGCTATTTTTAGTCTTGAAATATTCGTGGAAGTCCCGGGAAGGTTTAAACACAGTTTGTATGCTCAACGAAGTGGGCACGGGTCAGCTAGTACCCTATAAAATATTGTTGGGGAGCTTAGATAAAGAATCCTATAGATTTGACACATTGCCACAGCCGACAGGGACAAACGAAAAGTATATACAATATCTGTGTTGCCAACCCCATTTAAATATACCCAATTTATTCAGGAATCTTACTACTCGGGACTAACAAAGATTGTACAGAACAGTAAAATACAAATTTATTAAAGAGAGAAAGTTTGTTCATCTATATATTTGTTTCCATTAAATTATGAAATTTGGAACGAATAAAGCGGAAATAATATGTTACGTTTATGACGTGTAAATGTACCAACGGTTCCCATTTGCGCATAAAAAGTAGCATTGGCTGCAGTAGCGGAAAAAAATATAAAGTATTATATGCCCAAAACATATCATACAACAAAACCCAAGGTTTTAAAAAAACATCTTTACATCATAAATCATAATTATTTTCATCACAGACGCGGACGTAATAATAATTTATGTATGTCGGTACTCTATTTATGTTATCGAATGTACTATAATTTCTTGGCGGACATTCTTTTTATGTAGTAATAAAACACAAACTATGTACTTGCACTTTTTTTCACTTTATTATTATATATACCTACACCGACGATGACTTCATCGAAACTGGTCGTGTATTTTAACAAATATAAAAATATTTAAATTAATGTAAAATCACTAATAAAGTATATATATATATATATTATGTAAAAAAGTATATAAAATAAAAAATAAGGTGTTTAAAGGTAATCTGTGCATATAGTAATTATTTAAATGATTTTATTATTTGCATTTTTTTTAATTATTGGTATATTACAAGATTTATGGGTCGTTATTCAAAATGATTATTTCCGTAACTGTATTCATACCGTTTGCTATTGGAAGTAGATGCACGAATTTCTTCCTCCTCGTTTAAGCATTTGGTATTTTCCTTTTCATGCCTGTATATAGTGTGGATCCCTTACCAGCATTTCCGGGGACATTTAAATTTTTAATTTATTTCTTATACCAACTACAATTTATAGATATAATCTCATTCGACTATTCACCGCAGTTCAAGAGTTCATGAATGGAAATTTTTGGAGTGACTTTTACGACTTATATTCACTATACGTCTTCCAATAAATATTTCTTCGGCTTTCCTAAAACAAAGCAATAATATATAAAATAGGAGTAGTAGAGGCGTTCGTTAAATGTAGTCAAGATTTCCATTTCCATCGTTATTTTACAGTAAAAAAATAGTACTTTTAGTGAACTTGAACGTAAGTAAATTTCAGTAGGCTCTACACAAGACTCTGAATATAATATGTTTATAACATTATAATAATCACTTTTATAGTACGTAAATAAATACCATAAAAGTAACTAACCTGCTCGATGACATGACGCGTAGGAATAGATAACGGGTTTAAATATGTCATATTTGCTGTTTTTCTAAAACAACTTTGTTCAAAATGTCTAGAGCATACTCGAGTATATTTGGTTGGTTGCTAGTTTTGTCAGCCTGTGGCACGAATCCATAATTGGCGGGTTGAAGAGTCCTTTGGAAATCTGTAACAACAGTTTCACTATTGCACAGCTTAAGATTTAATAATAAAATTAAAAATATAATATATATACGGTCGAATCGAGAAACCTCCTCTATTTTTGAAAGTCGGTTAAAAAAGACCCCACTTTTAGGGTAAATTATGAGTACCTTAGCTGGTATCCCCATAAAATCTTTAACATTACTAAGTCAAAAAGTAGTTTAAAATGGCGGACTGCCTGACATTTGTTTCGAGGATGACAATTTAACCTTGTCACATACATTGGTTGGATAATACATTTATTATTGTAATTTTAAATAACATTTTAATTCATTATTTCTATTCACAATAACCTATTAATAGCATATTAGTGTGCTACGGAACACAACCTGTCGATATTTTATCAAAGCAAGGTGTATTTGTTAAGTACTTAAAAATTGTACTTACGCATGAAAGGAAATATTTCGTGTTTTTTGCTCAGTACGGCTTTTACAGCCGATTATTTAACATATATCCATGTAAAGCAGGGTTAGTATTATGTATCACTTAAATTTCTTTTTATTTTCACCACTTAGATCACTATTATTCACAAAAAATCCTGGAAGATACGAGCTGTGACCGAACTGTCAACTGATTTGTTGGGCACATAGCAGTTGTGCCCAACAAACAAAAACAGGAACTCTGACAAAGACAGGCAATATTGTCGCCTTCCTTTTCCTTCCTTAAAGTTTTTGTATGTTGTGATCTCGTTCACACACTTTATTGACGTATTGTAGCAAATCTATGTATTCTTCATCTATGTTGGGGAGGCTTATGTCCAGACGTCATAGCCATGGCCTACCACCCGATACAATCTATCTTTAATACAAAGAAAATTCCAATAGATGTCACTACTAATAGCGTTTGTAAATTATAAAATGTAAATTTTTTTTTAATTAAGAAGAAGATACGAAACGAAATTAGTAATTAGTATTTTCCAATAGTGGCGCTAAATGGCGGTTTCCGGAATGTGCCAGCCAGTCCAATTGCCAGTATTAGGGTGATACCATTTTCTAGTACTAGATCGTGTCTATGTTATATAAGTAGATATCTACTTTGTGTCACAGCTGACGATATAATAATAATTTAAGGAAATATAACATCATACTTCTATGAGAAATATCCCAAACGGAATGTAGTATTATGCTCTAAGAATGCAGTGCATCACAACCCATGTGTCTGTAATTGCCAAGACTAATTATAATCAGATGCTTTTAAACATGGCCGCTGTAAATGCACTAATGAACAAAACATGGCGTCGATATTACGGCCATTTGTAAACTAACAAGTACAGTACATCACGTGAGAGAAGTCCAGCGGCTATTAGTGGAACTAATCTTCGTCGTTTTTACCCGACTTTCAAAAAAAAATTAAAAATTAAAACCCGACTTCGCAAAAATGGGTCTAAAAAGGCTGAAACAAGAAAATAATTCAATGTAAAATCCAGATACTACATTCCGTTTGGGATATTTCTCTAGAAGTATGATGTATAATTCCTTAAATTATTATTATATCGTCAGCTATGTATGCACAAAGTAGATACTTATATAACATAGACACGATCTAGATCACGTCTTTTTAATGAAAAACACACAGGATTCACGCAATCCTGAATAGCTGCCAAGTGTGTCTGCGAGATGGTACCGGCTACCGAACGTTCGTTTATAAATACTACGAAATGCTGTCGGCATCAGACTCAGCTAGTAGCTACTATGACTGTTACTATTTCAGTTCAGCTCTCTAAAGGCCATGGGTGTACCAAGCTTTTGGCCTAGGGGGGGCTAATCTGCAGGCTTACTACACAACCTAGAATCGAAAGTTCGATTCAACGGTTTTTTGGTATTTTATTTGGTGGATTACTTTGAAACTAACCAGGATAAAGAAAATCGTTAGATCGTAACTTTTTCTACTCCCGACCATATCAATCGACTGAGAATCGAAATATGTAAACAAAAACGTCAATTTATTCGGGAGTACGCAGCACGATCGAATTTTAATCAAAATCGAATCTGGGGCCTTACTCTCCAAACTGATTTGATTCTGATTCGAATTCGACCGTGCCGCGTACTCCCGAATAAAATGACGTTTGTTTATTTTGATTCTCGGTCGATTGATATGGTCAGGAGTCCAAATGTTACTTTCTAACGATTTTCTATATCCTGTTTAGTTTCAAAATAATCCACCAAATAAAATAGCAAAAGCCGTTGAGATCGAACTGATTCGATTCTCGATCGAGTTTGGAGAGTAAGGCCCCAGTTTAATGATTGCAAACATAATAATGGCTAGTTGCGTTTTACAGTTACTACATAACACAACAGTCGAGTGGTTAATAAATAAGTATTTAGAATTCTAGGATCTAGATACTATTTGCAGTAAATTGCAGTGAGGCACTTACTTTTATGATAAGCTTATCAGGTTTCAAGGGCGTTTTTATGGAGTATAATATATATATATGTCGGAAGGGCTCTCATGATTTAATAACATTCCTTCGGATACTGTGGGCTTTCGTGGGTAAATCGTGAAAAGAGAACAGAGTAACAATATCACTTGTTTATTCGTAATCACAATTTCTTTATAAATTCACTATTCACTACACTTTATGAATTTACTTTACTTTAAATTCACTTTACTTTACTTTACAAGTATTGACACTAACGAAACATAACACGTTTCAAGACATCTCAACTTGGCGACCAAATCACGAATGAATTCAGTCTCGTCAAGAAAGTCCCGAGTCATGTCAAAGCGCGCCATAGACAAGTTGCGCCATTTTGCCACTTGGGGCGCGCTTCCGTCTCGTTTTGTGTCCATATTCATATCCGGCTCCGACACGGCCATTCTGATAAGTCACACGTCCCGTGTGATGCTTCTGCAAAAGAGAAAACCAGCTGCAATATCACGAGCCTTTCGCTCGGCCAACTCTGACCAATCTCCACAAATCATCAAAAATAAAGTTCAGATCTCAATGAAATTTTGTTTCAAATAATCTTTCAAATAAAATTCTCGATCAAAAAAATTTCGACATGGAATGATACCCTGGGTCATGTTACTTAAATCATGTTAAAACTGTAGGAACTGTACACAACTGAACACAAATAAACTAGTAAAATCTCTAACTCCACTACTATACCCAATTTCATAGACATAGAACTCACAAGGTTCATTGTCCCAGACCGCCAGTCAAACGCCCTCCTGACATAAAACGGACTTAATATAGTCCGAGTTACCGGTTACGAAATAACTGGACGGTCAACTTCATATTCGCTTATAGTACGGTAGGTAGAGACTTTACCCAACAACTCAAATTTGTTCATCATTAGCAAAATCTTTATCATTATCAACTTTCACCAATACATGACCCGAAGGAATCTTTCTCTAACGTATGTACAGTCATAAATACGCTTTGAAATTGCAACTTTTACAGCCTTATTTTCAAGTATGAAAAACAACCAATCGAAAATCTATTTACTTACGCCTTATTGCTTTCATAAGGTGTATTATTTGAACTATCTTTTTATCTCGGTTACTGTATAAAACAGTCAATGTACCTTCTCAACTAAGATTTGTAAAAAGGGTTCATAGAAAAAGACTATACAGAGTCTTCACACTAAAGTCACGAGATAAACAATTACGCTCACCAAATAAAACTCAATATCCAAATCTGATATTTCAATGAAGTACAGAGTGCAGGCCCCTTGACGCCTGACGCCATCGTCATAGGCCGATACATTGCAGCATTGCTGCATTGGCAGCAGTACCCAGCACAGCTCGACGCGCGCAGTCTGCGTCGCGTCGCGGCGCTCGTTCATTGAATCTCCGTCTGTACACAAAATTAAACAGCACAAAAAAATGATCAAACTGTCCAATTATGTTCTTTTTAGGGTTTCCTATCCGTGGGGTGTCGAAGAAAGAGTAGCACCTCGCTATCAACCATCTTTCCCGTGGATGCGCCCGCCAGCCCGCCTGCCAAACGTGGCGAGTATAGGCAACTACCCCCCATGTAATCGAATTAAGAGTACGAATTAAGGGAGGCTTATATCCAGAAGTGAACATCATAGCCGAAATGATGATGATCATCCAAGAGTAAATAACAGGAACAGAAACTTTGCTGTATGTTTGTTTGCCACCAGGTCGCAGCTCAAGAACCAAGCTATCGCAGTTCAAATATCGCGGACAATTATTATGAGATCAAAATGTTAAATTGACTTTGCAATAAATTTCATTTTATTTCCTTTCAACGATCTAACTAATTCGATAAAGAAAAGCTGTTACAGTAACAGTCTCATAATAACAACTGATCAGCAGCTGTCCCAATAATACAACTTGACCACTACATTTTAGTTGCACCATCGCGGGAATTGAACCCACAACTCTTAAGTGGAGAGCCACGCTCTGGTCACGTGAGCGATCACAATACCAGAAGACTCCCAAGTGCGTTTACAACCTTTCACATGATAACCAAGTTCACCGAAGCTGACTGAAGTCCACCGATGAACTTTCTTATCCACCTCAGCCACAAGCTCACGGCCTCTGCCACTGGACCGTTGAGTGTGTGCTGCCGCGTTCACCATCAACACCAGCCACAGGCTTCTGGAAATGTGAAATAAAAATGCGTCAATTCAATAAAGTTTATTTAAATCACAACCGATTTTCTTTTCGTCGCAAATTACACTATTATTGCCGTAACTTATAGTAATTCCAATCCGCCTAGTGTGAAAGTCATAGATAGACAAACATGTTTCAATTTTACAGCTTACAACAACAATATCATAAACTGACAGTTTTATTGCGGATCACGAATGTCCTAGCACTTATTATCAGTTATCAGTTTGTTTAAACACTCTCAGAATAAATAACAAACACGACATTATTTAAAGTTACTTTTGAAACTGATCAATGGCTATTTCTTACTACGTATGCGGTAACGCCAAATAAGAAATAGAACTGTGTACAAACTGTAAGTATCTACTGTGATTAACACCCACTTGATGAACTTCGCTAGTTAATAGCAGGGATGTTAGGGAGCTCCGTAACCGTAACCGAAATAAAACTTTTGCTACTGTAAAAAGGAAACTAATATCCAATAACCGAAATTATCCGAAATTATCCGAAACAAATGGGTAATCCGATATCATTTAATATCCATATGCGTATCCGAAATTTCAAATCCATTTCTTCCCGGTTTACTAGACATGGTAAGTTCACGGAAATTTAATTTAAGTCGTTTCAAACTAGGTAGCATCTTCCAAACAATATTTGTACACGTCAATTGCTTTTGTTTATGCAGTGCAGGTGCACCGATACGCTTACCGGATGTTGTTTATTTCAGGCACACCTAATAAGAATATAGTACGTCCAATAACAAGTTTCAGGTGTTGGTAACCAATGAATAACTGCCGCCCAGTAGTTACGATATCGACTCTCTAGTACTATTCACCTTTCTTACTTTCTTACTTCACGTTAATGTGAATCCGTTAGAACTTTATCAATTCTGAATTAATGAACACCCAACAAATAATACGAACGCCTAATTGTATTATCAAATACACATGAGAATTGCTTATCAAATTATGATTTTGATCACTTTATTACAAACAGTACGATTTCACGAAATGAAATGTCGATAATGATCTTCTGCTGATCAAACTTTCAAGTGCTGCTGTATTACAGCGTGATCTACTTCGGTCAATGAAACAGTAATAATGATGAATATCTGTAAGACGTATGTCCTATGTACTAAGTACTTGTTTTTACTTTGCGTTAATGATTGCTTATTATTTTTTTAAATAATACTTTGGTTATAAAACCAGAACCATTTAGAACTTTATAACGAAATAAGTAACGATCATGATACAACCAGTTCACATCATTGCGAAGCGAGTAGAGAAGTCCATAAGATGCACAATGCTTGTCTGCGCTGGTCGGACACCCAGCAAGCTGGTCGGTCACCCAGCAGTCAGCACGCTGGTCGGTCACCCAGCACGCTGGTCGGTCACCCAGCACTGCTCGTTCTCCCCTTGGCGAGGCTATGCATCATCCGGTCGAACATCATCCCAGTGTATTGTCCATCTGCACATAAAACAAAACAGCAAAACAACAGAACACTTTAGTGTAGGTACAATTTATTGTAAATGAAATTTTGTGATAATACTCGTATAAGCAAGGTATTTTATGGACACTTGAAACACAAATTAATGACTAGTGTATGGTTTTGGTAAAAACCAAAACCATAATCAAAGCCTGTCGTTAAAGCGCCACTGCTGGTGTCGCCACCGTGTAGACGTCACGTCACTGTCATCATCACGTCACCGCTGTCAGTACTTCTACTCCTTCTTAATCATCGTGGCGGGATTATTGGTACACGGTATCCTTGCAGCACTCGGCTCACCGCTGTCCCGTCTTACCACAATTACGCCATGTACATAGCTTGCAAAGCAGCACGGGTTAGTACGTACTGCCCAACTCATGTGGATCGAGTTTGTATTGATTTGCAATGATTACTATTATCACTTTTTGCAGACCACACAAAAGATTACACTTTTTTTTACTACCCGCACTTTTAAGAAAAACCTCTCTCTCCTGCACGATTTGATCCCAGATTCTGATGTCGGAAGGGCTCTCATGATTTAATAACATTCCTTCGGATACTGTGGGCTTTCGTGGGTAAATCGTGAAAAGAGAACAGAGTAACAATATCACTTGTTTATTCGTAATCACAATTTCTTTATAAATTCACTATTCACTACACTTTATGAATTTACTTTACTTTAAATTCACTTTACTTTACTTTACAAGTATTGACACTAACGAAACATAACACGTTTCAAGACATCTCAACTTGGCGACCAAATCACGAATGAATTCAGTCTCGTCAAGAAAGTCCCGAGTCATGTCAAAGCGCGCCATAGACAAGTTGCGCCATTTTGCCACTTGGGGCGCGCTTCCGTCTCGTTTTGTGTCCATATTCATATCCGGCTCCGACATATATATATACTAGCTGTGCCCGCGACTTCGTACGCGTGGAAAAGTGATTTAGGGCAGTGTTATAATAAATCTGTTTTAATAACATACATTTTTAACAATAGTCGTGCATAGGCAAAAGAAGTAGGCCGATGAATTTGAAAAATGATTTCTCGTTGATTTAGTATAGGATTTAACTTCGTGCTCCATCTGTCTGTCTGTATTGCAAAACCCTTTATCTCAAAAACACGTGTAGGTATCAAGCTAAAAATCATATCAAATACTCAGGATCTATAACTGTCCCTTGAAACTGTGAAAAAATCAGACTTGTTAGCCACCGCAACCAAAAGATACAACCGTTTATGTCGCAAATTTTTGTCATTTTCGACACTTGCAAGGAAATCAAAACCTAAAGGGACTCTTCTACTTCCCGGGAACTCTGAATCTTTAAAGATAAATGAAGCAACAACGTTTTAATTTAGTGCTGACACAGGATAAATTGCGAAACCATAAAAATATTACGAGTATATTTTTTTTTTGAGCTTACTACTTACCGTTTACCGTAACTGATTTTATACAAAAAACTTTCGTAATAAAGAAAGTCAAGAAAAAAAAACTTTGATTGTCCTACCTAGTATAAAAACTAAGAAATAAATGATCAAGAAATACATAAATCTTAGTTATATTGACCTAACTTTTTTAGTTATAAATATAATACGTGTAAATCACTTCTATTTATTAGGTATACCTATTGTATAATAGTTTACTTGGAAACAAACTATCCTACGCCTATACAAAAATAATTGTTGTATTTACAAACTATAACCTAACATCACATTAAACTTTATTTATTTTACAAACTTGAATTATTTTACAAATTAAAAATAATAAGATTAACATAATTAAAATAATAATATATACAAATAGTAATAAAATAAACAAATAATAGCTAAACTAACCTAACACACCTCTAGACCTACCTACTCTATAAATAGAAAAACGCCGCCAGGTCGTCCCCCTCTGGCAGAGTACCTAGCAAGCTGACAACATTGCCGCGTTGTAGCCACAGAACAGATAAAGAGGTTAGAATGGAAATAGTTTCAAATTTGTATCAGAACGCGTGTCGCCGCTCTTAATTCCACTACATGGAAGTAACCCAATACGTACGAGCGTTACGCACACAAATAAACCTCACGCACTTAGATCGCTAATTTGTAATTGGTTGTCACACTAACGTAAACAATGCATTAGATGTACACTTACACACGCGCACTTTTCTCATACACGCTAGGGCGACCGAAGGTCGATAATTGATATCGATAAAATAATTGTCACATTTTTTGCAATAGTTCGGTTCAATTTTTGAGGGGTGACAGGGTACCGTACGACTAATGTATTGTTCTTAGGGCCGATTTTTCAATACTCAGATAAATCGTCAAATAGTAGCCTGACAAATAAAATTATTTGCCTAGTTGTCAAGCCAATAAATATTTTCGATTTTTCAATCGTCTTATAGCTACAAAATAGCTATTAGTGGTATTTAACCAGACAACTTCACACTATTTGTGTGCAAGTGAGATGCACAGTTATTGCATTCAATATGTTAAAAAAGAACAGCAACATGTTCGGTAGGTATAACTTTTTCAGTTGTCACTTGTCAGTTGTCAATATTGTCTTTCGAAAATTCAAGCTTACAAATAATTATTATGTATTTTTGTTGTGTAACATAGATGTAAATAATAAGGGTTTTATAATTTTATAAAACCATGTTCCATTTGGAACAAAAAAGGATGCGAGGACGTTCTGCAACTTTACCAACTCCGAACTTGTTAGTTGTAATAGAACTCGTGACAAAATATCAAACTACAAAATAGTAATTTTCTTGTATAGAATTTATTTATGTATTTATTATTTTATTATCTAACATATTGCTAATCAAAACCGCTTACTTTTCAAAGGAGAAAAAGAAAATTGAACCGAAACTATTATATAGGTTTCTTCGTTGCAAACAAAATATAGGTATATGCAAAAATAAATTCATGTATTAATGCATGAATTAGGTTGGAACATTGCTTGAAATTTAAAGATTAATATCTTTTTGGTTTGCCATTTTATACCGGAAATTACTGATACATCTAATCATAAATTTTTTGCAGATTCAGAGTTGATGGACAGCTGATAAAACTACAATAGTAAAGATGGCATTATTTTCTAGAAAAGGAGCATAAAAGATGTTATGTCTTGAGAATTATGATATGAGGAAAGAACAAAATATATATAAATAGAGCAAAATGCAGCAAACAATTACTGTGTTACTGACAATATCATCTTATTTGTAATAAAAATGTGAAACTTTATAATATTATGTTTTTTGTTTCTCCTTAATGTTTAAAGAGTAACATTTCAATAGTTTAGCGCACATAGTTTATGGCTGTGATTTCTTTATTCAATAACTAGCTGTGCCCGCGACTTCGTACGCGTGGAAAAGTGATTTAGGGCAGCAGTTCAAATACATTTTTAGTTTATGAACACTGTCGTTTGGATATTTAAAATCACTAATTTATAGTAATGCTTCTTTATTTATTTTTAATAATAATAGTTTACTGTCAAATAATGGCCGTTTTTGTCGTGAATGTTTTGAGGTATTTTTTCTATGAAAATGCTAAAAATTCCTACTAACAGCTCAAAAAATGACCGTGTATTATAAGCCGACTTCAAAAAAAGGAGGAGGTTCTCAATTCGTCTGTATGTATAATATTTTTTTTTCTTTTATGCGAACGGGACTACTTGATAGTACGCTCATATACGCGACGAAGATCTCTGTACTGAGATTTATATGGACTTTACACACACAGATAGACAGACAGACAGACATTTTTTTCAAAAATGTTATTTTTAGGTTCTGTGGGTTTTATAGACCTCCTTTTTTTAATTTTCACTTAAATATTCTTAATGTACAGACATGACCCCTCTACAGATTTATTATATGTATAGATAATCAATTCTATAAATAAGAAATCCTATTAATTAAATATTAAAGAGTTACATTATATGTTGTTTTATATTTGTTACTTAGTAATAGCTTATTCAATGTCAATACTTGAGCACCAATGCACTCAACCACTACGCTGCCTCCATAGTACAATAGTCGACTGCATTGTTGTTGGTGCTCAACCGAGAGGTTGCACATTCAAATCCCACCGAGAGAAAAAAAAATTCCAATGTTCCTGGGTCATTGATGTGTATTAAATGTGTGTATAATCTAATAAAAATAATTTGTGTATCGTATAAAAAGTATTAAATATATTTCCGTTATCGTTCGTAAAGTTATTTGTATGCTTAGCACAGGGCCAGATTGAAGTGGTGTTCACAACGTCCATAGATATTATTAGTATAATGTGATTTGTAAGAAACTAGCTTGTCAGTGACTCAAAATATTCCTTGTGCTAGATACAATCATCACTACTACTATTAGGCATAAGGTACTGTTGAAAATACAAGCTGGTCGGGGTTTTCTACCAGACAGATGTAAATAATTGAGGAATTCAGGTACCTCCTCGATTGCTAAGTCGTCCATTGCTTCAAAAACATCAATTTTATTAGATTCTGATACCCAAAGAAATTGACGAAACTGTTAAATATAAATGCAGACACGAACTTATCGGGGAAATAAAGCCTTATCAGGCTCTTCAAGCAGCAGATAATTTTATTCCTTTAATAGGTGTCTTATTAGACAGTTAACAACTATCTGAGTATTGAAAAACTCAAAATATTGCTATTCGTCGAATAAACGCTATCTGGTTGTTTATCTGAGGATGGAAAAATCGGTCCTTAATAATCTATTTATTTATTTACTAGGCAAAAAAAACATACATTAATCACAGATATAACAATATAATTATAATAATGTCCGTATTAAATTATCTTTTATTTCTTAATAGAAAGCTAAATTAAATAAACAATAATATGACGGTAATTATCAATAAAGAGAGTTGCTTAAATTATAATATCATTTTCTTAGATCGACATTGTTTACATCTTGGTACAACACTATCGATACGCACGAAGTACCTAGAATTGAAGCTGTCATTCCGCGAGCGAACAATCGCTGCAAATGCAATACATTGCTCACTCGCAAAGACATTACACAAAATGGTACCCACGTATTGCAGCAATGGATAATTTTGCGCCTAAATACGAATGTATCGTTTTCGATCACGAACTACATAATGCTATGGAAATAATTACTAATATCACATAAAATTTAAAGTTTTTGGACTTACCGGTGGAAAGAAATTCCTTCTCGGGCTACACTACACACTTGGCTTCTTTTCCGACACGTTAAAACAGCGCAACACGGCATTTTTAACGATTTTTTATGGAGCTCCGTACGCTGTCACAGTAAGATTGTGACTGTTGACCGATAAAACGTGTTTCGGCTGACATATGATCATTTGATCATATGTACGGCGCGTCTGCCCCGCCTACAATGCCATTCTAATCTCTTTTACTCTTCTGTGGTTGTAGCAATGGCTATCCGCTGTGCTAGGTAGGTCCCTGCTCTAGGGTCCTGGGTCAATTCCATAAGCTTTTTAGACAGTGCTTTAAAAAGCTTATGTGCACCGGGACCCCAGGAGCTAGGCTAGGGTTTCCACCCCAAACGGCTCAAATATGATGTCACCGCCAAGGGTCTCATACTTGCGCCGCTTGAGGTTCTCTGCTTGGTAAGCGGCCGCGCCCGCACAGCTTGAGGTAGCCTGGACATGAGACGGAGCAAGAGTATCGACGCAGGTTGCGTCCCATACAAGGGCCCGTCCCACACTCCAGGGAACCAGGGTCATTCCATCGGGTCTCTTGCCATCGTCGCTCGCCAGACCGGAGGGCTCCAGTATTGCTGGCACACCAGCGGTGACAAGAGCCCGACGGATGAGGTCATTCAGGCTGTGATGACGGGAAATGCGTCCAGCACTTCGAGTGCAGCACAGCCCGTGATGACCGTAGCTGTCTACGTTAGCGCCGCAAACACACTGATGAGGGACGACGTGGGGGGCACCAAGACGCAGGGCAGTAGCTAGCTGAAATGTACTGCGGTCCAGCAATGTTCCAATATTGGCAGATGGAAGTGCCTGCAGCCAAACACCCGATTTCCACCTTTCCACGGCTAAGAGACGAGCCCGCTCTGCCGGACTGGAAGACGTGTTAAAAAGACAATTCCGTACCAGTCGGCAGATGGGCTCATCCCAAAGCCTTTGGGAAGATGTATTTTCGGGCACAATGCTACCGGCACTAACGATGTCCCAGGCGTTCTTGGCCTCGTCCGCAAAGGGAATGGTTAAAGGGTAGTTTGAGCGCTCTAATATTTTGGAGATGACTGTGTGATTGAAATGGACTGAGGAGAAGAACGCCGGTAGGGCTATGTCAGATGCTTTCCGAATGCCTAGGCCACCGAACCTTACTGGAAGTGTAGCTTGAGTCCATGAGCGGTGGTCGAAACTTATATTTAGAATAGAAGAAAGCGTATGTTTTAGGGTGTCATCTAAACGCTTTAGAAGTTCAGGGAACTTCCAGAGCTGACAACACCGCAAGACATACATAAATTTTGGGACAAATAAACAATAACGAACTATGGTAAAGGCCATATGGCAGTTAATTTGGAGAAGGCATAAAGTATCACAGAAATTTTGTAATTTGTTGTCTATAAAAACTGGAAGGGACTCGTCTAGAATAGGGGAACCTAAGAGAAGGAGCGAACCTTTGTCAATGATGGATAATTGTGGAGCCACATCTTTAAACCTGGATATAATGGCATCTCTGTCCTGACAATTATCAGGGACAAAAAGTTCGCACTTCCCCAAGTTCAATTCCAGACCGATTTTTTTGAGCTCATGGATTAGGTTCTGAAAATCAGAAAGTACGGTATGCGCGTCGCTTCCTAAAGTACCATCATCCAAATACCAAACATTAAATTTTGAATTTAGAAGCTCTACGACCGGTTGTATGGCAAGACTGAAAATTGCTGGACCAAGAGGGTCGCCCTGTTGACAGCCAACTTCGGATGAGATAAGGTAGTTTTGGTAAATAAGTTTAGTCGGGTCATTGTAACATTGGAGCATGAAGGGTAAGATGGCAGGTGCTTTTAATTTTATTTGGGCCAACATGGCGACGCGGTCTACTGAGTTGAAGGCATTTTTGACATCCACCTTCAAAAACACGTCGCCGCTCTGATTGTGAATAGCTGTCCTGAACGAGTGAACGGCGGCCTCACAGCCTCCTTTGCATGCAAAACCGAGCTGTTTAGGTTGAAAGTAAGACGCCAGGAAAGTGAGCGACTTGCATGCTAGTTTGGCTGTAAGACGCCGGTATGTTGAGCCAACAACGATAGGACGAATACCACCATCTCTTTTCTTTAGGGCGCAGAGGTTAGCTCCGTACAGGATGTCCACAATGTCTGTAACAACCTCTCCACGAAGCATCAAGTTGCACAAATTCGTGAGCTCATGCAGCAGCTTCTCGCCGGTCTCTCCACAGCAACAGCTGGTTAGATCCTTGAGATGCTGAGAGGTAAGACCGTCGAGGCCGCCAGCTGAACCCGGAAGAAAAGACATGATGGCACCTCGAACTTTGTCTGCCGATGTTTGAAGAGGTGGTATTGTATCATCGGCAGATGCAGGTGGATTAGGTGATATTTGTGTGGGGTGCTTGTTTTGTAGGGCGACGAGGGTTTCTGGGCAGTCGGGGGCGACCGTGTCACTGGAAAAAAGGAGCCGCGCTGCGCCTTTAACGTCTCCCATACTTAGTTTATTTTCAACGGTTTTCACGACGTTATACTTGGGCGTGGAGGAATATGAAGAAAAATTTATGTTGAGGTCGGTATCCGAAAAACAGTTCTTTTTTATTCGTGAAGTGAGGGAGGCATTGTTAAGCGGATCTCTATTGACGTGTAGAATGCGGTAGGGAAAGGTGAGGAGTTTTTCCCAGGCTTGCCTCGAGTTTTCAAGTACTGTTTTTCGAACAGTTTCGGCAAGCTTCTGAGCCACCGGCACTCTTGCGCCTCTAGGGATCCGCTTTACAACTGGTAGGGAACATTTAAATTTGGATAATTCATGCCAAAAATCGGTTTGATATGCGGCGTTTGGAAGTGGTGGGGTCACGGAGGAAAGCTGTTTGTGACATGTGCCTACATGAATTTTCAAACCTCTCTGACTTTTAAAATAACGGGCTTGAGGACAAAATGAGCACTGCACCAGATTTCCCAGAGACACGGTCGAAATTTCGGTCTCTGTCCCTGCATCCTGGCTGCTTAGCATTCGTTGGTAGGGGCACAAAGTAAATAATAAAGTGGGGGTAAACTATTAACAATAATACATATAGAAAACTACATTATAAACAAAATATGCTTATATTAACGTAAAAAACTAAACGTAAAAAATTTAATAACCAAACTTACTCTATCACTCTATACTATTGTTCATTATTTTATACACTTACAGAGTTAAAAGTTCAATATTTCCGTTTTTGGTTTGAATTTTGTAAAATTGCTACTTCCGATGATAATATTTCCTTCCAAAAAAAAGCGGGACCGGGTATGGGCAGGCTGTATGTAGTATTTGATTGTAGATTCGGCATAAACTGTAATATTATATTATTCCTTTTGCACCGTTCTGAAAATCTGTAGCAGCAACAATGTGGAGCGAGCTGACCAGCGGCGCTACAGGGACCCGTTAAAATTGGAATCACATCAAATTTATTTTTGGTCCATTTTTGTATTGTTTTACTGAATATGTGCGCTAGAATTTTCTAAATAATATTAAAATAAAATATTATTTTAAAGAAATTATTTGCAAACATTTGACATGACACATGTCAATCAATATCCGAAAACAAACCCTTATTATTTACAAACCCTTTTTAATAATATAAATAAATGAAATTCACTTTTATCGAATGCCATTCTCCCCCGGTGTGTTCGCTGCTAATAAAATTTGAAGCGGCGCGCGGCTCCCTGGCCGGCGCGCTTCCTACAAATGTCCAGCAAGTAGGACATGATGTTTTTAAATTGTTATAACTTTTTTATTTATGAACCGATTTACATGAAACAAACACTAAATGTTAAGTGAAGCTTGCCGCAATATATTACTAAAAAGTACATCTAAATCGGATAAGCCGTTTCTGAGATTAGCGTGCACAAACCCACAGACAAACAGACAAACAGATAAACAGACAGACAAAAATTTAAAAAAACATTGTTTGGGGTACTATTGCGTAAATAAAGGTCCCCTATAATATTTTTTCTCGAATATCTTCAATGTACCTACAGACACGACTCCTATACAGATTTATTATACATATGTATAGATAAGATGTATAGATAATAATCAATTTATACTAATCTATACTAATATTATAAAGCGGAAGAGTTTTTTTAAACGCGCTAATCTTAGAAACTACTGATCAGATTTGAAAAATTCTTTTTTTGTTGGATAGTCCTTTTATAGTAGAAGTCTTTAGGCTATATAACATTACGCTGCGACCAATAGGAGCGAAGCGTCCGTGAGAAATGTTGCAAAAACGGGGATAATTATTCACATTTGAGGACTTTCGTTGCGTGCGCTGCAAAAACGGTTTAAGTTACTCAAAAAATATGTATCAAAGAATTATTCCTTTTTAATAATCATATTAACAAAAACCAACGTAAGCAATCAAAAGATAATCACGATAGTGTTTCCGACAACCACGCGAACAAAGTCGCGGGCACAGCTAGTTATTAATATGTAGGTAGGTACTTATTAGTTATTACATTAAGAAAAGTAGCGTACAGTGTACATAACGACGTTGAATAAGATGGTTTCTATTTTTAGGGTCCCGTGCCTAAAAAGGAAAAAAACGGAACCCATATAGAATCACTTTGTAGTCCATCTGTATGTCTGTCAAGAGTTAAGACCCTTTTGACTTAGCCCTCGCGCCTCATGATAAATGATAGTTATGATTGTATAGTACGTCCGAGAAAAATTCTGAGATGAGAATAATTTACAAATTCGTCTTTGACACAAACATAGACTAGTCAGTGATGCCAATTGACCAATATTAATACAATGATTATTGTTTGCTATGAACTCCATAGACACTCCATAATATGCTTATATTCTACAATCGGCAGTGTCTAAATGGCGTATTTTTTCTGTGAATGATTTTATTTTTATTTTATTTTATTTATTTTATTACATTTGGAAAACTTACGGCTAGATACAAAAGTAGATAGAATTACACAAATGAGAAGGCCAATTAAAAGTTTTTACAGATAAACAGAAAGATAAAGAAACAAAGATGAAGTCGGTGGTTAGAATAAAGTGAAAATAGAAAATAAAACATAATATACAAACACAGAGACATAGTTTAGGATGTAAAGAATTTTCTTGTAAGATAATTTTTCATTTGAGAGACGCTGGTATTAAATAAGTCCATGTCCTCTTCACACGAAATATCATTAAAACTTCTGCAGGCACGTATGAGAAAACTATTCTGTCTATAAGTAGTTTTGACGGATGGGATATGAAGCAATTTGGGTCTACGCACCAGTACGGATCGGGCTATACCAAACCTATTTCACCTAGTAGTTCAGGGCAGTTGATAGAACTATTCGCTATTTTAAAGAGACATGACAAATCTGCAATATATCGTCGTTCAGTTAAAAGTAAAATGTGGAATTTTTTGCAACGAGTGACGTAATCAGACACGTAATTACGGGATTTGAACTGTAAGAAATTTAGAAAGCGCCTTTGAATTGATTCAATTCTATTGCTGTAACAACTATAATTTGGATTCCACACTTGAGAAGCATATTCTAAATGGCTGCGGACGAATGCACACTATAAAATTTTGAAAGTCTTTATATTGTTAAATTCATTGGAAAATCTTAATATGAATCCTAGTGATTTATTAGCTTTGTTAATAATGCTGTCGATATGTGCATCAAATAGTAGTTTAGAGTCAAAGATGACACCCAAGTCCCTAATTTTATCAGTCCTGTTAATTTCGATATCGTACAGCTTATATTGGAACATACGGGGGTTGGATTTTCGGGTAAACGTACATACAAAGCACTTGGTCACGTTTAGATCGAGCTTGTTATTAGTACAGTAGTTTTGAAGATTGAAGAGATCTTGTTGTAAGTTGTTGCAACAATTGTAATCTGAAATAGGACAGAGTATTTTCATGTCGTCTGCGTATAGGATTAATTTAGCGTAAGAAAAACATAAGTATATATCATTTATGAAGATAACGAACAGTAAAGGGCCAAGCAAAGATCCCTGTGGAACACCAGAAGGTATAATTATCGACGTTGATTTGTAACCATTTAGTACAACTGACTGATTACGATTTTCAATATATGACACAAACCATCTAAACAAGTTTCCCCTGATACCGGCTTTAAGGAGATTCCTTAAAAGTATAATATCATCGATTCTGTCGAAAGCTTTGGTGTAGTCAGTGTATATAACATCTACTTGCGATGGTTCCGACATGATGCGATTCAAATATTCAGAGCAGGTAAGAAGATTTGACAAGGTGGATCTGTTTTTGAGAAACCCGTGTTGGTTGTCGTTCAATGTATGAGCAAGGCTATGATACACCTGGGAGTATACCACTCTCTCTAAGATCTTAGCGAACAAACAAAGTTTTTAAAAAGGGGCCTATAATTTTCTATCTGATCTTTAGGACCCTTTTTGTGTATGGGGGTTATAAAAGCTGTTTTCCAAATGAGTGGAACTATTCCTTCAGTAAGTGACCGTTGGTATAGTATAGTAAGAGGAAGTGTTAGACTCTTGGCACATCGCACTAGCAATAAAGGGGGTAAACCATCTGGGCCCTCAGATTTATTTAGGTCAAGAGATTTAAGCTGTTTGTATATCTCCGTATACGATATCTCTACTGAACTTATATCTGCGGCTGAAATGTCTTCAACCTCAGAGGTGAAAATTTGTTCTAAGTAATTCGATGAGGATGAGTTATGGATGAAATTACTATAAAAAAAGTCATTAAACATGCTACAAATGACGTCACCTTGACCTGAAGAATTCTGCCCAAATTTCATCAAGGATGGGATTTTCATTTGATGTTTAAACATACTAATTATTGTTTGATTGTTATAAAATGTATTTGATAATGTAGTATGATCCTTTAATATACCTGTAAAAGTGTTGACAAGTGTGCACAATAAGTGAATAAGTGAAAATTTCTATGCTTTTGGTTTGTTTACCTTTAGGTTAAATTTATCAGGGACGAACTATAATTGCTTGAGTTATTAATCTGAGATAGTAATAAACAATTTTTTAGACATAAGTAAGGACAGTAAGGACTGGCTCTTCTTTCTTATGTCTTCTTTTTGTAGAGACGGCGTGTGATGTGTAAGCGTTGAATTGCACCGAGTGTATACTCGGACCTCCACGTAATATTATGTTAACGCATATTTAATTCTGGTTTTAAGTTAAACCGTCCGTGAATATACGATTGATTAATTGTGTCCTTGTCGTTTACAGAACATGCCAGAATTACACTCAGCATTCGCGAACTCGGGACAGAAGGCGGGCCTGGAGGTGTGGAGGATCGAGGTGAATAATCTGTTATAATATACTTAACTACCCCCGTGGCCCCTTTTCAGGGGGGTGCCAGAGAAATGCAATTCCCCATCAACCTTTACCGTGGGTGTCGTAAAATACGACAAAGGTAGGGCTGCCATCGGTCCGGGTTTCCCCGGATTTGTCCTAGTTTGAAAGCCGTCCGGGGAGCGTCCGGGCGGGGCTTAAGTTGTAGTCCGGATGAAACTCGGTCCAAAAAAATCCGGGGAAATTACGCTTCCGGTCCTAGGAGTCAAGTTTTAGAGATGGCAGCCCTAGACAGAGGGAATATGTATTTATTATTTAATTTATGAATATTATTATAATTGTTTGAATGATAGCGCATAGCGACATACACTTCAATCGATATTAATTAAAATATTTGTGAGCACATGACTGTAGGAAGGTAATAAGATTATTACATCGTGGCACAATAACAGCGCCATCTAGCGTTCACAACTATGGCGGACTATGAAATATGTACTAGGTATTAATGCGAAGTGTAAGTTAACAAACTAATAATTTTAATTAACTATTTTCTATATTCCATTAAGATTCGTATGTTTAGGTACTTTGATTTTATTTGATTATGTATTTTCCTCGTCAACAATGACAAAATTGATAACTTTTTCAAGTAGTAAGTACACACTTAACTTTTCAAAGATATTTTCAAGAAAAGTAAGTTATAAAACAAATTTAATCGCAAACGCGTTTAATGCTTATTGCAGATGATATGTTATGATTGTAGTATGGTTAGAAATAGGTACTTAAATTTCGCAAATAAAATGTCGGTCCAGTTGGTCAGTTGGTCTGCCGAAAGTTCCTATTTTGGCCACGGCAGGCGCTGTGGTCGATTTACAGTTCCCAACCACCTACTTCGCACCCAGCGAATAGCGGGCACAATGTCGCGGGCTACATGGAACATGTTTATAAAACGGAGTAGTGGTGTTGAAACAGTTA
The DNA here is from genome assembly GCA_905187575.2 of Celastrina argiolus. Lineage (NCBI taxonomy): Eukaryota > Metazoa > Arthropoda > Insecta > Lepidoptera > Lycaenidae > Celastrina > Celastrina argiolus. The sequence goes on from LR994597.1 coordinate 1,834,797, forward strand.
TATCCTTCTTTAAATATTTGAGAGTTCATATTTAAATGGTGGATAAAAACACATGCTAAATTTAAAACACAAGATGTTTGTTCAAATTCAAACCTTAGGCTGGGGCTATAATCCGGAATTTGTTAGTGCGAAGAAAGTTTAGAGCATTGGATATTTCCAATGCTCTAAACTTTCTTCGCACTAACAAAATCCTCATGTGTTGGATATTCATCTGTATTGTATAAGCCGATAGTTCAAAGAGGCGAGTCAAAATAATGTCCAGCTAATCTCAGGAACAGTAAGTAGTTCCTAAGATTAGCGCGTCCGATTTCAAAAAAAAAATTCTGTTGGATAGTCCATTTATAGAGAAAGGTTTTAGGCTATATAACCTTACGCTGCGACGAATAGGAGCGAAGCGTCAGTGAGAAATGTTGCAAAAACGGGGAAAATTAATTACATTTGGGGACTATCATTGCGTGCGCTGCATAAACCGTCATAAACGGCTTCAGTCACTCAAAAACCACGCGAACGAAGTCGCGGGAACAGTTAGTACAATATATTGTATTAGCTATGTTTCTATATGTATTCCAGATTCCGAGTCAGCATTTTTTTTTTCTACAATTCCATAGATTTCTGATTGAAGTCTTCTCAGACAGTTCTAAAGTTCGACTGGCTGGACTGTTAAAAGAATACAATTTAACATTTCAAACAATTGTATTTTATTAACAGTTTTCATTGCCAGTTTTACATGTTCCGAAAATAATAATTTCAAGTGTCATAAACTAATGATGTGCACTGTACGGTGTGCAAAAAGTTTAGTGTTCAATAAAATCTCGAAATTGTTTACATTACAAATGTACAACAGAAATAGATTTAGTGTAAAAAAGTGTAACTCGATATAATTTTACATACGACTGAATTGTTGAAAGGCAAATAATTTTTACGAAAAAACGACACATCATAATATCTACATCTACACTATCTACACTAATATTATAAAGAGGAAAGATTTGTATTTTTGTATGTAACGACTTAACTCAAAAGTACTGAACCGATTTTAATAATTCTTGTTTTCATTAGAAAGCTACATTTGCTGTTTGACTAACGAGTCTCGCTAAAACTCGAGAACGGCTGAACCAATTCGGCTATTTTTAGTCTTCAATGTTCGTAGAAGTCCAGGGGAGGTTTAAACGGTTTCTATGCTTAACGAAGTGGGCACGGTTTAGCTAGTCATGTATTATTAATAACTATAGCACAATACTACCCATGTTAAATCTAAGTACTAAATATTATATTATATTTTATTTGAGTATACAATACACCGGTGTACACTGTTATTTAGGGTTTCTTATTCGTTTAAAAAACGGAACCCTATTACAAAGACTCCGTTGTCTGTCGGTACGTCTGTTTGTGTGACTCATGAATTTGTGATAGTCGAAATGAATTGTCATTGTCGAAATTTTCACAGATGATGTATTTCTATTGCCGCTAGAACTACTAATAAAACAAAATAGACAAGAAAAACTAAAAACAAAATAAAAATTGTATATGAGGCTGCCATACAACAAACAAGTTTTTTTTTTGCGTTTTGTTCGGAACCCTTTGCGCTACATAGATATTGATAAAAATATTTTAATGTGAAAAATGTTATATTATATTAAACTTCTTGTTAAAAAAAAATAAGGTAAATAATAATGGTCATTGCTCATTCATATCGTCATTGTGATATTGTAGATATTATTTTTTGTAAGATTTGCACTCGTGCCAGATTTATTTCGAACATATTTTGGCGGGAACAAATGAGACGTATCTTATGGGTTTTTTTGCCTTGGCAACATTTCGCTTTAAAAAATAAGATTATTTTACCTTTCTTAATCGTTAATTTCTAAATTTAAAGAATGTCCAGAGTCTTTAGACTTTAAAATGATCGTTTTTATTTCAGGATTTTGAACCTGCACCGGTGCCAAAGAACCAATATGGCAACTTCTATTGCGGTGACTCCTATATTGTACTGAAGGTGAGATAAATCAATAAAATCTATAAGACCAATATTATAAATCGGAAGAGTTTGTTTGTTTGTTTGTTTAAACGCGCTAATCTCTCAGGAACTACTGGTCCGATTTGAAATTTTTTTTTTTTTAGATAGTCAATTTATAGAGGAAGGTTTTATATAACATTACGCTGAGACTAATAGGAGCGAAGCGTCAGTGAGAAATGTTGCAAAAACGGGGAAAATCATTCACATTTGGGGACTTTCGTTGCGTGCGCTGCATAAACGGTTTAAGTTACTCAAAAACCACGTGAACGAAGTCGCGGGCACAGCTAGTTGTGAATAAGTTAGCGATACCTCAACACTCCCGTCTTATGCCGGTGGAGCGGAATAGTGAAGGTATCCAAGATATATCGTTCTCTCTGTCCCGCTCCGTGTTTCTGCTGCATGACGGATTCTCTTGTTGCTTTCAAGCATGCATCAAACCATACTGGAGAGTGAGAGGTCCCGCACAAGCATTGCCACGAGATCCTGGGACCTGGCTCTGCATGCCCCATCCATCGCACACCTCTAGATTTAGGCTATGCCGGCCGTGTCGTTTGCATTGCCACAATCACGGCAAGCTGGTGTATGCTCCCTTGACCACCCAACATAGATATGCTCAGAAGTAACTGGAAATGAAGGCCAATTACTCGAAAAATCATAAATGAAACCATGCGTTTAAAAAAATATATACTCCACACGAAACCTAACCCCATAGAGTAAATCCAATTTATTGCAAGATTGTGAAAAAAAGCTGAGTACCTATATAAACCTATAATATGTGTGTGTGTACACCTTTGTAACCACTCACTAACCCATTTATTCCCTCATTCCTTCTAGACCACCGGCTCGAAGTCCCTCAGCTGGGACATCCACTTCTGGCTCGGAGACCGCACCAGCCAGGACGAGTCTGGCGCGGCCGCCATCTTGGCCGTGAACTTGGATGACCAGCAGTTCCATGGCCTGGCGGTGCAGCACAGAGAGACGCAGGGACACGAGTCCAAGCAGTTTCTGAGTCTGTTCGATAGTGAGTAATGTGGTCTTCTTCAGCTTCAGATTACGCGCAAAGTTAGGCATGGCTAGCCGAATAGGTGAGTGTGAGAACGCACTTCACTTTGCCTGGTGTGATCGTGTCACGCTTTTTAGACATTGGGTTACTTTGCGAAGAACTTCTTATTAAAAAAATACTAATATATGTTACAAGGCCACAACTCACACTAAATAAAATAGGTGAACTTCACCAATACTGCTTATTCAGCAGGTTTACTCCCGACACAATCGAGAATCGAATCAGTTAAATCTCAATCTTTTGAGGTTATATTAATTAATGGGTTACTTTCAAACTAACCAGGATAAAGAAAATCGTTAGATCGTAACATTTTGTACTCCCGACCATATCAATAAGAAAATCAAAGTAAACAACGTCAATTTATTCGGGAGTACGCGGCACGAATCTGAATAAAAATCGAAACAATAATAATAATAATAAAAATCGTTTATTTTGTCACCACAAGAAATTACGGTACAATATTTTGAACAATCACACAGCTTACATAGAGTTTGTGGTAGACTGGTGCCTAAACTAGGCGTGGCCTGTATTTCAGGACACCAGAACCTTACTAAACAATAAACATTTCAAACGGTTGTTGCTGTTGAGCAGTGTTGCTGTTGAGACTGTAAAAGTTACTTTACAATTATTATTCTTTAGTGATGTCATTGTTAGTTCTAAATAGGTTGTTTGGCGAGTGAGTGCCCAGTTTTAACAGCATGTGCTTTATACGCAGCGGTGCGGTACCTGGAGGGGGGACACGCGTCGGGCTTCAACCACGTGACCATCAACGCCGGCTCCGAGAAGCGTCTGTTCCAGATCAAGGGCAAGAGACACGTGCGGGTCAAGCAGGTAAGCAATTACTACGTTAAATGCTGTAGCAAACATCTATATTAATATTTGAAGTAGTCAAGTTAAATGTGAAAATGTTTAATTCAGTATGAATTTTACAATAGTATATTGTAGCACTCATGCGGGATAAGTAGCATCTTGGCGCACGCTGTTGCGGTTGAAAATGAGCCGTTTGCCCATTCTAAAATTTGTTGCACAATATACTATTGTGCAACAAGTGCGACAAGTTGTCGATTGCCCACGAAAGCGAAGTTGAACGCACGAGCGAAGCGAGTGCGGTCATTCGCTTGAGTGGGTATCGACAACGTCGCACGATTTGCACATATTTTGTATTACAAATGCGGGATAAGTAAGTAAGTGGTATCTTGGCGCTCGCTGTTGCGGTTGAAAATGGGCTGTTTGCCCATTCTAAAATTTGAGTGCGAAAAGTTTACTTGGCGCACGCATTTGCGTTCTATGTGATGCCTACCACCGGTTCGGAACTAGGAATAAATCGATGGAAAATAAATATGGATTCATAGCATATTCTACAATCGGCAATGTCAAAATGATCATGTAAATATTAGATTTGTCAGGTCTCACAATACCCCTGATGACCCTTCAGGCTAAGCCTGCTAAGCCTATATTATCCGAAATCCAAAAAGAAGGAGAAAATTTGTAGCACTGCAAATAGTAAATTGCTCTGGATTTTCTGCAGCCTTCCGGATTCGGGATAATGTAGTTCCAGCTTTAACTAATATACTCCTCCTGGTGTACCTGGGCAATAATATGATCCTATCGGATTCCAGGTGGAGGCGACCGTCAGCTCCATGAACAAGGGTGACTGCTTCGTGCTGGACGTGGGAGATTCCATCCTGCTGTACGTCGGGAAGAACTCGCAGGGCGCGGAGAAGCTGCGGGCCATCGCCGTCGCCAACTCCATCAGGAACCAGGACCATAATGGTCGGGCTCAGGTGGAAATTATTGGTGAGTCTAAGAATCTGTTAGCGTGGGTAGGTTTATAATTAAACGGGCTTGTACTTTATAGAGTGGACTGTATTTTGTAGAAAGTTACAATATTAAAAATAAGTTAGTATGTTGAGCCTACTACGGCGTGAGGTGAAGTGCCCGCCGGCCGGTGCCGCGCGGGGTGCGGGGGGAAATCGCCGTGGGCGCTGATCCGCTCGTGGACGGTGGGTACAGGTGCGTGATGACGCGAACAGATCAAGACCCTAAAAAGGGGGGCGACCTTATCCAACATTCCTCGTCGTTTTCGCTATGTCGTCCACTGCTGTCCAAAGTATTTTATGGGGGATAGTTGCCTATTATATCTCGCCGCGCATGCGGGTTGGCGACCGCAGTATAAAATAATAACAGTGTCCGCAGAAAGGCTGCTGATTTCTGAATATATATTCCTTCTGTCGCCTGTTACGACACCCACGGGAAAGATGGTTGATGGGGAGATGTTGTTCTTACGGTACCCCACAGTCAGCATATCTATAATATAAAAATCAGTTGGTAAGCGCATAACTCAAGAACTCCTGGATCAATTTGGCCAATTCTTTTTTTGTTGTATTTGTTATGGACAGGATTAGGTTTTTATGAAATAAAATGTTAAAATAAATAAGCATAAAATTATACAATTTTGCGTTCCGTGGTCCGGTTTTGCGGATTCCGCGTTGCTGGTTCCGGGTTCCACGTTGCGGGTTTGCGGGTTCCGGGTCTTGTTTTTTTTTAGTTGAATTTCATCACAAACTGTTTGTATGCTGAACGAAGCGGGCACGGATCAACTAGTTGAATTCTAAATATTAAACAGATTTTAAAGAAACCTCACACTGAGAAATCAGAAGTGTGACTAGTATGAGATCACTGATTTCAGCGACGTAACGTTACGTTTGTTACAGTTATTATTGTCCAGAGTGTTAGTCCTCTATTCTCTCTGATAAATGTTTTCGATTTTTGCAACATATTTTAGCATCTATAGCGGAAGAGTTTGTTTGATTAAACGCGCTGATCTCAAGAATTACTGGTCGGATTTGAAAAAATATTTTTTTGTTGGATATTCCTATTATAGAGGAAGGCTTTAGGCTATATAACATTACGCTGCGACCAATAGGAGCAAAGCGTCAGTAAGAAATATTGCGAAAACGGGGAAAATTATTAACATTTGGGGACTTTCGTTGCGTGCGCTGCATAAACGGACGTCGCGGGCACAGCTAGTGTTCTGTTTATAAGTTGTTACATATTTGCAGACCCATACTCCAGCGAGACCGACGTGGACCTGTTCTTCACGGCGCTGGGCTCCGGCGACTGTGACGCCGTGCCTGACGCCGACGCCGGCGGAGATGACGAGGTTCTTTTTTTTTTCACATTTTCAACAATATCTTAATTTGTTTAAAATATGTTTGTGAATGAGTTCAGAGATCTGGTAGACATTGGGGCAGAACCTCTTTACAAGGTTAAAAAAACAGTCCTGAACCATATAGCTGAGTCATACAGAATCTAGCACTAAATAATTACCTACACATACTACAACACCATATCACACTGACACGCACTACCTGCACAACACATACCGCTCACCTTACATCTCACCACACCACACAATAAAATTTATACAAATAAGTTACAATTTATTAACTTATTATGTTTTATTATTGCTGTTTAATTTTTGTATTTTATTTAATAGAAGAAGAATTTGGGTTTTAGAATATTATGATTGCTGATTGGATCTTGGGACTAACTTGCTGTTTTGAAAAAAACCAGCAAATAATTTTAGGATATTTATGTTGTTTTTTTTTAGCGCATGCTGTATTTACCTATATGTGATTGTGACACATTCTACAGCAATGTGATAGAATGTTTATTCCAAAAATGTAACTAGTGTTAGCAATCGTTGGTAAATCTTATTAATAAATAAAAATGCCCAATGTTTCCAGGACTTCGAGCGCGGGGCATCTAAGGAGGTGCACCTGAACGAGATCTCGGACAGTTCTGGACAGATGCAGGTGAAGAAGCTGTCCCCCCCGTACGCGCAGGACCAGCTGGGCTCCAAGGTACTGTCGCAGATCACTAAATAGCAGGAATCAAATGGATATGAAATTTCGGATACGGATACGGATATTATTTCGGATATTAATAGGATATTTTTACAGTAGCAAAACTTTAGTTTCGGATTCGGTTACGGTAATGGATATTAAATTATTTTGGATATTAATAGGATATTTTTACAGTAGCAAAACTTTAGTTTCGGATACGGATACGTAATGGATATTAAATTATTTTGGATATTAATAGGATATTTTTACAGTAGCAAAACTTTAGTTTCGGATTCGGTTACGGTAATGGATATTAAATTATTTTGGATATTAATAGGATATTTTTACAGTAGCAAAACTTTAGTTTCGGATACGGATACGTAATGGATATTAAATTATTTTGGATATTAATAGGATATTTTTACAGTAGCAAAACTTTAGTTTCGGATTCGGTTAAGTTTATGGATATTTTTTAATATCGGACATCCGATAGTTTCGGTTGCGGATACGGTTGCGGAGCTCCCTAATATCCCTGTTAAATAATGACTTGGGGTCTACCTATATTAGCCTGTGTAGGTCCATTTTCTGGAGGGGCGAAACTCGTTACTTGACCAGTGACCAGTGACCATAGAAATTATTTATTTTCTTATTAAAAGCTTCTTAGTTCCTTATTAAGGCTTTCCTTCATTGATCAGTCATTTTGTCTATTCTTCCGTAGAAAGAAACCATTATTACAGTGGTAATGCTTGACGATCTCCGTAACGCTGTTATTGAGCGCGGTTTGAATCCCGGCGAAGGAACAAAAAGTTTTATGTGTTCTTGGGTCATGGATTTGTATTAAATATGTGTATAATATGATAAAAATGTTAGATATGTGTGTAGTATAAATGTATTAAATATATTTTAGATATCTGGTACCTGTTTACACAAGATCCTCGGATGCTTAGCACAGGACCAGATTGACGTGGTGTAAGGCGTCCATAGATATTATATTACGGACGCCTTGCACCAATGCCTTCGCGAGTGGTTTAGAGCCTAGCTCTCGACTGGGGTTCGATTCCCGCGTTAGAACAACAAAAAATTTTGTCTGTCAAAGAAAGATGATCCATGCGTCGGATGGGCATGTAAAAAGTCGGTCCGGCGCTTGATCTCCCGCCAGTCGTGTCGGTTGTCCGTCCTACTGGGTTATGAGAGTGAAGGAGGAGAGAGTGCTTCTGTGTAGCGTAGCTGTATTATTTTATAGTGCGCACACACTTGGGCACTATAAAATAACTCCTGCGTAGCTGGCCTGGTTTCAATGAAACCGGCCACCGTCACTGAAATCGGTGTGGGAGGCGTCCGTACATTATAAACTGTGTTGGTTTTGTTTCATCAATGAATCCTGTTTGCAGGAGTGCTACATCCTGGACACGGGCAGCAGCCTGTACGTGTGGATCGGCAAGCATTCCAACCAAAGAGTAAGTTTATTTTTTATTTATTTTCATCAAAAGGTTTGGTACATACATAATATCAGTTAAAATTAGCATTACAAATATTACAAATAGATCTAAAATATAGTGAAACGGTTGTGTCTGAACTAGATAAAGATTATCTGTATTTCGGATATACAGGCTCTAATATTAATGAGTGATAATACTTTAGGGTGTGTAAAGGTTCCGTATATAGAGTTTACTGTGAAAGTACCAGCGCTGAAAGAGGTACTTTTTTTTTCAAATAATTGTATTGGAAATTTTTTAGTGATGGGGCATTTCTTATAGAAACACTATATAAAAATAGCACCGATTTCGGTGACGGTAGCCGATTTCATTGAAACCAGGCCAGCTACGCAGGAGTTATTTTATAGTGTCCAAGTGTGTGCCCAATACACAGAAGCACTCTCTCTTCCTTTTACTCTCATAACCCAGTGGGACGGTCAACCGACACGACTGGCGAGAGATCAGGCGCAGGACCGACTTTTTACATGCCCATCCGACGCATGGATCATCTTTCTTGTCAGACAATCAGGTGATCAGCCTGCATTGTCTTAACCAAACCTAAAACAACATTTTTTGTTGTTCCAACGCGGGAATCGAACCCACGACCTCCGGGTCGAGAGCGTGGATCTGAACCACTTGACCACGGAGGACCACTATATAATATACTACATATGAGGCAAATACACACCCTTATGTATTATCACTCATTTATTTTACACCTTGTATTTTTCCTCCGCCTTTACGACACTCACGGGAGGTAGATGGGGAGATGCTATTCTTACTCCGACACCCCCCGGGCGGGGTAATGACTGATATACAGGTTGACACATGGTTCATATATTAAGGGCGTGTTTAACCAGGCAATGTTAAAGTTAATCCTTCGTTAAATATCGTGTTGTACCTCTCGTAGTTCCTATCAATGAATGAGAATGCATTTTAACAAGCCGTCAACACTAACATGCGTTGGTGAAATCCGGACTATTGGCCGATTTTTCATTCGTCAGATAACTTTTATCTAAGAAATAAATGTGACTTTGACAGATTTTGTATGGAACAAATGTCAAAGTCACACGTTTATTCAACAGATAAAAGTTATCTGACGATGGAAAAATCGGCCCTAAGCCGAATATAGTGTGAAGAGAATTACGCTATACAATAGTAGTACAGGGTGATTCATGGTTCATATATCAAGCCGAATATAGTGTGAAGAGAATTACGCGTAGAGCATTTTTTGTTTTGGCACCTCATATAAATTACTTTATACAACTAAAAAAATCAAAGGTGTAAAATGATCACAAGGAGTGAATCTTACTATGCTGGGGCTCGCGGGCTCCTAGTCTATACACACGAACGCACTGGTCGTTGACCTAACACCTGACCAGGGTTGAAACTCATCTGTTTTGTGACTTTTATGGAGATCTTCAATCGTGATTTGCCGCGTTATGGTAAGTAATTTATATGAGGTGCCAAAACAAAAAATGCACTACGCATAATTCCCTTCACACTATATTCGGCTTGATATATGAACCATGAATCACCCTGTACTACTATTGTATAGAGTGATTGAAGAAGAAGGTTAATGCAGAAATTAAATCAAATAATTAAATATACAATGCGCTCTCCGAGGCGCTGCTGTCATTAACCTTACAGCAACAGCTGATTAAAAGAGGATGCCTCCGGAGAACCATTGGTTTCTTACAGACTTTCAACGTAACCAGCAGGCCAATCGCGCTATTGTACAAGGTTTCATTTTAGGTTCAACTTAGTTTCGTTTGTGTTTCAGCTGCGTTTCGTTTCCAATCCAGCTGAACATTTTTGGTCCTTTATACAATTTAGATTCAAAAACTTAACTTATATACGATCACTTTGTTCCAAACGTTCGAGCTGCGTGCGAGGTAAACTAGCTCCGTACTAACTTTTTGTTTGACAGCGTTTGAGTTATTACAACTACGGTCCGTCTCACCTAGCTGTCAAAAGGATAGCGCGATGCCGAATACGTCATAAAGTCGAGTAACGTTCACGTTTCGGTTGCGTTTCAGCTAAAGTTTTTTAGCGCGATTGCCCTGCAGATATATTAAATACCTACGTAATTGATTTCAGGAGAAGGCGGAGGCGATCCACAAGGCGCAGCAGTACCGGGAGGCCAACAACTACCCCCCTTGGGTGAGTTCGCGACATATTACAACGATATTCAACGTTTTAGGATTAGCTTAAGGGCGTGTTTCACCAAGCAATGTTAATCCTTCGTTAAATATCATTTTATTCCTCTCGTAATTCCTATCATTAAATGAGAAGGCATGGTATTTTAACAAGCCGTTTACACTAACATGTGTTGGTAATTGGTATAATCGGAACTTAGGGCGTGTTTCACCAAGCAATGTTAAAGTTAATCCTTCGTTAAATATCATGTTGTTACTCTCGTAATTCCTATATTTAATGCGAAGGCATCTGTCTACTGAGGATTCTAACATCACTTTGATTTCCAGGTGCACATCTCGAAGGTGGTAGAAGGTGCGGAGCCAGCTGCCTTCAAACAGTACTTCGACGACTGGAACTAATATCGATAGACCAGTAGACGAGAAGAACATAAGACGGCATTTAAGTACTTTACTATGTTATAGATATAAAATGATTTTAATATTATTGTAATTTGTAATTATTATAGTAATTAAATAAATGTTTATAAAATTTAATGTGTACTCCGTTCCGATTCAATGTGATGGAAATATGAACACTACTATAATATATAATAGCTCCCCTCACCGATTTCATTGATACCAGCCCAGCTACGCAGGAGTTATTTTAAAGTGCCCAAGTGTGTGCGCAATACACAAAGACTCTCTCTTCCTTTTACTCTCATAACCCAGTGGCACGTTAAACCGACACGACTGGCGAGAGAACAGGCGCAGGACCGACTTTTTACATGCCCATCCGACCCATGGATCATCTTTCTTGTCAGACAATCAGGTGATCAGTCACTAGACCACGGAGGCGATAACCCTACTATAATGTAGACTCGGGCGCCGCGCCGATATCGAGCGGCCCCGCCTGAGTGAGTGGCGTATTGTTTCTCTATGAAAATGCTGGCAATTCCTTCTACCATCATGCCAAATGATCGTGCAATTTTATCGCTTAGGCCCGTATAAATAAAACAATATCAAACCCAACCTCACTTGAAAACTATTTGACAGATAAAAAAACGTTTCGTTTCACTTTTAAAAACCTTTAAAAACCCTATGTTACATAGTTACTTACTTACTTTAATTTTTTCCTTTTTTTAAACTTAAAAATAAATATTATAAGTATTTAAATGTTTTTCTATAATCTGTAATATAAATATTACGGTTAAAGAAAGAAAAGAATTTAAAGTAGGTACTATGTAACATTAATAAAGTTGTTCACATTTAAAAGTAAAACGAAACGTTGTTTTATCTGTCAAACAGGTTCTCAAGTGAGGTTGGGTTTGAGACACAGATTAAGTATTAGTTACTATTGAGACTTCTATATTAATACGGGCCTAAGATTTTAAAATCATTTATTTTGTAATAACACTGTTTGTAATTAAAAAAAGATTAAAGTTCAGCCCCTTTCTCTAAATCGCAAAAGATACAGTTCTAAGAAAGGTAAAATTAACACGTAAATAAATATAACAGAACAACAACAATCACAAGAAAACACGTTGTTACGAGAAGTGATAACGTAACATAGAAGAGGCGGGCCATTCCAAATCACACTCATATTATAAAGTTTGTGTGTTTGTATGTGTGTGTGTGTGTTTGTGTGTGAGTTTGTGCAGGTGTAAGTGTGTTTGTCTTCTTCATGTGTAAACCGCTGAACCAATTTTGACAAAATTTTATATTTACGAATACGGAATACGAAACCCACATTCGATTTTGTACCGTAAAAGTAATGATATATTTACGCGGATAGCGGACAATGCTAGTTAGCACTCGTAGAAAAACGTTTGAAAAACGACCATCTTATACGCGTCTTCTTCTTCTGTTTTATATATGGCTCCGTAGTGATTCGCCAATGTCAGCGTGATTGACGAAAACTCTGCTGAAGGTTTTATGACAAAACAAGGGTACGGTATACTATAGAGAGGTCTGTTGAAAAAACCTAAAACAAACACAAACATTAAGGGGTTAGTAACTAATATTACAGATTGATATTGTTAGTAGTGATAAAGGTGCATAAGATTTCGATACATGAAGTCGTCCGTCGATGAGCACAATGACAATGACAGCCATCCACGGTGCTGTCATGTGCCATCAATTTGATGAACTCAAAAAAATGTGGAGATTTGGTTGAGCGAAAGTCCAAAGTTAAGAGGTAAGTGGTATTTCACCAACACATGTTAAAATTAATAATTTATTAAATATCATGTTCCCTCTCGTATTTCCTATCTGAGAATGAGAAGGCATTGTATTTTAATAATTCGCTAACACGTAAGAGTTAAGCTAACTAAGAGAAGTTCAAATTAGGCGCTTATAGACCATCGCTTTGCTGATGCGCGATTTTGGATAAAGAAAAAGCGCGCGCTTGAGTATGTACTATGTACAGACTCTGTACTACAGAGTACACTGTCTGTACAAAACTTCTCAAAACGCGCGTTGACAAGTCTCTAAGGGCGTGTTCCTTTAGGCGCTCTTTTTACTCTGAACGCACAGATCATTCATAAGCTAGTGGAACGACTGACAGATGTCAAAATTTAATATTTCCTTTAAATCCCATAAATTCTATTTATATTTTAAATTAACAATAATAACTACATTAAAAAAGAATCTAGAATAAATTTGCTCGATCCATAATTTAAAAATAACATCGAGATCAGTGAAATCTCTGAAATCTAAGTAAACGTCAAAAACAAGATGGGTAAAAATATGCAAAATGGCGTGATCATTCTGTGCGTTTTGAACAGTTTTTGACAGCTGACAGCTGCATCTGGAACACGGGGTATCAAGCGTTGGTGAAATAGGGATTAAGCTAGCTGCACGGCTGCACCGCGTCTTACTTTAGTGATATTGCTGATAATCTTAAGATCTGGCAGTTTATATACGTGTACCCTAAAGACAAATATACGGTAACCGTGGGATATATTACATCCCGTCTACCCGAAAGAAGTGTCGGGCAGAAGCTAGTGTTATGTATAAACATGTAGAATTAAGCAATAGCCGATAACCCCTGACACACATATCTCAAATACGAAGTACTCTATCACGGATTTACGAAAATATTAATGTAAACTTGTCTGTTTGTCTATCAGCAATACTTATAGTAAAATTACGCGTAAACAAATTGAAATATCCCTTGTCAATAGACAAGCCGTCAAAAGGGAGAGAAAGTAAACTCGGCGCGGCGTAAAATAAGTATTTATTTATTTACCTATCTATTTTGATTGTATATTGCTTGCTAGCTACCGTGGCTATAGTTTATTACTCGGTTTAAAGATCTTTATTCTCAAAAAGACATTGTCACTTACATGAGAACATAATTAATATTAAAATATTTAAACAATTAATGTAGGCCCGATTATGTGGGTATACAGAAAAAAATGTACATCGAGACGTGTCCAAGATACGAGTTCGCTATATAAGCCGGTATTCCAAGTCATAAGCGATTTTATATATTATAGTTTAATATGTAAGCTTTTTCTTAAAAATTATAGGGGAGCTATTATTAATGTTATTACTGTATAACATTAATAATAGCTCCCCTCACCGATTTTGGTGTCGGTAGCCGATTTCATTGAAACCAGGCCAGCTACGCAGGACTTATTTCATAGTGCCCAAGTGTTTGCGCAACACACAAAGACACTCTCTTCCTTTTAATCTCATAACCCAGTGGGACGGTAAACCAACACGACTGGCGAGAGAACAGGCGCAAGACCGACTTTTTACATGCCCATCCGACGCATGGATCATCGTTCATGACAGACAATCAGGTGATCAGCCTGCATTGTCCTAACCGAACTTGAAAACAACATTTTTGTAGTTCCAACGCGGAAATCGAACTCACGAACCCGGGTCGAGAGCGAAGCTCTGAACCACTAGACCACGGAGGCGCATGTATAACATTAAGAATGGTTAATAAACCAGTCAAATGCGAAATAAATTCGCACACAAAGGGTTCCGCACAAAAATGCAAAAATCATATTCCCGTATGTTGTGTGAAAGCCTTTTTTTTGCTACTAGTTGTTATTACGACAACAGTCTGGGGACCGATGGACAATCTTTGGAACCGAATTATTAAGAAGTAACATAGTAATGGTACATACATAAACATACATGGTACATAGCGTTTGGGAGGGTCAAAACTTTTATTTTTGTCTGCTGCAGTATGATCCTGACCCACTTGTGTCCTTGGCCTCCGCAGAGGACCAGCTTCACCTCTGCAATTAACTAGGTATAAAAGAAATACACACTTGAAACAAACTAGCCTGTTAAGGCTGGTTACACACTGTATTAACTAAGGATGTTTTTGCCGCTAAAAGATTTTAGCGCTAAAAACATCGTCTCATCTTTAATTTTAGTTATCTATTTTATAATTTGTAAGTATTATAAGTAGCTATTAAATAGTAATAGATAATCCTATTTGTTAGTAAAAAAATTGTATCTAATAAAGAACAATATTTTTTAAGGTATGTTCTTTGTTAGCCATTACGTCAACCCACTGTAAGTGTAGCGCATATTACTCGCAACATTGAGAAGAGACCTTTGAGAAATTAATAAAAATACTCTCCAAGATTCAAGTTTGATTATTCAGATTCGATCGTGCCGCGTGCTCCCGAATAAATTGACTTTTATTTATTTTGAGTCTCAGTCGATCGATATGGTCGGAAGTACAAAAAGTTACGATCTAACGATTTTATTTATCCTGGTTAGTTTCAAAGTAATCTACCAAATAAAATACCAAAAGCCGTTGATATCGTCCTGATTTGATTCTCGATTGTGTCGAGAGTAAGCCTGAAACCATGCAGGAACGTTTGAAAGTTCCGTAAAGTAAAGTAGTTACTTAATCGATTGTCAATTGTATTTATAAGGCGTTGTAACGCTTCTCATACAATTATTGTTCGTTAACGTTACCTACTTTACGCAGGTTTCCTTAAAAATATAAAAATATAAATCCTCGGGGAGGCGGCGAACCTCAAAAGTTAGTAAAAAATAAGTAGGGTGACAAAAAAAAATACAAAAGTCTCAACATCGAGATGTCATGATGATGTAAAGTGTAAACTCAATTTATTGAACATAATAATTGTTACCAAAAAAAATGTAAGAACTTAGAACAATGAAGACATTAATATTTGGGGTAAGTAGGTATTTTATATTTAAGAAAATATAAAAGTTTGGCGTGAATACCTACATAGTCGATATATATAAGCATATTATATTATAATTTTGACCCAACCAAACTTTAAAATGGCATGATATGATGACAAGCGAATTTGTATGACATTCAGCGAAGCTATATCAAATATTCCTAAGTGATAATAGCGATTGCATATTGAATCAGGGCCCCGGTCTTATAACGGGTGAATTATAGGGTCTTATAAAAGAACAGAACTTTAGGATAAGATTTATACTACTAAATGTATTTTTTTTTATTTAACTACTTAACAAAAATAAAAAAATATTATATATTTTTTTGCTTTTTCTTATTCTTGCGACAAAAAAATAAGAAATGGTAAAAACTAAAAAAAATTTTTTTTTTTTCAAAAAAAAAACAAAAAAGACATTTCCAAAATAAGGAAAGATAGTACGATCGTATCTCAAAGTAATAGTGACTGTTTTTTTTTACACACTACAAAACCGGGCGTAATTTCGGAAGTGATAATCGCGGGTCAAAGCTAGTAATATTCTCCAAGAACTAGGTATCTATGCCCCAGTTATAAGCGTGTGTCCCTCGCCGAAGTTATCTAACCACACCGGTCTGACATCACGCGCGCTCGCTGTGTGTTGTGAACGTGTGTTGAACAAGTGAGTTTTGTTTTAATTTCATCACTAATATAAATAATTTATTCAAATGTAGTTGTTATATTTGGTGTATCAACATTCAAGAAAAGCTAATTAATATCTTTAAAGTACATATTTTGTCAGCTCACAATCTTTGCGGTGAATAAAACATCTCTAATACGTCTAGTTAAATTGTTTAAAAATTCTATCAAAAATCATAATAACAACGTGGTGATGTACTTAGTCAATAACAACAATATTTTATCCAGTATCGAGGTGTAAACTAGTTTAACTATGCAGCTATTTAGCCGATTGACTTATTTTTAAGCGCCAAAAGCCACCAAGCTTTAGCAGAATGACGATTCTATACTAACTAGGTATAATATCATAGCCGATTGAATATTTTGGATTTTAAGCAGCATCTGGCAATAGAACTAGGTTATCGTAGTGCAACCGGAGCTAATTAGACGTGCCTGTGGTCTAGTGGTTTAGAGCTTGGCGACTCCGGAGTGTGTTGGTTCGATTCCACGTTACACAAAAAGTTTGATAAAAAGACAAAGGAGTAATTGATATATATTAGTAAGTTTCACCAACGCATGTTAGTGTTAACGGCTTGTTAAATTACCATGCCTTCTCATTAATTGATACCTACTTGATAGAAATTACGAAAGGAACGACATAATATTTAATGAAGGATTGACTTTAACATTGCTTGGTGAAACACACCCTGAGTTCCAGTTTCGCCAAGCAGTGTTTGTTAAATCCTTGATAACATGATATTTAATGAAGGATTAACTTTAACATGTGTTGGTGAAATGAACACTCAGTCCCGATTTCAACAAGCAACGTTAAAGTTAATCCTTCGTTAAATATCATGTTGTTCCTCTGGTAATTCCTATCAATGAATGAGAAGGCATGGTAATTTAACAGGCCGTTAACACTAACATGCGTTGGTAAAATCAGGGCTTAAGCTGTCACAAAATAGAAATTATATGAGCTACAGGTTTGTGCGGAACCCGGTGCGCCAGTCCGACTTGCACTTGGCCGGTTATTTTTTTTTGACATAATATAATAACTTAGTCATTACATAGTCCTATGACACAACGCGATAGAGAGAGATTGGAGGCATTCGAGATGTGGTGTTGGCGAAGAATGGAAAGAATAAGTTGGACTGAAAAGAAAAGTAATGAAGAAGTTTTGAAATTAGTAAATGAAAAGAGACATATATTAAAAACCATCGAGAACAGGAGAGGAAAGATGTTAGGATACTTGATACGGCACGACAACTTTATTAGAGGAATAATTGAAGGAAAGATAGAAGGTAGAAGAAAACGTGGAAGGCCGAGAAGAACTTTTATGGACCAGGTGATGGAGAAAGTGATGGTCGTGTCGTATCAGGAGGTCAAGAGAAGGGCGGGTGCAGAGAGGAATGGAAAAAACTCCACCGACAACAGCGAAGTTCTTAAGTTAGAAGAAGAAGATAATAACTTAGTAACAATCAGATCTTCGGTGTGTTTAAAATGTTTTTAATGCTCGAGGTAGTGATGTGGGAAATAAAGCTTTTGTTAAATATAGAGGTGAACATGTTTGAGTAGATTTATCCTCAACTGCACCTTTTGTATTATATTCACGTACAAAGGAAAATAGGTTGTTTACAGTAAACTGTGAGTTCCATAACAACGGTCGTTACTCTATTTCCCTTTAGATATTGATGTTTTTGTGCTTATAATTAATTTGGAGCTTGATTAGAAAATACAATAACAACACCTTAATGTATTAACTAATTTCTGTATAGGAGGTTCCAAATTGGATTGTTTTTGTAACACCCAATGAATACAGAAGGGTGTTACAAAAATATATTAAGTTTCACGTGTCTGTAGACTGTTATGTGGCATCACTGCTACTAAACAAATGAACCCATTCTGATCTAGTTTTCTTACTTCAAAGCTAACGTGATAATTCATCTTCGTCAGTTCGCTTAATGTTTCTCTTCTAGACAACCTAATAAAATAATCTTTTATCTAAAAATCTACGTATACCTAATAATACGTTACACACTTTAAAATTAAAAAACTAAAACCCGACTTCGCAAAAAAGGGGTCTAAAAAGGCTGAAACAAGAAAATAATTCAATTTGAAATCCAGATATGCATAGGTACAGATATGGTCAAGGTAGAGCCGTGGTCGTACCCGCTATTGGGATTGTATATTACAACAGCAGACGAATATTATAGATTTGTTTAGCGGGTACGACCACGGCTCTACCTTGACCATATCTGTACCTATGCATATCTGGATTTCAAATTGAATTATTTTCTTGTTTCAGCCTTTTTAGACCCCTTTTTTGCGAAGTCGGGTTATAGTTTTTTAAACTTTTATTTTATTTTACATTTTTCTGTTTCCACATAAACTATAACATTATATGTTCACTAAACTAACGTTAAATTAACACATAGAAAGTAACTAAACAACTCCTAGATACAATTTGTACGACCGCATTTTAAACCATTATTTTGAATTTAACAACAAAATATAATAACTAATTAAAATTTGAAATACATATTTGTAATGTGCTTGCCAAGACCTATCTTTGGATACCAAACACGATACAATTATCTTAATTAAATTTTTTTTGGAGATAGTTTATGAGCTATAATTTTCAAAATCCAAAATTTTTCGAAAAATTATATAGCCTATGTTACTCGCGGGACCACTACGAATCGATTGACACCTTATTTATTAAAATCGGACCAGTAGTTTAACCGCTACGAGGGAACATACATACATACATACAAACATACATACATACATACATACATACATACATACATACATACATACACACATACATACATACATACATACATACATACATACATACATACATACATACATACATACATACATAGACTGCCAAAATCATTACCCTTCCTTTTGGCTTCGCCGAAGTCGGGTAAAAAAGTAATAATATCTTTAAATTTTTAATTTGATACGAATTAAATTACCCATTTAGGTATGTAACAAGTTTTAAATGATGGTTTAAAGTTTAAACAATACTTTTATCGATGTTCAGTTGATAAAAGGTCATGTATCGGCCCCTAGACTGTAGCGAGAATCTATACTTAATATTATAAAGCGGAAGAGTTTGTTTGTTTGTTTAAACGCGCTAATCTCAGGAATTACTGGTGCGATTTGAAAAATTCTTTTTTTGTTGGATAGTCCATTTATAGAGGAAGGCTTTAGGCTATATAACATTAAGCTGCGACCAATAGGAGCGAAGCGTCAGTGAGAAATGTTGCAAAGACGGAGAAAATTATTCACGTTTGAGGACTTTTGTTGCGTGCGCTGAATAAACGGTTTAAGTTACTCAAAAAATATGTATGAAAGAAATTCCTTTTTAATAATCATAATCACAAAGACCAACGTGAGCAATCAAAAGATAATCGCGATAGTGTTTACGACAACGTCGCGGGCACAGCTAGTGAATAATAGTTGACGTGTGCCCGGCGGCCGGTCCTAGTACGTGAGTACGTGATGGTAGAGCTAACTGCTGATCATCGTCATCATTATCATTCGTCATTAGTTTGCTCATTTTTAACCTCGAACACAGGGACTGTTATGTTATCGTTGAGCATGTAAATAGTCGGTCCTGCGCCTGTTCCCTCGTTAGTTGTGTCAGGTAACCGTGCCACTGTATGAGAGTATAAGAAACTAAGGGGGTCCTTACTCCATATATGCCTCACACAAAAAGACTTCGAGGTCTTATAGCAGTATTATTTTAACATTACTTTTGGATTTCGAGGATATAAAAATATACGAGTATATTTCCGATTATGTAAATACAGATCATAATATATGTTTACACGAAATTTATAAATACTGCTTTAAGACCTCGTGGTAAAGCCCCTGGTTTCATATAAAATGGCCACCGACACCGAAGTCATTAGTACTGAGGTCTAATGAATACTCCTATTCCAGGATGAAGGTGCTACTGTTACTCCTGGTGGCGCTGACCGCGGTGGCCGCGCGCACCACCTCCCACCAGCAGCCGCTCGCCCCGCAGATCACCTCACTCACCGACAAGGTAACGTAGTACAAAACATCCTACCATGTATATGTTACTGCAAAACCTCAAATTACGGTAAATCCTAAGATAAGATAAGGGAGTAAAACCTAATACCAACTCTAAATGGTAAAAGCCTGAACTATTTGTGAAACGCATTGTTACCGCATGTAATTTATGCTTGTTTAAAATTTTACTAGTTATTTATGGTCTCTAGAGTGCAATGAATGCTGTACATAAACATAATAATATTAATTATTTATTTATTTTCTTTAATACTATTAACTTTTAAAGTACTTAGAGAGTACTAAATTAAGTACATAATATTCCTCTGTTTGCGTAATTTTTGTAAAACACAAAATAACTATACCTAACGAGTATCATTCTGTGTTCTGTGTTGATTCACAACATGCTGGATCTCTTGGCATAAAGCCTATTGTGAACAATGTATGAGTCAAAGTTTATACTTAAGTGTACCTACATCTAATGATTAACACAATTACTAGTAATCAACTAATGTCCGTGTAAATAGCTATAAATGGTCGTTGTTGTTGTTGTTTATCTACGTACCTACAGTTGTACACGGAACATTGTACTAAGAGGAAAGACAATTAAATGAACGCCATTCACATTTAAGACCTCCATTATGAATTTGACCTCAACAACGTTGAACATCACGTAGATTTTATAATTTGCTCCCGTTTTCGTGCACATATTTTGACTACTGCTATACTTACCAAATTTCATACATTAGGCGCCAACAAATTAATAGATTTGGCGACATTTTCGTATAACCTAAATGAATAAAGTTTTAAAAGCCGTTAAATTGTTTTTGTGTATTCTCACTGATTCTACTACATTTGTAATAGTAATGGGTAGGATATTTTAAATATTTGTTACTTGTTCAATTGCCGATAGCTTCGTTTAAGTTTAAATCGGTAGTTATTCATTATGTAGTATCCAGTCGCCAGTCTGCTGGCGGATTTCTTTCACCTGCGGTAGGTAGGTTAAACCTCCTCAAAACTCTCACAGCATTAATAGGAAACTTATAACCAAACATAGGACAAGATAAATGCAAAATAGGTATTTGTAAAATCTATTGCTAGTCCCGCAGTGAGTTGTTGTCTGTGCACTGTCAGGCGACAGAATAGGTACCTCTGGCCTATCCCGTGACGCACACATTTTTTTACCTGTCTTCGGCTCATACAATGATTTTGACAGCGAATAATGTGGTTAATTCATAATGTGTTTGTTTGTAGGATGCTCGCCAGAAGGCGCGCGTGCACCCCGCGTTCGCGACCGCCGGCCAGCGCGCAGGCCTCGAGCTGTGGAGGATCAAGGTCAGCCGATAAGCCCAAACTGATACAGTCAGCTGAGGTCGCGAGAGACATCAGGTCGTTGCTTGTAAATATGGAAACTACCTAATGTCAACGAATGACACTGGCAAGCCGCAAAATATACGACGCAGATGTTTGTGTCCCCGAGGCTCCATCCACGGCGGTAGTGATGGAGTATCACCAAGTTTTATGTGGGTAGAAGTCCAATATCATGTGGGGCGTAGCGAGTCCCACGTACCCGCAGTAGGAGTCCCTATCAACCGCATGATGTGTGTTGTCATTTTCTCGACGTAAAAAGAGCTGCAACATCCACACATTATAGGGTAAGTTCGCCTGTTCGCGTCCATCGCCCTATTCGCGTCCATTTTGCTGAGCGCCCTATAAAAATCCTCTAAAATAAGTCAACTAACACACTTATCAAACGAAAAATCATTACCGATTATACCTAAATGTATAAGTGACACGCACGCATATATAAAAGTTATGTGCGTCAAACCAATTAATTTAAAAAAATATGTCAATCTCGGACGTTCAATTAGGAAGCGCATTTGCGCGGATTTTTAGATAAAAAATAGTGTGCAGAGGCGCGTTTGATAGTAAGTTTTTTTATGTTTTATGTGAATTTTTGGATACATAACAGTTTCTACACGTTTATAGTGAAACAAGGAATAATATTACTTATGAATTTGCTTATGTTTTTTATATTTAAGTAATAAAATAAGGTGGACGCGAATTACTACATCGAATTTTACAAAACTTCCACTTTGCGTCCGCATTGGACGCAAACTATACCGATATTGGATATAAATAAACCATATTGCGTCCACTATTTTTTAAACAATTGCTTGTAAAAATAATTTCAAAATAAACAATATGTTTATTATAATACCTAATTATACATTTTTTTTTACTAAGACGACGGGTTTTTAACTCTATGACGAGTGAAATGTACTATTAAATGTGACGACATATTAAATTCAGATGTAGAAGACGATGATGAGAAAACATAGGCTCTGACCTATTAGATAGTGTCAACTAAAATGCACGCAATTTGTTTTGGCCAAAGTTATTAATTGAAATTCTAACGCCCGGTTTCTGAAAGGCTGATCAAATTGATCAATTGATCAAATCAGCTAATCTGAACGCTGATTGGTGAACATCACTTCGCAGTCACTGTTTTCACCAATGAGCGTTCAGATTAGCTGATTTGATCAATTGATCAATTTGATCAGCCTTTCAGAAACCGGGTGTAAGGCTATAATATATATATTATAAACATATATGCTTAATACTATGTTTATGCTATGTTTATAATATGATATATTATAAACATAGCAAGGTATTAGATACCTTGCTATGTTTATAATATGATAATTTATGTATTCAATAATTCTTTTAGTTATATAATTAGACACATATTTTGCAATAATTATAATCATTACCTTGTAATTTTAGTGTAAAGTTTGTATACAGAACTGATTACTGTTCATCTTTAAAGTTGCAATCAATACCTACTTGCCTATAATTACTTAATTTTAAAGCTAAACCAATATTAAGAAGAATTATTTTTTTATAGTAAGTAATTTATTTAATTACTTATAATAATTTTGATTTTTTAATATTAAAATATTCTTATATATAGAAATTGTTAAAATACAATCGTTCTTTACAAATTCTTAAAGATATCATCCTTTTTTAAAAATTAAAGGGGTAATATCCTTTTTTAAGCTGCTGGACGCAAACTGGTCCACGGGTGGACGCAAATTGGATTTTGTGGACGCAAACTGGGTAAAACGCCTAATTCCGAAATTTATCTATTTTAAAAGAAAACACAAGATGTTTCGAACAAAATTGAAAGTTTATCTTAAAATAGACTATTTATCGAATACATTACACTAATTTTTCATAGAAATTAGTGCTGGAGCTTTTTTATAATCGCCGTCAAACCTGCCAACTGCACTAAATGGACGCGAACTGGCGAAACAACCCTAGTTTCCTTTTCATGAAAGAAGTCCCCTAAACGTGGCGCTGTGATAACATATATAACATCACCAAAGAGAAGAGGGTATAAGCTAATATTGAATGCATCGGACGTTTTATTAACGAGTAATTCGTACAATATTATATTCATGGAAAGGATTTCTACAATAAAGGTCTGAAATTGTCATAAATCTCTATATTATAGACGTGGCACATAGAGTCTAGATATTTTATTACGTTGAGTGCTCTATGGAGTTCTTGGACCCTGATTAAAGATGCCGTCGCTATTATCACTTACGATGTGCGGAAAGAAAATTTATTGAATTTGACATTTAGCGAACCTTATGTCAAATCCCATACATTTTTTTTAACTTCTGTGATGAAAGCGATGACATCTTGAATACGGACTGTATCCTTATGACTGTGTGAAAGTCTATAGGGGTCTGCGATCACACTAAAACTTATCTTAGAATATAATATTAGTCTAGAATTTATGATGCCGTAATCATTGAAATGGCTTGATAGAATTGACTCTATGTTACAGGACTTTGAACCGATACCGGTGCCTGCGAAAGAAATTGGTACGTTCTACAAAGGGGACTCTTATATCGTACTCAAGGTAAGAACGGACCCTATTCAAAGCCTTAGGCTGAGCTGACATGACATACAAAATGTAGTTAACTTCAGGGTGGGTGACAAGAGCTCGCACTAGGCTCGATCACAAAGGTGTGTGACATTGTGAGGTCAATGATAACAGCGGCTTATATTCGATTCATTACTAGTTACTTTTTTTTCGCCTTAACTTCAGTCTTTCATATTTAGTAAATCATGTGCCCAAATTTCTGTCTCCCTCTTCAACCCATTATAAAAAATCTGTTTTCAGACAACATCAGACAAACGCAACAACCTAGCCTGGGACATCCACTACTGGATCGGCAGCGAGTCCAGCCAGGACGAGGCCGGCGCGGCTGCCATCTTAACGGTCGGCTTGGACGACAAGTTCGACGGTAAAGCAGTCCAGCACAGAGAGGCCATGGGCTACGAGAGCTCGCAGTTCCTCAATTACTTCAAGTCTGGAGGTAGGTTTGGTTTATATACATACTTTGTGGTTTGGTCCAACGTTAAATAAAATGTTTTAAGTAGGTAACCCCGGAATTGTCAAGTAGTGAGTGAGCATCGATCACATGTTTCAAACGGCAAAATGAGATCAAAATCGGTTCATCACAAACAGACACATCAATATTATAAATACATGCCTATGGTTTCATCGGAGTTAAAAATACGTATTATAAAGTAGGTAGATTGTACATTAATCATGATTCGTTTTTTTGCCCTTTACACCTTACAGTTTAAATTACAAAAGTGTTTTTATTCAAGCTGTCTATCATCAATGCTAACGCGATAATAATAATTGTCATTCTATGTTCTTTTCATTCTCTTGTGTCCGTTTCTGTATCTCACAATGTCCTCTTGTAGGTCTGCTGGCAGAGATCTCTTGTAGAGATAAGCACACCTACATATTATGTACTTCTATTACTGTTTATCTTAGTATGAGTTAGTTTTAGAATAATGTACATAAAAAAATTACCGATTATTAAAACTTACATTATTTGTGAAAGTTACAACCTTACAATGGAATTAAGCATACAATAGGTATGCTTAATATGTATACTTAAATTTTTTGAAGGACCATCATAATAATATATCAACAACTTAGATAGCATGATGTTAAATTTCAGCTGTGCGCTACTTGGATGGAGGTCACGCATCCGGCTTCAAGCACGTCACCACCAACGCTGGAGCTGAAAAACGACTCTTCCAAGTTAAAGGGAAGAGGAATATTCGAGTTCGCCAGGTAACATCAAATATATTCTAAACTAAACACGATTATCTACATTTTTACCTTACCTGATTAGAACATTTCGTTGGGAAGTCATTAGATAATTGTGCAAAAGACTCACCCGTTTTTCTTTTAGGATAAAAGTAAACTATGTATTAATAATCCAGAGCCCAAACTACAACCATATCATTAAAATCCGCTCAGTAGTTTTTGCGTTTCGCAAGAGTCACAACACACAAGCATGCATCTATTCATCTACCCCTACACTCACTGTTCATTTAATAGTAGGACGGTCCGTCCATTACCTATTCCAAAATTATCTGGATCATCAGAGTAGGTACAACGCTTTTTCATTGTTTACAGGTAGACCCCCTCATATCCTCCATGAACAAGGGTGACTGTTTCATCCTGGACATCGACCAAGATATCTACGTCTACGTTGGCGAAAAAGCCAAAAATGTGGAGAAACTGAAGGCCAAGACCATGGCCGACCAGATCAGAGACCAAGACCACAACGGTAGAGGCCGCGTGGAGATCATCGGTAGGTCCCTAGCCGATAGGTTAACATTAAATAAGGGTTGGGACTATATGATCCGAAATTCGAAAGTCTTGAGAAAATAGATCCTTTGACAACACACGTATTTAGTTCTTTGAATGTTGATTGGAGGAAATTGAGAAAATTATAACATGTGGGCTTTTATAATATTCTAAGTATCAGATAGCTTATCCAGAAGCTGCTTACTACAGGTACCTATATCAAGCGACATACATGCAAATAAGCATCTTATCAGTACATTGTGCAACATAGTTACTTCTTATTGGCAAAGCCAAAAAAAATAAGAATTAAAATAATAAGAGATTTACTATAATTTTAAATTTACTATAATAAGAATTAAAATAATAGTCACTTTCCTCTTACTTTCTGACTAATATCTCTATTTACATACAAAGCTAATTAAATTATTGTTATTTTCAGACCAATATTCAAGCGAAGTAGACACACAGAAGTTCTTCACCGCTCTGGGGTCCGGCAGCAGGGATGTGGTCCCGGAAGAAAGTGCCGGTGGTGACGACCAGGTAAACGATTTGACATGGTGTGCAAGAGCTATATTTTACCGCCCTAGACTTCTTTTTATGGGGCTCCATATAGGACCAATTATTATACAATGAATTGATTTAACAGACTTTCGAGAAAAGCGAGGAGCAGACGGCCATTTTGTCGGAGGTGTCAGACAGCTCGGGCAAACTCAAGGTCACGCCACTGACCAGGCCATTCAAACAGGAACAGCTAAAACCACAGGTAACCCATTTAGACTGCTAGTAACATCGCGTTTGTCTAGGCTCTGTCCAATCATGAAAATTCGATAATTTGTAATGTAGGTATATTACATGCTAGCTTTGAAAGCTGAAATACAAACTGGAAACTTTTTATTTCCATGGTTAAAGTTAAGTTAAGGCTATTAAAAAATACTTATAGATATGTCCTACATGATGCCCACCACCGGTTCGGGAACAAGCCCGGCGAAGAACCAACGTTAGAAATTCGCGAGTCCCTTAAGCCGGTTCTTCTCGCCGGGTTAGTCCCCAAACCGGTAGAAGGTCATCATGTATGACAATTCTAAAAGTGTTAGTTTGTAACCTATTTGAAAATAAACCTTTGCAGGAAACATACATTTTGGACACAGTGAGCGGAAGCATATACGTCTGGGTTGGGAAGCAGGCAACTCAAAGTGTAAGTGTCCATTGCATCTTTCACGAAAATATTTATGCCACTTCTAGGTAAACCTAAGCCTAACATGAAAAAATCTTTTCAGGAAAAGACCGAAGCAATGAACAAGGCCCAACAATATTTGAGCTCCAAAAAGTATCCATCATGGGTAAGCGATTAGTAATACGACAATCATTATTTTAATTAAATTTATCCATTTGTCCCTGGGGTGACGGAGTAATAAAATCTGCCCCCGCTTAGCCATAATTTCCGTAGGTGTCATAAAAGGCGACATAGGGAATCGGAAATGAGAAGTAGCATTTCCGGGGACGTCGTATTTTAAGACTGCGCTCGTCAACCGCCTGCCAAGCGTCAAGAGTAAGGTGACCTCCATGAAGTACTTTGGGGGAGACTTATGTGCAGTGGACGTCATAGGTGAAATGGCGTACGACGAAAATAGCTAGTTTCTTCGCTAGTTACCGAATAGGTGGTAGACGATGTGGGGCGTCCTGAAAACATGAGCTACTAAAATCTAATTGAATATTTACAGGTCCACATAGCAAGGATCCCCCAGGGTACAGAGCCGGCGATCTTCAAACAGTACTTCAGCACATGGAGGGACGCGGGCATGTCGCACTCGCGTATCGTCAGATCCTTGGAGGATAATAGAGGTAGGTGGGGTTCCTTCTTCCTATAACTCCATTCCTATCAGAGCCTTTAGCCAAGTTACCATCTCTAATAACGAAGACGAAGTTCGAAATCTCGGTCTCGGCGTTCTCGGCAAAAAACGAGCCAAGAACCCTCATCAAAATTTCTACCTCTTATTCTGGCTAGGACTTCCTTCCACCAGCTGAACCCAGCTATAGCTGCTGATCGGTGAACGTTAGGATGTATCATTGCTTGTTATGTTATGACTGTTGAATTATCTGCACATGTAGTATGACCATTATATGAATGGTTGCTCTCAACGGATAAATATAAATAAAAGAAAACAAATAAAATACGTAGACAATTTGTATTCTTATTCCTTCTATAGACTTTTTCTGCGTAGTCGCATTTCTACGGAGGCCATGCTAAGCGTGCTGAGATCGAGTTCGAGTAATTTAACCCATTCACTGCCTTTCTGAAAAGTAACACTATGACCCAGGTGCCGCCATACTGTACTATGCAGCCCGCCCATCGGCGGGCCCGACATGTCGATTATGTTTTCTTGCCCGCCCATTGGCGTTTTCGGCATGAAGCCGGAGATTTCAACCTGAATCGTTTGATATATTCAGTTTACATGATCAGTTTATTAATAAATAAATTATATCATCTAACTTTTTGCACTTTTTTGTATTATGAATAAATGTTAAAGTAAAATAAAACCAATTTTAATAATTCACTTACATTTATTAGTAAAATCGTATCACTCGATCACAATTATCGGGTGTAAAAAGAATAGTCACTATAACTTTGGGATATGATTATATATTATTTTTGCGACAAAAAAATAAGAAATGGTACAAAAAAAATGGTCCATCCATTTTGCTAATGTAATATTTTTATCATCATGCAGTATTATGCATTCGCCTTTTTTATTTTTGTTTTCAATATTTTTTTAGGATTTCCCTCTGAATAGACATGACATGATATCTTTAGCGTCACTGTGCAAAATGTGCCGCTGTTTAATAAATATCTTGTAAGAGGGATGCTACAATAATAATTAACCACGTAGAGTGAGTGGCCCATGTGTTTAAGATTATCCATTAGCAAATGGACAACTTTATTCGTATGACCGCGCCCAGAAACTAAAGCATCTTTTGATCCCGCATATAAATGCATTTTATAAATTGTGCCTGTATTATCGGCTAGTAAATAAATAAAACTGTATTGTTGTTTATTTGAAGCGGTGCCACAGTTGTATGCCTAATAGTAGTTAGTCGTTCTAAAACTTAAAAAAGGTTTGTGATTTCTAAAATCAAATCTTGCCCGCCCAATGGCGGGCTCGGCATGACAGGTTAGAATTGAATTGATGGTTAGAAATTTTTCAGAACTTCAAATATCAACAGGCCGTTTGAGTTGCCAATATATTTTAATGAAACAAATCATTCCCCATTAATTCGTTACTTTCTGACGTTATTTCATTAAGTTATTGCACTCTAAAATCAGAACGCCCAAGGGCGGTCTCGGCGTGTGAGTAAAAAAATATTGCCCGCCGATGGGCGGGCTCGGCGCTGAATGGGTTAAACCATAAAAGCCTTATTGCGAATTGAACAGTTTTTCAGAATTAGGCTCCAGCTCTAAAAATTGGGATGAGATCGAGCCATAAAATTTGGATTCATATAGTTACAACTTTTACAGACGTAAGCAACTTCGACTACAGAATGCAGGATCTGAGCGCAGACACTAAGCTCTACGAAGTGGTGACGCTCTCCGACAACTCAGTGTTTATCAAACCGATACTAGACTTCAAGCAAATGGTAGGTGATTGTCGATATAGTCCTGAAAAAACCTGTTCAAATCTAGCAGCTAAATTATGCAATATACAGTGACTTATGTATCGATACACGTGTAAATACACATTAACGTCAAACATTGTACTTGGACAATTTCCAAAAACAGTTTATGATATCAAGACGATTCATTTGCAGTAACGTCAAGAAAGTCTTAAGGAAAATTTCACCAACACATGTTAAAGTTAAGCCTTCATTAAATATCAGTTATGACTCTCGTATTTCCTGTCAATTAATGAAAAGGCATGGTATTTTAACAAGCCGTCAGCACTAACATGAGTTGGTGAAATCGGGACTCAGTCAAATACCATAATTAAGAGGAAAAACAATCAACACTCGGAATATGCTTAGGCTGATGCCACTCACCAAAACCTAAGAGTAGATATCACCGTGTCCAATAAGGATTGGACCTGTCCACAACGCAAATTTGTAGTCCACAAATTAATGATTACTCTTTTAGTAAGATGGTTCATTCCAAAAGAAGGGCTCTTCTAAAGCGAAAAGGCCGAACAAGAAAAGTATCTACTTACCATATTCGTGAGAATTTCCGAATTCCGGCACGTCTCAGATATCTAATATTAGCGAACGCCCACTTGCACCATGAATTAAACAAACCCAGTTATCCTCTATTACGAAAATTAGAGTAAAGTATCTGACACTTTAACCCAGAGTTGTTAAGCGCAATATGCAACTAGAGGTAGAAAAGCATTGAATGATACTAAAGAATTGTTTGTTTTCAGGACTTGGAGGAAGATGGCGTGTACTTCTTAGAAAACGAGTCTGAGATAATGGGATGGATCGGCAAACAGGCTCCACTCCAAAAAGTCAAGGCTGCTCCTGTCTACTTGGGCGTGAGTATCTTTTGACGTAAAAATCGGATCCAGGACCGATCCGCCTTTGGAGTCTTCCATGACCAGTCATGTGCTATTTTTGAAAACAATACCGATTACAATTGGAATTGATAATGATAAATTATAGCTGTCCTCAGCTATAATTTCTCCTCTCACATAAGCTTAAAAAAAAGATCAAAATATGTTTATATCTGTTTGGGAGCTACGATGCCACAGACAGAACAAACTCTCTTAGATGTGTGTGGCATATACAGATTACAGATACACAGTATGTACTTTTACCATTTATTATATTTAGTCGCTAAAAAGCTACCTAATTTATTTTCGTTGTTAACTTTTTTTAAGTAAATTATGTTTCTAGAATGAGAAAAGGTGGCATTTATCTATCTTTTACCCGCGTTAAGAGTACGTTCAAAGGTCGACCTTTTTTATTTTATAAGAAATCTTTACCCTACGTAAGGGCTCCCAAACAAATTTTTATACAGGGCCCCGCCAAGGCACGCTACGCCACTGTATTTATCATATCCCAAAGTTATTATAACTGGTCTTTGTAACTCCAGTATAACACCCCCTCTGGGTTTATAAACTCCAAGTGGTGGAAACTTACAAGTATTCGTGTGGGTGGCGGAAATTTAGGAAATAGAGGAGTAGGCACTTATGCTAGTATATTTTCAGAACTACTCTACTGGCCAGAACAAGAAGGCGACGCTGATGAAGCAAGGCCTGGAGACCCCGACCTTCAGCAGGGCCTTCAAGAAGTGGGACCCGGATATGTGGATCGTACGCACCTTTTTTTTTAACATAAACCCAATTAACAAACTACATATCCTACTACACCATTTTAGCCAGATATAATAATAATTATCAATCTAATAATAAAATAGTCAGGGTTCCCCCATACATGGTTTTTACTTGATTAGTATCAAGCAATTTTTTCGTGAGTACCTTCATTTTGATGAGTCGCCCAAGAATTTCTTGGACGGAACTCTCGTTTTTGGTAGCTAACCGAGACGGCTTAACTTTTAACGGCTGGAGTGATATTGATAAAATTTCGTATGGAGTTAGCTGACACCCTGGCTTAACACATAGACTACTTTTTACGGCAGGAAAATGTATGTACGGTTCCCGTGGGATTTCATTTTGAACATACGAAGTAGCGAGAAACACCTAGCACTATCTATACATAATAATAATTAATATGTACCTAATTTATTTGTTTCGTTTTCAGAAAGTGAACACATATGAAATGGACAGAGAAAGAGTGTTGAGGAACAACGAAATAGAAGACAACTAATATGATTTGTAACAATTAAGTAACTATTAATACGCCAAACTTTTTAATAAAGATTTTTATTTTCACATTGGCATGCGTTTTATTTTACCTCTTACCTTACCCGTTTCGACATCCTATCTATCTATAGGTATTAAAAAATAAAAATCGCTTGCAAATTGCAATGTTACTCAGCAGTTATATTCTCTAAGAGTTTTGCGTATCTCGACAGCTGAATCCGCGGTGAGTGTGGAATTTCGAAGTTCACAGTATGGGAGAATTGGCCCTCTCCGCGGATTGAGCTGTCGAGTTATGCAAAACATTCTTAGATAATAGCAGTACTCAGGCCAATAGCGCTATTGTACAACGTTTCATTTGAGGTACAACTTAGTTTCGTTTGAGTTTCAGCTGCGTTTCGTTTCCAATATAGCTGAACAAACTTTAGTATCGCGCTAACCTTCCAATCGCTACTTAACCTCAGACGAAACGAAACGCAACCTTTTGTCAGACATTAGGGATGCGACCCTAAGATTTTCGAAATTGTCCATTATTTTACCATAATCGTCAATAAATTTACTAGTATTTATTGCCTTTACACAATTTAGATTCAAAAACTTAACTTATATACGATCACTTTGTTCCAAACGTTCGAGCTGCGTGCGAGTTAAACTAGCTCCGTATGAACTTTTTGTTTGACAGCGTTTGAGTTACAACTACGGTCCAGCTTCGTCTCACCTAGCTGTCAAAAGGATAGCGCGATACCGAATACGTCATAAAGTCGAGTAACGTTCACGTTTCGGTTGCGTTTCAGCTAAAGTTTTTTTCCAAATAGTAATAACGGGACCGTATTAGTCGTATTACTATGACTTCGCTGTTTATCTGTCTGTCTCTGTTACCCAGCCGGGTATCACAAGAACTGGTTTTTGGTTTGTTTACGTTTAAGTTACATTTAAAAGAGACGTACCTACTATATAAACTTTAAAAGAGACCTATCTACTATAAAAACAAATAAATTAATAATAAGTAATTTTTCATACAACAAACGTGACTTTTGCGTTTTGTACCGAACCCCTTTACGCGCGAGTGCGGCTCGCACTTGGTTTTTTTTATTATCAGTGGCAATGCTCTCATTTTTCATTGAACTACTGGCATTGACTACGTACTGAGAAGGTGGTATACCTTTATTAACCACGTATATTTATAAGATACGACAAAATCCGACTTTTGAGCACTAAAAATAATTTCAAGTACGTATTACATACAAATAGTGAGGACGAATATTTCTCACGATAAAAATCAATTAACATGCGAACCGGATCACAGACGGGCCGGTTTATGAAACATTTTTCGGAGAGAAAGAGAGAGACAGATATTATACAATTACGTCACTCTCGCACTTCCAAGGCTCGTTTTAAAATACCACGGATAACGTTAAATCAAATCGTATGTCAATTAATCGGTGCCTTGTGGTGAATAAAGGGTTTATCTGTGGAATTTTAGGAATGAAATTTGAAACATACCGTGTTTATACAATGCTTACTTAGTAACTAAAAATGCAGGCTTCTAGTTTAATGCACAAAGAAGTTATAAGGGGTCGAAAATGGCCTGAACTGCTTCGAGAAAAGG
Source organism: Celastrina argiolus (assembly GCA_905187575.2). NCBI lineage: Eukaryota > Metazoa > Arthropoda > Insecta > Lepidoptera > Lycaenidae > Celastrina > Celastrina argiolus. The sequence continues at coordinate 1,868,321 of LR994597.1, forward strand.
ATGGTACAGCCGTGCTCAACTTGGCGGGGCACTGCCGTGCCCCCAGATAAGACGTCGTGGTAAAGCCCCGCGCAATCAAAAATTCCAGGTCGTGAGTTAACTTGTTCGATAATACTTGCTGCTTACTGCATATAATTATGTAAAATAGGTACCTATAAACAAGTAGTACAATAAATAATATAATTACTTATATTTAGTCACAGTCGTATAGTTTTATTGTCTTGAACCTTGCGAACAAAACTTGCCTTTAACTTTCTATCGATAAATCGCGAGCAACACTAACCGACTGCTCAGTGATCTTGTTTAACTTGTGTATTGATAAGAAAATGACGTGTTATATTAAAATACTGTTCGTTCTCTTGTGCGGTCAGCTGGGCGCCTCGGTGCCTTCGTTCAAGCCTAAACTCAACACCGTCTTCGCTTGGAAACAGATAAACTATGAGATCGACGGCGTTCTTTGTAAGTACATAGACGTATGATTAAAACTAGTCAAACTACAAAGTCAAACAGACAACAGTTAGAAAATGTAATGCGTTCATTAAAAAAATGTAATTAACAATAACTATTAGTAGGTACAACTAGATTCAATACATGTTAGACCTTCATCTCTTGTTTTTCTTATTGGAGTTTTAACGATAAGCGTATATAAAAGCAGGTTTATTTTGTTCAGACAATCCCAAATACGAAGGATGGTTCGTCTAAATACGATAGAAAAAATATAACATAAACGCAAAAAACAAATAAGCAGAGAACATAAACGACTATTGAATAATGAAAAACGGATTAGTTAACAAATAAAACTCAATCAATAGTAATTACAATAATATAACTAGCTACTAACTAAAAGAAAACTAACAAGAATAATAAATAAAATAACATAAATATGTACATTAAAAATCCAAGGTCGTCCCACCAGCCTACCCAGAAGGCTAAAAGAGTAAGCTAGACGGATAGTTTTATTTTTTGATTATTTGATTATTTTTATTTTTAATTGAATATTTTAAGTTTATCACATCTACAACACAGTGATAATTTTAACAAAAACAGAGCCAATACCTAACACAATGCACTTAAATAATTATATGGCAACTTATAACTCACATAGGGAAATACCTATCAACCAATTTAACAATGTAGGAATATATCAACATATTATTTTAAGTTATCTCTCTCACGTTTTGTAGTACTTACCTAACAATAACAATAATTATTAGTTGACGCAACTCATTAAAAAACAAAATTATTTAGTCTATCCGACGACCTTAAAGTCATCTTAAACATATAAAGCGTCATAGGACTGGAAAACCATCAATATTATGTAGTATCCAACTTGTAGTAGATTATGGCCAAACCTACAAACAGCAGGGCTTTTTGTGAGTAGAATGTGTCGCTAACCAGGGTGTTTTTGGACCGACAAATTCGAAAGACTTGCGCTTTACAATGTCTTGGCCTAAGGTGCCTGAAACTCCTATAGGCCTTCTACTTCCATTTGGAAAACGCTCATAAAAAATTCCATCCTATAGTTTACCTGTCATATACGAATTATACATTTTAGCACCAGTGGCGAATGAACCCAACCTTCTCGAAGGGAAGACCATACAATGTTGTAGCCTATCGCCAAATTCGGCAGACTTGCGCTTCACAAGATGTCTTCCAGTGGTGTGGGGACCTGAACCTCCATTCCTATCGGACTTCCACTTACATTTGGAAAACGCTCATCCCAAATCCAACCTATACCTATCATAGACGAATTATATATTATTAACTTAGCACCAGTGGCGAATGAAATTCAGTCTACTTCAGAGGGAAGCCCCAGGCAGTGTTATAGCCTGTATGTAAGAACGTGGGTGAGGTTCTTCAAAAGGTAAGGGGTAAGTGAAGCCGTTAAGTATGGAGTTATACACACCCCACGCAACTGGAAGATCTACTTATTAAAAGCTCAAATCTTACGAAATGTGTTTTTTTCTTTTTTCTTTTTATTCTAATAAAGTATTCTAAGTTAGTTAGATAATATTGGTAAGGTTACCTACCCTACTAGGAAACCTTCTTTTTAACCGACTTCCAAAAAAGGAGATTCTCAATTCGGCCAGTTTTTTTTTGTATGCATACCTTTATTGCTCTTACTTTATTACTCTGAGGTTAATGAACCGATTTGTTTGATTCTTTTTTTATTTAACGCAGAATAGCTGCCATTTGGCCCCATAAAAATTGTACAGTTTGGCCTTGTACTTTTTATTTTATGAACATATTTCACCAATTTCCATAGGGGATGTATATTTGACGACACATTTTTTTATGTAGATGATTTAGTTTCTGTATAATCAATCAATCAGCTAGGAGTTTTTCACTTTCGCATTTATAATTGACTCTCGACACAAAAAGGAGGTGGAAATTATAAATATTATGGTGTCTGTCTATAGGATCGTAGCTACCAAACGGAATTATCTTTTACTTTGACTAAGGGCCGATTTTTCAATCGTCAGATAACTTTTATCTAAGGAATAAATAAGTGACTGGCAGATTTTGTATGGAACAAATGTCAGTCAAATATTTATTCAACAGATAAAAGTATCTGGCGATTGAAAAATCGGCCCCTAGAGACACTAAAAAGTAAAATTTAAAAAGAAACTACGTTTCAAAAAACCGACCGAGGAAAGGATTGGCCTTTAATCAGTACTTAGCAGTAGCGTTGCGTTCCCTAGTAGTATGGGTGGTGGGAAGGTACGCACCAAAGCCGCTGGGTTGGTGCAAGTGGCAAGCATGTTTGAAACTGACGTTTACAGTCTTCTCCGGAGGGAAATGCTGCCGGGCTTAGGTGGGCTTAGGTGTGTAGAAAATAGACAGCTTTAGCCACTAATGTAGTAATTTTAGTTCATTTTACCTTCAATTGCAGACAACAAAGACACGAACCAGCGCGTGCGACCAAACGCTATCAACTTCGTCTACGATGTGGAGGATGACCAGAAGTTCCTCATCCAGTACAACAATGTGCCCGTCGGCCTGGAGGTGTACGGAGACAGGGTGTTCGTCAGCGTGCCCAGGAGGCGGTTCGGTAGGTTCAGGAGAGGAGATTCTGGGGGGGGGGGGGGGCGGAGCGGGACAGAGAGATGGACTGGCAGGGTCCTGGTTGTGTATCCTGCGTTTCCTGTGGGCCTTCCAACAGCAAGATAATAGTCTTTCACGTCGCGGGGGGTGCATTAAGCATTTCCTAATAGAAGCAATGTTTTCATTGGGTTTCATTTCAAAATTCTATGTCAAGGAAATCTTGATTTTATTACAGCTTATAGGTACCTGAGTATGTATGTGCTTCAATTTAATACCTAAAAGCATACATAAGGAAAATGGTAAAACTACTTTAACTTGTAAGTTTAATGATATCGAATATAAGATGTAATTAAAAAAATACTTTGTAAATGTACTTGTGATCTGTATTATAGTTCCTATTGGAATTTGGTGTGAAGGAACGTCCTATAATACACCAAATTTTAGGAGTCTGTGTTCACGCGAAGTAGCGGCATAAACGGCTGTATCATTTGATTGCGTTGTCTAACAAGCTGTGAAACATCTACAATTTGAATGAAGAATCTAGACCTGAGTATTTAATATGATTTTTAGCTTGATACCTCCACGCATTCCTGAGAAAAATGGTATTGGCAGACAGATAGATATGTAAATAGACGGACATAGAGTGATTCTATAAGAGTTTCGTTTTTCCTTTCGAGGTAAGGAACCCTAAAAAAGGTCAAGTTACGACGACGAAGGTCGAAAACAAAAATGGGATGTAACATTTAAGCATCGCTATATCAACACGCCGCGATGTTAGTAGTGCATCCAGTGTAGTGATGCAATTAAATGTTGAAAATGAAAATAATAAAAAATATATATTTCTAAGTAACTAGGTTAGAAACGAACACTTTTAGAATTGTCCTACATGATGACCTTCCACTGGTTCGGGGACCAACCCGACGAGATGAACCAATGTAAAAAAATAGGCGCGGGTTTTTTAGCAAAAATGAGTATCACTTTTTTTTTTTTAAAGAATTTTATTTTTTTAAGAATATATACTTGTGCCAAAAGAAACAAGAATGTGATTGAAAATTTCGCTATTTTCGCGCAACTGGAACAAACCTATATCCGAGAAGTAAAAAATAAAAATTATCCATATTTTATATCACTATTTGCTACGCCCTACGGTATGAAATCAATTTTTAATAGAAAAAATATTATACTTACACCCTAAAACAAAACATCACTTACTTTTTCGTTTCCTTCATTTATCCGGTAAATTAATTAATAAAACATGTTCAATCGTTGTTCCATTTATACTCCGGCCGGTCTAGACATTCACGTCAAAACTACCGTTCCAGGTATTCCATCAACCCTGAACTACGTGCGTCTGCCCTCCGACAAGGCTCCCGAGCTACGACCGTACCCTGACTCCAGGAACGATCAGCTGGTCTCCATCTACAGGCCCAGGGTTGACTCCTGCGGCAGGCTGTGGGCGGTTGACACTGGGTTGTTGGAGGTGCCAGGTAAAATTGCCTTTGGGCGTATGTTATCGTGATAAACACGCAGGCCATTAGCCGTACTTTTTATTGTCGCACATTAAATAGGCTGATAGAGCGAACCGAACATCTGGGTGAAACCACTTTTGCAAATACAATAGCGAATACAGTTTCAATGAAATTTACATTGAAAGACTATTGCCGGAAGACGAGACGAAGAGAAGAGTGGCTTCACCAAGACGTCCCCTTTTTATAATCTAAGATTAGATATTATTTATTGTTAAAGAGTTTGTTGAGTTGAGAGTGGATTATCAAAGATGTAACTAATATTACATCTACATGCACTTTTTGCCACTTAATAAGTTGTTTTAAAATAATTATTTGTTAAAATACACGACCGCTTTCGACTAGTCGTCATCATCTGGTGTGTATATAGTCGAAACCGGTCGTATGTTTAAACAATTATTAAATGTAAAACAACTAATAAAGTGGAAAAAAGTGCACGTAGCTTGCGTGATATTGCTGTATAACATGAATTTCCACCAAGAACCTACAGCACATTCATTAGCGTATGTCATCAAAGATGACCTTTGCAATTGTCATTTTAAATGCTTTTGCGAGCTAACTCATACAAGTCGCACATTCAAAACTTAATTTTCCAGGAGCACGAGCACAACTGCAGAGACCATCAATTGTTATTTTCGACTTAAAAACAGACAAACTTCTACTAAAATATGAGTTGAGGGACTCGGATCTCATCAATGAAAGGACTCCGGGGGGTAAGTTTTGTGATGCGACTGCGTTTAGTTGAGGTACAAACGTCTTATGCCCGTTCGTATAAATAAAACAATCTCAAACCCAACCTCACTTGTGAACCTATTTGACTTAAAAAACAACGATTCGTTTCACTTTTTAAAGTGGACGTTTAATTTCTTTTATTTTTTAACCGACTTCTATACCGTAATATTTGTAATATAGATTACAGAAAAACATTAAAATAAGTTTGTCTCTATTTTTATAATCTTTATTTTTACGATTTATAAAAGAAGAAAATAAAGTATGTAACATAAGTAGGTATGTATAGTTTTTCATTTTTAAAAGTGAAACGGAACAATTTTTTTATCTGTCAAATAGGTTCTCAAGTGAGGTTGGGTTTGAGATTGTTTTATTTATACGGGCCTTAAACACGCTTAATTATTATTGCATTGTCATTGGTCCTTAATACGTATCCAAAATTTTAAATTATTCACTTCTTCCGTTACCACGGGTACCTTAAGGGCCATTATACACTAATCGTCACAGGTTTCACCTCGATCACCGTGGACGTCACTACCGACTGCGACGACGCGTATGCCTACATCACGGACCTGGCAACTGAAGGACTGGTGGTCTTCTCGCTGAAGAAGCTAGACAGCTGGAGAATAAACCACGACACCTTCGCGCACGATCCGTCTGCTCTCAACTTCACTGTTGGAGGTTAGTGGGCGAGACAGTGGCGGTAACTCGTTTAGGTACACTACCAAAGCTAGTCTGCTGAATAGAGGGACAAGGAGTTCATATTATTTTTTATCCATGTTATGTGGTGGTTTGTGGTTTGTTATATGGTACGAATACGGCGAGACTCAATAGAAATCTACACAAGACTTCATAAAAATTGAAATGGAAAAACGTTAGTGTAAGTGAAGGAACAGTGAGACCACACAATCAAGCAACCAGGCTTATCATTTGCCGGGGTAATTAAATACATAATATCTATGGACCCTTCACACCACGTCAACCTGACCCCATGTAAGACTGGAACTGCTACAGGGAACAGACAAAAAAGTAGGCCTTTGCATCCTTTATTGGATTATTTATACAGTATTCTCCGAGCGAAGTAACCACTGTAGTGCCAGAGACAGGCGGTTCTACATGTCGCGTGGTTGCCCAACACATATTAAGTCACTAGCTGTGCCCGCGACTTCGTACGCGTGGAAAAGTGATTTAGGGCAGTGTTATAATAAATCTGTTTTAAATATTTTTAGTTATAAAAACTGTCGTTGAGGTATTTAAAAAACTACTTTATGTTGACAATTCCTACTACCAGCTTGACAAACGACCGTGTACAATTACTATAATGCGAACGGGACTACTTGATAAATGATAGTACGCTCACATATACGACGAACATCTAGTACTAAGATTTGTATGGATTTTGCGCCGCAGCGACTGCAGACGATGATCGTTTCCACGCCGACGCTGCTGGTGTAGCGACAATGATATTAAGACAGCGCGCCGCAAACTTTTGCGGTCTTTTCGGTGCGTAAGTCCGACTCGCACTTGCCCGGTTTTTTTATTTATTAATAACCAAACATGTTGGTACTGATTATAAATCACTTCACTGTTAAAGTACTAACTGATTTTATACAGAAAAGTAGCAAAATATAGAAAGTCCCAAAAGAAAGAAAACAAACCTAAGTTGTACCTAACATAAAAACCATTCGGTCCATAATAAAAACTAAGAAATAAAAATATCAAGACAAATATAAATGTAACTTATATTGACATAACTTTTTTAGTTTAACTGTAAACACAATACTTATGTTAATCAAAATTCTTTATATTATGCAGTTATCGAATACATAATTTGGACAAAGAAAACTATAAAAATGTACAGTAATAGTAGGCTGTAGTATGAATTTTAACAGACGGAATGAGAACTATAATATAGAATCCAAAATTATATTATACATTGCTAATGATGCACGCTGAGTATAACTCTCGGATAACGTATTGTATAAATGTAGGTACCTACTCAACTTTGCTATAATTGTATTAAAAGTACGGCATTTGGCGTATGGATATATTTGTATAAGACTAAGAGAATACTCTATCAATATTATGATATTTGACAAAAAAACCCATAATAATCACACTGTTAACACATATCCATGGCAGGCCGCAAAAGGCTAGAATTTCAAAAGGTATCTCGATTGGAATCGAGTTGTATTAACAGTTTTCCCCTGTAACACAGTTTAGTAACTATCGAGATGTTTTTAACGTCTATCTTATGAAATAGAAAAAACAAAAAAAAGAGCAATATATTTCTGAAAATCTTAAAACTGTTTTTAAGATTCCGTACCTCAAAAGGAAAAAACGAAACACATATTATAAGATCATTTCCATGTCCGTCTGTCAAGACCCTTTTCTCAGAAACGCGTGTTGTGATGAAAATTATATAAAATACTCAAACTACTGTTCCTTGAAGCAGTGAAAAAATCAGACTTCTTAGCCAATGCAATCAAAAGCAGTCGCTTATGTCGCTAAATTTCGTCATTTTCGACACTCGTAAGGGAATCAAAACCTAAAGGGTACTGCCCGTGAACTCAAAATCATAAAATTTGAAACCAAGCAACGTCTAAAACCATACGTTTTTAGTAACATTATATAGATAGAAAAAATATTTAGATTTTTTTAAACTTCGTACCGTTTGTCATGAATGTGTTTAATTGAAACTTATAACAAATACTTAGGTCTCTAATATATTCAAGTTGTAACCAAATCAAAATTCTATGTCAATCAGGTTTGTATGAAACTCTCGGTGTGCAAGTCCAACTCGCACTTGGCCGGTTTTTATTTATTTACTTATTACTAACCTACGCTAACAAATATGGTCTACTTATCACAAAGGACTGTACAGTAAAAGTACTAACTATTTTTATACAAATAACTTTCGTAATAAACTCAAGAAATAAAGTCTTAGATTGTTCCTACCTAGCAAGCCTAAAACTAACAAATAAAAGTCACCCCCGCGGCCCCGGTGCGTTTGCTGCGAATACAATTTGAAGCGGCGAGCGCGCGCGGCGGCGCACGGCTCCCGGGCCCGGCGCGCGCTTCCTACAAACGTCCAGCAAAAACGACATGATCTCTTAATATTGTCATAACTTTTTTATTTATGAACCGATTTACATAAAACAAACACTAAATGTTAAGTGAAGCTTGCCGCAATATATTAGTGAAAAGTACATCTTAATCGGATAAGCCGTTTCTGAGATTAGCGTGCACAAACCCACAGACAAACAGACAAACAGACAAACAGACAAACAGACAAAAATTTCAAAAATCATAGTTTTGGGTACTATTGCGTAAATAAAGGTCCCCTATCATATTTTTTTTCAAATATCTTCAATGTACAGACACGACTCCTCTACAGATTTATTATATGTATAGATATAGATTCTCACAACAAAGTCGGCCTAGTCCAGAGGAATGACTGGTCAATAAGTTTGGGCCAACCATGTCCGGGTTTCCTCACGATGTTTTCCTTCACCGTTAGAACGTCCATAAAATGTACTCGAGATCTGAAGAAGTCTCAAGACGAAAGATGAAAGCTGGGAATCGAACCTTCACCCTTTCGAGTACTAATAACGGTCTACCAAGGGACCAGACAACAATAGTATTTTATATTTTTATAATATACTTATTTATGTTTAAGATTTTTATCACATTAACTATACACACATTTAATAAACAAGCATGAAACATTGAAAAATTTCCTCTCGACGGAATTTGGAGCCACAACCTCTGCCTATCCACAGAGAGAAAAAAAATTGTATTTTTTTTTCGTTTAGGTAACGTAATAACCTGGAAGGACGGGTTATTCAGCCTAGCGCTGACCGAGCCGGACCAGTCCGGGACAAGGACAGCATACTACCATCCGATGGTCTCGCTCTACGAGTACACACTCAACACAGACTTCCTGAAGTCACCTGGTGATCGAACACCTATGTATAAGGTACCCTTTTAAATTCTGATAAAGCGGTTTATCCGATCTCCATGGTCTATTGTCCGTGGCGTGTAGGAGTACGAATAGCATTTCCCTATCAACCATTATTTTCGTGGTTTGCGTAAATGACAAGTAGTAGTACGATGAGGGAATACCCGAAGATGGGCAATAGCGTTACCCCGGCTTAAAATGCCAAGATAGGTACCCCATGAAATACTTAGGGGAGGCTATGTTCAGCAGTAGAGGTCAAAGCTGAAACGACTAAGGGCTTTAAAATATTTGCTTAAGAAAAGAGAAGAGAAATAAGAAAGCAACCGGTAGTACAGGTAGTCCGGTACAAATGAGCTCATCCAGTAGATGTCCTTTAGGAAAACTAACAACTTGAGGAAGTATGTATGGCGATGCGTCTACTCGTTAGCCAGGTTTAGCATGGGCCTGTATTGTCCGGAATCTCCCCGTCCGGAAAAATGTAGAGTGCTTTGCTGAGCTGTAATAGATACGCACTGATGATAAAGAATTGAAAATCGAAACACCAGTGTTGAATAAACTGTCAATGTCAAATTAGACAACTAGACTCTCGTGTGTTCGATTTTCAATTCTATTTGCCGAGTTCTTTTATCAGGGCATATTCGAGGTACAAAATCGGGGCCTTGTGCTACTTTCTACATACAAACAATATTTTAAAAAGCCGCTTTTTCGCGTAATACGGGGCTACAGCAATGGACGTCAGCGTAATTTACAAACATAGCGGAGGCGCAGCAGAATGTGGCAGACTTAACGGTGTTCTGAAGGATATATTGGACCTGGAAGGCCACTAGATACTCGAGTAAAGCGATGTGCAGTATGTTTTAAAAATCGTCACTTTAACTGATTTTTTTGGTTATAATACAGCCGTAGCCTAATTAATAAAAACATTATATCAAGACTCTAGGCACCCGAGGGGTAAATACCCAAAGCGGCACGCACGGGTACCACGCAGGGACGCGCACCATGTTCTACGCCAACCCTGCACAAGACGCCATCTTGTGTTGGCGCGTCGACACCAAGATGGCGCCGGAAAACGTCGCCATTACCGTGCAAGATCACAGGAAATTGCTCTACATTTCAGGTTCGAAAGCAATTCTATAAATAACGCATAAAATAATTTAGCATCTGCCTTTCTAACAATAATAAAAAATATTTTTTTACCCGACTTCAGCGAAGCGTATGTATTTTTGCTCCACCGTAGCGCCTAAACTAATAATCCTTTATATATTATAATGGCTATTTTAACGAAGCTATTGACATCTTATTATAATTAATAAGATGTCAATAGCTTCGTTAACCCTAGAAAGATAACGTGCGCCTCAGAGGCGCTCGCGAAATACACATTTCACTGCCAGTTTGTTACCGACCCGCGTACTTTTACAAGCTTTTGTTTCCACGCCAATTCAATCGTCGGTCAACACTTCCGAGAGACCCCCGTTTCTTTTTGGTAGGTACCATAGTTTTGCTAAGAGAGCGATACATTGCGCTCGGGAGGCGCAAACGGTTTACGGAGAACATGAAAAAGATGTTTAGAACAATTGTCTTTTTTCAGTTTTTTTTTAATTTGTGTCTGATTATATTATAATTAATCAGTTAATAAGGAAAAACACTATAAAAGTTACCTATTTAAAAAAATCTACATAAGCACAGAATATTTCAAATTTTTGTTAAGTGTTTATAAAATCCTAAAAAATTTAATATTTTAAATAAAAAATAATGATAATACGTATGTGTTTTATTTACTTATTAATAATTCAATAATTTACACTAGTTAGTGTAATAAAAACAATTGATTTTCATTTAAAAAAATCGGCTGTTAAAAGAGAGCGCCTCTGAGGCGCATGCGCATGTTTATCTCTTTAGTATAAAAAAAATAACGTTATCTTTCTAGGGTTAAAATAGCGCGAGTATAGGTTAAGTAGTCTGTTTATAGTTTTTTTTATTTTCTTTACGTTGCAGACCTGAAAGTAGTCGGCGACGAGGTATGGGTACTGGTGAACCAAATGCCGCGATTTGTTTTCTCTACTCTAAACACTAGTGAAGACAACTTTTTTGTACACAGGTAAAGAACTCTATTATTAAAATACTTAATATTTAGATGGTTTATTATCTAATAATAAAAATATTTACACAAGGGACTAGCTATTCAATGTTTGTCTTTGTTTGGAAAAGTCATGTTACAGAAAAAGACTCTGAATAAATGAATAATTAACTGAATAAAACTATAATTTAAGTACCTTCGTCGACCACATTTTAAGTTTTCTGCCTTAGAGAGATGACATTCCTTATGTCCAGTCTCCATGCTTGGATGGCGTAGAATTGCACACAAAAGCTACCCCTTGTCTATTTCATCAGCTATTTTAAAAAGTACCAGATAATTTAACTGAAACAAGTTTAGTTCGTTGTGAACCGTATGTCAATAAACAATCGCTAGATACATCTATTTTACTTCCTATTTAATTTATAATATTTATTTCAGGGCAAACGTAAAAAATCTCATCAAAGGAACAGTCTGTGAGCGTCGAGCCGACGACGGAACGATTGTATTCCAAGATTTTCACTAGTTACTACATAATATATTGTAAAACGAGGGTCGGCAACTTAGCAGGCATAAGCGAAAAAATAATGGACTGGTCACACTCATAAGATATCATTAATTTATTACTTAATACGAAATAGGGGGGCTCGACAATTTTTTTTTTTTTTTGTCATATTTACACCATCATCTGATATTGCTTAGGAAGGGATGAGTAAAATGTAGTAAAAAGGTGTGTTCCAGTTGCAAGGGAAAAACTAAATTTTCAACCACATTCCTGTTTCTTACGGCCCATGTTCATACGTTGAAAACATGCGATTGCAAAATTCGTTATTTCCTTGCAACTGGAATGCACCTACCTACACCTATAATCGTCTTACAGCACCGCTATAGATGAAAGGCACCTAAGATATTTTTGAATCTCTATCTAAAAGATATTCTACCATGTAGTCTGTATGCGCGCTCATCACTATTTTTTAAATAAATGTGGTCAAATTTAGTGGATGATTTTAATGCATAAATGATATGTGAGTGGAAGCCCCAAAGTGAGATCTCCGACAGAGCGAGATGGCATGCTCGGTCAGACCGAAGCCCACTGTACTAGTTTTCAGATGTCGTATATATTATACCGCCGGACTTAGAAAACTTCGATACCGCGATGCAGGATTGTGGAGCTAGTAGTACCGCTACATCACTCCCCTCCCGAAGACCGGAGGTCGAAACCTGAGTCGCCAGTGCCAGTGAGTCCCAGTGAGTCGGAACTGTGCTGCTGTTGCACGGGGTCCAGTGAGTAAGAGTGCTGCCGTACGGGCCTGCTACGGGATACTACGTGCTGAACCAGGAGAGATGTGCTCTGCTAGCTGACCGGTCGTTGTAGTGAGAGTGCCCGTGGCCGCGCTGCGTTGCGGCTAGTGGACGAAGTACCTGAAGTGGCTGAAACAGGCTGGCGTGGTGCGGAGGGGCGGGGAGTGATGATGATGAAGGAGGAGGAGGAATCCTGCATCGCGCTATCGAAGTTTTCTAAGTCCGGCGCTATATATACGATATCTGAAAACTAGTACGGTGGGCTTCGGCCTGACCGAGCATACCATCTCGCTCGGTCGGAGATCTGATCCCTTTGGGGATTCCACTTGTACTCCCACATTGGTGACCCTCGACAGAACACACCTCCTTCATCACTCCCCCCCGAAGACCCCGAAGGGTCCCTCATCGGCTTCAACGGGCACTCTCACTACACGACCGGTCAGCAAGCAGAGCACATCTCTCCTGGTTCAGCACGTAGCATCGGCCCGCACTTCAGCACTCCGACTCACTGGAGCCCGTGCAGCAGCAGCACAGTTCCGACTCACTGGGACTCACTGGCACTGGCGACTCAATCACACAAGAGGACTTAAGTTTCGACCTCCGGTCTTCGGGGGGGAGTGATGAAGCGGTACTACTAGCGCCACAATCCTGCATCGCGCTATCGAAGTTTTCTAAGTCCGGAGCTATATATACGACATCTGAAAACTAGTACAGTGGGATTCAGCCTGACCGAGCATACCATCTCGCTCGGTCGGAGATCTCCCTTTGGGGGTTCCGCATACTCCCACAATATATTATGTATAAATCATGAGACTTTCTTTTACAAAACAGTCTTATTAAAGTCAGCAGTGCAATTCTCTTAGCGACTGGTCGAGGCTGTGATCACGAATGCCACCGCCGTCACATACCGTAAAATCGAATCTTGGGGAATACCAATTTGGCCATCATCGCTATTACAGCCATTGGAATCTTGGTTGTCAGGATTTTTGTGTGTCAAGAGAATTGCACTGCAGGTATACCTCGCTTGTTGCCGACCGCTGCAATAAAGGCTTATTCTTTTTTTACACTTAAGAAACATATTGTACAACAAACAAATGTGATGTAATAATATTGTATTTCAATCATTTTACATTGGTTTTATGAAAATGCCCATTTTATTATACTCAGCCTTACACAATAAAAATTAATGACTTACAATGGATTCTCTTTTAAAATTATTTTTAGAACTTTTAAATTCAACCTGCTACATTTCTGTGTAGTTCTCAATGCTATGCCGCTGTCTGGCCATTGTCAACGCTTTCAACCGGCCATGGGGGTCAGTGATCCAGTCGTAGTCATCAGTCCGGGAAGTCACGAGCTTTGTGATTAACCATCGCATCAGTTCCATCTTGTCCACCAGGTCTTGAAGTTTTCTGTAATCGATTATTATCATCCACAATGGCAATTTTGATAATATAATTGAAATTTTTAACATTCTCTACAAAATTTTAATGTACTATTAAATTTTTTAAATTGTTTTCATTAGTAGTAGTTTTCAGAAAAAGATATGGAATGTAGCTTGGTTGGTCAGCTATCCTTCCAGTGGCTACCTTTTACTATTTCTATCCCTCTGTAGTTTTGAGAAGTATCAATATTCATTATCTTGCTTATTCAATGTTGCTAATTTTTTTGTATGATGTTATTTTTCTCCTTTTATACAATTCATGTCCATGACAAAATAATCTGCCATACTTTAAATTCTGTTATTTGTAAGTAAATAATTTTTATATTTTATATTAGGAACACACTACACTTAATAGAAGGCTCCACTACATATGTAACAAATGCCAAGTCCCAGAAAGTAACTTTATTCATCTGTAACTTATTAAAGTTACTACTTACTAGTAACTAGAAGGTATTTGTACCCAAAGAATTGCAAAAAAAAACCCAGACAAACAGTACCACCAATTGCGGGATAATAGGTTCACAGTAGGACCAATCCCTCCAATTTCCTCTGTTGCAGAGGACATAGAACAGAGGAAATTAGAAGGATTCTATACCAAAAGGCTCATATTGACTTATCACTGTGTGCCACTTGGTAAAGGTCCATATTATGTTTCTTTCTTTATGTCTCTTATGACATTTTTAAGTGGAATCTAAAACTGTGATATTTATAAATTTTTTTTTTATTTAAGAGGTTTACTAACTTGTATAATGGCCCCATAGTTACTTCTGCATTTTGTGGCAGTTGTTTTCTTTCTCTTAATTTATTACTTGTGTCATCCCATTTCTGCCTAGCCTCCAAAAGTTGTGTCTCTCTTTCTTTGAGTATGCTCTCCAGGTTATGAAGATCAGATTCCTCTTCTCTGTGCGTGTCAAGTATTTCAATAATTTTTCTGTAAATATACAAACAAGTTTATTATTTTATTTCTTAACAACAACTATCAAAAATTTACTTTTATAGAATTCCATACTTATATTAGGAATATTACAATAATGTTTTTATTTACCTCTTTGTTTCTACAATTTCTGGGTGCAGCTTGTTGTCTGGTGTCCGTATAACTTTCTTAACAATGTGAGCCTGTGTGATTGTCTTTGTAGCTTGCTGTTCAATAACCGCCCAAGTGGCGGTGTCGCCGTAACTACCCAGGGTAAGCTCTTCACTCTTCTCCATCTCCATAACTTGAGGAGTGGCTGGAAAGGTGACAAAAACTAGATATTTACATTTTCCTTTAATTTTTTTTTATAAAATAGATATATATTTATTAATATCGGCACACATGACACAGTAAAAGCTACATGCGATAATGTAAATATGTTAAAGACTTATGTTAAAATATCTATAAGATTCCAAAAAATCATTAAATGTCTGTGAGTGCGGCCGTAAGACATATTTATAATACACACTCGCTAAAGTTCTAGCCTGCAGAAGCTTGTATTTAGAGGCAAATATAGCCAGATCTTGCATCTTCTTTGCAATAATGTCTTCTATGGGTTCATTAACTTTAGCTGAGAAAAGCTCAGAGGACACCCGTCGCAAATCATTCTCGAAATCGCAACTGATCTCACCGAGAGCTTTAAATGCCGACATACTGATTTACTCTGTTAAAACACTTTTTTTAAAGAAACTTTGAAAATTTCGTGCGGTAAGATTTTACCATGCGATAAAATTAGTAAATAAACAAATACACCACATCAATGGCTCATCAGAGGCACGCAATTTAATATTATGTGAATAGAACACTATTAAATAGTAATTCCACTATTATTTGTAATTTGTAACAAGAAATAAAAACTTTTAAATAAAGTTTGTTTTGAACGGAACGATTGGATTTTTGAAATTCTCTATTTTTTAATGTCAGTTAACTTTTCAGTTGTCAAGTCAAATTCAATCAAAACTTTTTTATTGATCATGTAAGAACGACCAAGAAATTTTTTAATGGCGATTTTAATAAATATGAAGACATTTTTTACTGGTACAACAGGGTACAATCGCTGATTACATTTTAAATTCGACTAATAATAAACAAATAGATTTATCATTACAATACATTGAACATATCAACAATAATACTAACTCGCGATGCGAGCCTTCGAGATTTCGGCGCCGTATTTCGGTGCTCAAACCTTTATGGACTGAAAAAAAAAAATTACCAGCTGTTATTTGTTAGTAAGCGACAAATCACAAAATTCACAAATTATTTATTCTTTTTGATTACATTATTCATTTATTAAATTTATTTAGTCATTCTTGTATTAAATTTAATATGTTGTACTAAATGTAACATAATATAACAATTAAAGTGATAATAATGAATATATTTATTGACAGTCAATTTCCAATAATCAATAGTGAATTACCTACCGAAATTTTATTTCACATATTTTTGTTTTGCTCGCCTAAAGAGTTAGGTAATTGCAGTCGAGTATGCAAAAGATGGAAACAAATTATCGATAGCATCTTAAATACAAACCACAGATATTGGCAACAATACTGTATAAAAGATTTTGGTAAACTTGCGAAGAGTGCTTACTATAAATCGCAATGTGGTTCATCTTGGCGCAAAGTCTATCGTTCCTTGACACTCTGGCCCGCGCTACTTCGCACACAAGAATCAAGAAACGAGTTTGCAACTAGTACGAACGTTATCGACGAAATTTATGGCATTCAAGTGCTTCAAAAAGGCATAGTAGGGGTTCATAAACGAAATTTCATTGAATACTATTATATAAAAGACCTGAAACCGTTGGATGAACCCATAGTAACTGGGAACTATATAAAATACATGGAAAATGAAGATACCAGGGTATTCCAGAGTATGTACTTTCATTTGTTTGTTGTGAGGAAATATGTAACAGAGAAAGAATTTCAACATAATACTACATTCAATGATGTAAAGCTATTTAAATTAATGAACCGATTTGTGTATTTCGTGAAGCGGAATAATGACCTGTGTGTGTGTAACTTAAATGACAGTAAGTTTTCTACTTCAGTTCTGTGTACTGTCCCCAATGACCTAGTGACTATCACAGTGTGCAATACTAACCTCTATATACTGACAAAAATGTATAACATACATGTGTATGAAATGGATAAGAGAAAACTTTATATTATTGAAAATTTAAAAAATAACACCAATCCTTTTAATACATTACGTAAATATGGATTCCTGGATGAGATTGATCAAAACGCATATTATCCATGGATGAATTTCAGAGTATTTGTGCCCACTCAGCTCACAGTGGCTATAACAAACATAAAAACGTATGGTAATATTGCTTTTGTGGGCACAAAGTATGGGAATTTAAAAATATATCATATAAAATCAGATGAAGACATATCATTTTTAGAGACAAAACCAATAAAAGAGTATAATTTTAGGAAGAATAGAGAATGGTCTATGTGTGTACATCAAATAGATGTGGTAGAGGGTGAAGATCAACACACAGTTTTAGTTGCATTAGAAAATAAAGTCATTTCACTTAATTTTTCACACAATTTTAAATAAATGTTCCAAAGTGATTTAAACAGGATAAGTTATAGTTCTGTGTAAAAATTTGATTTTTTATTTATTAATTATTTATACAATTTGATGAGTCAGTGCAGGGTGGGGGAGAAAGAATATAAAAATATACAAATCTCCCCCTAAACTATGCACTAAGTAGATGATCCATGGGTGACGACGACAGGAGCAGCATTTCTGCAGACATCGTTATTAATATAAAACTGCAGTCGCCAACTTGTCAAGTAGAGTATTTAATTTTTTTTTTTTTTTTTTTCGAAAGGTTACTCACTAATGGCTCGATAGCCGATTTATCTGTATCGGACTATAACTAGCCGGGTGGCTAGTTGTTTGGCTGGGAGTAGATGGGGATGTTTAACGCCCCCTAACATCACCCGGGTGATATTCAAACCGGATTTTGGGGATAGCTACGGAAGTAGTCTATTTTTATACGGTGTGTAGGACACGTGTCCTCCCTGCTGAGGGGCCCGAACCCCGTCCTCACTCTCTGACGAGTGAGGTAGCTCACGCGCGGTAGCAAAAACTATGCACGAACGAGTTATCGCGTTAGAGAAGCTCTTTTATATTGATATTGACTTGGCTAGTGCAAGAAGGGCAAGCCCTCACCCTTCCGCGAGCGATCGGGTAGAGTATTTAAGCAACTACTCCCAAATGTCCGGCTGTGGATGTTTGGTGAAACTATGACAAAAGTGTAATATTTAGATAATTATTGTGTCTCAATTTTATACCTATAGATGATAGCTAAAATAAGCAACATTAAGTCACATGCTTTTCTTGTTTGTCCGCTAAGCAGTGACAGTGACACCCCGTGAATAGGGGGGACTGAAATTTAATTATTGTTTTAGTATTTTGAATATTGTCCATCTATATGTAAAATGTTTAGAGTGTATATTAATAAAAATACATTAATTTCCATAAATAGTTTATTTTATATCTGATATGAGTTATATACATGCCTAAATCATATTTTGTGTACTATTTATATTTAGTTTGTTTTGTTTTTGGTAGTTTTTTGAGATTTTGAAGTTTTGATTCCATATTGTTGTAATTGTTAAATGTTTGTATCTTGTTTTTGTTCTTCAAAATTAATGAGAGAGTCTCAAAAAATGTATGAGGTTTTTGGAAGTCACATGACTTGTTAAAATTCTTGGCTAATTCAATTTTCTTAGCTTTTAATGTATGTGAATCCAATTGTATGTTGTATATGTGCTGAACAAGGTAATCTGTCCTGTTTACAAATTTGGGTAAAGGTGCTGATTTCCTTCGAGTTTTTTGCTTCGAATGTTCTATAGAATTTGTATTGTTCGCTATAATGATAGGCTTTGTAATATTTTTGGTATATTTTTTGTTTTGAATATTTGCTTTTGGGATTTTTACTTCAGCCATATACTTTGCATTTGCTGCTCTTTTCGCTTGTGATTTTTCTGAGGCCTTTGATATGTTATATTCAATATGTTTTCTAACTGTTTTACTACTAGAATCTTTCATATCGGGACAATTTGATTGACTGTTCTCATTGTTTTCTTCAACATCGTCACTTTTGATTATCAACTTTTTAGCAACTTCTTCATCAATGTGCAAGTTTGAGTCGGTTTTTTCGCTGGAGCTACAAGTATTGATAGCAGTCTCCAGGAACTCTTCGATAAGTCTGTAAATTTTGGCTTCATCATACGTATTGTCCAATTCAACATCAGAATGGGTTTCAATTTTTGTGTTTTCCGTTGGATTTTCTGTTCCTTTTGTTATTATTTTATCACCAATAATTGTATTGTCTGGTGAAGCTTTTCTATGCATGAATCTTTTCTTTCTGGAAGCTACAATAGGTAGAATATTTTGCGATGCTGTCTTCCCTGGAATTGTAAATTTGGGAGTGGCCTTGCTAACAGCCGTTTTAGGATTAGCTACAGTCGTCTTGTTTATAGTAAATTTCGATTTTATGGGTACTGTCTTGTTTATCCCTAGTTGAAGTTTGACCTGCGCCGGTGGTGTCTTGTCCGCTCGATTTCTAGTTTTAGGTAGTGGGGACTTGCCTGCAGCATACATTACTGGGGTGGGTTTATTTCCAGTTTTATTCGGTTTTAACACAACTATTGGGGTGCGTCGTCGTATATTTTCGTTGTTTTTCGATTTTATAATATTTTTTCGAACATTTTTTTCGTCCGGCCACTGGGTCGCTTTTGACGATTTAGTGAGTATTATCAGCACCGACTCGATTATTGTCTTATTGCTCCCCTGTGGTACCTCTTCCATTATTTTATTTTCTATTTATATTGATGTAAAAATTGCGTAAATACCGACGAACTTTGTAACAATTTACAATGACTGCAGTGCCACCTACCGGGTCCAATTGTGAATCTAAGCCATCTTCAAATCCTCTGGAATAATAATATCTATAGACGCTTCACACCACGTCAATCTGGCCCTGTGCTAAGTATCCGAAGAACTTGTGTTACAGGTACCAGACAACGGAAATATATATTTAATACTTTTATACTATACACATATTTAAGATTTTATTATATTAATACACAAATTTAATACACATCCATGACCCAGGAACATTGAAACTTTTTGTTCCCTCGGCGGGATTCGAACTCGCAACCTCTCGGTCGAGCACCAACGCGCTCAACCACTGCGCTACGGAGGTATGTATATCGGAATAGATACAAAAAATAATTTAAATCGGTCCAGCCGTTTGCTTAAGTTCAGTGATATGTACACACGTTCTGTAGAATTAAATATATTATGTACCTATAAACAAGGAGCATCATAATTTTATGGCTATGGTAAGTATGTCGAAAATTAATAGGTACTTACTACCTACTAAGGGTACTAAGTAGGAACTATTGAACAGGGAATTTTCCTATGAAGTAAAGAGATTCATTGTTATTTTACCATTCTCTAAACATTTTTCGACGTAAACACCTCGCATTTTTATATTACAGCTCTGCGAAATTTTGCATTGTTTTTAGGCATTTACCATCTACTTTATTATTATTGATAACACTGTTCGATTTAGAATCATTGAATCGGGATTTTTATATTTATTAATCTGAGACATTTTACTCAAAATTTGACATAATTATGTGCATATTTAATTTTTATTATAATTATTGCCAGGCGTAGGAAAGTAGGCTGTACAAATGTTTACGTTGTCAAGTGGGAGTAACGTTAGTTTTAACTTTAAAAAATATCTGTGGACGCTTTACACCACGTAAATCTAGCCCTGTGCTAAGTATCCGAAGAACTTGTGTTACAGGTCCCAGACAACGGAAAAATGTTTATTGAATACATTTATACTATATGTGTAGTATAAAAGCATTTAATACATACCCATAACCCAGGAGCTTTAATTTGTTCCTTCGGCGGGACCCGCGACCTCTCGCTTAAGCATCAACACGCACAACCACTGTACTACAGAGGTCGTATAAATCTGATAATTATTTTATGCAACTCCATCTAGCGGTGAATAGCAATTACGCGCAGTTTCAACAACAATTAGTGTCGTCTAGTGCAAATAAAAATAATATTTATGTTCAAGACTAGCTTATAATTTTTAAAGCTTTATCTGATGGTCAGAAGCTATCTATAATAGTGTGGATGTAGTTCCTAGGGATGCTTTATCCACTTTATCATCTATCCGAAACGGATCATGAATAAATAACACCTATTTGCACCCGTACGCGACTGGTACCTATACATAAATATAATAGGTGTTATTGTTCTGTCAGTTTTGTAAAATCTAGTTGACTTG
The DNA here is from genome assembly GCA_905187575.2 of Celastrina argiolus. Classification (NCBI taxonomy): domain Eukaryota; kingdom Metazoa; phylum Arthropoda; class Insecta; order Lepidoptera; family Lycaenidae; genus Celastrina; species Celastrina argiolus. The sequence continues at coordinate 1,889,715 of LR994597.1, forward strand.
TTTACGCGTTGACTTTCGTTGGTTATTTTAAGCTTTTTTTATCCGCGTTTTTAACGAAAGCTAAATGGTTTTAAATTGTCATAAACTCTAAAATTATTGTAGAACGGTAATAATGAATAGCAAATCGGGAATAGAAAAGTGCAAAGACTTAAAAGAGTCTCTAGCAATGGAAGATAAGAATAGTGATGTGAGAAGTGATGCTGGTGAACCTGGGAAAATAGATGTGCGTGGAGATATCGACATAAAGACGAACAACAACGCACGAAAATTGCAGGGAACTTCCAATGAATCTGATCGTGGTGATACAGCAGCCGATACGAAAAGGGACGGCAAGAAAAGTGATAAACACAAAGTAAAGGATTCTGAAAATTGTACATCAGCTACAACTAACGAAAGTCCTATAAAGAAAGCAGAAGTAGATGTTAATAAAATACAAACAAGTGCTACAGACAACAGCAATTTACACGAGGCAAAATATAACAAAATTATGGCAAGCATTAATAAAATCATACAAGAAAATATTCATTTAATAAATACGAAAGCAATACCAACTAATCCTAAAAGAGTAGTCGCTTTAGGAAATAAAGAAACTGGTGTAAGTCATCTCGATGTAAAGGAATCAAAATTCAAACGACCCGAAAGTACCGATAACGAAAGAGAAATTGCTAAAAAAGAATACAAGGCGCCTGCTAGCGTTAGCAGGAAAATGACTAACACAAAATCATCAAATTCTACACCTCGCGATGTATCAAAGACTGTAAACGATGTGAAAAACAAATCACTTGTGATTAAAATCCCGAAACACATTAGCAGTTGTAAATTAAAAGGTAGGTTAATAATAATAAGTTGTAGTAGTTTAGTAAAGCGAAATAATATGCTACTTGAAATGTAGAAATTATTATTGGAACTCGATTTGTCAATTTATAAATTACTAAAAATGGAATCAAAATGTTAAATCAAAATATATTTTCAGAGAAATCAAAGATGTCAAATGAATTAAACAATATAGATCCAGAAAGTCCACAATCAAAATTAAATTATATTCAACCAAGAAATGCAAGCGAAAATTGCGGATTAAAAACGCATACAAGAGATGTTTTAAGTCATAAAAATAAAAGCTACTGGGCTACGAAAATTCAGACCGCCCCAAAAGATCTTTCCAAAAAATCCAGAACACTAACAAACACTGATTTTAAAACAGAAACATCGAAAACCGACGATTTTTACATGAAAAATCCAACTTTACATAGCACAAAAGGAAAACATTTGAAGAAGAAACATAACAAAAAAGTAAAGACTCCAAATAAAAGTTCACTAACGAAATTACTGACGCCGATGGTGGCAGATGAGCACACTAAATTGTATTATGAAGCCTGGGTCAATAATGTAGTAACAGTTTCAGCACAGGAGGAGCAGCCTTTCAAAGATAGAATACAGAGACTTCCAAGCGAACCTGTCAAGATTCCGGAAACCCTAGTTTCCAGAGCTCCCGTAGATTACACAGACAAGAGGTTCACGGGAACCATCAAGGTCAAATATGGAAAGAACTTAAAATAATACTGCGCGCTTCGTTTACAAATTAAAGTTGATTGATGTTTGTTGTTTTCATAAATTATTATTTATACCCTTATCATTCTTCATAAACTGAATTAAAATTAAAAAAAAAACCCTAACAAACGACCTGATGGCCTTGAAGACCTGAACCGACTTCCACCAAACATATAGCTTAAAGGTCACAGCACACATATCAACTCGGAAAGGGATCGTCACCGTATCGCCTCACAATCCTTCGTCCGTCCGAGGCGAGGCGATTACGTTACGATTCCAATTAGTGTGCGTTGCAGTAGGGAGTTTCATACAAACAATACTGAACGGCTCGAGGCGATACGGTTGCGATCCCATTCCGAGTTGATATGTGTGCTGTGACCTTAACTTTCGACTGATATACCTTTCAAAAAAAAAATTTATTAAATTCGGATCATCCGTTTGGGAGCTACGATGCCACAGGACACATGCACATTTACACACACATGTCAAAGTGTCAAACACCCCATCGTTTTTACGCCAGAGTTCAAAATACCCCCTCGCACTATTTTCAAAAAGTATTTTATAAACAGTAGGTATACGGTTTTCCTATTCTCGCTATTATTGAGCGCTTTTCTGAGTAATTTTTCTTCATAATTGGATATTTAGCTATTGTATCTTGGTGAGAAGTTACGCTCAATTGAAGACCGATATAGGGTAAGTTCGCCTGTTCGCGTCCATCGCCCTATTCGCGTCCATTTTGCGGAGCGCCCTATAAAAATCCTCTAAAATAAGTCAACTAACACACTTATCAAACGAAAAGTCATTACCGATTATACCTAAATGTATAAGTGACACGCACGCATATATAAAAGTTCTGTGCGTCAAACCAATCAATTTAAAAAAATATGTCAATCTCGGACGTTCAATTAGGAAGCGCATATGCGCGGATTTTTAGATAAAAAATAGTGTGCAGAGGCGCGTTCGATAGTAAGTTTTTTAATGTTTTATGTGAATTTTTGGATACATAACAGTTTCTACACGTTTGTAGTGAAACAAGGAATAATATTACTTATGAATTTGCTTATGTTTTTTATATTTAACTAATAAAATAAGGTGGACGCGAATTACTACATCGAATTTTACAAAACTTCCACTTTGCGTCCGCATTGGACGCAAACTATACCGATATTGGATATAAATAAACCATATTGCGTCCACTATTTTTTAAACAATTGCTTGTAAAAATAATTTGAAAATAAACAATATGTTTATTATTATATCTAATTATAAATTTTTTTTACTAAGACGACGGGTTTTTAATTCTATGACGAGTGAAATGTTCTGTTAAATGTGACGACATATTAAATTCAGATGTAGAAGACGATGATAAGAAAACATAGGCTCTGACCTATTAGATAGTGACAACTAAAATGCACGCAATTTGTTTTGGCCAAAGACAGTCATTTGAATGTGACCAGTGTTATTAGTTAAAATTCTAACGCCCGGTTTCTGAAAGGCTGATCAAATTGATCAATTGATCAAATCAGCTAATCTGAACGCTGATTGGTGAACATCACTTCGCAGTCACTGTTTTCACCAATGAGCGTTCAGATTATCTGATTTGATCAATTGATCAATTTGATCAGCCTTTCAGAAACCGGGTGTAAGGCTATAATATATATATATATTATAAACATATATGCTTAATACTTGCTATGTTTATAATATGATATATTATAAACATACCTATATCATATTATAAACATAGCAAGGTATCAGATACCTTGCTATGTTTATAATATGATAATTTATGTATTCAATAATTCTTTTAGTTATATAATTAGACAAATATTTTGCAATAATTATAATCATTACCTTGTAATTTTAGTGTAAAGTTTGTATACAGAACTGATTACTGTTCATCTTTGAAGTTGCAATCAATACCTACTTGCCTATAATTACTTAATTTTAAAGCTAAACCAATATTAAGAAGAATTATTTTTTTATAGTAAGTAATTTATCTAATTACTTATAATAATTTTGATTTTTTAATATTAAAATATTCTTATATATAGAAATTGTTAAAATACAATCGTTCTTTACAAATTCTTAAATATATCATCCTTTTTTAAAAATTAAAGGGGTGATATCCTTTTTTAAGCTGCTGGACGCAAACTGGTCCACGGGTGGACGCAAATTGGATTTTGTGGACGCAAACTGGGTAAAACGCCTAATTCCGAAATTTATCTATTTTAAAAGAAAACACAAGATGTTTCGAACAAAATTGAAAGTTTATCTTAAAATAGACTATTTATCGAATACATTACACAAATTTTTCATAGAAATTAGTGCTGGAGCTTTTTTATAATCGCCGTCAAACCTGCCAACTGCACTAAATGGACGCGAACTGGCGAAACAACCCTAGTAAGCCTGTATCGGTCTTCATATACAATTTGAATGAGGTCTCTAGATCGGTTAATAGACGTGTAAGGACGTAGTTTTTATAAAACATCGAATAACTTTTAAACGGTATAAAATTATTTATTTTTATTGCCAAGCAAATACAAGCAAATTTAGGAAAAGCCGTGTGCCAAAAATTGTTGAACTGCACCCAGTCGTTTTCGAGATTTAAGAAATCGTCAAACGTTACTCGCATAACCATCCTATGAAAATAAAACATGGTCTATAGAAAAAATCATTTAATCATGTCAAGTTTGTCCTTATCTCTAAATTAACAATAGTTTGGAATGAAACAAGAAAGAATACCCCTAACCATAACTTATGCTAAATTGGTAGTTGCAATAGTTTTAAGTTTGTACATATACTACAATAATAGCAGATACTTCAACCATGGTCGAAATACAGTTTAAAAAAAAGAAATTTACAATCCGTTTATATCTTAAATTAAAATATAAACGCAAAGAAAGAGACAATATCACACAATAATGATTCTTATATATAGCTTATATATTATTAAAGAAATACAATGATACAATAATATTCTTTACGTTTAGAATAAATTTACATTCGAACAGAGTATTTTGCTAAAAGCAAATCCGCTCTTATTTTTGTTTTTGCTGTGTACTACTTCAAATAGGACCTCAAACCTGCCATATAAGTAGGTACCCCCTTTTGTAGCAAAGATAAATTTTTAAAATATTTATAAAATAATACTTTTCCAAAGTAATTGTTGTTTTTACTGATAACCGCGCATACCCCTTGATGCAATTAAACGTACCTCTGTCAGAGGCGACAATGAAATCCTAGGATCTCCAAACAATGGAAATTATTTGGGTTGTGTGGAATTATTGAGTGAATTTGATCCATTTCTTGCAGATCACTTAAAAAAATTTGGGAATCCTGGAAAGGGTAACATTTCTTATTTATCAGCAAATATCTGTAATGAGTTTATTGAAGTAATGGGAAAACAGGTTCTAAAAAAAATTATAAATGAAGTTAGATTTACCTAACAGCAAAATATTTTTCCATTAGCGTTGACAGTACGCCCGATCTGTCTCATATTGACCAACTAACTTTCATCATTCGATACGTAAAAGACTGTGTTCCTGTTGAAAGGTTTTTGAAATTTATACCAATTAAATAGCATAAATCTAAGTATTTAGCGGAGACCATCTTAAATTTTTAGATACATGATATTCCCATAAAAGATTGCAGAGGACAAAGCTACGACAATGCTTCAAATATGTCGGGAATGTATAGTGGTCTACAAACAAGAATCAAGGAAAAATGTGAATTTGCCACCTTTATACCATGTGCGGGACATTCACTAAACTTGGTAGGTGTCAATGCTGCTGGGCAGTGTTGCCACCTTAGAGGTTTTCACACCAGAACTGGTGCTTTTTCAAGGCTGTTGGTGGTATTTTTTTATTGAATAGCGTTTTTAATTTTTTTTAGTGGTATTTAGCGGTTTTTCAATATGGAATCTGGTAACACTTTTTTGAAAGGGAAATCCCCTACAGTTACTGATTTTCATATTATGTAGAACATGCTTACTTTATGATCGGGGAATCCCTAGGCAGACTCGTAAGTTGATGTTTGGTTTTAGCTGTCATTCTATTCTATGTTCTCAATATAAATTGTGTGTGTTGTGTTGTTGAAAAGCATGTTTGATAGAGTTGTGTTTTAATAACATTTAATAATGGAAGTTCCACTCAAGAAAAAACAATACGCACAAAAGTATAGAAAAGAATGGGAATCACTAAATGAATTCCAAACCTGGCTTAAGCCTTTACCTGGTGATGATACTAAAGCGTTTTGCACTTTTTGTAAAGTAGAATTAGTAGCAAAATTAGGTAGACTTGAGAAGACATACTGAAACAAAAAACACAAACAAAAAATGCAAATTATATCGGGCAATCAAACGATAAAATTCACGCCTGCTGAAACGATTTCAAACCCAAACTCTCGCAAAGCTGAAGGAATGCTCGCTCTTTACATTTCAGAACACAGTTCAGTTTCCTGTATTGATCATCTAACAGATTTAGTAAAATCAGCTTTCCCTGATTCCAAAATAACGAATGACTTAAAAATGCATCGTACTAAGTGCACTGAAGTTATTAAAAACGTCTTGGCGCTACACTTCGTTGAAGAGCTAATAAAGGACATAGGACAGCAAAAATACAGTCTCATCATTGACGAATCAACTGACATCAGTACGAGCAAGCAACTTGGTATTGTAATCAGGTATTTCAGTCGAAAACTAAAAAAAATTGTTTCTTCGTTTCTGGCCCTAGAACCACTTGAAACCTGCGATGCAGTAGGAATCGTAGGATCCCTTATTTCTTGCTTACAAAAATATGGACTAGATAAAAATAAAATGGTTGGATTGGGAACAGACAATGCGTCCGTAATGATTGTCATTAATAAAGGAGTGTACAGAATTCTAAAAAATGATATACCAAATTTAATTCTAATCAGATGCACTTGCCACTCTTCACAACTTGCAGTGTCACATGCGTCAGAAAAAACGCTACCCAGAAATATTGAATACTTAATTAAGAGAAACCTACAATTGGTTTGCCCATTTTGCAAAACGTAAAAATGAATATCGTGAAATTTACGAAACTATAAATTGCGGTGAAGCACCTTTGAATATTTTGCAGATATGTGATACACGCTGGTTGTCCATAGAACCAGCAGTCCAAAGAATTCTGGCACAGTGGAAAGAACTGACTTTGCATTTTGGTCTTGTGAGAGATCGATGCTACACTGCAGATCTATTATATTCTATGTACACACGAATCTAATTATTTGTATATGTTATATTTGAGAAGTATACTAAATGATGTGCAGATCGCTGTGAAAACCTTTGAAAGTGAAAGTGCCAATCCCCTTAAATTATTAAATGTGCTGATTACACTATTACGCTCAGTTTGCAACAGGATACTGTTAACGAATTCAGCTGTCAAAGATAAGGATTTTTTAAACATTGACATCGACCGAAACCTTAATCCAGTCCCATATATGTCTTGCGTTGAGTGCTACAGAACGGTCGCGCTCCGCATTACACTATAGAAGCAAAATTTAATTGTTTGCGAGTCGCGCGGCTGTGTGCCGCTGCATGTCACCATGGCGCTTGTGGCCAACGAGTTGCTGGCGTTTATCCAGCACGCCATAGACACCATGGACGAGCTCAGCATCATGCAGATCTGCAAATCTTCTTTCACCAGCGAGGAGATTTGCAGTGGTAAGCAGTTGCTGTACGATACGCTCGGCCAGAGCGCGAACATGCCATCGCGACGGAGAGATGGAACAGAGAGAAGCGTGCAGGATATTATCTCCCTGCTGAAGCAGACGGATCCAGACGACGTGCCGGCCTTTGTGGCGAAAGATCTCCACAAGCTGCCGGTGGTGACGATGGACCACGTCGACGTCTCCAGCCTGTTGAAGAACTTCAACAGTATGAAGGCAGAGCTGGACGAGATGCGGGGTAGATTGGATGCATCGGAATCTACCATCAGTGACTTACGTAGTGAATTATTACAATTAAAATATAATAATTCATTAAGTGGGTCACCCGATCATTCAACTGCCTACGTCAACACACGTCGTGGTGGCGCGCGCGCCGACACATCGTTTTGCGTGTCAGCAGAATCTGATGCGTCGGCAACCGCCGCCGCCTCCGCCCGCCTTCCCCTCCGGGTCGCGCAGTCGCCGAGTGAACAAGCAACTCAGCAAAAAAGTTATGCGAGTATCGCCGCTCACCCCGCACCTCACCCGCGGGCGAAGACAAAGGGGAAGAAAGAGAGCCGCAAGGCTACAGAAAGCCGCAAGGCTCAGCCACCGCAACCTGGCAAGGACGAGAGCAGGAGGTGCGATGAGGAGGGCTTCATACTGGTGGAGAGAAGGAAGAAGAAGCCCGCCGTCCGCAACCATCGCGGCACCGCACCCTGTGGACCCGAGCAGCGCCTGCGGTGTGAAGTGCGCTCCACGCCGCTGTACGTGTCTCGCCTGCACTGGTCCATGGAGGTTAAGGGCGTCGTGGACTACATCCGGAAGAAGACGTCCCTCCCCTTGAGGGTTGAGCGTCTGGAGTCTCGCCACAAGGTCAACTTCAGTTCCTTTGTGGTGAGAGTACCGACGCATCTTCTATCGACCTTTGAGGCGGAGGAGTTCTGGCCGACGGGTGTGGTCTACCGGAAGTTCCGGGGGAGACTCCGGAATGCGCGACCCAGAGGGGAAGGCGGGCGGAGGCGGCGGCGGTTGCCGAGTGAACAAGCAACTCAGAAAAAAAGTTTTGCGAGTATCGCCGCTCACCCCGCACCTCACCCGCGGGCGAAGACAAAGGGGAAGAAAGAGAGCCGCAAGGCTACAGAAAGCCGCAAGGCTCAGCCACCGCAACCTGGCAAGGACGAGAGCAGGAGGTGCGATGAGGAGGGCTTCATACTGGTGGAGAGAAGGAAGAAGAAGCCCGCCGTCCGCAACCATCGCGGCACCGCACCCTGTGGACCCGAGCAGCGCCTGCGGTGTGAAGTGCGCTCCACGCCGCTGTACGTGTCTCGCCTGCACTGGTCCATGGAGGTTAAGGACGTCGTGGACTACATCCGGAAGAAGACGTCCCTCCCCTTGAGGGTTGAGCGTCTGGAGTCTCGCCACAAGGTCAACTTCAGTTCCATTGTGGTGAGAGTACCGACGCATCTTCTATCGACCTTTGAGGCGGAGGAGTTCTGGCCGACGGGTGTGGTCTACCGGAAGTTCCGGGGGAGACTCCGGAATGAAGCGCGCTACACGTCGCCGTCAACACGTGTAGTGTAGTTTTTTAAGTATTTTAAATATTATGTATGTTAGTCTTTAAGGAATTTATAATATGGGCCTATGCAGCCTGCAATAAATGATATTTAATTTTAATTTAATATATGGGATACCTTTTTGAATCGGAGAGTCAAAGAACATTATTAGCAACGGATGCTATATCAGCCATAAAACGCCGATGTATTGAATTAAATGTGAAGCTAGCTAAGGAAATTCAACAAAGACTGCCGACCAATTATACTGTGCTACTTGAGTTGATGTCAAGATTGGCGCCAGAGACGATTCTACGCCAGGGTAAGGACAACTCCATTTCAGAACTAGCTAAAGAACTTGGCTATAATGCTAGTGACATTGATAAGATATTGAATCAGTGGCACAACATTTGTTTTGTCCAGTGGAAAAATACAAACGATGTAATAAAATTTTGGAATGAGGTAGATGAGTACAGAAACGCAGCTGGAATAAATGACTTTGGAGAACTAGTTGATCTTGCTATATCTTCGTTAACATTACCTCATTCAAATGCGGGTATCGAAAGAATTTTCAGTGTCATGAACATCGTAAAAACCAAACTACGGAACAGGATGGCTAGGCCACTTCTAAATGCCATAATTTTTATCAGAAATAGACTAAAAGTTATTGATGTTAAATGTTGCAATTACAAAATACCAAGCGATGTCATTGCAGCAATTTGAAAAAACACAAAGTACTCGTACAAAAATCAACTTCAACCAGCAACATCTTCTGCATCGGCATCGACGTCATCGACAGCAGTGTCTGTGAATTATGATGATGAAGTTATAGAAGATATAACATTTGATCTTGATTTTTAATATTCCACTTTTTTTATTGTTTATCGAAATACCTACTTAGTCTACTGATTGCACTGGTTTTATTTCACTGTTTTTTTAATAAGAAATATAATGTTTATGTTTGGTAAATTGTGTGGTAAAAAAATAAACATATTAAAAAAATACTTAATTCTGTTTAATTAGGTAATAAAAACAACTACTACTTTCTTTTAGTATCTCATTCATATTATTAGTACTACTTTTTTTAGCATCTCATACACGTTGGCTCGTATTTAATTTCAACCAGGTTTTCTTTAGTATCAGATTTTAAAATGCAATAATTTAGCGGAATTTGGTGTTTTTTTTAATTCAAATTTTGTTTAATCTGGCGACTTTTTACTGATCAGTTAGCGCTTTTAAAAAATTAAAGGTGGCAACAATGCTGCTGGGTGTGTACCGGAGGCATCACAGTTTTTTGAAGTAGTTCAGAAAGTGTACAACTTTTTTTCGGGCTCTACCCACAGATGGAATATGTTAACAGAACATTTAGGTTCAAAACAAGTTGTTAAAAGTCTTTCACAAACCAGATGGTCAGCCTGAGCTGATGCAGTAAGCGCTTTGCATGGGGGTTATAAACGAATAATAGAAGCTTTAATCACCATCGCAAACGATACTGAACAGGCACGAGAAACTAGAGACGAAAGAAAGAGTCTGTCTGTCTAGAAAAATGGGAAATCTAGAATTTATTATACTGACGGAAATCTGGAGTATATTAGAAAGATTAAACAAAACAAGTAATTATCTTCAGAAAGAAACAATAACACTGGACGTTGCAACCAATTTGTTCACTTCACTTTATGATTTTATTACTAACCTCAGGGATAAATTTGATAACTTCGAATCATCTGCCAAAGAAAAGAACCCAGAATCTGACTACAAGGATCTATCTCAAAGAACAAGACGTAGAAGCTCTCGGCAGAGTTTTTGATGGCTCTGCGCCATCAGTCCAATTGAATGGAAAAGAGCGATTCAACGTAGAAACCTTTCTCCCAATAATCGAAGCCTTGAGTGTTCATCTAAAACAGCGACTAAGTTCATATGAGACCGTTAGTCAACGTTTTAGTTTATTTTTTCGGCGGTTGTCGTAAAAGAATACAAGCACGACACTACAGGTCAAGCGTCGAAACCTGAGAGCAGGCGTACCCAAGCCGCTAACATGTCGGCGGGTAACACCCGCGGGCTGTGTCGGCGGCCCGGCGGACTCAGTGTGTATTGCTTTAAAAAACATTAATTGGAATGGTGCAAAGCACACGCCTAACACAAGATCGGTCAGAAAAAATCGGCCCGATGACCGATAGTCCTACAAATGGTAGACCCTTAAGATTTTTGTGCTGTTATGTAGGACAGCAGTTATTTTCTTTGCCAGAGGACAAAGAAAATAAGAAAATTAGAATGTAGGAAACATTATGCCAGTGAACTTATGTTTCTCTCAGAAAGTTTTAAATAAAAAAAATGTTTTTTGCCGTCAAGGGAATAAAGGGCTTAAGAAAACATAACAACTAGTATGTTACTTAAATGGTATAATAATTATTCCATCTAAAAACGAGAATGTGAAAAAATATGGTGATAGATCGCGCCATTCCTTAAAATGTATCAGTATCAGAAACACAGAAATGAATAAACATAATTAACTGCCTCGCAAACACGGAGGTAAATATATGACCGACACTTTAAAAACGGTGAAACGTTCCGACGTTCTGGAAATGTCTGTATCAGAAATACACAGAATTAAATCGTACAAAAATCATGTATCCAATACTGATGCAAGTTATATAATTACATACACAACGAGGCTTAAAAAAAGGTGAATCTTTTGACGTTCTGCAAATGTCTGTATCAGAAATACACAAAAGCAACTGTCTCGAAAGACGAAGGCATACACCTACTGTATATAAATTCCCGATGGAAATGAAAATAAATACCAAAAATAAATTAAAAAAAATATTGAATATGGTATGGGAAAAACACCAAATAACGCGACGCTCAAACTCTGTGCCAATGTAAATTAAACCCATCCCAATCCCACACAATGGAGGAAACTCTAAAGTAGTAAAACCACAGAAAAAGTAGACAGGAATAAAGTTTAATTAAAGCGAAATTAAAGATTCACACCCGGATCCTATGTTACTAATCAGACAAGTACCAGATCGCGATGGTAAGCGGATACTACCGCTCATGTATACGCCGCAAGCCTGAGTTCGTTACTCCTCTGGTTCCCATTACAATAATACTACTCAAGTCGCGATAAGTTTACCGTGAATCGTCAGTACAAATTTCAAAATGGCATACTTTAGTATGTATACAAGGTGTATAATAAAATTTGTGATAATACTTTAGTGTGTGTATGTGCCTCATATGTAGAGTTTTGAAAGTACTAGCGCTGACACTTCCATTGACTTTCATGTCTGTATGAGAAATGCCCCAACATCATAAATTTGTCCATACTATAATTTTAATAAAAGTACACCTTTTAGCGCTGGTACTTTCACAGTAAACTCTATATACCCACACACACCCTAAAGTATTATCACTTATTAATATTATAAGGCTATAATATATAGAATGTTATTAAAAAATATATAACAAGTCATAACAAATACAAAAGTGTTCAGATACAATTCAACAAATTTGTAAACAAAAAACATAAGTACACAAGTATAATCCCCGCAAATTGCTAATGCGCCTGGCCGCCATTTTGATGACGTAATATCGTGAGTCGTGACATTGAACACTCAGTACCGTTAGCAACACCGGCCGGCAAGTACGCGTATCGAGTTGTGAATTGTGACAACGCACATTTTTATGGTTATTTTTTCTTGTTACCTTGCTTTGTTTGCTGCTATTTTTGTAAAGTTTTGTAATGTTAGAGTTAAAATGTTGTCGGTAAAACGTGCTTGTGAAATTGTTATTAAAGTGGACGATTATTTTGAAAAAGAGAAGGAGGAATCTAAGGTACTACTTCAAAATATAACTCGATCCCTCAAAAATGCATCTGACACTAGTGATGACGTAGTTATGCCGAAGTCAATTCTAGTTGAAATTTCAAAACATTTACAACATACAACCAAGGTCACACAGCGTGTATTGAGCGCTACAGGGATAGCAAAAAATACAGTGGCAAAATTAAGGCGCGAAAAAAAAATTGCTACGGCTAGCGGCAGTAAAATTAAAACGCCAATTAAAAAAAAGGGGGCAAAAAAGAGTTTTTGGACGGATTTGCGCTATCAGCATTGAGAAATATTATTACTTCTATGTACACAGTCCGCAAAGAAATACCCACTATGCGCAAAATTATGGCTGCTGCTAGACAAGATTTAGATTATAGAGGAAGTGAGACTACATTACGTAAAATAATGAAAAGCAGTCTAGGGTATCGATTTAAAAAATGTAGCCAAAAGAGATTAGTGTTGATTGAAAGACCCAATATTCAAGCTTGGAGGGCTAAGTATTTACGCCGCATGAAAGAAAATGATTCACTTGGTGCTGACAAAAAACAAGTATTTTATTTAGATGAGACCTGGATCCACGCCCACTACACTGTCAAAAGCTGTTGGCAGTCTGCTACGGATGTAGGAGTGAGAAAGAACGATAGCCCTGGTCGCCGCTGGATAATCGTTCACGCTGGGAGTGAGTCAGGATTTGTGGATAACGCACTTTTAATGTTTAAAGCAAATACAAAAACCGGTGATTATCACGATCAAATGAATGATGAAAATTTTACAAAATGGTTACAAGAAAAACTAATGCTAACATACCCCCTAACAGTATTATTGTGATGGACAATGCCCCCTACCACAGTAAAGAGGACGATAGAACTCCCAACATGAGAGCAAGAAAACAAGAGATGGTTGAGTGGCTCCAAGCTCGTAATATTGAGTTTCCCGAACACTACACGAAACCGGAATTGTATTTGTTAATAAAAAACCACAAACCGCCGAACAAATATATCGTAGATAAATTAATTACTGACCATGGCCACGAAATAGTAAGACTGCCACCCTATAACTGCGACCTTACTCCCATTGAGTATATATGGCACCTCGTAAAACAAAGAGTTTCTGACAAGAATGTAGAACAGTTGGAGAGTAAGGTAGAGAAATTAACTTTGGAGGCTTTGCAGTCAATTACTCCTGATGATTGGAAAAAGGAGTTAAATCATGTGAAGAGACTTGAAGAACAATACTGGCGTAAAGATAGATTAGTAGACGAATTATTCATTATCAACACTGGAGATGATAGTGAATCAGAGACAACAGACTCACAAACCGATTCTGAATCTGATTTAGATTATATGAGTGGAGTTGAAGAGTTAGGTTAGGTTAGATTTAAAAAATGTGCCAATAAACGTTGAAAATTATTGAAACATTTGGTTTAATTTTTAAAAGTTCCATACAATTATTATATATAGGGTGTCTCAGTAAGAGTGCACTTTTTAACGTAGGTGCCGGTCGGTCTGATCATTTGGCGAAGTTTGTTTGCGGTTTCAGCGTAACTTTCCCTAGTTTTGTAATGAGTTTTCACAATCATAACGCATTTTTCTTTTGAAAAGCGTTCCATTTTTAATATTCAGAATAAGAGCTGCCACCAAGTTACCAAAAAATATATATCCAAATTTAAAAGTGCATTCTTACTGAGACAGCCTTTATTTAACCCGATCTTATTGAAGATCATAAATAATTTAAAAAAATATAATTTATATAAAATTAACTACCTATTAGAATTTTTTGTTAGCTGTACTTGTTGCGGGTGACGTCACGTGGGTGTTAATTAGACAAGGTTCCAGCGCATTAGCAACTTGCGGGGATTATACATTGCAACATTTAATTGCAACATTTAATTGCAACATTTAAATGCAACATACATTATAGAAGATGCATGTTGTTTGATAATATCCACTTTGTAATTATTCTTTTTATATGATTTTTAATTTTACTACAAATATTTCCATGCTCTATGGGCAGAAATTGTAACCACTGTGTGTCAACTATTGTAACAACCATGTAACCAATTTCTGGAAACAAAGAATTGAATTGAAAACCTATTTGCCGTGCCGTCAAGAACGAACACATTAACTTGGACAACCTTTAAGCCATAGAATATTTTAAATTTGTTTTTCACCATAATCGTATCATTTACAAATGCTAATACTTAAAACATATCTCAAGAATTACGTTAATTTTTATCACTAATTTATGTTGCACATGTATATGGAGACAGTTGTAATTACAGCCCCATAGCTTGTAGCAGCTCCGGCGCGTCCACGTTGTATATGCCCTGGGCGAGGGGCTCCACGCGCGACACCCGCAGCGAGCCCTGACCGCGCTCGTCCAGCTTCAGGTGAGCGCGCGCCGCCTGCAGCTGCTCCGGGGTGGGGTCCTTGGGGAAACCTGGACGAAACAAATTCCTTATTAAGAGGAAGCATCACACAGTAATGATAAACAAATTACTTGCACTTATTCCACTATATTAGATCATTAACAGATTTATAAAAATACACGACCGATTTCGACTAAGTCATCATCAGGTGTGTAGTGGAAAAAGTGCAAGTAATTTGTGTATCATTACTGCGTAACATGTATTTCCATCAAGAACCTACAGTACATTCAATAACATAGTAAACATCACGGTTGAGGGAAATACAAAATAGGTATTTATAAAATCTATTGCTGTCTCGCAGTCCCTTAGCTAGTCAGCACTAGCGCGATAGAGACTGCAGCTCGAACTGAAATTACATGCCAAATCGCGATCATTTAGCGTAGCTTATGTCAAATCCCATACATTTTGTTATCGAACTTTGTAAGCGATAATAATTAGCGATGGCATCTGGAATCATCCCCCTGATCATGTTGCTGGCGATCTAAGTCGCGCGGCGACGTTGCCAAACACGTTGAGCGTCCCGTGTTGCTCGTCAATTGATGCCTAGTGGATACGTGGCTTGATGTGTCGTACCTCTGACTTCGACGAGCGTGGCGAGCGCGGGCAGGCGCATGAACTCGGGCAGCATCTTGCGCAGCAGCGGCACGGGCACGCTGCACAGCCCGCCGCCGTCCAGCGGACTCACGCAGACCGCGCCGCCGCCCGCGCCGCCCGCCTGCTCGCACAGTGCGCTGCGGATCCACTGGCCGCCTGGAAAATCACGCTAAAATTAGAAAGGCGAAAGTAAGGCCGTGTTTCACCAAGCAATGTTAAAGTTAACGCCATGTTAAATATCATGTTGTCCCTCTCGTATTTCCTGTCAATGAATGAGATGGCATGGTATTTTAACATGGCGTTAACTTTAACATTGCTTGGTGAAACACGGCCTATGTATAGTAACGTCCGAGATAAATTTAATCCATAAACAAAGCCGTCTATGACACAACCATAGATTAGTCAGTGATTCCAATTGGCTAATATTAATGCAATGATTATTGTTGAGTACATGAATCCGTAGACTATAGACTTTATTCTACAGTGTCAAAATAGCGTATTTTTACTGTGAAGGTTTTTCATTTGATGTTTAAATATGTTAATTATTGTTTAATTGCTATAACATGTATTGGATAATGAAGTGTGATCCTTTAATATACCGATGAAAGTGTTGATAAGTGTGAACAATTAGTGAATGTGTGAAAATTTCGATGTTTTCGGTTTGTTTACCTTTAGGTTAAATTTATCAGAGATTAACTATATATATATGATATCTAGAGGAACAGAAAGTGATCAAATAATTAAAATTTATCAAGCTAGGTAAAGTGATGTATCTTAACCAAAAAAGTAGAAAGAAGAATTAATACCTTAACCAAATTGGGAAATTAAATAACCTTTTATCTATGTACATTGCATAGTGTAATATTTAGAATATAAGAATATAGAGCTTACTTATCGGCGATTTGGCGATGCAGATTTCCTCAACTCTGGGCAGGTAGGGCGCGCTTCCGAGTTTGCTGTTACAGTATTCCTCCATCTGAAAATGTATTGAAGTTGAGCCAATTGCTAATTATACTAAATAGTGAGTAACAGGACAGAGATCCCACATCGATCATGGCGTCATGATAGCCTCGCCCGCGGCCGGCAGTTTCAGCCACTATGGCGCATACACACACGCTCACCTGCTCACTGTGGTCAGACTGACAGGGATCCCATGTCGATCATGGTGGCGTCCAGGATGGCCACCTCACCCGCGGCCAGCAGCTCTAGCCACTATGACGTCACAGGTGCGTCCGTGACGCACGCACGCTCACCTGCTCACTGAGGTCGGACAGCGCGCGCAGCACGAGGGCCGTGCGCGGGGGGCAGACTGACAGCGATCCCATGTCGATCATGGTGGCGTCCAGGATGTCCACCTCGCCCGCGGCCAGCAGCTCTAGCCACTATGACGTCACAGGTGCGTCCGTGACGCACGCACGCTCACCTGCTCACTGAGGTCGGACAGCGCGCGCAGCACGAGGGCCGTGCGCGGGGGGCAGACTGACAGCGATCCCATGTCGATCATGGTGGCGTCCAGGATGTCCACCTCGCCCGCAGTAGGCAGCTTCATGTACTCGACCTCACTGATCATGATGGGCGGGAGCTCTGCAGCATAGAACTTGGCGTTATTATACTAGAACTTCTAAATTAATCAAATCAAAGTGGTAATTACATGTTTCACTTGATAGGATAACAAAGGACGGTAATTTAAAAAACCCGACACCTCTAAGGTAAGCCGTTCAGCAGGCTCACTCCCGACACAATCGAGAATCGAATCAGTTCGATCTCAACGGCTTTTGGTGTTTTGTTTGGTGGATTACATTGAAACTAAGCAGGATAAAGAAAAACGTTAGATCGTAACTTT
The DNA here is from genome assembly GCA_905187575.2 of Celastrina argiolus. Lineage (NCBI taxonomy): Eukaryota > Metazoa > Arthropoda > Insecta > Lepidoptera > Lycaenidae > Celastrina > Celastrina argiolus. Next base: position 1,907,178 of record LR994597.1, read on the forward strand.
TTCTACTCCCGGCCATATCCATCGACTAAGAATCAAAATAAACAAACGTCAAATTATTCGGGAGTACTCGGCACTGTCGAATATGAATCAAAATCAAATCTGTTTGGAGTGTAAGGCACCAGGGCCCTTACCCAAGATGCCATCGCTTAGTTACGTAAAGTTCTGTAGATACGTTATCTGTTTTGAGATAACGACATTGATTTCGTACCTAACATGCACTAAGATTGCGCTTCGTCTTGGCGTAATTTTTAAAACGTTTTGTCTCTGGTTCCGGCGCCATATAACGTAATTTTTGCTGTCAAGTGTCAACTGTGTCAACTGTCAAATCCGTCACTAGACTATCATGTTACAAGACAACAAACTACCATGTGCCAGTGTTGCCAACCTAGGAGTTTTTCCCCTAAATTCGGTGGCAAAAAATTTCTACAAGCAGTTTTTAGGTGTAAAATTGTTTAGGTTTATATTTGGGGTCTCTATTTTTTTACTTACCTATAACGACCAAAATTTTAAAAGTCAATCTGTATAAAAAATAATGTTGGTAGTGTATCTTAACGTATAATGGACATAATCACATTTTTATCGGTATTAATTTATTTTTATTATATTTATAGTTTTCAGTGCCATAAGAAAATTTAGGGATTTTTTTTAAGTAGTTGTTACCATTTTGGGACTTTTGTTGTAAGTTTGGACATAAATATTTATGAGAGTTGGTAACACTGCCGAATGGCCGACGAGTTTTTAACAATGAACTTGTATTGAAGCTATTAGTAATTAGTGAAGAAGATGTGTAATCAAAAGATGAAGAGTGCAAAAAAGCACGATGCCATAGATCAGTAATACAATCACGGAGAAATTCATACATTAATAGAGGTTAACAACAACACAGGTAAGTAAATAAAACTTTTATGTAACGTGTTTAAATGGAATGTTTATGCAAACGGCAACAATAATTATGGTAGAACAAAAAAGTGGTGCTTAGTAGGTATACAATTTAAGGCTTTTCGTACCTACCTGGCAGCCAGTCATTTATCATAACATCATATTCGATATTAATAAGTATAATATTATCTACTTCGTATGGGAGTAATGGGAGACTTTGTATATACTACGCAGTCACGAATATCAAATGGCTAAAGTAGCCATTCATACTGTGTACCTTGATCAATAAAATCGTCACCCATAACATAACCATGTGAGTTAGTGAATGAAGTATGAATGTTAGGATCTTATTACATTTAGATATTATGTGCCGGCCTACCCATAAGGGAAATTGATTGGCATTATATTATGTAGGGATTGGCATAATAATATTGGGTATAATTGAAGTAACTACTGTATAAAGTCATTGTTTAATTAATCATTATTTTTAAAACTTATTTGTATTTATATAACTTGATCCATATATAAACATATTATCATCACCTGTCTAGGTAACAATAAAATAACAAGTGGTTTTCACAAATCACAAAATGGATATGTTTAATTATAATTAATATATTTGTGTGAATGAAAGCACATAAGTCTATATCTATATTAAGTCCTGATAAAGCTAATAATATATATTTTTTCAGACAACGGCTGCAGCAGCCTTAATAGGACACATCACCTGCACCATCTAGTGCCTGCTGACCTGCAGCGATAAGGCATTGAAAAGAAAAATAAACAAAGAATCACGTGGGACACTCAAATTTTCAATATTGACATTTCATATTAATAAATATTTATATAAACTGCCTGGTGTGTTTTTATCCCATTTTCATAATTATTACTCACCGTCAGACGGTGGGTGTTTAATTCCTACCTTGTTATGGAACATGTAGGCTAGGTTCTAATCCTAGGTAGGATTGGAACCGTCATGTGAGTCGTTAAGTTATTAACAAGTAAATTTATTTAACTTTAAAGGGATTAAATTAATTACAAATACTGGAAAAAAATGTTTATTAACAATTATTATTGTTGTATTTATTTTACTCTTAATTAATCAGTATAATGAGAAATAGTTTAGTATACTTAGATTTGTTAATTTTTACAGTTCCATTTGGCCACGTTTTATCTCATATTATCTTGTCTTCACCTACCAGTTTGCAGTACCTACAGATTTTCACTTGCTTTTGATGTTGCTTAATATAAGTAATTCACTTTGAAACTAATTATGCCAAAAACTGCTAAGATTTACAACAATTAAACATATTAATACTTATTTAGTTTCTAATGTTTTACAAGTAATTTGAAGCTTATGAATCAGTTTTCAATGTTTTATATGTTAAGATATTAACAAGTAAAGTTACTTAACTTTAAAGGAATTAAATGAATTACAAATAAGTACTGGAAAAAATGTTTTATTAACAATTATTATTGTTGTATTTATTTACACTTAATTAGTCAGTAGGTATAATGAGAAATAGTTTAGTATACTAAGATTTGTTTTTACAGTTCCATTTGGCCACATTTTGTTCATGAATGCTTTCTTATTCCTGATGAATTATTCTATTTACCTAATTCTAGTTCTAAAATATTTTTATTACTTACAGTAAGCATTTCTTTTTCATTATCATCTCTTTCACTTAGCAGTCTTTAGCATTGGTTTTTATGTTTGCAAATCCGAGTACCTACCTACCAACCAAAGCTTAGTAATTTTGCCAAAATCTCATATTATCTTGTCTTCAACAGCAGTTTGCACTACCTACAGATCACTTGCTTGTAAGTAATTCACTAATTATGCCAAATACTGCTAAGTTTTTGGCATTGTTTTGGCATTATTTTGTTTGGGTAACCAACAGCTTATTAGTAATACATTAACAATACAGTATAGATAGGATCAAAGCCAGTAACAGGATATGAATCAGTTATCAATGTTTTATATCGGGAGATAACAAATAATGTCGGGAATGTCTTCTATTGCCTTCAATTACTGTATATATACGCCTCTCCTAGGTTTATTCGTGTTGTGCGGCCAACAATAATCGCAAAGCACCTAAACTCTATTGTACTCTAAACAAGAATATCAGCTGATTAATAAATATCCGCCATATTGTTCGATATCGGAGTTAAAAGCACCTCTTTAGACTTCGTTATCTTGAAAACAATAACGTATAAGATAGCGTTCGACAAAATGTCAAAATGTGTAAGTTGAGTAGCCATTTCATATAACATTATCGCCAAGTTGAAAGCGTAAAAGTTTTTTGTTATCGTCTTTGACAAAAATGTACAGTTGGGTAGCACTACAAATATCGATTACGACTAAGGACGTCATTAGTCGTACGCAAAAGTCAATTCCATACATTTTTAAATAGCGTACTTAGATAACGACAAACGTAAAAGCATGTTGGGTAAGCCCCCAGGTTACAGAGCGTGTCAAACAATTACACATGCATCCATTAAAAAAACAAGCAGTCGGGTAAAAACAGTCAGTTATTGAGATTATGAGCCAACGGAGCTGTTTTGTAACATATTGGTCAATTTAAATGTTTTTGTTTACAAATTCGCCTCATAAGTTACTAGTAAAGTTTTTGTATAGACAGCTTATGCTTTTTTAATAACACCGATTTCCACAACTTTATTGAACACCTACTAAATGGCAGGATTCAAACCTGCGACCTCCCGCATACATACAGAGAAATGAGCGCTGCTTAAACTCATTCGGTTCAATGTCCAACTTATATTTGCCTTATATTAAGTTACTAAACTAAAGACTTAAGAATAAAAAGATCTTTATATTATAGGTACGTTTTAAGAGGTGTAGGGACCGTGTATGTGTGAATGTGCGAGTGTCAGCGGTTTTGTGTCCGGAAGGTATGTATGTTTGCGACGACGGGCAGTCACTGCGTGGGGCCTAGTCGGTATGAACGAGAGTTTAGTTTCGGGATAATAAAAGGCCATATAAATTGACAAATGTGTTTTAATTGAGTGACTAGTAAAAGGTGTGAGTGAACATTAAATAAAGTACAAGAGTAAGATTCCTACAGTGGTGATCCCGACGTGATTTGAGCACGCAACCATCTGATCTGGAGTCAGTATATTATATAGCGTATATGATATTAATAAAACATGATAGAAAGAAGCCTTCGCCATAAAATTACGCTAGAGATCGAAACTACAATCCCACCAAAGGAACTAAAAAGTCATCTGTTGCCAGGTCATAGGAAGTGTATACGTTTAAAATATAATAAGTGCCAATTTAACCAACACATGTTAAAGTTAATCCTTCGTTAAATATCATATTGTTATCCCTCTCGTATGTAATGTCAACGAATGAGAAGGCACGACAAGCGTTGATGAAATCTGGACTTAAATATTATATTTATATTATTAAACATATTATTATCATTCCATTTTCTGGTACTTGAAACACAAGTTCATTGAGCCTAAACTTTAGTTTTGTATTTTACGAGAAATTTACATACGAAGGAGTATTAAATTTGGCACATTTAAAGTTTGTAAGAATGTGCATAAATATATTTTTTAATAATTAAAGACATGAATGGGATGAAAGTGATATGTCACAACGTATTCTAAAATGATACTAGATTATATATTATACAGTGACAGTTTGAACTTAATTTTCTCCAAATCAGAATTTTGCTACATTGCACACTTTCATCCTCAGGGTCATTATCAGGGACGAATTTCGAGCACACGGCCTCCTCTATTTACTATTATCAGGGCTTGAATAACCGAAAAATATCGGTAAAAACGGTTAACGGTATGACGTCATACCTTAAAATTATGGTAACCTTATATAACGGTACCGCTATTATTTTGGTACCGCAAAATTATGGTATCAAAATTTTTTCAGATACCCAAATTTGTAAAATAACGGTTTTATTAGTAGGTACCCTGCTGCCCGCCAGAGTCACGCCGATTGCTTTGGTCGTAGAATCTTGAGTGTTACAAATTACTGACAGTCGTGCGGAGTGCCCTGCCTGTAACGCAGCGTACTGCGTAGGTACTTAGTTAATAGTAAATTGCTAAATAGTTAATAGTAAATTACTAAATAGTTTTTATTTAGACAGTTTTAGTTATAAAACTTGGGAAACAGTTAAGTTAAGGATACCATTAAATTACCTATATAACTACCTACTTATTTTAAAAAATTCATAGTGCGTAGCAATTATGTTTTATAATGTTTAATTATGTTTTATTGGTGCGTTAAGAGCGTGCATTCAATTTACGACGATGTTTCAGTTTTTCGGTGTTTTTGACTGCCCCTGACATGCATAAAATAACAAAATTAAATAAAACAATTAGAAATATATAAAGATAAACTCTTTATTTTTGGAATAGTTTTATAAAATTAAAGTTTTATGTAGTACATTTGAGTAAATTTAAAGATTTCGGAACGCCGAATCGCAAAAATGCCGATTTTAGCTCACTTTGATAAAGAAAATAACAGTTAAATCGTTTTAATATATGTAGTTTAATTTATATTTTCATAAAATACATTATAAAGTCCTTAAATGAAAAGTTGATAAAAAATTAAAAATATATGTATTGTTAACTGCATAAAAAATCTTTTAAAAATGTCATAATTTACGTTTTTCAGTGCAGTATTTCTACTGGAAAAACTAAATTTCTTCAATTATATTATTTTTATAATTAATAATCATACTGTTGGTAACTTGACACTATTTTTTATTTAATTAAAATCCGATGTTTATCCCATTATTCAATTTTTAAAAATTACTTGTTTTCAACCAAGCGCACGCGTCATGTAAATCGCGATCTATTTAGTACCCGCTGAGAATTCGTGAGGGGAGGACGTGTCGCTCTGCGCTTGACCGTCAACGTATAAAGGTTCACCGACCTGGTCCGCTTATAGACATGTAGTGCGACTAAGCAGAATTGACGCTTTGATGAGCATTAATATTTTTATGAGAAATGGGGAAAATTTACAGAGATTATATTATGTCGATTACAAAGTTCATAATATATAGAAAAAAAAAAACATTAAGAGGTTACCACAAAAAAGGTGTGTAATGTGTTCAGAGTTTATTTATAAAATATAAAATTTATATAATAATCATCATCAGCCCCTGTGTGTCTGTGTCTCATATCGTAGCTCCTAAATGCATTACAGATTTTGACAGCAGAAAGCTGGTGTGGTTTATATATTTAAAAATTATACTAATCATTATCAGCCCCTGTGTGTCTGTCTGTAATATCACAGCCCCTAAATTAATCAAAAGATTTTGATGTCAATTTCTTTAGTTGAAAGCTGATGTGGTTTTTTATATTTAAAAATAATACAAATCATTATCAGCCCCTGTGTGTCTGTCTGTAATATCACTGCCCCTAAATTAATCAAAAGATTTTGATGTCAATTTCTTTTGTTGAAAGCTGATGTGGTTTATATATTTAAAAATAATACTAATCATCATCAGCCCCTGTGTGTCTGTCTGTAATATCGCAGCCCCTAAATTAATCAAAAGATTTTGATAACAATTTTTTTTGTTGAAAGCTGATGTGGTTTATATATATTTAAAAATTATACTAATCATCATCAGCCCCTGTGAGTCTGTTTGTTTTGTCGCAGTTCCTAAATGATCGATGAATTTTGATGCGGTTTCTTTAGTTAAAAGGTGGTGTGGTATATATATTTAAAAATTATACTAATCATCATCAGCCCCTGTGTGTATGTCTGCTTTAATGTAACTGTCATAAATATAACCGAGTATCTGGGGGCATGGCAGTGCTTCTGTCAACTTGAGCATGGCCGTACCATCAATTTCTCGAAGCAGTTTAGGCCACTTTCAACTCCCTATAACTTTGTTGTGGATTAAAAGAAGCCTGCATTTTTAGTCACTAGGAAAGCATTGTATAAACATAGTATATTATTTCAAATGTTATTCAATTTGAAACAGAAGTTAAATAATTATAACTTGTCAAACTTGGCTCACTTGACTCACTGGCCGATCATCAAAAGTATTAGGCACTTCTAGCAGACATAGAAGCTTCAAATTTGGAATACAAGTAGTGTTTAGTGTATAAATAAAGGAAAAACCTAAAAAAAATATTTCTGTAGAATTATCTAGACTAACTAACTGCATAATTAACTTTGTAATGTCATATAAATGTATAGGATTACAAAGCTATATTTGCCCTTTTCACAAAAACACGCGTTTAGTAAATCTTCTACAAAAAGAACTGAGATCCCATCAAAAACATATCTTGTAAAAATTGCCAAGTCTCGCTACTTAGTTCTTCTACAGTAAAGACTTGTGAGATACATGTTATGCCAAGTAGGGGTTAGTCGGTCGGTCTAACAACATCTTATAGTGATCACAATCAATATTATTTTGGAAAGGATTGGCACTTTTTACAATTTTTTTTTTATATGGGTTATCCTTTTCATTTCCAATAACAAAATATAGCATGCGCACTGTCTTTCTTGAAATGGTCAGACTTCAAACAGCTGCTATGCTCTGTCCTGTTCTATTGCATGGGATGGTTGGTTGGGACCTCTCAGTCGCACACAAGTTGCACCAATATTTTATTTTTCAAATTTCGCAGGTAATCCTAAACCACCGTGTTTTTAATAAAATAATCTTTAATTTTATTTAATTTTCATTCAATAATCAGACGGTTGCAAAATGCTAGTATAGCTTACCTGTTTGTGCCTGGCTACCTAATAGTTGTGGAAACAATTTTTCAGTGACAACATTTTTGTCACTGAAAAAAGCATGTCCATCCCGACTACCCACTAAAATTAGTATTTTAGTACATTTTAGTGGGTAGTCGGAAGTGGGTCGGTAAAATATTTAGGGACAAACATTTCTGGACATCAAAGATGAAAAATAAATAACTTGGTATATTTTTATAAAAATTAGGTTGTTGAATTTTTCATTCTCATTACTTACTTATCCTAAATTATAAATGTGAAAGTTGGTTTGTTTGTTCGTGTGTTTGTTTGTTACTTCTTCACGTCTCATCTACTGAACCAACCACCATGAAACTCTTTTCACACAATCATCGCGCGAAAGTTGTTCCCGACGGTTCGACAGCAACGCGGACTGAGCCGCGGGCGATTACTAGCATGTCGAGTATGTATAATTTGTATTTTATAACTTAAATACCATTTAATTTTATAGAAGTATTGAAATGGTAGGTAATATTAAATATAATTAATTATAGGTAATTCATTAGGATTAAAGTATCAATATTACTTGCACGCTCTACCTACGCTCGACCTAGCGTTAACCCACACATGCGTGTTGTTTTGCGTCTGTGTGAGTCGATATCGGCTCTCGCGGCGATTTCGAGTTGATGAAATTTGATTGCGCGCTCTTAAAATACTATCTATGTATTTTAAGAGCGCGCAAAAAACGACGACTTGTAACATACCTTAACATTTGTTTCACAACCAGGAATTAAACATTTGGAATATTTAGTTTCTTTATCATACGTAAAGTATGCGTAAACTGCGTTCTTACGCTTCCTTCCCATGACTGTGAATTAGTTAATAATATATTATACCTAAATAAGTTAGCAACGTAACACGACGTGTAAACTGCAACGAAATTAGCGAGCGAATGAAAGATCAAGGAATAGCAAATTGCAACGAATACCACTAATCCCGTATTGTGCAAGTCTTCACATGTAAACTGTAAAGTTTCGAATTGACAACGCCGCGCCGCGTCAGTGCGTGCGACGTTGCCGCGTTGCTCTGAAAATTTTTTCGGTACCGAAATGATTTCGGTTACGGTAGTGATAAAATATAATGATAATGAGGTATAACCATACCGTAAAATAATAAAGGTATATATCGTTATTTTGCGATACCGCAATGGTGAATTTCAACCGTTTTGACCAAACCTTTAAATTATAGCGATATCGTAATTTAGTACCGGTATAATACCTTTATATCTGTACCGCTTTCAAGCCCTGACTATTATAACAGTAAGTTAAACAATATTTTGGAGATCAAAATGGATGTATGTTGGGTTGGGTATTAGGGTTGATTCACACAAGGCGCGAGAGACTAGAGAAGAAGTGTCATATGTGTACACATGAATTGTAATGTGGCGCTATAATCGCTTCAGAGTAAATATTATACCACAAGTTACAAATAACTCACTTCACTCTAGCATTTGTCGCTGACTTCATGTCACACATTACTTTTACCATTGTAGCCAGCTTTGAAAGAACAGTTGAAGTACTTTCTTGGGAACATTTAAAGTTTTCTACCTTAGGCCCGTATAAATAAAACAATTTCAAACCTAACCTCACTTAAGAACCTATTTAACACATAAAACAACGTTTCGTTTCAATTTTAAAAGTGAACAACTATATTAATTTTACATAGTACTTTAATTTCTTTTCTTTTTATACCGTAATATTCATATTATATGTTACAGAAAAACAGTAAAATATATTCTATATTTTTATAATCTTTGTTTTTACGTTTTAAAAAAGAAAACAATTTAAGTATGTAACATAAGTAAAGTGGTTCGTTTTTAAAAGTTAAACGAAACGTTTTTTTTTCTGTCAAATAGGTTCTCAAGTGAGGTTGGGTTTGAGATTGTTTTATTTATAAGGGCCTTAGAGACGACACTCTTTATCCCTAGTCTCTATGGACGCGACGTGTCAAAATAAGTGTCAAATAATTTTAAGCTTTATCTACATATTTCTTAGATGACTTGTACGTTTTAAAAGTTGTCGAGACTTCTGGTTGCACTTCGGTGTGAATCAGCCCATGATATTTATGATAGATCATTGAAACAATAAGTTAGTGTGGTACGATTTATTTTCTTTTAAATAAACAAAAAACAAAACATTTCCAAATGCAACATGTATAAGTAAAAACTATACACTAGTTTTACAAAATATCAGTATAACATAGCCAAAAGCAGTCACAACTTATTATTTCAATTTATTTAAAAGTTTATTATAAAGAAAGTAATGTTTTATAAAAAAGTAAACAAAGGAGATCGTCTACATTCGAATTGTAGTATAAAAGTATTAAATGCTTAATGTATTTAAGGCACTAAACTTCGGGAACTTACGTCCGAATATACAATACCTATCTAAAGTTAGGAGCCCTCATAGGCTATCGATGCCTCTGATGGGCGGAAAGACATGTACAGCATGTGCAAGCAACACATAATCACCGTTTTAATATTCGGCCATTAAACATTATAATAACTAGGTAGTAATAAACATGTAATCAATAGTAAAAATGTAATGAGAGTTAGTTTAATTAACTGTATCTCTCATTTTTATAACAACTATTTTTTAAGACAACTATATAAAGCAAAGGAAATAACCATTCCTTTCGGGGACGGGAATAACTAAGTAAATAAGAAAAAATAATGGATTTGAGTAATACCGCTCCTTAGAACTAAACTTACCTGTAAAAACACATAAAACATTTAAATGACTGACTAGCCAATCAATGTTCTTATCTTTGTCATATACTTTTGCAATAATTGAACTCAATAGAAGGTAGCACAGTAGCTTATTACCGTTTTATATTGTAACGAAGAACGGTCAGTTTACACCGTGATGTAAAATAAACCAAATCAACAGCAATTCAAAATTAAACTTAAATCTACACAAATTTACCTATTTGTATATGTTTCACTGGAAGTTTTTTAATTGCGAGAACTTATTATTTAAATCAGGGATAAGCGGCATTCATTGGAGAAAGAATTTGCAGAATTATAAATATTAAGATTTAAGTTTAAAAACTTGTGTTTAACTTTATTGGGATGTTTAATTTTTAATACATAAGTTCTAAATTATGTTATACAAAGTATGTTAATTTTATTTATAATTCAATTTTGAATAGATCGGTGTGATCTGAACCATAAGGCCCACTTGCGCCAGGGTAGGTTAAATTAGCCCATAGTTAGTCCTCATTATGAAGTTAAACCCAGAGTTATTTAGCACCAGTGAGCCTACGCTGGTTCAATAGAAAAACGAACAAGTCGGAACTTTCTTTATATATTTTGTCAAACGATGTTTTTGCAACATTTTAATAAACCATAAACAAGTGTACATTGGCTTATAATACTAAGAAAATAGAACTATAAAAATGGCACAACAATAGGACGTTTTGTTAGTAAACATGTAGAAAAATTGCATATATGTTAAAAAATTTAAACATAACATCTTTATAAAAATAAGGTATGTTTATTAAAGAGGTACATCATCCTTAACAACCCGTTTTTGTAACTTAAGCTAATGTCAAAAACTTCATGACAATAGAAATACTTTCTAAGTTTAGTTTTGCGTTACACTATTCACAACACAAGTGCTTGGAGACACAAAACACATGGTAGGCCATGTTCTATGATTTTATTTATTATTTCACGTTCTCTTCAGTTCGCGAGTTTTTGTCACTACTCAACGTGAAAAAGGTAACATCTATTGTATTTTGCTATACAATAGATGTTACCTTGGGACAACGCACCTAGTGGTAAAAATAACTAAGTAATTCGATGCCGTACAAAGGATCAGGGCGGCGATTCTCAGGCCTCGAACATAGTTTTTACTATCGGTCTGTCCCGCTCATGCAAATGAGATTTACCGCGCGTGCGAGCGGGATATACTAATATTCGGAACTAAGTTCGAGGCCTGAGAATTAGGGCCCTGTTTCCGAAAGGTCTTATCAAATCTATGATCAACTAACATGTCATTCATGTATGTTTCTATATTGAATGCTGATTGGTGAGACATTCAGCAGAGAGAAAGAGTGGGGCAGATATAATATAATTACATCTCGCTCGCACTCGCAAGGCTGGTTAAGTACAACAGATAAGATTGATTCAAATCGCATGTCAACTAATTGGTGGCTTTTGGTAAATTTATTAGTTCATCATAGTTTTGCATAGACTTTCAGAAACCGGCCGAAAGTGTAGTTAACTATTTCAGTCTCGTAGCGATAATAACTCGCGCTTGGAGCTCGCACAGGCGACAAATTGTCTCCGACGCCCACCAAGAGCGACCGCAAATATACAGCCCACTTCTCCATTACACATTTGTGAGAAGTGAACTCTATTTTGCCGGCGCTAAAGTCGATAATGAATCCAAATGGTAGGTGATAGAAACAATTTATCGCATATCTTAGCACTCAACCGAGTAGACCGGCGTTTCCCAATTGCGAAGTCGCGACCCGGTACCGGGCCATCAAAATAAAATACCGGGTCGCAACATTCCCGCCTTGTTTAAAAAATAATAACTACCTATATAATCAACATTCAACATTGAAGAAACAGTCGTAAGCCATCTGAAATCATCTCATTATTTTTCCTTACAAGTCGACGAAAGTACAGACATATCCGATAATGCCAATCGTAAAGTTTTAAAGTTATAATTATTATGTAGTATTATTAAAAATACCTTACTACTATTAATAAAGGTGTACTATTTAATATTATTCATAATTAATAAAATACATAATATTATATTTTTTCTAATGAAACCGGAATTTAAAATTAGACGGGGCATGAAAAGGCAGGGTGAAAATTACCGGGTCATGGCAAAACAATGATTGGGTAACACTGGAGTAGACATCTTGTTGGCATCGCACGCCGGTCACTCACCGACAATGTCGACGCCCCTCTGCTCGAGCTTCCTCCACTGCGGCAGGCTGAGGTCGTCCAGCTTGCGGTTCACCGAGTCGCCGGTTTTCGCCACGCTGAGGACCACTTCGGCGCCGCTCGGTCCGGACGTGGCGCCGTCGGTTAGGGCCTGGAATTGTTAGAGTGAAAGACATGACATTATTTACACTTTTCCACATTTTATTACGTTTTAATAAGTTTTTACATCATCAAATCAGGTCTAAGTTGAAAAATGTTTAACTTTTGTGGGTAAATTCCACGAATATTTCAAGACTAAAAATAGAAACGGCAGAATCGATTCAGCTGTTCTCGAGTTTTAGCAAGACTAGCGAATAGCAATTAATTTTTATATAAATAGAAAAATATGGAAGAAGAAGATAGTAACATACCAATGTTAGTTCAGTCGACTCGTCCCTCAGAGTTGCTAGGTACTGTGTGGCCTCATCACTCAGCGTTTTGGACTCCAGCTGCAGTTTGACCATGGAGACGGAGGTCGGCTTGGCCTCGAGCGTGAACTCCGGTGGACACTCGTACAAGTCCTCTAGTTTGGATATCTCGATGTTGCCTGCAAATGGTAAAACCCAGGTTCAACTTGGACCATAACGTTAAATCGTCGCTAGAGACGCTTGTGTAGCGTAAGGTCTCCGAAATGTCAAATGTCCCTGTTAGCGGCGGCTACTCGTTTATTTATATTTAGATTAATGTTGCAAAAAAAGTAGGTGCTTTTTTGCAATTAAAACGGGTCCTCACAACACTGTTGCATGAATACATTTTCTCTGTGGTTCTATTGTATAAAATATGATTTAACTAGCTGACCCAAGCCCACTTCGTTGAGCATACAAACCGTTTAAACCTTCCCTGGACTTCCACGAATATGTATAGACTAAAAATAGCCGAATCGGTGAGACGAACAGCGATTCATTTTTATATATAAGATTTTAATGTATGTGTATTTAATTGAATATCCTTTCCAGGTGCCTCTAATAACAAACATTGACAGCCATACTTTAGGACCTGAAGCTACAGTGCGCCATCTAGTGAGACAAAAAATGATAGCACATATCATTCCCATTTAATGTGACAATAATGTAAACTAAACTCAGTATATGGTGCGTTTCAGTTGCAAGTAAAGCCTTAAAAATCATGAAACTCGTCTGACGTTATATTTTATGGTCACTTAGACGTGACAAAAAAAATTACTTACCATACTCCACATATTCCAGCATGTACTTGTTCTGCTTGACGTTAGTGCGTTTACACAGCGCGCGGTAGTGCAGGCCGTCGGTGAACTTCCCGATCACCATGTCGCCCTTTTGTGGTGGCGCCTTCAGGGTGCTCACTGAACAAAAAAAAATTTACATTAATAACTATAATCATAAATTAAATTTTTAACCAGAGTTTTTAAATTTTATGCTAGCTTTTGTCCGCTTTATTGTTCACACCACCGGGCCCGCGTGCACTGCAGGCGTCACCTCGGGGAGCACCGCCGATATATCTACACTCACGTCGGCCCTGCATGCCCGCGTGCAGCACGTCCTCCAGCGCCTGGCTGAAGCTGTCCAGCGCGGCGGGCGTAGCCGCGCGCACGAACGCCCGTTCCGCGCCACCCTCTACGAGCACCACCGCGCCCGCGAGCACTGCAGGCCGCGCCACCTCGGGGAGCACCGCTAAAAAGATAGAGAAAGGTCACCAGACTTTTTACATGCCCATCCGACGCATGGTCATCTTTCTTGTCAGACAATCGGGTGATCGGCCTGCATTGTCCTAACCGAACTTGACAACAACATTTTTTGTTGTTCCAACGCGCGAATCGATAGACCATGGACGTCATAGCTGAAACGCCGACGACGAAGCTAGATTTTTTTTTTACCAGCAACAGCAGTAGCAGCAGCAGCGGGTGGTGCCACGGGCTTCTCCACCACTGGCAGCCAGCGGAACACCTCTCCCACACCAATGTCTTCTCCGTCTCTAGTCATACTGACTTTGAAACTATCCCCAACTTTCTCCACCAACTGGCAAGTGAGATTGTCGCCGACCTGAATAGACAATATTAAAATGTATCAAAGTCAAAAAATTTTTTGGTCCCAAGAGTGATAGAAAAGTAAATCCAAGTAATTTTTATACTTTGTATAATGTATATTTGTTAAGGCCCAATGGGGTTGAAACTTATCAGTCTGATCTGAAGTGAGCGTCATTGTAGAACTGTGTTTGTTAATCTTAAAAAGGTTAATTTTATAAATGATCTATCTTTTCTATAGTATCTTACAGTTCGTTTTTATTTTTTACTATCTATCTAATGTCCAATTATCCCAATCCACCCCGGTCTCTATTTCTACTGTAATTTAAATAATCTGTCAAATATATGAATAAATAAATAGCTGGTTGACACATTATATTGTGTCACTTTATTAATTGTTGTTGCCAAAGTAATTGTACTGTAGTGACAAACTCTAAACAACTGGATCACCGAGTCACAAACAACTCAAGCAATACAAAAGAGAGCGATATACTATAAGCCTACTCAAATCAAATCAAAACCAAAATATTTTATTTCCAAATGAAACTTAACAAACTATTTTCGAAAAGTCAACAAAAAGGCTACAACCGGTTCAACCCTAGCCCGCCGAGAAGAACCGGCGTAAGAAACTCGGACGGGGCCATGATTTAGCAAAAAGATCAAAAATTGTTCTTTTAAAAATTGTATACAGAATATGTTTATGTAGTAATAACTTAATCTATATATTACAACAAATGTCAGTGTACAGAAAGTACATTGAGGTAGCTTTGCATGTGGTCATCTCAGTAATGTGGCTACTAGAGTAAGCGTCAACTCACATTGACTCCCCCGGCGTCGAGCTGGCAGCAGAACTCGAGCACGTCCGCGTACTTCTGCGGCAGGCGCCTGCAGTTGTCCGGCTGCGTGGTGACGGTGCTGCCGCTGTCTACGAGCGCGGCGGTGGTGGGCGTGAGGAGTCTCGCGCGGTACCACGCCCCGTCCTCGGGGTTGAGGTACGAGAATGTCTCTCCAAGTGCTGGTCTGAAAATTTAATGATGCACTTCTGACTAAAGGACACAGGGCCTTCTTCACAAAGCACATTTTGCGGCTATAAAAAATAATATATCGTCGAATATAAAATGAATATAAAAAATTGACTTTGACTTATTTTTTATTTATTTAGTACACAAACAGGTTGCACTCATTGCATGACAGGTTAATGTCTTATCTCCAGTAGTGGACATCATAGTATAAATGAAGACATGAATTGATGAAGGTGATATTTCGCAAAAAAAAAAAATACCCACAAAATTGAGAAACAGTTACTAATACATTTTAGGATATGAAGTAACGTAACAGTTCCATTGATTCTAGAGACGTATCTTGAGATTAATGTACTTAATAATGTACTTAATACTTTACGACGCATTCTAAAATGTTTAAGTGACAATTTCAACTCAATTTTCTCGAAATAATAATTTTACTACATAATATCACCTTCATCCATTCATGTCTTCAAATGATGATGTAATGTATAGGGATGTACTCACTTGTGTATCTCGGTAGTCTTCGCGCAGTCCTCCGTATAATCCTCGCACAGCATCTGATACGCCGCAGCGGCGTCCTCAGACAGCGCGAGACACACGAAGCCCGGTCGCTCCGTCTTGGCTGAGGCTTCCAACGACAGCATCACGGTGGAACCCATGGCCAGGGTCTCTGGCAGGTATCTGAGGGCAATATATTTGTATAAATAACTTACGAATATCCCACTACAGTGAAGGGCAATAATTTTGGTAGACTACCGAAAAAAGTTAAGGCCGGATGAAAAAGTCTAGTACTTGTGTAGTTTTTACCACTGCACCGGCGTAACTACTGGTCCGATTTAAAAAATGTAGCATCAATAGGTACGTAATAAAAGCGAAAGTAAAGTAACATAGGCTACAAAATTTGCGTGCTCGGAGGTTTTAGTTTTTAACAAAAAAATTGTTACCAAGCGGATAAAAAAATAAGTTTTATTTCAATAAAATTTACCGTATTATCTAATCTATTAAAATCTCGTAACCGCGAGACAATACGTACTGTATATTATTTAGATTTTTGTATTGTGTACTTATATGCCGTGTCATCTACTATAAAAAAACAAGTTAAGTGTCCATAACGAAAACTGTACGTGCAATGGTGGATTGTAGAATCGCTGTAAATTTTAGTTCAGAGGAGATTTTTAAAATATCAAAAGAAAATATTAGAGTACTCACTTTTTAGGTATTATTTTCGCTTCTTGGACATTGGCCGCTGCTAGCGGTGTCTGTTCTGCCGGTTGCTGTTTCGGCGCCGGTCCCGGCTTTGGTTTCTGGGCAGGTTGTTGAACGGTTTTCGGCGTCGGTGTCGGTCTGGGCTGGGATTCCGCGGCAGGTTGTCGAAGAGGTTGCGGCTTCGGTGCCGGACCGGGCTGAGGTTCCGGAGCGGTTGCGGGTTTGACGGGCTGTGGTCTCGCAGTAGCCTTCGGTTCCGGCTTAGATTCCAACCCTTCCGGCTTCGGTATGTTCATGGATAGTAGAGATTTTGGACCTAAAATCAGTTAAATTTATTGACTCTACAAACAACCACAGGTTACATGGTTTTTTGACTGCTAATCGGGATATTTTATTAAGAATCAATACCCTTCTTTTCTACATGAATCCATAGACTATAGATTATATTCTACAGTCGGCAGTGTCAAAATAGCGTTTTTTCATTTGATGTTTAAATATGTTAATTATTGTTTAATTGTTATAAATTGTATTGGATAACGAAGTGCAATCCTTTAATATACCTGTGAAAGTGTTGATAAGTGTGCACAATAAGTGAATAGGTAAAAATTTCGATGTTTTCGGTTTGTTCGCCTGTAGGTTAAATTTATCAGAGACAAACTATAGCTAAATACTTGAACTCACCGGTGGTTTCAAAGCTCTCTTCCTCGTCGGCAGCAGGTCTAGCGTTATTCTGTCTCGCATTCGGGCGTCCGTTTTGATTCCTGGGGCCATTGCGATTATTATTCTGCTGATTATTATTTCTCTCCCTCGGGCCTCTAGCATCTCTTGTTTGGTATTTCTGTATAACAATGTATTATATTAGGTTCTAGTTTTTTTTTTTTTACTTTAAAGGCATATTATTAATAGTAAAAAAACAAGGTGTAAAATAAGTAAATGATAATACTTTAGGGTGTGTCATCATCATCATCATCATCATCAGCCTGAAGACGTCGACTGCTGAACAGAGGCCTCCCCCAAGGACTTCTACAACGACATATTTCATTCCATAAAAAAAGACACAGGAACATTGTAAACTTTCTGTTCCTTCGGCGGGTTCGAACCGCGACCTCTCGCTCAACCACTACGCCACGGAGGTCGTCAAAGCAATGCACTCTCCATAGCTCGTTGAGTGACTTGGAGCTTACGCATAAGGCCAACAATCAACTTATTGGTTGTGTATGTACCTATGTAGAGTATACTGTGAAAGTACCAGCGCTGAAAGACTTTACAATAATTTTTAAAAAAGACCTCTTTCAGCACGGTACTTTCACAGTAAACTCTATACGGGACCCATACACTATAAAGTATTATCACTTATACGTTCATAATTAGATTAGCGAAATAGCTTTCGACTAGCGACTTTCGATGGTGATTATACTGCATTACAGTTTCAGTATCTCCGCTAGAACGCGATTGTGAACGGCGAAGTCTTTATACAGCCTGTTATGTTCTCAACGTATTCTAGCATGCTATGATGGGTTTTTGGATGCGATTGGGGCCAAATGAGTTCTGAAACCCTTTACATAGAACACGCTCGCTCTCGCAAATCAAAATGTCAAATCGTACGTCAAGTAATTGATGCCTTTTGGTGCATTAAGCTTATCTGTGGTATTTTAACCAGCATTGTAAGTACGAGCGTGATGTAATTATATCTGTTCCTCTCTGTCTCTCTAATAATTGTTTCAATAATAGTTGCTGTTAACTTTAATGAAATTTTAGGTGATAAATAAAATATTTACCGACCATAATTTTTACACATTAGAATGTATGTATAGTACGCCGTCTATGACATAACCATAGATTAGTCAGTAATGCCAATTGGCCAATATTAATGCAATGACTACATGAATCCATAGACTATATTCTACAGTCGGCAGTGTCAAAATAGCGTATTTTTACTGTGAAGTTTTTTCATTTGATGTTTAAATATGTTAATTATTGTTTAATTGTTATAAAATGTATTGGATAATGAAGTATGATCCATTAATATACCCGTATATGTTGATATGTGTGCACAATTAGTGACTATGTGAAAATTTCTGTTTTCAGTTTGTTTACCTTAAGGTTAAATTTATCTGGTACGAACTAGAAAAGCTAGTATACAAGATATACCTTCTGTGAGTCAGAATCGTCATTTCCTTGGTCCCTGCTAGAGTTGAGGTTCTGCGACCTGTTCAGCGCCCGCGGCGGCCGCAGCGGCTGCGCCGGGGATACGCTGTAAATAGTAAATATTAGGGCTTGGAACACACAGTATTAGGACAGTCTTTTGTTTGTCTCACATATAATTGAAGACACGAACGGATGAAGGTGATATGTCGCAAAAAAAATATAACCAGAAAATTAAGTTTAAACTGACACCTAAAGATTTTAGGATATTATGTAGTCACGTATTAAATACAATCATTCTAGAGACGGATCTTTAGATTAATGTACTTAATCCTTTACGACTAGACGTATTCTAAAATGTTTAAGTGACAGTTTGAACTCAATTTTTCGAATCACAATTTAGCTACTCGTCCCTTCATCCGTTCATGTATACGTGTAACGATTTGTCAAGACCGTAGTACACCTGTCATCCCAATAACTTTCCACAAAACATAGTATAAATTAGTAACACAGTATATCGTACGGTAAGAGTAAAATATTTTAGGCTAGCTGACCTCGTGCCCGCTACGTAGAGCGTTTATACGGCGTCTAACGCGGACCGAAACCCACAACTCTGAACCCGATCCTCTCAACTGTCCAGGCGACTATAGTCGCCCAAAACTTTTTTGCGTTAAACGTCCGGGCGACTACGGCAGCCCATACGACTCACCCCACAGAAACGTGTTTTTATCTGTGGCAGTGTTCAAGAGGTTCACAAGTGTTTCGCTAGATGGTTCTTTATTAAATTACGCGTCGTTTGAATGGCAGGCCGATTATGTATCTCGCAACAGCAATTCGACAGGCGTGAATTGTACAATTGTCTACAATATCGCTCTCAAGTGTATACGTTCGACATCGATATTGTAAACAATTGTACAATTTACGCCTGTCGAATTGCTGTTGCGAGATACATAATCCGCCTACCGGTCTGCACCCGGAATCCAAAACTCGGAAACCGCAAACCGAAAAGCGGAACCTACATTTTCTTTCATAAGAATCTTCTCCCGACAATTATAACAAACACACGGGACCAAGAGAAATGGCGATAGATTAGTAATTTTATACGAGTGAACACTTACCTACGGTCTGCGTCGATTTTATTCATGTCAAGTGGAGCACCGTTTAAACTATAACAAAAAATGTAATGTAAAACAAGCGCCCATTTGCGGCAGTCGGTGTTAAATAACATTTAAAGCATGGCTCTCGACATCGGAAGTGGTCAGTTCGATTCCCGCGTTCGAACAAAACAAAAGTTGTTTCGAGTTTGGTTAGAACAATATAGGCTGATCACCTGTATTGTTTAATTTATAAAAAAAGAGATATTATAATAATTTAGTTATTTAAATGATGTCCAAGAAAAAATCCACGTCCACGCACGCAGCAGCGCGCTGTAGTGCGGGAGTTGACACAGACACCTAGAGCAGCCCACTCACCGCGCCAAGTTGTGGCAGACGGAGTGATGGCGGGCGTTCCAGTCGGCGCGCTGGCACCGCGTGCCGCAGTACGGCGTGTGCCCGCAGCGCGAGCAGAACGCCTCCGCCGGCGCGCCGCACGCGACGCACGCAGCAGCGCGCTGTAGTGCGGGAATTGACAACTGCTGACGCGCATTCCACGAGTATCAGTATATGTTGCTTCATTTTACGCACAGCAGTGTTAAGATTAGGTATACTCAGTTCCGGTTCAATGCGATATAAATGTAAACAAAGATCAATATCGCTTTAATAATATCACCTCGTCGGTCTGGCCCCGTTCTAAGTATCCGAACTTATGTTACTAGACAATTATACTTTTATATTATAATACTTTAATACTGAAATAATGAGGGAATAAACTTGTTTGATTTTTTTTTTAAATATACACATATTTATAACATCCATGACATAGGTACATAGATTTATTTGTTTTTTTGGCGGGATTCGAACCCGCAACCTACGGCTTGACCGAAGAGCTCTTCGAAGGTCTTGGAGGTAGTTGATGCCAAATTTAAATCACTCCGAATATAAAATACAATGGCACGTTCATGTGCAAGTAATTTGTGTATTACTGGGTAACATGAAATCAAACCAAGAACCTACATATTATTATATTAATCTGAATTGCAATTTTTCGCATACATTTAGATCACATTGAATCGGATCGAGGTATACAACATTTTGTAGGTATGTTTGAGCCTAACCCTTATTGTGTAAAAAATCGCCAGGATGCATTTACTAACTTAGAAAATTTCGATCATCAATACACCAGATATCGTGTCAGGACAAGAAATCCGTCTCAGTGAATATCAGCTCCAATGATAAGTGAGCTGTTATTATTATAATTTCCTTTAGTCTGGAACACTGCCAACGTGCACGCGCGCCACAGTGCTTGATTTGAAATAACTAAGTCCCTTCAAATTTGTAAAAACGTTAATTTAAACACTCATTGCGGTGTATAAATTTAGATTATTTTTTAATTTTAAGTTACATAATTAGCGATACTAATCACCAAATCAACTTTGAAACAATTAAAAATGTTGTCTCAGTTCGTAATTAAGCAAATGTAGCTCTATTGACATATACCACGCGGACAGATTTCAGCTTAGTTTTAGTATGGCACACGTTATCTAGTGTATTGTTTGATCGAAGTTAGAAAACCAATATACCCATTGATTTCAATGGGTTGTGTGCACAGTAATCATGAAAAATAAAAATGAAAAAGAAGGTATTTAAAAAATCACTTTATTAAAAAGAACATTAAAGCGACGCTAAACCGTGCTTCGATCGGATTTCATGTAAATATAATGTGAGCCAAAAGATTCGTATTAAATGTGTCCCAGTTTCTTATTGTCGCGCCGAACAAGTGGCATTTCATTTGGAAGAATTACAACCGTACATGCTGATATTCGTTTACATTTAGATCACATTGAATCAGAACGGAGTATAGTTTATAACTTGATAAATTACGATAATCATGATTAAAAATAGGAAACAAAAAAGGCTAATAATATTTGTCCCAGTGGTAACACAGAGCATAGCTATTAAAAAATCACTCACATGCAATTTTCCAAAACAAATAGCATTGGATTTTTCTTAAACTTAGTGATATTAACAAATAATTGATTTTGATATAAAATGTTATAAGGAACTAGTCTTAATAGTAATAAGTATAATAATATTCAGATCAAAGGTAAAACACTGCTTTTCGAACAAGGCATTTTTCTTTAAGAAAATGCTTACAACTATTGTATAATAAAACTTAAAAACTACATTAGGAACAATACCTGTTTAGAGAGCAACATTATATCACAATTGTTATATGGCAACAAGTAACAAACAACACTTATCATTTAAACTAGATTGAAACAGACTAAAAATAAACAATTAAAACTTTGGAGTTAAAATAATAACTTTCTAGGTGGGAACGCTATTTATAGGATTAATCTTTTAAAATTCAAAATCTAACTCCTCGCCAGCGAACGAGGAATCGAAATTGTCTTCTTGAATAACACAAGCTGAAGTTTTATCAATGAACACAGTAAAATGACCCTCATCAGAGCACGGTTCTATTTTCCACAAAAAAGTGTTAAGATTGGGATTCTTTTCATTCAGCACCTCAAAAATGATATCCAGACATCCCTTAGCTGTCAAAATAGACACCGGAATTTTCAAATCTACCTTACAATAATCATCAGCATCAATATCGCCCATCATTTCCATTATGTTATAATGTTTATTACCGCTATAGTAGAAAACATCATTTTCAATGAGACATTTCTCACATTTATCATTTTCTTTATCTTCATCCAAATTTGTTTTCTTTATAATATTGACTTTGTAATCTTCATTGTCAAAAGGATCTAGACCGGGTCTAGCTTTGGTTGCAGATAACAAGGGGCTAAAACCGAATTCCGGAATCTTACCATCAACATAACCATTAAAATTATTACTTCTAATAACCTGTGCGGAAAGAAAGTCCATTTGCAAAACAGTGTGGGAGTGTTTTAATCTCAACCCGTTGACTTTCCTCCAAAACTTTGTACGCAGCCTTGGATTTTGATCCTGTAAGATGGCAACAACTTCTTCGAAACTTTTTTTCGTTTTTAGTATCATAGTAACGCTACCAACAACACCGCGATATTCTGTTGTCATTATTGAATAATCCAGAGTGAGACCAATATTTCTAATATTGCTCTCAATCCAAATCCTCGTTTGGATATCTTTGCAGATCACGAAAACGGTACCTTCGTTCAGGTACATATCGTAAATTCTCGGTACGAATGGTTCAAAAGTGCCCCAATTGTCTGCCACGAGGCCCTCTAAATTACTTTTTATTTCGTTGAAATTTAATTCATCTATGTGTATCTCGGGATAGTTACTAGCACTTATGTAAAGTTTAAAATCATCGGGAACTATATAGCAGTAGTTATTTTTTCTATAACTGTTTCTAAGATATTTTAATGATGTATTTTTACCTGCAAAAATCAATTCGCAGTACATCATTTTAATTATTTTCTCTTTCAAATTATTTTTTATTTCTTCGGTACTTTGAGGATTTACAACATTAGGTTCGACGTTTGGCCTAGGTCGTTTTACCTCTTCACATGTAATGATATGTCGATCATACTCTAAGGTCATATTCGCCTTTCTTAGAAACCTGAGGGACTTGCCATCCAATCCGAATACACGCTTCTCTTCTCCGGGGATATCAGAATAGATCTTCCAAAGATTTGTTTGTAAGTTAGAATATGACAGTTGGAGGGTAGGTAGTATTGTTTTAAACTCGAGATGTGATATATCTGGCGGCAATGTCATAGACACTCTATAAAATCGAAGTAAGCGTGCTATATTGTAAATCTTCAATTTAAGGCCCATAGACTTCGAGAGTTCTGGTAAGATCTCTATCAAATATTCCCTAGTTTCTACAGTCTCACATATAAAGACAAAAGCACCATTTGATATATAAACGTCTTCAAATTGCGGAATAACGTCGCTAAATAATTCTACATCTTTAATGAGGTATTCGTTAAATAATCTAGATATCTGCCGCAAATGAGACTTTTCTAATTTAGCTGTAGGATACTCGTCCAAAACAATAGCCAATTTCAACTCTTTATTCACATGAAAGTAATTTGTGCATCTGTAATAAGATAGTTCCTTTCTTCGGTTACCATAAAAGTAATTATTATCACCGGTTAAAACTTTATCTTCCATATTTTCAGCTTTGTTGTCGATGTCTTTTGTAAAATCTACATTCTTGAAATCTTTATGGACGTACGTTGTAGACATAATTGGTGCATCAGGTTCATTTTGTTCATCAGGTACTTCTAGATCGCACATGACGTCATCAAAAACACAAGAATCTAGTAGTAGTTCATGTGAATTCTCTGAATCTGTCTGTTGTATAGAAGTTTCGTTTTCGTCTTTAGCTTCAGTACATTCATAAGTTACTACTTCGTCTTTAATTTTAGTGTTTTCATATTTCATGTCACCTAATATAATGTTAGCGTTAGATCCATTTATAGAATTAACTAAAGTAGTAACTTCTTTTTCACTTACAATGTGACTTGCACAGATATCGCCCATACTTAAACAATTATTGACTATCTCTTGATTATCAATTTTCATAGTCGGTTCTGATTTCATGCCACATATTGTTGTTTTGACTTTGTCTTGTTCAGCTATGTTTAATTTGACTGTATCTTCTGTTTTTGAGTAATTAATTTGATTGGGGTTTTCAAACTCGATCTCATTTTCATTTTTTCTGTCTTGATCTTCTGAAATCCTAATCCTTAGTTCCCAGGAGTTGGAACAGCTTGAATTTAATTTATTACAATCGTTCGAAAATATTTCATGATTTCCTTTCTGTACTTCAGTAAGATTATGACTAGGTATGGTATTTTGTCTTAAAAGATGTTCTGCAACTGCTATATCTTGATCTGCAGACACTAGCAATGAATGTCTGCCAGAATCTGTCTCTATTGTATCTGGGACTAACTGAGATTCTTTATCGAAATTTGCTACTTTATCACCCTTAGGATTTGTTGAAGGATCAGCATCATTATTTTGAATAACTAATGTGTTTAACAATTTTACCTGAATTGCATTCCTGACACATCTATTTTGTAAGTCATTTTCGCTATCCTCTGTATACATTTCGTCTGAACTTTCTACATTAATACTATAACATTTGTCAGATTTTGTACTTACAGTTGATTTTAAAGTAGTATATGAATACATTTCATCTGAACTTTCTTCATTAAGACTATCACAATGATCAGGATTATTGTTTTCAGTTAATATCTTTATCTTCAAATCAGATGCTTTAAAGATGGCTGGTTTGAAATCCTTTAGTAATTTTACTCTTGACTGAAAACTTAACAAATCTGGGTCAAAAATCATTTTTCTATAATACACTTGCTCGCCTCCTTTTACTTCGAATTCTATTTGGTCATAATCTATTATATTTTGAAAGCTTGTAGATCTTATAACTTCGTACGAAATGTTATTAATTAGAAAACATAATGTATATATTTTACCCTTGATATATTCTTTAGATATTACTCTCCAGTTATCATTGTTTAGTTTCGGATTTAAAAGCTTCATATTTTTGAATATACCAATGACTGCAGCTGGACTAAGACCATCTTTAATTTTTATTTCACCAAAATATAAACGAGTAGTGTCTGATTTCATAAATTGTAAGCCACAATTCATTCGCTCTTGTAGGCCAGGCGAAACCCTAATGAACCATTGTTTACTATCAACGTCATTAAAAATACAAACGATAGCCCCTTTGTTAATATAACAATCTAAAAAAGTAGGACGATGCTTTAGCAAATTAGCTTTTTCTTGCATATCAATAATATCGTTTAAGCATCGAAGAAAATTTGTCATATTCTGTAGACGAATTTTAGACGTTGGATAATCAGATAAAGCTATAATTATCTTAAGTTCTTCATCAATTTCATTATAATCAGTTGCCCTCAATGTTTTGAGACTATTTGCATCATTGTATGCTTTCATTGAATGTAATGTGCTATATTTTTTCGATTCATATTTCACTCCGTTCGTGTTAGAAGCCCCAAGAAACTTATTTGTGTTATCGTTCAATGATTGAGTGTCTGCAGTATTTAAAGATTTTAAAATGTTTACTCTTGAGGCTACACTTGAAAAATCTTCTTTGAGTGACAAGGTTTTACCATAAATATCAATTGATCTTTCTATTTCAAATTCCATTTCATAAAAATTTATCACATTTTTAAAAGAAGCACCCCTAATTATTTCAAATGAAACTTCATCAATAACAATAGAAATGTAAGTTATATTAGAAACACTGATTTCCTTTACAATTTTCCACTGACATGTTTTTAAATCCGGGTTAAGATTTTCTAATTGCTTTAGGACATCAACTGTGGTTTTTGAGGATTCTGCTGGAGATATAATCAAGGCCGAATACAAACGGACTGTTTCCAATTTCAGTAATAAGAAATCACAATTCATACGCTCCTTTATCCCAGGTAATACCATTAGCAACCATCTTTTACTTTCGATATCCTTAAAAACACAAACTATGGCCCCATTGTTGACATAACAATCTAGGAATGTTGGAGGTATTTGTATTAGATTGTTAGCTTTTTGTGTTTCAATTATGTCTTTTACATATTGGTTAAATCTTTTAATGTCATGCAAATGTATTTTAGCTCTTGGATAGCCTGCTAAAGCTAAAACGAACTTTAAATCTGCATCAACATTTGCGTAATCATTCTCCCTTAGTATTTTAAGTCTATCTATATCACAAATATTACTCACATCACAACCTTCTTCACCTGTTATATGATCTATAACTACATCTAAAGGAATGTCTATATCACAATTCTCGTCTAATAGAACTTCAGTAATTTCTTCTAATATTCCATCGTCAATATCAGAGCAACATTTTAAAATACTGTTAACTTCGCCACTATCATTGTTGCTATTGCTCATGTCTTCTTCATGTTGGCGGGAGGCACCTTTACATGACGATTCCTCGCAGGAACTGGGCGTTTTCTGTTAAAGAATTGTCTTGTGTTTTCAAAAGCTTTGCAAATCTTACTAAGGCCATAACTTATTCTATCTTACAATAATAATCTTACAATGATAACATGATATACTTATAAATAATAATCCCTGAGACTGCTAATGGTCTACGCCAAGGAGTCCTACCCACTTACGACCAGTTACAAATACTATTTAGAAGTAGCGAAAAGTAAGTAGGTGTTCCATTGCCTTGAAAGTTTAAGACTACATATATATTATATTATTTATGTTGAAAGTCTGTAAAAGTGTAAGTCACTCTAAAGAAGTTATTTGTAAGAAGAAGCAGCATGTGAGTGCACCATATTTAAATAACAGATTATACCTCATGGTTAGTGAATGTAGACAAATATTATTAACACTATCAATCCAAGAGTACACTAAACACTACTAGTACACATTAAATAATTAAAAATTAAACAAAAACAATTTTAAGCTAATTAAAACATTATAAATAGTTCTAATAAAGATTTTATTTCGCTAATGCTCATGGCTAGTATAATTTTAATTATATAGTTTATATTAATGGATAAATTGTTATAACTTACCGTGTCAACAGGAGCAGAGCTGAAATTCTCCTGCACAGGGGCCCTATAAAACAAACAATTGATAGTATAAGTCTAGTTATTACTTTGAACTATGAATTATGCTTAATTATGTGCATCAAGCTAAAAGTAAAATAACATAAAAACGAACATACTTGTATATTTAATATTTATAGACCAGTCGATAATTTTTAAAACCAAAAAAAATTATAGTAGGATGAAACCCATCAGAAAAGGAGGGGAATATTATAAAAATGAAAGGAAAAATAATATACGAGCGATCTGAGGTCGGGAAGGGGATGGGGGTGAGTTTTTAAGGGTAAAAAACGGTTTTTCTCGATTGCCGGCAAAACTAAAAGTCCTATGAAAAAAAGTTAAATGGCAAAGTTGTAGGTAATAAAAAGATCTAAAACATAGTATTTACACTTTTTTCACATAACCTCAAAATTTATGTGAAAAACCAAGTTTTTGGTTTTTTATTTTTATCTTTTACAATTTTTTTTATTTTTTAACGAAATTTGGTGAAAACTTACCTTTTTATGTCCCAAATACGCTGTAATTTATTTGATTAAAAATATTTATTTTTTCACCTTATTTTGAATTAATATCGAAAAAACACTCTAATTTTCAATCGAAAATTCACCCGTCAAAATATCAGCTTTTTTCAAAAAGTTGGTATGGTGTCTGTTCGTTGAAATCTCTACTTATAATATTTATGATAAAAAAAAAAATTCGAATTCAAGTTTTTTTTTTATTTTTTGCATTTTCTGAGAAGATTTACTGTAGTAACACATTTTTTTTTCACCATCGGAAAGTAGAGATTTCAACGAACAGAAACCATACCAACTTTTTGAAAAAAGCTGATATTTTGACGGGTGAATTTTCGATTGAAAATTAGAGTGTTTTTTCGCCCGTAAATTATTTTTCCTTTCATTTTTATAATATTTCCCTCCTTTTCCAGTGGGTTTCATCCTACTATTATTTTTTTTCACTTTTTATTATTTTTAAAGGCTTCTACCCTGGTCTATTATGTTTAGTTAAGTTTTTATCTTTTGTCCATACCTTGTGATGTAGTGTAATGTAAATGTGTTTGTTGCATAAATGTTTTTATTATTTTTATTAAATGAAACTAACATTCAACAATTTATACACAATTTCAAATAACGCGCAACGGGGAATATGCATTGAAAAATCCATCGTGTCACTCTAATCCCATGGTATAGACCAATAGATCATCCTGGCCACAGATATACAATATTTTTGTTTTAAATCAGCCAAACTTGTATATTTCCCGCCAAGGACACATAAATATGTATCGAAAAATGCCAACAATACAGTAATTAATAGCTAAATGGTTAATTGCAGTTATGACAGTGCAAGGTAAACATTTTACAACTTATTATGCTTATTCCGTATTTTAAGCAACAATAATACGGCATAGTTACTATATACAATATGTTAAATAAATGCCAAACTATAGCGAGCATACTGTGTATTAAATAATATTTACACAGCTAAGTTGTAGTTACACATGCCATACTCAATAAAACAATTAAAAATTAATACTCTAGATACTTAACGCCGCCGCTTACGCGCGCTTTGCGAACGATTAACGCAATAGCCGAGCATATAGACGTGTTCTGCTGTACTTCTTGAACTTGAACGACTTCACTATGATGGCATACTTTATTGTATATTAGTCTAAATAGTAAGTTAGACTGATTTTTATTATTATGTTATATAAGAAGTGCAATTAATTTTGTTATTATAATTTAAAGTATCTTATTCAATACTATGTAAGAATTATGTGCTTGTCTGTCGTATTAGGTCACAATCCTGTAATGATAGAATTTAAGTTTTGAAGAAATGAATAAATAAATAATAAATTAATTAATTTAAGTGACACTTATGTGTGACTGTCTTTTCCATTCATCCAAGCAACAAAAGTAATAATATCAGATTAGAAGGCTGTGAATAAGGAAGTCTTAATTTTAACTCTACCATATCACTCATCAGTGTTTGGCTGTAAGCTAATAGTGTAGGTGCTTTACACACACACGCCAGCCTGCCATGAGTGTGGCGCTGCGGAGGACACGGCCCAGCATACCCTTGAGGTGTGCGATCGTTGGGCCGTGCAGCGCCATGATCTTATGGCAGTGATTGGGCGGGACCTCTCGCTTTCGAACATGGTGCGTTGCATGCTCGAGAGCGATGAGGCCTGGCAGGCGGCGGCCTCCTTCTGTGAACACGTCATTTCGCAGAAGGAGGCCTCGGAGCGGAACAGAGAGATGGATCCATCCTCTGTTCCGCTTCGCCGGCGTAGGACGGGGGTGCGGAGGCGTCGCTTTGCGGCCCTTCCATCTCATGTCTAGTACGGGGCTCCGGGAGAGGGATGGGTAACCTCCCCGGCTTAGTCAGTCTCGGCGCCGAGGGGAGCGCTCCAGTTTGCCGGAGTGCTCTCTTAATTTGATGGAAGTCCGGTCCCTTATGAGGTAGACCGGCCGGTCGGGGGGGCGTGGCCTGTGTGTTGAAAGATCCAGGGCACTCCTCCCATCTCAACGACTGATGGCAATCCGCAAGTGGTTTTAGTGGGTAAATCGGCCGTATTGAGCCGGGAGTCCCACATACCCCTGGGGGACCCTCCCTGGGGGATGCGTAATGCATTTCCCTTGCGACATCAAAAAAAAAAAAAAAAAAAAAAAAGGGTGCTTTACACACAGCACAAGCAATGGTTTGCATAATACATACGCTATAGATTATAGAATATATTTTAAGCATGAAAATGCCTTAATGCCAAAATGCCTCACAAACAACTCACCAACATACTTGTTTCTCGCTCTTCAATCTAATAACATAAACATACATAGTATAATTATAATATAAACACAATATAGGGAATAGATACTTGAACAACAAATGTTTGTAATATACTACCGTGCAAACCCACACTTGTGAGGTGGTTGCCTTACACTTTAAACTCAGGAATGTAACAAAATAAAAAGGAAATACAACATGCTATAATATTAAGTTGTGTGCTGTGTAAATATTGTTATTAATAAGGACCTTAATGTATAAATTGAATTTACCTTTCTCCGATATTCCGCACAACTATTCTACCATCAGGTAAAATGCTACGATTGGCTTGCTGAGTCTGGAATCAAGAAACATTTCAATGTAAAAAGATTGAAACTTGTAAACTATAATTAAAAATATCTCTTTCCTAACACTAAAAAACTTAAGACAGGCATAAGATATATACTTATGTGAAAATCCAAGTAAAATTTGATTCAACGTTTAAAGTAAAATTTAATTTGCCTTTTAAAGTAAAATTTAAGAATTACCATCTTCTTGTGTTGGTTCAACAAAAGCATTTTCTTCTTCAGCTTGATCTCGGCTTCTTTGAGGTGCAACATCTGGAGTCTTACATCTAAATCCAGGTCTTCCTCCATTCCCTAAATGAACAATGTTTTTTAGATTTCTAGCCTTGCTGTTACACCTTGTAAACAAAGCTAAATATTAGGCCACTACCATATTAATTTACACTTATTCCACATTGACTCAGAACAGAGTATAGTTACATTTAGCATTGGCAATCATCCTGATAAAGCCAATATCCTGGTTTTTAAGTGGTATTTGTCAGTAGTATATCTATCATACTTTTAGAATAATAAATTATAATATATGAGCTAGGTTTAACTTAACTGACCAATGAGGTCCATTTGTTGATTCCATAATAATTGAGACTTCTCCTAAGAGATCAAAAAGGAATTGAACATGTTATAGCAGACTATTTAGTTCCAGTAGTTGGAAGTGGAACCTTGGATTTGTAAAATATTCATCTAGTGATCTAGACAGATTTCCTGTTACCCAGCATCAGATACAATAATAACACACAACATTTGTAAAAAAGTTGTGTTATTATTGTGAACATGAATTTCTACCAAGAACCAACAGTACATTCAATCAGTTACAGCATCAGATAGATTACTTTACATAGAATTTATGAAAAATCTTCTGAAATCACTCCTTATTTCATATTTATGATTAGATTATTTGATCTGAATGCACTTACCATATCATCTTCTAACATTTCTTCTTCATACACATCGTTTTGCCCATCCGAATTCCTATAACAAACATTACAAAATAAAACATTTTATGGATATCCACTGCTCTCATTCTCTTCTGTACTTTTGCAATGTAACACAAAACAAGATCAATATTGACCAGCTAATCAAATGGTGATGCTTTTAAAATAAAAAATATACCTATTAATAAAGTTAGCATTCATCATCATTTATTGTTTGTCGAATGTTTGATGTTATTATTGTAAGTAACAAGGCTAAAAATAACTTCGATTATTAGTAAACTAATAAGACGGCCTAAATACCTATCGAATTTATAAGTATACTTTAAAAGTGAACGCAGCCCAATAACAATAAAAATTAAAAGATGACTGAATAATTTTGCACATGTAGGTATTCAAAAAAAAAAATGTCTAGGTAAACAAAAATTACGTAACATACAAAATTAAAGCATAGTTAATGAAATGTAAAAAAACGGTCTTTCAAATACGCTACACAATTGTGCAAAAGGACATCAACTAGGAATTTATTATTTTAAGAACTGAAAAAATCGTACACTTCACATTCTTGAAGCGACTTGAAGTACTTTTTGAGCATTTTTCTAGATAACACAAACTGATTTCAACTAATGATTATATAAATCAAGTTATCTTATTGATACTATTTTTAAATGATTAACACTTTGCAACTGTTGAAAAACTAAACGTAAACTAATTCGAAATCTGAAACAGACTTTGGAAATGGCGCCGACAAAACGAACGTCAGAGTTCAGACGAAGAAGACGTTGACATTTCATTTGACAATTTGACATGCTGTGTTACCAACTCTTTAAAACTAGTTATCCATAAACTTAGGTCAAAACTCAAATATTTTTAGTAAATTTTATAGAGATACTTGGATTATCGCCTCATTGATAAGTGAAGCACAAAAATTTTCTTACAAAACATTCTGCCGATTTTGGTGCGGGGAGGGTTGTGTCGTGACAAACGCACACTTGTAACAAAGTTAAATTTTTGCACACAAACTTGCACTTTTTACGTTTATATTATGAAAGATGTAAGAAGTAGCTTCAGCAATTAAAAAGTATAAAATAATATTTTTATAATGTAGTTACAATTAATGTTCTTTTTGGAGTCGGTGTCTACTAACAGAGCTAAGTGGATTTTTAGCGGAACAGTAATTCACGTCCTCGCGAAGCTGTACCGATTCCGCAATTAGTTTTTATGGTTGCGGTAGGTTTTTTATTAATTTTAACCTCGGCTAGAGGAGAAATCCTCGCTAGAGATAGAAAATGCTAAGTAGAAAAACGATGAATGATGATGGTCGAGAGTATTTTTAATATTTGTGATAATAATATCCATTATGCAGGGTAGACAATATTTATTTTATTTTATTAATAATATATTAAAAAATTAACAACCCTAGGATAATTTTGATAACAGAAGGCGACATGGAACTAAGCATCCTTTACAATAGTTTTTTTTTCTCAGTTTCATAATAATAATAATTATTGTTGTTTAATTTAAATAGAGAGTAGTTTAAATGTTTATTATTTTAAAAATGTATAATAGGTATTCCGTTTCTTTCTACTGAGGGCTGATTTCTCAACCGTCAGATAACTTTTATCTGTTGAATAAATAAGCGACTTTGACATTTGTCTCATACAAAATCTGTCAAAGACACCTATTTATTCCTCAGGTTTTTTTATCTGACGATTGAAAAATCGGCCCTTAATCACTTGTCTACAATAAATCTACATAGCAGTGAAATAGCAAATATAAAAAAAACTCCCTAAACGTAAAAATTGATACGAACGGCTTTAGAACGGCCTCCTAAATTTAGGGTAAAATTCCTCAATTTGGTAACACTGCCTGACACTTAAAAGTTGAAATTCGAAACCGGAACTCGAGTCGTGATTCAACAGTCAACACCAACTCGACACTTTTATTAGACTAAGATCCCAGAGCAATCAGACATAACTTATTTTCACACGAATGAAACCTGAAGTTTTCAGTAGCGTCTCGTGTGCCTTGAATACCTACGCGCTTTGTGTAACTTGCCGAGTGACACCTGGGCAGGTACCAGATGAGAAAGGTAACTAAAAATAAGAGTTATTTAACTTATTTTCACATGGCTGATTTTTATATATGTGTAAATGTAACAAAATTAACTTTAACAAGGAAATAATTAAAAAATATTAAAGTAAATAAGTTTATAGCATATATTTGGGGTTATCATTTTTTATTCATCATAATTATCGAGACAATCATTTCAGATTTCATCGTTCATCCCATCACTGTACATACACTTATAATAATACTTTAAAATAATATTCTACATAACATATATAAAAATCAGCCATGTGAAAATAAGTTAAATAACTCTTATTTTTAGTTACCTTTCTCACCTGGTACCTGCAGGGCAATCGCGCTAAAAAACTTTAGCTGAAACGCAACCGAAACGTGAACGTTACTCGACTTTATGACGTATTCGGTATCGCGCTATCCTTTTGACAGCTAGGTGAGACGAAGCTGGACCGTAGTTGAAACTCAAACGCTGTCAAACAAAAAGTTCATACGGAGCTAGTTTAACTCGCACGCAGCTCGAACGTTCGGAACAAAGTGATCGTATATAAGTTAAGTTTTTGAATCTAAATTGTGTAAAGGAAATAAATACTAGTAAATTTATTGACGATTATGGTAAAATAATAGACAATTTCGAAAATCTTAGGGTCGCATCCCTAATGTCTGACAAAAGGTTGCGTTTCGTTTCGTCTGAGGTTAAGTAGCAATTGGAAGGTTAGCGCGATACTAAAGTTTGTTAGGCTGGATTGGAAACGAAACGCAGTTGAAACACAAACGAAACTAAGTTGTACCTCAAATGAAACGTTGTACAATAAATTAAAAATTGGCCTGCAGCAGTCCAATCGCGCTATTGTACAACGTTTCATTTGAGGTTCAACTTAGTTTCGTTTGTGTTTCAGCTGCGTTTCGTTTCCAATCCAGCTGAACATTTTTGGTCCTTTACACAATTTAGATTCAAAAACTTAACTTATATACGATCACTTTGTTCCAAACGTTCGAGCTGCGTGCGAGTTACACTAGCTCCGTATGAACTTTTTGTTTGACAGCGTTTGAGTTTCAACTACGGTCCATGTTCGTCTCACCTAGCTGCTAGCTGTGCAATTTTGCACATGTAGGTATTCAAAAAAAAAATGTCTAGGTAAACAAAAATTACGTAACATACAAAATTAAAGCATAGTTAATGAAATGACTTTTATTTTTTTGTATGACATCGCAAAAAAACGGGTCTAAAAAAATTCAATTTGAAATCCAGAAATGCATAGACCTACAAAAATGGTCAAGCTAGAGCCGTGGTCACACCCGCTATTGGGATTAGTGGAACAGCAGACGAATATTATGATTTTTCAAGCTCTTTTTTTTTCTACCGTATTTCGGTGTGAGCTGACGCTTAGATTTTGTTAGCGGGTCCGACCTCGGCTCTAGCTTGACCATTTTTGTACCTATGCATTTCTGGATTTCAAAGTGAATTTTTTCTTGTTTCAGCCTTTTTAGACCCGATTTTTTGCGATGTCGGGTTATAGTTTTTAAACTTTTATTTTATTTTATATTTTTCTGTTTCCACATCGAATATAACATTATATTTAAATTCCTTAAATTAACGTTCAATTAACGCATAGAAAGTAACTAAACAACTCCTAGATACTACTTGTACGACCGCATTTTAAACGTTTATTTTGAATTTAAAAATGAAATATAATAATTAATAAAATATTCAAATACATATTCGTAATGTGCTTGCCAAGGCCTATCTGTTGATACCAAACACGAGACAATTATCTTAATAAAAATTTTTTTGGAGATAGTTTTTGAGGTATAATTTTCAAAATCCAAAAATTGAAAAAAAAATTATATAGCCTATGTTCCTCGCGGGACTTCTACGAATCGATTGACACCTCATTTATTAAAATCGGACCAGTAGTTTAACCGCTACGAGGGAACATACATACATACATAGACTGCCAAAATCATTACCCTTCGTTTTGGCTTCGCCGAAGTCGGGTAAGTGTCGGCATTCTTATTCTACATGTATTGGTTACTAGTCAGTCACCTATTTCTAGGAATGGCTTTTATTACACTTTTTATACTTAGATTATAATAGGTATAGTATATAGGCACTAGCTGACCCGTGCTCACTTCGTTAAGCATATAAATAGTTTAACACAACCCTGAACCCGCAAGGCGGAACCCGCACGCGGAACCCACCCGGGAACCCTCAACGCTATCTTACGCGGTTTAGATTTTTTCATACAAATGTTTCTTCCCGCTAACTCCCGTTCCCGTGGGAATTTTGCTATATTATCCTGTTGCAACTAAGCTTTAAGTTTACTAAGGTACCTTCATGCCAAATTTCAAGCGTCTAACTTTAACGGTTTAGATTTTTCATACAAAAGGATTTTCCCGCTAATTCCCGTTCTGTGGGAATTTCGAAATTCCTTTCTTAGTGCACCTCTACGGTACCTAGGCTACATCCCTTCCAAATTTCAAGTGCCTATGTTGTGTGTTACATGTACACTGGTTCAAAAATATACCATACTTTAAAACTATTGTTATATACATAATATCAAATATCTATAATATGTAAGAAATATAGACTGTATGCTTAGATGCTTATCAAAGTAGGTACTGAAACATGGTTAAGTGGGACCTGGATAAGTGAGAAACCTCCATAAATCATGCTAAGCTCCCACCACTTTCGCACTGAATAACTTATACCATGGCTGTACCATCCCATACAATCTATGTTTAATACAAAAAAATTGCAATAGATGTCACTACTATTAACGTTTTTTAATTATAAAATGTAAATATCCCAAATTAAGTACAAATATTGACATTAAAATAAAGATAAGCATATTTTAAGTATAACATCACATTAAGCTAAATTCAACTCCTTAATTGAGAAGAAGATATGAAACGAAATTAGTAATTAGTATTTTCCAATAGTGGCGCTAGATGGCGATTTACGGAATGTGCCTGGAAATTAAAGAAAACAAAAATAGCCAGTCAAATTGCCAGTATTAGGGTGATACCATTTCCTAGTACTAGGTTGTGTCTGTTATATATAATGATCTACTTTGTGCTTATACTAACATTAATAATACGTACCAATAATTTGAGCTCATTCCCGTAACTTCATAATCATCAACCATAGATCTTCTGTCATAATTTCTGGATGACCTTGATGTATTATTTTCATTTTGATCTTGATTATTTTTCTATGAAAACAAACAATTTGCTACATTAAACACCGATCAACCAAAATTTTAATAAAAAGCCACTCCAATCATAGAGGTTTCATACCTAAGAGGCCAATAATAATTAATTTCAGTTTTTGACTACCTCTCTCCTAATCGTCCTAAATCGTCCTACAAAAAAAATACCCCCCACCTCTTAAGCCTAATAAACTATAAGGGATACATTTTATTAATATTATAATTCTTACATTAATATTATTTCAAAAATGCATATTTTATACATACCTTATGTGCTATGCCAATATTAAGTTTGAGAGGCTCAGTTTTGTTGAGTTTCATCATAGCAACACGCGCCTCACTGTTTAAAAGAAGAATACTCTTTAAGCCTAACAACAATTCTCATTCTTTTATCATCATCATAATCTGACCTTGTGATTTTACCAACAGAGATAGAAATAGCAGCCTTAAGAGAGCCCATAACTTTCAAGTTAAGTTTAAGATAACATATCAACGTTAATTCTATCAAAGGAACAATTAAGTTTGAGGTTTATGGATGTGCCTTAAATATTTATTTATTGATACATCATGCACATTTTGTACATAGGCGGACTTAATGCCTCAAGTTTTGGTGAATATGTGTCTATTATAATAAAAATCTGAAATATGTGTATAGTGATGAAGAGTATTAAATATGTTTCCATTATCTAGTCCCTATAGGATACTTAGAACCAGGCCAGATTACCGTGGTGTGAATTTTCCATAAAATATTATAATTAAATTAGTAACATTTAGTCTTGTTTTGAACATCTTACCTTGCAGCCTCAAAATGGACAAATGCATATCGTTTATTTGGATCCCTGCTCAAGTATATTTTGGTGATGTTGCCATATTTGTAAAATAGCGCCTCCAAACCTTTTTCATTCAAATTCTTCGGAATATTGGTTATATACAGCTTGGTGTGGTCCAACAGAACTCCACCACTGAAAATTATTAATTTAGTAAAAAATAGCTATAAATTTTCCAATCAAATAAAATAAAATCCTGAATATTTAAAAAGCTATAGAAGTATATTAAGTATAACAATACTTAAAAGGTAGAACCTCTATTCAATTTTTGTATTATGTATTGATTAAAATTTGATATATAAAGACATGAATGGAGAAAGGTGATATGTAGCAAAATTCAGATATAACTGTTAAATGTACTGTTGGTTCTTGATGGAAATTCATGTTCCCAATATAAACACACAACTTTTATTTACATTTTTTCACATTTATTACGTTTTAAAAAGTTAAGTACCTAAATAAAAGATACACAACTTTTATTTACTTACACTATTCCACTTTTTATTATTGTCAAAATTTTGATTTTGAGAAAATTTAGTTCAAACTGTCACTTAAACATTTACAATAGGTCACAGGATATTAGTTTAAAGATCAGTCTTTAAAAAACAATGTACTTAATACATTACTACATAAGCCTAAAATGTTTAAGTGGCAGTTTAAACTTAATTTTCTAGGTTTTTTTTTGCAACATATCACCTTCATTAATTCATGTTTTCATAGGTATATATTTAAATATTAATGTTCATGATAACTTACTCTGCATTCTCATCTGGATATTGAGAATCGTATAAAGCATTTTCAAAATTATTTTGTGAGTTATTCTTCCAAGACATTTTATCTGAAATGAAACCCATAAAGATTTAAATACATATCAAACATTTTATACTTTAGGTTTGCAAACTAAAACCTACAGTCTATATTGTTTTGTAAAAGGCCAGTAGGCTTCTCCTTCAGAAAAATTCAACATACAGAAATCTACCTACGTATTGAAATATTAATTGAAAGGAGCGAACCACTAAGACAATGTTTCTAAACAATTGGAAAGTTAATATTATATAAAGTTAATATTTCAATTATATAGCGAATAAAGTAACATACCAAAATCTATAGATGTTTTAAAACCTATATGTGTTGATTAAACTTGATTATTATGTACAAAAATGCCGCAACAAAGAAAAAGCAAAGCGTGCACAACCAACGGACAATAAATTAAACTGAAATGTCAAAAGTCAATATCAAGGTAAAAATTTTTTTTTTGGGCAACGATTTATAAGACTCAGTCCTCTTTACCTCTTGCAACCGCTGTTACCAAAAATAAAAGAAGAAGCAGACTCGGAACGAAGAAGAACGGAAACGGCCCTGGACGCCTGAGAATTAGGGCCCTGATTACGTAACTCCGGTCGCTTTCCCGTCTCTCGAGATCAGCTGTCATTGCGACGTTTAAACTTTTTAAAACACGATTTAAAAAATGAATATGTCATAATTTTGACGTTTTAACTTTTTAAATCGTGTTTTAAAAAGATGTAACGTCACAATGGCAGTTGATCTCGAGAGACGGGAAAGCGACCGGAGTTACGTAATCAGGGCCAAGATGGATTCGTCATGCAACATTCTCAACAGAAGCTTATTTGTGGGAAATAAAATGTATTATTATTATTAAATCAATATAAATATGGTTTAATTATTAAGGTAGCCTAACAAACCATTAAAATCCTTTTTGATGCTGACTGTATTATTTCCGGTTGTTTAACATTAAAACAAAGACTATAGAATATTTTTTTAATTGAATGTCACATTGACAAATGACATTTGACATTTTAATGTTCAACTGTTTGTGAAACTGAGACCTTTATTTGTAGTTTTTTATACATTTTATCTTATTAAATACATCTGCTATTATGAAGAATGGATGATTTGGTAAAGAACGCGCCCTCATATCAATTGGATCAGGATATATTAGATGGTAAGCGTCTTTAAGTGTTGTATTTCTCGAGGCACCCCTTTTCTAAGAATCAACAGGTATTCAATGTGTGACGCAAATTTCCTTTATGAGCTAGTTTTGTTTTGAAGTTGTGTCATTCAAATTAAATTGTATTCATAAAATTCAATATATATCTTATATTATGGCCATATATAATGATTTTCTTTATATTTGAATATGTTATGTAAATCATACATATGGGAAGTTTATTATTACGTCCTGTTCTAGGTACGCATACCTATGGCAATTTTTAAAATATTTTTGTTTAAAAAAAAGGTAGGTCAGAGTAAAGAAAATTTTTAGTGATGCTATTGTACCAGTGGTGCCTTACTTCTTGGTAAAATTCTAAGTTTCTTGGCAAAGTTATAATTATGCAAAGTTTATAGCTAACATATATTTCAAAACTTAAAGTACATACATTGGTAAAAGTTGGTCATGTATCAGTCTTGAATTTTTTTTATGAGTAATTGGTGGGTAGGGGATGGGGGATCTTTTCCCAGCAGTGGGAAAAGGTGGTTGGTTTGATCCCATGTAACTAAAACAACAGCATTACTTGGCCAATTTTGAATCCATTAGTTGTAGAGTAGCTTGAATATTGGACTTTAATTTCACAATACTCATTGCTAGTATTTTACTAAGTCTATAAATGTATACAACCATACCCACCAATTTATATTTATATTAAATTAATGCTTAAACACTAATAAATTATTTATTATTCAAAATCTTGTAGAAAGTGACGATGGATGGACAAGCAGTGCCAGTCCAGAACATCCAGAACAATTATTTAATATTGTATTTAATAGGAGTGCTTAATGATATAATAACATACTTTTTCCATACATACTTTAACCACAGTTCAATAAAAGTCCAATTCTGTTGTTATAATTCAAAATACAAGTGCCACTTGAAGTTTATGTTACATTTTTAAAAAAAAATTTAACCCAAGTTTATTATTGAGTGATTTTATTTCCAGCCCGTGGGATCAATATGACAGTTGAAGAGGTGGCAGGTCTATCCACAGGCAAATACTCTCAGAGGGTCCAGTCTCTGAATCTCAAAGAAAATGATTTGATCTTTCTCAAATGCTTAAGGAGAAGAATCAAGAATCGAGTAAGTATTTACAAGCGCTTTATCACTGTAAATAATCAAAGCTAAAAGATAGACTGATTAAGACTCTCACACAAAAACTATTGTATGGGGTAGGTCTGGGGCCTTACTCTCCAAACTGATTCGATTTTGATTCAGATTCGATTGTGCCACATACTTCCCAATAAATTGACATATGTTTATTTTGATTCTCAGTCAATTGATATGGTCGGGAGTACAAAAAGTTACCATCTAACGATTTTCTTTATCCTGGTTAGTTTCAAAGAAATCCACCAAATTAAAACACCAAAAGCCGTTGAGATCGAAGTGATCCGATTCTCGATTGTGTCGCGAGTAAGCCTGCTGATCGAGAATGCTTTTTTGGTCTCGGCCTAATTTGGTCTCGAGTTGTAATTCTGAAGTGCACTGACTGCTATAACTATCGGCCGAATGCTGAAAGGCTAATTAAAGCTAGGAGCTCTCCTATTCACAGGCTGTCATAGTCACTCCTCGGCGGTATGACAAAGGCAGCATGAGAATTAAGCGCCATTTAATTTTATTATCGTTTCAGTATTCGGCCGTACGTCGTCAAACATTAAAAAACTCCATTGGCTTAATGTGGCACTCACATGAAATTTTTGGCCTCGATATTTACTTCGTCTATTTTGAACAAGTATGAATAGCTGCAATATTTATCGACCGTACGCAAATGTCTTGTTCGTCATCGGATACGTTGAGAAAGGAAACCCGACGCCGCGAACACAATACCGTAAACCGCGAGAAACCAACGACAACACGTCATCTACCTATGTTACATTACATTCCATGACTGCGATGAGAGTTAAGATATTTCATTTAAAAGAAAAGTTCAAGTTCTAAATTGAAATCCCAAAGGAAGATCTCTGACTGTGCGAGACGGTATGCTCGGTAGTCGGTCAGGCCGAAGCTGTTTTAGTTTTCAGATGTTGCATATATAGATCCGAGCTTAGAAAACTTCGGTAGCAGGATGCAGGATTGTGGCGCTAGTTGTGCCTACACATAATTAATGAAACCCAAATTTAATTTTTCGATTTTTATTTCGCTATGAATTAGTGACATTTAAATTGGAAGCGTAACAAACAGCCATATATACAGTTTTGTTAACAGTTCGATCACTACATTAGTATAGCCCGGGTGAATCCGGACCCGGGTCCGAATCGCGTTTGGCCGAATTTACTTTAGCCATCCTCCTTTCTCCCTCTCTCATCGCCAGTTAACACTTGCAGGTTGCTTCCCAGAACAGCCGACGGCGCAACGTGGAGCACCTGCGGCGCCTGGCGCGTGAGCTGCGGGCGGTGCGTGCGTGCCGCCGCGACGCGCTGTGCGAGCGCCGCGCGCTGCACGCCGCCGGCGCCGAGCTGCGCGGCCGCTGCCAGCTGCTGCGCGCGCACATCGTCCAGGTGAGCAGACGCGTCTTCATTTGTCACTCGTGTCTACGTTTATCACTATATTCCCGTAATACAAATTTGTGTATCTAATTATGAATATCATGATATAAGAAACTTGACTGTTAAATGCACCAATACTAATTAGAAATCACAGTTGTTCCGTTTATTTAAAATCCACCCATCTACCTTATAAATTATGACAGCATTACAATTTAAAATTGTATTAATTTTCAGGTTCTCAAAGATAGGGCAGACCCAACTCCAGTGCCAGATGTGAATGTGGAGAGGATAGAATCTCAAACTAAGAACAAAAAGTGCGAACCACCTGACACCGAGGTGTCCGTCTCGAAGAACAAGAAAGATCTGTTCGAGTGTAGAATAGAGAAGCTTGTGCAGCAGAGCGTCAATCACATATACAAAGATAAAAGTGAAAAGAAAATGGTGTCCGCTAAAACTGTATTCCTAGACACAAAAGCATTAGACGTACCGAACGGTATAGATATTAAAGTAGAATACGAGTCAAGTTCAGATTGTCCCCTCGACGACTGTCAGAGCTCAAATGTTCTGAGCCCCGATAAAGTTAAAGGAATTGAAGAGCCCGAGCTGGACTTCAAAGTGGAATACGACACGGACTCGTCCGATTATCACAAGCTGGACTTTGATAAGACGAAGTTTGTGCAG
This sequence comes from Celastrina argiolus, assembly GCA_905187575.2. Taxonomy (NCBI): domain Eukaryota; kingdom Metazoa; phylum Arthropoda; class Insecta; order Lepidoptera; family Lycaenidae; genus Celastrina; species Celastrina argiolus. The sequence goes on from LR994597.1 coordinate 1,950,152, forward strand.
CCGGAGTGTTATTCGTTGAATTTGGAGGGGAAGAGCTACGAACAGAATGGAGTGTTGAATCTCTGTGTGAAAGAGAGGAGACGAAGTCACGGTCGTAAGCAGCTGGCGCCGAAACGTATTACATACGTGTTCACCGACAATGATGGTGAGTATTGATCTAAGGAACGCGAATTCCGATCGCAACCTCTACTTGAGAACCTATTTGACAGATGAAATGTTTCGTGTCCCTTTAAAAAATATAATGTATAAATTCTTTAATTTTTTTTATTGTCATCTAAACAATTTAGTATTAAGTCGGCTCCACACTACTCGCGGAGTTCCTCGGCGAAGTAATAGTAAAGTTTGACGAGGTAAGCCGAAGTGCATCTCTACACTATCCTATTCGTCTAACTTCGTTCAACTTCGCGAGTAGTGTGGAGCCGGGGTAAAACACATCACTGTAAAAAAACACATTCTGCCCTATTACATAAACTTTTTTAGATTGTCTAAATTACAGTATGAAAAAAGCTTTCATATAAAATGAGCATTGTCTTTTATTTTGCGGTATAATATTGCTTTCTAGGATTTTGATGATCTTTATTAACAACACTATGGAATAATGTAATAATAAAAGGTACTTTTTTTTAAATCGGTCGGTACTATTCCCGGCAAGGAAAAGTTATTTATTAAAAATGTTAAGATGATATGAATGATAAGCTTGCAACTCCTATCAGCTATTTTCGCTATAGCACTGTATATTGTACAGTGCTATAGCGAAAACATCTAACCGCTCCAATTTTAATTAAAACTCTTTTTTGCAGATGGGGTCATCGATTTTTCAATCAAAAAGGAACATGAGTGACACAGACTTAACAAATACAATGCACATACAGACAGACAGACCAAAAATATATGAAAAATATTGAACGGACAAAGCTCATTAAATTTAATTTTATTGTATCCTTTGAAAAATAATATTTTGAGTAAAATGCGCTCAGTATGGTTTATATTATTATTTAAAAAGTTTATGTTTTGTCTGTTTAATGTCTTTTAATCTATGTTTGTTACGGTGTATGGACCATTAGAGTTATGAAAAAGGAAACACATTGTAATATTATAATCATCACAAAATTGTTGATAATGTTTTTTAACTTGTTTTCATATTTTATAAGTTTAATTCAACAAAATGTATAAAAAAGGAACTAAACGACCAAACACATTATTGTATTCTTATCTTTGTTATAATTCACATTGGAGCTTATACACTACGCAACATGCGAGCCACGTATTGCTCTTTTCTTTAGCAATTTCACATTCGAAGTTGCGCGCGAGCTGGCAACGTCGCGCGTAGTATTGCAACATTGCCAAACATGTTGAGTGTCACATGTTGCGCAGCAATAAGTGGCTTTAAATTGTCAACACCAAGCATTTAATGCCTAGTGTTATTGAGTTTTTATTATTATCTAGGACTTATACTCCTAAGTTAAGAAAACAATATAATTATACAAAATCAGTAATAATAAATAAGAAATAAAATGTTAACAAACCAACTTGAATGTATCTAATAAAATGTATTTATTTAAAAAATAATGAATTTGTAGAAGCAGCTTTAATGTTTTGTCTCGGCAGACACCTACTGTAACACTCAAGTGTGTTCTAATGTAAAATATCATATGTATTTTTTAAAATGTTTGTTACTTACATAAATATATTTTAATTGTTACACAAATTGTCCAAGACTAATTACACAGATTTTAATTCAATTTTATGTGGTTAAATGCTAAAATATATAAGGAAAGTAGCATATAAATGTAATATTATAATAATCAAATATTCATTGTAATAAGTCAGTTATGTTTTACGGCCGATTCTGAAACAATGGTTGAATTAAGCGCGCAAGGCACATGCTGTCCTTGTCATACTGCCAAGCAGACAGGAAGTAACAACAGCCTAAAAATAGAAAGGCTCAATCAGCGTTTCAGTATTTTTCCGATAAAAAACGAAAGTTGCAGCTAGTCGAATTGAACTGCAAAACCGTATCTGGAATTTTACGAAAATTGATGTGATGTTATACAATTTAATATACATTTAGTTACCTTCTTACTGTTTTATTTGCCACTAGCCCGCGTCTTATGCCTCATTTACAGTCAGCTTTACTGAGCAGGGAAGTGGGCAGGACGAGTATGTAAACTTATACTTCTCATGCCACTCGCGCTGCCCAACGCTCCCCAAAAGAGCGGATTTATGCTAAAAGTATATTATGCGTTTTTTTAACATACATTTATAATATTAAATTTAATATTCAAAAGTAAAGCACAGGACATAGAAACATGGCGATTACTCCACCGACAAGAGCCTAGCTCTAAGATTTTAATGAATGATTTAAAATATAATTTTCTTCATATATCTGGAATACATAGAAATTAATAATTGTACAGACGTATAATTATAGAAAATATGCTTGAATCTAGATGTTCGCGTTGTAAAATGTCGTCGGATATATAATGAAAGAAGCGTAATAATAAGATATTTAATGGTATTCTTTTTTAATGGCCGTCTAAGGTGCCTCTTAAACATTAGGTAGATTGACGGTACAGTCGGAAAGAAAAGTGGGAAGTAAAAGTAATGACACAACACGGGGAGGGTTCCCCGCACCGCACCAAAATTGACTGAATAATGAAAGAATAATATTATTTATAAAGTCTTAACATGTTTTCATCCGCAGATTAGGAATTTGTCATTTTCACGTTGAATTTATTGTTCTTCTGAAATATTTTTTTAGGTTTAATATGGCAATAATATCATAGTGTGACATCAGTGCCACCTAGTGAAAAAAAATTTAACGAAACCTTTTGTGTTCTTCTGTCTTCTATCCAAATTCCAATATGGCGGTAAACTGTAGATAAAGGTTCAGAATGTTTTGATTCGAAATTCACATTCAAAATCTCGAAGATAGACTGATTCGAAAAATAAATTGCAATGGTCATCTTAATTACGATTGTGTCATCGTGAGAAAAAAAAATTAACCGTATTCGAGTGCGCGTTGTGTCAATAATCATTTTATTTTTGTGTGTTTAATTCTTATTGTGAGATATTTTGCTAATGTGCTCGCTGGTGATATGTGATTGTAGACTCTCTGATAGATATGTCTACCAATGATAAAGTTACATGCCCGGGCGTGAGTAATACAACCGATGTATCCAGCGAAGAGGCGAACAAAGTTGCAAATGACGAGATTCATGAGAAAAAGGAAAAAAAATCGGACAGAAAAGTACGTTTCCCCGATGATCACCTAGTCACGCAGTACTGCGAGCCTGCGAACCCTTGGCTAGACGGTGAGTGTACTTTGGGTGCCTTTGGCACAATTTCAAAGTTAGTTTTCTTTGCGTCATTAACAGGTAAAACAAATTTTCTACACCTATTCGTCGACCGCTACCGACGTTTTGTCGGATATGTGTCTGAAAAGTGCTTGCAGTCATATGTTATTAGCTGTCAATTCGCTAAACGCGTGAAGGAATATTATAAGCTGTCATTGTTATCAGAGATCAGTATTTGATAAGACCAGCTCTCGTTGTGGTTGTTTACATTAATAGAAAACACTTGAGCGAAAATTTATGTAATAAAAACAGATAAACTAAATATGATCATTGAAAGTAAACTTAAATATCACATGATACAAGTTTTGAATGCATCTCCACAACTAAGGATATACCTACATAAAAACAAATAGATTATATTATTAGTAATTCTCACTAAAGTCATCTCAATAAATGTGTGATTTCTTAACACACTTTTATAAGATTGTTGTATGTGTCTATGTACGTATGCATGTAACGGAATCTTTGAGAATAATTTCCACCAATATCCAGAACTTTGGAATTTTTCATAATCAGTATCAAGGACTAATGACATTGCAATTGAGCAAGTTTTTTAAAAGTTTTTTCAACTATTATTTATTTACTATCTTTTCAGGTTTAAGGCCTACTAAGTGTAAGATGTTAGATTACTTTATTTACCTGTCTTGTCTCTGTCACTATACAAAGTAAACAGCGGCAAAACAGTTCTGAACTAGCTGTTAGAGGTACAAATTAAAGTAACATTATTATCAAAAAATAATTATTTGATAATAATGTAATAAAACTAAACACTCAATCTTTGTAAAGTTGGGTAGAAAAAAATATGAATGAATCAGCTGTTTTCATGCGACTGAAAAATATTGATTATTTCTTCTTCATCTTATTATATTATTTTGTTAGCTGTGACTTTACATGTGATCAGTGTCATATCAGGGGTTAATCAAATAATTAGTATTAAATATTATATAACCCTAATATTATTTGACGACCTCCGTAGCGCAGTGGTTGAGCGCGTTGGTACTCGAACGAGAGGTCGCGGGTTCGAATCCCGCCGAGGGAACAAAAAGTTTTCAATGTTCCTGGGTCATGGATGTACATATTAAATTTGTGTATAATATAATAAAAATCTTAAATATGTGTATAGCATAAAAGTATTAAATATATTTCCGTTGTCTGGTACCTGTAACACAAGTTCTTCGGATACTTAGCACAGGGCCAGATTGACGTGGTGTGAAGCGTCCATAGATATTATTATTATATAGTATCAAATATTAGATTAATAATAATAATAATAATAAAAATAATAAAGCCTGTTTATTCCAGATATCAGTGAGTTACAATACAGTTTGTTTTATGTTGTTAGTTGTGTTAGTTTATTTGTGCTTATAGATATGTTAGTATGGTTATTGTTTCTCATTCTCTGATATGGTCCCTTTTAGGGTAAAGGCCTCCTCCAATTCCTGCCATTTGTGTTTATCTGCGGCTAGCATTCTCCAATTTGACCCTGCTGAGGTTTTTAGGTCATCCTCCCATCGTTGTTTTGGACGACCTACCTTTCTTTTTCCGACTGGACCTTTCCAATTTGTACATAGAATTGTCCATCTAGCATCTCTGTATCTAGCAACATGTCCTGCCCAACGCCACTTCATTTTTAAACAATGTTGGAGAGCATCTGTTAGTTTGGTTTTTTCTCTAATGTCTGCGTTTTTTATTTTTTGTATTTTCCTTAGTTTTAAGATACTTCTTTCCATGGCATGTTGTGTGACATTTATTTTGTTTTTTATTTTATTTGTGTAGGTCCAGGTTTGACATCCGTACGTAAGACTGGGTAATATACATGTATCCATAATTATTTTTTTTAGTTTAAGACTATATTTTCCCTTTACAATTTCTTTTTGTGACCAATATTTTTTCCAGGCAATACTAACTCTTCTATTTACTTCTTCTTCGTTACTGTTTTTATTAAGTGACACATGCTTACCAAGATAGATATAATTATCTACATACTCTATCTGATTTTCACCCACTGTTATTACGCTTTGTGTGTTGTTAGTTATTATCTTTGTTTTAGTTGCATTCATTTGAAGCCCTATTTTGTTACTCTCCAGGTTCAGGGCCTGCAGCATTTGCTCTAGATTTCTCGCTGATTCAGCAAATAGTGCAATATCGTCGGCAAATCTTAAATGTCCTTAAATCTTAAACTTCACTTCCGGTCTTTCGTTACGAAAGGAGTGTATTGTTAACGTCTGCGAAATATCACTAGTTTTTACCATAAATCTGAGTTATTTTGTGCATAATCTACACCAGGAATACGAAGTAACATACGCAGCATCGAATTCACATTTTACTTAGAAGAATCTGCGGCGAATAATCAATAAAATTGATAAAAAGTGGTATGGAAAACATAATATATAACTATAACTACAAACAGTGAATAATCGAATTTGAACATTTGACTGCTGACAAACGGCCGTCGAGCCTACTTGACAGACCAACTTCCGACAGGTGACAGCTATTCCAGTGTGACCAGCATAAAAAGTGGGCTGCCAACTATAAATTATTTCACCACAAACTAAGGAAAATTTATATTGATAAATAATAAAAAAATAAAATAAAAATGGAAAAACAAACGGAATTACTCCTATCAAAAATGAGTGAACAGATGAACAAGAAAATGGAGGAACTGGCAAATGCGTTCCAAAAACAAATAACCACATTGGCAGAAAGTTTTAACAAAAATATTGCTACTACAATTGAAGAAAAACTGCACCCACTTGTAGAAGAAAACAAGCAACTGAAAAAAGAAGTAAAGACACTACAAGAAAAAACTTACCACCTAGAGAAGGAAATAAGAAAAAATAATTTAATAATACATGGCGTGCAAGAGACCGAAAACAATAGTAAAGAACTCATGGACATTGTTTTAGGCATACTTAACGAAGCAGGAAAAAACGGGGAACAAGAAGATTACGACAGATGGGAAGTTAGCGATGTATACAGATTGGGAAAGAAGTCGACGGGTAGAAATAGACCAATACTTGTAAAATTAACGCTGTCATGGAGAAAATTTGAAACCTTAAAAAATAATAAAAATTTCCCTAAAGGAACCTACGCAACCGAAGACTTTCCGAAAGAAGTTATCGAAATTAGAAAGCAACTGAAATTAAGGAAACAGGCAGAAATTGCAAAAGGGAACCATGCAGTCATCAAATACGACAAACTCGTTATAAAAGGGAATAACACACACGATAAAAACGACAAGAGGAAAAGGTCACCAACTACCTCTCCGGCACAAGATGACCAGGACCATAACGACTTAAGACATCGGGCCCCGAATAAAATGAACAAAACAGACAAAATCCGCGCCTTCGAATATAAGAACCGCTCGAAACACACTGCTGGAAATGAAAAAAACAATACACAATAGCAACCAAAAAACACGAGTAAGAGACAGGGAGAGAAGACATTCCCCAAACCGGCTGGTCCCCGTGGGGAATTAGACCAAAACCCTCCAACAAACACATATAAAACAAAAATTATACAACCAGAAGCACTAACACAAAGCATCAAAGTCCATAACCACCAAAATCATAACAAATTGAATGTCGGCACCTATAACGTCAGATCATTATCAAAACCATACAAATTTATAGAACTATTATACACCTTAGAAAAAATTAAATTTGACATAATAGGCCTAGCAGAAATAAGAAGAGTAGGATGTAAAATAGAGGAACACCGCGACCACATATTTTGTTATATAGGGGAGACAGCAGGTCACCACGGCGTAGGGTTCCTATTAAAAAAGTATTTGAAATCGAACATAGCCGACTTTATAGGAATCTCAGAAAGAGTTGCTCTTTTAAAACTGGAAATTGACAACCATAAACTATCAATCATACAAGTGTATGCACCCACAGAAAACTCAACTGACCTCGAACTAGATAATTTTTACAAAGATTTAAGAACAGCTCTCAATCAGAGCGAAAAACTAACTATAGTTATGGGAGACTTTAATGCAAAGATAGGCTACCCTAAAGAAGATAGCATAATACTAGGAAAATATGGATACGGAGAGCGAAATGAAAGAGGTGAAAAACTTATCCAATTTGCTCACGAACATAGATTAGCAATAATGAATACTTTTTTTAACAAAAAACCACAACGCAAATGGACCTGGATCTCACCAGACAAAAAAACTAAAAACGAAATAGATTTCATACTCTGTAATAATACCACCTCGATTACTAATGTAGATGTGCTAAATCAACTATGCTATCCTTCAGATCACAGGCTAGTAAGAGCGACGTTACGACTAAACACTCCAAAATCTAGAAAGAATTACAAATCCATCTCAAACTCACTAAACACAGATGAAGACATAGTAGCTTACCTTAATAATCTCGAAAAGAACATCACACAATTAGAATCTGTAGAACAAGAAAAAAATGTGGATTTATACAATAGCACTCTAGAAGAAATAGTAAAGAAAAGCCTAGAAATAGAGCAAAAAGACAAAACCAAAAATAGAAGAACACATGAAATCCTGAGTGAATATACAAAAAATTTAATCAAAAGAAGGAAAGAACTTATAGCACCTGGACTGAAGAGTAAAGAAACAAGAGATCAAATTACTAATTCCTATAAAATTACAAACAAGGCAATAAGAAACGACTATAATAGATACAGACAATTAATTATAGAAAAAAACTTAATTTTGTATAGAAGTTCAAAAAGAGCTACTAGAGATTTATCTACACATAAGGATTGGATACAAAAATTACATTATAATAGTAACGAAACAAAATCAAGAAGACAAGTTTTAGAATGTGCAACAAAATACTATAGAGAACTATATAAAAGACAAGACACGGACATACCAGAAACAAAGAAAACAAAAGACATACTGTTAGAGGTAACACCATTTACAACTGACGAAATACAGCAACATCTCAAAAAACTAAAAAAAGATAAAAGTCCTGGCCCAGACAACATAAGCAACGAAGCACTCAAAATAGGAGCACATATTCTCTTGAACCCCCTAACCACCCTTTTCAATATGATCTTAATACAGAAAAAAGTGCCCAGACAATGGTGCACTTCAGATATCATTTTACTGTATAAGAAAGGGGACCCATTAGATATCGGTAACTACAGGCCAATCAGTTTGTTAATTAGTATTTACAAACTCTTTACTTCTGCACTCCAAAGTAGACTAGCCCCACTAATAGATCTGATACAACCACCAGAACAAGCAGGCTTTCGGTCAGGTTTCTCGACCTGCGATCACATACATACTCTCGAACAAATTATAGAGAAATACAAAGAATTTAACCAACCTATTTACATAGCATTTGTGGACTACTCAAAAGCTTTTGATAGTATTTCGCATAACTCAATATGGACAGCACTAAGGCTTTGCAATGTACACGAAACATATATAGACCTACTTAAGGACATATACTCAAATAGTAAAAGTAGAGTACGCCTCGAAAACAGAGGAGAAGAAATAATAATCGGTAGAGGCGTGAAACAGGGCGATCCCTTATCCCCAAAATTATTTATAGCTGTACTTGAAACAATATTTCAAAATCTAAACTGGAAGTACAAAGGAATACGCATAAAAGATAAATACCTATTAGATTAATAGTACAATGTAATTGTTTGATTCCCAAATTGACCTAACAGTTTCTGAAAGGCAAGTTTAAATTCAATGCTGAATTGACGCTTGCCAAGAGATTTGAACACCAATTGATTGATTGCCTCTGAAAAGCCAGGGGGTAAGTAACAGGTGTTTCAAACTATTTTTCTGCCCAATAAGCCATGCTAATCCATGAAATAAATCCATAATCCATGAAGTAAATCCATAATCCATAAATAAATCCATAATCCATAAGCAGGAAATCTTTACAAATCCAACATTGTTATAAATGTATTTAGTATTTACCTACTTTAGGGCGTGTTTCACCAAGCAATGTTAAAGTTAATGCCTTGTTAAATATCATCAATGAATGAGATGGCATGGTATTTTAACATGGCATTAACTTTAACATTGCTTGGTGAAACAAGGCCTTAATGTTTTTAAAAGTTATTTTAGGATGGATGTCTCATTCTTTGTTTCTGTAAAAAAAATACCCAGTCACATGACATATTGTTTCTCACACGGCAATATAATGATACCATAAAGGTCAAGAGGTATAAAGCAGTGTGCAGACATAAGAATGTACCTTATCAGTCAACATGTGATATTTATATACAAACCAAAATTAATGAGTAACCATTACTAATTATAAATGTAAAAGTTTGTATTATGGATATTTGGTTCTCTTTCATGCAATGATTGGATTTGGTTTGGTTTGTAACATAGGTTACATAGCAGCAAAATGATCCTTCTAGTCCTTGCTGGCCTAGTAGTATATTGTTGTACAAATTGAATGTCGGTTTTTGTTAACAATTGAATATTAATAGAAAACAATAATATTTGATGCATATACTTAAAATAAGCATATTGTATTTAAATTGTAATAGGCATACAGTGGATATTTTTTTTAAACATTAATCGCGTGTTTGAATTTAAAGAGTAGACTTCCTATAATATATTTGTTTCTTAAATAAATAAAATAAATAGCACCCCAATAATATATTTGGCACTATATTTATGATAACATTGTTTACAGAGCATGATATCTAATTCGCGTTGTATCTTCGGCGATTATTGTGGCCCGACCCCAACTTCATTACAGTTTTTGGAACACCTAACCTAACCTACCCATGTTTCCTGTGGGTATAGCAAAAGGCGACAGAAAGTAGGCCTTTGCATCCATTATTGGTTGATTTATACTATATGAAGTAACCACTCTTTAAATACTGTAGCACCTGGGACAAGCGGTTTTAAATGTATACCCAGTAGGCCACGGACGCTCTTAATATATTCGGAAATAAGCAGCAGCTGAAAACTGCGCTCGCCAACCCGCCTGCCGAGATATTGTGAGTATAGGCAACTATCTCCCATTAAATACTACGGGGAAGGCTTATGTCCAGTTGTATACGTAACATGACTATTTATTCTTGGACTCAGAACGGGACAGTGGTTTATTTCAATGATAGTTAGTGAAAAAACTGGCTAAGTGCGAGTTGGACTCGAAGGGTTCCGGAGGAGGAGGGAGGAGGTGGAAGGGAACGACAAAAATCACGTTTGCTCAATGGCAGCCCCCGCCCCCTAAATATTTATTTTATTTTTACTATAATTAATTATTAGTGAAGTAATTATGTAGTATAATACACCTTAGTATTTACGCTACAGCGTGCAATCAATTTGGGCGGCCGTCTATTAATTTTTTCGCGGTTTCTAAAAACGGGTCAATTTGCGTCCCACCGTTCATTTCGGGGACACCGGGACTCGTAAAAAGGGACAGTCCCGTTCAAAACGGGACGTCTGGTCGCTTTAAGTATACGTCATAGCTGAAATGTCTCTTCTTGCGGCAAAATGTACGGATTCCTCATGAGGAGGAAGGTATCATGATACCTTCCTTTTCTTCTGTGCATGAAGTCGCGCTGAACGTGTATCCAAATATTTTCCATGGATCGGGTTGTTTGCGTGGTGCACGTGCGTTGCTATTTCTGTTCGTCGGCCACGCGGTCTGCGGGAGCTTGGCTGGCGTTGATGCGCTAAATCACATCTCATACCGTCATCTGTCTTATAGTCATTATCCAGGTAGGGCGGGCGCAAACGAGGTATTTTGGTAAGGATTTTCCAATAAGAGTGGTTATTAAACATGCGTTTTTTGTTAAGCAAAACGCAGGTCGCGGGATCTTTATTCCCGTTTGGTGTCGAGATAAAAAGCTAAATGAAATCCGGAAAAAGAAATACTAAAAACAAAATAAATGTTTGAGGTACAACAAACTTGATTTTTTGCGTTTTGTACAGAACCCTGCGTGCTGCGTGAACCCCGATTAGCTAGTAACGATATAAAGATAAATAAGAAACATTTTAAATACCTAGTTTAAAAAATCTAAGTCTGGATTATGTTCTATTGACCACTCAAATTAGGATGGAATACATCTGTGCAATAGGCAAAGCCCGGCTTTCATGGTTGTTTATAGCAATCCGAAATGAATGAACTTAAGAGCGTGCATTCAATTTACGACGAAGTTTCAGTTTTTCGGTGTTTTTGACTGCCCCTCACACGCATAAAATAACTAAATTAAATAAAACAATTAGAAATATATGAAGATAAACTCTTTATTTTGGACATAATTTTATAAAATTAAAGTTTTAAGTAGTACATTTGAGTAAATTTAAAGATTTCGGAACGCCGAATCGCAAAAATGCCGATTTTAGCTCACTTTGATAAAGAAAATAACAATTAAATCGTGTTAATATAGTTTAATTTCTATTTTTATAAAAAAGATTATAAAGTCCTTCAATGAAATATTGATAAAAAATTAAAAATATATGTATTGTTAACTGCATAAAAAATCTTTTAAAAATGACATAATTTACGTTTTTCAGTGCTGTATTTCTACTGGAAAAACTAAATTTCTTCGATGATATTATTTTTATAATTGATAATCATACTATTGGTAAGTTGACACTATTTTTTATTTAATTAAAAAACGATGTTTATCCCATTATTCAATTTTTTAAAAATTACTTGTTTTCAACCAAGCGCACGCGTCATGTAAATCGCGATCTTATGAGAAATGGGGGAAATTTACAGAGATTATATTATGTCGATTACAAAGTTCATAATATTTATATAGAAAAAAAAATATTAAGAGGTTACCACAAAAAAGGTGTGTAATTTGTTCAGAGTTTATTTATAAAATTTAAAATTTATATAATAATCATCATCAGCCCCTGTGTGTCTGTTTCTCATATCGTAGCTCCTAAATGCATCACAGATTTTGATGCGGTTTTCTTAAGCAGAAAGCTGGTGTGGTTTATATATTTAAAAATTATACTAATCATCATCAGCCCCTGCGTGTCAGTCTGTAATATCACAGCCCCTAAATTAATCAAAAGATTTTGATGTCAATTTCTTTTGTTGAGAGCTGATGTGATTTGTATATTTAAAAATTATACTAATCATCATCAGCCCCTGTATGTCTGTCTGTAATATCACAGCCCCTAAATTAATCAAAAAATTTTTATGTCAATTTCTTTAGTTGAAAGCTGATGTGGTTTATATATTGAAAAATAATACTAATCATCATCAGCCCCTGTATGTCTGTTTGTTATATCGCAGTTCCTAAATGATTGACAAATTTTGATGCGGTTTTTTTTAGTTAAAAGATGGTGTGGTTCATATATTATTTAAAAATTATACTAATCATCATCAGCCCCTGAGTGTATGTCTGCTTTAATGTAACTGTCATCAATATAACCGAGTATCTGGGGGCACGGCAGTGCTTCTGTCAACTTGAGCACGGCCGTACAACCAATTTCTCGTAGCAGTTTAGGCCATTTTCAACTCCCTATAACTTTGTTGTGGATTAAAAGAAGCCTTCATTTTTAGTTACTAGGAAAGCATTGTACAAACACAGTATATTTCAAATGTAATTCAATTTGAAACAGAAGTTACATAATTATAACTTGTCAAACTCATTACTTTTGTCACTGACTCAATCACTCACTGACCGATCATCAAAAGTATTAGGCACTTCTAGCAGACATAGAAGCTTCACATTTGGAATACAAGTAGTGTTTAGTGTATAAATAAGGGAAAAACCTAAAAAATATTTCTGTAGAATTATCTAGACTAACTGCATAATTAACTTTGTAATGTCATTTAAATGTATAGGATTACAAAGCTGTATTTGCCCTTTTGACAAAAACACGCGTTTAGTAAATCTTCTACAAAAAGAACTGAGATCCCATCAAAAACATATCTTGTAAAAATTGCCAAGTCTCGCTACTTAGTTCTTCTACAGTAAAAACTTGTGAGATACATGTTATGCCGGAAAAAATGTACATTACGGTCGGTCGTGTTGGCGGCTGCAAATTTTATGGCGAATAGAGCTATATGTAAGGAGTCACTAACCAAAATTAAAAGTTGCGGCAACTCCTAGTTTTTTAGTTTTTGAAAAAATAAAATTCGTATTTTTGTATGAATATTCGACTACTTTTGACGTAATTTTGACAGTTTTTTTTATATAGCGCCAAAAGCCATTTTTATTCTAGTTCAATCACCTATTTTTCTTAACTAGATAATCGGGCAGAATTACGTCAAAAGTAGTCGAATATTCATACAAAAATACGAATTTTATTTTTTCAATAACTAAAAAACTACGAGTTTCCGCAAGTTTAAATTTTGGTTAATGACTCCTTACATATAGCTCTATTCGCCATAAAAATTGCAGCCGCCAACTCAACCGACCATAATGTACATTTTATCCAAATAATCTTTAATTTTATTTCATTTTCATTCAACAATCAGACGGTTGCAAAATGCTAGTTAGTATAGTGACAACATTTTTGTCACTGAAAAAAGCATGTCCATCCCGACTACCCACTAAAAATTGGTATTTTAGTACATTTTAGTGGGTAGTCGGAAGTGGGTTAGTAAAATATTTAGGGACAAACATTTCTGGACATCAAAGATGAAAAATAAATAACTTGGTATATTTTTATTAAAGTTAGGTTGTTGAATTTTTTATTCTCATTACTTACTTATCCTAAATTATAAATGTGAAAGTTTGTTTGTTTGTTCGTGTGTTTGTTTGGTACTTTCTTCACGTCTCATCTACTGACCAACCACCATGAAACTCTTTTCACACAATCATCGCGAAAGTTATTCCCGACGGTTAGACAGTAACGCGGACTGAGCCGCGGGCGATTACTAGCATGTCGAGTATGTATAATTTGTATTTTATAACTTAAATACCATTTAATTTTATAGAAGTATTGAAATGGTAGGTAATATTAAAATTCATTAGGATCAAACTACCAATATTACTCGCGCGCGCTACGTACGCTCGACCTAGCGTTAACCCACACATGCGTGTTGTTATGCGTCTGTGTGAGTCGATATCGTCTCTCGCGGCGATTTCGACTTGATGAAATTTGATTGCGCGCTCTTAAGGCAGGTAATGATGAACTCAGCTCTCCGATTGTCGAAACGGCGAGAGACTTGGCAAACAGCCGGGGTTTGGGCGATTATTAAGGTCAATGTTCAATATGAAACAAACCTGGTTGTGATATGCCAAGCCAGCTAATAGTTAATCAGCACAATAACATTGAAATATCAGCTCACTTGAAAAGTGAGCTCTTATTTCGTTCAGTTTGCTTGGAATACTGCCAACGTCCACACCTGTCACAATGCCTGATTTGAGATCGCAAATTATTGAGTATGTCACTTAAATTTTTTTAAAATCTAAATTTAAACACCGCAAAATGTTGTTTAAATTTAGATTTTTTTTAATTCGAATTGAAAGTAATAAGTAATAACCTACTTTGCGATTTAAAATCACCAAATCAACTTTGTAAAAATACTTTATAACTTTTGTCTCAGTTCGTTATATTATACAAAATATGTAATGTATTGGCATATCACGCGAACATATTTTAGTTTTTGTATGGGATATGTTATCTAGTGTCTTTTTAACCGACTTCCAATAAGGAGGAGGTTCGCAATTTAGGTCTGTTTTTTTTTTGATCGACGTTTTAGACTATAAAATACAATCAAAAACATACTAATCTAACATATCGAGAGTTAGGCCGTTTCGGTGGTATACCATCGAGGTATTCACCCTCAATTCTCTCGTTTTATCTTACCCAACCACGGCATACATTTTGTAGGACCGACTATCGGGCAGATTTTTTCTCTTTATTATTTCTGACCGACTTATTACATACAAAATAAAAACATGTTTGTTGTCTGGGAGCCCCCATGAATCTTTTGTTTTTAGTACATACGAGCTGTTCCCGCGACTTCGTTCGCGTGATTTTTGAGTGACTTAAACCGTTTATTCAGCGCACGCAACGAAAGTCCCCAAATGTGCATAATTTTCCCCGTTTTTGCAACATTTCTCACTGACGCTTCGCTCCTATTGCTCGCAGCGTAATGTTAGGTATATAGCCTAAATCATTTCTCTATAAATGAGCTATCCAACAAAAAAAGAATTTTTAAAATCGGACCAGTAGTTCCTGAGATAAGCGGGTTTAAACAAACAAACAAACTCTTCCGCTTTATAATATTAGTATAGATTAGTATATTATAGTACATATAGGTACCTAGTAACTGAAACAAGTCTCGTGTCAACGTACACGAGATTTGTATTTGTATCACAAGTACATTTTTCGAGAAGTTAGAACTTGTCGCAAAATGTATCTACTTAAACAATCTTTCCACCTCTTTCTCTCTGCAACTGTGAATTGTCGAAGGTTAGACGCCTATAAGTTCAAATTAACGCGTCGTTTTCTTACATAGCGATGTTTTTTTCATTCGAATTACCAAGTGCATAAAAATGTAGTCGAAATAGGTATAAAGAGATTTTGTAGGTAATTCGTGATAACTTTGAATTAAGTATAGAGAAGTTCGAATTATCGCAATTTTGAATTAACGACAGTCGACTGTATTTATTGTTATAGCGGCAATACAAATACATAATCTGTGAAAATATCAACTGTCTTGCTATCACTGTAAAATCCATCGAGACGTTGAGGCTGCAGGGCGTGCCAAATAATTATATACACACACCCCCGGTTTCTGAAAGGCTGATCAAATCGTCGAACAGCTAACATTTGAGTTAACAAGCTATTCTAAACGCTCATCGGTGAACATCACTCGCAACAACTTCGCTCACTCGATACGTCGAAAATAATTAACCTTTAAACTATGAGCCTCTCCGACATCAGAAGGGTAGCGTTACGCAGAGCGGCCGGCTGATTACGTAAAAATTGCGATTAGCAAAAATCGCGCAATAGACGAGCAATCGATTGCTGTACGTCAAAAATATGTGCTAATCGCTCGTTGTTGTGTTTGAATGCACATTTGCTTTATTTTTACTACTACACTATATCATAGGAAGTAATAATTAAACGATGCGTCAAACAAAATTTGACGCCAAATTAATTATTCTGAATTTAAAAACTAAACTGCTCTCCTGTTTAGTTTGGTTTTTGGCGCTTATAAATATTACCTTTTAACCGTCGATAAAGTTCAAGAGGCAAAATTGCGCAATTTTTGTGTTTTCTTTGCTATTGATATACAGTGAAACTTGGTTAAGTGGGACCTGGATAAGTGAGAAACCTCCCTAACTGGAACTCATGTTGAGGTCCCAACACTTTGGCACTGAATTACCTCTATTAGTGGGACGAGGTAAGCCTCTATATCTGTGATTTGTTCTTTCGATTTATCATCATAGTTACCTCTATAACTGAGACAGCGAGTAAATTTTATATGCATAAACCTCTGTAACTGAGATAACATTGTTTGTTCACTCATTCTTATTCTACCCACAAATTCCACACGTAATTCCAAGTACGTAAGTACAAATTTTGAGCTTCAATTTCCTTCAGTTTTAGTTTCGCTTTACTATCATCATACAGATGTTTATTTGAAAATGCCAAAACGAAAGCTACAATCGTTATCATTACGTGAAAAACTGAAGTTAATATCCGTTTATGAAAGTGGGAAGACATGCGAAGAAGTTTGTGCCGAATATAATGTGCCAAAATCTACTCGTTGTAGAATAATTCAGAGTAAACATAATGTTCTGAAGTTAATCACAATGTTCTGAAGGACATGGAAAACTAAAACGTGTACGTTTATCAGAATATCCTGAACTTGAACAGTGTTTGCTCACATGGGTCAAGCAACTTCGTAACAAAAACGTTCCGGTAAGTAGACCGATGATTAAAGAAGAGGCACAAGATTTCGCGCGAAGGCATACATAACACATTATTTTATTTAATGATCGCACATGTATAACTGAAATAACCTGTATTCTCACCTCTATTAATGGAACCCTTTGTAAATGAGACAGATATTTATTTATACCTGTATATCTGAGACACTGGGTAAGTGGAATACCTCTATAAGTAAAACCACATTGCAGGTGCTTGATGTCTCACTTAACCAGGTTTCACTGTACTAATATTATAAAGAAGTAACATTTGATTGTTTGTTTGTTTTTTGTTT
Source organism: Celastrina argiolus (assembly GCA_905187575.2). NCBI lineage: Eukaryota > Metazoa > Arthropoda > Insecta > Lepidoptera > Lycaenidae > Celastrina > Celastrina argiolus. The sequence continues at coordinate 1,967,631 of LR994597.1, forward strand.
GAATGGAATAGGCTCTGTAACCACTGAACCAATATGAAAAATACTTTCGCCGTTGGAAAGCTACATTCCTAGCGCTGAACATAGGCTATATTATATTTTCAACAAAAATAAAGTGTAAAAAACCAACCTTCAAAATTTCTTACATCGTGTGCGCTTCGACAACGGCTTGACCGATTTCGCAATTTTTTTTACAGTATGTTCGTTATTGTCATGAAAAGGTTATTATGAAAGAAAATGTTGAAAAAAATAAGCAGAAAATTAGAAAAAAGAAGAAAATATACGTTGGTCACACGGGGTTTGAACCTGGACTCGATCGATTTACGTCGTTGTCAGTCTATATGACACGGGTGTCATGGTAACAACATTGTTTACAAATGGAAAATAAAAATTATAAAATGCTATAAATAACGTATTTACGTATTTACATAAAACTATTTGGATTCATTAAACTATTTGGATTATCAAAAATATTAATCCAAATAGTTTAAGCTGATATAAATACGGTATTTATAGCATTTCATAATTTTGTTTTCCATTTGTAAACAATGTTGTTACCATGACAACCATTAGACGTTATAGACATTAAACTGCGTTTCCATTGACGCGGGACGAGGCGGACAGGAGCTTGCGGTACACGAATTGACCAATCACTATGCTCGAAATCTTCGCTCCACTCCGTTTGGGCACCACTAAGTTCCTATCCGCCCCGCTCCACGTCAGTGGAAACGCAGCCGCATAGACGGTCCAAGGCCCACGATCGGGGAGGTTTTCCAAATCTATTCATCTATACCAATAAATAAAATTGAAGTGTCAGTTTGTAACTTTCAATTAGCAATGTTTTTCTAAATGCATATATGACATTTTAAACGATATTTTCTTCTTTTTATTGGCATTGGCAACGATATCTACACAAAAGGAAAATGCAATTTAAAAAAAAACTGTCTGTCTGTCAGCGTATCTCTTTGCTCCGGCTAATCTCTGGAACGGCTAAACCGATTTTAACGAGACTTTCACTGGTAGATAGCTTAAGTTATAAGGATTAATTTAGGCTACTTTTCATCCCGCGTTGTTTTTTTTTAGTTGAATTTCATCATAAACTCTTTTTATGCTCAACGAAGTGGGCAAGGGTCAGCTAGTATAATAATATAATATATAAATATCGAATAAGCCTGATCCTATGCCAAAGTGTCCTGTGAAATAAATCTTCCGTGTGTTGAGAATCAGTTAATCGTTTCCGTAACTGGAGGGATCAGGTGATGGCAAATGGGCGTTTCTGCCAAGAAATTGTGGAAAGCGAAGTGCCTGTGAGTCACGAGTTGAGCATTATTCACAAAGTAAATTTAACCAGCCTCGCTGTATGTCACAGTCAAGGTGTGTGATGAGTCCATTTTGGTTGTTTGCACTGAGATCTTGTAGTGGGCGAACTTCAAACACCGCTCTTATGTCATATTATGATGATTACTCCTTGGTACAGTGGTTTAGAGTTTCGAGAGCTCCGGAGGTCGTGAGTTCGATCCCCGCGTTGTTCAACAAAAAAGTTGTTTGAACTTTTAGAACCATGCGGCAGGGTTATTCCGTATATCTTGCAAAAGCAAAGCAAGCTCGCTTTTTTTTAATAGTAGGGCGTGAGCCCCATAAACCAACAGGAGAGCAGTTTAAAGTTTTAAAACTCATACAAATGATTTTAGCGTCAATGTTTGTTTGACGTAACATTTAATTAATAGTTTCTATGATTGCCACTAAATTCCTTTTGGCTCTAGTTTCATAGCAAAAATGAAGCATCGCGCGATTTTTGCTAATCGATATTTGTACGTACTCAGCCGGCCGATTGCGGGCTGGTCACCATTGGGCCTTTTTTATCTTGAAATGCTACTTACCGCAACCCGTGGAGATCGGGGATTCCTACCACGGGTATGTGGGGCTGCATCACATGACCAAGTTCCTGAGATAAGTGCGTTTAAAGAAACAAACAAACGAGCAAACTCTTCCGCTTTATAATATTAGTATAGATATTATGTGATTAGGTATTATTAACTAATCGTTTTAAGTGTATATTGTGGCAGGCTGAAATAACCTTGAACACCAAGCCTTCGTGAAAGAATTTCTAGACGTTATTAAAACTAATACGAAGCTAATGTCCAGTTTCCATTTTGTACCGTACTCGTAGAATAGCAACGGTTCCCAAATAATAATAATAACATCTATGGTCGCTTCACACCACGTCAATCTGGCCCCGTGCTAAGTATCCGAAGAACTTTGAAAACTTTTTTGTTCCTTCGTTGGGATTCGATCTCGCTCGAGCAGTAAGCGCTCAACCACTGCGCTACGGAAGTCGTCGAACTGTGTGTGTGTGACAAAACCTAATCCCTATTACTAAGCCCCGTATAAATAAAACAATCTCAAACCGAACCTCTCCTTGAGAACCTATTTGACAGATAAAAAAACGTTTCGTTTCACATTTGACAATGAAGAATTTTAATTACGTTACATACTTTAATTTTTTCTTTCTTAAAACGTAAAAAAAAAGATTATAAAAATATACATTATACTTATTTTATTGTTTCCTGCTGTAATCTATAATGTGAATATAACGGTATAAAAAGAAAATAAATTAAAGTACTATGTAATATTAATAAAGTTGTTAACTTTTAAAAGTGAAACGAAACGTTGTTTTATCTGTCAAATTGGTCCTCAATGTGAGGTTGAGTTTGATATTGTCTTATTTATAAGGGCCTAAGACTCTGTCTGGTCACCAGGCTATAGCTAGACTAGTTTATTTTTTTTACAAATCTATTTCTGTTGCCCCTATAACAACAAATTATTATACTAAAAGCAAAATAAAATAAATATACTTACAAAGTGTTTTTGCGACCAACTGCGTAGCCGGTTTTTTACTTCATATTGCAACTGCATTGAGGCATTTGTTTGTAATTTTTTAAACGCTTTTATAAGCTCGGGTAGTATGTATGTATCTGTTACCGGCCAAACCCGATTTAAGGGCAATCTAGTTTTGCCTAGGCTCGACTAGTTCTTCCTATACGCGATAGGAATAACCAGTATAGCCTAGTCCAAACTAATTTGTCCTAATTCCGATAGAATAGACCAGTTTAGACTAGGCGAAACTAGTTGATCCTGATATAGATACGCACATTCTAGGATAAACTGGTACGGCCTAGTCTAAACATTAAAGTATATCAAGAAAGTCAAAATAAATAGATAAACTAAATAAAATACTCCGTAATTGGAAAAATAATATATTTTTTTAAACTATAATGATTCAATAATAATACGATCAATCAAACTATAATCTACTTAATCAAACAATAAAACAATCATACCATATTTAACAAATAATAAATGTTTTTTTAAATAGAAGGAATAATGTCTCAATTAATACAAATAATCATACTATAACAAGTGATACTGATTTTTATCAAAAAGCAATAATCATACGAGTATATTATTAAAATTGTTATTTATTTTTACTTGGTTGCCAGTATATCCTGGAGTGTGCGCATCTATACCGGGATAAACTAGTTTGGCCTAGTCTAAACTGGTCTATCCTGTCGGGCTTAGGACAAATTAGTTTGGACTAGGCTATACTGGTTAATTCTATCGCGTATAGGATGAACTAGTTGAGCCTAGGCAAAACTAGTTTGTCCTTAAATCGGGTTTGGCCGGTAACATATCTATGTAATATGATATGAGCATAATTTTCACTATTTTTTTTTTTTTTTTTATATCTATGGACGCTTCACACCACGTCAATCTGGCCCTGTGCTAAGTATCCGAAGAACTTGTGTTACAGGTACCAGACAACGGAAATATATTTAATACTTTTATACTATACACATATTTAAGATTTTTTATTATATTATACACAAATTTAATACACATCCATGACCCAGGAACATTGAAAACTTTTTGTTCCCTCGGCGGGATTCGAACCCGCGACCTTTCGTTCCAGCACCAATGCGCTCAACCAACTGCGCTACGGAGGTCGTCAAACATCTGAATTATTTGAAATTTTTCATACAGACCAATGAAATGCCATTAAGCATTTTGTTTAGTTTTTAAACTATTATTTATTTATTGTATAAAATATGAATAGTGCTCTATTTTAATTATCACAGTCTAGTTTTTAAGATTCAGTCTAGCCCCTGTTTGAATAAGTCTAGTCTTGTTTCTGGTTTACCTAGTTACAAAGTAGATTCCGAGCATACCTTCCATCGCATGCTGTACCTATTGTTGGGTGTCACGCAACCAAATTCCCGGCATACACAGCACGAAGAATTGGACAACATTTTTAAGACAGTCAATACAACTAGATTTTTGAACCAGGGCGGTGATTCTCAGGCCTCGATCTTAGTTCCGAATATTAGTATATTCCGCTCGCACGCGCGGTAAATCTTATTTCCATGAGCGGGACAGACCAATATTAAAAACTAAGTTTGAGGCCTGAGAATTAGGGCCCTGAATGCCAAAATAGTTAGGCGATGAAAGTATACAATATACATGGGGACTACTGGGCCCGATTCAAGATCATAAAAGTTTAACGATTTGTTACTACGATGATAAAAACCAATGTTTATTCCATTTTGTGTCTAAGGCTTGTATTCTCGTTTCCACATACCTACGACTTTGTTAGCTTTTTTTAGAACATTTTTAAAATTAATTTTCAACTTTAAAAGCTGTACAGCTTGTTTTTTGAAGTTCCTCCTGTACCTTTAATATTACATCCATGATACTGTTTCCTATCCGGCTATAATTTTCATCGCTATTATCACTTACGAAGTTCGAAAACAAAAATGTATGGGAATTTTGACTGGCCTTGCGAGTGCGAGCGTGAAGTAATTATATAATATCTGTCCGTCTCTTTCTCTCTGATAAATGTTTCACCAATCAGCGTTCAGTATGGGTTGTTCACTTGAATGACATGTTTGAATAACCTTTCAGAAATCGTGCCTAAACCGACCTGTTGGACTTAGCGATCCGGTAGACTATATCATGTTGAAATGTACAATTTGCAAAGCCTATCTGGCTGATTTCCAATATCGGAGTGAGGTTTAACTAGTGAAGGGTGCTTCGGGTTTGCGGTTTCTTTGCAAGTGTCCCCCAAGTGTCTCTTCACCATTGATTCTTGATTCATATTGATTCATATGATTCTTGTGTTTTGAACTATGACCATGAGTATATAGGACTAGCTATTCCCGCGACTTCGTTCGCGTGGTTTTTGTGTAACTTAAACCATTTGTACAGCGCACGCAACGAAAGTCCCCAAATGTGAATAATTTTCCCCGTTTTTGCAACATTTCTCACTCACGCTTCGCTCCTATTAGTCGCAGCGTAATGTTATATAGCCTAAAGCCTTCCTCTATAAATGAACTATCCAACAAAAAAAGAATTTTTCAAATCGGACCAGTAGTTCCTGAGATTAGCGCGTTTAAACAAACAAAGAAACAAACTCTTCCGCTTTATTATATTAGTATAGATTTGGCGTGGGTTTCTATAATTAGTATTTTTAATGATTTATTTTATTGATGTTATAACACCCTGGTAAATAACTAATGATGTATAAATAAAATTATTTAAGTATCTACCATTAAAAATAATGAAGATATTGAACCATTGAACATGATGTACGAACGAGAAGGGAAGAGCAATTGTGACGTCACGTTGTTAATCAAGATACATTATTACAGACGTTACACGCGAAAAAGAGATAGATATTTTCATTTAATTGTTAACAACTTAAATGTTTTAAAACTTATTTCAGCTTAGCTGCTGGCCATCTAAAGTGCGGTCTATGATGAAGCTGTAGTATTATTTTCGCCGAGAAAATGCACTACGCATTCCAAGATTTTCGAGGTAGATGGGGACTACCGTGGGTATGTGGTGCTCGCCGCGTCCGATCAGATGGTGAACTGGGGCCCACATGATTCGATTGTGATTCAGATTCTATCGGGCGGGTTACTCCCGAATAAATTGACGTTTGTTTATCATGATACTCAGTCGATTGATATGGTCGGGAGCACAAAAGCTTGCGATCTAACGATTTTCTTTATCCTGGTTTGTTTCAAAGTAATCCACCAAATAAAATACCAAAAGCCGTTGAGTTCGAACTGATTCGATTATCGATTATGTCGCAGGAGTAAGCCTGCTTGATACTTTTAATTCCACGCGGGTGTAGCCACGTACGCAGTGGGCTACGCTGGTTTCGTTGAAACCTTCGACTACGCAGGAGTTATTTTATAGTTCCCACCTCCCAAGTATGTGCGCAGTACACGAGTTGAAGTGGTGGGAAGGTGTGGTGCTCCATTTGCCCGTTTAAAATTTACTTCTGTGCTACTGTTTACTGGAGCCAAACTATGCCGTTTTGTCTCTGTAGCGAACGTTACTATAGTTTGTCCCTGATAAATTTAACCTGAACGTAAACAAACCAAAAACACCAAAATTTTCACATATTCACTTATTGTGCACACTTTCACAGGTATATTAAAGGATTACACTTCATTTTCCAATACATTTTAAAACAATTAAATAATAATTAATATTATGCTTAAACATCAAATGAAAATCTTTCACTGAAAAAATACGCCATTTTGACACTACCGATTGCAGAATACAAGCCTATTATAGTCTATGGATTCATAGAACACAAAAATCATTGTAATAATATTGCCCAATTGGCATCACTTATTAGTTTTTGGTTGTGTCATAGACGGGTTTGTTTACGTTAAGGTTAAATTTATCTCGGACATACTATACTTATCTGTAAACCAAAAACAGCTTAGTGGTAAGGTGATGTAATAAATATTCTAAGCATAAAATATAATATGATGTCATTTGTAACGACCAGACCGCTATTTTTGCTGCACTACTGGGAACATCTTAAATGAGTCAGTTAAAACAAATGATCCTGCGTTGACCTGAGGGCATGTGATTACGCTATTGTATACGTTGTGTTATCTATTTTTGTTTAATTATTTGTTGAAAAAATACTCGACAATTGCAGACATGAACGGATGAAGGTGATATTGTAGCAAAATTATGATTTCGAGAAAATTGAGTTCAAAGTGTCACTTAAACATTTTATACGTCGTAAAGTATGATGTAGGTACATTAATCTAAAGATCCGTCTCTAGGATCATTGTATTTAATACGTGTCTACATATCCTAAAATCTTTTAATGGCAGTTTAAACTCAAAGGAGAAAGCCCACTCTCCATAGTGTCTCAGGCCCAATGTGGACATCAAAAAATCGCATTAAATATGAGTGTTCTAAAATCTTAATAGTATTAGATATCTGAGAAAAAAACTAAAAATGCCGCCATTATTGTAGAAATATATATTTTTTTACTTTTTATCTATTTTATTTTCAAGGCCTTTTCCGACTTTTCAAATAATTTATAATAGTAAGATATAATAAGATAGCCCTTGTTGTAGTGCAAGACTTTCAGTTATTAGCTACCCAGCAATTGTGGCAAACAAGATTATCGCCTGACACCTAAAACATATTAACATTAATGATAAATATTTTCAACCGTAAAAGATTTAACGATTAAACCATAATGAAAGAAATAATAGAAACATTTTATACTAATATTATGATTACCTGCTGCCGTGCAACCCACTGCTGTATGACACTTAATTCTTCGGGCTCTAAAATACGGTTCTCGGTAACATTATTACCACAACATATACAATGTTCTTCAGACATTTTGGTATGCACAATCAAATAGCGTAATCCTTTAATCCAGGGCCAAGTAATCGTAGAAGGAGAGAACAAAACCAGTAAAACAATTCCAAAGTCGTACGTGAAAAGCCGAAACAAGTTCAGGCGAGAAAGCCAGATTGCGGTGAAAAAAATCGAAAACAAAACAAAACGCATCTTGCAACAAAAAGCGAACGGTCGAAATCATTCGTTTGAAAAATGACATTTCAGTCATCAGTGTTGCCGCTTGTTGCAAAAAAATGAAATCGATAAATCGATTACGTAAAAAATAATTGACATAATATTAACTTTTTATTAATCTTTATCGTTTATAGTAACAAACGTAAACATTGGTTTTAAGATAAATATTTTCTTTTGATTAATTATTTACAGAATTACCAACAGTGACCCGTTATTTGTATTTTACATGAGTTTATTTTATTTGTTTATAAATCGATATTCGGATTGATTGATTAGAGTTTTATCATCGGGTAACATTTCACCTCAACGTTCTACTTAGGTTCCAAATAATTCAATAAAATTCCTTTTTTTATTGGAACATTACTGATTATAGTGGCGGTTATTTGAATGTTATCAAAAATCATGTATCTTTATGGTACATTTCTGGAGAAATTAAGTCTTCTTAAGACGGCTGTCCGCTCTGGGCCTGAAATGGGCTTTCTCCTTTGTGGGTATTTTTTTTTACATATCACTTTTATCCATTCATGTCTTCAATTGTTTTATAGACTAAGCTCTTGCATTGTAAAATACATTTATATATTTTTTGAAAAAAGCAATTTTATTCCGTACGGTTGAGTTTTTACCTAAATACACACTCGCACAGAATCGTCGGGTTTTTCACCCATACTACACCACATTATTATGTCGATTCTTCCATTATTAAGACTACGGGTTAAGGTACAAATTTGTATTATGGAAATACTATTTGTATAGAGGGAAAGACTGGTTTCAGGGCAAAGAATAGTTGGCGAGACTCAAAGAAGACTCTGCATAAAATGTAATAATAACATTCAAGCCTGATTACCACCCACTTATAAATACCACAGTCCTATGAAAAGTAGGATTCTCCTCAACACGAAGAGGATTAGGGAATTCATCTTAATCTATCTTCTTGTTCCAGTGCCATCAACGACGCGCGCGCAGCTGGTCGCGGAGTACTTGGAAGCATGCAAGCGCCACCGCACGCACCCCATAGACTCCGTGCTGCTGCTGCTCAAGGTACTGACGAAGGTTCATTACTCTGCATTACGCTAAGTGAGGAGTGTAACGTGTCGCTTGGACCAGTAGTTAGGCTTATACTCTGAGCTCCTGCTCCTCAAGGTACGGACGAATTACGCTAAGTGAGGACTGTGTCGCTTGCATCTTGTATATTTTGTGCTGATGCAGCTTAAAGTACGGCCAGTGGCTTTATGTCGCTAAGTGAGGACTGATGTCTCGCTTTGCACCCTATATACTTCGTGCTGCTGCATCTCGAGTTTCTGATGGTAGCTAAGAGATCATTACGCTAAATGAGGACTGTAACGAGTCGCTTGCACCAGCTGCATCTCTTATACTCTGTGACAGCCGCTATATTCAAGAGATGTATAAGAACCGACTATACGGAACCTCAGACATGTCCTGACACGCTCTTGGTTATACTATTTCTTAATTACTTCAATAAAAACGTGTGAGTGTGACATGAAATATTACTTTGTTTATTACAAGAACACCTAACAGTTTAACATTAAAAATATATAAATGAGTTTGTACAATCATCAAAATAAGTATAATAATTTATTTATAATAGCGTGTGTCTCTCACCGCGATAAAATTTCGTATTAAAAATACCAGCGGATTAAGTTTAATGCACACGGGAATTTTCATATACCTATCCCAAATCGTCGCTTTACCTTCACAACCTCGTATCTATAAAAGTACAACTATTCAGTAATCAAAGTCAAAAAACTTAATAATTTTAGATTTTATTATGACATGGATTTTGTGATGAGGTTCAGTTAAGTACGTAAGTAAGTTAATAAGTTTTTTGACTCTACTGAAAAGTTGTAGCTTTTTAGATACGAGGTTGAGAAAGTAAAGCGACGATTGGGTTTCCTAGTGCCAGGGGAACTCTCAGGAAGATGGCGGTAACGCCGTCGTGTGTAAAAGATCGTCGTTCTTTTTTTTTCCGATTAAGAATATGTCACTCATGTGACAGTGATATTTTTTTTGTGGCGCCATCTATGGCGCCTCCGGCTTGAAAATTGCCAACACGGCCATTCTGCTCGGTGACTGTCCCAGGCACCTCACGAGTCTAGATAAAATGCTGAAACAGTTAAACATTATTAGAATATACTTAGATATCTACATGCCTTTAAGTTTCGTTATCACCATCAGACACCTGCTCTTCATTGATACCCCATGAGGCCATACGTCGGCGGGTTGCGGTAGTATCACAGGTGCCATGGCCCCACCAAAAAGCAGAAAGACATTGGGAGGTTTTAGTTGGTAAACTGGATGCAAAAATTTTCCTTGTAGTTTCTACAGAACGGATATAAATAGACGTAAATCTCCATTTTCCGTTTTCCGCGCGCGAGCTACCTCACTCGTCAGTGAGTGAGGATGGGGTTCGGGCCCGTCGGCAGGGAGGACACGTGTCCTACAGACCGCATAATAATAGTCTACCACCGTAGCTATCCCCAATCTGGTATGAACATCGCCCGGGTGATGTTGAGGGGGGTCACACACCTACTTCCTTCTAAACAACTAGCCACCCGGCTAGTTCTAATCCGACACAGCTAAATCGGCTTTAATGCCATTACTGAGTACCCTTTCTAAAAAAGAAATCCATTTTCCAGGAGTTGCCGGAGAACACGATAGGCGGGTGCGCGCGCGCGTCGCGGCTGCAGCTGTCGTGCTGCGCGCTGCTGGGCGGGGCGCCGGCGGACGCGCTCGAGGCGGTGCTGCGCAAGGTGCAGTTCCGACGCCTGGAGATCGACCACGCCGACATCGACGACGAGGGCGCCGTGAGTCAAAACCTCGAAGCCCCTTCGGCGATCTTAGTTTTTGTAACGGGCATTGGCCCACATCACATTACTACTGTAGGAATACTAGTGGAAGCCCCAAAGGGAACTTTTCTGTATCTAAAGTATTATACACGTGATGAACTAAATTAGACACGCACACGCTCGCATTCACACACACATTGCATATGTGTGTGTGAATGTAAAAACCTATGACATCCCTTCGTTCGGGTCGGGTTTGAGACTTCTTTATTAATACGGGCCTTAAAAGTTGTATATGATATCCGCAGGAGGCGCTGTTCGACATGGTGGAGTACTACGAGAGCGCGTGCACCATGAGCATCGCCGGCGAGCGGCTGTACGGCGTGCGCGGCTGGCAGTCCACCGCGAGGATGATCAAAAATGTAAGTAGATAGTTACTTTTATTAATAATGTCTTGTATAATAAGATGATACCCCATGAGGCCATACGTCGGCGGGTTGCGGTAGTATCACAGGTGCCATGGCCCCACCAAAAAGCAGAAAGACATTGGGAGGTTTTAGTTGGTAAACTGTGTGGGTGCTGGGTGTCTCCGGTGACGGTAGCCGGCTTCATTTGAAACGGGCCAGCTACGCACGAGTAATTTTATAGTGCCCAAGCGTATGCGCAATACGCAGAAGCACTCGCTTCCTTCACTCTCGTCGCCGAGTGGGATGGATACCCGACACGACTGGCGGAAGATCAGGCATAGGACCGACTTTACTTGCCCATCCGACGCATGGATTGCTTTCTTGTCAGACAATCAGGTGATCAGCTTGCAATGTCCTAACCAAACTTAAAAACTACATTCGATCGAACCCACGATCTTCGGAGTCGAGAGCTAGGCATTAAACCACTAGACCACGGAGGCGATACTTTTATTATTATTACACACGTTATATGCCAGTGTACGAAATGATTTATGTTTACCAATTGGGTATAAGTTTTGGCTGATATTAATTACATATATTGATGATTATAGAGTGTGGAGCTATCGGAGTTGGAGGTGTGCGACGGCGCGGTGGAGGGCGCGCACGCGACGGTGCTGGCGCGCGCGCTCAAGCCGCTCACGTGCCGCCTGCGCGCGCTCTGCCTGCAGCGCGCCGCACTCCAGGGCGAGCCGCTGCTGTGTCTGGGTGAGTACAGCGCAGTACAGTGAAGAGTGTGGAGCTATCAGCTGGAGGTGTGGGACGGTGCGGTGGGGCGCGTGCAGTGTGTTCGGGCTTGCGTACGTACTTGCGTGCGTGCGTGCGTGCGTGCATGCGTGCGTGCTTATCCAGTTATTTCTAAAGCCTACGTGATCGAGAGTGCTTTTACCTTTCATCAGCTCACTCCCTGCTTCAAAATTATGAGTTCTACCACAAATTTTAATTTTGCTTATAGCTATTAATTTATGGTTCACATTCCAGTGAAAGCGCTGAAGACCAACACGTCGGTGCGCGAGCTGCGGCTGTGCGACAACGGGCTGCTGCCGTCGGACGCGTACCAGATCGCGCACCTGCTCAAGTACAACGCGCGGATACAGCTGCTCGACCTCTCCAATAATCTTATACAGGTATATTTACTGGTGTTTACTTTTTATATATTACTGTGGTCTAGTGGTTCTGAGCTTCTTTTAACGAAATTTTGATCTGATGTGTATACCAAATTATAGGCGTACACAGTAGAGTGACAAACTATATGTACTATACATATAAAATAATATTTTTAACAAGAAGAAAGGTATGTAGAAATGTAGTAACAACCCAACAGTTACTAGTGCTAAATATTTTATACCAACTGAGTTTAACATTAACTGATTAAAATAAACGATTTTTATTTAAGTTGTAACTAAAGTAACATGTGTCGCTTGCAGGACGCGGGTCTGTGCTACTTGTCGGAGGCGATATACGAAGAAGCGGCCTCCTCGCCGCCCACTTCCGAGCCGCTGGAATACGGTTAGTTGATCAGCAAGGTAGAATAAGTCCCGATTTCACCAACGCATGTTATTGTTAACTGCTTGTTAAAATATCATGCCTTCTTATTCATTGATAGGAATTACGAGAGGAACAACATGATATTTAACGAAGGATTAACTTTAACATTGCTTGGTGAAACACGTTCTTCATTTTTAAAAGTGAAACGAAACGTTTTTTTAATCTGTCAAATAGGTTGTCAAGTGAGGTTGGGTTTGATATTGTTTTATTTATACGGGCCTAAGTGTCTACTTCATAAAATAGGCTTCCATAACGTAACAGGTAATACCCACTGCTGCTAGACATAAGCCTCCCCCGAAATACGTCATGGGGGTAGTTGCCTATACTTGTCACGCTTAGGTGGATTGCATATAACGGTATTAAGATAACATCAATGTCAGGGGAAACGCTGGTTTTTCATTCCTGGTTATATATTCCCTTCGACACAATATAATCCATTTGGAGGTGCTATTCCTGCCTCGTCCTGCCTCGGCATCCCATGGATGTAGTATCTACACTAATATTATAAAGAGGAAATATTTGTATTTTTGTATGTAACGACTAAACTCAAAAAGCACTGGACCGATTTTAATAATTCTTTTTTCATTGGAAGGATACATTATCACTGAGTAACATAGGCTATATAAAAATCAATTGCTGTTCGTTAGTGTCGCTAAAACTCGAGATCAGCGGAACTGATTCGGCTATTTTTGGTCTCGAATTATTCGTGGAAGTCCCGGGAAGGTTTACACGGTTTCCATGCTCAAGGAAGTGGGCACGGGTCAGCTAGTAGTTTATAATTTTACTGTTCATTAAGTGTGACTGGTCCTTCACTGTTGCAGGTGGCTTTGAGTCCCGCGGGCTGGCGTATCTTGTGCTGTGGAACAACCAACTAACGAAGGACTGCTACGTATACCTAGCTAAGATAATGGTTAGTATTACACGTCAGAACAGTTAACAAACGCACTAGTCGTCACTACGATTTTCAAAGGTTCCCCTCGATTTCTCTGGGATGCCATGAGTTCCTGGTTTCCTTGGGTGAATTACCGTCAGAATATCTGCTTCCCAACAAAAAAATATCATCGAAAATCATAAACGACGAAATTATCGGTGGACACACAAAAAAAACATTTCAAGCCTTTACGCATACAGTTGAATAGTTATGTAAAAAAATAAAAGAGTTATTCACATTAAAAATTGTGTTAATGACCGTTCATTACTGTTACATAATAGTATACCGTTATGTATAGATTTAAAACAATGTAATGTCAACATGACATTCGACACTGAAGCTTAAGATAGTCTATAATATTAGTCCTCCCAGAGAGGTTTTTTTTTTTTCCACGGGGAGGGCGGGAGAATCCTCAAGGATTCCTTGTGGGCCGGCCCTACAAGGATATGTCCGACTCTACTGGGAAAGTGGCCCAGCAGCCTACGGACTAAACTCCCTCCTTTCACATCCTGCTGCTATCAAAATGCAGCACTCTTTTAATACTTATTCTTTTTTACTGAACAATTTTTTTTTCTTGATTTTTTATTAAGTACCTATTCTATATTTTTTTTTGTATTTTTTTTCTTTTTCTCTCTCTTATTTACAAACTAGCTGTGCCCGCGACTTCGTACGCGTGGAAAAGTGATTTAGGGCACTTTAGTATTTTTAAATATATATAAGATTATATCTCATAGGGAAAATAAACCATTTTGTTTCTCTGAAAATACGAGTAGGTATATTATAAGTAACTTACAAAATGAATATACAATAAACAACTTAGAAAATATATAAAATAAACAATACCTGAAAATACGAGAAACGACAATTAAGTTTATTCTAGTTCCTCCTATATTGTATTCTTTAAATAATTAAAATAATAATTCTATCTGTATCTTACTTGGATAACATTTTCTTCTATCATTTCTGTCAGTCTTGAAAATAGACTTCAAAACAATTTATTCTAAATACGTAATAAATCCTATTTCAAATAAAATGCTAGGTATTTTATTACATCTCCCCCCTTAGGGAAAAAAAAAATCCTATTTTTTAATAATCTACCTATATAAACTAACTACTTCTTATTAACATTTCTCTAAATCAAATATAGGTACTGGAATCAGTTTAGTAATATGAAAATAATTTGATTCAATTTTTCTATGACCTGTGTCTATCTTATATATTGAATTGGACACTTTTTCAATAATTCTGTACGGTCCAATATATATCTCATCCAATTTTGATCTATTTAGTCTGTTTCCATTTTCAACATAAACAAAATCTCCTACATCAAAATAACATACTTTCCGATTTCTGTCGAATACTTTTTTGTTGTAACTATGAGATTTTTTTGTATTATCAAGAGCCATTTTCTTATCTCTTGTCCAATCATCATCCGATGGGTTATTTCTAAACTCTTTTGGTAATATTGTCACATCAGTGATACCATTTAGAAGGTAAGTTGGCGCATATCCTGTAACTGTGTGAATAGTCTCATTATATTTATTAACACACTCTCTAGCTACATTTGTCCATGCTTTTTTTTTCCTTTTTCATTAACTTTACACCTAATCTTATTCACCAATGTTTGATTCAAACGTTCATTCAAGCCATTAGAAAATGGACAGTTAACTGCTGTAAATACTAGAGGTATATCTTTTTCTTCTAAAAATTTTTTGAAGTTACTCGAATTAATCCCCGGGTATTGATCTGTCAAAATCATACCAATTTCTTCAGTTTCCGTTATGTTAGACAGTAACTTTATAAAATCATTAGCAGTCTGAGTTTTTGATGTAAGAATGAATGCGTATCTACTAAAATGGTCTACTAATAAATGTAAATATTTCTTTGATGATCTAGAACCTCCAAATCCTCCTATTGTATCTATGGACAGTATTTCAAAAGATTTCGTGGCTGGTCCTAGTTGAGACATGTACCCAAATTTATCATGTCCTCTCGACTTATTCTTTATACAAGTTTCACAGGATCTGCAAATTTTCTTTATATTATTTGACAAATTGCTTATGGAATAAAGCTTACCAACTGTCTTTTGCATTTGGTTTATCCCAATATGACACATATTTTCATGAACATCTTTTAAAAATGTTCATGAAAACTGAATTCTTCTGACAAAATTATTTTATCTCTTTTTCCGACCTTTTTAAAGTATATGTTTTGTTTCTTTACTAATTTATCTTTTCCTTCTTGTATTTCTTTATTTTTTTCTTGATCTTTTAAAATGTCTTCAATCTTTATTAAGTTAATAACTTTCAATTGTTCATCTGTGTTTACATCAGAATCCAGTACTGGGTTCCTGCTTAAGCAGTCTGCCTCTAAATTATTCTTTCCAGGAGAGTATACTATTTTAAATTCATATTGAGAAAGATAATAAGTTAAATCTCCCAGTTCTTCATCAGTTCTACATTTTAAATTCATGTTCTCCAGAGGTTTGTGATCTGAAAAAACTGTAAATGATTTTCCTATTAACCAATATTGCCAATACGTTACTGCTTCTTTTATCGCCAATAATTCTAAATAAATAGCTTTCTTTTTCTTTTGACTCTCTTTTAATTTCTTTGAAAAATAAGCTACAGGTCTTTCTTTCCCATCTGGTTGTATCTGTTTTAAAACCGCGCCAACTCCTTCTATAGATGCGTCTGTATAAATATTAATAGGTAAAAGCTGATCAAAAATCTCTAATATCGGTTTTGAGCATAATAGCGTTTTTACTGCTTCAAAAGATTTTTGGCACTCACTAGACCAAATAAATTTCTGACCTTTTCTCAGTAATTGATGTAAAGGATCTAATATTATTGCTTTTCTTGGGATATATTCATCGTAAAAATTAATCTTTCCTAGGAACTGTCTTACATTTTTTTGAGTTTTAGGAATAGGAAAATTTTGCACTGAAATTATATTATCCTTTAACGGCTGTACGGAGTTATTTTGAATTATATGACCCAAATATTTTACGGAATCTGAGGCAAAAGTGCATTTTATAAATTTTAATCGGAATCCTTCTACTTTTATGGCCTCCAACAATATCCTCAAGTGATTTATATGTTCATCAAAATTCTTCGAAAAAATTAAAATGTCGTCAATGTAATTGACAGCAAAGTCAGTAAGTTTATATTTTCTTAATATATTACTTAGCACCCTTTGAAAAATTGCTGATGACGTTTTTAGACCGAAGGGCAGACATGTCCACTGATAATGTCCTTCTTGTGTTATGAAACCAGTTTTTTTTCTGTCTTCGACTCGTAACGGAATAGACCAAAAAGCTGAATTTACATCTAAAGTTGTATAATAATTACAGTTTCTGGTCTTTACCACTAAATCTTCAATTAACGGGAAAGGTTGAGCTTGTGGTACTACAATTTTATTCAAATCTCTAAAATCTATACATAATCTTGTTTTTTTATTATCTTCTTTTTTAAATGCTAATGTTACCGGTGCTGCAAATGGACTATATGATTCTTCTATCAGCTTATTATCTAGCAATTTTGCTATCTGCTGTTCAATCTCTTTTTTATCTTCTATAGTGCATCTATAAGGCCTTTTGCTACAGTATTTTTCTACTAATAAATCTATTCTAGCTTCATATCCACTTACAGTGCCGATATCATACTTATGTTTAGCAAAAACGGACTTATACTCATCAATGAGTTCATTTATTTTACCTTTTTCATCTTCTTTTAAATGATCCATTTTCATTTCAATATCATTTGCTATCACATGTTCATTGAAATTTATTTTAATATTCTTCATATCATAACTATTCATTTTTCTTACAACGTATTCATCTTCGTTTTGTATCATCTCATTATTATCATTAAAATATGTTTTCTGAGTAATCATTAATTCTTCAGTTTGAATTAGTCTAAATATTTTTATTAAATCTAATCCAATTAGAAAATCATATTTGAAGTTCTTTTCATCAATAATGTATACATCTACATCTTTGACTATTTCAAAAATCTTAATATTTAATCTTGTCAAACCAGTTGTCTTTTGGACACCATTAATTGTTACCAGACTTGCCTCATTTATATTACTTGTTTTATGTTTTAATTTAAGTAACTTGGAGTTTATCAATGAAACATTAGAGCCTGAATCATAAACTCCATTTAATACAGTGTATACTCCATTTTTTAGTTTATTGGCGCAACCGCTGACAACTTTCGATAATTTAATAGTTACTTCCCAGTGTATCCCAGTGTTGATCCCTATCCAGCAAGTCACGTACCCGGCAAGCCTCTTGGTATGCAGGGTATAATAATAATATAGTACCATCCTTTCGGAGCTCGGCAAAAGAAGTAGGTCTTCGAACAATATGTAGAAGTCAGCAAAGGTATTCGAAGTTAGGATTCGAATGCACCGTATAGACCCAGCCAATTTTTCACGTTAATTTAGTAAAAAACTTCGATGTCTGTCGGTCTGTCTGTCTAGGTGTCAAAACTTTAATACGTGTAGGTATCGAGCTAAAAATAAAAATCATATTAAATACTCAGGATCTTCTGTCCCTTCTGGCTGTGAAAAAAACAGACTTCTTAGCCACATCTACCCAAAGATTCAGCCGTTTATGTCGCTAATTTTCGTAATTTTCGACACTCCAAAGGGAACCGAAACCTAAAGGTTACTTCCCGGGTACTCAGAATTTGATATGAAGCAACGTCATAGTGCCGACATAGGATAAATTGCGAAACCATTAAAATATTTTAATTATTTTTTTGAACTTACTACCGTTTTTGTCATTAATGTTTTGAGGTATTAAATTGAAACTTATATTGCAATTACTAAGGTATTTAAAACGAAACGCCCGGCCCCGTCGAGGATCCAGCAGGCTTACTCTCGACAAAACCGAGAATCGAATCAGCTCGATCTCAAAGGTTTTTGGTGTTTTATTTGATAGATTACTTTGGAACTAATTAGGATAAAGAAAACCGTTAGAAATAAACAAACGTCAATTTATTCGGGAGTACGCGGCACGATCGAATCTAAATCAAAATCGAATCAGTTTGGAGAGTTAGGCCGATCGGTTTTAGTAGCGTTTTCACTGCTGGGTAAAAAATACTATTTATATCTATAGGAGTTCCTTTGGTTGACCTTCGCCAAAATTCCTACCTACCAGCATCTGATACCTACACTACACCAGCCCGGCTCGGACGTAAGACGTAGCAGCCGGCGGCGCCCGGTCGAATCACGGCGAAACGATTTTAATTTTGCTATATTTCCTAAACTATTCATTATATTTGCATGGTATAAAGGGCAAATATAGTCTTCATGGAATGCTTAAGCCAACTAACGTATTAAAATGATAAGGATTAATACCGTGATGGTATAAATAGCTTTCCTAAACCGCTTAATTGCCCGTTCTTTGAGTTTATCGCGAAAGGCATTCTTTTAATAATACAGTTAGGTAATTAAGTTGATTTTATACAATAAAATGATAATTTATTTCAATTTGTGAAGCAAGTTCAAAAATACATTTTTTATATTAACTATTATGACACTGTGGAAACATTTGTCTTCCCAGAAAAAAAAATCCTGTTAGTTAGGTTAGGTTATTTCATGTTCGTTCTATTGCTTCGCGTCACTGTGTAAGCGATCCCCCCGCGCCCCCCGCACGAACCGTTCGACCGCAGGCCGCGCGCGCGAAATTCATCCGACTTGCTTCAAATTTATCGTCACTGCTCGGCTCCTATGTATCGTAGAGTTATGTTATATAGCCTATAACCTGCCCAGGAATATTGGCTACAATCGTACCAAGTTTGGTTAAAATCCCTTCAGTAGTTTTTGTTCCCATTGTGCACATACAGACAGACAGACAGACAGACAGACAGACAGACAGACAAAAATTTTACTAATTGCATTTTTGGCATCAGTATCGATCGCCAATCATCCTCCAATATGTATTTTGAAAAAATATTCAATGTACAGAATTGACCTCTCTACAGTTTTATTATAAGTATAGATATAGTCACAAGCATAAATTAAATTAGGAGATAAAACAATCACAGAAATTAAATAAAGTACCTACAGCTAAATTAACTCTAAATAGATATAATAGTGAAATGTCAAATAAAAATAAATTAAATTAGATTAAATCATACAATTAAAATAATAGATAAAATATGTAAATAAATAAAATAATAATAAAGAAATGATTGAATATGTCAAGTTAATAATAAAATTACAGCAGTGAGAAGATCCTAATCAATATTATTAGACGGTTGATCCGTTTGCTCTTGCTGCTATCCTATAAATCGTTTTAGCGAAGATTAAAAAGGCATTTCTTCTTTTTTCGTCGTCCAAAATAGATTCAAGATTGTTTATTGTAATGGAGCTGTCAATCTCATGTTTACAATCCCAGAGGTTATAAGAGTAGGACCTATGTACCTACTTATAAGTTATTATGTTACGTGTCACTGAATAAAAATAATAGATTAACACAAGTGTATTATTGGACGTGTGAACGGACCCTAGCCAAAAGCTGTAGCATCACAATAATTGAAGACATGAATAGATGAAGGTGATATGTCGCAAATAAAAATCGAAATCAAAAAATGGATTTTATACTGTCACTTAGACGTTTTAGGATATGTAGGAACGTATTAAGTACATTGATTCTAGAGACGGATCTTTATATTAATGAACATGATACTTTACGACGTATTCCAAAATGTTTAAGTGATAGTTTGAACTAAATTTTCTTCTTCATACACATCACCGCTACATATCACCTTCATCCATTCATGTCTTCATTACCGTTTCCAGCAATCCCCGAGTCTGCGCGTGCTCAACGTCGGCCGCAACGCGCTCGGCTGCGAGTGCGTGCGCGCGCTGCGGTTGGGCCAGGCGGCGCACGCGCTGCTCATGCTGGGCCTGCAGGCGGCGCGGCTCGGGCCCGGCGCCGCCGCCGACATCGCCGAGCTCATCCGCGCCGACACGCGTCTGCAGGTGACTGACTGTCTATGCTGCTTCACACATGGACATACATAATAATATCTATAGACGCTTCACTCCAAGTCAATCTGGCTCTGTGCTAAGTATCCGAAGAATTTGTGTTACAAGTACCGGACAACGGACATATGTATTTAATACTTTTATAATAACTTTTAAGATTTTTATTATATTAATACACAAATTTAATACACATCCATAACCCAGGAACATTGAAAACTTTTTGTTCCCTCGGCGGGATTCGAACCCGCAACCTCTCGATCGAGCACCAACGCGCTGAACCACGGCGCAACGGAGGTCGTCGAAGGGATGTTTCAACCCAAAATATATGTATGTGTATTGTGTACCATAAAGCCGCGACGCGTCGTGGTATGTTAGTGGTATTCTGTTCTGCCGCCTCCGTGGTCTAGTGGTTCTGAGCTTTGCACTCGACATCATGGGTCCGATTCCCGCGTTGGAACAACAAAAACTGCTGTTTTCAAGTTTGGTTAGGACAAGCTGATCACCTTTGTGATGATTGTCTGACAAGAAAGATGATCCATGCGTCGGATGGGCATGTAAAAAGTCGGTGCTGCGCTTCATCTCCCGCCAGTCGTGTCGGTTATCCGTCCTACTGTGCTACGAGAGTGAAGGAAGAGGGAGTGCTTCGGTGTATTGCGTACACACTTGGGCGTGTAAAAACTTCAGCGTAGTTGGCCTGGTTTCAATGAAACCGGCCACCGTCACCGAAATAGGTGTGGGTTGCACTATTATAAGTGGTATTCTGTTTTGATTTTAGGCAATACACTTCTTACCGTACATCATCTTGCTATTTGTTATTGTTTTTATCATATTTTAAACACCAGAAAATTATAATTTATTTATTATATTAGATAAATATAATTTATTTATTATATTTATCTGATGTTTAATTTTGCGTTATATATATCTACACTTAATGGTTGCATTGTCAAATACAACCTATATATAGAATTTTGATGGGGGTTTTGTATGAGGAAAAATGTACTTTTCAAAAACATAAAACAATAAAGTATCGGGTTAACAACAACTAAATCGATAGGATGGGAAAAATATTCATAGATTACTGGTGTTCTAACTTATATGCATCCAAATCATTGTTGGCTTTCAGACATACTATATTTATATACATTAATATAGGTAATGTTATGTTGCAGCGGCTGGACCTGCGCGACAACCGGCTGGGCGCGGGCGGTCTGCAGGCGATCCTGGTGGCGATGCGCGACAACACCACGCTCACGCAGATCGACCTCGACGACCCGCCCGCACAGGTACGGCAAACGTTAACAATACAGACAGATGTACGTCTGTAGGTTCCGTTTTTTTCTGTTGTCTTCTAACTTAAGAGCTTCACTCTTGTCTGTGGAGTTTTCTCCATTCCTCTCTGCACTCCGCCTCTTGACCTCCTGATACGACACGACCATCACTTACTCCTTCACCTGGTCCATAAAAGTTCTCCTCGGCTTTCCTTCTTCTGTTGAGGTACGGAACGTAAAAACAAAAATATAACTGACAATCTGGAAAAATACTTGGAGCTTGTTTGTAGATACAAATTGGTAACTATTGGATAT
This sequence comes from Celastrina argiolus, assembly GCA_905187575.2. Taxonomy (NCBI): domain Eukaryota; kingdom Metazoa; phylum Arthropoda; class Insecta; order Lepidoptera; family Lycaenidae; genus Celastrina; species Celastrina argiolus. The sequence continues at coordinate 1,989,877 of LR994597.1, forward strand.
AATTAAAGACTTACACATTTTATGATATGTAGTAACGTATTAAGTACATTGATTCTAAAGACGGCTCTTTAGATGAATGTGCTTAATACGTTACGACATATTCTAAAATGTTCAAGTTACAGTTTAAACTAAATTTTCTCGAAATCGGAATTTTGCGACATACCTTGTTCCATTCATGTCTTCATGTCTTCAATTATGTTTCAATCGAGGCAACGATTGCGAAGCCGAAATGCCTATTACTGTCTGTTTGGAGTTATGAGAGTTATGTTATGTTGAAAATTATCTTAAATTATATAATGGAGTAAGACGAGTGAACGTACAGCAATTCTATTGAGATATCCGTGTGCGTTTGTTCGTCTGGAACATTGTCAGAAAGTTATATTATTAAGTCATAATAATATTAGCATCAAAAAAAATATTTCAAAAAGCTAATTAACGTCTATGTGCGCAGGACACACGCACGGGTGCGGGCGTGTGCGCGGCCGCGTGCACGGAGGCGGCGAGCGCAGCGCGCGCGGTGAGCGACATCCGCGCGCTGTGCCGGCGCAACGAGCCGCGCGCGCACCCGCCCGACCGCCTCATGCGCAAGATCTCGCTCACCTGCCACCCGCCGCACCCGCATCCGCCGCACCACCACCCGCCGCACCACCACAAGGTAACCAGTTTACCCTCGACCAGGCATATGGTCCACTAATACCCGTCCCACCACCCAAGGTTACAAGTTGACGCTCGACTCGACGCATAAGGTCGCTCAGCAGGCGGTGGGCGACGTTTGTGCGTTGTTCCGGCAGAAAATAAAAATGTTGGAAACTGGTCTAGCAGAAATTGGGACGCATGATGACCGACCAAAGTTATCTGGCAAAACGAATCAGTAAAAATTGATACCACATACATTGTCACTTACTATTTGCCACAATGAAAATGCACTGACACACTAAATTGATCTAACTCGTGATTTTGTTTGGATTTAGATTTAATTGGGTCTAAACCGAGTTGGATATCTTACGTGTAACGATGTGTCGACAGATGCTATCGGGTGAGGAGGAGCGGCGCGTGCGGCTGCGCTCCCCCGCCCCGTCCCCCGCTCCCTCGCCCGCCGGCAGCCCCACGCCGCACGGCACCTCGCGCTTCTCTGTACGTATACACCACTTATACACTGATTTATAATATCAGTCAGTATAATGACATTTCTGTGTCACATCACCTCTCATTCTTTCATTGTCAGTTAGCAGAGACAGAAGGATTTTTGCCGGTCATTTTACTGACCGAGATTCAAAACAGGGAATTAGTTAGAATTAGTATGTAGGTGGAGGAGCTAGCGCCACTACTCGTCTGCATCGCGTTTTAGCTGCAAGTTTTCAAAGTTCGGCGCTATATATCCAATATCTAAAAACTACTGAAGTGGGTTTCGCCCCGACCGCGCATGCCACCTTGCTCGGTCCGAGATCTCTTTGGAGTTTATACTTATTTTCCACATAATCCATTGGTTGTTTGACGAAGTTGTTCTCTTGTGATTTGGATGTCACAATACCGTTGAATTATAAGTGTAAACAAGCGTATGTTACAGGAATACAAGCTTCTGACTGCCTTACACTTTATTTCACTCCAGTCGTCGAAAGCTCTTTATATATGTATTAACATATTAACATAAATGTTTTATCATTAGGTGACTCGAGTGACGCCCGACCGGGATTCGTCGGACAGCTCTAACCCTTCCACACCCACGCGGCCCTACGCCAGCCCTTCTCCCTCTAGATTTAAAGTTGTACAGGTTTGTATCTTTATTATTAGTTTAGTCTTAAATATTATGTCTCCATATTGAAAAGAGTATTAAATAAATCATTGCATTTACAGGTAGTAGAACCACACCCTCCGCCCCCGCCGTCGCCGAAGAAATCAGGTTCTCGATTTTCTGTTACGAGAAATTTCGACTCAGTATACAATCCGATAGCGCTTCCCTCGAAATCTGACAAAAAGTCGGCTAAAACGGATAAGGGTGTTAGTTCCATTGACATTGGACTGGATAAAAGTAATCCCAAAGAAACTAAAGCGTGTATTTCGGTGGTGCACAAAGAAGGAAAGCAGCTAGATAATATTACAAATATAGTTAAACCAAAAATCATTGTTAGGTCGGATGATGATTCTAACGACGAATCAGATAAAACGATTGATATAGAAGGAACTTCCCCAAGTGATAAACGAATTATAGAAACAAACAAAGTTGTAAATATAGTAAATAAACAATTAGAAGAATTAGATTTAACAAATTTAAAAACGAAACACAAAGATAACTTTGGTATTGAAAAATATACCGACAGAGTTATTGTGCAAGAGTGCGAAATAGATCCGAATATTATTATTGGGTTTGATATTAATAATTCACAAAACGCAAAAACCAAGCCTGCAAACGAAACTGTGATAAGCGCTAGGTATCCTGAAACGGATAGTATTAGTAATAATGTGATATTACAAAGTGAACCTATGATAGAGTTTGAAGTTAGGCCCCAAATTACGGTCGATTTGAATCGGCTCAAAGAGTTTATATCAGATAACAAAGAAATTAAAAGTGATGTTAAAAATGTGGCTGCTGTACATAGTGGTAAGGTGGGCGATCCGTCGAAACCATTAGTCGTTGATACGGACAGTGAAGAAACTGAACTCAGTGAGTCTAATATAAGTGATAATAGAAACAGTGTAACTGTGCCTAGTGGTGTTATAAATTTAATAGATATAAAACCCGATGCATATAGTGATAAAACTGAACAGTTGTCTCATAATGAGACCGTCGATTTTGTGGAGAACGATAGAAGAGTTAAGTCCGAAACTAGGTTAGTTAAAAGTAGTGTATCGGTGATTGAAACTGAAAAGGTTGAAACTAAAGTAGAGGTTGTCGTTAAAAGTGAAGCAAACAGTTTGAAAACCAAAGTACATTCTGACCAAATTCTATGTAATGAGAGTATCGATAGGGTCATAATAAGGGATGAGAAGGGCGACGTAGCAATGAAACAGATAGAGGCAATAACTGAGGACCTCGGTAACCTGATACAGCAGATGCACGATCTGTCGACAAAGACGCGCATGAAACATGCTACCGACTTAGGTGTAGGCTTAGATGTAAACATTGTACCTGGTAATCGAGATAACGTAGTTTTAAAGAAAAATAAAAGCGAATCAAGTTTAGATAGTCCCGATCTAGAAGTGTCTAGATTGATGAGGAAGCCGGTTAGTGCCTTTTGCGATAGCAGCTCATCTTTAGAAATTTCTGGAAGTTCTGTAGAAAGTCTCAACATTATAGAGAGTAGAATGCCGAAACCCATCAAAGAGATCGAAACGCGAGGGACGATTCTCTCCACCGAAAGTAGTATAGAGTCCACCAGTGATGTTACTCCAGTGAATTTGAATATGTCCGTCAGTTCCAACGAAAGTGTATCGCCTATCATATTTGGGGGCACGAAAAAGATACACGGTTCCTTGTCGAGTCTGGAGGCTAGTGTCAGTTCTATCGATTCAGGTAGACAGGAAAAAGTTATGGTCACATCTGCCGATTCGGGAATAGAGTATTCGTTGCAGCATCCTTCGGAGATAAGGGAGGATAGCTCGTCCAACGAGGGAACGCTAACATATAGCTCCAGTAGTAAGGAACCCGTCAAAAAGGAACACCAAGATACACTCACATCGCCAAAAAGAACGTCAAGTTTGCTAGATGTCCCAGCGCTAAAGTCCAAAGGCGTAGACAGAACGAGGAAGATATCCTGGGTCGCTCCATCCGCTAGCTTCCATATACCAAAACCTGAGGAGAAAGTAGAAACAAAGCAGCAGACGAACTTAGAAAAACTGCTAAGTTTGTTCCAGCATCCGAGTAGTTTATTCTCTAGAAGCAACAGCGATGACGAAAAGAAGTCGGCGTCGAATACGCCGCCTAGGAAAGATTCCTCGTTGACGAGCTCGTTTTGGACGTGGGGCAGCGCCGTCGATAAAGTCGAAAAGGACGACAAAGACACCGACAGTTTGTCGGAAGCGACGGATTCTACTCTGTCGGAGAGGGTGCAAGTTTCCTTCGTCGACGAATCGTTCTCGAAGAAGCTGGACAGCAAAACGCCCTCCACCGACACCGACAACACGCTGAGCGAGTTTCAGACGTTTCCGACTTCAATCGAGAGTGTTAAAGTTACCGATACAACCACCGATGAAAATTTAGTACAAAACAATTTAGCTTTAAGCGATAAAAGTGTGGACGCCAGCTCGGACGTGCCGGCGGCGTGTGATAATATAGATCTCATTGAGCCCAACGACTTGAATAAGAATGTGCGGGAGATGTCCTGCGGCGACAGCAACTGCAACACCGACGAGGCCAGCGTCCCTCGCCCGCCGTGCAAGACGGACGACGACAAGGTCGAGGCAGTGGTAGACATTAGACCGCGAACGTTCGCGTCCGTACTCAAAGCGTCGGGCTCGCAGAACTCACAGGAAAAACAGAGCGTGGACACCGGCCAGCCCGTTGACAAACTACCCACAAGAGTGATCATGGGCATAAAAGAAAATATAAGCCCCGAGAACACATTGACGTCGACGATGACAGCTGCGCTGGAGAAGGAGCTGAGCGAGAGGCAGAATAAGAGCAAACCTGTGGAGAATGTGGTCTGGGACCCGTGTGAGCTAGCGGCCGGTGCGGTTAAAATGGAAGACGTTAAAATGCAAGTCGATCTTGCGCCGATAGCCAGAATCGACGAAATGAGTGACGTCGCTGCCGACGAGTGTGTGCAATTAGCTTTCATAGATGATGCTCATGACGACTGTAGAAGAGTCGAGAAGATAGAAGAATCGGAGGAATTGGAAAGGATAGACGTGGCAAGGGATGCCCTGTCTTATCTATCGTACGAGAAGAAGAGCGCCGACGAGCAGCCGCAAGCGTTGGCGGAAGAACTCAGGGAGGCCGAAATTAAGGAGCTGCTGGATCTGTCCCCGGAGCTGGTTATTGACGAAGCCATAGAAATCCCTGAAGTGTTCTCCGTCGAAATGCCGGGCCTCAGGAACTCGCCCGTCATACCCGAGCGAGCTAAGATTAAGAAGGCCAACTCGCTGGAAGATCTATCCAAGCTCCCCGCTCTGGAGGAGAAGAGTAGCCCGAAGACTAAGACTATCGCCTTCAAAGTCCCCGAGAGCACCACGCCGCGGGACATACCGGAGAGGAGACGGAAATTGAGAACGCGAAGCGGGTCCAGTCCCAAATCGTTGCCGGAAAGTCTGAACAAGCCTTGTCCGTTGACGAAGATGGACTCCCTGAAGAAGAAAAAGAAGGTGTCCTCTCTGGGGAAGATGGCCCGGGACTCCCTCCTGGCTTTGAACATGAGCGAGGAGGAGATCGCAGAGTTCAGACGCTCGTACAAGCTGACGTCCGTCGAGAGTCTGAGGTCTTTGGAGTCGGTGTCGGAGGACGCCAACTCTCAGAGCGGCACGTCGGTGGACTCCCGCTGCCGGTCCTGTCTTCGCACCTCGCAGGAGTCGCTCATGTCCCTCGACTCCATCACCGAGGACTGCCGCTGCCTGGACGACTGCGAGAAGCGGGGACACAGATAAGAAATATATCGGGGGACCGACGGTGGTTTTTTTCGGAAACGCTTTGTGTGGCACGGGTATTGGACGAGCGACCGCGCCTCGTCCGCACTTGTACATTTTTGTAGTATTATGTTAAAAAAAGAATATTTTTTATTTATGGTGAATTTATTGTAAAAAAATAATGTACAGGTTTTAAATGCCAGTTGATGTTTTATATACAGGCTAACATAAGATTTTGCGTCTTTAAACGCTTTTTACAGACGTGGCCTTAGTCGCTGGACACGTTGCGGCTTGTTGTAAAAAGTTCATGTTATACATCAAATTGATGTATTTTTTTTCTCTTGTAAATGTAATGTAGAATAAAAATATAGTATCCAATATGAATCCTCAGTATGAAACCACAGATTTAAAAATATTTATGTACTTACGGGATAGTAGTGTAGTTACATATAAGCTTATTTGGTTGTTACGGAGTCTGACTGCGTTTTCATTGTTGCTGCAACATGTATTATAAATTGTTATACATTTTACTTGTATAAATCAAATATACAAATACAAAGAAACCATCTTCTGTATAAGAGCATGTTTGTCAATGTTATCGTAGTTTTTGTATTTTTTATAAGCAAATACGTGAATGTGCAAAGAATTTTTTCTAAATGGCCCTGCTATTAGCATTGACTGTCATTTGCAAATGACAGATATAACTGAATGTACGGTGTTCTACAATATAAAATTGCGTTTGTTATAAAAGAGAGAATTTTACTTATTAAAAGTTGCTAATAGCCCGAAAAGATGTTTTCTTCTCTTTGAACTGTCACTAATATTGTGAACAAGGACATAAATAATAGATTGATCAATACTAGAAGTTAGCTGGCCTGGTGAGCCCGTTGTCTATTTCTAATGTATAAGGGTTAGCTACATATTTGATACACTAGATGATTCTTTCTCTTTTTAGAGACATGTCAAGTGTGTGATAGTATTGATCAATTTTATAATTCAATGCGCCAATCTGGGTTAAATAATAAAAGCAATGTTAGCTTATAATTCTCTATTTTACCAAGCATTCTTTATTATTTAATCCAGATTGGCATAAAACAATGTGAATGCAAGGGTCAGACTCCGCAGAATATATCCAAACGACATAGATACACAATGTAACATATAAATATATAATAGTATATTGTATATTACTAAAGTTTGTGAAGGGGCTTAGACGGTATCGAAACGATAACGAAGTTCGTTACGAAAAACCACATGGTTTACCGACATAATTCAATTCGTTATCGTTTTCGTATTGTTGTTTGTTACTCTGTATACCCCCTGTAAACGTCTAAACGCGTCGGATATATTTACTCACATGTTTTGTCACTTTCTTACTGTAGGCAAAATATGAATAAGCTATCCGACACTAACAAGATTGTGGAACAGGCTACCTCCAGAAGCCACTATTGATATTTCACACAAACTTCTGTTTATATAAAGTATTTATAAGTGAAAAAAATAGTCAATCGTGCAATCTTAGCTTTGAAGTATGTTTTTATATTTTCTTTTATTTGAATACACGGTATACACTGTTCAGATACAATTCAATCTTTTACCAATCACCACAGTTAGAAACTTTATTCTATTGACACCTCTTTCGTTAAAATGGGATCACTAGTTTAGGCTACGGTGGAAATATATACAGACTGCCAAAATCATTACCCTTCCGTTCGCCGTTAGGTAAATATATACAGTGAACTAAAAAGTACAACGATACATTGAAATGTTGTACTTTGGGATGTTAAAGTAAAACATCTACTTTATTCCAATCCATCTTTAATAATAATAAAGCCTGAAATACATTAGCTAAGAAACTTACGCTACTGGGTGGTCCTCCTTATTTGGGGGACACACGAGATTATATGATGTAAAGTTAATTACATACTAAATGCTATGATATATTACTATTCTAATACTATGCTATAATATATTAGTATTACTATCTATGCTTTAATTAACACACTTCAACATATTAAAAAAAAACAATTTATTGGATTTGTTTACAAAAATATTGGACTGTATCTAAACAGTGTTGTGTCAAAGTGGGTTCTAGACGTAGCCGTTGTGTATCTCGATAATATTATATGATTCGAAATCTATTTGTATTAGGGGTTCATTCTGATTATTATATTGATGTGCTTATTGTAAACAGACGGACACGATATACTTTCTGCCTATTATTGGCTTTTGATTTTGATGAGAATAAAAGTATCATGTCACTTCTAATACTTTCAAGAATATGTGGACAAAGTTTCAAGATTATCCGTTAAGTATTTTTTAGTTTTTGCGTGGAAGCGTAACGATCAGACGGACATTTACATTTATGATATTAAGGGCGTGTTTCATCAACGTTAAAGTTAATCCCTCGTAAAATATCATGTTGTTCCTCTCGTAATTCCTATTAATGAATGAGAAGGCATGGTATTTTAACACTAACATGCGTTGGTGAAGTCGGGACTAAGTTGGGTCAAATTTACAATGCACAACACAATTTAGACGATTTGAATATTTTTCTTTTACGTAATTTTGAATTGAAGGACAATGCATCGTTAAATCTCGTTTGGCCCAGGCTGACCCAGTCGTGCGTGTTGTGTCGCGCGAGTCGGTAAGCGCGTTGACCAAACCGAGATTATATCGAAAATATTTACGAGGACTTCTTATTGATTTAAAAGTGCGTTTTTTACATTGAGGTACTATTTTGATCTATTCCACCGCGACGCGACCAGCAACCTGGGGCCTTACTCTCCAAACTAATTCAATTTTGATTCAGCCTCGATCGTGCCGAGTACTCGCGCATAAATTGACGCTTGTTCATTTTCATTCTCAGTCGATTGATATGGTCGGGAGTACAAAAAGTTACGATCTAACTATTTTCTTTATCCTGGTTAGTTTCAAAGTAATCCACCAAATAAAACACCAAAAGCCGTTGAGATCGAATTGATTCCATTCTCAATTGTGTCAGGTACTCTGGCCACACCCACCGGTATATAAATTCATACTAAACATCCGTGACTCTATTTCGGTCTCCGATCGATCAGAAGGTTACAGTTCATTCCGTGAAAAAGGTCCCCTAGACATGGCGCTATTATCGCGACAGAATATTAAATCAACCTCCTACAACATCCCTAAAGTGAAAGAGTTTTTTTTTAAACCAAAGGCTGGCCTTGTCAGGCCCTGGCGTCACTGTGACCCTTTCGGATGTATTGTGACTCCTTCGATTTAGAGTACCCCAGTCCTATGTTACTCATGAAACGAACGATATGGTGGGGGTCTGTGGTGCGAATTTCCTCTGCTGCAGAGTATTCGAGCTGCCTGAGGTACTTGCTCCAGCATATATGGATTGCTGGACAATCAAGAAGAAGGTGGAAAGGTGCCTAGTCTTCCTCCTTGCAGAATCTGCAAGTTATTAAATCACCTATAATAATCAATCTGTGAAGGTGTTTGTTTAGTAAAAAGAGAATAAGATAATATTTACTGAGATCGAGTTTTTATTACGGGTTTGGTATATCTACGATATTAATACTGGAGAATATATCTTAGTAAGATTTAGCTCCACTAACTCCCGAGACCACCACGGAATGAACTCTAAGCATCCGGGATGTTATTTCGGTCTCGTGTCGCGGTGCATAGATCAGATTAGACCTTATGGCCTAACCTCAGACTGGCGTTGTGTCGAAGCGTTCGGAGTTCGGTCGCGTCTTTTATCTGCGACGCGCTACTTGCTTCATACTAAAGTACTATAGTACGTCCCGTTTAATTTTAACCCAAACGTAAACGAACCTGTATATGATACAACCATAGACTATTTAGTGATACGAATACAATACAATCATTATTGTTCGTGACTATGAATCCATAGACTATATTCTGCAGATGGTGTCAAAATGGCGTATTTTTATTGTGACTAGTTTTTCATTTGATGTTTAAATATATTAATAACTGTTTAATTGTTATGAAATGTATTGGATAGTGAAGTATAATCCGTACAGTGTGTATAATATGTGAATATGTGACAGAAATGTTTTTGGTTTGTTTCCATTTAGGTTAAATTAAAAGGAACGTTACTATATTAAATATACATAATCATATGTACCTAAATGTGAAAATAGAGACTAATATGATATGGAGATAAACACAATGAACGCGACGGCACAGTGCCAACATGAGTCGAACCAAACCACCGGTTTCTGAACCGCTGAAATCGCCGATCAGCTTAAGAGTTGACTTGACAAAGACTGAGCCGATGTCTTAGCCAATTATTATTGTTTTTATTTTATTTTAGTGAGTGTCGAATGACTATGAACCCGTGGTTACGTGATTCTTAGTAAGGGCCGATTTTTCAATTGTCAGATAACATTGTGATAATTATTTTGATTTTGACAGATTTAGTCTGAAATGTCAGTCTCAAAAGTCAAATGTTTATTTGACAGATAAAAGTTATGTGACGATTGAAAATCAGGCAGAAAATATTTTCTATCCCAAAATAAAAGGTGTCTGTTTTATAATAAACGCGTCATAATCTATATAATATGCCATAATTATGTCAGATCGTTTTGAAATAAAAGTTAGTTTTAGAAAATTGTACATATCTGTTTTGTTCTTATCGCATCGAAACCCTAAGCGAGGTCCTACCCCCTTACTCCTGAAATTAATTCCAATCGAGCGGAATTGGAATTTGACAGTTGGCTAATTAATCTTGAACACGACGCTAGCGCCAATTTGGTTTGAAATTGAGTGTCGATTAATGGAACTAAGCGAAATTAGATAATCCTTTTTACAATATTGTTTTTAAGAGTAGCAAATGACAACAGGAAAATTGAGAAAAAACACTAGAGAAATGCAAAATAGGTATTTGTAAAGTCTATTGCTGTCCCGCAACTGCCCGATCTAACCGATAGAGACAACTGCAGCTTGTACTGAAATTACATTAATAGTACGAGAAATCGACGATTAGGAGACCCTTCACTTCTTTAAAACTGAACCAATTTAGGTACTTTTTTCACTGTGGACTAAAATACTTGATTTTTTATCTTTTATAATAATTAAGTTATGAAAAAATAAAAAAAATAGGGACGTACTTATAGTATACATAGATATTCAGGAAAGAAATTGTTACTGTACAATGTAGAGTAACATTTTTTTATGTAGAGTTTATACATCTACTTTGTGGTAGAGTCTACATGAATATCATACTATAGGTGAAAAATCGGTTTGCGTCGATGTGTGTTGAGCCTTGCAGAGCAGTACAGAAAACGATAAAACTAGTTAATTAATGGTTTCCATTATATTGCTACTCATTTTCGCAACTCGCAAGAATGTGCAAAGTGATTGTATGTTTTGGTAAGTTTATATCCGTGAGGTGCCAGACCGTTACCATCTTTTTATAGGTAGGTTTTAGTATCTATACTAATATTATAAAGCGGAAGAGTTTGTTTGTTTGTTTAAACGCGCTAATCTCAGGAACTACTGGTCCGATTTGAAAAATTCTTTTTTGGATAGTCTATTTATAGAGGAAGGCTTTGGGCTATATAACATTACGCTGCGACCAATAGGAGCGAAGCGTCAGTGAGAAATGTTGCAAAAACGGGGAAATTTTTTCACATTTGAGGACTTTCGTTGCGTGCGGTGCATAAACGGTTTAAGTTACTCAAAAAAGATGTATGAAAGAATTATTATTCCTTTTTAATAATCATAATAACAAAAACCAACGAGAGCAATCAAAAGATAATCGCTATAGTGTTTCCGACAACCACGCGAACGAAGTCGCGGGCACAGCTAGTATTTAATACTATGAAGACTTTATATTATCTACTTATTGAATTAGTGCAACGCACTCGACATACATAAAGTCGGACAGAAATAATATGAACCAAAAATCTGACCGATTATCGGTGCTACAAAAAGTAGGTGGGCAATGGGCATACTACCTACTAGTAGTAGAATTTACAAAGGTTCACTCAGTGACCTTAAATAGTTAAATGGTTGAGGACCTGAAGGCCCTCAACTCCGGAAGACCGTTCATTTATATGAAAGTTAGCTGTTATTTTTTAACAGATATTCATAACACGTATTTAAATATAACAGTAACAGGTATTGAGTTGGACCTGTTATAACCCACCTCTACTTTATAATATAGTTTGGGCCTACAGTACTTATGGACCAGTGGCCCGCATAACTCTATTCCTATTGGCTCACTTAGCCTTCTGTAGGCCCTCATCCAAACAATACAGGTTAAAAGTGCCAATTTCACCAACACATGTTAAATTGAATTCTTCATTAAATATCATGTTATCCCTCTCGTTCCTGTCAATGAATAAGAAAGCATGGTATTTTAATAAGGCATTATTAACATGCGTTAGTAAGATTGGGACTTAGCCTAGTGTGGTCTGAAGGTAGCGGCGAAACAGCAAGCAATATAAAATTTAATAAACTAATATCGGTAACTGTGGCCAAATTCCATTGAAACCAGGGCCAGGATTCTCGTAACTCGAATTTCGATACGATCTTCAGTCTGTCTAGCTTGCACGCGCGCTAAATCATAAGTGCAGAGCGGGACAGACTGAGACTCGAAACGAATACGATGCACGAGAAGGACACTCTCTCACTTCCATTTACAGCACCTATACAATTTTGTTCTTGTAACGCCTAAAGGTTGACTGGCAGAGAATGTAATACGGCATTAAGTCCGCCTTTGTACGATTTGTGCATTAAGTTTAATAAATAAATAAAAAAAATTACTCTTAGTGTGACGGGGACCCGACATGACTGGCGAGAGAACAGGCACAGTGCCAACACAAGAGATACCGAGTACCAACTTTTTACTTACTCATCCGTCGCTTGACCCATCTTGTCAGGCAGTGAACCTGATATGATCTACTAACTAAATTTGAAAACTAAATTTTAGTGACAAACAAAACACGATCAAACTGATCGCCCTATGGATTTTTGGCCTATCCATTCCTACTTAAGAATATTAAGATAGTAAGGTACTTTAAGGTGTTCTAGTCTACATATCCGCTGCGGCGGCGTCGACCGGTGATCACATGGAGTGGTGGGAGTACTGGAAGCTGTGCAGCCTCGCCAATGAGCTGGCGGTGGAGGCCAAGAACAGGATCCAGCAGACAGACAACATACGAGATATGCTGGCCGCCGAGACCGGCTTCCAAATAGGGGTGATCATGGGTACGTAATGGTGAAGAGAATTGATCTTCTATCATATGATGCGGTGTGTCAATTAGCACCACAATGGGGATTTACGTTATCGGAATATTCACATTCGTCACCAAGTATGTACAGAATAGCTCCGATACCGGTCTTTCGTTGAACGAGCTAGCTAGCTGGAGTCATTCCGGTAGCGCCGGTCATTCTGGTATGCGCAAAACACAAGGACACTATCTTCCTTTTCTCTTACAAACGGGAATGAGTAACAAGACTGACGAAAGATATCAGTCACGGACTTTTCTTGTCTGTCCGATTGATCATCTTTCTTCTCAGACTGGCGATGAGCCTACATTTTCCTAACTAGACTTGACAACAAATTTTTTGTTGTTTCAATTCGGGAACCCAATCTTCCAAGTCTATAATCCATGCTCTATCAAATATTTCGGTATAAAAAGTAGCCGGTGTCCACTGTTCCCGCTGAAAATTATCAAATTTGTGAAATAGGCTAAAAGAAGGCTGCGTTTCAGCGCTATCTGAAACGCAGCCTTCTTTTAGGTACAGTTGATACGAGTATTCCTTAAAAAAAACTGGACACAGATTTCACTCTTGTAGTGAATTTCCGAAGGGCTATTAACATTACAATAATGTGGTTCAGGTAAAATACGCGACAAGTACAGGAGCATGTTGGAGCTGTACCGCATGACGAGCAACAAGCACGTGCTCGACCCCGACATCACGCTGCCCGCCATGACGCCCATCAAACCCCTGTACTACATCGTCAGGTAAAATACGCGACGAGTACAGGAGCATGTTGGAGCTGTAGCGCATGACGAGCAACAAACACGTGCTCGACCCCGACATCACGTTGCCCGCCATGACGCCCATCAAACCCCTGTACTACATCGTCAAGTAAAATACGCGACGAGTACAGGAGCATGTTGGAGCTGTACCGCATGACGAGCAACAAGAACGTGCTCGACCCCGATATCACGCTGCCATGAGGCCCATCAAACCCCTGTACTGCATCGTCAGGTAATCTATCGAATACTGAAACGATAGAACAGAATAAATAATAGTAGCCATGGTTTAACGTGGCGCTAAAGTCATCCTGATGTTGTTCCCCATTAAATTTGTCTGTGAATAGAAAAGCAGTTAACACATAGGTACGTTATAAGAAAGAATAGCTAATTTAATATCAGGAATCTAAATAATTTACTTTACAGAATTTGCCTACCTTATCTTTATACCAGACTGTGCAAGGCCAACCATATATCAGTAGTTGCTATCAAAAATCCCAAAAAAGATTTTCGTTTCTATATTTTGTCTTTGTCCTAAAAAGTTTCGTTAACGAAAAGTTTGTTATCAAACTTAGTCTGTTTTGGAGCCTGAATAAGTTTGACACGAGAACATAATAGAATATTATATAATTATTTTGTTTTTTTTTAATGAGTTAATCAATCAGAATGGAGATGATCCACGCGCTGGAAGTGGAGATAGATGGCCTGGTGCGTGTGCTGGAGGCCCTGCCGCCCCGGGACCTCGAGCCCTCCATGACCTACATGAAGTTTATCAATGAGGAGCAGATGAAAATGGAAAAGGAGAGGGAGAGGTTCAACCCCGATGTAAACACGGATGGTTTGTACTTGTAGCACAGTTGCTAAGCGACGCGAGATATACGAATTGAGATTATCATAATCTACACTATTCCGATTCTTCTCAACACATTGACATTCCGAGAATAACATGTTAAGTTTTATTTGGAAATATTTTTCATTTTCATTTGATATTGAATTCGTATGATATTTAGCGAAGCTCATGTCAAATTCTATACATTTTGTTTTCGAACCTCGTAAGCGATAAATAACGATGTCATCTTGAATCAGGGCCCAGGTTTATTAACTTCTTTGTGGCACAGGCAAGGACAAGTTTCACAGGCTGGACATCCTTACCGCCTAGCACAAGACATTGTGAAACATTTTAATTCTCTTGACGATTTCAGATCCCGCAAGAATTGAGGAGCGGATAAAAGAAGACAACAAGGAGAAATATTTAAGAACACATCAGCAACAAAACCAATTTGCTTTGTATTGAACAAAAATGATACTGTCATGTTCCGAATAGCTCTGAGAGATTTTCAGTTCTTTGAGTTTTCTCCGGCTCTCCAGAATCTGTATTACATATTGCCAGCCTAGGATACATGTGCTTTATATTGATCATAAATAAATAAATACTAAATTAATTATTGCAATTATTTTTTCGTATACCTACAAAATAAAATATGATACATCTAATTAAATTAAATGTATTTGAATAGCTTTTAATTTTTTTTTATTAGTAGTAACGAGTTAACGACTGTTTTGTTACGCCGCGCCATTGTAAAATTTAATCTTACTCAGCAATAATCCCTCAATGTATGTGAATAATAGTATTCTTTTTTTGAGGTTAAAATGATCTTAAACCCAGATTATATAGGTATTTTATTTAACACCCAACTACCAGTAATAGTCGATCTCCCACCCGTAGTCGATGGGCCACCACTTGTTGCCCGGCTTCACGGGCTTCCTCTTGCTGATCTGCGCCAGTTCCCCCAGCGATTGCATATGCATCAGCTCTTTCAGCCACTTCTTCTTGCGCCTCCTTCTCTCCTTCTCTATCATCGCTATCCTCTTCTCGGTGTCCGCGATTTTGGTCGGATCGTACCCCACCCGGTTGGTGAACTCCTGCATTCGCCCGTACTTCTTAGGGATCTCGTGTATGATGTTCACCAAGTGGTAGATCTCGAAGAACAGGCGCTGGACCAGCTCGGTGGCCCTCAGGGTGTCGATGACCGTGTCGGAGTGGTAGTCCAGTGGGTGTCGCGCCGTTTCCACCATCTTACGGTACCTATTTTATAGATAATATTTTCTATAGAAGATGTAGTAAATGGGTTGTGCTTGGAACAGCATATACCATTTAAATAAACACATTTATTAGCACAATGCCAATCGGCGGGACTCAAGTTACAAATTAGAATACTGCTAGGCAACGAAAACACATGTTGCTTAAGAGAATTCCAAATTATATTGTAAATATTGTACGCACTGTAGGAGCAGCAATGCTATTCTCTAAGAATGTTTTGCGTATCTCGACAGCTGAATCCGCGGTGAGAGTCGAATTTCGGGAAATTTGACACACCGCGGATTCAACTATCGAGATTTGAAAACATTCTTAGAGGCATTGCTGGTACTGTGAGTCCTTTACATGACTGAAGCCCCGCGGTATTTTTTTCTATAATCAATTTCTCCGCTTTGGATCTTCGGATTGATGTGATGGGTCATGGATGTGAACTTTCCCACTTCACCTGTCCAGCAGCTCGCTCATGACGTAGCCCAGCTCATAGTAAGGAGTCGCATCGTACTCGGCGCGGAGACGGTTGGCGTGGTCCACTGCAATCTTGGCCTTATGCGCGTAGTCCACCATCAGCCGCACCATCCGCTGCATGCCGATATCGGCGTTGTACTTCTCCTTGAAGTCCAAGTAGCTGGTCACGAGTCCACCTAAACAAAGCGTTACTTAAAAAAAATACCAGTCGTATCTAGCTCTAGTATATATGCTATTATTATAAATGTGAATGTCCGTTTCTATCACAGAAGATATAAAAGAGGTCTTTTATCTCTTCTGTGGTTTCTATGTTACCCTAAGTCCCGATTTAACCAACCCATGTTAGTGTTAACGGCTTGTTAAATTATCATGCCTTCTCATTCATTGATAGGAATTGCGAGAGGAGGAGGAATATGCCAATAGAGATACATTTATTTAATAACTGAGACAAAAGTTTGGAATTATTTCAAAGCCGATTTGGTGACTTAAAATCGATAATTATTTCACTTAAAATAAAAATTAAATAATTTTCTTTTTCAATTTGAAGTAACACAATGAGAGATTATCAAGCATTGTGACACGTGTGGACGTTGGCAGTGTTCCAAGCAATTAAATTAAATAACAGCTCACTTTTTAAGTAAGCTGATATTCACAGAGAATTTCTCGTGCTGAAATCCTTCTAAGATTTTCCAACTTTCAAATAGCTAGTGACGTAAATGCTGTTTCTCGTGTGTATATCCAGGGGATGGCGGTGGAATGGAAAAACCGAAACCGGTTGTACAATTTATTTCACCAGTAGTAGTCGATCTCCCAGCCGTAGTCGATGGGCCACCACTTGTTCTTGTTCTGCGGCCGGGGCGGCTCCGCCTGCAGGTCTTGCCAGGACTTGTGCTTGCGCTTCCTGTACCGTTTCCTCTTAGTCGGCTTCCAATTTTTCATATTCGCGGGCATGCTCGCGTAGTGGTCCTCGGCCAGCGTCGTCGCCTCCACGTAATCCCCTTCCATCGGGCTGGAGATGTTGTACTTCCTCTCGACTTCGTGCAGCATGTTGCTCAGGTGCTGAACGTCCCAGTACAGCTGCTCTATCTCCTTCAAGAATATAATGTGCTCCATGAGATAAAATTTGGACCCCTGCGTCACGCTTATGTTGTATCTGTCGACCATGCGCCGATACTTCTCCTGGAGGATGAAGGACAGGTAGCCGACCTCGAATGCGGCGTTGTCTGAGTGAGTCTTCCGGATGGGGTTCAGGATGGCCACCTGTCTGTCGGTGTGCTGGATGATGTCCGACGTGGTGTTGATCAGCCTCCTCACGGGGTCGTGGTCCCACCACTTCAGCTCGGGCAGCTTGTAGCACGTGAGTTCTGTGACACCTATAATGTAAAGTCCATTGGCAGGCTTTCCAATGGATATGAAAATGCAACATGGCGCCCGTATCAGAGAACATCTTTTACGCTGTTCCGATTAATAGAATTACAATACAATTGAATTATTCCATTAAATAAACATAATGTTGGCGTATAGTTACGACTACCTCGACTCAGACCACTTCCTGGTCATAGCCCGAATGCGTGGCCTCTTTACACGGTGGCGACACCGAGGGGCTGAGACTACGAGTGTGTTAGATAGAGTAAAAGTGGAAAATCTACAAGGAAAAGAAAAGAACGACGAGTATGTAGAGAAACTGAAAGAAAGATTTAGAGGCATAGAAGAGATAGGTGTGATTGAAGATTTGTGGGAGGTGGTAAAAAAGGGGTCGTGAATGTTGCTGTTGAGGTGTGCGGGGCAGCTAAAAGAAGGAAAGGAAGAAAGAACTATAATGTGTGGATGGAAAAAGATGTACAAAGGGCGGTGCAAGAAAAGAAGAAAGCGTGGTTGGATTGGTTAGCAACAAAAGCTAACCAAAAAGTTCAAAAGGCAACGGTTGACGAGATAAAGGAAGCAAGAACGAAGTATAAAAGATTGAAATCAGCAGCGAAAGAAGTTGTGTCTAGAAAGAAAGAAGAGCGAAAGGATGATTTTGATAGGAGACTCACTGAAGATTTCCAGTCAAACATCAAGTTTTTCTGGAAATCCATAAAAACAGCCAGAGGAAAAACTTCTACCTCGGAGCTAAGTACAGTGAGGAGTCAAGATGGGAACATTATAAAAGGAGAAGAATGTGTGTTAAAGAGATGGAAAGAGTATTTTGAAAGTTTGTTTGAAAGAGAGGAAGTGCAGGTGCAGCACCCGGCACTTTCCATGGAAACTATTATAAGTGTTGATGAAAGTGAGATAAGCATGGATGAAATAGTGAAAGCGTTGAAAAGTATGAGATTAGGTAAGGTTGCCGGGTATGACAGGATAACCGTCGAGATGCTGAGGGCCGGGCAGGGCATAGTGGCTAGCCAGCTGTACCGCCTTTTCAATTTGTGCTGGAGAAATGGGCAAGTACCGGGAGACTGGTGCAAAGCCGTAATTGTGCCATTGTATAAGGGAAAAGGGTCACGGCAAGACTGCATAAATTA
Source organism: Celastrina argiolus (assembly GCA_905187575.2). Classification (NCBI taxonomy): domain Eukaryota; kingdom Metazoa; phylum Arthropoda; class Insecta; order Lepidoptera; family Lycaenidae; genus Celastrina; species Celastrina argiolus. The sequence continues at coordinate 2,008,503 of LR994597.1, forward strand.
CCGCGGTATAAGCCTTCTCAGCGTCGTTAGTAAAGTGTATGCGAAAGTGTTGATTGAAAGGGTTGTGAATGAAACAGACGAAAAAGTATGGGATGCACAAGCGGGATTCAGAAAGGGAATGGGATGTACGGATCAGGTCTTTTCCTTGTGGTGCATAGCCGAAAAGTGTTTGGCTAAGAACAAGAAGGTCTATTGCGCTTTCGTAGATCTGGAAAAGGCCTATGATAGAGTGGTGAGGAATGAATTGTGGTCAGCTTTGTCCGTGAACGGTGTGAGCAGTATCCTCATACGAGCATTACAATCTCTGTATAGGGATTCTAGTGCTTGTGTAAGGATAAACGGGGCATACACTGAATGGTTCAACGTCGAAAAAGGTGTTAGACAGGGATGTGTAGCGTCGCCGTGGCTGTTTAATCTGTTCATGAACAATTGCGTGACAGATCTAAAAGTGAATGAAAGTGGGTTGAGATTGAATGAGTTACTCGTCAAATGTTTTCTCTATGCTGATGACCAAGTATTACTTGCGTCTTCGGCTGAGGAGTTGCAGGAGATGATAACTGTTATGAGTGGAGCTTTTGTTAGAAAGGGAATGAAGATAAATGTAAAGAAGACGAAAGTGATGGTGTTTGAAAGAGATGAGGCAGTGACAGACTGCAATATAGTGATTGGAGATGAACAAATTGAACAGGTGAATGAGTTTGTGTATCTGGGTTCAAAGTTTACAAGAGATGGAAAATGTGAGAGTGATATTGAAAGACGAGTGAATGCAGGAAACATGGTGAATGGAGCTTTACACTCCTTTATGAACAGTCGAAAGGTGTCTAACAAGGCTCGTTTGGCTGTGCATGAGGGGGTGTTGGTTCCGACACTCATTGTCGTTGGGTATGGCAGAAGAAACATGAAAGCAGAATAAATGCAGTTGAGATGACAGCGTTGAGAAGTATGGTAGGAGTTAAACTGAATGACAGGATAAGAAATAGCGAGATAAGGAAACGTTGTGGTCTGAAAGAAGATGTAGTGACAAAAATTGAGAAAGGTATGCTGAGATGGTTTGGTCATGTCGAGAGAATGAATGAGGAACGATTGACGAAAAAAGTGTATAAGGCGAGTGTGAATGGAAGTGTGGGAAGGGGTAGACCTAGGCGGACGTTTCAAGACCAAATTAGAGACGTCTTGAAAAAAGGCCAGGTCAAGAGTACCCTAAACCGAAGAACATGTATGAAGAGAATAATGAAAGTGGACGAAGCGAAACAAGTGTGTAAGGATCGTAGCAAGTGGAAGGAAGTGGTCTCTGCCTACCCCTACGGGAAAGAGGCGTGATTGTATGTATGTATGTATGTATGTATAGTTACGTTTTTCTAATAACATTTACACATAAAAAAATAAATTACGTCTTACTCTTACATATGGCTCAGTTTCGGTTTCACCAGCTTGTTAGTGTTACCGGCTTGTTAAAATACCATACCCTCTCATTCATTGACAGCAAATACGAGAGAGATAACATGATATTTAATGAAGGATTAACTTTAACATGTTTTGGCATTTAATATGTATAATGTAGTTTTATGTTACCTAAGTAGAATTAATTAATCAACTTACATATTATTATTAAAATTAAACAAATTGCGTTCTTCATTTTGACTTAATACATTATTATGTCTGCGTATTTTTTTTATTAGCCGTATGTAGAGCTGTTCCTTAATGTATCGATATTTCCAAATAACTATTTGAATGGTATCGATAAAACTAGTATTTATCATCAATTTGATACATCTGACATGCCAACATTTCCTAGTTAGTATCAAAATAATAATAATTATTATTATCAACACAAACCATTACCGGGCATCACTAAAAGTAATAATGTATTAAATTAGTTTTTAATGGACGTCTATTAATCACACACGTGCCCTAACCAAGTTGTCATGTATTGCGTAATTCTTCTAACATGTATGTTTAATGTTTATTCTTTTAAATGTTTATTCTTTAATTAAAATGTCTACAAATAGGTACGGGCTTTACCATCATATAGGAAGTGTAGGAGGAAAAACGAATGCAAACAACCAGCTGTATTAGGACACGACCGTTTGCTATGACCTACCTTACGTAGCCTAATTTTCTAAATTTAAATTAGAATTCTTCGATACTTTACCTATCCAATTGTGTAATTGAAATTTGGAGGGCACGATAGATATGTATAGTAAATAGTGTACGTCCCGTTTAATTTTATTCCATACGTAAACAAATTCGTTTATAATACAACCATAGTCTAGTCAGTGATGCCAATTGGCCATTATTAATGCAATACAACAATACAATACAATACAATTCAATGTCTTTATTCGCATAAAACATGTTTTAAAAGTTGTTACAAATAAATTATTTAGTGCATGTTTTGCCGTTTTAATGGCATGCAAAGATTTTGATTACAAAGTACATTATTAATAATTATACAATGTATTATTATTATAGGTAGAAAATATTAATATACAGAATTAATTTTTATATTAACATCTTTATATTATTTTATATTTAATTAATAAATATCATTATTTATTAATTACATTAATAAATTCTGCATTTAATATATTATCATTTAAATATTCTATAATTGTGTAATATTTTTTTTCAATAAGAAATTCTTTTGATTTTATTTTGAATTTATTTAAATTGTCTATTCTCATAATGTCATTCGGTGATTTATTATGGAGTTTTGGCATCATTATGTATGTACTTTTGCTAAATTTTGAAGTTTTTATGAGGGTATTTTTAGTTTAAGCTTGTGACAGATGCAACTGAAATTATCATATAAGTGCATAATTATTTATTTATTTATTTATTTACTCTTTTTGCACATTGTACAATGCCAAAAGGCATTCTCTACCAGTCAACCATAGGGTGGTGCAGAGACAGAATAAGCGAAAAGGTGTTGCAAAACGATGTGAATGTTAAATGAATAACTAAATTATGAATTAATGGAATAAAATCAAATTTAACACAATATATTCATTTTTTTTAAAAGATTAAAGATTCATAGATAAAAATGCATGGAAATGTCAATATTTTTAGTTTCCTGAAGTAAGGCTTACAACTTTCTGATTGATTTAGGTTACAAATGGATCGTATGCATCTTTTTTGTGCCCTAAAATGCAATTGTTGTCTACGTGAACCCATAGGTTATAGACTATATTCTACAAACGGCAGTTTCAAAATGGTGTATTTTTTCCAATACTAATAATCTTTGGACCAACGAAACAAAGGTTTAGGTTTCGCAACTCATTGATTTTTTCTGTAAAAGTTTTCAATTTGACGTTTAAATATATTAATTATTGTTTAATTAAATTGTTATAAAATGTATTGGATAGTGAAGTATGATCTTTTAACGTTCCGTTGAAAGTGTTGATAGGAGCGCACAATAAATACAAATGTAAATTCGGTGTTTTTGGTTTCTTTACGTTCAATTAAAATGAAAAGGGACGTTCTATGCTGCAACACTAAACTGTATCCCCGATTTTGTTATCATATTACTTTTGCGCACCTATTAAAGCAATTTTAAACTCTTTTTTAAAAATTTTATTTGTATTCACGTCAATACTTTACACGGACTTGGTAACAGTGACGTGGGGTTTTCAACTCTATTTTTGTCAGCTAATTTTACTCCTCATCCTTTGAAGACCTTCGTCCAAATTGCTACCTGATATAATATAGATTTCCGTCCGAAAGAGGACTAAGCCTTCGTTACTACTACGTAAATTATACAAGGTGTAAAATAAATGAGTGATAATACTTTAGGGTGTGTATGTGCCTCCTATTTAGAGTAAGTATACTGTGAAAGTATCAGCGCTGAAATACTTTCTATTGACTTACATGTTTGTATGAGAAATGCCCCAACATCATCAATTTTCGCATACAATAATTTAAAAAAGTATTATCACTCATTTATTTTACACCTTGTATGTCCTATGTTCCGGCTACTATTATGGACCTATTGACATTTGACACTTTTTTACATGCCGCATATTATTAGTTTCACTTGTATTTTTTTTTTGTTTTATTAGGTTACAAAAAATACAATTATAAAATACAATAAAACGCATACCAATTACTTATAGACAAACTCCACATTAACAATATGTTGATAAAAAAAAACACATAAATAAATTAGAATTAAAATAGACAAAAATTCATGCATTCATGTAACATTGGCTAAAATACAGTAATAATTGATTTAAAAATCCTTTAGGCGTGATTTTAACCCGCTTTAAACGGCCAGATTTCATTCAAACTTTGCAGATTTATGGAGGACCGTTGACAATACTAATTTGATAAGATTATTCCATTATTTAATTTGGAAATTAAGATTTTTATCAATTTAATATAACTTTTATCTATTGTCGATAAGGCAGAAATTTATGTTAAAGTAACTACTTAATAGTTTTAAAAAATATAAAATAAATTTAAATTGAAAATAGTAAAAAAAATTGGGGAAAAAGTGTGGGATACCTAGTAGAAAAAGGGTGGTAGTAAGATAATATTATAATAACAATTCTTCTACTCATAGGTATCTGTCAGAAAAATATTTATAACTCTTGACACCACCACACACGCTTATTTACTACATTTTTTTCTTTATTGAAAATATTTAAATTTTTCTACTTTTTAGTTTTTTTTACTATTATTTATTCATTAAAATCAGTATAATATGTAGCTACGATGTTACAAACATACATACAGTATATTATATACATTGATTGCGAAAATAATAACCGTTCCTTACGTAACACGATAAAACCGGATTAGAATCAAATTCCATTTTTGAATGTCACCGGCAAAACATTGTTTGATGAGCACACGTCATCTAAATATCCCAATTATTTGAGTTCATTCTAAACCTAGTTATTACCATAGATTGGTCCATGATATTACCTACTGAGTACTAGGGATTGCGTAATCTTTTGTGTTTAAATTTTTATCTCACTACGGGGCTGCCGCAGCAGACTATGGCACGATTGCCATAGATAGATAGATATGTTTGTTGTTTTTTTTAACGGGCATTGGCTCACCTCACATTCCCACCACTGCAACTCCTGTGAACCAGGATCGACAGCGGTAACCGACCACGACAAACCCTTTGATATGATCTCAGGGGTGCCCGAGGGACAAGCTAAATCTATCTTGGGATTCACTACGAAATTAATCAGAAGAAAAAAAAGGAGGAGTAGGAAGTATATGTTTGTTGTTTGTTACACTGTAGAGCATAAACTACTAATCCGAATTTAATAGTTTTATTACAATTTTATGAATACCTGTTTAGGTATTCATAAAATTGTAAGATACAAACGTAAACAATGGCCCGGGTAACTTTCTGATTTCTTTAAGAAGGGCATCAATAAACTGCCACTGCGTTGGCAAAGATGCATTGATTGCATGGGTGATTACTTCGATAAATACATGAAGAAATATAGTTTTTTTTTTTCATACAGATCGGAAATTTTATAGGTAAAGACTTTTATAAGCAATGATATTAATTAGACAGCTCCGTAACCGTAACCAAAACTATCGGATCCGATAAATTAAAGTATCCGTTACCGTAACATAATCCGAAACAGTAGTTTCGTATCTCTGAAACGCCAATCAAATCTATGATCAACTAACATGTCAAGTTAACAATGGCATGTAGAACATGAATCACCTATGTAGAGTCCTTTCCGTGACACAAGTCCCGACGCGACACTGTCATTACGATCTTTTGTTTAAGATTCCCAATGGTAAAATATAATATTTAATAAGATCTAGATCTAGTGTCTTTATTTACGGATTATTCTTACAAATCGTGAGTGAGAGACAGAGTGAGTCTACCTGACACAAGTGTCTTACAATTTTACAATGCTTACTAGGTAGATCTTGTTCTCCGTTCTATGTATGTAACAAAAATTATGTAATAGAAACCAAACAACATCGGCAAAGGATCAAATAATGATTATTGATTGTTAAAAAAAAACAATTAATAACAATTAATTGATCCTTATTATTATTAGATAATAATAAAAGTTCGCGGGCTTGGCTTTCGCTACATGCGCTGAATAAACGTACCTACAGGGTGCTGATTCAAGATGCCATCGCTAATTATCGCTTACTAAGTTCTATAACAAAATGACATAAGATACGCTAAATGATTTGGTATGTCCTTTAGCGTAACTTATGTCAAATCCCATACATTTTGTTATCGAACTTTGTAAGCGATAATTAGCGATGGCATCTTGAATCATCCCCGAACAGTTTGTTGACGGTGCAAAGTTCGCCGGGACTATTATATATTATGTAAATAACACATATTCTAGTTTTCTGAAAATAATAATTTTGGCTATCCTTTTTGCTAAAAGCTAGCACCCGAACGAGTTTACACGCCGGTTTTTCTCGAGGTGCCGAACCGGTGGCGAAATGGTACTAGTAACCTCTTTTGTGCATTGACCTTCATAAAATGCTTTTTCTTTAATTTTAAATAAAGACTTTTTAAAATGTGGTGATAGTATTGGTGGGTGCGCGCGCGCAGTGGTCGCCGGGGAGGTGGCCGAAACAGTGGGAGAGGGAGGCCTGGCAGGACCGGGAGATGGAGATCCTTCTCAAGAACATGACGCTCGAGATACTGAACGGTAGTTATTACGTTACTAGGTAAACAAAATTATATTAAAACTGGGGGCTGATTCAAGATACCATCGCTAATTATCGCTTACAAAGTTCGATAACAAAATGTATGGGATTTGACATAAGGTACGCTAAATTTATTCTTTTATGGTATTCTCTGCACTGTGCTTTTCTGTCCCTTATGTGCTCAATAAAGCTATTTTTATTTATTTTATTTATATTATATAAATGACATACTATCGCGATCATTTAGCGTACCTTATGTCAAATCCCATACATTTTGTTATCGAACTTTATAAGCAATAATTAGCGATGGCATCTTGAATCAGCACCCGGTTGTCACAGCAGGGCTTGTGTCTGTACAAATAGGTACACTAGTTTTTGTTTGATTAAAAAATACCAAGTATTCATGAATTTACAGACTAATTTACAGACTAATTTACTGAAAAATTTGCAGACATTAAAATGTCGTCATCTGATCGAGAATTTCAAAATTAAAAATTACACGACGTATTGTAATATTTTTTCAGACGTATTATTTATTTTCAACAAAGTTTACGGTAAGCTAAAAATAAAAATTTGTGAACATTATCCATTGGCGGCCTTCTCTATCATATTATATTCTTCGAAAATGTCATCTAATTTTACGGAGCTGTCAAATGTTCCTGCTCTGCCTACAGCTGAGGCCTACAGCTCTGTAGCCCATTCCAAGCACAAACAATTTACATCTTTTTTTTTCACCATTGCAACTCCTGTAAGCCAGGATCAACAGCGGTAACCGACCACGACAAACCCTTTGATATGATCTCAGGGGTGCCCGAGGGACAAGCTAAATCTGTCTTGGGACCCACAACGAAATTAATCAGAAGAAAAAAAAGGAGGAGTAGGAAGTATTCCAGTTTCCCTCCCCAAGCAAAGTGGGAGACAATTTACATCTACATATTCGTAGTATACGTTGATGTCATCATTTTACACAATTCACTTACGATGTTTACGAATGAAATTGAGTTAACGTCTCTCCATTGCCCTCCAGATGTAACCCAGAAGCTGACGATGGCAGACAAGGTGCGGGAGGTGCACCAGAAGAGCATAACCTTCGAGCTGGGCGCCATCGCCGCCGGCGTCATGGAGCGCTACTGGCAGATGCTTCGCCTGTACAAGACCTACGCGGATCTGCAGACCTTCACTGCCAACACCTGGGCGACGAGGACCATGTACGACCGGTACGCGATGATACGTAAGTAGCCGGAGAATTTAATTCTGAACTGAACTATAGTATGGTATATACTGCCCAACTATGCGCAAAAGCGGTATCTCAATGGATGCTAGTTTCGAGATAATTGACATTATGTAAAAGTGTTTTATTTTTTGCTTTATATTAAGATTTTTTGTTTATCAAGTAATATTTATAACGTAAAATTGGGTCTTTTTGTTATCACCATAATTGGAATGTCGAAATTCTTTGTGTAAATACCTTATTCATGAGATACTGCTACATTGCTTAGTGAATTAAAGAATTAAAGTTTGAGTTACCGCTTTTTTGTTACCTCTTCTCCTACATGACTGTATATAAAAAGATATAAATCTTTTGTGTATAAAAAAATGAGTTATTTTAAAGAAAAAACTCAGTCAATATATGTTAACAAAATCTTTTATTCATAAAATTAGAAATGGCATACATAATATATAGCAAAAGAAACGGGTTCTATGAAATTTACTCAAATGATACAGGGAGGTCTCTCCAAAAGGACATTCTATTTTGGGGTATGATATTTTGAAAAGATTTGAAAATATTATCTTTTTTGATTTTAGAAATCCCTTCCGGAGCAGTTTTCTTTTTTGGTGGTGGCAAAACATGAGCTTTCAAAATTTTATTACCGATTATGCTTGCAGTGATAGGGTCCTTATTGAATCCAGTTCTGTATATCAGATCAAAACTGCCCCTTTTGACCTCTACTTCGACCATTTCATTAATATATGGACGAGGTACAATTCGAGACAGTTTATACTGTGTTGTGTAATCTTCCCAGTCATAAAAATCTTGAAGAGTCATCTCTATAGGTTTTACTCATATAATGTATATGTCGCAGTCATCTGATTGAATCCGCTATTTAATTGAATGACTAGCGCTTTCATTGAATCCTGTTTTTACCAACAAATTTTAGAATCCGAGACTAGGACAGCCATTTAATATTTTAGTTTTAACCTTCGAAATTTCCGAATGAGTACTAATAAAACGAAAATTAAAGTAAATTAATCAAAAAATATATCAAAACATTGCTATCTGTACGAGCTATTTGACGCCATTATATACCCGCCTAGTCATTCAATTAAATAACCAGATTCAATAAGATGACTGTGACAGATATAATGTTTACATATGTAATACACCATAAAATGTATTAGAAATCCGATCGTATCTTATACAATAAGGGCCAATTTAATATGCCGCTGCAGCCGTATCTCATGTAGTCCAAATAATTTTCGGATCATGTAACCATTGTAATACTAAGCGACATGGCGGTAAGTCAGTAGTTTTTTCGTTGAACATAATATTTGCCGCTATTTGACTTAGAAAAAGTGTTGTTCTTTATTAAGAGATTTGGCGGTATTCAATAATACGGCTAGTTGCCTTCGTGATATTGATATACCTCTAATACCCTTAGTAATTTGAGGTATAACTGAGATAGGAAAATATTTCTTAAGGCTTTTTTCCCATGTTCTGAACAAGATACTGCTAAAAGGCTTAGTTCATTAGATGCGTATTTTTTAAAGCTATCCGATGGCATAAATATCAAATTTTCGATTTTTTTTGAGATACCGCTTTTGCGCTTAGTAGGGCAGTATAAGGGGTGTAAAAAGAGCAGTCACTATAACTTTGGAATATGACTATACTACCGTTTCTCATTCTAGAAATGTATTTTTTTATTCACAAAAATTTCTTTATAGTTATTTTTGCGAAAAAAAAATAAGAAATGGTGAAATGTAAAAAATTTTTTTTTCGTAGTTTTGAACAAAAAAAAAGGATTTTTCCAAAATGAAGAAAGGTAGTACCTATAATCGCATCTCAAAGTAATAGTGACTGATCTTTTTACACCCTGTATCTATGTATATTTTATAGCGGAAGAGTTTGTTTCAACGCGCTAATCTCAAGAACTATTGGTCCGATTAAAAAAAAAATATGACTTTCTTAATAACGGGTCGTGTATTTTGTTTTTATTTGTAAATAATAATTAATTAATGTAATACAACTAATAAAGTGAAAGAAGTGCAAGTAGTTTGTGTATTATTACTGTATAGCTATGGTTAATCGTCATTTAGCTGGAACAGCTTAGCTGGACGTGCACTGCTGGATATAAGCTTCCCCCAAAGTTTTCCAATGAGACCGGTCGCTCGGCTGCAATCACCGACTTCCTACGACCTTCTTTTGGTCGTCTGGCCTGGTGGGAGGTCCTGCTATTTAGTTATAAGCCGATAATTTGTAAACATATTTTTGGTTAGAACAATTTTCCATCGTTTTTGGTAAAATGTGGCTCTGTCGAGTTAGTTACGGTACTGTAGGCTTACTCCCGACACAACCGAGAATCGGATCAGTACGATCTCAACGACATTTGGTATTTCATTTAGTGGATTACTTACTTTTACTTTGAAACTAACTAGAATAAAGAAAACCGTTATATCGTAACATATTGTACTCCCGACCTTATCAATCGACTGAAAATCAAAAGTCATTTTATTCGAGAGTACGCGGCACGGTCGAATCTGAATCAAAATCGAATCAGTTTGAAGAGTAAGGCCCCTGGTGTCTCGGCGGGTGCAGTCTATGATCCCATGGTAGAAATTTTCCTTTGACCTTCCATAACTTTCTAAATGTAGATTTACATGACAAATAAACTATATTTATTTATTTCTTGTCCAACGCTTTGGTGTCCCGTCTGCGGAATGACAGGGGTCTTATTAATTTTACAGGTGGTCTTTACTTCGAGATCCGCTTGGAGATAAAACTGTTCGCTGACATCAAACAGAAACACGAGAGCACGAAGCCCGCAACCAGGCCGAGGCATATGACGCCGAAGTACGACCAATTTGGACCAGAATATTTTAACCAACATGACATAGCAGCTATGGACCCTCGCGTGGCCCAGGCTATGGGAGCACGGAGGACTGCACAGAAATGGAAAGCACCAAAAAAATAAATTATCTCTTACTTATTTACCGAGGAGTTTTTATTATTACTAGAGTAGAATAGAGTTAGTATATTTCTACTCTACCAGTGGTATAAATTCGACAAAACAAAAATTCATACTATGCTTTTTTCTGGTTCTTAGATTATATTAGAAACGCTCTTAGATGAGTATATTATAATCTAAAGATAACATTACAATTGTCATTGTCAAATCAATTGATAAGTTGACAATTTTGTCAAACCTACTGTACCTAATGTTTAGTACCAATTCCACCAACACATATTAAAGTTAATCTTTCATTAAATATCATGTAATCACTCTCGTATTTCCTGTCAATGAATGAGAAGGAATGGTATTTTAACAAGCCTTTAACACTAACATGGATAAAAGTGATATGTCGCAAAAAAAAATGTATATTTGTGATATGTCGCAAAAAATTTAGTTTAAACTGCCACTTAAACATTTTAGGTCAAGTAAGTACATTAATTCTAGAGACGGATCTTTAGATTAATGTACTTAGGCCGTGTTTCACCAAGCAATGTTAAAGTTAACGCCATGTTAAAATACCATGCCATCTCATTCATTGACAGGAAATACGAGAGGGATAACATGATATTTAACATGGCGTTAACTTTAACATTGCTTGGTGAAACACGGCCTTAATACGTTACGACGTATTCTAAAATGTTTAAGTGCCAGTTTGAACTCAATTTTCTCGAAATCCGAATTTTGCTACATACCACCTTCATCCATTCATGTCTACAATTATTACAAATGTGCCAAATGTTAAATCCTCTGTACACACAATTCTCGTAAGACTGCAGATAAGTCTTCACGTATTCAATATCTTATCAATATACAAATTTCTTGTCGTAGCCTAGGACTCCGACAAGAAGACTAGGAGTTACTTACTTCTGACTTTATCTTGGGGGGATGGGGATAATTGTTGCTAATTACGGTAGGTATAATATATACGGAACAATTTTCCATCTGTTTGCTAAAGGCACGCTAAAGTTTGATTGAATTGAAGTTTTCTGAATTATTCGTACCGGAGAGAATTCTGATTACTTACTGCAAATAATTATTTGCAATAAATGTTTTCTTATTTTAGTAACGGAAAATTCTGAATCATAGATATACTCGTAAGCATAAATTGTTGTGTTGAGAAAAAGCTTGTAAATTTCATATGGAAATAAAATATGATTTTTATTGAGGAATTGCTAATTATTAAATTAATAATGTAGTATTTTCTTGTTTATCGTATCAACAATTTACATTATGTTTGTTTTGATAACCATGCGGTCGCGTATTGTAATTTAGTTCGTTATTGCGTTTAATTAATATGTTACGACGCTTGTTAAGTTTATTGCAAATTACTATGGGTTTTGGTAAGTGTTTTATACTGCTTTTAAATATAATAGGATAATACTTACAAAAAATACAATTCTATAATACAAGATGAAATCGAGCTTTTATTTAAAAAGCTCGATTTCATCTTCAGTACTTGAAAAAAAAAAGATTAATCCTTTCACTAAGTAGGTATTTGGACCCTTTTGTATTCGAATTGTATTTTTTGTAAGTATTATCCTATTATATTTAAAAGCAGTATAAAACACTTTATTTTTTAACTTAGAAACGAAGAAAAATAATTTATTTTTCTTCGTTTCTAAGTTGATTAAAATGTGTTAGCGCCATCTATCGGTAGCAATCTGAATTGTTAGTAATGGAATCGATAAAACCAACCAAATTAGTCAGATTTGTGGTCAGGTAAAGTTAATCCTAGTTTATATTATAATTTTATCGTTAAGAATCGTCATTTACAATTAAAGTAAAGGTATGTAAGCGCTAAGCTAATGAATAGATCAGTAGTTTTAGTTAGTCGTTGTTCTGGATGGTCGATAAGGTTTAATAGTCCAGTCATTTAAGCTTAAATTTGGCAAGAATCTCAAAATTAGAGACACCCAGCTGAAAGTCTGTAAATAGTTGTACGAGTGTATTGTTTTGAATTCAAATATAATTCCAATATTTTTTTTAACAATTCTGCAATTACATTTTGCAGGTGTTGTTAAACTGAATAAAAACTGGAGAGGTTAGGAAAACAAATATAAAATGTAATATAATAGTTAATAAAAATTAACAAATATTTATAATCATTGATTTATCGATAGTTTCAAATTTAATGTATATTAAAAAAAAATTACAATTATTTAAGAAGAAAAGTGAAAACCATAATAGAAATACTCGAAATAAACATAAACTTGATGTACCAGTGACTAGACTTAGTAAAGTAAAAAAATCGTTTAAGGGCCAATGTATACGCCTATACAATAGGATCCCAGAAAACGTTCAAAATTTTTCTAACAATAAGTTTAAGAAAGTAGCCAAAGAACGTTTGTGTGCAAAAGCTTACTATACAGTAAATGATTTTATGAATGACAGCACACCTTGGAAATAAGGTAGCCCTCTGCAAGGCTATATTTAAATACTATAAAATTACTGTACTTTTGTTATTTAGTTTTAGTTCTGACATTTGTAAATCTTAAAAAAGAGCAATTTTCCATCTTTTTGGTAAAAGATGGCCCCATGCGAGTTTCTTACGCCGGTTCTTCTCGCTGGGCTAGTTCCCGAACCGGTGGTAGGTTAGGTTAGGTTAGTCATATAGAAACGACGTTCAGAAAACATTTTGTAAAAATTTATTCTGAATAAAATGTTTTGATTTTGATTTTTTGATTTTGATTTTGTTCATTAACTGTATATTATGGCGCGTTTTCGACCGGAGGCACCGGTTGACCTAAAGTGATAATTTTAAACAAAACTTGTAGAGAATTTTGTAGATGTTCTATAATATTGATAATAAATACAAATAGCAAAAACCCATAGGAAATGAGATATTTACAAAAACCTGATTTGATATTTAATAGTTGCGTATTTACACCATATTATGTAGGTTTTGAGACAACTTTTGGGGTTAGACCGGTCGGGCTAGCGTATTTTGAGGTGATAACCTTCAAAAATTCTAAAGTTTCTGAATTTTTGCATGTGGATAGAGTAGTGCCCAACTAGCTTATTTTCAACTTTTGTGTCTTTTCTGACCATTGCATTTTGAGTAAAACGAAAATAAGTGGGCGATTTTTAAAATTTGTTTTAAATCTGTTTTAAAAAAATTTAAGTTTAAAATAACAACGGGGTCATGTGTGGGATATCATTCGGATTCTGGATACCTAATTTGGGCCATTTTCGCCCATTGCAACCCGACATATTGCCAGTTCGTTAAAACAGTACCTGTAAAAAAATTATAGTCGATGAAACAACTATAATTCAGGTTAGGAGTCTTACATAAACCTATGAAAAAAAATTGTGTCAGATTAATCCACGGGTTTCGAAGTATTTAATGTTTTTTGTTTTTCCACGCTTATAAACACTCCAAAAAAATATTAAAGTTACTAGAGTTTACATATTTACTATCACAATTTAATTATAAATCTATATTTTAATTTTGTGTCATTTTCATGCACGGGTTAAAGAATTAAACACAAAAATATGAAAATAATTGTGAACGGACTAAATGTCGTGGACGAACGCGGGGCTGCGCTGCGCGCGGTGTCACGTGGCCACGTGGCCACGTGGGGTAGTCCGTTTCAAACTTTATAATATTTTGTATTTCTGTGTTCGCCGCGCGGCGTGACGTCACGTAAGGTAGGCGTTACACACTAGAAGGTAGGAACATTTTCACACTATACTTTCTGAGTTCACTGTAGGAACTCGGTACGAATTTTTCTTTTTTTTTTTGTTATTTTAAAACATTAACCAAAAATACATAGTTATATTTAAAATACATACTTTCATGCCATAAACAGCCCCGCGCCCCCATCAAACAGTGGAAGGAATTTATTTTGTGATTTATTTACAAAATAAATTCAAATCACACACAACAAAAAAAATCCAAGCAATATCTATTAGATAATAATAATATATTAATTTGTTACATTTTTATTTAGGTAAGTAAGTAACTAAGTACATAATAATAAATTGTGTGGTATTTTTACCACTTTAAAAGGTAATTCTTTTGAATATTTACAGACGGACAAATAATATTATAGAATAGAAAATTAATAGGCTATGGAACTGGGGAATTTCCCGGTGCCGAAAATCACGGGATTTTTTTAACCGATTTCTGAAAACGAGTTAATGACAGAAATGTTATAATAATATATGTTATTCGTCAAAATGAAATGTATGGAATTAGTTATTTATATTTATTAGAGGGTCACCCTGGGGCAAAATGCAACCATAATTAAATATTAAAATTATAACTTTATGGATTTTTAAGGTTCTTTTGCAACTAACATACGCATTAAAATTATCTACACTAATCTACACTAATATTATAAAGAGGAAAGATTTGTATTTTTGTATGTAACGAATAAACTCAAAAAGTACTGAACCGATTTGAATAATTCTTTTTTCATTAGAAAGCTACATTATCACTATGTAATATAGGCCATATAAAAACCAATTGCTGTTCGTTAGTCTCGCTAAAACTCGAGATCAGCTGAACTGATTCGGCTATTGGTCTTGAAACGAAGTGGACACGGGTCAGCAGCTGACCCGTGCCTACTTCGTTGAGCATGGAGCCTAGCTGCTAGTAATAAATAAAAAGAAAAAAACGTTTACAAACATTTCAACTCATAATACATTACATATTAGTGTTTTTTTTGTCGTAGTACACTACAACATAAACGCGAATGATTTTGAAAACGAAATTATACCTTTTATTACTTAATTCAAAAGTGTTACTGATAAGAATCAAGTCCTGGAAAAAGATGATATTTTAAAAAGCGTAGGTAATGTCCGTAACTATACGAGAAACAAAAAATACCGAAAGAAGTTGCGAACTCGATTTTGACAAAAATTTTAACGACATTATTAGATCTTTACTAAATCGATTTCCTAGCCGAGAAAAATCGAACTTTATTAACAATATAAATCATTCGTTAGTGTTGATGATAAGGATCATATCACAAGCTTAAGAAAAGTGTTTTTTTTTTTTGTATCAAAAACTTATGTTTATAATAATTTAACTGAGGTAGTCAAATTCTTCAAATGCATTAATCTACGCCAATATAAGAACAAGTCATTGTGTTCAGCCAAGTTAAAAGAAAACTGTACTGGCCGACCAGCCTTTTCTGAAACACAAAATTAACGTTTACATTATAATGAAATAAACAATGGTACATGCTACTGAAATTTGTCGCGCATTCATAATTATGAATTTAAGTGTGTATACTATTCACTGAAATACTGCTGTTTACTTCATTATGAAAATAATGTATTCATAATTTTGAAACATTTTGCTGGTTATATCGCTTTGAATGCAATAAGGTGACGATATTTTTAAAAAATAAACGTAGACATATTTTTGCAAATTTGTAGATGTATCCTTGTTAGTGCAGCCGACTGTACATACCAAAATCCCGGGAAATCCCGGTTCCTTTATCAGTACCGAAAATCGCGGATCACAAAAATCGTAGGTTTTTAAAATTATTAAGTATATTTTATTAATTCAATAAGTATAAGTGAGAAATAAAAAAATATTTGTAGCACTCATGCGGGATAAGTAGCATCTTGGCGCCCGCTGTTGCGGTTGAAAACGAGCCGTTTGCCCATTCTAAAATTTGAGTGTGAAAAGTTTACTTGGCGCACGCATTTGCGAGTAAACTTTTCGCACTCAAATTTTAGAATGGGCAAACAGCCCATTTTCAACCGCAACAGCGAGCGCCAAGATACCACTTACTTACTTATCCCGCATTTGTAATACAAAATAGTATGTGCAAATCGTGCGACGTTGTCGATACCCACTCAAGCGAATGACCGCACTCGCTTCGCTCGTGCGTTCAACTTCGCTTTCGTGGGCAATCGACAACTTGTCACACTTGTTGCACAATATACTATTGTCCTCTTAAATAAAATTTGTTCGAATTATCAAAATTAGGCCGGCGCGGGCGGCTTGTCAAGCAAGGTGATACTGGACCACGTGACACGTGCCCCCCGCCCGCACCCGTGCTTGCTCAGACTCGCGAATAAGTTTGTTTTATCAATAACTTTAAAACCCGTGGATGAAAATGGCACAAATTTTCAAATGTGATTTGTAACGACTTAGTAGTCAGAAAGGCGTAAACTCTAATAACTTTAATTTTCTTTTGCAGCTTCTACCAGCTGTTTAATTAAAAAAACCTCATTATCTTTAAATCCCGTGGATGAATGTGACACAAAACTTGTACAGCAATAGAGGTCAATCATATAAACCGTGTAACACCAATTTTACAAATTGTAATTTTTTTTTTGGGCTGATTAGGCGATGTTCTAGGTCTTAGATAATTACTCGAAAACCCGTGGATGGATCTGACACTAAATACATCTATAGATCAGTTACTACCTCAATAACATCACAAAGGTTAAATTTTCAACTATAATTTTCTTTTCGACCGACAGCGACCAAAAAGACAAATACCTATATATCTACTGACGCAATAGTCCAAAATGACACAAAATCAGATTTTAGGCTCAGCAAATGGTCCCGAAACTATATGCCAAAAATAAAAAACTTTAGAGTTTTTGAAACCTAAAAACCTATTCCGACGGGTCTAGGTGTCATTTGTCAATATACAAGTACATAATATATTTACAGACTTACAGCTGGGTACGTATCTCGAACTCCGAGGTGATCTTACTAAAATTACTGTACTTTAAGGTTAAAGTACAATCTTAACTAAAGTACAAAAAAAAACTAAAGGCCATCAAATTCTAAATCTAGTGTTGCAAATTGCAATTGGCAAAATTATAGACATGTTACATCATAACAACTATAAAAAACGCTACATAATCCAAGCGATTACTCATCCGGTTTGTAACTTGCGAGGCTTCGGACTGCGGACTCGTATATTATCTGTTATTATTAATCGGAAATCATCAGAATGTTTATACTTAACTAATGACTAGTGTATCTGACTATGTTACTAAGTTGCATTTATTATCTTTATACTTAACTGCGACTTAAACCATTTATGCAGCTCACGCAACGAAAGTCTCCCCTTTTTGCAACATTTCTCACTGACGCTTCGCTCGTATCGGTTGCAGCGTAATGCTATATAGCCTAAATCCTTCCTCTATAAATGGACTATCCAACAAAAAAATATTTTTTCCAATTGGACCAGTAGTTCCTGAGCGCGTTTAAACAAACAAACAAACTCTTCCGCTTTATAATATTAGTATAGATTAGTATAGAACCAATATTATATATACGATCAGTATATGTCGCAGTCACCTAATTGAAATCACTATTTCATTAAGTGACTAGCGTTTTTATCGAATGACGACACTAAATTGAAAGACTAAAGGACAACTATTCATGTTCTTTATTGTAACGCCCAACGTCTCGACTGAACGTCATTTAGTCATTTAGCGTAGTCGTTGAATTACCTACTTCGAGGTTAGTCGGTCGGTCTAACAATTGCCAAGTCACTACTTATTTATTTAAAACATGAAAGATTTTTATTAATATTGAATATAGATAAGATCACGATGTTGTTAGACCTCACAACTTTTAACATTGATCTCACAACTTTTTGCAGTAGAAGAACTAAGTAGACTTGTTATTTTTTACAAGTTATATTTATGATGGCATATACGTAATATGTTCGCAGTATCCGTGGCGTGTGTGCTGGTGTCCCCGCGGCGCTTCGACACCGCCTTGTACTTGGAGGGCGCCAGTGATGACGTGATGATGAGCCTCAACGACACCGCAGGTACCTTGCGGAAGCCGGTGATTAGACTAAAGCGTTTCATAAGTTAGAAAGTGTCAGCGTTTATCAGTACCAATGTCAATTACGAGCTGTGAAATCCATCGATTATTTATTAATAACTATGTTTTTAGTTTGATTTTAACGGACCACATTGTCAAACTTAAAACATAGTTTATTGGCACAGTTTTGTTGGTAAATGGTATTAACACAAGTTACCAAACCAAAAGCGCAAATAATAAGATAAACAACACCAACTATTACCACAGAGATGGCCGTCTAACGCGTGACACATAAAAACTGAAGTCTGTTTTTCAAAAAAAAATCTAAAACCCGACTTCGCCAAAAATGGGTCTCAAAAGGCTGAAACACGAAAATAATTCAATTTGAAATTCAGAAATGCAATAGGTACAAAAATGGTCAAGGTAGAGCCGTGGTCGCACCCGCTATTAGCATCGAACCTTGCAAGTTCTTTTTTTCTACCGTAATTCAATGTGAACTGATGCTTAGATTTTATTTTGCCGCCAATCTTCATACATACCTACCTAGAAATTGGTGAAAAATGTTCATAAAACATAAACTGTGTAAAATATATTTAAAATATATGTATACTTTTTAATAGTAGCAATTTTAAATGGAATAAAAAAGAATCACGGAAATCGGATCATTAATCACAGCGTAATCGGTGTACACACATAAAAACAGGCAGAATTGAGAACCTCCTCCTTTTTTGGAAGTCGGCCAAAAATACAAATATTTACAATTTATTATTTATTTTTAAATTACACAGATAACATACAAGTGCGTTGCGTCCCGTTCACATAGCCTTCTTATTCTTCTTCTATTCAAAGGCCTGTTCTTCCACTAGTAACTTCAGCTCTCCAGGACATTTACATTTTCTAAAAGTTTTTTTTTCTCTTCCCTTTTTAAATCAAATGAAAACATTCCAGCCCACAACCTGTCCACCGTCGAGGAGATGAGGAGCAGCGCCAAGGACGCCACCCTCGGTCTGGAGCTGGCGGGGGTGCGGGACTACCGCCGGAGGTTCGGCTGGCGGAGGGACAGGATTCGGAGCTGCTACTCCATCAGCAGCATCAACTTGGGAGCGTAAGTTTCCTCAATCATTCCTCAAACCACGGCTCAGTAGAGCGCATCGGTGCTCGTCAGTAGGTAACCTTTATTCGGCCGAGTCGGCCCATTCGTGCCTAAGTATCAATCATGGCTCTCCGTAAATTTTCATTATCTGATCAAATTGTAACTTTTTTTGTTCAGAAAGTAGAAACTCAGTTTACGTAAGTTCTAGAACCGAAGGTGCTAATGAATACATGGACTACCGATGAATTTACTTTAGAAACAGCTCAAACTAGGCATTATTAAAGTTAAGAGCACTACTATTCACAGTCTGTCATTGTCACTGCTTTGGTAGCCAACTTACTTATAATGTAGTTGTTACATTTTTTGTGTCGTTGTTAAATTAGTAAGGACGTCTACGGCTGGACATAGGCTTCTTATCCCAAAGTTTTCCAGTGTGGACGGTCCCTCGTGGCCCTTCTCTATCTGAGAGGAGCTTCGACGTCCTGTCGGTTTAGACTAAAGAACCTTTCTGCACCAGCGGCCATTAATTCTGCCATAATATGCCCTACCACGTCAACTTTCTAATGCGCAAGGCTATATCGGTTACCATGCTTCTGCTACAGACTTCCTCATTTCTGATTCTATCTGTAGGGATGTACCTTAGGTTTTGCCGTCAATAATTCTTTCTTTTAGCGTTCACGACCTGCGGGACTACTTCCAGATGAGGATCCTGTACTCCAACACCCTGGAGTACGAGGTCGGCTACCTTACTCATGAAATTATATACAAGTAAGTAACATCCTATCAAAAACATAAAGTATAAAAAGTTCTTCTAGAAAAGTTGTTACTCTAGCAGCATTATCCAGAGAGGAAACGACGTTTTTCACTGTGAATTTGTACTTATTTGCTTCTGTAGCTTTATCCAGAAGTTCTTAGACTGTAAACCTGTTCTAGATACGGCCTGATACTCGAGCTGTACAAGCTGGTGACGGACAAGATGGCTGGCGAGCTGGAGAAGACGCCGGCGGCGCCCAACATGTTCGTCTTCCACGTGTACACCTACATCCTGGAGCAGGCCAAGGCCATAGCCATCCTGTGCGACATGCTGCGGGTCCTGGAAGACAAGTACAGGAGGGCCAAGAAGAAGGGGATCTTCGAGAACGACGAGATATTGGAACGTGAGTGAATTAGGGTGTGTTTCACCAAGCAATGTTAACGTTAACGCCATGTTAAATATCCTCCAATCGTATTTCCTGTCAATGAATGAGATGGTATGATATTTTAACATGGCGTTAACTTTACAATTGCACGGTGAAACACGGCCTTTAGTTTCATTTCAGTATCATTTCCGACGGGTAGTTATAAGTTTGAC
Organism: Celastrina argiolus; assembly: GCA_905187575.2. Lineage (NCBI taxonomy): Eukaryota > Metazoa > Arthropoda > Insecta > Lepidoptera > Lycaenidae > Celastrina > Celastrina argiolus. The sequence goes on from LR994597.1 coordinate 2,029,580, forward strand.
GTGTCAGTGTAAAACAAAATATTTTCTGTAGATGTAGTTATTTTAGGAATGGTTACAAAAGATAAAAATCCCTGTAGTATTTCAAAACAACTTGCTCATAGCTTCATAGAGCACGGGTGTATGTTTTAGAGGAGTATACTGAGTTGAAGAGTGAAGTTTGGTTAGAACAATGCAACCCGATTATCTGACAAGAAAGATGATCCATGCGTCGGATGGGCATGTAAAAAGTAGGTCCTGCGCCTGATCTCTCGCCAGTCGTGTCGGTTATCCGTCCCACTGGGCTACGAGAATGAAGAAGAGAGAGTGCTTCTGTGTATTGCGCACACACTTGGGCACTATAAAATAACTCGTATATTATTATTACTTATTCCTACAACGGTTGATCGTAATTCATAGATATGTCATTGCAAGGACTATTTTTCTTTGCTTACTGTGTATTTTAGTAAAGGCCAATAAAAAAACTGTAGGTACATAATATTATACAAGGTGAACAAAAATGAGTGATAAAACTTTAGGATGGGTATGTACCCCATATGTAGAGTAGAGTATACTGTGAAAGTACCAGCGCTGAAAAACTTACTTTTGACTCTCATATGAGAAATCCCCCAATATCATAAATTTGCCAATACAATAAATAAAAAAAAAGTAACTGTTTTCAGCGCTGGTACTTTCACAGTAAACTCTATATACGGAAACCCATACACATCCTTAAAGTATAACTCATTAATATTAGTCACCTTAAAAGGGCTACGACAGGACAAATTGTGGAAAAAGCTTCTTAAACTTGCAGGCGAAAAGGCCATAAAGGAGGCTGCATACAACCACACCGCAGCCTCCGAGGCCCAGGTACAGGCCCACGACGCGTATCTGAAGAAGTGGAAGCAGGAGAGGAAGAGGCTCATCCGTCAGGAGAGGGAGAGAAACAAGGCCTTCGCCACCTTCCGACCCTACAGCAGCACCAGGAGGACCACGCCCAAACGCGGGTTAGGCCTATATATTATTGTATACTTTTTTTAATTATTTTTTATTTACACTCTGCTTTATTTATGATAATAAATAAAGAGTGTGTTTGTTTGCTTAGGGCGTGTTTCACCAAGCAATGTTAAATATCATGTTATCCCTCTCGTAATTCCTATCAATGAATCAGAAGGCATGGTAATTTAACATGGCGTTAACGAACTTTAACATTGCTTGGTGAAACGTGGCCTAAACGCGCTAATCTAAAGAACTACTCGTTTGATTTGAAAAAAAGATTTGACAGTGAAATATTTTTTTCAATCGGAATTGGCTAATACCGGGTGAAAAAGGAACAGTCACTATAGCTTTTGTATTTGATTATACATACTCTACCTTTTCTTTTTCTAGAAATGTATATTTTTATTTTTTTACAAAAATAAAAATTTTTTTGCTTTTTCGATATTCTTGCCACCAAAAAATATTATAGTGAAAAGTTTAAAAAAATATTTTTAGTTTTTTGAGAAAAATACTTTTCTAAAATGAGGAAAGGTAGTATAATCGTATCTTAAAGTTATATTAACAGTACACACTGTATTTTAATAATTAAAAAATTTTAAACATTTTTCATTACTGCTCCGACTTGTGATAAATTATAGCCTTGAGATTAGCGCGTTTAAACAAACAAACACTTCAGCTTTGCTATAACAGGTAGTATAGATAAAAAATATAGCCTTAGATGTGACTCAGGCATAATGTAGCATGAATTTTGATACAACTTACAATGGGGAGAAAAACTCGTAGTAATTACAGATAGCGCTTTAAGCGACGGTTTCCTTTGTTTACGTTGTGCCAAATCTGAGATAACGATTTAATTCTCGTTTTCATAACGATATTTAGTAAAAATGTCATGCTAATACTGTAAATAAAATTAATGGTGAATTTTTAAACGACAAAATCATCTATGGCCAGCAAAAATGACTGATCTGATAGATTCAATCAATGTGCAATAACATTGTTAACCAATTTTCACACACCATGCTATCATGGTAGCATGTATCTCAGACCTATTTTAAGCATTACAACCTGCATATGTAATACAGTGAATAAAATGATGATTATGTTTTTACAACGATTTTGCCGATGGTAAGCGCATGCTTTTTATGGTTTTATGTTAGTCAGAAATTTATTTCCAATTAGAAATGTAAGTACGATCGTAACTAACACTTTGGTGTTTGACGATTCAAAAGACCCTATTTAGTTTATGTTAAAACGTTTTGAAAATTCCGTGCAAAACGTTATTTCCTTGGAGGCACGTAACTGGAACGCACCTTGAACTTGTCTTACGTAATACGTCATAATGCTTTTTTTTTCGAGGGGGAAATTTTCATAAGATCATCCTAAGCTCTCTTAGGGACAAGAGCTAGGGGTGTGTGGAGATTTTTACGCACTAAAACCCATCGGTGGTCCTCTTCAACGCTATAGGAGAGCTCTGGGATCTCATATGAACACGCCAGTGCACGTAATGCTAGCGTTTTTCGAGTAGCCTTTTAAAACGGGTTCAGCGTTTCTATAATCGATTCGGCTATTTTTACTTTATAGAACTTTACAAGGATTTATCTATATGACTGTAAAACTGCCCTGGTAATTAATAAAGCAGTAAGAAAGAAAAGGCGGTTTCGAGAAAATAACACTTATACATAAATTTTTAAGTGCCTTTTTCTCGAAATCGCCTTTGCTGACTTACTGTTCTATTAATAACCAGGACAGAAAAGTAAATGTAATATGTAAATTTAAGTAAATAATTATAGAGGGAGAACATATTTTAATGCTGAATAAAATTACTTACTTCTTATCATTCATTTTGTATTTTACAGCCCTTGGCCGCTTATCTACGGTTGGTCTATCGAGGACTGGTGAAGAAACGTGGTTTCATCGGAACCGATTCAAAACGGATTTTTTAACTGGAACTAACTTTACTGGAACTGTTTTTTTTAACTTTAACTGGACCTTTTTAACTGAAAATCGGAAGCGGAGCAGAAAGTGAGTCGTCGAAAGTTGTGTTTGACATCTCGACACGTGTGTTCGATTGTCAGCAGGGTTGATATGGAGCTATCGGATATCCGATATTAAAAATATCCATAACCGTAACCGAAACCGAAATTAAAGTTTTGCTACTGTAAAAATGTAATATCCGTAACCGAAATTATCCGAAACAAACGGATAATCCGAATTTTAATATCCATATCCGTATCCGTATCCGAAATTTCATATCCATTTCGGGACACGTGTATTCGATTGTCAGCTCTATTGTTTAATATCAGAGTTCTATTTTCAGTGCAATGGATATAAAAAGGACTACGAAAATAAAATTACACACATTCATTATCAGGGCCGCTCCGCCCCGCTGGCCCCGTGCCAATATTCTTGAGTGTGGCATAGTGGCATACTAACTTAAATTTAAAATTATCGAAATCGGAATCGAAGTTGCAAAATCAATCGAAAATTCCGCAATTTCGGAATCGAACTTCCGTAACATCTCTGCAAACTACGACACGGAATTTAATTTTTTTTATAATATTGAAAAATATATAAAATTGACATTCTAAAGTGTCACTAATTATGGTCTAATTGAATAAATATTAATTAGAATAGAAATTAATTAATTTCGTTAATCTATGTTATTAACGAATTTTCAATCACTTAGGCCGAAAGAAAAAGGAATGTGATTAAATTTTTTGTTGATATTCGTTATTTTATTGTAACTGGAGCGCATCTTAAATTATAAAATTAAACAATAAAATACTAACATATTTTTAACAGGCTTTATTTTAATATGTGTCGAGTTTTTTTTTAGGCAATTAAACATTTAAATTATTCAATATTGTTTTAATCTATAATAGGTTTGAATTGAACAGGCTCCGAAATTAATGGACCTTTTTTGATGGGAATAGATATATGTAGAGTAGAGTATGAAAAAGGGCATAAAGGCTCCTTTTTATTGTTGCAAAATAAGTATGTGTCTCCTATGTAGAGTATACTGTGAAAGTACCAGCGCTGAAAGACTTACTTTGGACTTTCATGTTTCTATGAGAAATCCGACATCATAAATTTGCCCATACAATAATAATTTAAAAAAATTTATTATATTCCAGCGCTGGTACTTTCACAGTAAACTCTACATGCACACCTCACCTCTACACACCCTAAAGTATTATTATTATAGTCTGTATTTTATAGATTCCTGATATAGGCTGCTCTACAATTTTTGTTCCCTGATATATAAGTTTGTTTGGTACACGTATACATATGTTTTAACTTAAATATATGATATAATATTATAATATGTAAAGTATATTTATATATTAAATTATGTATATATAGGTATACATGTTAAATTTATAGTTACCTACGGTAAAGACATATAGGTTTTATCTATATCTATATACTTATAATAAAACTGTAGAGAGGTCAATTCTGTACATTGAATATTTTTTCAAAATACATATTGGAGGATGATTGGTGATCGATACTGATGCCAAAAATGCAATTAGTAAAATTTTTGTCTGTATGTGCACGCATGGATCAAAAACTACTGAAGGGATTTTAACCAAACTTGGTACGATTGTAGCCCATATTCCTGGGCAGGTTATAGGCTATATAACATAACGCTACGATACATAGGAGCCGAGCAGTGACGATAAATTTCAAGCAAATCGGATGAATTTCACGCGCGCGGCCTGCTGACGGACATTTTGTGCGGGGGGCGCGGGGGGATCGCTTACACAGTGACGCGAAGCAATAGAACGTTAAAGTAGATTAGAACATTAATTAAGTACCTAACTAACAGGATTTTTTTTCTGGGAAGACAAGTGTTTCCTCAGTGTCATAATAATATAAAAATTGTATTTTTGAACTTGCTTTACAAATTGAAATAAATTATCATTTATTGTATAAAATCAACTTAATTACCTAACTGTATTATTAAAAGAATGCCTTTCGCGATAAACTAAAAAAACGGGCAATTAAGCGGTTTTTGGAAAGCTATTTATACCATCACGGTATTATTCTTTATCATTTTAATACGTTAGTTGGCTTAAGCATTCCGTGAAGACTATATTTGCCCTTTATACCATGCAAATATAATGAATAGTTTAGGAAATATAGCAAAAGTAAAATCGTTTCGCCGTGATTCGACCGGGTGCCGCCGGCTGCTACGTCTTACGTCCGAGCCGGGCTGGAGTAGTGTAGGTATCAGATGCTGGTAGGTAGGAATTTTGGCGAAGGTCAACCAAAGGAACTCCACCCCACTGCTGGGTAAAAAATACTATTAAAATGTGCTAACAGGCAGTACCGGTGTTTGAATTTAACCACGCACAGCCGCTAACTGCTAACTGTGCCTGTGTTATTATAGGAGACTTTTATTTATGTAATAGTACCCAAAACAATAATTTTTTGAATTTTTGTCTGTTTGTCGGTGCATTTGTGCATGCTAATCTCAGAAACGGCTTATCCGATTTAGATGTGGTTCAATCATATTATAATGTAGTAATCTTGACTTAATATTTATTAATTCATCTCAATCGGTTCATAAATAAAAAACTTATGACAATTAAAGAAAAATGTCTGTACGTTTGTATGAAGCGCGGCGGGAACCGCGCTGCTTCAACCATTCAAAAATCTTTTTTTATTTTATATTTTCTTAGCTATTATTGTACTTTATTGTATTTAATACTATTTTATTTATATATTATTATTATCTAAACTATAAACTAAACAAGTAATAAAAAAGGCTATATGTAAAAAACTATATCTAAATCGGCGGCCGCTGGTAATGTACCCAAAAGACTGGCAGTATTACCTCGCTGTATCGCTAAACTGATACGTTGGCCGAGGTAAGCGCCAGCCCTTGGGTCGTTTGTCTTTTCCGTGAGTCTTTTAGCACTGGGACCCCATGGACCCAAAGTTTCGACACCAAAAGGCAGAAAAATGTATCCATCGCCGATGGATTCATATTTCCGCCTTTTGTGGGTCTCGGCGTGTGCCGCCGCCGCCCCCGCCGTCTTTGCAGTGGCCGTCACGTGTGACGCTGCCAGCGTATCCACGCACGTAGCGTCCCATACCAGCGGCTTCCCGTGGCTCCATGGTACCAAAGACATACCGTCAGGTCTCCTGCCGTCGTCACGCACTATACCGTTCGGCTCGAGAGTGGCCGGTACGTTGACGGTGGCAAGAGCCCTGCGGATTATGTCGTTTATGGAGGCATGGCGAGACTGACGGCCGGCACTGCGACGGCAAGACAGTCCATGATGTCCCTGGCGGTCCACCGTGGCACCACAATGGCAGAGATGGGGTTCGTTGATGGCGGTACCTAATCGAAGGCTAACTGATAATGAAAAAGTGTGGTTATCTAACAAAGTTCCGATATTGGATGACGGGAGTGCTTGGAGCCAGTATCCGGATTCTGGCTCAGCGGACGCTAAGAGGCGGGCGCGATCAGCCGCGGTGCAGCAATTTAACAGTTCTGAATGTGCCAAATTAAGTAGTGGTTCATCCCAATTCTTTTGGATGTGGGGTTGGACTGGAATTTCGTCTGAGCAAAGTCCACGCCAAGTAATAATGGCTTCCGGTAATGAGTCAATACCCACGCAGCCTAAAGAATTGGAAATAATTTTGGTGAAAAGTTTATGGATACTATGAGCTGATGACAGAAAAGCAGGAAGGGAGACACTGGACACCTTCCTGATGCCTAATCCGCCAAACCTAATGGGGAGAACGGCTTGGATCCAGGAAGTGTCGGAGATATTGCAGTTAAGAACATTTACTAATGTGTTTTTCAAGGTGAGGTCTAATTGTGAGAGAAAGTTAGGAAAACTCCATAGTGGACAGCATCTTAGAACGTACATTAATTTGGGCACAAACAGACAGAACCGAATGATTTGATATGCCATGTGGGAATTTATTGTAGTAAGTTTGCCGGAAGATTCTGAGAATTTATGATTTTGTTCCGAGATGAAGGAATTATAACCTTCACTGAGTATGGGAGCACCTAGTAATCGGAGGGACTCTTTACTTTACTCTTTACTCTTTATTTTCTTTAAAACTAAATTTCATTTATTTATATTATTATTATTATACTTACAGTAGGTTAATAAAAAAACGCTACTAAAACCGATCGGCCTAACTCTCCAAACTGATTCAAAATCGAATTCAGATTCGATCGTGCCGCATACTCCCGAATAAATTGACGTTTGTTTATTTCTAACGGTTTTCTTTATCCTAATTAGTTCCAAAGTAATCTACCAAATAAAACACCAAAAACCGTTGAGATCGAATTGATTCGATTCTCGGATGTGTCGAGAGTAAGCCTGCTGGATCCTCGGCGGGGCGTGCCACTGCGCCCATGTCTAACCGAGAGTTTCGTTTTAAATACCTTAGTAATTGCAATATAAGTTTCAATTTAATATCTTAAAAACATTAATGACAAAAACGGTAGTAAGTTAAAAAAAATTAAAGATATTTTTATGTTTTTGCAATTTATCCTATGTCGGCACTATTAAGGCGTTGCTTCATATCAAATTTAAAAATTCTGAGTTCCCGGGAAGTAACCTTTAGGTTTTGGTTCCCTTTGGAGTGTCGAAAATTACGAAAATTACCGACATAAACGGCTGAATCTTTGGGTAGATGTGGCTAAGAAGTCTGTTTTTTTTCACAGCCAGAAGGGACAGAAGATCCTTAGTATTTAATATGATTTTAAGCTTGATACCTAAACGTATTAAAGTTTTGACACCCAGGCAGACAGACAGACATCGAAGTTTTTTACTCAATTAACGTGAAAAATTGGCTGCGTCTATACGGTGCATTCGAATCCTAACTTCGGATACCTTTGCTGACTTCTACATATTGTTCGAAGACCTACTTCTTTTGCCGAGCTCCGAAAGGATGGTACTATAATATTATAATTATACCCTGCATACCAAGAGGCTTGCCGGGTACGTGACTTGCTGGATAGGGATCAACACTGGGATACACTGGGAAGTAACTATTAAATTAGCGAAAGTTGTCAGCGGTTGCGCCAATAAACTAAAAATATATTTAAAAATACTAAAGTGCCCTAAATCACTTTTCCACGCGTACGAAGTCGCGGGCACAGCTAGTTTTAAATATAACAATATAATTAAGCAAATTAATTAATTAGATTTATATTACATACATTATACTTAGTATTTAAAACAAATCTAATAGCCTACTTGGTTAATATTTAGTAACATAAAACAAATCAACGTGTTACAAATAACATCATCTACTACAAAATGAATAGTCAATGCAAAATTCCGAGAAATGACGAGCTACAATTTTCCGCCGCGCGCCCCCACTCATGACATGTAGCTGTAGTGCATAGAACTATAGAGTAGGGACATTAAACACAGTAATTAGCGTTGAATAGCCTCCACACAGTCACCCGCTGGTCTAAACTCCGATGTGAAACCCGAAATCCTGCTCGTTTGCCACTATCGTAATCCTGATAAAATTATGATTCTGAGTGTTATCGTCTATTATCACGCGTGGAGTATATGCACACCGCTAAATTAAGAATGATGTTTACACTCGCGACTAGACAGTCGTTTCTTGGCCGCCAGAATACTACGTCGTTCGCTTCGTATAACCCGACCGGATCGAGTGGTTACGCCGCGCGACACGTATTCTTGACATCTGAGTGACGTTTCGAATTGTACACACTGCAATTTCGGTGCGATTGTTTCACAATTTTGCCGTGAATTACACTTTTTCTCCATCGACTGCTTGTGTGTCAGTGTTGCCATTTTGATTTATTGGATTATTTTATATATCATGTAAGTATTATATATAGATATGACGTAATACTTGTGGCAGATAACTACGTGTAGTTTGTTTAGTGATCAACTAATTGCTGCTACAAGTAATATTTCCCAGTAGGTAAATTAGAGTTAACAATTGTGTTTATTGTTAACTTTTATTTGTCATGTTATGACATAAGACTGGGATTATAATAACACTAGCCTTTCTACTTATTTAATTTTTAGTTTATTTACCACTATTTATTGAATATTAATAAAGTAAAGTAGCAAATTATATAATTTACTGATGTGTCAAGACCTCGAAATTGCAGAGAAGACCAGGGTCACGCAGACGAGATAATAAATCTGTTTACTAAACTTACGTTGAATGTTTAAAAAAAGGTATTTGTTTAAATTTTTCGAATTTAGAATTAAGATGTTCTAATGAAAATTGGGATGTCAGGGAGAGAACCCGAACGTGTGCAGTTGCCTGTTAACGTGTTTACTTTCTGGAAATTTTACGGAACGGCTGGTCCCGCGGATGCAATTTTACTTGATGCAGAAAAATCATAATTTTTATTTATTTATTTATTCAATAGATACACCAACAACTTAACGCTAATTACATTAATAACTTTAATAAATTTACAATATAGTAATGAATGAATGCAAATTGTAAAATAAATGAGTGATAATACTTTAGGGTGTTTATGTGCCTCCTATGTTGAGTATACTGTGAAAGTATCAGCGCTGAAAGACTTACTTTTGACTTTTATGTTTGTATGAGAAATGGCCCAACATCATAAATTTTTCTATACAATAATTAAAAAAAGTCCCTCTTTCAACGCTCTACTTATCAATAAACGGGACCCATACACACCCTAATTAATGAGTGTACTCATTAATTTTATAGCCCGTATATTTTATTGTGTCCAAAACAAACAAAAATATACAAGCACGAGTAAAACTGTAGTTCATATAAATAAATACAAAGGGCGGCTCTATCGCTATGTATCCATTTCTTCCAAACAACCCTTGGCATAGGAAAAAAAGAAATAATATGAACCTAAACTACTTAGGAATAAAACAACAAATAATTAAAAAGCTAAAAACTAATTTAAATATGATGTATTAAAATAATTATGATATCTTTTGAGAATGTAAAAATAGTACTTAAATAATACGACACACGATATTTAGATGTAACATTCTAAGACACAAATATTGTTCGATATAATAAACAAATATGTATATCAAACTATATTTATTTGGTAAGAAAAAAAACAGTTGACATAAAATAACTAAAAATGCAAGATAACTTTTACCAAATTGGTGCGCTTTAACTTAATGTTGCAAGAACGTAACGCTGATTTTCAGTGATTTTCTGAAGTGTTTAAATTTAGATTAGGTACGTTTTCTAATCATCGAATCAACGTTGAAATGTTTTAAAACTTTTGTCTCAGTTCGTTATTAAACTCTCTATTCGCATATACCACGCGGACAGATTTTAGCCTTGTTTTTGTATGGGGCAATATCTAGATTATTGTGTTTTGTTTATCTATGGTTTCAAAAGACTGAAATTCCTCGAAAAACTTCTTGCATGGGGGACTTCTTCAAAACTCTGGACTTATGGCGATATGTGCTAGTATTCAATTATTTTTCTTGTAATATATGTAAAATGTCAAACACTAATAATCAGGGTTTGGTTAGGTACGTTATCTAAAAATTAACGCGTATACATGTTAATGCTTTTGAGTGTACACGATACAATTTAATGGAATAGTCCTTCAGTATGCAATTTACACGTTACATAGAGGCTTAAATCAGTAACTAAATTAAAAAAAAACCACTGAAGCAACATGTTATTAATTGTAAATATCGAAGTTTCGGCTGTCTACACTATTGGATTGGGATACGTTATTATAATTATTTTTGCAATGTGCAGGCTTGGGGAGACTAATTAAAAGATGTATTGTTCCCAACTGTCGTTTATTACTACACTTACATTACTAAGATTTATTAATCTTATACAATACTAGCTGTTCCCGCGACTTCGTTCGCGTGGTTTTCTAGTGACTTTAAGCCGTTTAAATGCAGCGCACGCAATGAAAGTCCCCAAATGTAATTAATTTTCCCCGTTTTTTGCAATATTTCTCACTGACGCTTCGCTCCTATTGGTCGCAGCGTAATGTTATATAGCATAAAGTCTTCCTCTATAAATGGACTATACAACAAAAAAATAATTTTTCAAATCGGACCAGTAGTTCCTGAGATTAGCGCGTTTAAACAAACAAACAAACAAACAAACAAACAAACAAACAAAGAGACAAATAAACAAACTCCTCCGCTTTATAATATTAGTATAGATATAGGGAGACGATACACACACTACACCTCCCCCGTATTTTTGAGAAAAAAATAAGAACAATTTTTTTTTACTTACCTATATGACTTATAATATGTCTTACACAATCTAATTAATTTCTACGTAATTATACAAAATACAAATATTTTGTAAAAAAAAAAAAGCTGGCAGGGTTGCCACTCGCCATGCAATGTGCAGGCTTGGGGAGACTAATTAAATATGTTTTGTTCCCGACAGTCGTTTATTAACTAACTTACATTACTACATATTATAAATAGGGAGGTGATACACACACTACAATTTTAATACCTTGTAAATTTCATACTGTTACCAACTTAATTTTCTCTGTAAGTGAACAATGTAATGTTTATTTGAGAAATAAACAAATCTTTAAACTGAACTAAAAGGAAAAGAAATAAGATTTAAAAAGCGTGATAGTTGTCGAAATACTCATTGTATGTCAATGTTTTAAAAAAGTTTGAGTGGCAAAGTCCTGTTAAATTCAGAGTTTCCTCTAGATGTAACAAGACTATGGGCGTATTTCACCAAGCAATGATAAAGTTAATCCTTCGTTAGATATCATGTTCTTCCTCTCGTAATTCCTAACAATGAATTAGAAGGCATGTTATTTTAACACGCCGTTAACACTAACATTAGTTGGTGGAATCGGGACTATGCCTGACAACCTGATGACCTGATAGTAGGTAGGAATTAGAACCAGCAGGTTCAAAGGGTAAGGGATGAGTAAAGGCGGTTATCAAATAGAACTCAGAGGGTTGAGGTAAATGGAAAAAGATCTGTAGGCTCTAAAATAGAGATGGGGGTCCCACAAGGATCTATTTTAGGTCCTTTTTTATTTTTAATTTATATAAATGACCTACCATACCTCATAAATGAAAAACATGGGATAGTATTATTTGCTGATGATACGTCTCTTATTTTTAATATGAAACGACAAAATACATGCCACGACGATGTAAATAATGCTCTCTCAAAGATAGTACATTGGTTTAGTGTCAATAATCTTTTACTAAATAATAAAAAAACAAAATGTGTCAAATTCACATTGCCAAATGTAAGGCAATTTGAAACCAATGTGCTATTAAATAATGAACGTATGGAACTAGTGGATACAGCAGTATTCTTAGGTATAACATTAGATTCAAAACTTCAGTGGGGCCCTCATATTGCTAGGCTGGCCGACAGACTCAGTTCAGCAGCATACGCAGTTAGTAAAATTAGACAATATTCAGATGAAAGTACAGCACGTCTAGTGTATTTTAGTTACTTTCATAGTATAATGTCCTATGGCATTTTGCTATGGGGCAACGCTGCAGATATAAATAATATATTTGTGCTGCAGAAGCGAGCTGTTTGGGCAATCTACAAACTGGCCCCTAACACCTCACTTAGAGAAAAGTTTAAGGAAACAGGAATCTTAACTGTACCTTCTCAGTACGTCCTTTCAAATTTAAAGTATGTTAAAAAAAAATTACACTTATTTAAGAAGAAAAGTGATAACCATAATAGAAATACTCGAAATAAGCATAAACTTCATGTACCAGTGACTAGACTTAGTAAAGTAAAAAAATCGTTTAAGGGCCAATGTATACGCCTATACAATAGGATCCCAGAAAACGTTCAAAATTTTTCTAACAATAAGTTTAAGAAAGTAGCCAAAGAACGTTTGTGTGCAAAAGCTTACTATACAGTAAATGATTTTATGAATGACAGCACACCTTGGGAATAAAGTAGCCCTCTGCAAGGCTATATTTATATACTATAAAATTACTGTACTTTTGTTATTTACTTTTAGTTCTGACATTTGTAAATCTTAAAAAAGAGCAATTTTCCATCTTTTTGGTAAAAGATGGCCCCAGCGAGTTTCTTATGCCGGTTCTTCTCGCTGGGCTAGTTCCCGAACCGGTGGTAGGCATCAATAAGACTCGACGTTCAGAAAACATTTTGTAAAAATTTATTCTGAATAAAATGTTTTGATTTTGATTTTGATTTTGGTAGGAATGAAATTGTAGGGCCCTACGTCACAGATAAAGTTGATACTAATTTCAATATTGTTTGTAGTTTTAGACAGAGCTACTCTATATTACTACTAGCTTTTTGTGTTGACATTCCGAGAATAACCTGTAAATTTTTATCTCATATATAAAAATGAATTGATGTTCGTTAGTCTCGCTAAAACTCGAGAACGGCTGAACCGATTCGGCTATTTATGGTCTTGAAATGTTCGTGGAAGTTCAGGGAAGGTTTAAACGGTTTGTGTGCTCAACGAAGTGGGCACGGGTCAGCTAGTCTTCTTATATAGGTATATAAAAATGAATCGCTGTTCGTTAGTCTCGCTAAAACTCGAGAACGGCTGAACCAATTCGGCTATTTTTGGTCTTGAAATGTTCGTGGAAGTCCAGGGAAGGTTTAAACGGTTTGTATGCTCAACGAAGTGGGCACGGGTCAGCTAGTCTTCTTATATATAAAAATAAATTGCTGTTCGTTAGTCTTGCTAAAACTCGAGAACTACTAAACCGATTCGGCTATTTTTAGTTTTGAAATATTCGTGAAAGTCCTGGGAAGGTTTAAACGGTTCATTACAAACTGTTTCTCGTGCCCACTTCGTCAACGAAGTGGGCACGAGAAACAGTTACAGAAACAGTCAGCTAGTCCTCTATAACACTTTTCGGTTATACGAGTTCTACAACATAGGAGATACCTTATAATTTGACTATTAGAGACCACCATACCGTGACCAACCTTAATATCATGTAAATTTTTTTTATCTGTATATGAGTAAAGTGTGACGATGGATATGTCGTAGTCATCTTATTGAATCTGGTTATTTAATTGAATCACTAGGCGGTTATATAATGGCGTCAAACAGCTCGCACAGATAGCAATGTGTTGATATATTTTTTGATTAATTTACTTTAATGTTCGTTTTATTAGTACTCATTCGGAAATTTCGAAGTTTAAAACTAAAATATTAAATGGCTGTCCTAGTCTCGGATTCAAAAATTTGTTGGTAAAAACAGGATTCAATGAAAGCGCTAGTCATTCAATTAAATAGCGGATTCAATTAGATGAATGCGACAGATACATAATGGTAAACATACCCCTACACCACTAGACTAATAGTTGTACCTTGTGGCGTGTACGTACTGTAAAAGAATTATTAATATTAATCAATTAGCCGTAGAAGGCATTTACTTCATACCTTTTTGTTACGCCGAGAAAATGACATCCCATCGAAAACATAACTTGTAAAAATGCCAAGGCTAAGTAAGTACTTAGTTCTTTTGCCGTAAAAAGTTGTGAGATCCATGTGATGCCAAGCCGGGGTAGGTCGGTCTAACATCATATTGTGGTGATAGTCATCTGGTTGAATCTGCTATTTGATTGAATGACTGGCGCGTTCATTGTATTCTATTTTCACCAACAAATACAATGAATGGACAAAAGACAGCCATTTAATATTTTATTTTTAAACTTCAAAATTTCTAAATGTGTACTACTCGTATTATAACGCACATTAAAGTAAATTAATTAAAAAATATATCTACACATTTCTATCCGAACGAGCTGTTTGACGCCATTAAATGAACGCGCTAGTCATTAAATCGAATAAGCAGATTCAACCACATGACTGCGACATATAAGGTAAGTGATACAAATAAGGCCTACCTAATTTCAAACACTCATAATCTGATAAATTATTGGAATATAGTGATAAATAAAAGCAAGACATTATTCTTTGGTTCATAAATTTTTATTATTTAAGAAAACATATTATAATCTTTAATTAAAAATCACTTAAAAAGAGGTAAATCTGAACCCATAGCCTTAGGCCTTTTAAAAACATAGTGATTTAACAAGGCCTTCATACTTACATCATATTTTTATTATAGAAATATTGTTATTCGAGTATTAACTACATAAAATATGTATTTCTGAGGCCTTTAACAAGTATTTCCATGAGATCTTTGAGCAACATCCCAAGTTATTTTACTAAATATTTTGCTTGAATTGCAAGTCAGGCTTGAAGTCGCATATCAACAACAAATAAAGAATAATATAAAAAAAAAAACGAATCCATACAAAATAAATATAACAAATTAACATATTTTCCTAAAAAAATGTTAAATATTGAAAATTAAAATATATTTCGATAGGCCTCAATTAAGCAAGGTAACTAAATAAGGCCTTGGAACGTTTTAAGTACCATAATTTGCTTAGGAAACACAAATACGTCTACATCACTTTTTGTCAAGCCTTTGGTAACTTGTTGACCTTTGTAATTTAAAGCTTTCCTACGTGGACGGTCCTTAACAACACTGTAGTCAGAAGTAGGCATACATTTTTGGAAATCAGTCTTCTGCAATTTTAGCCAGAGGTTCTCCATCTTCAGTATCTTCGCCATCAGACTTAGGTTAAGTAACGTTGTTGGGATTTACATTTGCGATGTCACACTCTGTTTCTGAAGAAGAATAAATTCTTAAATGTTTCGGTGGTCATCATTTAAAAATGATTAGGATGATCAATCTGTAAACAAACATAATAAAGTTAAAATTGAGTAAATTCCTAATTAGGCCTAGGGTCAGAAATATGGCCTATTAAAAAAGTAGGCCTTATTTAGTACATTGCACTTCATAAATATTAAAAGCAGTACTTAATTCGCATATTTTGAAAATTACAATTTGAAGTCATAGTTACCTTTTTGATGAGTTATATTGTAATCCGCATACGTTACTTGAAACAAAACTTTAAAGATTAACTTATTAATATTCGATATAAATGACGACAAATTAATAGCGCGGAATGAAAACACCAATGCTCGACAGACAATTGGCCTTTACCGTCGTTGTGATCGCGACCAGGCCTTTCGGGGATTATTTTCAGAATCGTGGAGCTCTTGTTTATATAAGTGTGAAGTATTTTTGATGTAAATATATTTTAAAAGACTTTTTCCCACTACAGGCCTTATTTGATTATAGGCCTTATTTGTATCACTTACCTTATAAGTAGATTGACTTCGCTATATCTCTATCGTGTATGGCCTGTCATAATATGCTCCCACGCCGATTCCGTGGCCGGTTTCATTGAAACCAAGCCAGGTATTTTTATAGCACATTAAGGTGAACTGAACCATTCTCCCATTCTTCACTCTCACAAACCAGTGGGGTGGTTACCCGACAGGAACGGTGACGATCTGACGACCATCTTTCTTGTCAGACAATCAGGTGATGAGCCTGCATTGTCCTAACGAGACTTTTTTTATTTCCAAAGCGGAATTCGAACCCACGAGCGGGTCAAGACCAAAACTTTCGACCATTTACAAGTTTCTTATACTTTCTTCCAGCGCTTCTAATCTTGACGACCTCCGTAGCGCAGTGGTTGAGCGCGTTGGTGCTCAAGTGAGAGGTCGCGAGTTCGAATCCCGCCGAAGGAACAAAAAGTTTTCTTAGTTCCTGGGTCATGGATGCGTATTAATTTTGTGAATTAATATAGTAAAAATCTTATTTATGTGTATAAAAGTATTAAATATATTTCCGTTGTCCGGTACCTGTAACACAAGTTCTTCGGATACTAAGCATGGGACCTGGGGCCTGGGGACCTGGTTCCAGGCAATTCAATAATACGGTCTTAAACTGCCTTGTTCTTTTTCATATTACAACGACATGTTATTCTGAATGGATCCACCCTAGTTCGGTTGTCTGAAAGTGACATTCTTAAGCAAGTTAAGTGTCTCGTGTTCGCTGACTAGCTGTCATCATGCAGTTATTATGTGATCGTAATACGAAAATTCCAGGCAGCCATGTTGTATGGCGTAAACTGGCTGGAATTAAGAGCTTGTAATATGCCCCCAGATTACGTAAAGCGTCCATAGACATTACTATTATGAGAACTTGCAGCCAATAGCCATAGAGAATATTCAGCACCAATCATCTTCCTGACCTTTTAGTGTTTTGCATCACGTGATATGTCACTTTTTAGAGAGTACAAAGTACTAATGAGATTATGAAAGTAACTGGAACATTTAAAATTCCTGTAATGTAAATGAATCGATAGTCAATTGTATTGGCCATTCACGCTTTTCATACAATTATTATTCGTTAACGTTACTTTACGGAGCTTTCAAAATGCTTGGCCTTCAGTGTGTGCCAAGTAACTTTTGTATCTACTTGAGCAAAGTACTATCTAGGGGAGCCGAAGAGGGGATATTTAATGACTCAAGTGCGTCAGATGTGTCCCAATGCCTCGGGTAATCTAGGCATGATTTTTTAAATTTGATTGGTGGTGTTAAAAAAACTTTAAATAACTAAGTATCTATTAATTCGATGCGCCAGATTAAGGTTGGAGATGTTAAGTAGTCTCAAAGAAGTGCCTACAGAAAGTACTGGCATAAAAAAAATCATAGGGACTTATGTAAAATTTAAAACTAAATCACTTTATTTAAGTAATTGAGTTTCTTAAATATTTTTTTCGACTCAGCGTAATACTATAATAATAGTTATGTATTGTTAATATTGTCGAATCTAAATATCAATAACCTATATAATAAAACTATTTCATATCAATTTTATTTTGAAGTTTAAATTGTTTCCGCTCATTTCACCACTAAATTAAAAAACTAACTATCATATGTTTTTTCCTCCTATCATCTAAGCACCAACCCTACTAGGTCTCCACAACGCTCGAGTTTAGTATTCTGGGCTCCCGTACTAAAAGTATTATATCACCGTAGTCTGTTACTCGCAATACAACTCACTAGCCCTTTGAAAACGTACGGTATCAGGTTAACGTGATGTGAGTTTAATAGATACATGATATTATTATAATTGCGACGTGTAATCTAAAGCAACTGAAATTATTTGCGTATGACGTGCGCTGTTTGACTAGTGAGTGGCCAAAGTATTTGGGTTCCGAAAGGTTACGTAAAGCCAAGGTGAAAGTAGATTATTACGACACGTGAACGAAAATTTTGTGATATGAAAACCTACCAGCGTGGGGTTAATATCACTCCATTCGTATCATCATCACGTAGCCTTTTGAAGACTCTCATCCAAATTTTTAAACACAGGCTGGGCTTCCCTCTGAAGGAAAACCAGTTTTCGCCACTGCAACCTACCTTGTAAAAAATAAAAATTAATATGAAACTATACGTTTAAAAAAACGACTTCAACAACAAATAAAATAATCTATACTAATATTATAAAGCGGAAGAGTTTGTTTGTTTGTTTAAACGCGCTAATCTCGGAAACTACTGGTACGTTTTGAAAAAATCTTTTTTTCTTGGATAGTCCATTTACAGAGGAAGGCTTTAGGCTATATAAGATTACGCTGCGACCAATAGGAGCGAAGCGTCAGTGAGAAATATTGCAAAAACAGGGAATTTGAGGACTTTCGTTGCGTGCGCTGCATAAACGGTTCTAGTTACTCAAAAAATATGTATGAAACAATTATTCCTTTTTAATAATCATAACAACAAAAACCAACGTGAGCAATCGAAAGATAATCGCTATAGTGTTTCCGACAACCACGCGAACGAAGTCGCGGGCACAGATAGTACTTTTATAATGTACTATCTGTACATGACGACTACTGTATATGACGACCTCCGTAGCGCAGTTGGTTGAGCGCGTTGGCGCTCGAACGAAAGGTCGCGGGTTCGAATCCCGCCGAGGGAACAAAAAGTTTTCAATGTTCCTGGGTCATGGATGTGTATTAAATTTGTGTATAATATAATAAAAATCTTAAATTTGTGTATAGTATAAAAGTATTAAATATATTTCCGTTGTCTGGTACCTGTAACACAAGTTCTTCGGATACTTAGCACAGGGCCAGATTGACGTGGTGTGAAGCGTCCATAGATATTATTATTATTATTATTAATGTAGTTACAATTAATGTTCTTGTTGAACTCGGTGTCAGCAAAGGTGATTTTCAAGTCAGCAACTTTAGGATGTTCTTTTAACTGACACCGACTCCAAAAAGAACATTAATTGTAACTATCATTGTATGCTTTTCCTCCTTTTTTTGAAAGTCGATTAAAATGACAAGATAAATACCTAATAGGGGTAGATAGGGGTGTAGGGTTCCCACAACTTAATTTCTATAGGAATCACTTACCCCTTAAGTTTTATAGACCCTCGTCCGGATTACCTTTACACAGTCTAGGCTTTCCTCTGAAGGAGAACCGGCCTTCACCACAGAGGTGGAGGGAGGTAATTAGTGGACCATAGAGTCCTATAGGGGTAGTCACAGAGCAAATCTCTGACTCAATTCTTACCCATTAAATTTGCCATCGCTACTTGACGCTTCTGAAAGAAAACAAAATGTATGGAATTTGACATACACTTCGCTAAATGACGAGCGAATTCGTATGTTAGGTATTTAGCGAAGCTTATCTCGAATGCCATACATTTTGTTTTCTAACTTCGTAAGCGATAAATAGCAATGACATCTTGAATAAGGGCCCAGAAGCTACAATATTTTCATGTATTAGTTGGCAAAAGCCTTCCTTACCGTTTGCATTGTGAAAGAGGTCTCATGTAGAGCCACAGATAATAAGGCCTCAGCCTCGAATTTTGCGGGCAGCGAGGCGCGGGAGCGGCAGGATCTTTTGCGTATAATCAAATGGACCGGTTCTCGAAAACAGCGGCGCGGGAGCGGGTAACGAGTACCGCACCCGCGCCGCTGCCGCTCCCGCCTCGCTGCCCGCAAAATTCGAGGCTGAGGCCTCATAATAGCCAATCTCCTGGCTCGGAAGTCGGTACACGCTAGGTGCCAGGTGGTAATACTATTAGTTACTAGTTAGTGGTACATAACCAATCCTAATTACTTTTTGTAGATTTTTTTGTCATATCTAATTGTGATTTGTTTTGGACCTAAAAGCTTAAAACTGACCTTGATTGCGCTACGTTGGGTGGTGCAGCTCAAAATTATCACTCTGCAATGTAACAAGAACCACTAAATGCACTTAAAATTTTGAACCGCCATCTTAAAAGTGCTGATCGCATTCTGTGTGAACCCGATCTTACTCTCCAAAAACCGATGAGATCGAACTGATTCGTTTCTCGATTGTGTCGGGAGTAAGCCTGCTTGTTATAAAATGCAATTCAATCTTTTAACCGCCACTTGAAAGCGCTGATCGCTTTCTGTGTGAAGTGACCGTTATTTCGTAGATATAATTTATTGGTGGCTATAGGCGTATACTGTCTCTAAATATATATTGACCTTTGACCGTGCTACTGGGAACTGACCTCGTGCATAATACATTAGTTTACCGCTACACAATCTTACATCATAATCATTTAGAAAACTCGAGAAAGGTCACTGTAGAGTGGATCCCTTTCTATGGATTTTTAATACATACAATATACATCTTTCTAATATGGTCGTTGGACATTCCAGCTTAAGGCGAAAAGTAACCGCAAATAGCGCCACTCTTTTTAAAATAATTTTTACAATGACACAAAGATGTTATTAAAAAAAGTAATCGGTTCAAACTTTAAGTAAATAGTTAAACTAATTTATTGGCATTTATTTTATTTATTTTTATTTATTTTATTTATTTAAACATCATGCACATTTTGTACATAGGCTGACTTAATGCCTCAAGGCATTTTCTACCAGTCAACCTTTAGGTGATTTAGAGACAAAAAATAAGTAGATGCTTTCCAAACGAGATAAAATAGGATAATTTTAAATTGAATATTAAAATAAATTATAAGTACATACATTAAATCAATAATACATATACACACACATATATACACCATTAAAAAATACATAATACTATAATATGTACAATAGTAAAATACTATCTATCTATATCTATACATATAATAAATCTGTAGAGGGGTCATGTCTGTACATTAAGAATATTTAAGTGAAAATTAAAAAAAGGGGGCCTATAAAAGACACAGAACCTAAAAATAACATTTTTGAAAAAAATGTCTGTCTGTCTGTCTGTCTGTCTGTCTGTCTGTCTGTCCGTATGGGAATGTTTGTCGTCGCATCACTCTAAAACCACTGTATGGAATGAAATGAAATTTGGCAGGCAGGTAGCTTACAACCCGAAGAGCATTATTGGAAATTATTATCCCGAAAAACGAAAGGGTTCCCGTGGGATCTTCAAAAAATTGTAGCTATCTATTTGACGGTATTTCAGCCAAACTACTCAACGTATTTAAATGAAATTTGGCAGGCAGGTAGCTTATGACCTGAAGAGCATTATCGGAAATTATTACCCCGAAAAACGAAAGCGTTCCCGTGGGATCTTCAAAAAGTTGTAGCTACCTATATGACGGTATTTCAGCCAAACTACTTAACGTATTTAAATAAAATTTGGCAGGCAGGTAGCTTATGATCTGAAGAGCATAACTAAAAATTATTATCCTGAAAAACGAAAGGGTTCCCGTGGGATCTTCAAAAAATTGTAGCTACCTATTTGACGGTATTTCAGCCAAACTACTCAACATATAAATGAAATTTGGCAGGCAGGTAGCTTATGATCTGAAGAGCATTACTGGAAATTATTATCCCGAAAAACGAAAGGGTTCCCGTGGGATCTTCAAAAAATTGTAGCTACCTGTTTGACGGTATTTTAGCCAAGCTACTTAACGTATTTAAATGAAATTTGGCAGGCAGGTAGCTTATGACTTGAAGAACATTATAGAAAATTATTATCCCGAAAAAGGAAAGGGTTCCCGTGGGATTTCCAAAAAATTGTAGCTACCTACATGACGGTATTTCAGCCAAACTACTCAACGTATTTAAATGAAATTTGGTAGGCAGGTAGCTTATGACCTGAAGAGCATTATTGGAAATTATTATCCCGAAAAACGAAAGGGTTCCTGTGGGATCTTCAAAAAATTGTAACTACCTATTTGACGGTATTTCAGCCAAACTACTCAACGTACTTAAATGAAACTTGGCACAAAGATAGATTGTAACATGAAATAATCAACATAATATGTATTTTTAACCGACTTCCAAAATAGGAGGTGGTTTCTCAATTCGTAAATATATGTTTTTTTTATGTTTGTTCGTGGATATCTTCGTCGTTTATGAACCGATTTTAAATATTAATGTAATACCACTACTACTTAGTCTTTGAAGGTATACGTTTGGAAATTTCGACATCGTTTATACTACAAGCATATGGTAATTAATAAATAAAAAACCGGGCAAGTGCGAGTTGGAATTGCGCACCGAGAGTAGACCGCCGACGCCGAAAAATTTGGCGGTCGGCGCAAGCAGCGCAGCGTCGGATTGAAAGTCGGCGTCGGGCGTCGGCATCGCAACGTTAGGCGTCGCGCCGTAGGGCGTCGGGCGTCGCGCCGTAGGGCGTCGGGCGTCGCGGCGTCGGGCGTCGCGACGTTGGGCGTCGCGGCGTCGGGCATCGGGCGTCGGCGTCGCGACGTTGGGCGTCGCGCCGTCCATCAGCGTCGCGACGTCGGTCGTCGGCGTCGCGGCGTTGGGCGTCGCGGCGTCGGGCGTTGCGCCGTCGGGAGTCACGCCGTCGGGCGTCGCGACGGCGGGCGTCGCGACGTCGGATAAGCGTCGCGGCGTCGGGCGTCGGCGTCGCGGCGTCGGGCATCGGGCGTCGGCGTCGCGACGTTGGGCGTCGCGGCGTCCGTCAGAGTCGCGACGTCGGGCGTCGGCGTCGCGGCGTTGGGCGTCGGCGTCGCGACGTTGGGTGTCGCGGCGTTGGGCGTTGGCGTCGCGACGTTGGGCGTCGCTGCGTCGGGCGTCGCGGCGTCGGGCATCGCGGCGTCGGGCGTCGCGGCGTCGGGCGTCGCGGCGTCGGGCGTCGCGGCGTCGGGCGTCGCGCCGTCGGGCGTCGTCGTCGCGGCGTTGGGCGTCGCAGCGTCGGGCGTCGCGGCGTCGGGGGTCTCGGCGGCGGGCACCGCGGCGTCGGGCGTCGCGGCAGCGGGCACCGCGGCGTCGGGCGTCGCGGCGGCGGGCACCGCGGCGTCGGGCGTCGCGGCGTCGGGCGTCGCGGCGGCGGGCACCGCGGCGTCGGGCGTCGCGGCGTCGGGCGTCGCGGCTTCGGGTGTCGGCGTCGCGACGTTAGGCGTCGCGGCGTCGGCGTCGCGACGTCGGGCGTCGGCTCCACGACGTTGGGCGTTGCGGCGTCGGGCGTCGCGGCGTCGGTCGTCGCGTCATATACGGGACATGAGTGCGTTTAAACAAACAAACAATTTACATTTGGGGACTTTCGTTGCATGCGCTGCATAAACGGTTTAAGTCAAACAAACACCACGCGAACGAAGTCGCGGGCACAGCTAGTAAATAATATAAAAATAGTGACAGCAATGAAAAACCATATTATGACTCTGCCAAGAGTGTGAAATACCACTCACGGATCCTCAGTTTGAAAGCCTCCTTAGTTGTAGACATCCTGATTTCTATAGGGAGAGCGTTCCAAAGTAGAATAGCCTGAATGTTAAAAGAAGAGTGCATAAGACTGGACTTATGGGGTGGACACAAGAGAAGAGCATTGTTTGTTGAGCAAAGATTTTTATCATGACTGCTGCAGAGAAATTTTAAGTGAGAGGACAGATAGGCAGGAGAATGAGGAGAATGTAGAAGTGAGTAGAGCGTACTCAATGCCCGTGCCGAGCGTCGTTGCCACTTCAGCTTAGAGCGGTAGTATGAGACATGGTCATATTTTTTTAGGTTATAGACAAATCTAATACAGCTGTTAATATGACGATCTAGTTTATTAAGTTTATCTGCATTGAGATCGAAATATTTAGTTTATCATAATTTTTACTTGTCTACGGTGTTCACTGAAAATCAGCGTTGCGAATTGTTATGTTCGCAACATTATGCTGAGTGAACACCAATTTGGTAAATTTTGTTTTTTTTTCTTTAATGTTTATACTTTTTGTTTTGTTTTTATGTTTACCAAATAAATTTTCTTTCTTTCTTTCTTTCAAATAGCACACATCGCCGTAATCTATGATTGGTAATATGAGCGTCTGTACTAGCAAGATCCTGGTCGTTATTGGTAAAAAGTGTTTTAGTCGGTAAAGAGATCGTAATGTTCTTGTAACCTTGTGAGAAACATGAGAAATTTGGGAATTCCAGTCAAGAGTGGAGTCTATATGCAATCCGAGATCTTTGACGCTGGAACTAAAGAGAATGACCGATCCGTCAAAAGTGACTTGTGGTAAAGAATTTTTGTTCACTTTACTGATTGACCGCGGACTCCCGATCAATATAGCCTGACATTTAGTAGGGTTAACAGATAACCCAAATTTACCTGACCAATGCTTAATAGCGTCTAGATCACGGTTTACTGCATCGATAGCCTCCACAATTCCATTTAATTACAGCTCTAAATCCTATACTGTATTTACTCTCGTAAGAAAAAAAAACGGCCGTTTTAGATATTACTTACGAGAGTAAGGAGTTGTCGGTAACACTATCGCGATTATCTTTTGGTTGGTTTTTGTTATTAATGGAATAATTCTGGGGGGGGAGGGGGTCCAATTGAAGGCATTTCAATGGACTAAATGACCATTCGCTCGTGTGATGTACAAACCCACTTACTGTTAAGCTAAAAAATGGTAAACCGACTTTCAAAGTACAATATCTATTCTTTATAATAAGCGCTAAATAACTATTTACACGCTGTAATATTTTTGAGTGATAATACTTTAGGTTAGAGTGTGTATGGGTCCTGTAAACAGAGATTATTGTAAAAGTACCAGCGCTGAAACAGTTTTTTTACTTATTGTATGGGCAAATTTATGTTCTCGTAGAGACATGAAAGTCAAAAGTAAGTCTTTCAGCGCTGGTGCTTCCGGTACAGTATACTCTACATAGGAGGTACACCGTACACACACACCCTAAAGTATTATCACTCATTTATTCTACATCCTGTATATCTATAGCGAAATAATTATTAGAAATTCCTTTGTAACTTTCAAGTTGATGCTACTAAGAAAAATATTTACACGAGTGAGCTAGTCAATGTTGCTGTCTATATTTGTCCAAGAAGTCACTATTCAGTGACAGGAACATTTAACAAATAAGAAGCTGAGTAAGTAAGTGTAAGTAGAGGTTAGTTCCAGTTGCACGGAAATATCGTATTTAACAAATTTTTTTAATCACATCGTGTTTTTTTTACGTAGTTATAAACTTAGGCCAAATGAATCAGGAATGTCACTGATAATAAAAAAAATGGAAGTATTTTGGTGTAGTTAAGGTTGGTTCTGCGACTTAGGTTCTGCCGGAACAAGGAAAAAAAAGCAAAAAACATACTTTATTAATCGTATCATATCAATCATAACATCATTATTTATGAGTATCAAGATTTGTTTAAAAGTAGATGTTTTGTTTTTGTTTAAATGTAAGATTTTAGAGATCTAGTAGTAATATTTAATTTCACTTTTTCTGATTTTGTAACTAGTGGTACTTTAACTGGTATTTTTATGTTTCCTTAAATATTTTTACAACATAACATTTCCCTCGGTTTCTGAAAGGCTGATCAAGTCGTCGATCAGCTAACATGTGAGTTCACAAGCCATTCTGACCGCTCATCGGTAAACATCACTCGCAACCAATTTGTTCATTCGCTACGTTCACCGATGAGCGTTCAGGGGACCCATTACAAGCTTTTATTTCCAGCCAGTTTACGCCATACAATATGGCTGGCTGGCATTCTCGTATTACGATCACTTATTGACAGCCAGTCAGCGGTCACGTCTTGCTTCCGAATGTCACTTTCAGACAACCAAACTAGGGAGGATCCATTCAGAATAACATGTCATTGTAAAATATGAAAAAGAACAAGGTAGTTTAAGGTTGTGTATTATGATCTTTTACAATACCAGGCTGGTATTGTAAAAGATCATAATACACAGAATGACTGTTAGCTAATCGAAGACTTGATCTGCTTTTTAGAAACCGGCGGTAACAGTATCTTTTCGATTAAATTTCTATGTCAAGGATGGACCGATGGTCACTCCGATATATGTAGGTACCGACTATGTACATAGTTATATGTATAATATAAAAACATATCCGTATTCAGTTCTTAAAAATTTAGGTTAATTACTAGATAATAATTAGATAACTGATAACAATGACACAATAAAGTTATTTTTATCTGATAATAGGGTAGGGAATGAGTACTGTGCTTGGAACACCGAACACACAATAAGTATTGTACTATGTAATAGACCAATAATGTAATAGGTCACTAGGCTGAAAAATAATAGATTCTATTCAAAATAAAAATAAATACTCACTTTTGTACTGATAGATACTGTACATTTTTTCTTATTTCTCATAAAAATCTATTATTTTGAAGTCTAGTGACCTAGTCCTATTACATTATTGGTATATTAAGTACATAATACAATACTTATAGCATCTGTATCTTGAATCAGCTCACTGGATACGAGAATATAGATTAATAGACCAATAATGTAATAACTAATAGGTCACTGACTGCAAAATAATAGATTCCCATGAGAAATGATAAAAAATGGACAGTATCTATCCGTACAAAAGTCTGCTGGGTCCTGATTCAAGATGCCATCGCTCACGAAGTTCGAAAACAAAATGTATGGAATTTGACATAAGCTTCACTAAATGACATACGAATTCGCGTGTCACTTAGCGAACTTTATGTCAAATCCCATACATTTTGAAGTTCGTTATAAGTAAGGTTGTTACAAACTCAAAGGTTGACACCGACCTCAAAAAGAACATTAATTGTAACTACATCTATTATACAAATATTTTATACTTTTTAATTAACCAACTAAGTATGTGTGTAACGGGATCTTTAAGCATAAGTTTCTGCAACTTCCAGAAGTCTGATTAATTAGAAATTTTCTATACGTATTGAAAACCAATGCAATTAAGAGTTTTTTTGATTTTTTTTTACTAACGATAAAAATAACATTGAATAGAAACACAGTTCAACTACTAGGAACATAAATTACGCAATATCAATATGAGCCATCGCAAACACCATTTAGTGATTAGTGATGTTCGAGCGACAAAAACTACGGTCAAGGACGTATCATTTGATATCCGTTTTTTTCATTTGACATTTATAATAATAAGCTCGTTGATTTCGTGAAAACGACATAGAAGCACAAAGTAGATAATAAATATTAAATATTAATAGTGCCCATGTGTGTGCGCAATACACAGAAGCGCTCGTTCTTCCTCCACTCTCGTAGCCTAGTAGAAAGGTTACCCGTCGCTACTGGCGATAGAACAGGCACAGCACCAACTTTTTCCATGCCCCCCGACGCATAGACCATTTAAAACGTTAGATTTTTTCATACCACGTGAAGTGGATACAATATGAAATAACCATAATCAAAATTAACATTATGACGTAGCCCCCGAATTCTGAAGCAGCAGCTGATGATGCACTGTCTCAAACACCACAGCTTAAAAAAAAACTTCATCAAAATCGGTTCATCGACGACGTACACGACATCACACACAGACATCAAACTTACTGTTTTTGCCAGGGGTTAAAAATGAATTAAAGAGAACTGGAATCGACAGAAAAAAAAACCAATTCAGCGGTTAAGTTACACAACGCTTATGTAATAACTAATAAGTACTGCGAATATTTCGTCTCTTTTTTAATTAACTTATACAAATAATACTGGCCTAACATTTGTTTTGTCTTGAAGATTGAACAAGAGGCGTTTGAGGGGCCAAACTCAAGGCCGGCCGAATCGATATTCCGAAATAACTTCTATCTACTCATTATTTCCGGACACTGGTTATGGACCGTATATTAAATGTTATGTTGAAATTACAGAATATAATATAATATTCATAATATAATATCTATGGACGCTTCACACCACGTCAATCTGGACCTGTGCTAAGTGTCCGAAGAACTTGTGTTACAGGTACCAGACAACGGAAATATATTTAATACTTTTATACTATAAACATATTTAAGATCTTTATTATATTATACACAAATTTAATACACATCCATGACCCAGGCACGTTGAAAACTTTTTGTTCCCTCCGCGGGATTCGAACCCGTTCGAGCACCAACGCGCTCAACCACTGCGCTACGGAGCTTGTTGGAAATGGGTGGTCGTTTGCTGGAGTCACTTACCGGCTTTCAATCTTAAAGTTTGTCTCCTATAAAAAGCTGAAGTTTCGACCGGGGATGTTAGGGAGCTCCGTAACCGTAACCGAAACTATCGGATGTCCGGTATAAAATATTATCCGTAACCGTAACCGAAACTATCGGATGTCCGGTATAAAATATTATCCGTAACCGTAACCGAAACTATCGGATGTCCAGTATAAAATATTATCCGTAACCGTAACCGAAACTATCGGATGTCCGGTATAAAATATTATCCGTAACCGTTACCGAAACTATCGGATGTCCGGTATAAAATATTATCCGTAACCGTAACCGAATCCCATCTACTGTAAAAAGGAAAAAAAAATCCAAATTTGAATATCCGTAACCGACATTATCCGAAACAAACGGATAATCCGAAATAATTTAATATCTATATCCGTATCCGAAATCTCATATCCATTTCATCCCCGGTTTCGACCTCTTTAATTAGGAATCCTCCCCCCATAGGAAATTAATGGGCAAACAAAAGCTTATGTGGTCCAGTACTCTTGGGGATTCTTGTACTTTTACACCTGTAGAAGTCAACTAAGTTGTTTTTATCTTAGCATTATTTAAAGGAACCGATTAGCATTTCGTAGACCTTCTTCACAAAAAGTTCGCTAACTTCTCGTAAAATTGTGCTAAATATTTTGCTTCGTGTTTGTTATATTAATCTAAGGAATGTAGATAATCTACACTCAATTTAATCAGGCAAATTTATTTCAATTCGTCACTTTGAAAACCTACCTACATTATTTCATTAAATTAAATTATTAAAATGAAAACAATAAAGATGAAAGTAGATTATATTCATCGCTAGATGGCGCTTTTTAATTTTGTGGAAAAATTTATTTGATACTTGTACAATGCGGGACGGACTTTTCGATTGAGCCTATCCTACTTTTTTATATATATAATTTCTTATACTTTGTATATTTTTTACCCATTTGTATATCTATAATTTCTTATACTTTGTATATTTTTGTGCACATTTTCCTATAAATTATATTATGTATACTTTAAGCTTTAATTTGAAACTTATTTCGCGGGTCTTATTTAGTAATTGACCTTGGCCTAAACTTAGTTAAAAATAATATAATACTGATTATAGTATTGCCAATGAAACAAAATAAAATACTCAATGACATTAGTTATAACGTTGTAGTACAATCAAATTATGATAAGATAACATTTAAAGAAAGATAAATAAATCATCTTATCTGGGTAGAATGTATGCGGAAGACTAAATGTTTGTTATGTACAGTTAAACTAATTTCAATCTGCAATGGCAGACATGCATATCATCGAAGGCCACAGATTCGACTTCGTCATTCAGTTAGATCTAATAAACGAGTTAAGAGACGTCAGACTTGCCGCCAACCAGTGGTAAGCATCGTATAGAAACGACGTACAGAAAACATTTTTGTAAAATTCATTCTGAATTAAAAAAACTCTGACTTGACAAATTGGTCAATTATCTATTTTTCCGATTAGATCAGTAAAAAATAATGGCTTCCAACTAGGTACTTAGTTTAATGACTGTCCACGTGTGGAATCACCTAAAATAGGGCTGTTATTTGAATATTTTATGCAAAAAAAGAAGCCGTGTTCACATTATTCAATTAATATAAGCCATTTTGATATTTGTAGAGATTCACTACATATGCAGCGTATTGGTTCAAAAGCTTTTTTTATGAAAACGTTCAGATCATTCTTATCGCAAATTGTCGTTTCTTTAGCGCAATCTTGACAATTATTTTCGTTTTCTATTAGGTACTGGAACACAGGGAGTGTGTAAACTTATGAATTAGCGCCTTCTGTAGACGTACGTAGGAGGAAAATTTTTGTGCCGCAATTTTTTATTTTATTTTACGCGATATTTTAATATACTGATATTTATCTAATTTCTAAAATTTCGTAAAAAAATGCAAAAGAAAGACACCGGTTCAACCTTAATTTTCAAATTTTTATAACACCAGTTACATGGGCAAAATGCATATTCAATAAAACAAGAGGTTTAGTTTATTATTTCATTGACTAAATGTAAAATGTTTATTGTTTTATTAAAATACTAGCTGACCCTTGCCCACTTCGTTGAGCATAAAAACAGTTTATAATGAAATTCAACTAAAAAAAACAACTCGGAACCGGCAACACGGAACCCACAACCCGGGAACCTGTAACCCGGAACCCGCAACGCGGAATTACCTTAAGAGGAAACAACACGGTTGAGAGAAATACAAATTAGGTATT
Source organism: Celastrina argiolus (assembly GCA_905187575.2). Classification (NCBI taxonomy): domain Eukaryota; kingdom Metazoa; phylum Arthropoda; class Insecta; order Lepidoptera; family Lycaenidae; genus Celastrina; species Celastrina argiolus. The sequence continues at coordinate 2,060,118 of LR994597.1, forward strand.
TATAAAATCTATTGCTGTCTCGCAGTGCCTTAGCTAGCCAGCACTAGCGCGATAGAGACAACTGCAACTTGGACTGAAATTACCTATTAAAAGTACCAGAAATCGACGTTTAGGGGATTCCAGTTTCCTCCTCCAAAACATAACCGAATTAAATATTTTTTTCTTTATTAGCTAATAAAAGAAATGAGCTAGGTTCCTATTTTTTGATTTTGTTGTTTAATGTAGTCAAATCTGTTTCCTAGATTTTTAAACATATCGGAGAGTATGGCCATTTTTTTTAGGTTTTTGAACGTCCATATCTCTTTAAGTAATTAATTTATTAAAAAAATAAAAAAATAGGGACGTACAAACAATATCCATGAATATTCAGGAAAATAATTGTTACTCTAGCAGCATTATCCAGGGAGGAAACAGGAATCCCGTAGACCCCTATTTTTGTATGGAAAAAATTTCATGGTGTTTCCTCTTAAGCTCCTCTCCGCCCCGTTCCGCGTCAGTGGAAACGCAGCCTAACGTCTATAACGTCTAACGGTTGTCATGGTAACAACATTGTTTACAAATGGAAAACAAAAATTATGAAATGCTATAAATACCGTATTTATATCAGCTTAAACTATTTGGATTCATATTTTTGTTAATCCAAATAGTTTTATTAATCAGAATAGTGTAAGTTGATACAAATAAGGTATTTATAGCATTTCATATTTTTTATTTTCCATTTGTAAACAATGTTGTTACCATGACACCCGTGTCATACGAGTATAGACTGGCAACGAAGTGAAAGATCGAGTCCAGGTTCAAATCCCGCGTGACCAATACGTATATTTTCTTCTTTTTTCTAATTTTCTGCTTATTTTTTTAAACATTTTCTTTAATAATAAACTTTTCATGATAATAACGAACATACCGTAAAAAAATTTGCGAAATCGGTCAAGCCGTTGTCGAAGCGCACACGATGTAAGAAATTTTGAAGGTCGTTTTTTTACACTTTGGGCTATATTTTTGGGGTTTTAGTAAGGAAACCTATTTTTTTTAATATAATATAGCATATGTTCAGCGCTAGGAATGTAGCTTTCCAACGGTGAAAGAATTTTTCATATTGGTTCAGTGGTTTCAGAGCCTATTCCATTCAAAGAAACAAGCAAACCAACAATCAAATGTTACCTCTTTATAGTATTAGTATAGATATCCTTATACTTATATGACTTAATGAAGGGGTTACCCACGGGGGATACCACAGAGGAAGTATAGAAAATGTAAATAATATGTACCTATTTGTTTTGTAGGGTAGGCTTTGGTGTCTTGAACTTCTAGAATCTAGGGCATGACGACTTGAGATCTACCTCAAGTCTCCATGTTCTAGCCCAGTTCTAGCCAGGGCCCTGATTACCTAACTCCGGTCGCTTTCCCGTCTCTCGAGATCAACTGTCATTGTGACGTTAAATGGCAGTTGTTCTCGAGAGACGGGAAAGCGACCGGAGTTACGTAATCAGGGCCCAGTAGTTACTACATTTTCTAAGTATTATTCCTTTGATTCCCCTCACTAACATAAAAACTTATTCATACAAATATATTTATTAACTATTATTTATTACAGTGAGGTAAGTGAGCCTAAATATTATGAATAATGGCGTTGTACAGCTAGTATTGACAGTTAATCTATTACATTATAAAAAGTTGGTTCGGCGACATAAAATTAATTTAACTAATGACTATGTAATTGAGCTATTGACATACGTACGATCGCAGAAACCGGCAATATGACACTTTTAAACCTTATTTCCTTAATAATAAGGACGATACATGGTACACTGAGTTGGTGGGCGATATAATACTTGGTAGTGGGCTGTGGCAGTATAATTCTGAAGTTCGCAGTAAAACAGGATAAAGTGAGACTGTTAATTCTACAGCTGGTGTTTTGATATTATGAGTCATTAATAATAATAGATAATACTTGTAAGTTACAGCGGTACACGAGCATTTACCAACATAAGCATAAACAATGCAGTTAACATTATTAGTATTAACGAATTTCATACCTATAAAAGGTATAATCATGTATAATGATCTAATGCGCTTGCCACACTTGACGAGTACCTAATATGTGAAGTAGCGAGGAAAGGTGGGAGAGACATAGTGTGGCCACGTCACTCGTGATTCGTGAACAGCCTTCATCCCGGCAGCTTTTTAGAGAAGAAAACTTGATCAATATCTGTTTGGGAACAAACACAGACACATCATAATATCCTTCCCCTATATCTGCATAAGGCTGTCTAATTATATTAACAAGTATTGTGACAATAAAGCTAAAATAATGCTATAATATAAGATATCATCATAAGATATCGCCTCCGTGCTCTAGTGGTTCAGAGCTTCGCTCTCGACCCGGAGGTCGTGGGTTCGATTCCCGCGTTGGAACAACAAAAAATGTTGTTTTCAAGTTTGGTTAGGACAATACAGGCTGATCACCTGATTGTCTGACAAGAAAGATGATTCATGCGTCGGATGGGCATGTAAAAATTCGGTCCTGCGCCTGTTCTCTCGCCAGTCGTGTCGGTTAACCGCCCCACTGGGTTATGAGAGTAAAAGGAAGAGAGAGTGCTTCTGTGTATTGCGCACACGATTGGGCACTATAAAATAACTCCTGCGTAGCTGGCCTGGTTTAATGAAATCGGCTACCGACACCGAAATCGGTGAGGGGAGCTATTATAAGATATATCATTATTAGTATTTTCGCCATAAAATTATGAGGGCAATTTGTGGGAGACATAAAACACAAATGGAATAAGGATGTAGCAACCAATATTTAAGTCATCTATACTAATATTATAAAGCGGAAGAGTTTGTTTGTTTGTTTGTTTAAACGCGCTAATCTCAGGAACTACTGGTCCAATTTTAAAAATTCTTTTTTGTTGGATAGAGGAAGGTTTTAGGCTATATAACATTACGCTGCCACGAATAGGAGTGAAGCGTCAGTGAGAAATGTTGCAAAAACGGGGAGACTTTCGTTGCGTGCGCTGCATAAACCGTTTTAGTCGCCCAAGAACCACGCGAACGAAGTCGCGGGAACAGCTAGTTAGTAATATTTAGGTTTTTAGAATCTTGTATCTTAGTTCAAGGACATACATTTGGACACACAATAAATATTGTATTCATAATACTTCATAATTTGATACTTGTCAAGTTCAGAGAATCGTGATTCTCATTTTTTTACCAGCTTCTAAAACACGGAAGTGATTAGGAGGTTCTTTAAATAATTATTACAAAAAAATTAATAATCTTTGTTTTTTAATACGTTTCAAACTAACTCATAAAAAACTATCCTATATGTTGACGTTCACTATATGGTTTATAGTTGTTGCCACTTAATGTTTAAAAATTATTTAGTCTTTTTGTAAGAATACATTTTTAAAATGTATCAACAGCGAGACTGGTTAGAATTCCTTTCAACCTCTCTTTTTTTTAATCTTTCTCGATTTAAAAGCGTTACCTATATTATTCGTTAAATGCAAACATTGTGCTTACAAAAGAAGCTGTTTGCTAGTTGCCAACCAACAATATCTAAAAAGCAAGGTTATTTCTAACCAAATTGGCAAAATGTCAGTTACGAAAATTAACTCCACTTTATTTATATTTGAGCTTTACTGGTTTTTGTTTGCAAATTACAGGTTAATGAATAAAAGTTGCTAAAGTAATTTTTTACGAAAACAATAAGACCTTGTCACGTGTATATGTTTATATACAATGATCGTAAACTTACATGGATGTAGCTTTGACGCAATATATTTGGCAACCTCTGCACTGTTTTAGCACGTTGATGCTCGCGGGTTTGAGTCCCGCCGAAGGAACACAAACAAAAAAGTTTTCTGTGTTCCTGGGTCACGGATTAATATAATAAAAATCTTAAATATATGTATAGTATAAAACTATTATCGGATAGGTACTTAGCACGGGGCTAGACTGATGTGGTGTGAAGCTTTCATCGATTTTTTTATATTATTAATAGCTGACCCGTGCCCACTTCGTTGAGCATGGAAACCGTGTAAACCTTCCCGGGACTTTCACGAATATTTCAAGACCAAAAATAGCCGAATCAGTTCAGCTGATCTCGAGTTTTAGCGAGACTAACGAACAGCAATTGATTTTTATATAGCCTATGTTACACAGTGATAATGTAGCTTTCTAATGAAAAAAGAATTATTACAATCGGTCAAGTACTTTTTGAGTTAAGTCGTTACATACAAAAATACAAATCTTTCCTCTTCATAATATTAGTGTAGATGTGTGGCAGCCCAGTACGAGACGCGCGTTTACAAAAGGCTCCAAGGTACAACATATTCCCCTATGTGTATTCTTCTTATTCTAGCCTACGATATACGGTTAGGCACAAAAAAGGTCGTTGACCGAGCCTTAAAAAGCCCTAAAACTCGAGAACGGCTGAACCGATTCGGCTATTTTCAGTCTTTAAATATTTGTGGAAGTCCCGGGAAGGTTTAAACTGTTTTTGTGCTCAATGAAGTGGGCACGGGTCAGCTAGTTTTGTATAAAATGTTATAATAGCTAGCTAGTTTATTTTATTTTACTCCTCATAGTAAGACAAAGTCCTCCGGCGCGTTTTCTGTCTGCCTGTTCGATAACCAAGGCCGCACCGATTACATCTTGATCAGATGTAGGTAATCGTAGTGGTATAATTGGAGCTTGTAGGTGACGCTGCTCTTAAAGTGTATGTCATATATATGTCGCAGTCATCTAATTGAAATCGCCATTTCATTGAGTGACTAGCGTTTTTATCGAATGACGACATTCAATTGAAAGACTAAAGGACAACTCGTCATGTTGTTTATTATAACGTCCAACGTCTTGACTGAACGTCATTTAGTCATTTAGCGAAGTCGTTGAATTACCTACTTATGGATTGACGATTGTTCAATTAATGTTCGGCCTAGTCTTTCAATTGAATGTCGTCATTCGATAAAAACGCTAGTCACTCAATGAAATGGCGATTTCAATTAGATGACTGCGACATATATACCGTTGGAAAATATTTCTTCCCGCCCCGCTCGTCTCGCCACTACTGCACACCTGGCAACTCGTGGGTCTCGATTTTCCCGGGAAGTCCCGGGATCAGCTTTAAGGATTCGAGACTGGTCCGGTAGGCTGATTATGTATCTCGCAACAGCCACTCGACAGGTGTAAATTGTGCAGTTGTGTAACAATATAGCTGTCAAGTATACGTTTGAAAAGCTATATTGTACACAATTATACAATTTACGCCTGTCGAATTGTCGAAATAGCTTCTGAGACCGAAATCCGTAGTAGGTACTCTCTTTATCTATCTTTGTTTATCTGTTTTCTATTTAACATTTCACGTCAAGCGGACCAGAAAAAAAAAGTCAGATCTTGGATATTGTTCATAATTGGATCAATTGCACTTCCATAGGACCTGAATAAATGTACGTCCTTATTTTTCTTTTTTTATGCCTTGTTACGAATTTATGCGCCTTCAAAGAATCATCAAAATTTGAAAAGCAGATTTTTCGAAAGCTGTTAAAGAAGGTAATCAAATGGAATAAAGAATAAGCAAATAGTGTTTATTATAGTAATTTAATTGATTTTATTGAAAATAAATTGAAATTAGAAAAAAATATTTTTTTTCGTACAGTAAACCGGAAGTCAATATTTAACTTCGTTTTTTTTCCCAATTGGAAAAAATATTTTATTTTTATTTTAACCTTTAAACATGCCCTACGGTATGACAATATTATGTAAAAAATTTGAGAATGGTTGCTCAATTAGTTTCGAAGATACACTCACTAAAGTATGTGGGTGCCGATGTCGCGCAGTATGGGCAGTTCTTTAGTACAGTAGTAGTATATAGGTATACTTGCCAAAGGTTGTTTTATGACATTGAATTATTGAATTCTGATGTTACCTGTAACGCCATCTATTATTTACTAAGAAAATCACTTTAAATGAATGTGAAATGTTAGAAAGAGATAGATATAGACGCCTGAGCCTGATGCGGCACGCGAAGCGTCTCCTATGTTGTCCGTTATACATTTAGTCGTTTCTGTGAGTGCATTGCGTTAGCAGTGTTCTGTTAAAACAAATAACTGTGGAATTATCTTTATAATGAATTACTATGGTAATCTTGCCATTTCATTCAAAGTTTATCAGTGTTAGAAAAATTTCAAAACATTTAGCTGAAAATTGGGGAGTTACTTCTATTCCTTACGTATGTAAGGAAAAGACGTACGTATGTCTGTCAAGTGAAATACCTACGTACGTAGTTACGTACCTATGTTAAGTGAAATACCTACAGAACCCAATTTAGATCTGGTTCAGTCACAGAGCAGCCAAACGCCGAGTGAATGTTCGCAGAACACTCTGAATGAATCGTATATTCCGGATGAGGATGACGACAGACATAAAACTATTTCGACTCCGACGGATACGGATTAAGAAATTCTACGTTAGTTAAAGGAGAAGTTTAACGACCCGTCTACATCTCTTTCGATGAAAACTGTAATACTAACCGTTGCACCTCAATCCTGAAGTGAACATAAACTCGCAAAAGAATTCGGAACAACTCGACGTTAAGCAAAAATGCAAAGAATGTGGCGCAACTAGGTATTTTGTCATCTCCTAACCCACGTAGTGTTATAAAGGTATCCGAGTAACTAAAATTATAAAATATAGTACTGATGGAACGCCACAACATTTTAAAAACAGATTTAATTTTATAAACTTATGTTTCCTGTTTTAGCCCAATTATATAATCAAAGACAGTCAGTAATAGCTCTATTTGCAGGCTAGCACGGGTTGCCAGTCTCTTTAGATTTCCGCCAAGACCATCACATGGCCCTTTTCTATGTGAGGTCGCGTGAAAATGTATTTCAGCTTTAGTGCTAAAATCTACTTCGTAATAATATAAGTTTATAAAATTAAATCTGTTTTTAAAATGTTGACATCATCAAATAACAAATTGGTGTGGTCTTATTGTAAAACTTAGGTAAGCCAACTTTCACACCAGGAAATACCGTCTTAAATTTCTGATACAACACATCAATATTGCTCATTCGAAGTTGTTTTTGTACCTGAGCTCTTTTGCCGTCATTTAATTTAATAGATACAATCTTTCTTGCCCGTCATAACTCTACTAATATCTTCTCGGAGATAAAAACTTCTCACCATATCTTCAGTTTCCACTGGCAGCTTACGACTACTACGTGGGTTAGGAGATGACAAAATACCTAATTGCGCCACAAGTTTCTTTGCATTTTTAGCTTGACGTCGAGTTGTTCCGAATTATTTTGCGAGTTTATGTTCACTCCAGGATTGAGGTGCAACGGTTACTATTACAGTTTACAGCGAAAGAGATGTAGACGGGTCGTTAAACTTCTCCTTTAACTGACGTAGAATTTCTCGATCCGTTTCCGTCTGAGTCGAAATAGTTTTATGTCTATCGTCATCCTCCTCCGGAATATACGAATCATTCAGAGAGTTCTGCGAACATTCACTCGGCGTTTGGCTGCTCTGTGACTGAACCAGATCAAAATTGGGTTCTGTAGGTATTTCACTTGACAGACGTAATCGGCAAGACGTACATACGTAAGGAAAAGAAGTAACTCCCCACTTTTCAGCTAAACGTTTTGAAACTTTTCTAACACTGATAAACTTTGAATGAAATGGCAAGTTAAAAAGGTTTTTATTACACCGATTACCATAGAAATTCATTATAACGATAATTCCACAGTTATTTGTTTTAACAGAACACTGCTAACGCATTGCACTCACAGAAACGACTAAATGAATAACGGACGACATAGGCGACGCTTGGCGTGCTGCGTGAGGCGTCTCTATCTATCTCTTTCTAACATTTCACTTTAATTTCAAAGCGATTTTCTTGGTAGATAATAGATGGCGTTACAAGTCACAACAGGATTCAATAATTCAATGTCATAAAACAACCTTTGGCAAGTTTATAAAGGTACTACTACCGTACTAAAGAACTGCCCATACTGAGCGACATCGGCACCCACATACTTTAGTGCGTGTATCTTCGAAACTAATCGAGCAACCATTCTTATATTTTTTACATAATATTAACACACCACGGGGCATGTTTGAAGGCTAAAATAAAAAAAAAATATTTTGTCTAATTGAAAAAAAAATCGAAGTTTAATATTGACTTCCGGTTTACTGTACGAAAAAAAAAATATTTTCTAATTTCAATTTATTTTCTATAAAATCAATTAATATACCTTAATAAACACTGTTTACTTATTCTTTATTCCATTTGATTACCTTCATTAACAGCTTTCGAAAAATCTGATTTTCAAATTTTGATGATTCTTTGAAGGCGCATAAATTCGTAACAAGGCATAAAAAAAGAAAAATAAGGACGTACATTTATTCAGGTCCTATGGAAGTGCAATTGATCCAATTATGAACAATATCCAAGATCTGACTTTTTTTTTCTGGTCCGCTTGACGTGAAATGCCCCCTATAATAGACTACAAGCCCATGGACAAAATTCACCTGTGAAATGAACCAACGTCAATAACTTTTAGAAAGCTGTTACTATATCATATAAAATAACTCGGAGCACTATGCCGTAATTTGTGAGCGGCGCCTTTAGGTATTCTTTTGAGGCGTTGGTTGGCTAAGAATTCCCTGCTTCAAGGGTCCTATTGGACCTACTATCCCATACAATCTATGTTTAATACAATAAAATTGCAATAAATGTCACTAATGTTACCTTTTGTAAATTATAGAATGTAAATATGCCGAATTAAGTACAAATATTGACATTAAACTAAAGATAAGCATATTTTAAGCATAACATCACATTAAGCTAAATTCAACTCCATATTTAAGAAGAAGATACAAAATGAAATTTCAAATTAGTAATTAGTATTTTCCAATAGTGGCGCTAGATGGCGGTTTCCGGACATCGAAGAAAACAAAAATAGCCAGTCGAATTGCCAGTATTAGGGTGAAACAATTTTCTAGTATCTCGTGTCTCTGTTATATATCTACTTTGTGTATTGACCATGAGTATTTGGTATATTATTCATCTCCTCCACGCGCTCCAACCTCTACGCGCTACTAAGAAAAAGGGCTTGTCAGAAATAGAGATAGACGGACTACAAAGTGATCATATTAGGGTTCCGTTTATTCGTTTTTAGATACGGAACCTAAAAAAAAAATGTGGCAAAAATCACAAAAATCCTCGTGGTAGAGTCCACTAGTTTGTAAACATGTTATTACATTGACGTAGTAAGACCTATGATTAACTGGCTGCATGCGACAAACAACACTAACACAATGGAATACAAGATAAATTGGCGTACAAAACACATTTTACTCTAACCTACAGGCTATCGACGCACGATAAATAACACCATGCCGTGCAAAAGTTCTTCCAATAGCAAAAAACTCGAAGTTCCGGGCGGTAAACTAGAATAAAGAAGAATAAGAAAAATTTATTGCATCATACAGCTTCTGTTAACATTATTAATAATAAAAACAACACAAAAAGATAAGATTATAACAGAAATACATAATATGGTTTTTAAAATTGGTTCCTGCACTAGGCTTGGCCTGTCCTGCAGATAACCAAGATTTTTTTACTTATATTGCGTAGTAAAATATTTATTAACAGCTTGTTAGTTATATTTAAAGAGTTTACAACATTTAGTTTAATATAAAAAGGTTTTTTTTAAATAAAATAAAATAAAACAAATCAAAAATAAAAATAAAAAAGATAATTGCGCGGTCTGTGTGTGTATTTTGTGTGTTAATGTAACTGTGTATGTGTATGTGTGAGTGTGTGTAAGTGCGTGTATGTATAAATTAATTAATCTCTCTTAAAATTTGTTCAATTGCGCCATATTCTAGAGTTTGAAGCCAATTTGTCACTATATTTTTTACTTGTTTGACGGAACAGTCTTTGATGCTGCATCTACGGCTTACTTTGTTGTAAATAAATGGGTGAAGGAACGTGCCAGATCTTCTTGCAAAACTAGAACTGATCTGCGGTAGAGGCATTTTTAAAATTCGTTTTTTACGCAAAATTTCATAATTGGGGGATTTCAGAAAGATTTTGTGTTCTTTAAGAACCACACGGAGTATAAAGATTCCTCGTACTGTAAGAACCTTTATATTTTTGTATAAGCATGTAGTTGAATACCAGATGGGTTTTTTCAATAAAACTTTAAGAACTGAGCGCTGCGCTCGCTCCAAAACTATCATGTTAGTGGTAGCTGATCCTCCCCAAATAGAAATACAGTACGACATAACTGATTGGCAAATTAATACATACACGGTTTGCAATAAATTTAACGAGGCTAAGGTGCGCAAGTTTTTGAAGATGTAAATAAGTTTTCTGATTCTGTTTGCAGTAATTACCAGATGTTCCCTAAAACTTAATTTTTCGTCTACTATAACTCCTAGATATTTTATATGAGGTGTTTTATTTAGTTGGTTGCAATCACAATTTACGCAATCCGGTAGACATGTGTGCAATTTTATGTTTAAGTTAGTGGGTGGTGCTGTTGTTTTTGTCTTGTGAAAAAAGATGAGCTTGGTTTTTGGGACACTAAGAGTGAGAAGGTTATTCTGTAACCATTTAGCAGTTTCCCTAAGTGATCTTTCAGCTGTATGTACTACCTCGGCCCAATTTCCACCATTAAAAATTAGCACTGTGTCATCAGCGTAACATATTACGTCGGTGTTAATTAAATTTAGGTTCAAAATGTAATTCATATAAAATATAAAAAGCGTAGGACCCAATATACTGCCGTGTGGTATGCCAAAATCAATCTTCTGATGGTTGCTTATTTGCTGATTAATTTTCACACACTGTGTACGATGCGTTAAATAGCTACGGAACCACTCCAAGGTATTGCCTCTTACACCAAACAATTCCAACTTTCGCAACAAAATCGGTATTGAGATTGTGTCAAATGCCTTTGCCAAGTCTATAAATGCACCAACACAAGCCCGTTTGTTTTCTAGATAATTTGAAACAACATCTGTTAGTAGTTTTACGGCATCTTCTGTTGATTTGTTTACTCGAAAGCCAAATTGTCGGTTTGATAATAAATTATGCAGATCCAGAAAACTAATTAGGCGTATATGAACAATTTTTTCAAGAATTTTTGAGAACGAGCAAAGAAGTGATATTGGTCTGTAGTTGCTAGGATCAGACCTACTGCCACATTTATATATCGGTGCTACAGCAGCTGTTTTCCATAATAATGGAAATATTCCTTCAGTTAAGCTTAGATTGAAAATAAAGGTAAGTGGAGTAACAATAATTTTTTTTATTGATTTAAGTAGTCTATTATTTATTCCATCTAGACCAGGGGCACTATCAGATTTTAGATTCGCAATGATAGATTCAACTACAGATTCATCTGTTGGTTGCAAGAAGAGGGACTGCGTAGGTGAGTTATTTATTTTAACTTTAGATGCGAGTGATTCTTCACTTTCTCTATGAACTGTAAGTATTTTATTTGCGAGGGTTTTACCGACACTAGAAAAGTAATTATTACAATAATCGAGTGATTCTATGATATTATGTTTGGTTACTGTAAGTTCAGCTGGATTTCTATTGGTTTTGTTTGTGTGAGTTATATTTTTTATAGTATCCCAAAGTTTTTTCTGGTTTTTCTTATTTTTCTCTAGCTCTAACTCTTCATATTTCTGTTTTCATTTTTTTATTAAGGTAAAATAAAAATTCCTATAGCGCGTATATACTAATTTTGCGGTAGCATCACCTGGATTGAGACGAACTTTAGCGTGTAGAGCATCCCTGTGCTTCGAACATCTAATTAGTCCTGGTGTCATCCAGGGTTTGAAGATGATCTTAGATCGACTAATTGGAACGTTAGAAGAATGTTTATTGAGTATGATTGAAAGCTTGCTATTAAATTTTGTTACTGCATCATCGACCGTGGGTAAACTAGTTACATCGCACCAATCCACATTTTCAAGATCAGTTATTATCGACGGGTAGTCGATTTTTAATCGTAATTTTTTCTTTTCATATGTTAAGGGAGTATTAAAAGCAACACCGGCAATAATAATATCATGATCTGTCACATCTGTTTTATAGATAACTGACTCCGTTTGAAATTTTGAAGTAATATTTATGTGGTCCAAGCAAGATTTAGCGCGTGTAGGCTTAGTGACCGTGGGAACCAGGTTTAGTTCTGCTAGTAAACAAAGATATCGGGTGCTTACATCCTCAAGCTGGGTACTTTCAATACAATTAATATTTATATTTATGTCACCTGCTACAACTACACATAGGGAATTTACTATAGATTGAACTGTAGATGAAAGCGAGTTGAAAAAGGGATTTAAATTAGTACAAGAAGGAGATCTATATATTGCAAGCACACAAAATTGATTTTTTATAGTTATAAGTAGACAATCAGCTCGATCTATATTGGGCTCGCTCACTTCTGGGCTCCATATATTTCTTACATAAGAAACGACGCCCCCAGCTCTATTGTTGCATTGGTTAGACCTAAACTGGTTAGATACTTTAACTTTAATGCGGATAACCAAAACTTATAAGTATCTAATTCCTATATTATTTTTTCTGATCATTAATCTCAATTTGCAGTATAGTATGAGTTTGTGTACAATCTGAGGTTCATATTATTATAGTTTATCCATAGATTGGAGTAATATTCGTACACAGGATGGCGCTAGTAGTATGCCATGTTTGAATTTAAAATCGAAATGTTTGGTTTTTTTATCATATTATATTAGTCATCTCTTATCAACTATAAGTACGATACGAACACGCAATTTTGATTTTGTATCTCATTGTTGATAACTTAAAAATTAGTATTTTAAGTTATCAACAATGAGATACAAAATCAAATTCGCGCGTAATGTTGCTCGATTCTTCTAAGCTTATTATCTAAAATATAAAATTCTCGTGTCACAGTTTTCCCATTTTCTAATAGTTGCTTTAGTAATTTTCCACGAGTAGGTTCCGCGTTGCGGGTTCCGAATTTCGCGTTCCGCGTTGCGAGTTTCAGGTTCCGCGTTACGGGTTCCCCGTTGGATTTCAGTACAAACTGTTTACCTATAATCAACGAAGTGAGCACGGGTCAGCTAGTTATTATTTTTTATAGCTTTATAGTCAATTAAGTATATTAAATAAAACAAGACGTTTATAACTTCATTGCATTTAGTATATTTTGACAGTATCGTTTTAATTATTGTTTTAAGTGAGATAGTGTTATTATTTTAAGCCTAGTGTATAGTGTCTATTTTTGTAACATTTTTAACAGACGTTTTTAATATTTATGTTAATTTGTTTTTTTACAGATTACTGGTAAACAGACACCATGATAGACGACTTCCTGCCGACCATGCGGAGCCTCAGTCCCGACCCCGTGGACGTGGCTGCCGTCAGCAAGAAGTACATCCAGGTAACAGTCTTGTATAAACTTTACTAAGAATAAAATAAATTATCTTTGGGCCATTTCTGCCGTCCCTACGAAGAGTGCGATGAGTCGAATTTTTTAGGCAAATCCAGGCGAGGAATAACCGCAACTAGCGCCACTCTTTTTAAAATAAAAATTACAATGACACAAATACCATATTAAAAAAAGTAATCGGTTCAAACTTTAAGTAAACCTACGTACATAGCAAGTAAATCAACCATTGATATCAACAAATAATAAAAGTAAATAGCGATGAAATATTTTGTAAAGCGCCATCTCTTGGTGAGTAATGTACATGAAAATTAGATAAATGTTATTCAATCTTATATATAAATTATTCCTATTAGCTGTTGTTCATCGGAGCCTTTTAAATATCGTAAAACATGTCAGCATGTTATGTACTTTACTGATAAATTTGGTGAAGTAGGTACAAAAAGCTAACACGGAGCTTTGTGAAACAAAAACTGAGGCTTGTTTTTTGTGTTTATGTAATTATACGTAACGTGTGATTTGTGGAGCACACTAAACTAACCACTACAAATTAAAATAAATAATAACTTAAAAATCAAAAAGAACACGCTTTAGTGCAAAATTTCAAATTATTATCACTTCTGCAAATTGATGAAAATTATGCTCAAAGATTCCGAACCCCTCCATTTTTAATCGAAACATGATCGAACTTAATATGATCACGTCACGTCACAGTTAACGGGATTTTAGTTTATACTATAATGTTACTTTTACAAAGTGTAGGAAAAAAAGAACGTCATATAAAAACGTTCTTTAATCTGTAGAACATCATCATCATCATCAGCCTGAAGGCGTCCACTGCTGAACATAGGCCTCCCCCAAGGACTTCCACAACGACCGGTCTTGCGCTGTTTGCATCCAACGGCTGCCCGCGGCTCGGACCAGATCGACCGACGACCTGGTCCGAGATCGAATCTGTAGAACATACTTATTACGAATGCTAGACGTATGAAAATGACGTCACTATATATACGTAGATACATACAACCCAAGGTCATAAAAGCGTGTAATAAAACAACATACATAACAACAGGCGCTGCGAGCTAGACCAAAAAAAATTTTAGTAAGTAAGTACTTGTAACCTGGATACGAACTATTATGTATACTTAATATTAAATAACTGTAATATATAATAATCTCTTAGATAGTGTATATTTTGAGTTAAATATTTATCTTGTGATAATGTTTGTTGCTATCTTTTACTACGACTCAATACCTACTGTTATCTGCGCTCGATAACTGTAATCAACATAAGTCCGGCACCCCCCTCCTGCTCAACTACTTACTTCCTTCTACCCAATAAAATCACCATAGCCAATCCGCCTATTAACACCACGGATACTCAATATAATTTGCTGTCGCCTGTGTCTGTCTGTCTGGCTTTTTTAACGTTCATATTATCGACGTAACACACTTAAATAATCCATCTATTAACAAAAGTTTGAACGCCATACCATTAGATGTCCATTGAATTAGTTATTAGCGTATGGTGTACATGTTTTATGAATGTATTCGATTCCTGTATTAATAGTTTTTAATTTATTCTTGACGTATCGTTTTAAGGAAAGCAAAAAAAGAAAATTATGAGACCTATATGTAGATACTTATGTAGGTAATTACGAAAAAATATATAACCTATAATTAAATCTCGGCTACGACAGATAATACAGTCATTGCTATGTCTACTAAATACATAATATATTATGTAAGGAATACTTTATTAATTATCAATTTTAATCACAATATTTTAATTGTGCCTAATGCAGATAAACTTTTTGACCTTGAGATGATAAGCTTAAATCCTTGTGTTTTTTATGTACAGTCGTGGTTCGGAGTGTCATCTATTGGAGAATAGTTGTACTAAGTTCTACACATGTTTTGTCGTGAGTTCGGTTATTAAACAATAGATGGCACTGTACTATTCACGTTTATGAAAATATTTGTAATGATTTAAATAACCTTTTTATATGTTCTGAGATTGGAAATCTAGTAGATTTTTCCTATTAATATAAATAAAATATAAAAATATAAATTCTGAAATTCTGTCTATTTGACTTGTTTCACTCGTTTTTCACTTCATGCCGTAAGCCGTCATGTCAATATGACGTGTATACGTGACTCAACTTCAAAGACAATTCGATCCGAAGTCAGTAACAAACCGAATACGCGTATGTGATAAAGTGCCGCTTGGTGTAAATTGTTAAAACTTTAAAATCATTGTGAAATAATATTTAAAACAAAATATTTGTTTTGCAAATTGTGATTAACAAATTGAACTGTGAATCTAGTCGGAAAAATAAGTGATAATCAGCGTACGTAGTGTGAAAAGTGTAATTTCTGCTGCACATGAAACAACCGTAATTTTGCAGTATTTCCATTACATTTACTAGTTTTTTAGGAAACGTTCTGTTGTTAAAGGTATCGGAGCGTGTTAAACGTTTTAATTATGCAGTTTCGAACAAACTAATACTCATGAAATGAAAGTTCATAGAATACTGGAATAGGTTAAAAAAATGCAATAAGAATATACGGTGCGCAGGTTGTAGGAAAATAACAAGGTTATTAACATTCTGGTTTTGTTGGGTTTAGTTAAAGTTTAACCAACGATATTATCTTATCTCGGAATCGTGTGCTAGGTTACATTTATAATAATTTAGAAGGTAGGTACGAAAATATTGCGGTTTCCCGGTTCGATTGTGGTGTCTAATAAGAACAGTTCACACGTTTTTATGTTCTTTTTTATAATTATTTTACCAGTGCCCATTATTGCGGTGCTTAATTATAAACAATTAACAAAAATGTGCCATACAGTGCCAACTAAGTACTAGTTATGATTATTGCTACAGAAAAAAGCCAATACTTTAAAAAATTAAATATTCACTCCATTTTCATATAGTTTTTCATCTTTGTGTTCTTCTTTTAATATTATTTTAATAAATCTGTAAGTTGTGAAGACTTGTATGTTTAAAATGCCTGATGCTGCTAATGCTTCAGGATTTTTTTATATTGACATTAATCTATGAACCCATTTTATGCTTCATTCATTATACCTATTAGGTACATTGGTTGAAAGTAACACTGTTTAAACACCTAAAAGTTGGATTGGTTCAGCTAGTATTAGTAATAATATATATATGTGTCCAGTATCTAACATACACAGATTATAGTTACAATTTATACTACTTAATAAGTATATTGTTTATAAATTGGCTAAATTAAGTGTAAATATACATAATAATGATTTATCATAATTTATTGCAATACATTGAATTCTAAATGGTTCTTGTTTGACATAATAAGCTTTGTCTTAAGTCTTACACAATTGTTACTTGCACAATCGGGTATGCTGATGCTACCACAATGAATAGCCGATGAATCACAGCATCGGGCTATTATGAGCCCAATAATATATCTTGGCAACAGCGAACTTCATTTGCATAGAGATTATAATGAAATTTTTTTTCTTTTCTATTTCAATGGTTCTATAGTGCTACGAGGATACTTTTTTTTTAAATACTATAAGACTATAAGTAATATTCGATTATGAATTATTCAAATTCAATTCAAAATTCAATTCAAAAAATTTTATTTCCAAGTTAAACTTAACAAGCTATTTTCGGAAAGTCAACAAAAATACTACCACCGGTTCAACCCTAGCCCGCCGAGAATTAAATATCAACAATTTGCATTCTTAGCATAGCCACTGTAGAAATGTTATCTTTCTACAAAATAATAGACAAAATAACATTGATAAAAAAAGTTTGACCAACTTTGTCCCCTGAATCTGTCTGTATTTCTATTCTTTCAAAGACACAACTAGTTTATTATATTACTAGGTATAACCCACAAGTTCATTTGCGTAGAGCCCCACATTTTGAAATATTCTAAATTTGTGATCTGCTTCTATTGGTCTAAGCATAGTGATAATATAGCCTATAAGCCTTCCTTGGTAAACAAGCTATCTAAACACTTAAGAATTTTTTAAAACAAACCATTAGTTCCTGAGATTAACGCTTTTAAACAAACATACAAACAAACTCTTTTGCTTTATAATATTAGTATAGATGAACAAAAAACGAAACTACGAAGTGCTAAGTGCTTTGTGCTTGAATTACCAACAATATTTTAAAATAAATAAATTGACACACTTTTGTTTCTTTGTTTTCAGCAAATACATAGTTAATGTGTATAAGTACCTCTATTGTAATTTCGTTTTAAAATTTAAATGCCTTCGTATTCTGTTTGATATCTTTAAACTCGGTAACTATTAAGATAGCACAAAAGCAGGTTTTTTGTTTATATTGTATTTAAGTAATACCACTCACATGTAGTTTTTTTGTTTCTACAAGAAGCTTGCGTCATATTTATTAATTTATAATACCTATTATAGTATGTCCCTTTTAAATTTAGAAAAAAAACCATTCTTAATTAAAATAAAATTGTCACATAATCACTTATTGTGCACACAAATCATACTTCATTATCCAAAACACTTTATAACAATGAAATAATAATTTATATATTTATATCAAGTAATACTTGATGAATAGCGAATTTGATGAGATACTCAAAATTACGAAAACCTACACAATACATACAGCCATACATATAATAATATATTATCTACATCATTAGTTTACTTACATCATAATATTATACAGCAAAATTAATTACATGTTCTTGAAAATTGCAATCAACAAATCGGTCATGCTCTATTTTTCTCCACCAAAAAATCGGTCACTTGAATGTGCCGTGGTCTCCTTGCCTACCCCACCGATTTCGGTATGGGCTCCATATGAGGGGTCTAGTGGTTCAGAGCTTTGCTCTCGACACGGAGGTTCGATTCCCGCGTTGGAACAACAAAAAATAATGTTTTCAAGTTTGGGTAGGACAATATAGTTAGGATAATAGACAAAGCAGCTGGCCTGATTTCAATAAAATCGGCTACCGACACCGAAATCGTCGAGGTGAGCTATTATAGTATCAAAACACACTAAAACGTACTTTTCAAAAATATCACAGGATAAAAAAAAACCTTTAAAGCTTAATCGGCTTTTGATTTTGAATCTATTTTTGGTGGGCAGATTTCTGTATGTTTTAGCGGGTTTTGGTACGCAACTAGCCAAGCGTTTTAAAGCAATTTTTACGAGGTTTCCATCGGTGCTACCAACTCAAAGGCCCAGAAGCATTATAGCGAATTTTGGTTTTATACCTCATACTGGGTGTAAAAATAACAGTCACTATAACTTTGAGATACCTAATATTATTCTACCTTTCCTACCTTTTTTTCGTTAAAAAGTAAAAAAAATATATATAACTTTTTACCATTTCTTATTTTTTTGTAGCAAGAATAACGAAAGAGGAAAAAATATTTTTATTTTTTGTAAAATAAAACCATCTCTCTCCGTAGGGCTGCTGGAAGAAATTTCTTTAGAACTAAACAGTACCTTTGTGTCGTCTTTCTTTGCAAACTGTATTATTGTGAAATTTTCTTGTGTGCAATAAATTGTTAAATAAAAAATAAAATAAATAAAAAAATACATTTCTAGAATGAGAAAAGGTAGTAAGTATAATCATATCCCAAATTTATAGTGACTGTTCTTTTTAGTTTTTACACCCGTTATATTATGGGCTACATGAGTAGGTACTGAGTACTCCGCGTAAATCAAATCATTTAAAGAGACTCCGGAATGAAGCGCGCTACACGTCGCTGACAACACGTGTAGTGTTGTTTTTAAGCATTTTAAATATTATGTACATGTCAGTCTGTAAGGTATTTATAATATGGACCTATGCAGCAGCCTATGTAATTAAATGGAATTTAATTTAAATGTACGCGAATGGTTTCGCCAGATGTGCGCCAGCTCTAGGTACGTAAAACTAGATCTGCGTCGCCTCGGTCAAGGCTCATGACATCATTATTTGCTGAGATTCAAACATTTTTTATTTTCGCGCATCGGGGTCATGGACCGGAGCCGACCGCAGCAAGGACGCGTGTTTTCAACAATATCACGCATAGGTCATTAAATAGTCGATATTTTTGATTGTAATCGTGAATCGTGATGTCACTACATATTATTGTACGTGGTAATGATAATTATTGTCTCCAGCATGTCCAGCAACTTTTGACGTAACTTGAAAATGATTATGTAATTATTTTTTGTTAAGTTATCAGTAAACGTCCACGAAAAAATTAAAAATTCTATTTTCAAATGAAACTTAAGATTTATTTGGAAATAGAATTTAATATTTATGTCTACACGATCTACCACCATACCTACCTATACAATTGTGTTGTAGAATGAATATTAAATTTATTTACTTACTTTTGGACTCAATATGCAGAAAAACAGAAAGATGAGCAATATTAAAATTAAGAATTAGGATAAGTTTTAAGCAATTAAATAAAATCGTCTCTTTCTGATAAAATGATAGATAATATATATATTTTGTACGTAGGTTGGTGTTGATTGTTCCCTTCTCGTTCGCACGTTATATTTAATTGTTCATCTTAATTATTTTTGACGATACTTAAATAATTTTTGTTTTACATTATTCGTTTACGGGGGGGGGGGGGGGGGGGTATAATAACATCAACTAAACATTCAAAAGACAAATTGACATTCGATGACGTCACGAATTGAACGTAAATTGTTCCTGCATGTTCCACAGTAGCCCGGGCAGGAACAATTACTTAACAGCTACTTAATCTTATCTTTGTTAATTCTTATTACATGAGCGCTTGTTTTATACAATTCTCTTTCGATAACATTACGAATACATAGAAATGTCATGTGTTACCTATTGGTGTCATTATGACATCATTGAGGTCATTGAACCTTAAACTATCGATATATGTATTATCATTTTCATTGGCGATATAGTGTTTGCATGTCTTTTACCTGAAAATGCTAAATAATTTCGAAGATCTAGGGCATGTCGCCAACATTTGAAAGTTAAGTAATGGATTGTCCATTGTATTGGCTTGGTGCTGTCATGGTTTTCATACAATTAATAAAATTACTATTCGTCAACGTTCCTTTAACGGAGCTTTCATATGGTCCTGCTCGATATTCAAAATTATCACTAGCTGTTCCTGCGACTTCGTTCGCGTGGTTTTTGAGTAACTTACGCCGTTTATGCAGAGCACGCAATGAAAGTCCCCAAATGTAATTAATTTTCCCCGATTTTGCAACATTTCTCACTGACGGACGCTTCGCTCCTATCGCAGCGTAATGTAATATATAGCCTGAAGCCTTTCTCTATAAATGGACTATCCAACAAAAAAATATTTTTTCAAATCGGACCAGTAGTTCCTGAGATTAGCGCGTTTAAACAAACAGAAAAACTCTTCCGCTTTATAATGTTAGTATAGATTTTTAATTTGACACTTAGTGCCAATTTCACCAACACATGTTATAGTTAATCCGTCTTTAAATATCATGCTATCCCTCTCGTATTTCCTGTCAATGAATGAGAAGGCATGTTATTTTAACAAGCGTTGGTAAATCGGGACATAAAATCGCAAATGACAATAAAAGCAATTAAATTATTACGCAGCATTAGCAACACCTTTGTACTACATAGTACGTTGTAGGTGTAAATGGTTGTTACATAGTTGAAGTGTCTACACGTGTAGGCTAGACTTGAGTAGCCAGGCTTAGTCGACACTCGACCCTTCGTAAAGGGCATTTCTATCCTTGATAAGGCTTTTTGAAGGTCTGTCCCAAAGGAATCATAAGCCGTAACGTAATATTATAAACTCAAATATTTTTATTCGGAATAAATTTTACAAGAAATGTTTTTGAACGTCTATTATAATATATGATGCCTTCTATCGGTAGGTATAATCTAAGCTATAAATAAACAATAGATAGTATTATGTTTTGTTCAAATCGCCCGTATATGTTTAGTGCTAGTTTTTATCACTGCTCACCGTGTAGTAGACATGGGCGCCGCGCCGGGTACGCAGCTGGGATTCCGGACGGCGCCGCCGCCGCCGAGGATGTGGCATTTTTTCCCTATGAAAATGCTGACAATTTCTACTACCCACTTGCCAAATGCTCATCTTGATAAAGGCCTTGGGCCTTGATAGCGTAACTTCGGTGGCTTTCCAGTTACTGTCATTTTGTGATGATGTCCTTCAAATGATTTCTAGGAACCACATAATACCAGGCACTGTGGTGTTCCCGCTGCAGTATAACGCCGGATTGGTCTCCTTTTTGACGGTTAGGCATTACACAACCTACCATCCGATCCATAAATTGCGCATATCTTTAAGCTCTTTTTTTTATTATATAATTTTAATTGTATTTCTGTCTATTTATATTGTGTAATTTTGTCCTGTCCTGTCATTGTAATGTCTAAGTTTCTTTAATCTTTGTAATGTGTCAAATAATTGGTCTTATTATTATTCTTATTTTTGAACTCTAAACTTGAATCGTGTTTAAAAAAAGTTCAAACGTCAAAATGACGATTGAAGTTCGTCAAAAGAAGGGTGCCGAACACAGAAATAAATCAATCTTGATTTATTTCTGTGGTGCCGAAGTTCGCTTGTTGCGAATCTTATCTCAAATCCCATAAATTTTTGTTTTCGAACTTCGTAATCGATAAAAACGATGGCATCTTGATTCAGGGTCGTTATTTTTTTATGGGCACGCCAATCGCTATCCAGTGAGCCAGCGATGTCATCGAACATATAACATAATATAATAGCAAGGCAAAACATACAACATACTAACAAGGGACAATTCAATGTCCTTATTACCTTTGTAATAAAATCAAATCGGCCTCACTGACTCAACGCCGGTTTACCGCATATACATTTACACCTTATATTATCGCTTCCGTGACTGCATCTTAGTCATGTTATTAAGATTCAAGATAATAGTAGTTAGCAGTTAGCAACAGCTGAATTAGTTTCGGGTTCGTGTAGGCTAGGCTAGGCTTCGATATTAAGTACCAGCTATCTCCCGGCTTCTTCGTCAGGCCTTGAAACTTAATGTGGTCAAAGTCCATTACCAGATTTTCATTGAAATCCAAAAACAGCTATGATACTATGCTCCATCTTGAAGTTCCAGTTCATATCTTGCGGCTTCATCATCAGATCGGTTTAACAGTACCATATTATTGTATTGTCATCTGACAAAATTCTGCTGCCTTTTCTTTTCATTATGCTACGATCCTTGGAAGATGATTAAATTAGTTACCTTCGATTATATTACATACATACTTACTTACATACAGGCCTACCTAATAAGAACGTGCCAAAAATGCGGAAAGGAGAAGAGCTCGATTTCGATAAAAAATAAAACTGCATCATTCGATGTTTAATTTTTATCCATTTCAAAACGAGATTTTATACAATTTCATGGCGCTCCGATTGGCGCGATACCCTCGCCATACAATCGTTCAAGGTCATTGGCGCTATAGAAAGCCTTAAAAGGCCAGTATCGTTTTTAAAAATTGGCGAGGTCGCTGCCATTTCGGTATGAATCAGCCCTTAGTCTGATTATAAGTGTATATCAAGAACCATATGAAAAATATTTAGAATGCCTCTTACCTTCGCGACTCATCGACAGTTTTGGTCTGTGTGGGCTTAGTTCAACGATCCTAATTACAACACCTACACGACTGTAATGCGTGTTAATCATACCTGTGTTTTAATTTAGCGTCATCTTAAACATTGCCTAAAATATTTACATAAAGACGAAAGACGAAAAGGATCGACACTGAATCGATGGCTTAAATATTCTTAACGAGGTTTAGCTGCGGCCTCGTCCGCGTGTTAGGAGGAAACACCACAGACTGGAGAAATAAAAAAAAGGCAAATTCTTAAATCTATTGCTGTCTCGCAATGTTCTAGCTAGCCAGCACTAGCGCGATATAGACAACTGCAGCTTGAACTGAAATTGTCTGTTACAAGAAATCGACGTTTAGGAGACCCCTGTTCCCTCCCCTAAAACTTAACCGATTTAGGGTTTTCATTATAAACTAAAAAAGGCTTGAGCTATGTTCTTATTTTTAGATTTTATTATAAAATGTACTAAAATGGATCTGGATGCTTAAAACACAGCATTAAAACACAGCAGATATTCAGGGAAAAAAATTGTATACGGTCTGTTGTTTTGCTATCGCAACAACTGAAAGCCTGACATATGAACGTAGCCTTCCTGTGTGGCTGGCCGTATGTTAAGCAGGTGTGAAGAATGTTAGCACCAATGGAATCCTTCATCAAGTTGTTAATGACGCCAGTGACCAGTTCGACTAGTTTGTTTACACCAGCATATTGTAGTAGTATGGCATTGACACCATGAGTCACGTGACTATTGATTTCTCTTCCCAAACCATCACGAGGAAACGCCCATTTGGTAATTCGTTAGTATTAGTGTGCTCGGCCACGGCATATTTTATGGGCAGATTTTTCCACCATATTATTTCTGGCCGACTTTTTGTGTGCGTCTGCGTTGCAATCAGTCTGTTCTATTTGTCACATTGTCATGTCAATGTCAATGTCACATTCACCGCGAAATAGAGAAGTGTACGTAAGTTCAGTTTTTTATTGCATTTATATCACACTAGCTGTGCCCGCGACTTCGTTCGCATGGTTTTTGAGTTACTTAAACCGTTCATGCAGCGCACGCAACGAAAGTCCCCAAATGTGAATAATTTTCCCAGTTTTTGCAACATTTCTCACTGACTCTTCGATCCTATTGGTCGCAGCTTAATGTTATATAGCCTAAAGCCTTCCTCTATAAATGGACTATCCAACAAAAAAGAATTTTTCATATCGGACCAGTAGTTCCTGAGATTAGCGCGTTTAAACAAACAAACGAACAAATAAACTCTTCCGCTTTATAATATTAGTATAGATTATGTGAAGTATAGTTGTATAGGGACAAACCTTAGCATGCAGACAGCAGATCCGTTCTCAGCTTGAACCTCATAATTCTAAGAAAGCGCATTTAACAATCGCATTGAAATTTTCCTGCAAAATTTATGTAGCAGGATAATTAAAAATGCATGAATACTTAGCGATTTTAATAAATAAATTATTTTATATATGAAGCACCTCTAGAGACAGGCAATACAATTCGGTTCGTTGCTGATTTGTGGTGCACCACCAAAATATACCAGCGACCTTAATAAATGTTTTATCAACGACCTTTGCAACTTTCCGGAGATTCGGCGAATCTGCGGAGGTGGTGCCAAGAATCTGTGTACATTTCTAAAATCGTCGTGCATTTTGAACAAAGAAATATTATGATATACTTCAGCGCGGTGTTTGGGTGACCCCTAACAAAGAAAGTGCAACTGATAATTTGTTTACAGTTTTGCGTTGTTCTATTGTTGCTTTGATCTATGAAGGTCGTACTTGGAACAGGGGACAAGACGCATTTTCACACTCATATCCCGATAAAAGGCTGAGCATTTTTGACGTGGAAGTTGGCATCGTTTGCGTAAATGTTTTACACTCATTGATTCTAAGGGGCCCGTGTCTAAATTGTTAGTACATATTCTTGTAGGTACAGCTTAATGTTTATAAAATAGGCCATAGAATTATCTATCCTTATGTAGTAAAAGTAATAAATAAAATCCTCTTCCACATTGACATAGTTTCTCCAATAGTCATCATTTTGATTTGGCAAATTTTATTTACACAAGGCATTTTCAAGCAAACTACATGCTATTATGATATTTAGAGCTGGCAAGTGTAAGATGTATCCTGTTGACACCTGGTTTGGAATTTGCTGTTTCTTCCCTAATCTCAGTCTTCCCCTTCTGCCTTGTGGTGACTGCAGTCGCCAAGGTGACCAGCATCTGTCTCGGTGACACAATGAGGACAGACCTCATATAAATTGCTCAGAACATATTTATGTTCAACTTACATTATTCTGATTGTCATACCACCATTTTGTGCAAACTACAACTCATAAATTCATGTTTTCAGACTTATAAGGATCGCATTGAGGTGTTACTATAGAATACACCGAGGTTGGTCTAGTGATCTAGGTGTCATAAGCATTACGTTTTGACTTTTACCTCTATAAAAGGTATTTTCTTTGCCGAGTTTTGTGCCATTTATGTAGTCTAAAATACATATTTATGTGTACCCTGCAGCATATTATAATGATGATAGTTCAGCTAAATAAATATGTGCAATTTTGCAGATTTATCCTATAATAAACTTTATTTAGTTGAGACAAACTTTTGCTATTTTTAGTCAAAATGTTACAAGGTTGACAAATTTCAGGTCCAATATTTCCTTTGCTAGCTCATTACCTAAATATGCCAAGAGTAAAACAATAGTTGATTGTTGCACTATTTGTAAACAATTTAAGCATATCGCTGACACTAATAAATTGCAAAGTGCATGTAAAGTTATTGTTACATTTCGTGTCGTTGCGAAATGTTTTTGCAAAATCCTTGAGTCTGGCCTCATTCTTAAATGCAGACACAATTTTAAATCAAGATTAATAAACACTGTTATTTCAAGATGATTTGAGCTTGTCAGAATAAATGTGACTCAAGAGCACCTTTCATTAAATGTAAAGTGAGCAGCTTTCTTTTGCAGTGTTGTGCGGTTTTAGGGTAGATTTAACTAGGTTATTATTAAAGGGACAATTTCATTAGTATTTTGCCATTATAATAGGAAATAGGAAATATCTATACCTACAGCAGTTGTTTTCATTGTCTGACTTATATCCATAGGGCACTTCTGTGGGTTGATTTATTTTGAATTTTGATCCAATGACCAATTCCCCCGTTCTACTTTCTCAATTTTCTTAAAATGTCCGTTTAGGTTGGACACAGATCATAATACGAATCCGTACTTAATCATTCGTACCATATAAGGTTACGAGGCACCAGAATGACACCATATGGACTTCCAAATACGGAAGAGTTGTCATTGATATGCCCTCTCGCTCTTTACCAGTTATCTCAAGTAAAACTTCATGGTAAAATATGGTATTGAACTTATAGTCGGCATTATCTCTGATGTCTTCAAAAGTTTCAATGAGTATAAACCTTACCTTAAAATTATTAAGTACTTTTGAGTTTCAGCAATTACTTTTTAAAGCACAGCTTCTACGAACGATACACTACGGAGTTGTGGAGAACCTCCTTTAAAAGTGGGTCAATAGTACTAAAACCCGTCCTTGCGTGCGGCGTCCATGTGGACTTACATTATCTAATACTACTTTAATATTAAAGCCATTACTCTACCAGCACAAGCATGACATACTTTTCTGTACAAATACTTATTTTGCTCTGACCTTTATGACCCTAAATTGAAAGTCTAAGACCGTTTGTGTAAAGCTTATTATAGGGTCAATAATTTTGTTCACGATTGCACACCTTGCGTATAAGATACCCACCAGCCACCTGCGTCATGCGTGGCAACTACTATGGTCTACAGTTGTGTTGCTTATCCTGACTCCTGTTATATAATATATTACAATCTACATAGACTAACTTATTGTAAAATACTTAGATCGTTTTTTCAAGAATTTGCGAATGCCATGACTTATGGCATTTGCAAATGAGCAGTAGCACACAAACGTCCACACTTGCCGAAACACCAGATAATTGCGTTGCCGGTCTTTAAAGACAATCATATAAATAATCAAGGCATTAGATGCAGTTCCAAAAATGGCGTTGATTTGACTCGATCCACAACTGTGCATTATGTCTATTTTCGTTATTGCTGTCCTTATCTATTTACTTATGTGGGAAGAGGAAGGTCGATTTGTAACCATGTCCTAGTCAACCAAGGTGATTCGCTTCTGATACTAACTCAACTATTTTTTATGTTATTTAATTACAATCAGACTTTACCTTTTCTGACCATTGAAAACTGAATCAACAGTGATTTATAATCTTGATGAAGATGCCCAGCGTAGAAATTATAATTTCCTTCGATGTTAAATTGAAACCTATTGTACATATAGTGCATTTATTGCTACATATTGCACTATTATCACAATTTTAAACAACAAACAAGGCAAAAAGGTTTCTAATCAGTCAAGGTGCCTCCTATCAATCTGTACTCACAACTCATTAATCAATTCGTACCGGCATAACAAATACTCCCAAGACGGCTCTGCGAAATGTTTGATGAACTTTAAGTTTTATGTAAAACACGACCATTAAGTATTCCGCTGTTATAAAATTAATACTTAATTTCGTGCGGGTCGTCGAACTTTGCTAATATTTGAATGTCTAATAGCGTTTCGCGCGTTTACGCCGTTCGATTTTTAAAACGACCGCCCGAGTTCAAGGTTATATACGCTTTTGATACGAGTGTTTTGATCTGCGCAGTACTTTCGTAAAACCCAGGCGGGGCTTAACGAAAATTTAACTTACAAACAGGTACATAATATTTTTACGATGTGATACATCAGAAAAGAGACATTTATTTCGAGTTTACCTAAATGACCTGCGAAGCGTAGTCGTCCATATAAAACTAGAGTCTGTGCAACTTTAGTTGAAGGTTTTCTTCGAATGTAGTTCATACGTATGGTCACAAAGTTTACTCTAACTGTCTTATTCTACACACCGGATATAATAACGACAAAACGCGAAGATGAGATTATACGTGAAGTTAAAAAGTTTTTTTTATTACTTACCTACAATGTTTAAAATGTCGGATAGCTTATTTGGTTTTTTGTCATCATTTACTTTATATCGAGCGACAGACACACATGTGTACACTTTTAGAAATTTGTGAGACATAAAGCTCTTAATCTTGTAAGATTTTTTTTTTAACTTCGTGTATTCAGCCAGTCTCATCACACGCCTTTAATCTCAGTTAAATCGTTATGCTGCCTGGCATGTTGATTTGAATTAACTCAAAAACTGTATAAATGTTTTCGCATTTCAGCAAACCGTTTTATAGAAAGTTCGCGAAAGTATAAACGTAATTCATTGTTACCGCGAAAGCGGTTTATTCTTTTGTTAACACTATCTTTTTCATCATTACCCTCTAAGCAATAACCAGATTTATTTAAGTACTCAATATTCTGTTTTTCAGTAGGTACAGACACAATATAAGTATATAATATATACTCTAAATAGCTTCCAGTAGCTGTGCACAGGAACGTATCAGATTATATCTGGAATATAATTTCAAGCAACAACCAGATTTTTTTAAGTTTAAACAGAATCTGGAGTAGATTCTGTTTTTCAGTAGGTACAGACACAATATATTTACTCTAGATAACTTCCAGAAGCTGTGCACAGGAACGTATTAAATTATATCTTGAATATAATTTAATGCGATCCTGGCGGTTGCCAGGATTTGTATCTGATGTTCTGTACCAGGTATAAAGGGATAGAAAGCTTGTAGGGAGTTGGTCGATGGAGGGCACGAGCGACACCAAAAAACTACGAATGTCCTGCAGTGAACATCTTCAGGTTGTAACGACGTCGAATGACAACATTATGTCTCCGTGCACATTTTGTCACCAAATGTAATTTGCATTTAATTTCAGTCAAGGCTCGTTTATTGGCAGCTTCGCGACTGTAATAAGAAAATCATACAGACGTACCATCGTCGGCGCTGGAAATTTCACATGTTTCACTTCTGGTGTATAATGATACAAGCCGTGGTGTAATTGAAAACGGTTTTGCTTTCACAAATATGCTAATGGCTGCGCTACAATTAACGTGCCGTTCGCCCCCACGCGTGGCGTTATTAATATACCACATATATTATAAATATAAACAATTCCTGCTTCTTATTATTTGCGGGAATTACGAACCTATCCTAAACGTTACTTAACGTCAATATCTTTGATAATTCGGTCGTTTCCTAATCTTGCTAGTTATATTATAAAATAACCAATGTTAAATATTCTATAGAAAGTGATATAGAAATTAGTTCACTGAGTGAATAAGATTTTAAAATGCAATTAAAAATTTCAAGAGTTCCAAATTTTTGTAAACCTATTTTTTCATAGACGAGCTTCTATTTCAAAAGAGGGATACAAAGAAATGCACTATCGATATAGACGCAGTAGCTGGCGATGTTTGGCAAACTCGTCTGGCCATGCAAATATAGCATATCGACAGTGAAACAGAGAAAATAAACAAAGGATGCGCGCGTGCATTTATTTTTGAGACGACCGATCTCGACTCTAAGGCAATAAATTTATTTCAGTTTTACACGATCATAATCATGAGGATTTTTGCGTCATTAGCTTTTATACGTTTAAACTTTAACATGGATCAATCACCAAAAAGCCATTGGAATTCTAAA
Organism: Celastrina argiolus; assembly: GCA_905187575.2. Lineage (NCBI taxonomy): Eukaryota > Metazoa > Arthropoda > Insecta > Lepidoptera > Lycaenidae > Celastrina > Celastrina argiolus. The sequence goes on from LR994597.1 coordinate 2,089,884, forward strand.
ATAATTCTGAAAATACCGTGAAGTAAATTTTTGTAGAGGATTGAAAAAATTAAAGGGGGCAGAAACAAATTACGTCAGTTATAATTATGATTTGTGATCAGCTGGCGTATTATATTTAGACCCGTTCGTCTGTCTCAACCCATCCTTTATGTAAATTGTAAACACGTTATGTATTTATTATTTTTTCCATAAACACGAGAGCCCGCGCCATTCGCCAATAAAGTTTACTGCACCATTTTCGGTCGTCATTGAAATGACATGAAGGCCGTTCGCCCGCCATGGCGGACGTCCAACTTTTTAATTTTTATATTTTTAAAACATTATAGCTTCTTTGTTAAGCCTGTAATTACCGCGCGTGTTATTTTATTAACAGCCAGTTATGTTGTGAAACATAAAAAATCTAAGTGTTCTCAATTTGAAAATGTTACTATCAATCTATTATTATGCATTTGCTGGACGCTAATCAGTTCGTTAATCTGTGCTCAATGTCGTATTTTCTCGTCATTTAATTTGTAAACATTACATGCAGTTGCGCAATGTCGATATTAATTATTATCTAGAAGGAGGACGATTATATTTAAACACAAAACATTCATGCTTATATCATGGCTGAACTTACTGTCTCCTTAGGATTGAGTCAGAAGTTAGAGCTCTGCTGCGTACATCTATAATACTAATTATCTATTAGAAGAAAATACTCGTACCTATCAATAAATTCATCGTTTAGCTGCATTTTTTAAATGTATTCCGGACTGATTAAAACGATATTATCCAAGAAATTTTAAAGCAATATAATTAGATATCTGCCAAATACAGAAACCATGGTTAATTTAAGTGACGCTTAAGTCACATCCAGTCCTTGTCATTTCGCCAAGGAGAGGCAGAGACAGCGTTTATATGAACGTCCCTAAATTGAGCGTTTCAGTATTCGATCGTAAGAATTACGACTGTCATTGTCATTTAGGAAAAAATTAAGCTATTATGTTATAAATAATTGTCATTAGTATTTGCTTTTAGACGAGTATTTTAATACGTAACCATTAACTTTCTACTTTGTAACGATGAGCACGCGCGCTATGCGGCACGTGGCATGACGTCTGTTATGAAATCTAGACCGGTGGCACCTATAACTCCACTTTTAACAATATCTACTTGTCAATTAGCTTGATATTGTATATGCCCTTTGCAACTTTGCTAAAACTGTAGTAACGTTTCTGTAAACCTTACGGTATGATTTACTGCAATTGTGATTGCTGATTAGTGTCACTGCAATCATCTGTAATTTATTCTGCTCCATCGTGTTATGACGATGCATATGATCTTGAATTGTCTGATGCGAACCGGTGAGATATCGCAACACATTCACAATAAACATCAAGAGACAAGGAAGACTCGGAGGTGCAAGATGCATCTGATGCGTGACACACATAGGACAAACCAGAGTACATAGAACCTTCGACCCTCAAAGCGTGTGCCGTTTATATCGGAGCCGTGGTTTAAAATTAGAGGCCACGGTGCGCTGGTCATTGAACGCCGCGAACATCGCGACTACACAGTTGCCCGCAGAACGCCGGAGTACACGCGCGCTTTTCCGCTTAAACAAAGAAATCTCCGCGCGAATTCGATTCGACGTACGAAATTTGAAATTCAAAAGTTGTTTTTTCTTTTTTATTCCACGGATCGCGATACGCAAAGACTTGTGTTCCTAACGCTATTTTCCTCGTAGCGCGACGTTAATTTTTGCAAATCGCAATTAGTGTTTATCATAACACTTTTATGAGGATTTACCACACAAAGAACATTAAATATAAAATTTGTCATATAAGCGTTTTAAAATCTTTTGACGTTTCTTTTGTCGAGTGTTTTTTGTTTTGTACAACTCTATTCTTTAAGTTTAAAGGTTAATTGTATAAATTATTCAGCCACATTTGTTCGTTACAGACTGTAACGTATTCAAATGAATTCTTTTTTAAACGTTCTAAAACGGAATAGTTAACGAAAGTAAGTTTGTTCGACACTGCATAAATTTTTGTTTATCAGGTACTTTAGGAAGAAGTGCAAACGTATTGGCCTCGGGCCAATAAGATCTAGGCTCGGACCCAGTGACTCAGTGACGATGCGTTCCCGCGAGAAGTGCTCGGCGCGCCCCACAGACGTTCCGCCCCACACGTGACAACACGTCAAAATGTCACCGGACAAACGTAAAAAGGAAAGTGAAAAAGTGAGAACTCGATGTTAGTGGTGTCGTAATTTTAACTCAATGATCTCAGTATTTTAGTGCTCAAAATTCAAAGACTGACAAAACAACGATGATCGCCCTAAAGAAATTCTACGGGGACGAGCTCCTCCGCCTGGCCCTGGTGCTCAGTCTGTTCAAGTCCAACCCCGAGGAGTACCCGGAGCTGGAGACGCAGCAGCTGATCTCCGGCCTCCACATCTCCAACGGCTCGGACTGGTCGACGGAGCACGAGGCCCGCACCCTGATCCGCCCGCGCTACGTGCACCCCAAGTCCCTGGACAGCGTGCTGATCGACTACGAGAGACAGCTGTTCGAGGAACTGAACTCGCTCGGGCGCTACAATTACCTGGCGAACAATGAGCGGATGTGGTATAATCAGGGGTCGGTTCACACATATTTAGTCAATGACGTCGCCACCGACACAGTCGCGCCGGGGCTACCGCAGGAGTCGGACGGGGCGGCCGAGGACGACGTCTCCGCCGATGACAATGTCGCACAGGAGGTCAAAGTCTCCGACGAGGACTCGAGCCAGGACCGTCCTCCGCCCGATCTGGTGGTGACCCTGTCGGAGGACTTCCTGCAGAATCACACCGAGTCGGACATATTCGCCGAGATCGGGAGCCGGTCCTTCGACGTGAACGAGTTCCTCAACCCGGACGAGATGATCAAGAAGGACCCCGACGAGGCGGACGTGAGGGTCCGCGTGAAGATCGAGAAGGACGACGACGACCTGTACAGCGACAATGCTATCGACGACTTTGTGCCTTATTTTTCCATGAAAACCGAGAAAATGGAGGTGGGAGAACCGAATTCAGTCTTCCGCCAAAACATGGCCGATCTCCAGGACTACGGGGAGTTGTTCGACGACGTGAAGGAGTTGAGAAACGACCTGGAGTGTTTGGACGTGAAGCAGCAGCAGGAGAACCTGGAGCAGTATCTCCTGGAGAACACTCCCCTGGACGCCGAGGCGTACGAGCTGGCTCCCATGTTCGAGGAGGAGCTGGTCTTGAACGTGAAGAGGGAGAGGGCGAGCACCAGCTTCACGGCGAGCTCCAGCGGTGTGAGCGACATGGATTCTTCCTCTGACAAGGAACTTCCTGACGTAAAGCTGGAGCCCGATGAGGGGAATCACAGCGGCGATGAACTGACACAAGAGGTTGGTAGTAGTTAGCCCAAAACAGTAGATATTTATTATTTGTGCATGAATCACGTAATGCTAGAGCAATAATTCGAGTAGGCATATTTCTTGTTTTAATAAGAAACACTGGCACAATAATTGTACAGCCATTAATAAAAAAAAGTATCTGTGTATTCCAAATTTGAACTAGCCGAATCTCCGTAGATTACAGTTATCACGGCTAAATTAGTTTTGCTGACATCCGCGGTGTTATCTGAGTTCGTCGGTCTTGTATCGTAATTATTTCTTTATGATACGCCTCGACTTGTCTGATATTTCAAGTTCATCGTCTTAGTACTTTGATAAGGTTATTTCTACCTGCTCATTTAGTTTATTTTTAATTATATTAAACTTTTTGCCACATGTTTTCATTATTAGAACCTTCTGTAATCGTATAGTTTAATATTTGGATGTTTATTATTTTCAGTTTTTTTTAAATTATAGTTTATTCTTATTTTCGTTGCCAAAATAGGTACCAGTTAGCTATTGGTTTTATGAAAATATGTTAATAATTATTATCAGAGTTGCGACAAAGATTAGTATTGCAATTCTAAGCCTAACCTCATCTAAACATATTATCCGTTGCATGTACATTCGAGGTACAATAGTATATAATTTTATGTTTATTTCTGTATTTCCTGTAGCGACTTAGCGAGTATGTCTTACTATTTTACTTCCCTATTTATTATTTTCGTTATTATTTCATCATTATTATTATTTAATGTTTTCCTAGTGTGTGCGCAGGAGTGCTGGTATATGGATTGATTTGTTTTACAAATGAGTTCGGGTTCAAACAGGTTACTGTATTATGATAATTTTTGACGCCATGTTGAAAAGTTATTAGGTTTGACGCGATTGTTTTCGCTATCATTAAGTGTGCCCTCGGCATACTATTTGTAGGTCCGATAATCGGGTACATTTTTTCATTATTTACTAGCAGTGCCTGCGACTTCGTTCTCATGGTTTTTGAGTGACTTAAACCGTTTATGCAGCGCACGCAATGATAGCCCCCAAATGTGAATAATTTTCCCCGTTTTTGCAACATTTCTCACTGACGCTTCGCTCCTATTGGTCGCAGCGTAATGTTATATAGCCTAAGGCCTGAAACTGTGTTAAACGGGCGCCCGTCGCGTGGCTCGTCGCGTGGCCCGTCGCGGGGCCCGTCGCGGGGCCCGTCGCGGAGACCCGCAGTGTCTCAAGTTTAATTTTAACAGATGTACGTCGTTCAACAGTCGTATCGATGGAGAACTTAATATTATGATTTTTCTGCGGCACTGAAATTTTCGAAATTTTCAAATAGGTAATTATTTGCAAATAGGTAATTATTGGCTCTAAAGCCATGCTGCCGTGCGCGCGCCTCGGTCTTTATATAATTCATTCGCCTGGTTCCAAATGACAGGGTGAGGATGTACGTCTATAATCTGCGAAGTTAAGCACGGTCGTACCATCCTTTTCTTGAAGCAGTTCAGGCCATTTTCAACCTATAACTTATAACTTTGTTGTGGGTTAAACTAGAAGCCTGCATTTTTAGTTACTAAGTAAGCATTGTATAAATACGGTCTAATTCAAATTTCATTCAATTTGAAACAGAAGTTTAAGAATTATAACTTGTCAAACTTAATTTTGTCACTGACTCACTCACTCACTCACTCACTGACCGAGCATCAAAAGTATTAGGCATCGCTAACTGCACAATTAACTTTGTAATCTCTAATAAACCTATAGGATTACAAAGTTATATTTGCACTTTTTAACAAAAACACGCGTTTTAGTAAATTTTCTACAAAAAGAAATCAGTTCCTATCAAAAACATATCTTGTAAAAAGTGTCAAGTCTCTCTACTTAGTTCTTCTACCGTAAAAAGTTGTGAGATACATGTTATGACAAGTAGGGGTTAGTCGGTCGGTCTAACAACATCTTATAGTGATCATAATCAATATTATTAATAATCTTTCATATTTAAAATAAATAGTATATTGACTTGGCAATCGCATGAAAACAACATAATATTTATCTCACATGATACATATAAAATCAGATCGTTTAGTGTGTCTCTTCTACTTATTTATTTGAAACATGAAGTGGGCACCCGCGCGGCTTCATACAAAAGTGACCCGCGCGGGGAGACGGGCTTAGTAGCGCGGGCGCGTGGCCCGCCTTCCCGCGACGGGTCGCCCGCGCGGCCCGCCTTCCCGCGACGGGTCGCCCGCGCGGCTTCCCGCGACGGGTCACTTTTGTATGAAACCGCGCGGGTGCCCGCTTAACGCAGTTTATGCCCTAAAGCCTTCCTCTATATCTAACTATCCAACAAAATAGATTTTTTCAAATTCGACCTGAGATTAGCGCGTTTAAACAAAGTCTTCCGCTTTATGATATTAGTATAGATGACCGACTATTTGTATGACGTTGTGTACTATCAATCAGTATGTTATATGTTTCCTACAAAAAGTCGGTCAAAAGGAGTATGTCGTGCCCCGATTAGAATTTTAATAACGGAAATGCAAGATGCAAATGTGATAATTATACAACTGCGTAATAATTAATTAAACTATATTTATTTCGCTCACTAGATGTCGCTCGACTTATTGGATACCCTGTAACCGTACGTTTTGCCGCGATGAAAAGCCTATGTCCATCCCGTGGTCTTATGTCTGTGGCAAATTGTATCAAAATCGGTCCCCAGCTAATGCAAACAAACGAATATGTTCTCTTTGCGATATTAGTATAGATAACTTAGGCACTAATGTACTATTGTAATATTACTACGCACTATTATTTACTATGATAAACTAGTGTAATTATAGTAGTCACTTAAGTAACCTATTGCTAATTTGCTACTAGGTTACATATTCTGCTAATGTCCAAAGTCCCAGTGATCCAACGTAAAATATAAATTAAATTATAAATACCTAAATTTAATTTATTTGGGACTGTATAAATGCGTAGGCCCATATTATAAATACCTACTTACAGATTAACATAATAATTTACATTATATTTTTAGATTATTAGGTAGTAGCATGGACCAATTATATATGTACCTAATTGGTCTATCGTAGTAGGTACTTTTAGGTAATTTTATTAATATTGTATCCACTATCTATATATAGTGGATACATTATACCTTTAATTAGGTTACATATTGTGTTTTTCTACTTTTCCTCGTAAGTTGTCGATCCATAGAAAATGCTAAGTAGAAGATAGAAAAACAAGGGTCAATGGACCTGGGTATTTGATAAGAATTTCAGCTGGCGGTCATGAGAAATAGGGTCTTGACAGACAGACAACAAAGTGATTCTTACTGGGTTCTGTTTTTTCCTTTGAGAACCGAAACCTTAAAAAATAAATTTTAACCCCCGACGCAAAAACGACGGGGTATTATAAGTATGTGTCTGTCTGTGGCATAGTAGCTCCCAAACGGATGATCAGATTTTAATGCGTTTTTTTTTGTTAGAAAGGTATATCAGTCGAGAGTGTTCTTAGCTATGTTTGGTGGAAATCGGTTCAGGTCTTTAAGGTCATCAGGTCGTTTGTTAGGTGTGAATGTTACACGCTAAGGCAGGGTTTTTTAAATTTTAAATTTAGTTTATTATTGTATGTTAAGGATTTTTAAGTAGGTATTTAAAACCAAACTACAGGCTGAATGCTCGGAGTATTATTTCCTTTATTTTCCTACAATTAATTTACTAAAGTAATAAAAATATAAAATTATTTACGACGAACTAAGTAAATAGATTGTTGAAGCTAAAGGGTTCATAAGGGCGCTACCCTCCCTTTTAGGGACGTTAAGGGCAGTGCTCCCAGGACGTCTAGTCAACATAGGACGTTCACTCGTAGGGGCTCAGGACTTTCAAGTTTAGGGGTTCGGTTCAATATATTATTGATGTCTCGATTGCTATAATAATGACCTGCGTAGCATAGTGGTTCAGCGCGTTGGTGCTCGACCGAGAGGTTGCGGGTTCGAATCCCGCCGAGGGAACAAAAAGTTTTCAATGTTCCTGGGTTATGGATGTGTATTAAATTTGTGTATTGATATAATAAAATATGTGTATAATATAAAAGTATTAAATATTATTTCCGCTGTCTGGTGCCCGTAACACTAGTTCTTCGGATACTTAGCACAGGCACAAAGTAGATAGTATAAGCACAGGGCTACATTGACGTGGTGTGAAGCGTCTATAAATATCTATAGATATTATAATATGAGTATAGTTGTGGGATTTTTTGTAGAATGTCTGAAAATTATAATGCGAGCTATGTCTTCATAACTTAATGATGTAGGTATGTTAATATTCGAAATAACTCTTAAAGTCGTGACATACACAATTTTCGCGGAAAACCCACGAAAATAGGTATTATAAAACTCCTAGCAGGTCCTAAATAATATCTCCCACACCGATTTCGATGTCGGTGGCCGGTTTCATTAAAACCAGGCCAGCTACGCTGGAGTTATTTTATACATATAAGCACTCTCTCCTTCTTCACTCTCGTAGCCCAGTGGGACGGATAACCGACACGACTGGCGGGAGATCACGCGCAGGACCGACTTTTTACATGCCCATCCGACGGATGGATCATCTTTCTTGTCAGACGATCAGGTGATCAGCCTGCAAGGTCCTAAATAAAAATGGTTCAAAACAAGAGGTGCAGAGCTATTTAAATATGATGGGTTGCTAGTATGTTTCTCCCGCGTAAACCGTACATTGGGCTGCCGTAAAAAGTAGCCTATGTGAGTTAATCCACCGTGTAAACTACTAGCATACCAAATTTCAGAGGTTTTTGCGTGACAGAGTAACGCACGCACACACAAACTTTCGCCTTATTTGTTACAGTTTCACGCAAAAACTACTGAACGGATTTTGATGAAATTTGGTATGTTAGTAGTTTTCAAGGTAGATAGACACATGGAGTACTTTCTATCGAAGTAAAATGTACAGTTCCGCGGGATTTTATTTTGGGCGTAGTAATGGGAAACTTCTAGTTTGTAATAAATTGCTTTATAAAACACATAAGGGACAAAAAAGCATAGCGAAAAGAATAATATTAAACAATACAACAAAAAAATATTAAAAACTTAAAACTATGTAAAACAAAAACACATATGTTTCTGTGTTTGTAAGGGGTGATTTGCACTTAGGACCTTTCTATGTTGATAAACATGGCACATGGGTCTCGCGTGGCCAATGACCGCGATGTGCGCTTATCCCACACGTTTCAAAACACTTTCTCTGTACCTACGTTTTGACAATGTCGCGCAATTGATAAAAATAATACGTGGAAAAGCGCCATCTAGTGACGATAATGAGCAACGCGTATAGTATCTAAAATGGATGCTTTTTTTGGTATGGATATTAAAATAGACCTTGCTTTGTTCTAGCGTGATAATGGTCTTATAATTAAACGCTATATAATAGTCGTAATGATGAACCTATTAAATCTTTATAGGTCTGATTAAGACCAAAAGTTACATTTTAATAGGTTGTAAAATGGTTTAATGGAGATGCTAACATTTGTTACTGTTTATATGAGTCTAAAGTCCATATTACAATGTTTTCGTACAACGGAAAATGATTGATTTGCATGCAAGGTTCCGAATAACAATACAATCAAATATCAACCTTACGCCTATGTTCATAAACACTTTTTCGTCTACGAATTCGTACGGTTTGTTTTTTACTGTTTTCCACAAAATAATATGACTATGATTCACCTTGACCGCCACTAACCTTGTGATATCGTCAATACAATTTTCGAGAACAAATTCAACGCTTCTCTATTGAACTTAACATTGAAACATTTGAATTTTAAAATTTCTGTCTTCTATTCCCTATATAATCAGATTTCGTACTAGGAAAAATTGTAAGATTTATATTTAGCTACGCCATCTACCGGGGAGTAGAAATACTATTTTTTTAGTTTGTAAATTTTAAACCAGATGGCGCTTATAGGCATATAATATGTCAACGAAGTGGTGGTTTTCTTAAAATTTTTAATAGAAACACAAAAGAAATAGGAATTTGATTAATTCCAAATAGCAATTTTATAATCTACTGTTCAATTAAAGTTAATAATTATCTTAATGATAAAACATAGATAACATCCGAATTACATGTATGTTGTATTTTTAGGATTTATTTGATGTAATATATGTTACAAGAAGTTACTAAAATAGTTAATAGATTGTGGCATCGAGTGTTACTTTGCGGAAGTCTCGTAATGAGTTTTTGCGGGATATTGCTAGATATAATATTGACGAAAACCATGAGAAACGATGTTACATTGCTTTTGTATTTGCTTAGGTTGCTTCATCCAGATGTTAGGTGCGCACTTTATGCCTATTGTTTTGTAATGAAAGTTCCTACTATTCTATTTTCACATTTTACCTGTAAATTGTTAATTCGTTTGTTTTGTGTATTAAGTTGTTAACGGTATAGATAGAGATTTTAAACAGTTAAATTGAAAATACGAGGGCGGGTTAATAAGTCCGTGACTTTTGGAATAAAACACAGATTTTTTGATAAATAAATAATTTTATTTTTCAACGTAGTCCCCCTTGAGCTCTATACACTTTGTCCAACGCTTCTACAATTTTTTTATCCCTTCCAAAAAATATGATTTGTCGAGGTCCTCAAAATAGGCCTTTGTTTGCGAGATGACTTCAACATTGGAGTCAAATCTTTTTCCACCGAGCCATTTTTTCAGGTTTGGGAACAAGAAGTAGTCACTCGGAGCAAATCTGGAGAATAGGGTGGATGTGGGAGCAATTCATAGCAAAATTCATGGATTTTTGCCATGGCAACTGCATATTATGTGTGCACCCTTGCATTGTCTTGGTGAAAAAAAAACTTTTTTCTTGGCCAAATGAGGTCGGTTTTTTTTCAAATCCTCATTGAAGCGGTCCAATTAGTTGGCATAATATTCCCCATTAATTGTTCTTCCCTTTTGAAGATAGTCAATGTGGATTATCCCACGTGCATCCCAAAAAACAGTTGCCATAACTTTATTGGCTGACAAAGCCACCTTGGCCTTCTTTGGCGCCGATTCACCCTTAGAAACCCACTGTTTTGACTGTTGTTTGGTCTCTGGTGTGTTGTGATGGATCCATGTTTCGTCCACGGTTACAAAACGGCGCAAAAACTCCTCCATATTGTGATTAAACAACGCCAAACCTTCCTGTGAAGTTGTTACACGTTTGTGGTTGACTGTGAGCAAACGCGGCACCCATCTTGCGGAAAGCTTTCTCATGTCCAAGTGATCATTCAAAATTGAAACCATTGAGCCATGCGAGATGCCTATGGCTTCCACAATCTCTTGCACTTTCAATCTTCGGTCGGCCAACACCATATCGTGAATTTTTTCAATTGTTTCGGGTGTAGAGACCTCAACTGGGCGTCCAGGACGTTCGGCATCTTCAGTGCTTGTACGGCCACAACGAAATTCAGTAAACCACTTTTTTACCATTGAAATCGATGGTGCAGAGTCCCCATAGTATTTATCAAGCTTAGCCTTGGTCTCGGTAATGGTTTTTTTTCACAAAAAATAATGCTTAATAAGCACACGAAATTCACTTTTTTCCATTGTTTCCTTAAGTTACTGGATAGTCTGATAAAGATAGCTGTAAAACACAAACTAACTGACGCAGCAAGTTCAAATTTTGATAGGAGTCAACCGACAGATCTGTATATTGTAATTAATTAAACTAGGCTTACCTTATTTTCTGCTAAATAGTTTATAAGATATTATTATTAAATTTTATGTTATTTTATTTATAGCCTGTTTTCAGAGTATGTGTTTCATATTTTTCTTATTCATTTATAGTTTTCCTCTCCTTTTCTTTCCAAAGAGAAGAAAAATGATATTAAAAATCTTTTATTTTCAAAAGGTTAGAAACTAACACTTATAATAATTGTCCGGCACGAACCTTCCACCGGTTTCGGGACTAACGAACGAAGAACCGATGTAAAAAACTCGCCCGAATCTTTAACTAGCCAAATTTTGAATTTATTATAATTAATTGTTATTTTTCCTCTTCTTTCAGGATATGGACCTCATCGAGGTGCTGTGGAAACAGGATGTGGACATGGGCTACTCCCTGGAAGACCCGACGCATCCGGTAAGATCTATTTTTACTTTTGATTAAAGTAGACACACAATATTAATCTAATTGGAATTGTAGCTATACCATTTGTGAATAAGAAATGACTAGCTGTAGTGATCAACCTCAATTTTGCTGGATTTCCAATTCAGATAGATAGATCTTTATTTGCTTAAATAAGGTACAATGTTAAGAAGTTACAATTATATGATATTGTGTGCATGCCAATTTTGCCTTATTTTGCCATAATTAGAAAAAAAAAGCATTAAAATATTTAACGTACATCAGACATAGCTTACATTTGTATTATATTTTAATTTAAACATTTATCATATTATTTTAAAGATTAGGAGATAGGTACAATATAATATGTCATAGGTAATAATTACAATGATACAACAAAAAACCCCGTAGATTGCTGGATAAACTGGTCTTAAACATTTTCGTAATAACTAATTGGAATTAAATTACAGTAATTGTCAATTAAAATGATCAGACTTGGATATCGAGCAATAAGAACTAGATTTCTACAGATCGCAGTATGAAATCAATAGAGAGAGCTAGATATACTTACTGCCTGTTGTAAAAAAATTTAGTGCAAAAATATGCAAATACTAAATTCAAATTACATTAGTCTATGTTAATTTATTATTTGCATAATAAATTAACATAGAATATTTTTGTCTGGTGTTACAAATCAGTCTAATATATTAATTTAATCTTAATTAAGGAACTATTGTCAAGAATTAAATATTGTTCATAGTTAATATATATTATTTATTTAGGTATATAAATTCATATATATGTATATTATTATTATTATGACACAAAAATAACATCTCAATATACTGTTCCAGACGGGTCCGCAAGCCACCAAGGTGGAGTTGGAGCAGCAGGTGGATAAGGAGCTGAAGAGAGCAGAGGAGAAGATCCAGCAGGAAGAAGCCGAGAGGATCGAGAAGGTCAAGGCCTCGCTTCTGGAGCCTGAAAAAGAGGTTAGAGTGATATTCACCTTAAGTTTTTAGAATACTAATAATATTTGCCTTCTTTCTTATAATGCTTTTGTTAACTCTTGTATCAAGTAACCGTAAAAAGGTTTTATTAAATTTATGTAAATATTCAGTGTTGATCCTGCCCGAGCATTTTATGAAAAGCGCCATCTAGCGACAACTGTAAGAACTGGTTTATGTACTCATGCTCTGTCGGTTGTATTTTACGTTCAATAGAGGGCGTTAAACATAGAAATTGTATAAATCTTATCTGAAATAAATGATTATTATTATTATTATAATAATTACAATACTTACTAAGTGAGCAAAATTTTATATTTTAAAAAGAAACCAGTGTAATTTTCCAATATTAAATAATATTCTTATGGCCATTATATATTTAATATTAATAAAAGGGAATAAATGGCGCAATTTTTCAGAGTAATATTCACAAAGAAAAAAACGGATGAGCGTTCAGAATGGCTTGTCAGATATTAGCTGATCGACGATTTAGTTTTTTTTACCGATTTCACCAACGCATGTTAGTATTAACGGCTTGTTAAATTACCATGCCTTCTCATTCATTGATAGGAATTACGAGAGGAACAGCATGATATTTAACGAAGGATTAACTTTAACATTGCTTGGTGAAATACGCCCTTAATTAGCCTTTCAGAAACCGTGAGTTAAAATGTTGTTTATTTCGCAGGAGGATCTTTGGGCTGGGCTGTCGTACACCGTGGATACTGAGACAGGTAAGAAATATTTACAATACTATGATTGATTCAATGTGATCTTAATGTTAACACACATCAGTATGGGCTTTTCATGGCCTTGGTACTTCCTGCTTGGCCTACAGAACTTCAGGGGAATGCAGGTAAGTTTAGATTAGTATAAGTATTGTTATTCTTATAAGATTCCATTTAATGTGTATTCTCCTTAGATTATATACTTTACAGATGTGCCCGTGACTTCGTTCGCGTGGTTTTTTAAATGACTTAAACCGTTTATGCAGCGCACGCAACGAAAGTCTCCAAATGTGAATAATTTTCCCCGTTTTTGCAAGATGTCTCACTGACGCTTTGCTCCTATCGGTCGCAGCGTAATGATATATAGACAAAATCCTTCCTTTATAAATGTACAATCCAACAAAAATATAATCAAATCGGACCAGTACTTCCTGAGATTAGCGCGTTTAAACAAACAAACAAACTCTTCCGCTTTACGGGTAAACCGGATTTGAAAAATTCTTTTTTTGTTGGATAGTTCATTTATAGAGGAAGGCTTTAGGCTATATAACATAACGCTGCGACCAATAGGAGCGAAGCGTCAGTGAGAAATGTTGCAAAAACGGGGAAAATTATTCACATTTGGGGACTTTCGTTGCGTGCGCTGCATAAACGGTTTAAGTCACTCAAAAACCGCGCGAACGAAGTTGCGGGCACAGCTAGTTTTATAATAAAACCAAAACATAGGAACCTTGCTTAACCCTTTTAGTGTATAATGAAAAAATATCTAAATCGGTTATGTTTTGGAGGAGAACACAGGGGTACTTACCCCAAGCGTCGATTTCTTGTGATTTTAATCGGTAATTCCAGTTCGTGCTGCAGTTGTCTCTATCGCGCTAGTGCTGGCTAGCCCTAGCACTGCGTGATTGAAATCTTATATATAAAAATGAATTGCTGTTCGTTAGTCTCGCTAAAACTCGAGAACGGCTGAACCGAATCGGCTATGTTTAGTCTGAAATATTCATGAAAGTCCAGGGAATGTTTAAATGGTTTTTTTTTTATTTTTTTTAATGCTCAACGAAGTGGGCTAGGAAGCTAGTAGATTTTATTATTACCTATTTTGTATTTCTCTCAACCGTGGAGTCTAACTTATTAACAAAATAAAGAATAATTTATTTTGTTAATTAGTTATTAATTATTATCCACGCGCCAACGAATTTAAAAACACAATTTACATTACACTGTTTGCAATGGAAAGCTTCAGGGTACAATTAATTTTGAAGTTATATTCAAAGCCTATGTACTTTCCCCTCGATTGCACGTATCATGGGTCACCCCATGGATAGGGTCGCCCCAGGGGGTCGCCCCCTCCGTGGGGTCGGCATTAGCTACGATCCTGGGAGGGATACGGGTATTTATACTTTGGTATATTGTTTGAGATTTGGGTGAAAAAAACAAAGTTATCGAGTAATTTATAAGACTTTTTTATTAAATGTATGAAAACCTAAATAAGTATTAACATCTGTACTGTTAATTATTTGATTAGGATATTAACACTGTTTAACGCACGAACATGGTTGCCACCGGTCCTATATCCTCTGGACTAGACCGACTATGTTGTGATGCCGTATGTGCTGGGCAAGCATGGGACATCTAAATCCGCCTGTCCTAGGGCCCTACAGTGTTTAAAGAGTGGTTGCTTCGCTCGGAGAATACTGTATAAATACACAATATATATAACATTCAACAAGCATGTGCCTACTTTTTAACTGAAAAAGGAGGTTCATTTTCTTTTTTTTTCTGCCTGTTTTTTTAATGGATAGATTATTTTAACATTCTGTGTTCACAGCGCCGCATAGTTGCTTCATGTAAACTGCCAGACTGTCAGGTTAGGTGCATAGTTTTTTTTTAATTTTTCGATTCCAATCCTAACAATTCCGCCATGTTTAAACAAAGGCGCGGGGATGTAGCAAAAAACAATAAATCGTTATTAATATTAGGGCTCCGGAGCCCCGGCCCGGGCGGGGAGTCACATTTGTCTCGTGACGGGGCACTTTCTGACAATACTCCACGAACTCATATTTTGTTACAATTTAAAAACGTGGAATTAATAATTTCCTTGTGTTGGATATCGTTGTATTGTGTGGGATAATGGTTTGGTCGACGGTGTAACTTTATTTCGGAGTTTGAAGTGATAGGACTGCTAAATTGTATCCAAGTACGTGGATAAGAGCGTGTACAGATTAGGCACAGAACTCCTTTGTCAACGCGCGTTTTGAGAACCAGCAGGCTCACTCCCGACACAATCGAGAATCAAATCAGTTCCATCTCTACGGTTTTTGGTGTCTTGTTTGGTGGATTACTTTGAAACTAACCAGGATAAAGAAAATCGTTAGATCGTAACTTTTGTACTCCCGGCCATATAAATCGACTGAAAATCGAAATAAACAAATGTCAGATTCGATCGTGGCGCATGCCGCAAACAAGCTCTTCCGCTTCATTATATTAGTATAGATTACCTTTATAAGGTTACTTATTCTGTATACAGACAGGCGATACCTAAAAATCTAGAACGCGTAGGTTTTCAAGACCTATATGGTCTTAACAAAATGGCCGTCGACAAAAACTCAGCGACAAGGCCACACGTAATAAAAATAAACTCGCCGTAGAACAAAACGAATCCAATAATATTATTATAACAAAATGTCGAATTCAAAAAATCCAATAATGATTGTCGATTATCTCAGGACTCGGGACACGACCGGCGGGTAATGAGCCGCAAGTAGGGTTGGCACGCGCGGGGAAATAAGTATATCTACACTAATATTATACCTATAGAGGAAAGATTTGTATTTTTGTATGTAACGACTTAACTCAAAAAGTTCTGGACCGATTTTAATAATTCTTTTTTCATTAGACAGCTGTCTAATGAATAAAGAAACATTATCACTGAGTAACATATGCTATATATAGCCGTTCTCGAGTTTTAGGGAGACTAACGAACAACAATTCAATTTCATAAGAAGACTAGCTGGCCCGTGCCCACTTCGTTTAGCATAGAAACTGTTTAAACCTTCCCGGGATTTTCACGAATATTTCAAGACTGAAAATAGCCGAATCGGTTCAGCCGATTGCATTGTTATCGGTACTTAATACCTATGCAAAATTAATCAGACTAACTGGAGTTGGTGAAATTTCGGCCCAAAGATTCCGTTACATACAACCCAAGCTTATAAAAGCGTGTTAATAAAGAAACTGATGTTTTGAAATCAAAAGCAGAACTTTTGTAGTGAACTCACTAGTCTTTTATTGAAGTAAAAATTATTACAATGTGTTACTTTAACAAGATTAGAACGGAAGAGAGCAAAAGACAAACGCACATATACCAACATTGACATTTGAATGACATATTCATGCTTTGCATTGTTGCCAACTTAAACATAACAAATAAACATTGCCATATTAATAACAGAAACTGTGTGGCTAGCGCTGTGGGCTAGAGTGATCTCTCACTGGTAATGATTTTGGCAGTCTATGTATGTTTGTTCTATGGTAGCGACAAGGAATCGAGTGCGAGTAGTTTGTGTTTTACTACACACACGAATTTCCACCAAGAACCTACAGTACATTCAATAACATATCCTAGTCTACGTTTGCGCTAAAATATATAATTCTTAGCTCCTCGTCTGTCTCTATCTTTTCCTCGTGGTCGCCAACCCTGGTCCAAAAAGAATGGGCATCAACGTGACAGGCGGGGATGGAGCGGATCGCCGAGTCACGCCGCGCCGCCTTTGTACCGCCGCCGGGTGGGGGTGGGGTAGGCCTAGGAGTCAGGTGTGTCGAGTATTAGATAGGTTTGATACTAGAACGTAGCTAGCATATCGACTGTGAACCGGCAATATGTCCTATCTTAAAATTAGATGCAGCTCATTTATAATGTCTTATCTCGATTATCTAATTAAAATTATTCAGACAGAAGAATATCGGGTTCATTTTATAATAAATAAACAATATTAAAGTATTTTTATTTTTATTTTATAAATATTTGAGCGTTTGTAAAAAATAGTCACGTTTTTTCTGTTTCCTGAATCTTGAAAAATAAGATAGGATAATTTACTAGTTCACATATTCCATAGTAGTACTTAAGAGGAAACACAACATCAGTTTTTCCATACAAAAACGCGACCCGTTTCCTCCCTGGATGATGCCACTAGAGTAAAAAAAACCTGAGTATCTATAAATACTATTAGTACGTCCCTATTTTTCTTTTAATTAATTATTAAAAGAAATACGTTGGTTTTCAAAACTAAAAAATGTGGTCAGATTTTCAACTGTGTTTAAACATCCAGAAAACATATTGGAGTACATTTTATGAAAAAATCAAAATATAGGAACACAGCTCAAGCCTTTTTTTAGTTTATAATGAAAAAGTATCTACTTCGGTTAAGTTTTGGAGGAGGTAACAGCGGTCTCCTAATCGTCGATTTCACGTACTTTTAACAGGTAATTTCAGCTCAATCTGCAGTTGTCTCTATCGGTTTCATCGGGCTGTTGCGGGACAGCAATAGAATTTACAAAAACCTATTTTGAATTTCTCTAGCCCGTGGTGTTATTCCTGTGGTTGTGTAATTCCTTAATTTAGACGAATTTAATTGTTTTCTTTTACATTTAGTTAACATTTAATCGGAATATAGACCATTATTAATAATAATGCCTCCCACACCGATTTTCGGTGACGGTGGCCGGTTTCGTTTAAACCAGGTCAGCTACGCAGGAATAATTTTATAGTGCCCAAGTGCGTGCGCAATACACAGAAGCACTCTATCTGCCTTCACTCTCGTAGCCCAGTGGGACGGATAACCGACACGACTAGCGGGAGATCAGGCGCAGGACCGACTTTTTACATGGATCATCTTTCTTGTCAGATAATCAGGTGATCAGCCTGCATTGTCCTAATCAAACTAGAAAACAACATTATTTATTGTTCCAACGCGTGTATCGAACCCACGTCCGGGTCGAGAAGCTCTGAACCACTAGACCACGAAGGCGTTATCTATACTAATATTATAAAGCGGAAGAGTTTGTTGTTTGTTTAAACGCGCTAATCTCAGGAACTACTAGTCCGATTTGGAAAATTCTTTCTTTTTTGTTGGATAGTCCATTTATAGAGGAAGGCTTTAGGCTATATAACATTACGCTGCGACCAATAGGAGCGAAGCGTCAGTGAGAAATGTTGCAAAAACGGGGAAAATTATTCACATTTGGGGATTTTCGTTGCGTGCGCTGCATAAACGGTTTAAGTCAATCAAAAACCACGTGAACGAAGTCGCGGGCACAGCTAGTATACATAACGCGTTATATTATTATTTTCTAAGGTTGCCGTTTCGAACGTTTGCCGGTACAATAGTGACATCTCTATCCCGGGGGATATGAACTATTAATAATGTATTATATTGTACGTGACGATGCCGAGGCGTTCGGGTTTATATTCTTTACAATATTCTGTTTGAGCGGAGGTTTGTGGATCGGAGACGGCTGTGATGGTTAAAGGCTCAATTGCGCCAGTCTGGATTAAATTAGTCACCCACAGTTAGTCCACTTGTATAAGATTTATTTATTTTATATTGAGGGATTAAATCTATATTAATAACTAGCTGTGCCTGCGACTTCATTCGCGTGGTTTTTAACTGACTTAAACCGTTTATGCAGCGCACGCAACGAAAGTCCCGAAATGTAAATAATTTTCCCCGTTTTTGCAACATTCCTCACTGACGCTGCGCTTTTATTGCTCGCAGCGTAATGTATATAATAGCTTAAAGACTTCCTCTATAAATGGACTATCCAACATAAAATAAATTTTCAAATCGGACCAGTAGTTCCTGAGATTAGCGCGTTTAAACAAACAAACAAACTCTTCCACTTTATAATATTAGTATACTTGTAGATTTACTCAGAATGCTCTTTTACTGAAAAACAGCAAATTTTTATATGAGAGGCTTTTATCTTCTTTAGGCTTTTCTTATCTTTTATCTTTTTTACGATTCCTGCGGGATACACACGTTCCCGCATTTTAAATATGGTGAGATTGCCAGGGTTAATTTTATCCTGAAAAACATAATCTTGCGAGATTACTAATTAATAATATATATCGCATACATAATCGCCAGATTTTAGCGAATAAATTGATGAAAAATTATTTTTTATAATTTCCGACAGGATACCAACGATATTTTACGTACCTAATAACAAATAAGTACAGGTATTCATTATATACAGGTTGTAATATTAATGAGTGATAACACTGTAGGATGTGTATGGGTCCCTCGCTGGCACTTTCACAGTATACAAAGTTTACTGTGAAAGTGCCAGCGCTGAAACAGTTACTTTTATTGTATGGGCAAATTTTCTAAGGCATTTCTCATAGAAACATGAAAGTCAAAAGTAAGTCTTTCAGCGCTGGTACTTTCACAGTAAACTCTTATACTTTAGGGTGTGTGTGTGCCTAATATGTAGACTGAACCTTCAACTCTACATAGGAGGTACATGCGCACCCTAAAGTATTAAGAGGAAACACCACGAATTTTTTTCCATACAAAAATAGAGGTCTAGGGGATTTCTATTTCCTCCCTGGATAATACCTCTAGAATAACTATTTTTTTCCTGAATATTTATGGATATTGTTTGTATGTCCCTATTTTTTCCTTTTTTTAATAAATTAATTATTTAAAGAGATATGGACGTTTAAAAACCTAAAAAAAATGGCCAGACTGTCCGCTATGTTTAAATATCTAGGAAACAGATTTGACAACAATAAACAACAAAATCAAAAAATAGGAACCTAGCTCAATTCTTTTTTTAGCTAATATAGAAAAAAATATTTAAATTGGTTAAGTTTTGGAGGAGGAAACAGGAATCCCCTAAACGTCGATTCCTGGTACTTTTAATAGGTAATTTCAGCCCAAGTTGCAGTTGTCTCTATCGCGCTAGTGCTGGCTAGCTAAGGCACTGCGAGACAGCAATAGATTTTATAAATACCTATTTTGTATTTCTCTCAACCGTGGTGTTTCCTCTTAAGGTGTAAAATAAATGAGTGTTACACCTTGTATAGCTTTCACATTATCGCGCACGATACCTAAACGATATCGCATAACATAGCAACTGAAATTTAAATTACGAGCGATATAGCTCAATATGGCCGATTTATATTCTTACGCCGGTTGTTCTCGGCGGGTTAAGGTTGAACTGATAGTAGCTTGTTCTTCTTGTTGACTTGCTGAAAATAGCTTGTTAAGTTTCATTTGGAAATAAAACGTTTTTTATTGTTTACATTAAGATCACGTTGAAAACTGCAACTAAACACAGCTTATTCAGATATCGTCAATAGCAATTGAAATCAGGGGTACAATGGGGTTATTAATGGTGTTCCCCATGGGATTGAGATGTGACGCGCAACATTAATCATATGGGGGAGCAGATGGTATATTATGTACTGGTGTATATGGGATTTGTTTTTTATTGATGCCTCTTATACCAATAGGAGTTTTACGGCAGCGCAATTGTGATTCCTCTGGTCCGCGGCGGTAGTGTCCAGTGGACAGACACTATTCGTTGACTCGTTTATCCTGCACTCGAGAATCGAATCAGTTCGATCTCAACGGCTTTTGGTGTTTTATTTGGTGGATTATTTTGAAACCAATCAGGATAATGAAAATGGTTAGCCATATCAATCGACTGAGAATCAAAATAAACAAACGTCAGTTTATTCGGGAGCACGCGGCACGATCGAATCAGAAACGGCCGTTTTAGTTATTACTCATGAGAGTAAATACAGTATAGGATTTAGAGCTGTAATTAAATGCCAATAAATTACTTTAACTATTTACTTAGAGTTTTAACCGATTACTTTTTTTTAATAAGATCTTTGTGTCGTTGTAAAATTTGTTTTAAAAAGAGTGGCGCTAGTAGCGGTTAATCCTCGCCTTAAGCTAGGAGTTAGAATATTTGGCCGTTGATTTTCCCGCCAATCGACTTTGTAGAAATAACTTTGGCTAGTCGAGACGAAGATGAAGAGGTTCTATTCTCTGCCGGCACCTCATGATTGCCCTTAGCTATACGAACAGCTAATCCGATGTAATATTATCAAAACGGCCGAATATTGAAACGCAAATTAAGTTAAGGGCTCTCCTATTTACAGACTGTCACTGTCACTTTTTGGCTGAAAGACAAATACAGCATGACCTAAGGTGCTTTCTAGTTGCAAGGAGATAATGTTAGTAACGAAATTTTCTATCTCGTTCCTGTTTCTTTTGGCCTTAGTTCGTACGTAAAAAACAGAATGCGATTGAAAATTTCGTTATTAACGTTATTATATTGCACTAGAACACACCTTTAAGCGTCACTTAATTGAGCTATCGTTTCATTATGCGGCCGTTAGTAATAGAATCCGTCACCGATTTCAGATAAAAATATACCTAAGTAATGAAATTAATCGTCTCTAAATATAAATTTAACAAACCTTGTTATAGATAGAAGGTTAGCGTAAGTAGAGCTTAGAGCACTCCGAGAAGCACTAATTTAGTTTTTTAGCGTGCTCTGAACTCTATACCAGCCACTGGTGTAGAGTTTAGAGCTCTACACCAGTGGCTGATGTAGAGTTTAGAGCACGCCAAAAAAAAACTAAATTAATGCTGCCACCAGCCACTGGTGTAGAGTTTAGACAAAAAACTAAATTAATGCTTCTGGGCGTGCTCTAAGGTCTACTTACGCTAACCTTCTATTGTGATCCTGAAACTACTTACCTACCCAAAAATATACCTAAGTAATAAAATTAATCGTCTCTAAATATAAATTTAACAAACCTAGGTGTAGAGTTTAGAGCTCTACACCAGTGGCTGATGTAGAGTTTAGAGCACGCCAAAAAAAACTAAATTAATGCTGCCACCAGCCACTGGTGTAGAGTTTAGACAAAAAACTAAATTAATGCTTCTGGGCGTGCTCTAAGCTCTACACCAATGCTGGTTCTCCTTCAGAGGGAGATCTAGCTTACGTAGCCAGATAGGTGGTAATTCGGAAAAAAATTTTTGAAAATGACTCTACAGTTTACAACCGATTTCAAACTTATCGTACCTACCTATAGATCAATTTGAAATTCTTCGTGCGACTCGCCAAGTTGAAACTTAATTTAAGGCTTCAGCGCTTAGCTTACTTAGAAAACTCAAATGTGATAGGTGTACCTTGAAGGTTTTCTTCGAAAGTTTGTGGATCTTTCACACAAAAACTACTGAAGGAAATTTGATAACTTTAGGTTTGGTAGTAGTTTAGGGTCTGGATTAACACGTTAACTGCATTTTATCTCTAAAAAGTCCAGTGTTCCTGAGTATGGTTTTTTTTATTTTATTACTAAATATTTACTATGGTACGACCCGTATAATTGTTACCCAAACGTAAACAAACCCGTCTATTACACAACCATAGACTAGTCAGTGATGCGAATACTATGAATAACTATGAATCCATAGCTAGACTATTATAGACTATATTCTAAAGTCAGCTGTATTAAAATCGCGAAGTTTTACAGAGTTTTTCATTTGATGTTCAAATATATTTATCATTTTTATTCCTTGTATTGATAATTATAATGAATTATGATCTTTTAGTATTCCGATGAAAGTGTGCACGATCAGTGAACAGTAACCTATAAATATGTGAAAATTTCAATGTTTTTGGTGTGTTTAGATTAGTATTATACTACCATTACTCATTTTAAAATATAATTCGTTAAATAATATAGCTCGGACGTTTAATGGATGTGTGACGTCAATTAAACGGATGACGTCATCGGGAAATACCTGTCAATGACAGCCAGCCATGGCGTCATAATGACTGTTAAAATAGCAGACTTGACCGCCAAAATTCGGATGTAGTCATCCTGACTATCGCCCGCTCTAGTCGGACGGTTAACCGATTTCGGTTACGGTTAAATTTAACTAGAGATCACCGTGATGCGGTTCGAAAATGTGACGTGTCATCCAAACACGTGGAAATGGGTTAGGGAATTAGTAGTGATTTCACTAGAAATAGCAGAAGTAGTCTAGTTGATCACTAATGGGATGCTCTATTGGTAGGCTGGTATTGGTAACCCAAAAAGTGCGTTTGTCTACTCAAGACCTGGGGGCATACCTCGAAGCCTTTTTGCAGTATTACTTATTACACTATTTAAATTACTTATGAATTTCATGTAAACCATGGCCTACCATCCCATACAATCTATGTTTAATACAAAAAAATGTAATAGATGTCACTACTGTTAACGTTTGTAAGTTATAAAATGTAAATATGCCGAATTAAGTACAAATATTTACATTAAAATAAAGATAAGCATATTTTTTAAGCATAACATCACATTAAGCTAAGTTCAACCCCTTAATTAAGAAGATAGGAAACGATATTAGTAATTAGGTAGTTGATGCATTGGCAGATAGAGCACACATATAGAGCTATCGCCGGTTCCTGATAGACATCAAGAAAGCAGCTTTGCTGTATTCTATCTGTATATCAAATATTCTGAATGTCTTCCTAGTGGAAGGGAATTTCGGGGAATCTTACATTGTGCCGTGATTAGTAGAGTGCCTATGTCCACCCCTAATGTCTATTACTATTCCAAATTCCACTAGTTTCGAAGGTTATTCTTTATTTTATAGATTTGTTTGGTATGGAATAGGTTTGCAAAAGTTCTGAAGTCTGAAGTCCTTTTCATTCTAAAGCCTTTAAATCTCGTTGAACTATTTCATAGCCAGTTTATAACAACTTATAGGGTTTAATACCTAAACATAGGTATCAAAATGCTAACCTTATTATTCACATGTCTTATTAGATGTGTGGTAAGATCAAATTAGTTTGTGCGTCCAATCTTTATTTATTTAGCTCTAGCCTCCATCTAATTATGTTTTTCTTCGTCTGAACAAGTAGGTAGGTATTTTTTTGAAGGTAAAAATATCGAGAGATCCTGGCCTCGGTTGGTTCACTATGAAAAAACAAAATGGCGGTTTCCTCGGTTTCATTAAAATAAAAACACCGGACCATTAATAAAAGGAAAAAGATTAATGTCGGCCGAGCACAATACGTAATAAATTAGACTCGGGGATATCCAGAGGGAGACCGGCCCTGGCGGCCATCTTGTTTCCAGGGCGCACGTGATTGGCCTGCCTGCTTACTAATCAATATTACACCGCGAAACGCCTATAGTCCTAACCAACTGTTGCTTTACACGCCGATTGCAACCTTATATTGTTTAACTTAGAGTTCAAAGTGGATTGTTCTATTGTGGTTTATATGCAACGCTGTTCCGTTTCCCCTGAACAACCTCAAAGGCAACTTGTAACTGATATAAGGTGGGAAATCTTTGTTGATTTAAACAAATGTATTCGAAATTCAAATTTCCTTTATAGGTTTCAACGCAGGAGATTTGTAACAGCGATTTCAGTTGATATGTAAACCTAAAATATATTTTATTTGTGTATTCTTACTTAACACAGATCGTAAAAAAAATATGCTTATACAAATATGAAAAAATGTCTATCTGATACTAATTACCAATCTATTCTGGAAACAGTATCGTGGATCACGTAACTGTGGAGAATTAGCATTTAAACTCTCGTTAGACCAGCTGATGATAGTGTAGAAGGTACCTAATAAGAACGGTGGACAAGGCATTGGTGACTCTCACCTTAACTTCTTCACGGCAAGCACTGGCGAGAATTCGCACTAAGCTTGCAGAAAGGACACAAAAGAACATAAAACTCAAGTGGTTGCAGACCATGATGATGATAGTGTAGAACGTAATGAGCTCGGTAGACAAGGCTATTAGCGCCTCCAGCCTGCTACCTGGCGCAGGCGGCGGCCCTTAGGTAGCAATCGCTGATAGGCATCTGTCAGGTTTTTTGCAATAAGATAATGGGATAGCGGAGAATACGTGTTTTAAACTTAATAATGTGTAGGCATAGGTTAAGTCAGTACCTATATAGAGTATTTCGACAATAATAATAATATGGACGCTTCACACCACGTCAATATGGCCCCGTGCTAAGTATCCGAAGAAGTTGTGTTACGGGGACCAGACAACGAATACATATTTAATTGTGTATATGTTATCGGCCAAACCCGATTTAAAGACAAACAAGTTTTGCCTAGGCTCAACTAGTTCTTCCTTATATACGCGATAGGATTAACCAGTATAGCCTAGTCCAAACTAATTTGTCTTAAGCCCGATAGGATAGACCAGTTTAGACTAGGCCAAACTAGTTTGTCCTGATATAGATACACACACTCTAGGATAAACTGGTATGGCCTAGTCACGAAGTTCGAAAATTAAATGAGATTTGATGTACCTAACCTAAGTGACATGCGATTTCGCTTGACGTAACGAATCTTTAAATGTCAAATACATTTTTGTTTTCAAACTTCGTAAGTGGTTATAGAGAAGGCATCTGGAATCAGGGCCCAGTTAGCCTAGTGCGAGTTTTGTGACCAAGTTAACTACAATTTGTATAGTACGTCCCTGATAAATTGAACCTTGAAAGGTAAACAAACCGAAAACATCGAAATTTTCACATATTCACTTATTGTGCACACTTATCAATACTTTCACATGTATATTTAAGGATCATACTTCATTAACCTATACATTTTATAACAATTAAACAATAATTTACATATTTACACATCAAATGTAAAACCTTCACAGTAAAAATGCGCTATTTTGACACTGCCGACTGTAGAATATAGTCTATGGATTCATGTAGTCAACAATAATCATTGTATTAATATTGGCCAATTGGCATCACTGACTAGTCTATGGTTGTGTCATAGACGGCTTTGTTTACGTTTGGGTTAAATTTATCTCGGACGTTCTATAGTTAACTTCCTCACCGTAAACAAAAACTTGCACTAGGCTCACTGATCGGTGCAGGTATTTCTTTATTAGCAATGGCTTTGTCAACAACCGGTATAATGTTGAATCAAATCAATCAAATCTAAATATTCAGATTAAATTTTACAAAAAATGTTTTCCGAACGTCGTTTCTATATGATGCCTACCACCGGTTCGGGAACTAGCCCAGCGAGAAGAACCGGCGTAAGAAACTCGCATGGGTCCATCTTTTACCTAAAAGATGGAAAATTGCTCTTTTTTTTAAAAAATTTAAAAATTTACATATGAATATCATCAGTCAATAATAAAATTAAATAACATGAGTACATTCTACATATAAGTAGCCTTGTACCTAAGGGGTTGTTTTAATATGATTTCACTGTATTCATTCCGCTCCTAATATCACCTTCTCTCTACCGTAAAGATACGATTCCACCTAAATAGTGTTCAGAACTTTTGTTAGCCAATATTTTTTTCAGAATTTCAGCTGTGCCAATTTGTATGTGTTTCAATTTGTTAATGTTGCGTTAGCGAGTCCACCGGACCAGACATCTGTTACGCACAATATTCGCAACAGTTCAGAACACCGGTGGAATCGCACCTTTAAGATCTGTAAGACATTACTTATACTTACTTATTGGCCACTCTACCAATTGGCCCAGTCTAGTTACACACCCATCAGATCAAGTGCCGGACCTGTCAACGCGATTAGCTTTCTTGTATTGACAGTCAGATGTTTGTTTATAAAAAAACGCGCGCTCACGCAAACGAGTAGAAGTCTGACTAGCACAGCGTTGTATGGAAACCGCTGAGCGGCATGACTGGCCGCCATCTTGTGCTGTCACGCTGACTCGAAATGCCGGACGCAGTGAAAGTGTTACTTCTAATGATTTGCCGCAATTGAAATGCATAGGTGCTTTTTAATTGTTGCACGCTGGATTTTAAATAAAACTATTTTGCTGTTTGAGCTGAGATCGAGACTACGGAATTTGTTATATTAATATTGAAATAGCTTTCAGTCCTGTGCAGTTCTCCTAAAAATAATTTCTTTGCCATATGCCGTGTAAAAAAAAAGATGACCATTTGAAATTCGAATGCATATTTTTTTTTAATTCTGATTGTTAATAATTAATGTGATGCAAGTTACAAAATTGGATTGTTTGAGTTGGTGGCCTATAAAAGTTAAAAAGCGATTGATCTATATGGATATCTAATACTGATTCTGAGATGTGTTATATAGGTATTAGGTACGCTTAGAGTATTTTAAAGTAGGTATCTATAAAGGCTCCCTGAAAACAATCAAATATAAAGAATACAATCGTTTGTTTCTGAAATTGTAGAATATTTTCATAAATTCATGATACAGTATGTACTCTATTTTGTAGAGTCACAAATCACATCTACATTTCTGATTTACATTGGAGTCGAACAAGGCTCCATTTAATAGTTTCGTAGCGGCGCCCGATGACGGACGAACAGGCTTTGATTAATTTTATATATCGAAGGGATTGCGAGCGCCGACTCATTTAAATTCCTCGTACATCACAAAAAGTATATAGGCGACCGACAGAATATGTCTATCGCATTTTCTACCGTACGCACGCTCGAGTGCGAGCGAGACGGGTGGGCGAACCAGTCGCAGGCCCCGCCCCCACGCGCTATAGGCTGGTGCGGCAAAAACCTGAGGCGGTGTAAGGGAGAAGGTACCATTGTACAGGCTGCCTGTCGGGAGACGAGTCCTGCCGCGGTGTGTGCGCCGGGATTGTGTAGTGATAGTGCAGTGTAGTGTGTGTTTTTTTGGTGAGTTTTTTTTAACACTATGTAGATTGTGCATACGATTGTTTCAGGGGTGTATCCTGAATTTTTGGGGGGTGGTTTTTATTTTTAAGGTATTGAGTAGGGGGTTCTGATTGTTGAGATCGCTGTGAGTGAGAATTAATAAACCTAAAAATTTAACCTTAGCCTTACGCAAACCGAAAATGTGGGTAGGGAGACCTATTGTGAATAGGAAAGTAGGTACCTACTTAGCGTAAATGCAAAAATATTCATGTTTTTTTTTGCTATATTTTTTGTTGTTAAAAAACTAGAAGAATACAATTGTAAGAACAATTTTAAGTACCTATTACCTACCATGTCATACCTGAGTCCTGTTTTTTCGAAAATTGTATTGTCTTTAAATATTTTCGGGGTGTTACACTAGTATGCCTGTCTGTAGGTACCAAGTCTTGTTGCATTTAATTTATATCGTAGTTTTTCTCTATTTCTAAGATGTACAGCTTGAAAGCGCCGGTAGAGAGTCTTTGATTTGATAGAAATGTTTTTTTTTTCTTTTAAGACAATAGTTAACCACAATAATTGTAAATACTTAGCTTATTAGAACTGTGCATTATTAACTTGCTGTAAATTTAAGAAAATATTATGAGATGGTCAGAGGTAAAGCGCATGGTGCGTTTAAATATGGACAAAAATAAAACACAACTTTAATTTACACTTTCCACTTTATTACGTTTTCAATATGTTTTACAAAATAACACAGTTTCGATTAAATCATGATCAGGCGTTTATATCGACGCTAAATCATGTAATACATTTGTAAATGACAAATTAGTCAGGGTCAATAATAATTTACTAAAGATTGGGGGCTAAATATTGTTTTACTTTTCAACCCAGACTGTTGAGTCCAGAGTTCTCCTAATAATAAATAAATAAAAAATTTACACCAAAAATTAAAGCCAATCTATACACCTGTCTGTTGTAATCGTCTATAATACTACATTCTTGCAATGAATATTATATTCTATTCTATTCTATATGATGTTAAATTGAGAAGTTCTACCACACTAAACAATCTGATTTAATATGTATCACTTGTGAAATAGATAATAATTTATATACATTGCGTTTTCATGTATTTGCCAAGTCAATCAAGTTATTTAAAACATGAAAGATTTGTAATAATATTGATATGATCGCTATAAGATGTTGTTACACCGACTTACCCCAGCTTGCCCATAGCATGGATCTCACAACTTTTTACGGCAAAAGAACTAACTAGCGAGACTTGCCTTTTTTACAAGTCATGTTTTCGATGGGATCGTTTCTGTTAGTCTGTCCTGCTCGGCACACTCATGATCCGACGAACGTGCGATCGAGACAAAATAATATTCGAAACGGAGTTCGAGGGGAAAGAATCAGGGCCCAGTTCGGACGCTCATATTCGAAACGAGGGTCGAGGAGCGAGAATTAGGTCCCGGCTCGAACGCGCAGTAGAGTCCTTTCTATGAAATAAGCGCCCTAGATTACGATGTTACGCGACGGAATGTTAAAATATATACAATTTATTGCAGGACGCATAGGCCCATATTATAAATACCTTAAAGAATAACTAATACATATTACAAAATACTTTAAAACTAGCTACACTACACGTGTTGTCGGCGACGTGTAGCGCGCTACACTCCGGAGTCTCCCCCGGAACCTCCGGTAGACCACACCCGTCGGACAGAACTCCTCCGCCTCGAAGGTCGAAAGAAGATGAGTCGGGACTCTCACCTCAAAGGAACTGAAGTTGACCTTGTGGCGAGACTCCAGACGCTCAACCCTCAAGGGGAGGGACGTGTTCTTACGGATGTAGTCCACGACGTACGTCCTTTAACGATGTTAAATCAACCGAACCTAAGACATCCCGTAATAGATACCTAAAACTAAATAAAAAATATTAAAAAAAAACAACTTTGATAGGTAACATTCCTAATTCCTATCACACCTAACAAACGACCTGATGACCTTGAAGACCTGAACCGTTTTCCACCAAATAGCTAAGAACACACTCGACTGATATATCTTTAGAACAAAAAAAACCGCATTAAAATCGGATCATCCGTTTGGGAGCTAGGATGCCACAGACAGACACATACACATTTACACAGACACGTCAAACACACCGTCGTTTTTGCGTCGGGGGATATATACCTAGGTAGACGCTTATATTTACTGACATCGAGTGTTTTATTTTCGGGTCATTCCTACGAATAGTTAAATATCCGATGTATCTAGATGAGAATTAGCTCCACTATTTGCCACGGGACTTCTTTCAGGATAGGACTCTAGATGTTAAAAGTGACGGTACGAATCGAACGTTTAATGCGAATGTTTGTTGTACGAAGTTTCCGAAGAACTGACAAATTTAAACCATTATAGTCAGGGTTCGGTATACATGGTTTTCACTTGATTAGTATCAAGCTAATTTTTCGTGAGCACCTTCATTGACGAGTCGCGCGAGAATTTCTTGGACGGAACTCTTGTTTGTGGTAGCTAACAGAGATAGCAAGAATAAAGTTTGTGGATTTGGTGATTACAAAATATATATTTTTTTTTGATAAATCTCAAGATAATGATCTAAATTATCCGAAAAAATATTTGTCCTACAAAATCTATGGTTTCATCAATGAGTTACCTCTTGCCAACTTGTATCGATAACGAGGTCATCTTAAATTATTAGTAACCACTAACCAGCTGATTTTCTTTTAATTACTTAGTTAATATTAATGTAATTCAACAGACATAATTGTCCTATAAATTGCGTGGCACGTTATCCCGGTCCTACGCTCGAAAGTTGAGAGAGAAAGTTCCGTCCAAGAAATTATTGGGCGACTCATCAAAATGAAGCTACTCACGAAAAATTAGCTTGGTACTAATCAAGTGAAAACCATGTATGGAGGAACCCTGACTATTATAGTTTTTATTGTAAGTTCATGTACTACCATCGTAAAATTTTCGAGGTAGTTGTAGGAGAGGGAAAGACACGGAGCCATAGAACTGAAACGAGGTTTATGTCGAGCGCCAAAATCGGAATCGTACATTTTGCCGCAATAAAACATGGCATATACAGGCTATAACTTTAATGAGTGATAATATTTTAGGGTCTGTATGGGTCCCGTATATAAAGTTTTCTGTGAAAGTACCCGCGCTGAAAGAGGCACTTTTTAAAATTATTGTATGGGAAAATTTATGATATTCCGGCATTTCTCATACAAACATGAAAATCAAAAGTCTTTCGGCGCTGGTACTTTCATAGCATAGGTACTCTACATAGGAGACGTACACACCCTAAAATATTATCACCCATTTATTATACACCTTGTATATGTAGTTCGTACGCTATGTCTGTACCAATCATCATGAAAATAGGTCCAGCAGGCTTACTCTCGACACAATCGAGAATCGTACCAGTTCGATCTCAACGGCTTTTGGTATTGTATTTGGTGGATTACTTTGAAACTAACCGGGGTAATGATAATCGTTAGTTATCTATATATAAACTTTTTTTCTTCCGACCATATCAATCGACTGAGAATCAAAATAAACAAACGCCAATTTATTTGGGAGTACGCGGCACGACTGAATCTGAAGCAAAATCGAATCAGTTTGGAGAGTAAGGCCCCAGTTTTGAAGCCAATTAATGCAACCAAACAATAATCTTCGTTTTTATAATACTAGTTATCAGTTTAGATTGTCGCCAAACAGTGATTGGCAGTCAAATCGACAATCCAATTCTTGGAACCCGATGTGGTGGCAAGTCTCCTGGGCCTCAGGCCGTTACAGATTGTGGAGGTGAATCAAATGTTGTGATCTGTCACATTGTCCGCTGATGGATCAGCACGGCGGGACCACATCTATTTTGACGTGATACGAGGCTGGGCCAAACAATGTGTATTTTGATGCATCAGTGTGTCAAATTAACCTTTTTTATGGTATTGTGACTTACACACATAGAGGCTCTATGATAGAGCTATATTAATGCAAATATTTATAACACGGATTATCCGAGTCAGTCTCTTTTTTTAATTATCTATTCTAGACGAATAAATTATTAGTAAATATATTTGCTGATAGATGTGATCGAGGCTATCGAAATTATATTATATATAGTATTATTATAACATTAAAATACCATTCAGTTTCTGCTAAATGAAGACATGAGTGGATGAAGGTATAGTAGGAACCTACCTATATGTCGCAAAAATTTTCTACCCAGAAAATTTACTTTAAACTGTCATGTAAAGATTTTATGTAATGTTGTAACGCATTAAATACATTTATTCTAAAGACGAAATATTTAAAAATGTTTAAGTGACAGTTTGATCTCAATTTTCTCGAAATCAGTATTTTGCGTTTTCACCTTCATCCACTCACGTCTTCAATTCTGGAAAATCATCACCATAGCAAACTACACTAGTCCGCCTCTGGAGCGGCATAGACACCGCTATAATCTCCTCAAATAAAAACCGCCTCATTTTCTGGTAGTCGGTTAAAATGCTGATGATGGCCGTTTAATTCACAACTTATACATT
Organism: Celastrina argiolus; assembly: GCA_905187575.2. Taxonomy (NCBI): domain Eukaryota; kingdom Metazoa; phylum Arthropoda; class Insecta; order Lepidoptera; family Lycaenidae; genus Celastrina; species Celastrina argiolus. The sequence goes on from LR994597.1 coordinate 2,122,393, forward strand.
CAAAAAAGAACACCGTGGGTCACGGCGACCCGCGCTGCACTCCATTGTCCGCCCACACCCCACAATACCTATTGAGGTGAGTGCTTCTCGGAACTCAGGTTTCCGACTTTCCGTGTCTCGCTGGTCCTTGAGAGCCTTGAATGTTGTGAGGTTTTGATCGGATGTAGGTATTATGTTTTTCAATATCTCTTTCAAGTGCATTCAATTTTGCGAGGAATATTTTGCTGGGCAAATCCCGCTCTGATGTATGTGGTTGGCATACGAATGATATAACACTCTACATAATATAAAGGATGTAAAACAATTATAATAACTTTGGAATATGATTAGTACCTTTTCTCATTCTAGAAAAGTTTTTTTTTGTTATTTTTGCTTAACAGAATATGTATATTGTAAAAAGTAGGTATAAAATATATTTTTTTTTACCAAAGTAATAGTGACTGTTATTTTTACACACTTTATAGGGAAGAAGAATATTAGAGGAAGAAGTTTAAAATAAACTTATTTCTTCTATATGTAGTAGGTACGAATGTATATTCATAATAAACATGTTTGTTATTACATTAAAATCTATTTAATCTTTATTTACAAGCTCGCGGTCTCAACTAGAGGTACTAGTTTAAGTGGCCGTTCGATTCCCGCCAGTTTTAATTCGTGTCGGCCATATTCCAATTGTAGAAACAATTGATTCTAATTTAGAACGCGGACGCCATCTTGATCGAATCTTCGGGTATAAGCGTCTCGCTCTAGCGCGCTAGGTTAGCCATGAGTTTACTTTTAGATATAATCTTTGTTTTTTTTAGCTAGAACTTTGAAACGGGCTTTTTTTCTACTTCTACTATTCTTATACCATATATTACAGAGATAAAAATAAGGTATTAACTAAAAAGTAACATTTCAGGTTGTACATTTTACTATAATTAGTTATTTATGATCTTAATAGATTTTCGGATAATGTGGCTAATTGCTGTCTGGCTCGATTTTCCTGTCTATTGAGACTACATTTTGTTAAAGTTCTCTATTGTAGAGTTCGTGCTTATTAAGTAAATGTTTTAAGTATCGTGGTGAATATGGACATATGCTATAGCAAGATGTCTGTCATTTAAAACGATTTATCCTCAATTTCTCGTAATTTATATGATCAGAGATTGAGAAACCATTAATTTTTTTGGTCGTGGTCACCCCAAGTTTTTGTGAACATTTCTCCCAAATTAAAGAGCAGGACGGCGCTGTCTTGCCGTCCCTCTCGCCTTTGTGGTGCCGCCTAATTGTTGCGGTTGGAATTTGATGTCTTTGGGTTTTTGTGGATGTAGCTTTATGTAACATCTTTTTTATGTAAGATGGCGGAGCTTGTGTGAATTTTTAAAATCGTTTTGTCTTTGGGTGCTATAACTTACTAGGGCCCGTATAAATAAAACAATCTCAATCGAAACCTCTATTTGAGAACCTATTTGGCAGATAAAAAAACCTTTCGTTTCATTTTTAAAAATGATTACCTTTATTTATGTTACATACCTACTTTCAGTTTGTTTTTTAAAACGTCAAAATAAAGATTATAAAAATAGATTATACTTATTTTAATGTTGTCCAATAACCTATAATTATGAATATTACGGTTCAAAAGGAAAAAAATAAAGTAATATGGAACATTAATAATGTTGTTCACTTGTAATGTGAAACGAAACGTTGCTTTATCTGTCTTTTTGTACTCCCGACCAATCGACTGAGAATCAAAATAAACAAACGTGAATTTATTCGAGTGTACGCGGCACTATCGAATCTGAATCAAAATCGATTCGATTTGGAGAGTAAGGCCCCACAACTCACAAGTCATTCAATCAGTCAGTGACTCAATGTTGGCATTAATGTAGCCAGATTTTTTTCTGTCAGATCACAGGTCACTCAAAATACGCGTGAGCCTGTAATTCACAGTGACAGGTCACATAATCCACCAAAACAATCGATTTATAAATACAATCGCAGATGATCTATTTATAGATCATTGATCTATAGATCACTTCACTTTCAGAGGCGGCTGCGTGACGGCGCGCAGTCATTGTCAAGGCTGTACTTTGTTTCGGCACTTGCTTATGTAACATTTAACCAACCTCGACCACGAAATAGAGGGTACTTGTGTAGAGTGCTTTGAACTATGTTGAATCGTCTGCTTTTGTAGTAAATTTTGTAGTAGTAATATGTAATGTAATAAAAAAGTACCCTTTGATATGATCTCAGGGGTGCCCCAGGGACAAGCTAAATCTGTCTTGGGACCCACAACGAAATTAATTAGAAGAAAAAAAAGGTGGAGTAGGAAGTATTCCAGTTTCCCTCCCCAAGCAAAGTCGGAGACAGTATAAAATTGTAATGACTCAAAAGGCCAAAAAATTTAAGGGAAAGCACCACTGGAATATATATTACTTATTATGAACTGATTGATTACTTAATATGTATTACCAGCAGGCCAATCGCGCTATTGTACAACGTTTCATTTGAGGTACAACTTAGTTTCGTTTGAGTTTCAGCTGCGTTTCGTTTCCAATCCAGCTGAACAAACTTTAGTATCGCGCTAATCTTCCAATTGCTACTTAACCTCAGACGAAACGAAACGCAACCTTTTGTCAGACATTAGGGATGCGACCCTAAGATTTTCGAAATTGTCTATTATTTTACCATAATCGTCAATAAATTTACTAGTATTTATTTCCTTTACACAATTTAGATTCAAAAACGTAACTTATATACGATCACTTTGTTCCAAACGTTCGAGCTGCGTGCGAGTTAAACTAGCTCCGTATGAACTTTTTGTTTGACAGCGTTTGAGTTTCAACTACGGTCCAGCTTCGTCTCACCTAGCTGTCAAAAGGATAGCGCGATACCGAATACGTCATAAAGTCGAGTAACGTTCACGTTTCGGTTGCGTTTCAGCTAAAGTTTTTTAGCGCGATTGCCCTGCTGATGTTTCTGTACTTCGTGCGGTCAAAATAGAACCGTTTAGTTTAAAAAAACTACATTTTGCTGCAATCAAAAGTTCTAGGCGCAATACAATGACTTAGGTAAGCGTCACTTTTAAAAAGTCGGTCAGGAATAATCTGTAAGCAAAATCTGCCCGATTATCGGTCCTACAAAATGTAGGAAGAGGGATTTAACTATCGTTTCACTATGCTATCTCAACGACATCACTCAAGCATTGTCCGGTAGGTTTTGAAGTGCTCACCAATTTGTAATTGAATAGCGATTACCGACTTTCGCTTTTGCCTCTACAATTTATTCTAATTGGCAAGTGGTTACCACGTTTCACTAATATAATGAGGAAGCTTTGTTGTCCAATACGTCTTCAGTGTTGGAGCTTAGGTACCTCTGATAATAACGGGTGTAAATAGAGCTGTCACTAAATAACTTTGGGATATGATTATACTACCTTTTCTCATTGTAGAAATGTATTTTTTTTTCTTTTTTTTTTCAAAAATGTAAAAAAATTTTTTTTGCTTTATTGTTATTTTTGCGACAAAAAAAATAAGAAATGGTGAAAAGTAAAAAAAAAATTTTTTAGTTTTTGACATAAATAATATTAAAAAAAATATATTTCCAAAGTAAGGAAAGGTCGTATTATCGTATATCAAAGTTATAGTGACTGCTCTTTTTACACCCTGTATAAGATACTAGATGTTTCCGGCTACGTCACGCAAAGTCCCGAAGGATTTCACTTAGCTGCCGTAATAAGTAGCCTATGTGTTAATTCAGGATGTCGGCTAACTCCGTTAATTAGTGGTTCTTATCTACAGGCCTGCCTTGTGCAATACTTACAGAGAGTACTCGGTACTCGATTCCCATTATAAATATGTAATTATCTTTTTACCTAATTTTCCTTTAAATAAATGAATCATGCATACTATGAAAATTACGCGGCTAGGCAAGTAGGCATACCTGTGCAGCCGGCGCGGCCTCAGTGATAAATTGATATTTTTTTTCATCTCATATAATAGCCAAATATCACGTCTTCAAGTATTGCTCATGTCTCACCAGTCACACTGTAGATATATTGGAGATCAGTATTTAAATTCATAGGAATAACACGTAAAAAATCTGACAGTTTGTATAACTCTTTTTTTCTTTGGCAATATTATATGATAGGTAGGTTTATTTAACATTCCGTCGCGTAAAAGCGTGAAGGGGACTTTGACGAAAAGGACTCTACCACCCGTTCGTCACATATGTTATGGAACCTCCACTTTTTCGTCACCTCAAGGATGAACGTTCGTCTCCTATAGTAGTTCTATTAACGACTTTCGTATTCGTAATTTTTATAATCTAATGAATCTTTTTGGTTTCGTGATCTCAGGAAAAAACTAATCATACGTCGACGTCTGTTTTAACGCGTTTTCCTTGTCTGGTAATAATGCCGTAATTTCGGTAGATAAATCAAATAAAAATATGTTGGTATAGTATATTTGTATACGTCACTTCTTCTTTGTGATGCCTACCTACCATGGAAGTAGATTGGTGAGAAGGATTAGCGTAAGAAACACGTTTGTTCGGCGTAAATATCATCCTTCATGTACCTTTACCGGTGATAATATAATGATTAATGTCTATTAAATACATACTTTCAAAAGCCCTAGAAAGTATTTTAGTTATTTTAGTTTACTTTCGCCTACCTGGGTTAAATTAAAAAAACACAGTTAGCCTAGTTATTAAAGAGATTAAGTTAACGTTTATTTACAAATACGTAGCGCAAATGGGCCTTAATATCGAGAAGGTTTTTAAGGAGAATATATTTATCTATAGCTTATAATATAATTATTATACCCTTATACATTATAGCTATTATAAGCTATATATAACGGTTTAAGAGGAAAGACCACGGGCTAGAGAAATGCAAACTAGGTATTTGTAAAGTCTATTGTTGTCCCGCAACTGCCCGATCTAACCGATAGAGACAGCTGCAGCTTGAACTGAAATTACCTATTAAGAGTACGTGAAATCGACGATTAGGAGACCCCTGTTACCTCCTCTAACTTAAACGCTTTAGGTAAATTTTTCGTTATAAATTAAAAAAGGCTTTAGCAGGGGTCGCGTAGACTGTCCTGTAGACAGACCTGTCTCTGTGGAAAAGGGTCCTCTTAAGAGACACACCATATGGAAAAGACATTGAAAAGTCCTTACCGCCGAAAGAAAAATCTCCACCGATAATCAAAAACAGCATTTTTCTGAATTATCTTTACCACATCTGATGATGAATCTAGGCTAAAAATAGCCTGTGGTTTAGGTAGAGCTGGTGGGTTTTCCTGTATAGTGATTGTGTTGTAGTTGAAGCCTGTGATTGGTGATGCGTTAAGGTTTTTTGTGCCAGCAATTAATTGCTTTTTGTTTATATGAGCAGGTACTATTCTGTTGTGTTTACCTTTTTATTTGTTTTGCTAAGATCAATTTAGATACCTTACCTAATACCTACGTGGTATATACGTATATTGTTTTAATTACATAGTCTTCGCGTTTGTTAGTAGTAGGTATACTTTTTTATAATTAAAAAAAGGCTTAAAGGTAATGTAGTTGGAATTGATTGTTATAAAAAAGTGCGTTCCTTATTCCTATAGTTACGGATAAGTAACTCTAACATGCTTTAACTAACCTTACAAAAATTGTTAAGCTAGCTATTATGAATTCGGTAGATAGGGTACTTGACTACAATACTTTGACATATCGGCTCAAGAAAACGAAAATGCTGTACTTACAGCCAGTTAAAGCATTGTACTTACAGCATTTCGTTTTCTTGTGTCGATATGTAATTAGATAGTTCTCTGAAAAACAAGAATGTTTTTAAAAGGTATCGTATACTAACAATCAATAGTTTTTAAGAAACTGTTGGTTGAAGTTTTTGTATTAGCCCAACAAACTTCAAATAGGTGAGCAGCAGTGTCCTAAAAACTATAATTGCTACTATCCTTTTTTCATCTTGTTAAACTTTGTATGAAAAATAATACAGATAAATAAAAAAGACGCAGTCGAAAATTTACCCTATTTACATGAGAGACAATTACTATACTCAATATTTAGCTCTACTTCCTTATACCTGTGGATGTTCAACCCGCTACCTGGCCACAAGTTGGCGCATTAAAAAGTCAAAAGTCAAAAGTCAAAAATTTTTATTCAGAATAAATTTTACAAAAATGTTTTCTGAACGTCGTTTCTATATGATGCCTACCACCGGTTCGGGAACTAGCCCAGCGAGAAGAACCGGCGTAAGAAACTCGCATGGGGCCACCTTTTACTAAAAAGATGGAAAATTTCTCTTTTAAAAAACAAATAAATATAAAAAATATGTTTACATATAAAATAGTCAATACTACTACAAATAAAAAATTGCACTTTTATGCAATTAAATAAAAGAAAAAAAAAGCCTTGCAGGGGGCTACTTTATTCCCAAGGTGTGCTATCATTCATATAGTCACAAACTTTATAGTATGCTTTTGCACACAAACGTTCTTTGACTACTTTCTTAAACTTATTGTTAGAAAAATTTTGAACGTTTTCTGGGACCCTATTGTAAAGGCGTATACATTGACCTTTAAAAGAATTCTTTACTTTACTAAGCCTTGTCACTGGTACATCCAGTTTATGCTTATTTCTAGTATTTCTATTATGTTTGTCACATTTTTTTTTAAATTGATGAATATTTTTCTTAACATATAATACATTTGAGAGAACATACTGAGAAGCTACAGTTAATATTCCAGTTTCCTTAAACTTTTCTCTAAGTGAAGTGTTGGGGGCCAGCTTGTAGATTGCCCGAACAGCTCGCTTCTGCAGCACAAAGATACTATTTATATCTGCAGCGTTGCCCCATAGCAGAATACCATAGGACATTATACTATGAAAGTAACTAAAATACACTAGACGTGCAGTACATTCATCTGAATATTGTCTAATTTTACTAACTGCATATGCTGCTGAACTGAGTCTGTCGGCCAGCCTAGCTATATGGGGGCCCCACTGAAGTTTTGAGTCTAACGTTATACCTAAGAATACTGCAGTATCCACTAGTTCCATACATTCCTCATTTAATAGTACATTGGTATCAGTTTGCCTCACATTAGGCAATGTGAATTTTATACATTTTGTTTTTCTATTATTAAGCAAAAGATTATTTACATTAAACCAATGTACTATTTTTGAGAGAGCACTATTTACTTCGTCGTAGCATATATTTTGCCGTTTTATATTAAAAATAAGAGACGTATCATCAGCAAATAATACTATCCCGTGTTTTTCATTAATAAGGAATGGTAGATCATTTATATAAATTAAAAACAGAAAAGGTCCTAAAATAGACCCTTGTGGGACCCCCATCTCTATTTTAGAGCCTATGGATTTTTTCCCATTTACCTCTACCCTCTGAGTTCTATTTGACAAGTATGATTTCAAAAGGGCGAGAGCTGGACCTTTTACCCCATAGTGGTGTAGTTTCCTGATCAATGTCGTGTGCTGCACACAATCAAATGCCTTGGAAAGATCGCAAAATATTCCAAGAGCATCCCGCGATCCCTCCCAAGCTTCAAAAATATAACTTATCAAGTCGACGCCTGCATCTGTTGTAGAGCGTCCCTTTGTAAAACCAAACTGTTTTTCGTGTAAAATATTATTAACATTAAAGTGTGCAAGCATCTGATTTAGTATTACTTTTTCATATATTTTACTTAATGTTGGTAGAATAGATATAGGCCGGAAATTTGATGGATCCGACTTACTACCAGACTTAAAAAGAGGTATTAATTTACTATGTTTCATTAGATCAGGAAATACTCCACTTTTAATACAATCATTGAAAATAGTTGACAAGTAAGGTGCGATAATGTCGACTATCGATTTAATAACTTTCGTAGATAGGCCCCACAAATCTGCAGTACTCTTAATATTTAATAAATTAAAATGTTTTATTATGTCTTGGGGCCCTATTTCTCTAAATCGAAAGTCGACTTCACACTCTTTTACATTTTCTTTAAGGAGTAATTCAGCATCAACAGAAGAGGCATTCAAATATTTAGTTGTTGAAACTGGAATGTCCGCGAAGAATTTCTCAAAAAAAGTAGCAACTTCACTGTCGGATGTAATTACTTTATTATCTATGTTTAGTTTAAAATCTGAGTTGCGACTGGCGACTCTTCCAGTTTCATTTGCAATGATTTGCCATGTTGTTTTAACTTTATTGTTTGAATTTTTAATTTTATTTTTAATGTCAAGAGACTTTGCTGCAGCGCAAACTTTCTTAAAAATTTTTGAATAGTTTCTTACATAATTTTTAAAGTCTTCACTTTGATTAAATGTCTTTTCATTATACAGTTCATATAACTTAAATCTGCTTTTTAAAATACCTGATGTTGCCCATTCACTGAATTTACTTTTATTGTGTATTCTCACTGTCTTAGAGGTAAAAATAGTATCAAAATTATATTTAATTAATTGAAACAGTTTAGTGAATGCCCTATTTGGGCTGTTATCATATTCTAATTGTCCAATGTTGGCTAATATTTTACCTCTAAACTTCTCAGTGCGTTTAACATTAATTGGTATAAATGTATTTTTATTGTTGTTAATTTGGTTACATTTACTATTCATATTGAAAGTAGCTTGCTGTCCACAGTGATCAGAGCTTAGGATGTTGATTATTTCTTTATTAATTGGATTTATGTTGCTATATATATTATCAATACAAGTAGCAGAGTTGCTACTGATCCTTGTAGGTTCAAAGAATAAATTATTAAGGTTATATGATTTTAACATAGATGTGAATCTAACAGTGGTAGAATTACTCTCTAAAATATTTATATTAAAATCGCCACATAATATTATTTGCTTGTTAGATGCACATATCTTAGTTAATAATAATTCCATATTTTTTTCGAATGAATCATATAACCCCAATGGAGGCCTGTATACGCTTACAATAATAAAGTCTCCCACCTCTATGCAGGCTATTTCAGTGGTTCGTTCTGTAGAGAGGCATACTATGTCTTTCCGTTCTTTGTATTTTAAATTCTTGTTAATTAAAATAAGTGAGCCGCCTCTTATGGCTTTTTCTCTACAGAAAGAACTCGCTACCTGGTGCATACTATAATTTAGCATGATTTCACTTTTCTTGAACCAATGTTCTGTAATACACAAAATATCTATATTATTATTATTTAAAAACAAATCAATTTCTAGCTCTTTACTAGCCATCCCTTGTATGTTTTGATGCACCAGCATAAGTGTATGTAACTTATTACTATTTTTATTAATACTTATATCTATAGTGCTAGAGACTTTATCTTTATTATCCCGGCTGACCGCTCGGCCACCGCACTTTTAACCCTTTCAACACTAAAGGGATTTGACAGCACCACAATTGACAGTTTTTATGTTAATACCCCAGAAGTGACGCTTTGGTTTTAGGACATTTTAAATTTTAACCGTTTAATAATGTTGATTGTCAAACTGTACTTTAGTGTTCTTTCGTCACTGTAAAACTAAGATAGATGAAAATTATAAAATACTTGATGTGTTCCGCTACGTTGTACCAATAAAAATCCCACAGGAATCATACAATTTTCTGCTGTAAAAAGTAGCGTATGTTTTAATCAAGCATGTAAACTACTGCCACTACTAAATTTCATCAAAATACGTTAAATAGTTTTTGCTTGATAGAGTAACAAATATATATACAACCACACATACTTTCGCATTTATAATATTTTTAGGATGTTGATTTATAAATTGTTAATATTCTGTGTCAGCTGATATATGGATAGATAAGGATTTTACTTCGTCTGATAACGTAAAACTGCGAAAAGGATCCAAACCATTAGATTGAGATTTCTAATCATTATTTTTGACAAATAATTTATATCTCTAATGTTTATTCAACAGTATTAGTAATATTTTAAATATTTAAGAATCAAAACATTGCGCTTGGCCAATATCCGTAATTTCAAAAAAAAAACCTAGTCGTGGGCGTCTGGCTGTCACCTTGACAGTGACAAGTACAATGGGGATTAACTTCGACAATTGCTACCGAATATCCGTCTGTCTGTCTGTCAAGTGGGCAGTGGTGATAAGGCTTAATTGGTATTAACGCATTGTATTAGGCTAATCCGTTTAGGGGTTTTGTGTGTACCGTTATGGGGTATTTTGTCACAATAGAAAGAGGGCAAATTAGATCACTTAAAGTATCTTAGGAAGACATAAAAAGACCAAAATAAAAATGTCTTTTTCGACTAAGCCATGGTAAAGAAATGTAAATTGTTCTCTTTTTTCGTTAATTAAACATTGAAATAAAATGAAAATATTTTTTTATTGGACGTAATTCGATGCGACACCTACACAAAAATATAAATTTTATTGTCTAAATTAGTCATTCTATACCCAATTAACACATTGTATTTTAAATACATACTTAGTTTATTTTTGTGATCTTTTATAGTTTTAAATAACAAAAAAGTCTTATCACTTTTTTTTTGTAATTTTTTAACTCTACATATTACTCTACATACTTTCGATATAACAAAACTTTTGGTTTTCGGTTTGAAAATATGAAGTAAAATAACAGCCGTCTTTCGGAAGTCGGTTAAATTAAACAATAGGCCTCACCGTCCACAAGCGACAACCGCATTTGGCAAACTTTTTCTATTCCAACTCTTCCTTTGTTAGAACTACCGTTAGCTTCATGCAAATTCCATCACAAGTTATTGAGTAAGGACAAACACAGTTAATGGTTGTTTTGAAAATGTTAAGAAGCTTAATTTTTATGACACAAACTAAATTACTTTATTGTTTTGCTGTGGTCCTAATGACCGCAAAAGTAAATGCGGTAATTTATTGCCTCTAAGTATTTTAGGGTTACAAATTTATGACGGTATATACTGTATTCAAAGTTTAATTTTACCTTAAACGTAAACAAACCGAAAACGTCTATCAGACAACCATAGACTAGAGATGCGAATACAATAAGATGATTATAATTGTTTGCGACTATGAATCCATAGACTATATGAATCTATATTTGGCATTATCAAAATGGCGTATTTTTACTGCGAAAGTTCATTTGATGTGTACAAATATTATGTTAATTATTGTTTAATTGTTATAAAATGTATTGGATAATGAAGTATGATCCTTTAATATACCCGTGAAAGTGTTGATAAGTGTGCGCAATAAGTGAATATGAGAAACGGTGTTTCTAAGTTGTTTACGTTAAATTAAAAAGAGCCGTATAGCGCATAGACAAAATTATAACCTCTTACTTTACATATTATGTTATTGAATGTACTTATTATATGTATTATTTATAATACAACCGTAATAGTAAACGTACTATGGTCCTGTGAATTGGCTCTCAGTTTTTAACCGCTCCCTCCCCTTCCAGGTGAATACGTGATCCAGGGCGAGCTGCCCGGGCAGCTGGTTAGCGAGGAGAGCTTCGACCTGTTGGAGGAGGCGCTGCAGCTGGTGGAGTTGGGCGACGAGGCCGAAGCCAAGGATGAGCAGCCTGAGGTAAGCAACTACCGCAGAATATCCAGCTTCGTAAACCATTCCAGAATAATTCTCGAGCTGCTGGAGTTTACAGGAGATTAGTACTCTCTCCTCTTTTACTCAGCGATCCGTGGAGTCGGAGAGTAAAAGAAGTCTTCCATTGAATACAATGAAGGATCAGGCGCAGAACCGACTTTTTACATGTCCATCCGACGCACAAATTATCATTCAGGCAGTCAGGTTTTTCCAGTTTAAGAATACAACCCATGATCATGTGTCAAGAATATTGTTGAATCAAATTCCATCAAAATGGGATAAAAAGAATCAAAATCTTTCCTCTTTATACTGTTACTATAGACTATGTTTAAAAACCTTGCAAAAATATTATCAGCTTAATTAATATCAAATTCATTATATTACCACAGAACTTGTCTGCTTCAGGTATACAAGTTGTAAAATAGATGAGTGATATATCATACTTTGGGTGTGTAACGTGCCTACTACGTAGAGTATACTGTGAAAGTACCAGTGCTCAAACACTTACTTTTGACTTTATTGTTTCTATGAAAAATGCCCCAACATCATAAATTTGCCTATACAATAATTAAAAAAAGTACTGTCACAGTAAAATTTATATACGTGACCCATACATATCCGACGACCTCCGTAGCGCAGTTGGTTGAGCGCATTGGTGCTCGAACGAAAGGTCGCGGGTTCGAATCCCGCCGAGGGAACAAAAAGTTTTCAATGTTCCTGGGTCATAGATGTGTATTAAATTTGTGTATAATATAATAAAAAATCTTAAATATGTGTATAGTATAAAAGTATTAAATATATTTCCGTTGTCTGGTACCTGTAACACAAGTTCTTCGGATACTTAGCACAGGGCCAGATTGACGTGGTGTGAAGCGTCCATAGATATTATTATTATTATTATTATCCTAAAGTATTATCACTCATTAGTATTACACCCCGTATATCAGGCATGAAACCTCGCAAAAATACCACCAGCTATCTTGTAACTGGAATCCAGTTAGACCTCATCAGATGAACCGATAAAGTCACGTCGGCGATGGCCGACCGAGTCGTGATGAGATAGCATCTCCGATATCGAATGACCACACCGTAGCCGCGCCCCAGACCCCTTTGATGTCTCTCTCTTTCCTCCTAAATGGGAGATAGGCATCATCATCAACAGGCTTTAGTAGTATTTAATTAGAGTATACAGACTATAATATTATTGTGGCGGTACTACTAGCGCCACAATCCTGCATCGCGCTATCGAAGTTTTCGGCGTTATATATGTCGCAGTCATCTAATTGAATCCGCTATTTAATTGAATGACTAGCGCTTTCATTGAATTCTGTTTTTACCAACAAATTTTAGAATCCGAGACTAGGACAGCCATTTAATATTTTAGTTTTAAACTTCGAAATTTCCAAATGAGTACTAATAAAACGAACATTAAAGTAAATTAATCAAAAAATATATCAACACATTGCTATCTGTACGAGCTGTTTGACGCCATATATACGACATCTGAAAACTAGTAGTGGGTTTCGGCCTGACCGAGCATAGCATCTCGTTAGGTCGGAGATCTCCCTTTGGGGCTTCCACTCGTACTCCCACATTATTATTCCTCAGGACTAGCAGTAACTTGAGCTCACCATTGTTTAATATAAAATAATTATTCACAATCAACACGAAGATTATTTATTAATTACTATTATTTTAGGAAAATTATTTTAAATATTAATGAGTGATAATACTTTAGGGTGTATATAGAGTTTACTGTGAATGTACCTGCGCTGAAAGAGGTACTTTTAAAAGAAAATATTGTATGACAAAATTTTTGAGGTTGTAGTTTAATGTAGCGTTTTGTGCCAGCAGGCGGTAGAGGGTAGCAGCAGCAGCGCGGCGGAGATGCTGCACCCGGCGATGCGGCACGTGCCGCACCACCCGCTGGCTCACTACCACAACCAGGTATGTACCCACCACCCAATACCAGGGATCTTAGGGAGCTCCGTAACCGAGACTATCGGATATCCGATATAAAATATTATTCCGTATCCGTAACCGTAACTGAATCCGACATAAAAGTTTTGCTACTGTAATACTGTAGTAAGGAAACAAAATTAAATATCCGTATCCGTAATTTTATATCCATTTCATCCCTGACCTGTACCAATACCTATAGCCAAGTTACTATTCGCGTGTATGTCACTTCGCAAAGCTCCTCCGTGGGCTAGTGGTTCAGAGCTTGGCTCTCGACCAGGAGGTCGTGGGACCGATTCCCGCGCTGGAACAACAAAAAATGTTGTTTTCAAGTTTGGTTAGGACAATGCAGGCTGATGTGATAAGAGAGATGAGCCATATAAAATATCTGTCCTGCGCCCGATCTCCCGCCAGTCGTGTCGGTTATCCGTCCCGCTGGGCTACGAGAGCGAAGGAAGAGAGAGCGCTTCTGTGTATTGCGCGCAAGTGGCACTATAAAATAACTCCTGCGTAGCGGGGCTGGTTTCAATGAAACCGGCTTCCGACACCGAAATCGGTGTGGGAGGCATTAAATTTCGCGAAGCTGCCCTTTGAATGTAACGGCTATCTATCCTACCAGGGGAACCCTACCATGTCATGGCATGTCTCCTACCACCAAAATCCAATGTCGCCTGTACTATAGAGTAAAGGCCGCTTAAATACTCTAGGGTTCTACAATAGGGTATCATAAACTTTTGGCTGTACAAACCCCTGTAGAAGTTGTTGCCAAATGTCCGTGCTAACAACTGCTGCTGCGGTCTAATCACATGATCTGCTATCATAACCAAAAATCGGCGTAAGCATTTAGCAATGTACATGCGGAAAAAAAGATTTATATCGCAATAATTACTGACAAGTGGTAGTAATGTTAGTTAGGTTAGTGGTAGGAAGGTTTCAGAATGTGTTACAACTGAAACTTAAATACTTATATATGCGGAAAAAAAAGATTTATATCGCACAAATTATTGACAAGTGGTAGTAATGTTAGTAGGAAGGTTTTGTAATGCGTTACAACTGAAACTTAAATACTTATATATGCGGAAAAAAAAGATTTATATCGCACAAATTATTGACAAGTGGTAGTAATGTTAGTAGGAAGGTTTTGTAATGCGTTACAACTGAAACTTAAATACTTATATATGCGGAAAAAAAAGATTTATATCGCACAAATTAATGACAAGATGTAGTAATGTTAGTAGGAAGGTTTTATAATGCGTTACAACTGAAACTTATAAGAGAATTCATTAAATAAATAACAATTAATCACCTTTATTCACATCGCATTCTCTAGTGATGTCAAACAAAAAACGTCGATAGTCGATAGATATCGGGCCGCGGCGGCCGCGCCACAGAGAGTGACAAATGAATCGACAGATGCCACACACGCTCTGTCCGTTTTTGTGGCTATTTCTCAAAAACAAGCGGTTTGTCGGTTGACAAATAAGGTTTTAAACACTATTAACTAGCTACCGAGCTATTAGGTTGGGCATTTTATGGTGTAACGGTTTGTAATTGGTTGTTTTTGAGTATCGATTTGGTTGTGTTTGGTTGCATTATTAGGACAAATGATGCTGGTTATGCCAGACAAAATATGCCAAATTATCTTCTCATTTATTGTTTACTAGGATTTCATTACACAGGGTTTTATCACGTAACCCCCTCACCCAGTGGTTTGGAGCTTGATGGCTCTTGACTCCGGAGATCGTGGATTCGATTCCCACGTTAGAATAACAAAGTGTTGTTTTCAAGTTGTTAGGACAATGCAAGCTGATCACCTTATTGACAAGAAATGTCCATTTGTATGGGCATGAATAAGGTCAGTTCTGCGCCTGATCTCTCGCCACTCGTGTCGCTCATCTGTTCAACTAGTTTACGGGAGTTGAGGAAGAGCTCCTGCTCCTCTGTATTGCGCGCACACTTGGGCTCTATAAATTTCGGTATCTCCGAAATTGAAGCTACTATTATTACAATGAAATCGAATTCCCTCCTTTCTTTTTGCATGATATTTTTAGCTACTTGAAGATAAACTTACCGTGTATGGTGTCTAAAATAAAATAAACATAAAATGATGTATGATTTTAAATTAAAAATTCATACCTACCTCATATTGAGTGGGTCACAGACAGTGTCACCTGAAATGTTATTGTGGTGAGCTGTTTGTACAGGGGGTGCGGGCGGGGGGTGCAGGCGACACTTGTGCGCGTGAATACGGTAGCTCTAGTTTTTGTCGCTAGTGGTGTGACATGTCGATAAATTGTCACGATCATACAGGCTGTAATATTAATGCGTGATAATATTTTGGGGTGTGTATGGGACCCGTATATAGAGTTCACTGTGAAAGTACCAGCGCTGAAAGGGGTACTTTTTTTTACTTATTGTATGGGCAAATTTATTATGTTGAGGCATTTCTCATAGAAACATGAAAGTTAAAAGCAAGTCTTTCAGCGTTGGTACTTTCACAGTATATCATTCATTTATTTTACATCTTGTATACGCGTTCACACTTTATCGTGTAGCGTTTATATATTTTTTTTATAAAATTTACTACAGATATAGAGTAGACCACGTAGTAATAGGATATTAAAGAGAATGAAATGATCCTTGCGAGATTATATTATCGTGCAAAACAAAGTCCTAAGGTATAATAGTCAATAGTCCCCCATTTCTTCATGCGATAAACTGCTATGTATTTTGTCGGCTCACACAGTAAAATTGTATTATTAACGGAATGACTTTACTTATTTATTTAGTGCTATCCTAAAAATGGGTGTTGCTTTTACTTCACTTTTAAATAAAAACTTTCCTTTCCAAATATTATTGCAATAATATTGACTTTCCAAAAATTACGTTCTGTTTTTGCAAATACCCATACATTTCTATTAGTTTATACTTATGAGTTATGTCGATTAATTAATGTCGATGTTCTTTCCCATCACTAGTACAGAGATTTTTGCTCACAATATCCCAAAGCTGTGATCGGAATGTGTTGACTTAGGACCTCCACTCGAGACTGCATCACCTCCATCTATGTTTATCTTAAAAATATCTTTATATTATTTATGTTAATCGCCTGCCGGGCATGTGGGCAAATTATTATTTCTACCTAGGGGTGTTGAGGTTAAGTCTAAAAAAATACCGGCCAAGAGCGAGTCGTGCATGATGGGCTCAAATGTTGATTTGGTTTTGTGTTGGTTAAGTCAGTGGACAGATTTTTGTACACATTTAAAAGAAACAATTTTCCATCGTTTTGCTAAAAGATGGCCCCGTCCGAGTTTACGTCGGTTCTTCTCGGCGGGCTAGGGTTGAACCGGTGGTAGCCTTTTTGTTGACTTTCCGAAATTAGCTTGTTAAGTTTCATTTGGAAATAAAATAATTTGATTTTGATTTCGCACCACCCTTCACACCACGTCAATTTAGCCCCGTGCTAAGTATCCGAAGAACTTGTGTCACAGGTTCTTCGTGTACTTACCAGACAACGGAAAAGTATTTAATACTTTTATACTATACACATATTCATAATGTTTATTATATTAATACACAAATTCACATCCACCCAGGACCACGGAAAACTTTTTGTTCCTTCGGCAGGATTTGAACCTGCGGCCTCGCGCTCAACCACGGCGCTACTGACTCAATAATATGTCTGTCTTTGTCTGATAAAAAATTTGACTGATAAACATAGCAATATTGATTTAGCTTATTCGTTGAGTAAATATTTTTATTCATAAGGAAAATAGTCTTGTCTTTAGAATATCATCTCTTAAATTTATCACAACATAAGAGATAATCAATAGTAGACCCAAACGTTCCCCACAAAAACGTCGAACCTGCGACCCGCGGGCTGTCGCCGCACAATTTGTCACCCGCACAGGTGGTCACCTGTCACCTGTCACCTGCTGTCACAACAACATTACTCATCCTGACACGTCTCCGCGGTGCTGGCTGGCTCTGTAGCCCAAGCAGGAACATTTCATAGCTGCGTGAAGTAACGAATGTCAATTGTATGAGAAGTATAACAGGCAATACGAGTGACATTCTATTATAGTACGTCCGAGATCAATTTAACCCAAACGTAAACAAACCCGTCTATGACACAACCATAGACTAGCCAATGATGCCAATTGGCCAATATTAATGCAATGATTTTATTGTTTGCTATGAATCCATAGGCCAAGTATATAAAATTAAGTTTTATATACTTTAGGTTAATACAAGCTAGATATTATCGAGAAAACATTGATTTTTTTAAATACGAGGTTCAGAAGGTGAACTACAGGTAGGTACCTACTTTATACTGTGAAAAAATGTATCTTTACGTATTCTTGACGACTGGTCCACTAGTTTAGCTTGTCTCTGTGCTTTTAGGCCCGTATAAATAAAACAATCTCAAACCCAACCTCACCTTGAGAACCTATTTGACAGATAAAAGAATTTTACTTATGTTATATAGGGTACTTTACTTTTTTTTTTCTTAAAACGTAAAAATAAATATTATAAAAATATACATTATACTTATTTTATTGTTTCCTGTAATCTATAATATGAATATAACGGTGTAAAAAGAAAATAAATTAAATTAGGTACTATGTAACATCAATAAAGTTCTTTATTTTTTAAAAGTGAAACGAAACGTTGTTTTATCTGTCAAATAGGTTCTCAAGTGAGGTTGGGTTTGAGATTGTTTTATTTATACGGGCCCTAGTGAAGAGGCCAACGCTATTATCACTTACAAAGTTCGATAACAAAAATGATTTGACATTAGCTTCGCTTTATATATTATAGCGATGGCCACTTTACTAAGGGCCTACTAAGGCTACGAGTATACAGATACGATTATTCGATTATACTACATTTCTTCATTTTGGAAATGTATTTTTTTCTTTTACCATTTCTTATTTTTACGTCGCAAGAATACCCAAGAAAAAAACAAAAAAAATTTTTTTGTAAAAAAAATACATTTCTAGAATGAGAAAAGGTATAATCATACCCTGAAGTTATAGTGACTGTACTACTCTGTACACATTAGGTGCGTTCCTGTTGACGTTATTAACGAAATTTTTAGCCACATTCCTGTTTACTTCGGCCCTAAGTTCATACATAAAAACATTTCCTTGCAACTGGAACGCACATATAGTAAGTAAATACACAAACATGTCGGTATATAGCGAATAATTTATCGATTATCACACCTTAAAAGGGCTCCAATCTCAACGCCTTCGAGGTCTTGGAAATGTAATTTATTTGTACCTTGTAAATTATGTAGACCTTTATGTAGGCCAGTGTACTTTCAATCTTATTGCCATGGGAATACGATCCAAACTGCATATCAGGTACTGCGTTATGCAAAACCTTATTTGCGATTGGCTCGGTATTAATTGCCTGTGATGCATCAGCAGATAATGTGACAGCGGCGCTTTGACCGCCATGACTGTCAATATGCGCTGTCAGGACCGGCTGTCAGGGCGGGGCCAGGATGTATGTCTGACAGTTGGTGTTCAGAGTTGCGAGACCCTGGTCTGATTTCCTTTGAGCTGGAGCCTTACCTCGAAGACTTGTTGCCTGGTTTCGTTCGCGCACGTTAAAGTTATATTTTTGTACATATGAATAGGGTCCATATTTCATTATTCCATTAATATCTATATTAATATTTTTATTTATATTATATTTATTAATATTTCATTAAATGAGCATCACTGTCCGTATTGTTGAATAAACGTTTATTTATTTATTAATAAAATATCATATCTCTCGTTCTTCGTAGTAATGAAAGAGACGGCATGATGTTTAGACAATTGATTATCACTAAACAGGTGTTCGTTAAATTGTCACTTATCAGATACCTATGTAAAGGTTCTAACATGAAACGCTTAGTGCGTCTCTAACACAATAGATAGCCGGGTAAAATGAACGTTACCAATCTATGGGATACGGTTGTCATGGTAACAACATTGTTTGCAAATGGAAAATAAAAATTGTGAAATGCTATAAATACTGCATTTATATAAGTTTAAACTATTTGGATTAATATTTTGTATTCCAAATCGATAAATAAAATAAAAATTAATGCGGGTTCCACGTTGAGGGTTCAGGATTGTGTAAAACTATTAGCTAGTTGTATATAATAATATATTACTTATACGTCCCTTTTTTTTTAGTTTTTTTTATGAATAAAATATCAAAATCAGTTAAGTTTTGGAGGAGGAAACTGGGGTCCACCAAACGACGATTTATTTTGATTTTAATAGGTAATTTCAGTTCGTGTTGCAGTTGTCTCTGTCGCGCTAGTGCTGGCTAGCTAGGGCACTGCGAGACAGCAATAGATTTTATAAATACCTATTTTGTATTTCTCTCAACCGTGAAGTTTCCTCTTAATAGGCTGGTACTCGAAAACATAAGTAACTCCTCCGAAGAAACAGTAAAAATCAATATTATCAAATTTTAATATAAAGCGAAATGTTTATGATTTGCAACAGTGTGTACCTACTACCTTATTATTGTTTATTAACTAACCGCAATTACAATCATTTAAAATATACCCAATTCATATGCAGGTATATTTTAAATTTTTAACCCCCTGAAGCGGGTGACAAATACGCGATGACAGTTTGCGGGGTACACACGCGCAGGTAGGTACACTACCTCTGCGCAGGGTGCTGATAGGGCCACTTACAATAATGGAGCCTGCCATTATGTTCTTTATCTTACTAGGAAAACTTATAGCATATAAATTACGTTGTTATTTAAAGAAAAGAGATGAGAATTACAAGTTTTTACTTTATATAGTTTTGGTGTTGAGATCATATTTAATTATATGTACGTTTTTTTGGCATAAATAGTTATGATAGTGGGGTAGGGTCAATAAGTAACAAACATACACACTCACAAAGTTTCGCCTTTACAATGTCAGTGTGATTGTGGACTGAAATTAACGCGTTTGTTATTTGAAATGGATGTGATGATTTGGAGACACTTTACATTTTCAATCATTTTTAAAAGTCGCTTGGAGCTAATGGTAATATAACAATAATATTTATCAGTAAATATATGTTCAGTTTAATAAAAATGGTCTTTTATGAACCTAGTCCTTTTAGAACATTGCAAGGACGCTCGAACAATATGGTCCCACGGGGATTCGAACCTAGATCCTTCCGAAAACCGCCGCGGTGAGTCGTAAAGCAATGGACAAAGCCACCGAAGTCTCTCGAGTTTTAACCCTTTTTTGTTTAGCCGCTACTGTCCAGTTAATGATGACAATTTCACGGTAAGGGCCGTTTTGTCCCGCGGCGGCTCCCGCAGGGTTATTTTTGTGTTGGCGGTGTACTTCTGTGTGTTAAAGACGGGGATTGTGACAAACGAAACCGGCATACCTACTTTACAACTATGATATTTTTTTAGCAAATGAAAATCTACTCCCAAAGTAGAAATGAAATGTAACTGATTAAATGTACTATTGGTTCTTGATGGAAATTCATGTTCACAACAAAATACATGACTTTTATTTACATGATTCCACTTTATTACGTTTTAAATTAGTTTTTACAAAATAACACGAAAAAATATTGAATCGCAAATGGTCGTGTTATTTCGTAAAAATGTATGGGACTTGACGTAAGGTTCGCTAAATGACAAGCCAATTCGTAGGACACATTCACATTGCGAAGCTTATGTCAAATCCCATACATGTTGTTATGCTGTCGTCCTTGTCTGCCAAATGACTTTTCTAATGTATCAGAGAAAGACAGCTTAAATATCATATCAGGGCCCGTATTCTCATAACTCGAATATCGTTTCTATTGTCAGTCTGTCCCGCTCGCACGAGTGCCATCTCATACGTGCACGATCAGCGGAATAGACTGACGTTCGGAACGAAGCTCAAGACATGAGAATTGGTGCCCAGGAGCACGATTCTCGGGCAGTGGAAAAAAGTTCGAAGTTCGAGCCCTAATTCTCATGTCTACTTAGTTTTTAATATCGGTCTGTCCCGCTCATGCAAATGGGATTTAGCGCGCGTGCGAGCGGGATATACTAATATTCGAACTTTTTTCCACTGCCCGAGGATCGTCCTCCTTGTGTGTGAGTATTTCTATTAGTGCGGGAGTACTTTTTGTAATTCAAACAATTACTCCTCATAATTTGTACGACTTTGTGTGAGACTTGCAAATAATGCAAAAAAGTCAATTCAGAATTTCGGGTTAACGATTTATTGTACAATTTGAGTTATTGAATACTTATTGTGCAGTTATGTTGGGGTTTAATCAAAAAGCCATTCCGTCCACTTTCATATCTCCTATTACCGATCATTGATCTATAGATCGGATCTATAGATCGCGGGGTCAGGCGCGGCAATTACGATTCTATTCAGTAACTGGCGGCGGACGAGTGCATTATATGTGATTATGTTGCGGTGCAAGTTGTGCAGTTGTATGCATCTAGATTCTAGATATTGTCTGTTTTGTCTAGTTTTCACGACAAAGGTCTGACACCGAGACGAAATGCGGCGGGTGTTTTTTTAATGTCGGGCTTTATTTATGTTTTACACAATAGTTTCATAATATTAGTATTTATAGGCTATATCATATTAATGGGTGATAATAGGTACATACTTTAGGCTATATTTGGGTGTCGCGGGAGTTTTTGTTGTCCCTGTGGCTTCGGAGTATCGCCGAGTTTTAGGGAGTAGGGCTGTGTCCATTTACCATCTTTCGGTCGTATCGAGTTCTACATATCCGTGGAGGGAATCCCCAATCCCCCACGGAATGCTTAAAAGCATTTCTCAGCGATAAAAAAAGGGTATGTATGGGTCCCGTACATAAAGTTTACTGTGAAAGTACCTCTTTCAGCGCTGGGCTAAAAGAGGTACTTTTTTTTTAAATTTGTATGAGAGAATTTATGATATTGGGGCATTTCTCATACAAACATGAAAGTCAAAAGTAAGTCTTTCAGCGCTTGTACTTTCACAGTATACTCTACATGGGAGGCACATACACACCCTAAAGTATTATCACTCCTTTGTGTATACTATTACACTGTATTATACACACCTTGTATAATACAGTGTAATAGTATATTATTTAAAGCGATCTAAATAGAAAAACCCACCAAGCCATAACTCACACTGGTGCAAAGTCGAAACATTTTTCACCTGGAATGTTTAAGAGGAAACACCAGGGTTGAGAGAAATACAAAATAGGTATTTATAAACTCTATTGCTGTCTCGCAGTGTCTTAGCTAACCAGCACTAGCGCGATAGAGACAACTGCAACTTGGACTGAAATTACCTATTAAAAGTATCAGAAATCGACGTTTAGGGGATTCCTGTTTCCTCCTCCAAAACTTAACCGATTTAAATATTTTTTTCTGTATTAGCTAAAATAAGAATTGAGCTAGGTTCCTATTTTTTGCCTTTGTTGTTTATTGTAGTCAAATCTGTTTCCTAGATATTTAAACATAGCTGAGAGTCTGGCCATTTTTTTTAGGTTTTTAAACGTCCATATCTCTTTAAATAATTAATTTATTAAATAAAAGGAAAAAATAGGGACGTAAAAACAATATCCATAAATATTCAGGAAAAAAAATGTTACTCTAGAGGTGTTATCCAGGGAGGAAATAGAAATCCCCTAGACCCCTATTTTTGTATGGAAAAAATTTCGTGGTGTTTACTCTTAATATTCATCTCGTTCAATTTGTATTATCCAAATATGGTTACAAATGTTGACGAGCATATTTCTAGAATACATCTTAACTTTAATCATTAAGTTCTTAAACCAAATCGTGCTAAGTATCCGAAGAACTCGTGTTACAGGTACCAGACAACGGAAATATATTTAATACTTTTATACTATACACATATTTAAGATTTTTATTATATTAATACACAAATTTAATACACATCTACGACCCAGGAACTTGAAAACTTTTTGTTCCCTCTGCGGGATTCGAACCCGCGACCTCTCGCTCGAGCACCAACGCGCTTTACTACTGCGCTACGGAGGTCGTCAAATATTATTGTTACATTTTACAATAGAGGTGAATATTATGCTACCTACAGAAAGATTTTGCGCCAGTGTGAGATGCGGCTTATTGTATTTTTTTTTGACTTATTTAAAAAATAAACAGCGGGCCTACTCCCGACACAATCGAGAACCGAATCCGTTCGATATCAGTGGATTTTCGTACTTTATTTGGTGAATTACTTTGAAACTAATCAGGATAAAGAAAATTGTAAGATCGTAACTTTTTGTACTCCCGATCATATCAATCGACTGAGAATCAAAATAAACAAATGTCAATTTATTAGGAAGTACTCGGCATGATCGTATCTGAATCAAAATCAAATCAGTATGGAGAGTGAGGCTACTATTAGCTGAACCTAAAATCGTATGTAGCAGTAGTATGTTTCGGCTTAGGGTGATGGCGCGGCCCTTATGTACTTGGAAGTTCGACCCCTTATCGCGCCGGGAACAGCCCTTCGTACCTACATTGTAATTTTTTCAATTTATCATAATATTATTGTATACAGCTTGTAATATTAATGAGTGATAATTCTTTAGGGTGTGTATGGATCCTGTATATAGAGTTTACTGTGAAAGTACCAGCGCTGAAACAGTTACTTTTTAAAAATTATTGTATGGGAAAATTTATGATGTTGGACCATTTCTCATAGAAACATGAAAGTCAAAAGTCAGTCTTTCAGCACTACTATCACAGTAAAATCTACATAGTAGGCACATCTACATAGTGCCTACACATCCTAAAGTGTTATCTCTCATTTATTTGACACCTTTTATATGAATTCTCTTTATAGACTTCTCACTTCACCTGTGTCGGTAACAATTTAATAGTTTTTCCAGCTCAGAAAATGTCCAGCGCTTCTAATGGAAATTCTAAATAACTCCATCACCGATTCAGGCGGTTGTTGGTTTAGTTGAAACCAGTAGGTACCGCTAGTAGCGGTTATTTTATAGCGTCCAAGTGTATGTGTATTGATAGGGTTCAAACCTGCGACAAAAAAAAAACCTTGAACCACGTGGGCTTCGAAATATTTATTTTGTTCAAAAAACCAACTTATAAATAATATTTATTAAACAAAACTCAAAATATTTGAATAAAAATATTATTATTAGGGCCGATTTTTCAATCGTCAGATAACTTTTATCTGTTAAATAAACAAGTGACTTTGACATATGCGACGACCTCCGTAGCGCAGTTGGTTGAGCGCATTGGTGCTCAAACGAAAGGTCGCGGGTTCGAATCCCGCCGAGGGAACAAAAAGTTTTCAATGTTCCTGGGTCATGGATGTGTATTAAATTTGTGTATAATATAATAAAAAATCTTAAATATGTGTATAGTATAAAAATTATTAAATATATTTCCGTTGTCTGGTACCTGTAACACAAGTTCTTCGGATACTTAGCACAGGGCCAGATTGACGTGGTGTGAAGCGTCCATAGATATATATATATTAACAGAATGTACAAATGTTAAAAAAAAAAAAAAAAAAAAAAAAAAAAAAAAAAAAAAAAAAAAAAAAACATAATTTGTTTCTTACAAAATCTGTCAAGTCACATATTTATTCCTCAGTTAAAAGCTATCTGACTATTGAAAAATCGGCCCTTAATCGAATAATTTGAGTTTTGTGTAATTCGAGAGATTTAAATTTAGAATTCCAGTGACAGGTTTTCAGTAATCGTGAAAAATAGCCGTTTCGCACTTTACCCGAATCCCCACCGTGTCAGCGACACCCGACCGTCTCTCCACTTTCAACGTTTAACGGTTCTCTGTGCGTTTTTCTCCTGTACCACTACCACCCACTACACTCACTAGAGTACTCACTTCTACTATCCTATGTGACTAGTACTCAGGTCGTTAGACAAATTGTCTTCTTTGTTAGAGACTAAAGATTGAGGAGTTTCGACAGGCTGTTCCAATATACATTTATTTATCATTGTAAAAAAAAAGTTTATGTTTTATGGGTAGATACTGAGTACAGAATAAATAGGCTCCATCAATGTACGGTTCCCGTGAGATTAGCTGGATTTACGATATACAACACAAATTTAAACTAGTAATGATATAAATTGACGACCTCCGTAGCGCAGTTGGTTGAGCGCGTTGGCGCTCGAACGAAAGGTCGCGGGTTCGAATCCCGCCGAGGGAACAAAAAGTTTTCAATGTTCCTGGGTCATGGATGTGTATTAAATTTGTGTATAATATAATAAAAATCTTAAATATGTGTATAGTATAAAAGTATTAAATATATTTCCGTTGTCTGGTACCTGTAACACAAGTTCTTCGGATACTTAGCACAGGGCTAGATTGACGTGGTGTGAAGCGTCCATAGATTAAAAAAAAATATCGGTGATATATAAGTTTTGCCATTGAATGTCGGATCCGCTTTTCGCGTCCGACACCGAAATCGGATAAAAAAGTTCTAATAAGATTGTTAATGGAATTAGGCGTTACTTTGCGGAAATCCGTAGCATAGATATAATAAATTTAATTTTTTTTTACTCAAATAAGATTATTTGTGTAGACCGTTGCTAAAAATATGATCGAGAAAAAAGTCACAATTCATACAAGTTAAAGACTAGAAATAGCTGTACCTGGCTAAAGTCTGCCACTACATCCCAATTAGAAAACGTATTTCCTATTAGATTGTAAAGCAATAAATAATGTGCTAAGAGAAATAGGATAATAAAATGTTGCCATTTAGATAAAAGTTAGTAATGTGTCTGTATTGACACGAAAACAGGATTGTCGTTTCCTAAAACTGTTAAAGTTTAAAGTATTTTGTTCTTTTCGAGTTTGGTTAGGAGAGTTTTCGCTTATCACTAAGTAGGAGCTAGATATCCATATTATAAATATATATAATAAAATAATACTGCGCCTCGTCTGTCCGTGCGTCTGTGTGTTCGAAGAAGCTTTTAGTGTATTAATTGAAGACATAAATATATGAAGGTGATATGTCGCAAAAATTTGAATTAAGAAAATCGAGTTTAAACTGTCACTTAGGATATTATGTCGAATCGTATTAAGTACATTGATTTTAAAGACTATTCTTTAGATAAATGTACTTAATACGTTACTATGCATTCTAAAATGTTTAAGTGACAGTTTGAACAACATTTTCTCGAAATCGGAATTTTGCTACTTATCACCTTCATCCATTCATGTCTTCAATTTTTTTAAGAAACCTTCGAATTAACGAACTGATGATGATGAATTTGCTAAGAACACTCTTGATCGTCGGTTACGAACAAAAAAACTGAATCAAAATCGGATCATCCGTTTGGAAGTTACGATGCAACTGACACGTTAAACTTAAACCCCTGTATTTTCGGGAGTTTAAAATATGAATCGAGTGGCGTTCGAGAATTCGGCCTTAGGGGGACGAAGCTCGGGGAGGGGGTGGGCTAAGGCTTGCGGAGAAAGTCAGGCCAGAAAGTAAGGCCTACATCTAGATCTGCAGCTCGCCGGTACAGTTGTACACGTAATTGCTAACCGTACTTGTGGGTCACGCGGTTTATTGCCACCGAAAATGAGAGTAGCGTTTAGTGCGAGTTCCTGTCACTGGTGACCGTGAGGAAGTTGATAAGTTTTAGGTTTTAGGGTTTGGATTGAATGTATAAAAAAAATGTTTTCCGTGTATGTACATATGCAGGCTTACACCCGACACAGTCGAGAATCGAATCAGTTCGATCTCAACCGCTTTTTGTATTTTATTTGGTGGATTACTTTGAAACTAAGCAGGATAAAGAAAATTGTTAGATCGTAACTTTTTGTCCTTCCGACCACATCAATCGAAAATTCAAAATAAACAAACGTCAATTTATTTGGGAGTAAGCGGCACGATCGAATCTGAATCAAAATCTAATCAGTTTGGAGAGTAAGGCCCCTGGCGCCGCTATTGTCTGTGTGCGTGGTGCGAATTCTTGTCACTGCTCACCGCGAGAAAGTTAATTTGTATGGCATCGATACAACGATGGTATTCGATGCCACACAAATTGTAGTTCACTTCACAGTGTTTAGTGACAAAAACTCGCACTGAGCCAAACGAGAGGGCGGAGCACTGTAAACTAGAACTTATAAATTAAGTAGATCGAATCCTACACTTAAAATTAGTATACAAGTCTACAATAATCTTCTTCTTTTCTTCTTCTTCTTATATATAAAAATGAATTCCTGTTCGTTAGTCTCGCTAAAACTCGAAAACGGCTGAACCGATTCGGCTATTTTTGGTCTTGAAATATTCGTGGAAGTCCCGGGAAGGTTTAAACGGTTCATCACAAACTGTTTTCATGCTCAACGAAGTGGGAAAGTGCCAGCTACATACTAAAAAATGTGCAGAATTCAAAGAAAGACCAAAATTTCAATAAGGATAAGTACTCTATTTTAAGACAAACTTTCTTTAAATTAACTTTCGTTTTGAGATTTCCTCCGCTCGCGTCATAAATAAAATTTAATAGCAATTTGAGTTTTTAAGTAAACAAATAATATGAAAGCCGCGCGAGCACCGTTACGTCGGATTCTCTCGTAGATCAATATGTACGGTAATGATCCATGGATCATTTGCGAGCGTCGATCACAGATCGCCGATCACTTACTGTGCGTTTGTGGTAATTACCGTTGTTTTATGGTGTCCGTTTCGTCACACTTTTCTATCATTTTCACCGAGCGAAGTTCAACACTAATTAGGTTTAGTGTGTTACGAGCGCTAAAACATACGTTACTATATTAGTCGAAGTTTAACTAAACTAAAAAAAAGTTATCACATTAAAATACCTTTTATTTTTAACCCAGGCTGGCACAAGTGGGTCTAAAGAGGTTCCAAATTACCGGCGTAAGAAACTCGCGCGGGACACTTTTAAGTAGAAATATGTTTTTAGGTATTATATATAAAAAAAATGTTTATTTATTTTTAATCGACTTCAAAAATAGGAGGAGGCTTTTAATACGGTCTGTTTTTTATTTTATTTATTTATTTATCTAAGCATCATGCACATTTGTACATAGGCGGACCTTATGCCTTAAGGCATTATCTACCAGTCAACCTTTAGGTTATTATTATATATTATTTATTTAATTAAATTTCCGTGATGGGTGATGATGATGATGCAGCTCTATTTGAGATGGAGGAGTAATCAATCAGATGTTCATACGTATTCAAATTAATATGGATGTAATTATTTCACATCGATGCTGTATAAGATATAGATTATGAATGAGAAAGTTTTTGATTCGGTATAATAATCTCAAGTGCTCTGGTACTCGATAATAAAATTAATATGTTTCGTTCAAAATAATGTATTTAAATATAATATGTTAATTTGATAATAAATTAATATTACAATTTATAACAAAATTCACAAGCGTGTACAAAAGACTTCAACGCGCCCGCACCGCTTGGTCCGTAGACATTTGTAGCCTAACGTTTTATTTTGTTTGAGATTCTAATAAGATACTCCTATAATTACTTCTTTTAAGTATATTCTTCTAATTGTATTATAATCTATATTAACGTTAAGAGGAAAATTGGGTTCGTTTATTTGAGGCTCCGAAACTACTAGATATATTTAGATAAAGTACAACAAGAAAGACATTAATCGCGGCAAAATGTACGGTTCCTATAAAATATATTTGCGTGTAAGTTTCGTGTAAGTTTCGAATATTTAACAAAAACTTTGCAACTTTGCATTAGGATAGAGATAGGCGACGTTAATCGTGCGTTACTGGCTTACAGACCCTAAAAATATTTTAGCATTAAAATATTTACCTAACTTTGGGCCTTACTCTTCAAACTGATTCAATTTTGATCCAGATTCGATCTAACGATTCTAACGTTTTTTTTATCCTGGTTAGTTTCAAATTCATACCAAAAGCTGTTGAGATCGAACTGATTCGACTCTCGATTGTTTCGGGAGTAAGCTCGCAGGTGTCTATACACAGATGTATGAGATCACGGTGTCTACGTCTCGCACATCGCTGGCCGTCGGCGGTCAGTTTTGAGAGCGGCGTACGGACGCATTTCTAATTACGAATTTGTGTGACGACCGCGCGGGCGGCGGGCGCGGGGGGGGGGGGGGTACCGTTAGCGCGGTTTCACGGCGCGGTGTTGCCACATGTGCGGAATATACCAAAAGAGGTTTTATACCGAACTAGCTGATCTCTAGTTTTAGTGAGACTAACGAACAGCAATTTTTATATATAAGACTAGCTGACCCGTGCACACTTTGTTGAGCATACAAACCGTTTAAACCTCCCTGTACTTCCACGAATATTTCAAGACTAATAATAGTCGAATCGGTTCAGCCGTTCTTGAGTTTTAGCGAGACTAACGAACAGCAACTCATTTTTATATATAAGACTAGCTGATCCGTGCCCACTTCGTTGAGCATACAAACCGTTTAAACCTCCCTGGACTTCCACGAATATTTCAAGACTAATAATAGCCGAATCGCTTCAGCCGTTCTCTAGTTTTAGCGAGACTAACGAACAGCAATTCATTTTTATATATACCTAAGATTAAGATTATATCAACTGGTTTGGCAATTGCTCGAGATGAATTGGTTTGATGGTGTTGCCAGATATACTAATATTTGTGAATTATATCAGATTATACCATTAGATGTAAGCTGTAAGGTGAAGAATTATATACATATAATAGGTAGAAATGTAGAAAGAAATGTATCAAATGTGTGTGCATTTTTATGTTTAGCTGGCGTAATATAAAACTTTTTGATAAAAAAAGGATTTTAAAGTTGAAAAGAAAGTACAACTACTGAAAGAATAAATTATACATATAATTTATTCTTTCAGATCAGTTCTTATTATGACAGATAAAATCTAATAGGATTTCAATCGATTTAGAATCACAAATTCGTATTGGAACACGGCAAGTTTCCAATTACATTTGAAATGGAATTCCTCAATTAGTGTCCGATTGGAAACTTTCGTAGAACACACAGCATAGACTTAAACACTTTTATTAGCTATTAAAAGTACATAAGATACAACTTACTGCCTCGTGCAGTTCGAAAATTAAAACTATAAAAACCGGCCAAGTGCGAGTTAAACTCTCGAGACGAGCAAAAACTCATGTTCTTTGTAGAGGAGCCTTCAATATTTGTTTTATTTTATTCGTTTTTTATAGCGGCAATAGAGATAAATCACCTGTGATAATTTTAATTGTCTAGCTAGACACCGTTCTTGAGATTCAGCCTGGTGACTCACGGACGGACAGACAGTAATAGGGTCCCGTAGCCTTTGTTTACAGAACCTTAGCAATTCATAAACCATTGTTTTTATCCGACTACAGCTTAGCCAAAAGGAAAGGCAGTATATGTACGCTTGTTCTGTTGTAGCGCCTAAACTTCTGCCCTGATTTTAATAAAGAGGTGTCCGTAGATTTGCAATAATATTTCGAGTGACATAGACTATATAATTTGCGTAGTCGGTATAAAGTATTTTTGAAATCGTGGTTGTTTATCAACAACTACGTAAGCAATCTCTAAGTCTACGTAAGTAAGATCGTCATTGTGGCTTAGTGGGCAGACCGTTGATTAGCACTCGAAAGGGTGCAGGCTCGATTCCCAGGTTGTGGCATGTACCAATAAGACTTTTAGATCTCAAGTAGGTACATCATACGAGCCCTCCAACGATGAAGGAAAACATCGTGAAGGAATATATATATATATAATAGGAAAGCCGCACGTGGTTGGCCCCAGACGTGCTGACCAGTCGTTCCTCTGGACTAGGCCATTTATTGTTTAATTAAAAAATTATGGCCCAGCGCCGAAACCAAGTGGTCCAATAGGAGCTGTAGGTATGCGTACGGTGGACCAAATGCTCTCGAAATGTACCAACAGTAACCGGCACAGTTAGTCGAGAGTGTCGCGGCGCGCGGACGTGCGCAGCGCAGCATGTGAGCACGTGCCCCGCACACAGGCCCCGTGCCCCGACAGGCCCCCGGGCTCCCGTGCAATAGGCCCCCGGGCCGCCCCGTGCAATATTAGGTTAGGTCTCCCAGACACCCTGTGCAATATTAGGTTAGATTAATTTGTGGAATATTAGTTAGGCCCCCAAATTTGTCGAATATTAGTTGGTCCCCAAAATTTGTGGAATATTAGTTAGACCCCCAAACTTGTGGAATATTAGTTGGTCCCCAAAATTTGTGGAATATTAGTTAGGCCCCAAGAAACCTAGTGCAATATTAGTTAGGCCCCCGAGCCACCTAGTGCAACAATAGTTGTAGGTTACATACTTTAGTGTTATGGATATATTTGAATACCAGGTGAGTGATGTTTTTTTAAAGTAGTAGAAGTAAGTAATTTATTTGCCCTCAGAATAATGTACCCTGTCAAATGTGTAACAACTAATTTGAGTTGAACTATTTTTCTTGATGATTGCTGAGCAGTATTAGAAAAACGCTGACGGTAAAAAGAGTTTGAAAGCTCTTATCACTAATATATGTGGTTAAGTCGAAAGTCGCATCAAATCTTATCATCAGCATCTTCTTCTCTCTGGCAAACAGCCATTTTAGGGACAATCTAACTAGAAGGGCTGACATGCCTTGTATGGCAAAAGCCTCTTTGAGATATAAAGAATATTAAAAAACACAATCTAATAAGAAGAATTTATATATCTTTTGTAATTGTAAATACAAGGTGTAAAATAAATGTGTGATAATACTTTAGGGTGTGTATGTAGGCACATACACACCCTAAAGTATTATATTATATATTATGGTACCTTCGCAGTATACTCTACATATGGCCTCATATGTAGAGTAGGTAAGGTACCATCGCTGAAAGACTTACTTTGGACTTTCATGTTTACATGAGAAATGCCCCATCATAAATTTGCCCATACAATAATTAAAAAAGTACCTCTTTCAGCGCTGGTACTTTCACAGTAAACTCTACATACTTAACTACTAAAGTTATCAGTACTAAAGTATGTAGTACTGAATACTTTAGTATTATCACTCATTAATATTACAGCTTGTAGATGTGGTTATTTGGCTGTGTCATGGCCACGGCCGTTTGTTCTACGTGAATACGGTTCTTATGTGGCGTAATAAGTGTATTGAAATTCTGTATGAAGATATATCTGTATATATAGCTATATGTATGGCAACACTACACTGTATCCCCCCATTTTGTTATATATAAAAATGAATTGCTGTTCGTTAGTCTCGCTAAAACTCTTCAACGGCTAAACCGATTCGGCAATTTTAAGTCTTGAAATATTCGTGGAAGTCCTGGGAAGGTTCATGACAAACTGTTTCTATACTCAACGAAGTGGGCACGGGTCAGCTAGTTTTGTTATAATTTTTCTTGGAATTGCGAAAGTAAAAGTAAAGTATAATAAATAAAACCTATTTTTTTACTATGTAATGAATATTTTTGCAGATAAGTTACGTTAGAAGTAACAATGTACTTATGCTAAGTTTTCGTTCATTTGTTGCTTGTTGGTGCATGTTGTGTTTGTCTATAAAATATTGTAACACTTAAATATTAGTTGAATAATATGTGTATTAATGTTAAGTAACAGTGTATACAGTTGTTGGCAAACCTAAATAAATAAATGAATAAAGTAATATTAAAGAAATTAAGAATACACAAAGGATAATTTAGTGTTACAGAGCTTTCTAAACACTTCAAAATACTAATGCCAAAAAGAAAGTCTAGAATCTAGATTTACGTGTTATTTTGAAAAAGTCCTCTTGAATTATTCAAATCGGGGATCTGGTTTTCTGAAACAGTTATCCTGCTTTGTATTTAAATTCATGAATGCATTTATTCATCATTAAAATACCTAAGATGAATACTTTATTTTAATACAAAAAAAAATAAAAAACATATTCGATTGGCTATTACAGCTACAGTTTTTTCCAGGGAACGTAACGAAAAAAAATAGAAAAAAACAGTATGGTGTATGTATACAAGGTGTCAAATAAATGAGTGATAATAATTTAGAGTGTGTATGTGACTCGCATGTATAGTTTAGTGTGAAAGTACCAGCGCTGAAAGATTTACTTTTGACTTTCATGTTTCTATGAGAAATGCCCCAACATCATAAATTTGTCCATACAATAGTAAAAAAAAATAACTACGTCAGCGCTGGTACTTTCTCAGTAAACTCTATAAACGGGTCCCAAACACACCCTAAAGTATTATCACTCATTAATATTATAGCCTTTAGAATACCATAACGCTTTTTTCTATTTTTTTATCGAGACTATGATAGAGAGGAATGATTTAACTATAACGCTTATGCTGAGTAACATTTTATACTATCTTCTCTTCTTCCTATATATAAAAATGAATTACTGTTCGTTAGTCACGTGAAAACTCGTGAACGGCTGAACCGATTCGGCTATTTTTAGTCTGGAAGTATTCGTGGAAGTCCCGGGAAGGTTTAAACGGTTTGTATGCTCAACGATACTATTAATGACAAAGAAGCAAAACTATATTTCGGGTGAAGATAAGATCTTTAATACACTAAATAAACACCTTAACTACTTGAGTTAAACCTAACTAAACACTACTTAAGCTTTCGCTGGCGGCTGTGACCGCTGACTTTCACCCGTACGTAAAAGTTTCAGGATCAAAAGTCTCGAGTCATACAAAGAAATTACTTTTGGTTGCCTAGTTCAAGTTTTTGTCATTGCTCAGCGTGAGGAAGTTAACTTGGAAACGTACACTTCAATCAATTTTATTGGTTTTCGCTTGCGGCCCACGACACCATGGCTAACATGGGCCGCAAGCCCCTATAAGGATAAGGTTGAGTATAGCTGCTCTGGCTTATGTCGTAGTTATAGTACGTCCGAGATAAATTTAACCCAAACGTAAACAAACCCGTATAAGACACAACCTAAGACCAGTCATGCCAATTGGCCAATTCAATTATTATTATTGTTAGCTATGAATCCATAGACTATAGGCTTATATTCTACAATCAACAGTGTCAAAATGGCGTATTTTTTCTGTGCAAGATTTTCATTTGATATTTAAACAAGTTAATTATTGTTTAATTGCTATAAAATGTATTGGATAATGAAGTGTAATCCTTTAATATTCCAGTAAAAGTGATGATAAGTGTGCACAGTAAGTGAATATGTGAAAATTTCGGTGTTTTTGGTTTGT
This sequence comes from Celastrina argiolus, assembly GCA_905187575.2. Taxonomy (NCBI): domain Eukaryota; kingdom Metazoa; phylum Arthropoda; class Insecta; order Lepidoptera; family Lycaenidae; genus Celastrina; species Celastrina argiolus. Next base: position 2,157,078 of record LR994597.1, read on the forward strand.
TTACGTTAAGGTTAAATTTATCTGGGACGTACTATAGTACGTAGCAGGAATGTTAGGGAGCTCCGTAACCGTAACTATCGGATATCCGTTATAAAATATTATCCGTAACCGTAACCGAATCCGAAATAAATTATTTTTTGCTGTCAAAGGTAACCAAAATGTAACCGAAATTATCCGAAACAAACGGATAATCCAAAATTATTCAATATCCATATCCGGATCCGAAATTTCATATCCAATTCATCCCTGGTACGTAGTATGTAGCAGATGTGTATTTTACTCGTAGTGCTTGGTTCAGTTCGCGTTAGCCACGGACAGTACGGAGGAAGTGCGGTGATGACGTCAGCCGTAATTTGGCAGTTTTTTCGTGGCATTGTGTGGCTAATTATTAAATTACGGCCTGCTGGGACCTTGGGCCTGAGCCTTGGGAACCCACGGATCGCTTTGTCCACCATTGTAGGAACATGTAAACAAACCCAAAATACTAGTTTTCCTTGTATTGTTCAATTTTATAGTAAAACAGTATGCCAATTTATGTAAAAGTGTACACGTGTCGCTTGCCAGTGATAGGATATGAATGATTTTCATGATTGTATTATGCAAATACTTAGTTTACACTATCACAGCAACAGTTCAGTTTTTTGAAAAATGTCGTTCCATTGTTATAAGTTGTCGCTGAAGTATTGGTTCATTTGTTAGTAAAATATTTACCATAATCATGGCCTACCACCCCATACAATCGATCTTTAATGCAGAAAAATTGCAATAGATGTCATTACTATTAACGTTTGTAAATTATAGAATGTAAATATGCCGAATTAAGTACAAATATTGACATTAAAATAAAGATAAGCATATTTTTAAACATAACATCACATTAAGCTAAAATCCTTAATTAAGAAGAAGATACGAAACGAAATTAGTAATTAGTATTTTCCAATAGTGGCGCTAGATGGCGGTTTCCGGAATGTGCCTGGACTTCACTCTTTGCCAGTCGCATTGCCAGTATTTGGGTGATACGATTTTCTAGTACTAGGTCGTGTCTCTGTTATATATCAACTTTGTGCCATAGTAAAGTTAATCTTTATCAATAATATATAATATCACATTCCAATAGGTTTCTCACGGTGCCGGGTTGACGTGGTTTCATAGTTTTTAATTAAACTATTTATTACTTCGCGTCTAAACATAAGAAAGTGGTAAATAAATGACAAGTCATTTTTTAGCACCTCGCGAGAGTATTTGTGGTCGAGTTGTAAAATGTGTTAGAGTGTTTAATTACTAATGTCAAAAATGCTAGCGGTATTGCTTGTAAAGTTATGAGGTTGAAATTGCAGGAGCGCTCGACAAAATAGTGTCAATCACTTTGTACGACTTTATGACTTGATTCTGAAATCATTGTTGTGTATCGCTTTGACTATTTCTTGAGCCAAATGTTTGAAAATTGGGAACCTTAAGTCCGTGTTTCACCAAGCAATGTTAAAGTTAACGCCATGTTAAAATACCATGCCATCTCATTCATTGACAGGAAATACGAGAGGGATAACATATTTAACATGGCTTAACTTTATTATCGCTTGGTGAAACACGCCCTTAGTCATTTAGGAAATTTGAAAATTGAACTTTTACCGAGCAACCAATAAACGCTTGCCGCGTTTTTAATTAATCATTGATAATAATTATAATCGAACCATAATTATGAATAACCCCCTACGCACGTATACTCGAGCGTTGTCCAATCCATCAGGCTTTATGTCCAGGAGATTCACAACCTCCCTGATGGTTTCATAAAAATAGCTCTAGTTTCCTCTCGTTGCATTAAATGGTTTTGGTTTTTATTTTCTAGAAGTAAGTGGTTTATACGCGCATCGCACACACACAGTGTTCTGGAGATCCACCAGGCTACATGTCCATGACTAAGAATACCCACCACCTCTCTGACCGTTGCATAAAATTCTAACTCTAGTTTGTTCTCTGGCTTGACGTATGCCGTTAATTATTTTCTAGAAGTAAGTCGTTTATAATTACGCGCATCGCACACACAATGTCGATTGACAGACTTTATTTCCAGGACTCCAGATCCACTTCCCAAGATATTCTGTAAAAATCTAACTCAGGGTCCAGGTGATCCACCAGCTCCATCGCTGTTCCATAAAAATCTAACTCCAGTTTGTTCTCCGGCGTGTAACGTTTTGGCGATAATTCTTTTCTAGAAGTAAGTGGTTTATAATTACGCATCGCGTGCGACAAAGTGGCTGCCGCTGTGGCCTGTAATTTGGTCCCACCTTGAGGCGGCACAAGGTCGACCATATGTTTCCGACAACATACTATGTATGTAATCAGCGTGACAGAGGGCTAGCAGGTGAATTTCAGTCCGATGTCCATGCAATCAGTCTTAGCAGTTGGCCTCTTTGCCATTTTATGAGAAGAATCACCTCATCTTACAGGATGCCTACTTTTGTGGGTAGTTTCAAGAGTCCAACTTGCAGGAGGCTTTCACTTGTGAGTTTTAAGCTCCAGCCCTCATGTAACTGCGAATAGATGTAATGTTCCGACTGCGAATGGAACTATCGTGCTAATTGCTACTACACGCATCAACGGTTTGGGCTGGCAGGCAGGTGCGAGGGTTGAAACGGCGCGTGCTGTCCCGCGGTCCGTTTATATGGCCTTACGTATGCGTATCCTTCGAATATATAGATGTTTGTTACTGGAAGTCACTTTGCAGGACAGCCTTTGTGTTAATCCAGCCTCTGGATTAACACAAAGGTTGTCCTGCAAAGTGGTGTAAGTGGAATACGTAGTGACGCGGACTAAGTCCCGAATTCACCAACGCATGTTAGTGTTAACGGCTTGTTAAAATAACATGCCTTCTCATTCATTGATAGGAATTACGCCCTAAGGGCGTGTTTCACCAAGCGATGTTAAAGTTAATCTTACGTGAAATATCAAGTTGTTCCTCTCGTAATTCCTATCAATGAATGAGAAGTTAACACAACGTTTGGTGAAATCGGGACTTAAGTTTTTGTTAACACTAACATGAAATGAAATCGGTACTTAAGCTCATATTAGAGTTCCAAAAAGGTCATGATTTCTAGATATCTTGCGACGATCGAAACCCGCAAGTCCAACAGTAATTTGACCATTTGTACCCATCTAATCTAATTTCACGATCACAATCGGTGATACTTGTCACCTGATAACATCTGAGCCGCCATATTGGAATTTTGTTTCTGATATACGACCGCGGCGAAAGTTGGCGCCCAATTGACACGGCAGTAAATAGCGGCACGCGTCAAATTAAAAGATGACATTATTGACATGTGTAATTAAGATATCGATCAAATTAAGTAGTTTTTTCATCATTGTCATCATCGTCAGTCGCTAATGAAGGTTTCTTCTGTACTAAAAAGTTACTGAACAGCAGTTGTGTTTTCCAGACCTTACGACCGAATACTGAAATGCGTATTAAAGTTAAGATACCTCGGCGGAATGACAAGGACAGCTATGACTTGAGTGCCTCTTAATTTAACTATCGTTTCAGTATTCGGCCGTTAGTAGGTTCTTCTCAATGTGTCGTTTGTTCCTTAACGTACATTTTCATCAATTTTATCTATACTGGCAAAAGAAAGTACACTTTTAAATATTTGTTTTATTTTTAAAAGTGTAGAAGTAACTTTTACCTAAGAAGAACTAAGAGATTGTAAATAAAAAAACGTTGAGTAAACAAAATATATCAGCTTTTTTAAACTAGGGGAAACCGTTGCTTATATTCTATTCTATACAGGATGTAAAAAACAGTGACTATAGCTTTAGTATTTAAGATTTTGTTTGCATTTTGCACATATTGCAATAATAAATAGTAAAAAGTGTTTTTGTGTGAATTTTTGACAAAAATTCATTTCTAGAATGACAAAAGGTAGCATAATCATATCCCAAAGTTAAAGTGACTGTTCTTTTTACATCCTGTATATAATTTAATCGGTACATGCTGTCAAGCCACACCCGCCATCCGGGGTCGAACCTGTGTCCTCTGACTTCTATTCCAACGGAATATTTTCAATTCGTGATTAATAATCTGTTAACCGGTTAAAAGTATTTATAGGGCTGTCCAATCCATTGGTTATTTATCGTTGATATTAATTATTTGTTCTACGCTGATCTATGTGATATATGCCCGTGTTCCATAAACGAGAAAAAAACAGCTTATCAGGTAGCTAATTTCTCTTTTAAAGTTTCTTAATATTGTTATTTTAGATAGACGCTGGTGACCGTTTTAAAAGTAGCCTATATCCTTTACTATGTCGTCAACGATGGTAATGGACATAGACTACTTGGAATGGCGGATAGAGTTGACGATACTCCATACTCTATGTATGTAACAAATTGCGTCAAAAGTATTTTGGATAAGTCCTATGTACTGTTGATGCCTTGAACTGTTAATAGAGCTCAAAAATGAACACACATTGAGTTGTCAAAAGTTCCAGCCCAAGCACCAACATTTGATAGTTCCGTAAAGTAAAGTAATCGGTTGTCAATTGTATTGGCGTTGTCATGCTTTTCATATAATTATTCGTCAACGGTACCTTACGCAGCTTTCAAATGTTCCTGCTTGGTCGATGAAAACGAGCCTCGAAACATCGGTACGATATCGTGTATCTACTACTACTAGAAGCATTGTGTAGGGCTTACGGGTCGTTTACATCGGCACGATGTCGTGTAGTAGAAGCGCTATGTACTTAGAGCTTACGGCTCGTTTGTACATCGGTACAATATCATGTAGTAGAAGTATTATGTAGAGCTTACGGCTCGTTAACATCGGTACGATATCGTGTAGTAGATACACGATATCGTACCGACTACCGATGTAAACGAGCATATGCTCTGCTTAGCCTCGTGCCGCTGCGTCAACAGTCAACACACTCACACTATACCTACAGCCACTTGTACAAGTGCCAAACCAACACAGCTTTTCACATAACGGGGAAACGGTTTTTTGGACTGTTTGCACTGATCTCGGGCAGTGTTACTGTTTAGAGAGCGGTCAGGTGCGAGTCGGACACTGCACGGACGGTTCTGTACAGCTAAAAGCTACAGTGGGAGCCCATCTTAGGGCGAGTTTTACCGAGCAATGTTAAAGTTAATCCTTCGTTAAATATCATGTTGATCCTCTCGTAATTCCTATCAATGAATGAGAAGGCACGTTATTTTAACAATCCGTTAACACAACATTTGGTGAAATCGGGACTTAAGTTTTTTGTTATAGCAACAGATATATTTTAACTGTCCAGCTAACAAAGTATTAGGCCTGGTGACCGATGGACGGACAGCATCTTAGTAGTTTTCTTCTATACTTAGTAATTAAAAACCGGTCGGTACGGAACTCTGAAACCATTTTTTATTGGGCTACACTAAACATTCGAATTTTGAAAAATTCTATGACACGCGCCGCATGTCGTTCGAATTTTAAAGTGGTTGTTTTTTTTCTCGTTCTCGTTACGAAGCAGCGCTGAACACTTGGCTGTAGACCGTTCAGTTATTTTGGGAATTCCTATGAGAGTGATACTTATGTTGCCCATGATTTGAATTTCACTCAAGTATTACAATTCCGAAATAAAAAAAAAACTAATTTATTTAATTTTTTCAAGATAATTGACTCACCAGCATTGTTCTTTAGATTAATGTGTTTAATACGTTATGACATATTCTAAAATGTTTAAATGACATGTAAGGTTGTGTCAATGGAGATATTAACAAACAACTCGATCCATTCGAATATGATTTATTACTGTCTCACAATCTCATACATTACATACTTTATATCGTATAGGTACATACACACTGACGCTAATACATTATATATTAATTTAAGTGTGTTACACTAATACATAAATTGAAATAAAATTTGAAGGTATTTCATCACGTCATTCATAATGGAGCTCGATGAACCTGCCCACTAACATTTTTTATCTTTGTAAAATTTATATTATTGTAATAATAAATTTATTATTAAATTACTAGCTGTGCCCGCGACATCGCTCGCGTGGTTTTTGAGTGACTTAAACCGTTTTTGCAGCGCACGCAACGATAGTCCCCAAATGTTAATAATTTTCCCCGTTTTTGCAACATTCCTCTCTGACGCTTCGCTCCTATTGGTCGCAGCGTAATGTTATAATAGCCTAAGGCCGTGTTTCACCAAGCAATGTTAAAGTTAACGCCATGTTAAAATACTATGCCATCTCATTCATTGACAGGAAATACGAGAGGGATAACATGATATTTAACATGGCGTTAACTTTAACATTGCTTGGTGAAACACGCCCTTAAGCCTTCCTCTATAAATGGACTATTCAACAAAAACTTTTTTTTTTAAATCAGACCATTAGTTCCTAAGATTAGCGCGTTTAAACTAACAAACATACTCTTCCGCTTTATAACATTAGTATAGATTATAAATTTAGTATAATGTTAAAAGTATTCTTTGAATCTGTATATTCCGACTTTTGCACAAGGCATAAAAATCGGAATGCCTTTACTTTCCTCGGGGCGCGGACCACACGCGACACGCATGACACGGTTTAGATTCCAACCTGCTACGGAAACAAATTTTGCACAAGAAAAAAATTGTTTATTATCAATATTATCGTTTTATAACATTGAAAGTAAACTATAAACAAATAATATTTTAATAAGTCCAATAAATCAATCAGAAACTACATATTTTTAATTTATTTTAAGCGATTTCAAATAAAATTTAAGACCTGGCTTTACTCTCCAAAATCATTCCCGAATCGATCGTGCCGCGTAATCTCGAATAAATTGACGTTTGTTTATTTTTATTCTCATTCGATTGATATGGTCGGGAGTAAAAATGTTACGATCTAACGATTTTCTTTATCCTGGTTAGTTTCAAAGTAATCCATCAAATAAAATACCAAAAGCCGTTGAGATCGAACTGATTCGATTCTCTATTGTGTCGGGAGTAAGCCGAGTGGGAGATACTGCTGGGTTCCGACATCGATAAATCGCACCTGCAAGCCACCACTGGTCCTGAGAGGTTCTCTCCTTCATCCCGGGTTTGATGGTCTACATTCCGTTTTGACTTCGTAAACAAAACATTGAAATTAGATTATTATTATACAAACTACTTGCACTTTTTTCGCTATTTTACTCTGTATGTACATTCAATAAAAACATTGAATATTACTAAATTAATGTGTAAACTCCACATTTTTTTTATAACATGACCATTTGATAACACTAATTGACACGTGCCCACTTCGTTGAGCATACAAACCGTTTAAACCTTCCCTGGACTTCCACGAATATTTCAAGACTAAACATAGCCGAATCGGTTTAGCCGTTCTCGAATTTTAGCGAGACTAACAAACAACGATAAATTTTTATATATGAGATTAAGTTAAATTAAATCAAAATAATGTATACTATATGTGCTAATTTTTGCCACTGCTCGCCGTGAAGGAGGCACTGTACGGCATACTTGTTTGTATGCCGTACAGTGCCTCCTTCACGACGAGCAGTGGCAAAAATTAGCACTCGGCACTGGCGACCCGTTTCGTTTACAACACCTAATAAAAAGCCAAATTGCCTAGACTTTTTTTGTAAAAGCTGTAACTGTAAATGTGTCGGTCATTTGCATTGAAGTAGACTTATTAACATACATATAAATATAGTCAATTATACGAGGTTTGTTCGAAGCTAGTTTGGGCGCGGGTATTTTTAGAATATAACAAGTATTATTGTATAGACAATAACCTTAAACTTAACCCAAGTTTTACTGTTAATTATTTTAAATAGAGTAGGGTTGCCAACCTCAAATTATTTTTAGGAAAATCAAGACGTACTAACAAAATACATGGCTTAAAATAATCAACAGTAAAACTTGGGTTAAATGTTTCGTTACCAGGCCATTTAAATATTAAAAAAAAAACAGGATTTGAACTCAGAATTTGAAAAATTACAAAAAATAACTCGTAGGAGTTGCAATAGTTAATGACCCAGGATAACAGAACACTTTTTGTTTATTCGGGGAGATTCGAACCCGCGACCTTTCGCTCGAGCAACTACACGCTCAACCACAACGCTACTGCGGAGATCTTCTTCTTCTTCATCTTCTTTATATATAAAAATGAATTGCTGTTCCTTAGTCTCGCTAAAACTCGAGAACGGCTGAACCGATTCGGCTATTTTTAGTCTTGAAATATTCGTGGATGTCCTGGGAAGGTTTAAACGGTTTGTATGCTCAACGAAGTGGGCACGGGTCAGCTAGTCGTCTATAAATCTGTTCTACCTACTAAAAGTTACTTACATATTATTAGGATTCCTACTGAATAAGATTTAAGTAAACCGTTATTTTTTGTGTTCCAATAAACAGGTAATTTATTGCTTGTCGCTGGGCGCTGATATTTTATTAACCACTTTCCCTTTTTATGATATACTAGCGATACTAGCGGTCGCTCTGTAGTACAATTCGAACATAATTCATATTTTTAATTTTCTTTGCCTCTTAGTATTATTATAGCCCGTATTTATAAATATCTATCAAACTCGATCTAAAGAATTTAAACGTAATGTTCGATATAGGAAAATATTGAAATCTATACTAATATGTATTATAAAGCAGAAGAGGTTTTTTGTTTGTTTAAACACGCTAATCTCGGGAACTACGGGTCCGATTTCAAAAAATCTTTTTCTGTTGGATACTCCATTTATAGAGGAAGGCTTTAGGCTACATAATATTACGCTGCGAAATGTTGCAAAAACGGGAAAAATTATTCACATTTGAGGACTTTCCTTGCGTGCGTTGCATAAACGGTTTAAGTTACTCAAAAAATATGTATGAAAGAATTATTCCTTTTTAATAATCATAATAACAAAAACCAACGAGAGCAATAAAATCGCGATAGTGACAACGAAGTCGCGGGCACAGCTAGTATTAAAATAAATTTTAATCTATATTTCGTAATCTTTAAAAAAACGAAATCAAAACATTTTGTTCAGAATAAATTCTTACAAAATGTTTTCTGTACGTCGTATGTGATGCCTACCACCGGTGCTATATTATGTTTATGCCACTATCAGAATCGACCATTATAATATATCACTGGCGAATACCACATATTTATTCTTAATTCTATTAAATATGGTTTTTAGATAAAAAAGAAATCGAACAAAATGGCCTAAAGCTAGTAAAACTAACATTTATATAAATCTCGTTGTCATTTGAAATGTTTTTTCAACAGTTCGAGTTTGTATAGGACATGGCTTAGATTTTTCTCAAATTATAGAATTTTAATCGTTGCTTTAAATAACGAGCAGAATAGAATAGATTTTTTATCTGTAAATCTAAATGTAATCAAAAAAAACACATACCTACATCATAAAACAAAAAGGCGGCTTAAAGGGGGTTAAAAACAGAAGGATTTTGCTCCCTTTAATCGGGAATATTGGGTTCCTTATGGTAAGGCCTTAGGTCTTAGACAAGTGCAAGACACTTGTAACTCTACGTCTAAGGCCTATTGTACACACACGTATTTTCGCCGTGAAAATCTAAGGTTCACTCGCCGTGTGTAGGCACCGTTGTCAGTGTTGTATGTAGCACTGTGGGACAGGGGTCGGATACCAGTAGATTTTCCGAAAAAATCCGTTCATTTTGTTTTTTAGGTATTTAACCTAAAAAACAATATGTTTCGTTAATTTTTCGACGGAACGTTATAAATAACGTTTTTGAAGAACAAAAATCATACCAATTTTGTTTATTTGTACGTTTTTAACCGATTTTATTAAATTTTTGGATGTAACAAGTACCTACATATCGACGCCAGAAAACGAGAATGCTGTAAGTACTGTATGAACAGTATTTTCGTTTTTTTCTGTCGATATGTATACTTGTCGCCCCGACCCGCGGTCTAAACCGTTTCCGACCCTTGCTGTGGAATATTGACATAAACGGCGCACGCGAATTAACCTTAGAAAAAACGTGTGTGTACAACAGGTGTAATGCGTCTACAGTTAAGTTTCGAGTATAATTAGGGAATTTGATAGATATATCGAAATGTCGCGGGCACGTGCGAGCCGTCACCGTCAACACACACTATTGACTGTTGACTCTGGTGTTTGGACTTTCCAAACTTTGCTACTTTTCCGGCATCGGAAAGTTACTCCGTTCAATGCGATCTTAGGTCCGTATAAATATAACAATCTCAATCGTAACCTCTAATTGAGAACTTATTTGACAGATAAAACAATGTTTCGTTTCACAGTTTACAAGTGAAGAACTTGATTAATGTTACATAGTACTTCCATTTCTTTTTGAACCGTAATATTCATAATATAACTGGTGTGAAAAGAGCAGTCACTATAACTTTGGGTTATGATTATACTACCTTTTCTCATTCTAGAAATGTATATTTTTTTCTTTATTGTTATTTTTGCGACAAAAAAATAAGAAATGGTGAAAAGTAAAAAAGGTTTTTTTTAGTTTTTGACACCAAAAATATTAAAAAAAATACATTTCCAAAATAAGAAAAGGTAGTATAATCGTATCTCAAAGTAATAGTGACTGCTCTTTTTACACCCTGTATGTTTTTATAATCTTTATTTTGACGTTTAAAAAATAAAAAATTAAAGTATGTAACATAAATAAAGGTCTTTATTTCTAAAAGTGAAACGAAACATTTTATCTGTCAAATAGGTTCTCAAGTAGAGGTTTCAATTGTTTTATTTATACGGGCCTTAATGTTAACAAATTACGTTATTTCTGGAGAAAGGATTTGACGACCTCTGAAGCGCCAAACTGACTTGTTTATATTTTTATCACATGACAATTAATGAAAATGTAAAATAACCATTTACCTCTCTCTATTCCAGTCGCTGATGCGCTCCATGTCGGTGGAGCAGCGGTGGCAGGACCTGGCGTCGCTGCTGACTATCCCCCCGCCGCCGGACCAGTACCAGCACTACCACCAGCACCCCCACCCGCATCCGCACTCCCACCCCCACCCGCATCCCCACCCGCACCCGCATCCGCATCACAACATCAGGTGAGGAACGACTGTCAGCAGGCTTACTCCCGATACAATTGAGAATAGAATCAGCTCGATCTCAACGGCTTTTGGTATTTTATTTGGTGTATTACTTTGAAACTAACCAGGATAAAGAAAATCGTTAGATCGTAACTTTTTATACTCCCGACCGTATCGATCGACTGCGAATCAAAATAAACAAACATCAATTTATTGGGATGTACGCGGCACGATCGAATCTGAATCAAAATCGAATCAGTTTGGAGAGTAAGGCCTCAGACCTCTGTTACTAGTACTTGGCTGACGAGATATGGCTGCATTTCGTCGCTTTATCTTCTCGAACCTCGTATCTGAAAATCAATGTTTTCTCGATAATATCTAGCTTGTAATAACCTTTAAGGTATATAAAAGTAAATTTTTATATACTTTAGGTTAATACAAGCTAGATATAATACTTAACTGAACCTCATTTAAATAAAAATCCATATCAAAATTATGAAGTGTTTTACTGTACTGAAAAGTTGTAGTTTTATAGATACGAGGTTGTGAAGGTAAGGCCGTGTTTCACCAAGCAATGTTTAAGTTAACGCCATGTTAAAATACCATGCCATCTCATTCATTGACAGGAAATACGAGAGGGATAACATGATATTTAACATGGCGTTAACTTTAACATTGCTTGGTGAAACACGGCCTAAAGCGTCGATTTACTGACGGAGGAATGTACTTAAATAATATCTAAAGGACTAAATTCTCGTACTCTTCTCGTGGAGAGCTTGGCAAAAAAGTCATGACTGTGTAGACAAATGGAACTAAATATTTTATCACTTAACCTTTTATCCTGATTATATTAGAATAGTATTTTAATACAAAATATAACAAATAAGTAATAGTGCCAATCAATAGTGTATAAAAAATATCGTTGAAAGAGTTTTTAGTTTCACTTGTCAAGGCAACAGGACTTTTATGCCAAGCTGTAAACTGTGCTTTTTGTCTATATCTAGAAAGTGCGTTTAAACGCAAAATGATAAGCACTTATATTGTAACTATAAACTACGAAAAATATTCGTGGTTATAGGTCCTAAAGTATAAGATCCTTTATTCATAAATTTGTGTACATTGATCTAAAGTCAAATGAGTTCACAATTCCTACCTCACAGTGTAGACATTGCAATTAATGTTGTAATCAATACATACTTGAATTGTTAATTTATCATAAGTTGGTTGAAATAATAATGCCTCCCACACCGATTTCGATGACGGTGGCCGGTTTCATTAAAACCAGGCCAGTTGCATAGTTACGCAGGAGTTATTTTATAGTTGCCAAGTGTGTTCGCAATACACAGAAGCACTCTCTCTTCCTTCACTCTCGTAGCCCAGTGGGACGGGTCACCGACACGATCTCTGTCGGGAGATCAGGCGCAGGACCGACTATTTAAATGCCCAAGCCTGCAAACTTGAAAACAACATTATTTTCTTGCTCCAACGCGGGAATCGAACCCACGACCCCGAGGCGTTCAAGTAGGTATAATAGTCACAAGATCATATCTAATGACATTTGTTTTCCAGCACCCACGGCGCGGCGGCGGCGGCTGCGGCGGCGGGGTACGCGGGTAACTACCACGCGCCGCTCCCCCCCGCGGACCAGAAGCCGCACGAGGCATACGGTGAGTACACACCACCAGAGCCCCAATTCTCGTTGCACGAACTTCGATTCGAACGATAGTCTATATCGCTCGTACGCACGTCAAATCATGCGCGCGCGAGCGGGACAGACTGACAATAGAAACGCTTTTGGTACTTCCGACCTGAATTATGAACTAACCAGGATCGAGAAATTCGTTAGATCGTAATTTTGGTGCACCCGACCGTGTCAATCGACTGAATCGCATAGCAGAATCAAATTGGAGAGTAAGGCTCTAGATTTCCCTCTTAGAGGAATACCCGCAAGTAGAAACACTGAGTTACTATAATTTCGATGGCGTTTTGACTTCCACACGATGTGTAGGTATTTATATATTTAGTATTAATAAAACAATCCCAAACTCGGTCTCAAGACTCCCGATCGCCATCTCTACTTGAGTGTACCTATTTGACAGGTAAAATAACGTTTCGTTTCACTTTTAAAATTTACTATTTTTACTTATGTTTTTTTCATACTTAAATAGGCCTAAAACAGTGTGTGCTGGTCGAGTGTTGTGTTCGATTCACGTGAATTTTACAAGGTCCTTCTGCATTTAAAAAGATAAATTATACATCTTTTTGGTAAAAGGTAGTCCTATGCGAGTTTCTTACGCCGGTTTTTCTCCCTGGGCCAGTTCCCGAAATGGTGGTAGGCATCATAAAGAAACGACGTTCAGAAAACATTTTTGTAAAATTTATTATGCATCATGGCCTATCATCCCATAGAATCTATCTTTAATACAAAAAAAATATAATAGATGTCACTACTATTAACGTTTGTAAATTATAAAATGTAAATATGCCGAATTAAGTACAAATATTGACATTAAAATAAGAATAAGCATATTTTTAAGCATAGCATCACATTAAGCTAAATTCAAGTACTAAATTAAGAAGAAGAAACGAAACGAAATTAGTAATTAGTATTTTCCAATAGTGGCGCTAGATGGCGGTTTCCGGAATGTGCCTAGAAATCTAAGAAAACAAAAATAGCCAGTCGAATTGCCAGTATTAGGGTGATACTATTTTCTAGTACTAGGTCGTGTCTCTGTTATATATCTACTTTGTGTTCTGAATAAAATAAATACTTTGACATTGACATTTTTCTCACAGTATTGTCATTTGCAGGTGCCGCGACGCCGCTGGACGGCGCCTACAAGGTGGAGAGCGCGCACCACCCCCAGCAACACGACCCCGTCTACTACCAGGTACCACCCTCGACCCCGTCAGGCCCGTATTGATAAAACCATGGCCTACCATCCCATACAGTCTATCTTTAATACAAAAAAAATGCAATAGACGTCACTTCTATTAACGAAGAAGATGCGAAACGAAATTAGTAATTAGTATTTTCCAATAGTGGCGCTAGATGGCAGTTTCCGGGATGTGGCTGGAAATCGAAGAAAACTATAATAGCCAGTCGAATGGCCAGTATTAGGGTGATACCATTTTCTAGTACTAGGTCGTGTCTCGTATCTACTTTGTGATAAAACCATATAAAAATTCGGTCTCAAGAATTTAATATATTTTCGTTGTCTGGTGGATATGATCCAAGTTCTTCGGATTCTTAGGCCCGTATTAATAAAACAATCTTATACTCGGTCTTAAGACTTGCGACCGTAATCTCTACTTGAGTAGTCTCTACTACGAAACGTTGTTTTTAAAAATTAACAAATGTAACTACTTATGTTACGTACTTTATTTTTTTTCGTTTTGAAAAATAATATTCATAATATTATTGTAAAATATTAAAATAAGTATAATTATATATTATTATGATCTTTTTTAACAACAAAACAATTGAAACATACAATCGTTATAGATTATGTTCCAAAATAGTATATCATTGTATTACTAACGCCATCTGTGAATATAACTTAGCAACTAAAAGACAACAGGTGTCAGACAAAGACAAACTTGCTGGTAAGATAATATATTATCACAAAGCGCGCATTTTAGAATTTTAATTCAAGACTATGGGTCCGTGGCCAGTAATAAGCGAGGATGTGTTGCGAGGAATGTTTCAAGAACCAATAGAATCGCTTTGCTAAACAAAGAAAATTCCTCCATGTTATAGCGCCTCCGTGGTCTAGTGGTTCAGAGCTTCGCTCTCGACTCGACGAGGTCGTGGGTTCGATTCCCGCGTTGAAACAACAAAAATGTTGTTTTCAAGTTTGGTTAGTACAATGCAGGTCGATCACCTGATTGTCTGACAAGAAAGATGATCCATGCGTCGGATGGGCATGTAAAAAGTCGGTCCTGCGCCTGTTCTCTCGCCAGTCGTGTCGGTTAACCGCCCCACTGGGTTATGAGAGTAAAAGGAAGAGAGAGTGTCTTTGTGTATTGCGCACACACTTGGACACTATAAAATAACTCCTGCGTAGCTGGCCCGGTTTCAATGAAATCGGCTACCGACACCGAAATCGACGAGAAGCTATTATTAGAAGATGTTATACTAAACATGTTACATAATGTTCTATTTAATATTGCTTTTGTTCTGCAGAACTCTACGTCGGAGATGCCGCCGGCGCAGGACGGCTTCCTGCAGTCCATCCTCAACGACGAGGACTTGCAGCTCATGGACATGGCGATGAACGAAGGTAAGCTCGAAGGACCAACTTACTATAGTACGGCCGGTTTCAACAACCTATCTACCTCACCTATAACGGGTGTAAAAAGAACAGTCACTATAACTTTGGGATATGATTTTTGCTTTTGCGTTATTCTTGCGACGTAAAAAGAAGAAACGGTAAAATATTTTTTTTGGTTTTCGACAAAACATTTCTTAAATGAGGAAGGGTAGAATAATCGTATCTCAACGTTATAGTGACTGTTTTTTTTACACACTGTATGTTTAAAACGCTTAGCTGTAATTTGTAATTTCGACACGGCCGAATACTAAAACGATGGTTGAATTAATTCACATGTCATTCTGCCAAGTAGTGACAGTGGCTGCCTGGGAATAGTTAATAATTCGGCAGTTAGTGGCGTAGATACTAGGTTTGCGCCGAAACTCAATCTACGGAAAAAGGATCGAATGTTTGCTTATATAGGTAATTACTTAAAAGTAAGTAGAGGCGCCCTTAATTGAGATTCATAAGACACATGATAATTTATATATTTTTTAAGTTTAATGGTTCCTTTCCCTCATATAGAAATAATATAATATAAAAAATAGACAGATTGACAAACGTGTAATATATTTTATTCAAACGCTAGTGTGAGTAATAATAATCTGAAGTGTGTTGTTATTTTTTATTTCTAAACATTCTTACTAAAAAAAACGCTTTTGGCACATTCCTCCGCAATTTTTCCTCGACAGACTTTAAATTTCGTATTCCTTAATTCGCACAATTCTCGTAAAACGTATTTTTTAGGGATTTTAGAGGATAGGTTGATTAGGTAAATATTCCGTCGCGCGATCACAGCGCCGCGTCTTCGCCGGGAACTTCTTTCACGGAATTTGATTCAGCTTTCACGATTCAAACAGAGATGGCGCTTTTCACATCGGTGAATTTGCTGTGACATGTCGACAAATTAATATCGATAAAGATAATAATTACTTTCATCGATTTTTTTTATTAATTAGTTTTCGCAGTGTGTAACCAAAATAAAAATGATTAATTTACTTAATTAATATTACTGTTAATAGATCTCTTTATAAGGAGACGATTTCCACATTCGATATTTTTACACAAGGAACGTATTTGGTAAGCAATGGCTTAATAATTGGTGTACTCTTTATGTGTATGTTTGCTGTCGCGATAATATTTTTATTTGACTTGTCCCGAAATTAGGAACGTGAACGTTGTTTAAATTTGCGTGTAAATATTGTGACGTTGTATAGAAGTATCAGGCGCGTGATCAGACGTCATTGTATCTGGAAAGATCCAGTTGGAGCAAAAAAATCGTATGCAAAATATAAAATTACTGTGTGCAACAGGTATATTTGTCGATAAACGCGTTCAGTTCAGTATATAATAAACTTTGAAACTCAAGATAATCTTAATTTGATTATTGAGTAAAATGTCATGTTATAAAATTATATAAATGTGTTGTAACATCATTAGTTGATAGTAACGGTGCGTTTACCCTAGTACGATGTGAATTGCTACATAATATAAAATAAATAACACTTCAAATCGAGAGTGTTTACCGCGAAATGAAAATTAGGGCATTTAACATGTAAATTACATGTTTCAATAGTCGCGCTTATCAGGAACACCTGATAAGAAGTGATAACAATCACTATGACCATTGTGATGTCACAGCTAAATCCCCTTAGTCACTGCACGCGTCTTGGCCACGAAAATGGTCGCTTTAGTGCAATCGAAGAAAAAAAAGTCTAATTATAGACCGCTCGCGCTTGTGAAGGATTGCAGTGTGATAACGCAGATAGCAGTATTTACCAAACGAATCATTATTAGCTCGCCTGGCTCCATTTATCTCACATTATACAATTTGTCTCGTTGTGCACTCGTTTCTTTTATTTTTTGTTAGAATTTGCTGTGGAATTTTACAAATTAACCAAATTCGTTTCTGATTTTTTAAATAATTTTTGTTTCAAAATGGGTATTTTCTCGTACGTCTACAGATTGTTCGTTAAGAAGTATTTCAGTTGAGAGTGTTTATTACGAACTATTTTGCGCTTTTTCATCTAACTTTCATTAACTTTTTTACGAAGACTTTAAAAAGACCCCAAAAAGACTGACAAAAAGATACAAGTGTTGTGCAATAACTATAACTTTGGACGGAACTTTAGTGTATACGTCCCAGAAAAGCCTACATATGCCATTCTTTTTGAGCACGCGTACCACGAAGAGTAGAAAGGTGCATAGCAACGACTGCTGTTACTGTCTCTGCGCATTCTGCTGTGCTCTTAATCGACCAAGAACAACCTGTGAATCCCTCATAAAGGTGTCGATGTCCGTTCTGAAACGGTACAACTACTGTCTATGGTGGTTCAAGTACAAAGTATGAGAATATTCCAGAGGAAAGTGTGTTATCTAACGCGCAGTTGTTGCAAACAGAGTTGATAAGTTAAGCCCGAGCAAAGAGACGGCTCGACGTTTGTTTTGAATGGCATTACCGAGTATGTTTACTCTGCGGAAAGTCAGAAGGTTAATGTTGCCATAATTACGGCCCAAGGTGAATGACATATTGAATCGACGTTTTTTTTTGTCATATTAAGAGATAAGCAGAGAATAATGACGATGGCATGACTGTTATTTTTGCAATAGCGCCTTGATTGATAACATTAAAGAAAATCATTCAGTATTCGATAACGTTGTTTTATCGAACCACCTATAGAGGCAGGTACCCTACGATTAGGGAAGGAGAGGCGCGATTCACCCGAGGATCCTATAGGAGTGACGTCATGGACATGTCCGTGGTATTCCCGTACACGCCGCAGTACTATCCTGCGACGTCCTACGTGAACCCCGTCTACAACTTTACTCCTGACTATTTCAACCCCTACTATAGCTTCTACGATGGTGAGTGTTGCCATATGCGCAGGTAGCTTTAATTATCCGGGTGAAATACGGCGCTAGTATAATTTTGCCTATGCTGATATTCTGTGACGTCATTTTATCTCTCTAATTAAGCCCGCTCATTTGGCAAAAGTATTGCTTATTCTCGGTTCAAATGCTAGGCATTTTAGAGATTGCAGGCGTTTCTGTCTAGTGACGTATGAGAGAATGAGATAAAATTGCACACGTCTTCGAGGAAAGTTGCAATTATGTACGCGTTACATTTATTTACATAGAGGCAGAGAAAATTATTTACATAAGCGTAATGTTTACACAAGTCTACAGGAAAATAACATGTTTGCACGATAAGGTTAAAATAGATTTCTAAGACACAACAATTTATTTATGTCATCTACGAAATTATATTTTCCACTAATCAATTCGGCAGTCGAGTAAATTTAAAAAGTATTAAGCAAAAGTGCTGTTCTTGATCGCAAAACTGAAGAAGGAGATTATGATTCCGTTATGATTTTTGCGTCATTTCTCTATGAAGAGGATTCCCACTTCTTTTTAAATCCTGCTTTATTAAAGTATCGTAATTTATGTGCACGTATATTAAACTAGAAAACATAATACATTTTTGTTGCCTAATATGTTCATAGTAAGGTAGGTCATTTCCTCATCGATATTATGGAGAAACTACTGTAAGACAAACCTAACTTGATTGCTACAATTTTATTTTAGTATGCAATGGTAAAATATTGGCCGATGTTTTCTGTATGTATATGATAATATCTGAAATAGTTTGGGTAGCTCAAACTCAAACTCAATTTTGCTCTATCCACTAAAAGATGGCGCTGTACAACACTTATACGCTTTATTCGCGATGACGACCATAATTATATGAAGATAAAAATATAAAGCTTAAGAGGAAACACCACGGCCTAGAGAAATACGAAATAGGTATTTGTAAATTCAATCCCTCAACGGCCCGATCAAACCGATAGGGAAAACTGCAGCTTAAACTAAAATTACCTATTAAAAGCTTGAGAAATAGACGATTAATAGAGGAGACCCCTGTTCCCTCTTCCAAAACTTAACTGATTTAAATGTTTTTTTAAAGTAAACTAAAACAAAGCTTGAGCTTTGTTCTTATGTTTTGATTTTATCATTAAATGTACTTTGTTTCCTAGATATTTTAACACAGCCAGAAATCTGACAATATTTATTAATTTTAAACGTCCAAATTTCTTTTAATTATTAATTTATGAAAAAAAGGATAAAATTGGGACGTACTTATAGATACTCAGGAGAAAATTGTTACTCTAGTGGCAATATCCAGGAAGGAAACAGTGGTCCCGTAGACCCCTGTTTTTGGTATGGAAAAACGGCTTTTGTGTATCCTCTAATTAATTGTCATCCGTAGGATTGATTACTATTGTAGCTATTCATTTACGATTTACAATTCTATCGATCTAACTTGGTAAATATTTAAGCTATTTGGTAGGTAATACACGTTTATTTGAAATTAAAAAATGAATGAATGATTTATAGTAACAAAAAATATTTGTAAAAGTAATCAAATAATAATAAGTAATCAAATAATAATTAATTAAATTTGGTGATAAAAATAGTACGATGAGAATGCATATTTATACTTAAAGAAATAAAATTAAATAGAGACATCGGAATGATAAATGAATGGAAATAAAATATAAATTATTGGAATGAGGAAAATTGTGTTATTAAATTTCGGTTCGACAAATCATAATATTAAGTAACCATGTCAACACGAGATGATGATCATTACGCGAGTTTCACACATACGTCCGTCTCTTTCTCGCTCATTGTTGCGTCCGTCGATAGACCGGGACGGATGTACGTTGTCAATATCAAGCGAGAAGTAGGTACGTTATCGCACAGATAACACAATCGAGGTTTATCCGAGTCACCGTGACTGGCGCATTCTTAATCAATCTTGCGAATCCAAAAAAGTATATCATTATTGAGGTAAACACGGCGTAACTGGATAGACATTAAAAGGAAAATCATCCTAAATAGAAAAAGTTTTATTGTATAAAAGAGGCTATGGATCTGTCCGTAATGCATCTGCCGTACGCTAGTCCGTACTACCAACCGTATCCCCAGTACCACCCGCACGCGAACGACTACCTCACTTCATATTATAATGGTGAGTAGTATAAATTTGTTAACATATAATTTACTATTACAGCATCGTAAAAGGTCCAAAAACGACGGAGCTGTCGCGAAACCAATACAACGTGCTTTCGAATTGGGAACCGCTTATTTAGAAGTCTGATAAAATTGTTTAATAATTATAATGCAATTTATTTTTATCGATAGATATGCAACAAAGCGCACATCACTAAAGTGATGCACTTCTGTGTTTCGCAATTTTGTTTCCATACAACATTCTTTACGACCCTGTAGAATGTTATTATTAAAAATAATAATCTTTAAGGAAATCCCGACACGTATTAGCGATAAAAACAAAAAATACGAACAAAGCATTATTTTCATTAAATTTTTCCTCCTTGTTATCTAAGTAGATATTATAACATTTAGGCCGTGTTTCACCAAGCAATGTTAAAGTTAACGCCACGTTAAATATCATGTTAACCCTCTCGTATTTCCTGTCAATGAATGAGATGGCATGGTATTTTAACATGGCGTTAACATTGCTTGGTAAAACACGGCCTTAGCGTTCAAAAGTATAAAAACCGTTGACATTTTTGTTTTCGGTTGAAACCGTAGGTTTTTTTTCTCTCCACAAGAATAGAAATACTGTCAGATTGTGGGGCAACATTTTTATTTATCGATCTGTCATTCAGTCTATTCTTCTGTAGAAGCTTTTCTATGGTTGGTGATGGTAGTTGCTGCAGCATGGTACTTCAATTATTATTGTCTTCTTCGTCTTCAAATCTTCTGTGGGTACAGGAAGCTCCAAAGGGAGATATCCGACCGAGCGATGGTATTAACCGGTTTGATGAAGCCCTGTGTTTTTAAATGTGGTATAATATTTTTTTTAAACCGGGTTTAAGATTGTTTTATAATACAAGCCTTAGATATTTAAACTGTAAATTCCAATCTAATCCCAATTAGGCCCGATTCCCCTTTCATTACTATTATATTACAGCGCCGAACTTTAATTGCGCGATTCAGGATTGTGCCGCTAATTGGTGGTTCTATCAATATTTTGTCATTCAAATATGAAAATAAATTTTCGTCCCAATTGTAAATAGGCTCATAGTCAGGGTTCCCCGATACATGGTTTTCACTTGATTAGTATCAAGCAAATTTTTCGTGAGTACCTTCATTTTGATGAGTCGCCCAAGAATTTCTTGGACGGAACTCTTGTTTAAGGTAGCATAAATTGTTTATATATAAACAATTTATGTAACATCGAAACAAACGCCCCTAGTGGCAAACGATAGTAACTAATTCGATGTCATACAACTTGTGGTTAACTTCTTCACTGTGAGTAGTGACAAAAAGTCGCACTCAGCACACACAGGGGCCGTGTTACATTACCTCTTAGTCACGCTAGTTTGCTGTTGGCTCACACGTATTGTCTTGAACAAATAGTGGAATTCACAAACTTAATCTTTTCACTGCTTGTATGTCATTATAATTCCTAAGCAAGCATGTTGTTGTAATTATATGACTGATAGAATATTATGTATCTAAAAAGTAGGTTATTGTAGTAAATTATATTCTCCTTGATAGTTCAAGATGTACCCTCATTTTTTGTTTATTTATTAAGAGCTGGAAGCTAAGTCCTTTGCTAGTTGTGCCCTCATGCCGTTAGTATTGCCAACTTGGGTGTTACTCCTTAAATTTGGGGGTTATTTTGCTCTATCTATGGGGGATATCTAGCATGTCCCCCGGACACTCCTGCTGTTGTAGGGGGTTGCAGTGGGTCTTTATGGTAGGACATTCCGTATAAAAAATACGCCACAGGTACAATATATGCCAAAGGATTATTATGACAAAAAGTATGAGATTTAATTATGCGAAAAAGGGATATCGTAATATTACACGTGTTTGTGTGTGTTTCGCGAATACGAGATAATGTTATCAAGTCATTTTTGGCGAAGATATGATAATTAATGAGTGTATCACGGTGATAGTCGGCTTTTTGGCGCATCAGCGTGAGTCGAATATCGTAACGGACGGCAATATCATAGTCACCGTGAGTGGAATAAGTGGAAAGTTGAGGTCTTTCGTCGGTTTCTAGGGTCAGGTAATGTTATTTTTGTATGTTTTGGTGAATTACGCCGGCTTATCGTTGTGTTGGTCGAGTTACATCATAGACCAAGATGGCGATGAGTGTTTACCGAGTTTTTTGTCCAATTGAGCTCAATTGACGGGCAAAAAACGCTAATGCGTAGGGTTAAATATTGCATAACGAATCGAAATATACTCGCTACCACGGTCGGGACGGTGGCGGCCGATGATCATGTTTAAATATATGTTTGGTGAAAATATGTATTTCACAATTGACGTGCAATAAACGTGGGTTCAATGTTCAGTAATGTACATTGAAACCGGTAATATATGGTCGATGATCATGTAATTGACATGTACTCGTAAAAAGTATTTTTCTTATTGATAAGAACGTATGATTCACCAAAGTAGATAGAGATGGCAAATTTAATAAGGATGCGTGCGATAAGCAGCATGTTTGATTGCTTTGAAACCTTATTACTCAATACTGGTCTTATTGAAAAATTCCAAATATCTTCTTATATATAAAAATAAATTGTTGTTCGTTAGTCTCGCTAAAACTCGAGAACAGCTGAACCGATTTGGCTATTTTTGGTCTTGAAATATTCGTGGTAGTCCAGGGAATGTTTGAACGGTTTGTATGCTTAACGAAGTGGGCACGGTCAGCTAGTATAATATATTAATCTGTATTATATATATTTACCGGATGATTATCGTTTTCTATATTGATATAATTTATATTTTTTAATACAGATTAAAACAATATACAAATACACTCTTTTTAACGTTGTAACCTTTTTTCTCTAATATTAGTGATGCGAGTGTCAAAATTACTTCAGCATTTTAAGTAAGGCTCAGGGACTATCGTTTTAGTCTTTGCAAATTTTGTCTCAAATATTTTATAACTAGTTTTTATACGACTTCAACACGCTCCGATCGGCGCGATACCCCTTTCTCGCCATACAAATCGTTCAAGGTCATTGGCGTTATACAAAGCCTTAATATAATAACAACTAGCTGTGCTCACGATTTCGTTCGCGTGGTTTTTGAATGACTTAAACCGTTTATTTAGCGCACGCAACTAAAGTCGCCAAATGTGACTCAGTTTCCCCGTTTTTTCAACATTTCTCGCTGACGCTTCGCTCCTATTGGTCGAAGCGTAATGTTATATAGCCTAAAGCCTTCCTCTTTAAATGGACTATCTAACAGAAAATGATTTTTTTAAATCGGACCAGTAGTTCCTGAGATTAGCGCGTTTAAACAAACAAATAAACTCTTCCGCTTTATAATATTAGTATGTCATATGTGTGCTGTGTACGTTTTTATGTCACTACACGCCGTGAAAACGTTAGCTACAATCGAATAAGTTACCATTGTTTGCCACTAGGACATTGTTTCCATGCGATTGTAGTTGACTTCTCCACGACGAGCAGTGACAAGCACTCGCACTTAGCACACGATATGGCTTCTAATAGTCAATCATAAATGGCAGTGAATAATCAAAATCGGTACGCTGCGAAAACCTTTGTTAACCTTCACCGCAAGTCTTGTCATTACAACGTTAATGATAAACGGTTATCTGTAATGCTATAAGTCCAATCATATGACTTACGATATTACGTCACAACATTCTATTAATGAGACGTAAAGTTAGGCGTGAATGCGTTCGATAACTTTGTAAAAAAGGAGACGAAGCCCCCGATTCAAGATGCCATCGCTATTTGTCGTTTACGAAGTTCGAAAACAAAATGTATGGGATTTGACATAAGCTTTGATGAATGACAAGCGATTTCTTATGTCTTTCATCACATACATTTTGTTTTCGAACTTCGTAAGCGATATATAGCAAAGGTATCTTGAATCGGGGCCCAGGGTACTATAATAGTCCCCTCCTCTCCGATTTCGACTGAACTAATTAGTTATTATAGTAGAATTAGTATTAATTTATTTCCAAGAAATTTGTACAATCAGGTCTTACAATTAGTCAAGTAGTCGCCTATAATTGTGATGTGTTGTTGCAGGCATGTACACGATGCGCATGCTGGACAGCGCGGCTGGACCGCACGCGCCGCAGACGCACCCGCACCTGCCCATGACCAACGGTTAGTATTGAGGACTTGTCCACCACTAAATATTAGAAGTAAAACAAAGTTTGTTTTTTGAAGGTAATAAATTACAATTACCAGTTACGGTTTAGAACCCTATCCCGGCGAGAAGAATCGGCGTAAGAACTATTTTGACTATCTACTTCTGAATGAATCCTAGGCGTCAGTTAACACTGAACGCGACGAATTTTAATAGGATCAAATTTTAATTGCAAGTTTTAAAAGTGTTTGGCTTCTTCAGTGAGCTGACATACAATAAGTTTGGGATATGATTATGCTGCCTTTTCTCATTCTGGAAATGTGATTTTTTTTTTCACTTTTCACCATTAGTTATTTTTATAGTCGCAAGGCTCACAAAAAATACATTTCTACAATGAGAAAATGTAGTATAATCATATTCCTAAGCAACAGTTACTGTTCTTTTTATACACCGTATTTATTTTGCCTTACATAAAAAAAACTACCTATGTTAGGCTTCGTCCGCTCTGCGTGTCACAGGCTGTTGCCCTTATCTGTTATCAGTGACATATAACAGTGTGTACCTGTTACAGTGGAGCGCGACTCGGCGTCGGACAGCGCGGTGTCGTCGATGGGCTCGGAGCGCGTGCCGTCCCTCTCCGACGGCGAGTGGTGCGACGGCAGCGACTCCGCGCAGGAGTTCCACAGGTGAGGGAGACGGGCGGTGGGGAGGTGAGACGGAGCTACTAGTGAGACAGACTAGAGGGACAGGGAGAGAGATTCGTGGTACAATTTGACGAGGTGTAGCTCGATGGTTAAATGTCATCCCTGGTCATTATTATCTGCCCTTTCACGGACCCGGCTGAGACCAGAGGGTTCAAATCACGAACAAGAAGTTTTCAATGTTAAGGAACAGGGTTCGTGGATAATGCCGATTGAACTTTGTTTCAAATCTCAGCCTGTCCTGCTCGTGCACATATTATATGTAGCGCACTTGCGAGCGGGACAGGCTGATGATCGGTGCTACTCATAACATAAGTTCTTCGCATGCTTACTTGGCCAATGACGCCGTGTAAAGCGTCCATACCACTTTACTTGACTTGATCAGTTCTGAAGTAAACTTGAGAACAAACCACTCTATGACCACAATCCAAGCGCCGCTCATACTTGATGAGCGAAGAGTTGATGAAGAATCCAAGGGAAGCAACTCTCGGATACTCTTTCAGAGAAGAACTTTAGATGGATTATTAATGACTTGGTATAATTTCAGTTCGAAGTTCCGGCCGTACGAAAGCGCGTACGCACGCGAGCGAGCGTCCCACGCGCCGCAGAAGAAACACCACATGTTCGGCAAACGCTGCTTCCAAGTGCGTATATCTCACCAGCTACTACATACACCCACACATACACGCAATACAAAATGGCGGTACTGCATCCGCGTGCGATGTGTCACAGTCTTCACTTAGCGTATTGAATATACTGATACTTTAGCTATGTTACTCGGACCATTATTAAGAATCTACTGACACATCTCAAAAACGATCAGTAATGTCACATACAATATACAGCCAAATACCTTTCCTTTTGGCTTCGTAGTCGGGTAAAAACTAATCCAAATGCCGTTTTCAGGAGCCTCCCGCGCCGGCTATAGAGCCGATCATCCCCCCGCGCGCCCACGGCGTGGTCAAGTACGAGTGCGAGCAGACCTACCACCACGACAACATGCACGCCATGCACAACGGTGAGTACGCACACGCGCTACACGTGGGGTGGTGGTCACGTGTATATTTCGTGGTCGACGGCTGATGGTCGAGTGTACACTTCGATGACGTCTGATGATCAAGTGAACACTTCGTGGTCGACTGCTGATGGTCAAGTGTATAATTCGTGATCGATGACTGATGGTCAAGTGTACATTTCGTGGCTTATGTTATTTGAAGCTTTTTTGTGAGTCTCGTAAATATGTCAACTGTCAGTGATATTGATGATATTATTCCTCTTCCAGTGGAGTACAACCGCCACGGGCTGGCCGCGCACGGGCCCGCGCTGCAGCCGGCGCTGGACCTCAACGCCGCGCACTCCAGCCACTCGCTGCTCACGCCCCTGGATGTCGCTGTACGTATTTTTATTTTTTATTTTATTTTATTTTACGTATCCTCATAGTCTTTGGTTTTTCTGTGAGAGCTGGACATAAGCCTCCCTAAATTACTGGTTTTTGTTGCGTAACTTTTTTTACGATAAATAATATGTAAATATGTTCTCCAGGCCGGTATCGCTCCGGCGGGCGTGTCGCGGTTCGGCGACCGCGTGCGTCACAACCACACGTACAGCGCGCCGCCGCCCGCGCAGCCGCGACACGCGCGGGACAAACGAGGTACGGACACACACACACACACACTCACACACACACACACACACACACACACACACACACACACACACACACACACACACACACACACACACACACACGTACTACTCTATTTAGTAATAATTTCATTGTACGCAAGAGACATTTACAATAGTATTATAACTTACAAAGAAACACGACACAATGGTAATTGAAGACATTAATGGATGAAGGTGATATGTATCAAAATTCTAATTTCGAGAAAATTGAGTTCAAACTGTCACTTAAACATTTTAGAATACGTCGTAAAGTATTAAATTCATCAATACAAAGATCCGTCTCTAGAATCAATGTACTTAATACGTTGCTACATATCCTAAAATGTTTAAAGTGACAGTTTAAACTCAAATTTCTGTGTGATTTTTTTGTGACATATCACCTTCATCGATTCATGTCTTCAATTGTTAATTTACAATTTTATCGCATACAAGAAAATTTACAACAAAACAGTTTACAAAGAGAGACACAAAGGTACTGCTTATTTCTAACAAGAAATTAGCAGCCCTACGATGAGAGATGACATAAAATATAGTAGTTAGATGAGACGTGCACAATTATTGTAATTATTATAATATTACATTAGTATTGGGTACTGGTTATTTCTAAAAGATATTACTACCTGCAGATCTACCGAGATATACGATGAAAGACACGCCCCGGTTTAGAAGGAATGATCAAATCGTCGATGAGCTAACATATTTTGAGTTATCAAGCCATTTTAAACGCTCATTGGTGAACGTAGCGAGTGAGCGAAGTTGTTGCGAGTGATGTTCGAGAGCGTTCAGAATGGCTGGTTAACTCAAATGTTAGATTATCGACGATTTGATTGGCCTTTGAGAAACCGGGGGATAGAAAACGTACACAATGATTTTAAACTTTTTCACTTACTATTTGCATAACCCTCCTTACAATAATCTGTATATAACTAAATCATTAATATTGTATGGTTTTTAACTTTTAGTTATAGACTGATAGGTTATCAATAAATAAACCATGCACACTTATTGTGTATCGATACTTAATATACAAATATGTAAACTAAAAGAATAAAGAAACACGATAAGTTGCTTACACTCAATCAGTCTATTGGACATACCGACTCTCGAATGTCATCAATGGATTGACATTCCATCCCATCCAATCTATCCATTGAAATAAGATTTAAGCGTA
The DNA here is from genome assembly GCA_905187575.2 of Celastrina argiolus. Taxonomy (NCBI): domain Eukaryota; kingdom Metazoa; phylum Arthropoda; class Insecta; order Lepidoptera; family Lycaenidae; genus Celastrina; species Celastrina argiolus. Next base: position 2,185,165 of record LR994597.1, read on the forward strand.
AGCCCCTGATCAAAGCATATCGTCGCTTAACCTTCAACAACCGTATCTTAAAAACTACAACTTTTCAGTAGAGTCAAAAAACTTAATAACTTAAGATTATATTGAGCGTGATGTAATTATAAAATATATGTCCGTTCCTTTCTGTCTGATAATGTTCTACCAATGAGTTTAATATGGTTTGTTGATTTGAATGCCATGTTAGTTGATCATTCATTTGAATAGCGTTCTAGAAACTGGGGTATACTGTACATAACTGAACCTCATTTAAAACAAAATCCATGACATAATAAAATCTAAATTTATTAAGTTTTTTGACTCTACTGAAAAGTTGTAGTTTTATAGATACAATGTTGTGAAGGTAAAGCGACTATATAGCAAGTGGTTCGTTACTGACGGCTCGTGTTCCGCAGTGCGGCGGCTGACGGACGGCAGCACGTCGGACGGCAGCAGCGGCAACAGCCTGTCCCGCGACGAGAAGCGCGCCAAGGCCCTCGGTAAGTTACTAGCAAACTTCACACCTAACTACGTCGAACACACATGCAGAATATGACGCAAACTTCTCTGTCGAACACACATGCATATGACGCACAATTCTCTGTCGAACACACATGCATATGACGCACAATTCTCTGTCGAACACACATGCATATGACGCACAATTCTCTGTCGAACACACATGCATATGACGCACACTTCTCTGTCGAACACACATGCATATGACGCACAATTCTCTGTCGAACACACATGCATATGACGCACACTTCTCTGTCGAACACACATGCATATGACGCACAATTCTCTGTCGAACACACATGCATATGACGCACACTTCTCTGTCGAACACACATGCATATGACGCACAATTCTCTGTCGAACACACATGCACACTTACATGTCACACACACTTGTACATCATATACATATTATTATACATATCACACACACATGCACGTGTGTCTAAATATATTGCGATTGAAACACACACTTCCATATCAATCATACTTATTTATAGAACACTGACGCACTTCGATAGTTACGTATAAGTTTCTTATGTATTATACTTTAGCTATGTTCTATTACTATAGAACCATAAAGTAGACATATATAAACAAATACTGAACGACTAATAATTCAAGCAATACTCTCTCAATAAAACACTTTACACATGCCCCCCACTGCCCTATCTAACCGCGCCTGCGCGCCGCCAGGTATCCCGATGGAGGTGCACGACATCATCAATCTGCCGATGGACGAGTTCAACGAGCGCCTGTCCAAGCACGACCTGAGCGAGGCGCAGCTGTCCCTCATCCGGGACATCCGCCGCAGGGGCAAGAACAAGGTGAGCCTGATCTCCTACTACTTACTTGCCTGGGCCGGTCGCAATATTCATTCGACTGGGATTCAGGACCGCGCGGTTACCGGGCCTCTCTTTAACGCGGCTAGTGTTAATTGTTGTATATAATTTCGAAAATAAATTTATGTATGGGATTTGACATAAGCTTCGCTAAGTGACACACGAATTCGCTTGTCATTTAGCGAACCTTATGTCAAAACCCATACCATTTTGAATCAGGGCCTATGAATTGTTGTTCGTTAGTCTCGCTATAACTCGAGAACGGCTGAAACGATTCGGCTATTTTTGGTCTTCAAATGTTCGTGGAAGTCCAGGGAAGGTTTAAACGTTTATAATGGAAATGGGCACGGGTCAGCTATCTTCTCTTATACATAAAAATGAATTGCTGTTTGTTAGTCTCGCTAAAACTCGAGAACTCGGCTATTTTTTTGTCTTGAAATATTCGTGGAAGTCCCGGGAAGGTTAAACGTTTGTATGTCCAACAAATTCCGCGTCAGCTAGTAACTAAAATATTCGTACTCACCTTGTCCGACTGTTGCAGGTGGCGGCGCAGAACTGCCGCAAGCGCAAGTTGGACCAGATCACGTCGCTGGCGGACGAGGTGCGCACGGTGCGCGACCGCAAGGCGCGCACGCAGCGCGACCACCACTCGCTGCAGGCCGAGCGCCAGCGCATCAAGGAGCGGTTCGCCGCGCTCTACCGCCACGTGTTCCAGGTACATATACTTTAATGGTTTTAATTGTCGACCTCCGTAGCGTAGTTATTGAGCGAGTTGGTGCTACTATAAACACCGAAATTTTCACATATTCACTTTCACTATATAACACTGTATAACTCTCGTCCGTTTGCAGAACCTGCGCGACGGGGAGGGCCGGCCGCTGTCCTCGCAGCAGTACTCGCTGCAGCAGGCCGCCGACGGCAACGTGGTGCTCGTGCCCAAGATGCCCCAGCACGGTCAGTCTAACACTCTGTCACTGTTACTGCTTGGCGAAATGACAAGGATTTAACTGTCGTTTCAGTAAGCGGCCGTTAGCTATATAATATTTACACCACGGATTTGCTAATCCAAGATCTTTGTCTGAAACGTTAGAACAACTCGACACAGCAGCCTGAATCAAGATGCCGTCGCTATTTGTCGCTTACGAAGTTCGAAAACATAATGTATCGGATTTGACATAAACTTCGCTAAGTGACATACTAATTCGCTCGTTTGTAATAAAATAATAAAAAATATAACAGCTACAAAATTAACAAACAATACTAAATTTCAAACAGAACAAACTTAAAGGGCTCTTGTCCGGTGAAGTAATTCCCATTATCTCGGTCCTCTACTTTACTTTTAAAGAGTACAGGACAATACAAAGTTGTCTCGATACAATACAGCTTAGTTTCTAGCAGGGAGGTTAGGGAGCTCCGTAACCGAAACTATCGGATATTTGATATAAAAAATTATCCGTAACCGTAACCGAATCCGATATAAAAGTTTTGGTACTGCAAAAAGGAAACCTAAATTTAATATCCGTAACCGAAATTATCCGAAACAAACGGATAATCCGAAATAATTTTAAATCCATATCCGTATCCGAAATTTCATATCCATGTCATCCCTGGTTTCTAGATAGTGATAATAGTTTTTTGAATGATCGTTGAACGCAAATATTTGATTGCAGATCACCCCATGAACCGGTCGTCCGACGACGAGATGGACAGAAAAGCGAAAAACTACGAGCAGTGACCTCGCTCGCTCGCACACGCGCCAGTTCTGTGACCGCTGCCGACAACCTGTACAAACCTGACAACCGGATATAGTCTGTCAAAACGGATGTAACCTGTTAAAACCCGGTTATGATTGATCATATTTATGATGACGTTTTTTATTATTTTCGTTGCATAAATTAAATTTGGAATATCAAAACGCAGAAACATTGTATTATTGTGGGCTTAATTTGTTACCAAACCCGTTTTCTGTTACGTTATTCAAAAAAAAGTTAGTTGTGAAAATTTGATTACAGGGAGCTGGCTTCTTTTTGATTATATTTTTAGCAATTGTAACCGGGGACAATTAAATCTCAGCGCTAGATAGTGTTATTACAACCGCTTTTGCGTTCGTTCTGAAAGTTTAATATTTATAATTCTCCAAAAATAATCCAAAATTCACAGATCTCATTTGAAATTGAATAATTTATTTATCCTCAGAACATATCCATTTTGGTAAAAATGAATGGCTGGTTGAAAGCGCTTGTGGTTACACTATAGTATAGGTTCTATAGATATACTGTTCGTTCTGGAAAGATCGGCCTGGTCTGGAGCTGAGACAGTTTTTATGACGAAGTAATGTACATACGTTTTATGATCGACGCACGCTGTGAGACCTCTGTTTATGTGAACGCACGTGCTTAGTCGATGTACACGAAAATCGAGCACTCGATTGTTCGTATCGACACTATATTTTGAAAATCGATTTTTTGTATTTTATTTGATGCACACGATTTTTTCTATATACCATCGGATCAAATTTTTTACGCCTTTATACGCGTCGACTTTTTCGACGCAGAGGGAGCCACGTGCCGCCGCGTGTTTTGTTTTGGAACCGTCTAGAAATGTGATAAGAGAATTCCATTTTATTTAGTGTCCGATTAGTGGGTGGTGCCGCGGGAGACGACTTGCAATAACTATGGATATAACCTTGTATATTATCTACGATTACATATTATATTTATTAATTAGGCTAGACTGTTATAGTTTAATTTTCTGTTGTAATTCCGAATTGTTTACAAATGGGAAAAAGTACAAAAAAATCATTACGAAGGCGTCGCCGGGGTGCTCTCGCTCGTCTTGCCGAGCCCGGCCGAGCCCGGCCGAGCCCGCGACCCTTCGCCGTTAACCGATCAGTGTTGGTCAAAAGTTGTAATGTAAATTGTCATTTGTGTCGGCAATATTGTATGTTCAAAGACAACAATGTTTTTTTAACTCGCAATACTTTTGTACGCTAATATTTTAGTGACTCGTTTATACTTTCGAATTTATTTTTGTTTTAAGATTCTTACAGCGTGGCTGTATAGGTTGTAAACTTTAGTTTTAACGGAGTAGGAATGAAAGCACAGGTTACCTTTATCTAAACGTGTCTGAAATGTTTCACGCCCTGTACTTGTTTTGTAATAATAGACAATAAATAAATTTGAAAATAGAACACTTTTTTATTTGCGCCGAAAATATTGTTGTCTTGTAAAACTGAGTACTCTGAGGTGCATATTTTTTTATTCGTAGCTTTTAGTGCTTCGCGAGAGTAATTCGTGGTTAATATTTATGTAATATAAGGGATTTAGGCGACGGGTAATGCATTTCACTAAGTTTTTTTAATAAACTCTTAGCGTGGCTGAATGTGTTTTTTATTTTTCCTTTGTGTTAATTACAGCTGCGTACTGTCCTCTTAATTAAGAAATCGTTTATATAAAAAGTTATATTATTTGATATTTCATACAAAATAATCGCAATAATTGTATTATAATTATTGCTATTTTATCTACTTAAATGGAATATAAAAAATACACTATTTAGTACAATATATTCATTCATCTAGGATCTGATTAAATAAATATTTTCATAATTTTTAATTATCTGTTATATGTTACCAACTGTGGGTAGAATTAAAAAACTCGAAACCAATCATGGATAATGTAAAATTAAGGTACTAACCATTGCTTAGTGCCAGTAGACCATAAGCATAAAGGAATTCTCATGGATGTATTATAATAAGTATTTCAATGTATACGCCATTTATTGTTACTTTATCATCAGCCTGAAGACGTCCACTGTTGAACATAGGCCTCCCCCGCGGACTTCCACGACGACCGGTCGTGCGCTGTCTGCATCCAACGGCTGCCCGCGGCTTGGACCAGATCGTCGGTCGGTTGTTACTTAGCAATCATTAATATATTATTATTTTGTTTGACAACTTTTCACAAGCTGGCGTTTTATATATTGTGCCTGTGGGTAGTTGAACAATTTTTTTTTTCACATAATGTGTGTACTGCTACTGTATATGAATTATCAAAGATTTTTACAATGATTTTAAAGACAATGTCTATTTCACGTAGGCATTTAAAAGTTGTAAAATAATACACATAGGTAATGTAATAAAGTTTATTCATAATAATATTACAAACTACACTTAATGTTAAGTTTTAATAATTTCTATTGGAATACATAAAAAGATTAAAAAATTAAAACTATATTAAATACTTATAAATAAATTGTGGCCTTTTTAAAAAACTTCTACTTTGCAATTAAGATATTTCAACCACACTTTTTATTTAAATTTTATCATGATTTCGATGAAGATTGCTATATGCGATGGATATATGAATTATAAAATGAAATTACATTCTAAATAATCATCAGTCTTATCAACTAAATTGTGTATAAATGCTTTAATACCTAACGTATTTCTAGATTAATAATTATGGATAGTGGCATTGGGAGACATAGCTTGCGGGAATTGCGTAAAAATTCTTGTGCTTCGGGAAGACTAATGCCTACGTTTTTTGCACAAAACCTCTTAGGCTACTTTTCCACTGACGAGGAGCGCGGCGGAGAGGAGCTTGCGGTGCCCGAATTGACCAATCACTATGCTCGTATGTTTAAATCCACCGATTATGTCTTGTGGACAGGCACCATTAAACAGACAAAAGATAAAGCTTTTTTCATAATGGAAGTCGATTAATTGTCTAACCAAATGCTGTTTGAATATTTTGATGGAATTAAATTTTACTGAACCAGAATTTTTGCGTTAGAATTTTCTTGTGTTTGTGTGTTCTCTGAATTGTGAGGTTCTGACGCAAATGTACTGGCAGAATATCATTCAATAAATTACAATAAAATGGAATAATAAGAGAGGCGATGGAAGGCCAGGTGGTCTAGGGCAAGCGATGACTACTAGGGGCATCGGCGGGATGGCAATAGGTCAATCAAGGTCAACGTTAAAGCGTCAATTTCAAACCTAATAAAGCCTCTTTATTTAAGTAATTAACATAATCCCTGCTCGTTAAAATGTCATGCCTCATTGATTGACAGGAAATACGAGAGGGCACCATGATATTTAATTAAAGGTCTAGATTTAACATGTGTTGGTGAATTGACACTAATTCTTTAAAAAAATACTATTCTGATGACTAATGAAATCTTTAACGGATTTCCGTTAAACCGTGCATGGACCCACTACTAGTATTTACTAGTAGTGGGTCCATGCACGGCCAAATTTTTTTTTATCTCAAAACGAATATTATGTAGACTGAGTTTCCTATAACACGTTTCAAATTGACGCTTTGACTCCGTCTTGTATGTATGAATTAACCTTTATACTCCGTTCATTTTCCATTAAATTTTTACGTAAACAAAAATACTACTGCGCACTATAATATCATCAATTTAAATATAACATATTTATTATATAACTGTGCACAAAAGGAATTCGAGACATTAATTTGCTCTTCTCATTAAAATTTATCTTTTGTTTACGTTTATATTAAATTGCTTAACCCATGTGGTGCTCCGCGGCATATCGGAAATATTGTAGGACACCAGCAGCTGCAGCAGGGACCTTGGCTGCTGGCTGCTAGGGATTGGTGAGGCGCGGCAGATGGGAAACATACGCGGCATTTTATGCGGGATCTGCAGCAGGGCCATTAGCTTCTACGGGCTCCCTAACTCAAGTTATGCACAGCTGAATAGAAGCAGCGTAGGGCCTTGCGCGGGGACCACAGGGCTTCTAGACTCTCTAGCCCACGTGGTGCGGCGCGGCGGGCGGCGGGAAGCAGCGCACGTGCTCGACGCCGGCGCGCTCGTCGTCGGCGGCCGCCAGGTGGCGCGCGAGGACGCCGAAGATCTGCGAGTTCAGCACCTGGAACCGCCGGATGCGGTCCACCATGCGCTTCAGCGGCTGGAGGGCAAACGATAATGATAATATCTATGGACACTTCACACCACGTCAATCTAGACCCGCGCTAAGTATCCGAAGAACTTGCGTTACAGGTACCAGACAACGGAAATATATTTAATACTTTTATAATAGACACATATTTAAGATTTTTATTATATTTGTACACACATTTGATACACATCTATGAACCCGGAACACAAAACTTTTATTTTGTTCCGTCGGCGGGATTCGAACCCGCGACCTCCTGCATGAGCTCAACCTGCGCTACGGAGGTTGACAACATGATTAATGATAACCATGACGAAACAAACGCTAGCTAAGGTTTTCCGTAAGGATCTAAGAAATATGCAAAATATTATATGTGTTTATTTAACTTTTTATTATATATCTCGTGTCGTAATGGATGTTTACTTCTCTAGATCTAGGGATCAATAAATTAAATAAAGAATATTTTATCCTTCGGTGTTGTTGTAATCGGTTTTCTTACGTCAGAAAGCCGATTACTAAAACGCCGATTAAAGTTAGGAACCTTTCTATTGACAGGACTGTTAGCTTGTTTGGTGGAATGACAAGCGACATTTTTAACGCCATTTATCTATCCTTTTAGCACTCATCCTTAAGACAAATAAGGTACTCACGATGCCCTTGACCAGTTCATCCTTCCCGTCCACCCGCTGCACGCGTAGGATGTGATAGCAGAAGTCCAGCGCCTCGAACCGGCGCTGCTGGCCTAGCAGAGCGATGATGGTGCAGCCGGCCCAGTGTAGACCCTCGCCGAACAGTTCCTCCACGGTGAACTGAGTGTCGCCTACCGGGATGCAGTACAGGAACTGCAGCGCGGACCACAGCCTTTTGGGACATGGGTACAGTTAGGGCGTGTTTCACCAAGCAATGTTAAAGTTAATTCTTCGTTAAATATCATGTTGTTCCTCTCGTAATTCCTATCAATGAATGAGAAGGCATGGTATTTTAACAAGCCGTTAATACTAACATGCGTTGGTAAAATCGGGACTTAGTGCTCTGTTGAATTACCATAATAATAACGTATAAAAATGACTGATACATTTACTAACATATGATAACACTAACTGACCCGTGCCCACTTCGTTGAGCATGGAAACCGTGTAAACCTTCTCGGGACTTCCACGAATATTTCAAGACCAAAAATAGCCGAATCAGTTCAGCTGATCTCGATCTTCGCTTAGCGAGACTAACGAACAGCAATTGATTTTTATATAGCCTATGTTACTAAGTGATAATGTAGCTTTCTAATGAAAAAAGAATTATTAAAATCGGTCCAGTACTTTTTGAGTTTATTCGTTACATACAAAAATACAAATCTTTCCTCTTTATAATATTAGTGTAGATGATTTAGCTATCTAGCAGGAACAAATCGCAGCTATGTATTAGTTAAGTTATCGAAAGATACTTTCAAGTTGTCAGCGCCTATACAACTGGTTATGAAAACGTGGTCGATTGTTCCTGCTTGGCCTAGTGAACTGAGAAGTATAAAGTATCGCCATTTTGAGGTCATCTTGCAGCATATTATGACGTCAAGTTGAAGCGTTGGACGACTGAAGGTCTCACAGGACATGCGGCGAGCGACCGGCTACACGGGAATACTTAGGGGGAACTTATATCCAGCAGCGGACGTCCTAGATGAGATATCACCTGTGGAACTCGTCCGTGTCGTCGGCGGTGAGCGGCGCGAGGTGCGGCGGCGCGGGCGGCGCGGGCCACTGCGGCGCGGCGAGGCAGGTGCGCAGGCGCCGCAGCACCACGCTAAACAGCGACAGGCCGCAGCACAGGCGCTCGCGGGTCAGCAGGTCACCCTCGCGGGACAGCTGGCTTTGCTGTGGACGTGCACAGAAACATACTTTAAAAAGCTTGTCACATGAATATGCCTTAAATAGGTCAATCAGACGTTACTTTGCGGAAATCCATAGCCGAAAACAGTTACCCACAACATTTGCACGTCGAGAAAATTTCGACAAAAATATGTGAGACTGTATCAGCTTATTGTACCATATTTTCGCAAATAAATTGTATAATATTATTATATTAGCATAAAATTTAAATATTGATATTTTTTACATTTTTAATTATAAAAAACTTGTCATATAGTTCAGTCATCTGTTTTCTGTTTAATTTTCCTTTTCTCCCGACTATCATATTTTCACATTATAACACACAACTTTTTTTCACTCTTTTCCACTTTTTATTACGTTTTAATAAGTTTTTACCGGTCGTGTTTTTGTACACACATAACAATGTAACATGAATTTCCACAAAGAACCAACAGTACATTCAATCAGTTATACCATATTTTGGCAAATAAATTATATTATAATTATTGTTATTAACATCTATCTCCTTCGTTGACGATGAAACAGAGTGAGAGGCACGTACCTTGGCGGAGCCGTACTTGTCGACGTTCTGCACGATCTGCAGCGCGGCGTACTTCACCTCCAGCCGCTTCTGCTTCGTCTCCGGCTTCTCCCCCTCTGTCGACAGTCGTCATAGTCGTCGTCATACAAAACAGGGATGATGTGAATATGAAATTTCGGATACGGATATGGTTATTAAATTACTTCGGATTATCCGTTTGTTTCGGATAATTTCGGTTACGGATATTATATTTTTACAGTAGCAATACTTTAATTTCGGATTCGGTTACGGTAATGGATATTTTTTATATCGGATATCCGATAGTTACGGTTACGGAACTCCTTATCATCCCTGATATAAACAATACGAGGCTGTACAACGCTTTCGAGATTTTAACCCCCGAGGCGTGTTATAAGACGTTACCCTGACTACCCGTTACTCAACATTTTATTATTTTCAATAATCCTCATAAAGTTACTTAAAAATTTGAACATTTATGGCCTTATATATAGTTACATCTAAGTAAACGGAAATTTATGGGATATTTCGTCGCTTTACCTTCTCAACCTCGTATCTAAAAAAACATCGGAATCTCGGGCATGAAAAATCAATGTTTTCTCGATACTATAAAACTTGATTTTTATATACCTCGTTTGAAAAAAATCCATGTCATAATAAAAATTCTAAAATTATTAAGTTTTTGGCTCTACTGAAAAGTTGTAGTTTTTCTATATATGAGGTTGTGACGGTAAAGCAACGATTTGATATTTGCAAATTGAACAGGTTAATTTAAGGGTCTAATTTGAGCGATTTGAAAGGTCAAAAAAAATATAAATACATACCGGCGGCGAAAGGTCGCGGCAAGATGTTCTGGAAGGGCGCCGCGTGCAGCAGGTCCGTCACCTCCTCCTGACTGAGGGCCTGTGGAATATTGTCATTTAAGTATTTTAAATTGTTAATAATTTTATTTTCGTAGCTTCTATGACACGTTTAATTTTAACTCATCCGTCTATGACATAACCATAGAGTAATTAGTGAGGTGAACGTAAACAAACCGAAATCACCGAAATTTTACATATTTATTTATTGTCCACACTTTCACCCGAATATTAAAGGATCATAATTCATTATGCAATACGTTTTATAACAATTAAACTAGATTCATAGTTGCAAACGATAATTATTGCATCAGTGACTGTTCTTTTCACACCCATTATTTATTTTCTAATCATGAAAATCGAAAACATTTCTTGTACAATACGACTCCGTTACCTGCTCGATCAGCATACAGAACAGGATGATGTTGCCCAGCTCGCGCAGCTCGTGGAACAGCTCGGTGCGCGCCTCGGGGTACTGCACGATGTCCGTCAGCTGCGCGTGGTAGTAGCCCAGCACGCCGTGGCTGCCGTAGTCGTAGCGCGGCAGCTTGCACGTGCGCGGCATGGCGGCCTGCAGCGCGCGCGTGAACTGCGCCAGCGTGCCGTGCAGCAGCCCGCGCGCCACGCCCAGCAGCTCGCCGACCACTACGGCCACGCCCTGTGCAAACAAGGTATATAATATATAATATGCATTTTTTTTTTTTTAGTAGGCCTTTCATCCATTACTGCCATAAAATCCTATTTTGCAATTACTGTTTAAACACTGGGGTGTCTGGGACGGGCGGTTTGGAATTAGTAGTTCTAGAATATCTAGAATCTAGATGATGACGCTTCCGTGGTCTAGTGGTTTAAATCCTGGCTCGGTCTGGTCGTGGCTTCGATTCGTTGGAACAACTTAAATGACAATTATATCAGCTATAATATTTTTCTTAGGTTTGGTTAGGACGGTGCAGATTGTCTGACAAGAAAGGTGATCCATCGTATGTTAATGTAAAAAGTCAACTCTGTGCCTGTTTCCTCGCCAGTCGCGTCGAGTAATGGTTCTAATTTGTTATGAGAGTAAAATAACGAGAGTGTCCTTTTGTATGCCCACACTTGGACACTATAAAAATGTCTCTTCACCGACACCGATATCGGTTATTAATTCACATTTCTTTATATATCGGTTCATAATCATAAAAATAAAGAATGAGGATTCATTTGTCTCTGCCCCTCTCATTATCTACGGTGTAGGAGAGCGCACCTGGTAGCCCAGCAGCCGCACGAGCGCGTGCAGGTGCACGGCGCCGACGAAGCCCGCGTACTGCGCGTACTGCGCCCCGTACGCCAGCGCCAGCTGCTTGGAGCCCCACAGCACCGCGTGCCCGTACTGCTGCGGCTTCTCGCGCTGCACCGGCGCAGCGAACTGGATGCCGCGGCACTTCACGAACCTGAAGTTATCAAATATATTATAACGTGTGCGTACGCAAGGTTCAGCGTATTAGTATATGAAACGGTTAAAAATAACGTAAGTCTTCTGTACCCCTAGTCTTTAAAAGCAATGACACGAACGCATAGCCAGCGTACGCAAGTTTCGTCGTGTGCGTACGGGCAGCTAGTTATACAACGTTATACTTACTGTGCAAATCACGAGCGACATATCTATACTAATATTATAAAGCGTAAAAGCTTGTTTGTTTGTTTAAACGCGCTAATCTCAGGAACTACTGGTCCGATTTGAATAATTCTTTTTTTGTTGGATAGTAGCGATATAAAATTACGCTGCGACCAATAAAACAGCATGTGCTGATATATCCTGCATGTTTCACCACATTTGATGTCACCTGTCAGTGGCGGCGTTGTAGCAGTAGTTGGGCAGGAAGTCGTAGTTGAGCTCCCAGAACACGTGCAGCGTGATGCGGCCGTACGGCGCCAGCACGCCGTGGTCGGACTCCCTCAGCACCGCGTCGAACTCGTCCAGCCGCAGGTAGCGCGACAGCAACTTGTGGCAGAGGCGGTTCACGGCGATCAGGCCCTCCAGCTCCTGCAGATGTACCATCAAAATGAGCCGCGACGTGGAAACGTTAAAATTGCTTTCATAGAGACGCAATTAAAAAAAGTTATTGAAAAATTTTAAATTGTCAATAGTGATGATGAATTGTTGCGGGGTAAATAAGGGGGCGGGCAAATTGGGACGCGTCACGTAAAACAAGAGGTCAATTTCACACTCACGCGCCGTAGTTCAGGTGCGCGGGCGCGCGGGGGATGGCACCCTTATTACAGATAATGCATACAATATCTAATAACAGATATTGCACTCATGAACTGCGGGCCAAATACAAATATTAAACAACAGTCAGGTTTAAAAAAACTATATCCAACTTATTAGAATTTAAAAATAAATTATTAACATTAAACCAAAGTACTATTTTTGAGAGAGCACAATTTACCTCGTCGTAATTTGACTGTTGTCGCTTCATATTAAAAATTAGTGAAGTATCATTAGCAAAAAGTACTATCACATGTTTATCCTTAACTAAATAAGGTAAGTCATTTATGTAGATGAGAAAAGGAAATGGGCCTAATATTGATCCCTGTGGGACACCTAATTCTATGTTGGTCCCAGTAGTAGTCCCTTTTACTATTTACCTTCACCCTTTGAGTCCTATTTTTAAGGTAAGAACTCAAAAGGTAGAGTGACGATTCTCTTATGCCATAGTGGTGCCATTTTCTGATCAATGTAGCATGCTCTACACAATCAAAAGCCTGGGACAGATCGCAAAACACCCCTAATGCATCCTGCGCTCCCTCCCAATCTTCAAAAATACTGCTAAGGAGACCAATACTAGCATTCGTTGTGGATCGACCCTTAGTAAAAGCGTATTGATTGCTATGCAATAATTTGTTAATAAAGTTAATAATAATTAATAACTGTGTCAAAATATTTTTTTCAAATATTTTACTAAAGGTCGGTAGAATCGATATAGGTCTGTAATTTGTTGGATCAGATTTATTTCCAGACTTAAATAAATAATAGGCAACGTACCACAACGCCGGTGATGTCTCCCGCTTCGAACCGCGCGACGGCGGCGTCGAGCGCGCGGTGCATGTCCGCGTTGATGCGCTGCGCCACCTGAAGCAGATAACATAAATGTCTAAGTACTCGTACATTTAAACGACAGATCTTTACACTGCATAGTAGCTTCATAGCGGTTATGGTAACCTGCATAGTCTGCCTAGTCCAAAGGAGTGACTGGTCAAAACGTCTGGGGCCATACGAGTGCGGGTTTCTTTACGATGTTCACCTTCACCGTTAGAGCGTCCGTATAATGAACTTCAGATCTGAAAAAGTCTCATTGGCACACGACACAACCTGAGAATCAAAGCTGCACCCTTTTGAGTGCTAATCAACGGTCTACCTACTAGACCACGGACGCTCTTAATCGGTATACCCCTGTAGAAGCTATGTTCATTTTTATTTTCGCGGGATATTGCTATATATATGTATTTTAATTTTATACTATGGATTTCCTCAAAGTAACGCGTGATTCCATTAACCATTAAGTATTAAATGGTGTATGTGTGTGTGTACGGACCAGCGAGCACAGGTCGACGTGCCGGCCGAGCAGCGCGACGTGTCTCTGGCGCAGCAGCGACGCGTACCGCCCCGCGCCGCAGCCCGCGCCCGCGCCGCGCGCCGCACACTCCGCGCGGTAGCGCTTGTCCAGCAGCATACTAAAATAGAGTAGGTGTTCATACAATAGCACTCTAGAGGTTTCTTCCATTCATGTCTTCAATTATCCAACTTAATAAATAAAACATTTAAATAAATGACGGATTTATCCTTTTAAGGATTACAATTATCGGGCGTATATTATGTATTATTTGCAATCATAAAGCTACGCGAGCCCATTTCATGTCTTGTTTGTTGTTTGCATAACATCTGATGGCCGCCGTGCGTTACCTGGCGGCGAGCTGCTTGTAGTGCGCGTACACGAGCTCGGCGAGCTTGTACACGAACTGGTCGAAGCACAGGTTCACCTCCGCCTCCACCTCGTCGTACAGGAACTGCTTGCGGAACACCGTGAGCGCGTACTGCGCGCTGTCGTTGTACAGGTCCAGCGGGTACAGCACGTACCTGTTTAAAAAAAAATAACGTTTTATTTCAAAATTAAACTTAACAAGCGACCACCGGCTCAACCCTGACCCGCCGAGAAGAGCCGGCGTACTTTTCTATTCTTATGTATACTTTACACTGTACACACAGTACTAGTGGAACTGCTATAAGTTTGAAGTGTCTGTGTAAATGTAAATGTGTATGTGTCCGTGTGTGTGTGTGTGTGTGTGTGTGTAAACGCATTAACATCGGATCAATCATTTGGGAGCTACAATGCCACAGACAGACATACACATGTACACAGACACGAAAAAGTTATAACACCCCGTCGTTTTTGCGTCGGAGGTTATAAAGCTAACATTTACTAAAGTCAGGTGTTTATATTTACCATAGGGCCTTAGTCTCCAAACTGATTCGATTTTGTTTCAGATTCGATCGTGCAGCGTACTCGCTAATAATTTGATGTTTGTTTATTTTCATTTTGAGTCGATTGATATGGTCGGGAGTACAAAAAGTTAAGATCTAAAGATTTTCTTTATCCTGGTTAGTTTCAAAGTAATCCACCAAATGAAACACCAAAAGCCGTTGAGATCGAACTGATTCGATCCACGATTGTGTCGGGAGTAAGCTTGCAGGTTTTAGAAATAGTAAAATACTGATCTCCAAAAATGTAGATATACTTAAGATTTGTTCTACTAATTGCCGCGAAAGTTCTTTTACGGAATGGACCACTTGCAGTTGCCAGGTATCGCTATCAGCCACCTGTATGTCAAGTGACAGGTTAAAAAAGACGACACAAAATGTCGAATGTTAATTTGTGTATTTGCACTGTACTCACTCCATCATGGCGGGCTCCTTGCTGCGCAGGATGTGGTCCGTGAGGATCCAGGGCATGGACATCTCGATGGGGAACTGGATGCGCTTCTCCATGGTCACCAGGTCGTTGCACTCCTCGTTGTGCTGGTGGCGCACCGTGCATTTCTGACACAAATAATTTTTTATTGCCAATGCCATAGACATAGAGAAAATGATAATTTTTAGCATTTGAAGCCTATTCGGTTTATCGTTTTTTAGCCTTATTACGAGTACGGCACAAATGTGGTTATCTGTCGGAATCCTGTACATAAATAAATACAGAAACATTAATTATAGAATTAAACGATAGTTTTAACAAATACTAGCTGACCCATGCCCACTTCGTTGAGCATACAAACAGTTTGTGATGAAATTGTCCATATTTTCTCACCGTTTAAACCGTCCCTCACCGTTAAAACCCTCCCGGGACTTCAACGAATATTTCAAGATTAAAAATAGCATAATCGGTGCAGCCGATGTCGAGTTTTAGCGTGACTAACGAACAGCAATTAATTTTTATATATAAGATAGATAGATATATTGTAAAACAAGTTTTTGCCTATGTATTCGTCCGTGTTAAGTAGAATTAACCACCGGGGTTGATTTTGAAAAATCCGTCCTTAGTGGATGGGTACAACATAAGAGTAATACACGAGGGTATTTTGCGTTGTTACATCAATTTAAAAAAGTTGTGAATTATATTTTAGCACTCACATTGACTTTCCTGCCCATGGTCATCTCGAGGTAGAACTCCCGGTACCACAGCTGCGACAGGTCGCAGCACTTGGCCAGGGAATCTGCAATACGAAAACGTTATTAAACGACATAAAAGAATCACATTAGTATGCTGTTTTCATTAACAGAATAACCAGATTTAAAAAAAAATGTGTTTTCATCCATTATTGAATGATTTATAAAATAATCCCCGAAGTAACCATTCTAAATACTGTACTGTACCTGGGACAGGCAGTTTTAAATAAAGTATGGTGGCCCAGCTAATGACCAGGGGCCTTTCTCTCCAAACTGATTCCATTTTGATTCAGATTCGATCGTGTCGCGTACTCCAGAATAAATTGACGTTGTTTATTTTGATTTTGAGTCGATTGATATGGTCTAGAGTACAAAAAGTTACGATCTACCGATGTTCTTTATCCCGGTTAGTTTCAAAGTAATCCACCAAAAGCCGTTGAGATCGAACTGATTCGAATCTCAATTGTGTCGAGAGTAAGCCTGACATCTACACAATGTCTAGACTAGAGCAAGAAAGAAAGAGAGACTGGGAGAAGGACAAAGAGAGAATGGGAAGAGCTCACCGGCCAAATTCAGCAGGTAGGTCCAGTAAAAGCTCTGCCGGTGGAAGGTCTCGATCTGCTGCAGCGTGGCGGCGTCCAGGTCCTTGCGCAGCGTACGCCGCCCGCCGGACTTGTCCGAGATGAGCGCCTCCAGCTGCGTGCGCACCATGTACAGCTGGGTGGACGAGGGACCTGCGGGTATTCATCAGCTATAGTACATTTAGGGTGTGGCGGTACTACTAGCGCCACAATCCTGAATCGCGCTATCGAAGTTTCCTAAGTCCGGCGCTATATATACGACATCTTAAAACTAGTACAGTGGGCTTCGGCCTGACCGAGCGTACCATCTCGTGAGGTTGGAGATCGAATAGAATAGAATAGAATAGAATAGAATAGAATAGAATAGAATAGAATAGAATAGAATAGAATAGAATAGAATAGAATAGAATTCATTTATCTCTACCTTTATTGTTTAGTATTCCCACAAGGGCATCATCAAATCTTAGGTGAAAAATATTAATCATACTATTATGTCTATGATTCGTTAATTTGAATACAACTCACGCGATATTGGTCACTTTTGAAATTCCAATGACTTCTTAACGCAAATAGACAATAAACTGACTTGCGTTTACGTCAGGATGTACGTATATGCCGGCAAACAGCGACAAGTATGTACAAGAGTGCCGTGTACGTATTGCACGCAAATACATTTGATTGTGCGTACACATGTATACGCATATACGTGTACGCATAGCTTAAGATAACAGTGCATCTCGAAAACTCAACTCTTGCAATAAAAGGTGTATCTTTTGGCAGAATAAATAAAGTTAAAATTTGAATCTATACCTATTCGTACTGGGTGTGAACAGACTATTGGCTTTTGACATTAGAGTATACGTCAATGCGTATACATATGTGTATACACATGTGTATAATGTATGTGTGTGTGCTCACCGACGTTCCGGCGCGGCACCTTGATGGTGAAGCTGGTGTCGGCGTCCTTCTTCCCGCGCAGCGCCGGGTCCTGCTGCGGCTCGCAGCCGCGCGCCCAGTCGCCGCACGTCTCGCGCACCGACACTATTATACTGCAACAAAATTAACGATATTCAAATTTTGTAAAACATGTCACGTCGTTTTATAGTCACATGACGTAACAAGCATAACCAGCTTCCATCATGGATGTGTATTAAATTTGTGTATTAATATAATAAAATTCTTATATATCTGTATAGCATAAAAGTATTAAATATATTTCCATTGTCTAGTACCTGTAACACAAGTTCTTCCGATACTTAGCACAAGGCCAGATTGACGTGGTATGAAGCGCCTATAGATATTATAGTATGCAACGCAAGGGATGTCCCTGTCGTTGCGAGATTATTCGGGAAATTTGAATCATGTTACTTTTCTGTAAGTTACGATTTTTTGTCATTTACGGTGTAAACAGTATTTATGTATAAACCCCGCAGGTGCGAGGCCTCCACCTGCGGATCAGATCCTTCTTGTTCTTGATGGCCTTGCGAAGCGGCTCGCGCATCACGAGCTGCACGAAGTCCTGCAGCTCGGCGTACACGGCGCGCCGCGCGGCGTCCGCGAACACCGTCTCCATGCGCGCCATCAGCACCTGCAGCCCCTTGATCATGGCTATCACCTGGAAATTATGAGAAGCATATTCATACAATGTCTTTTAACACACAACTATACGTGACCGTAAAAGGTTCAAGCTTGGCACTTTTTTTGTGCGTATATGTGTGTAGTATTACAGTTCTATAACATCTAGTTTATTTTCATCTTATGTTTTTCCACTTGTTTACCTAATTACCCTATAAATTGGCCTACAATGCTATATGTACTACGTGGCTTTTTGGACTCATCGTCTGTCATTTTCATAAAGAAACGACGATTGCCGTGGGCGTGCATGTACGTAGCATATTTATGGTAATTTCGAACCACGACACGTAGACATATACGCACGTGCCTGTGTGTCTCTGCGTATTCGTCAGCAGTTATGTAGGCTGCGTGTGGTAAATGCGTAGCACGTCACGCACGTGCCGCACGTGACGCACGCGCAAAACAACGTGCGTGCGTGTGCGTGTGTGTATATGTGTGCGTGCGCACCTCGATCATGGCGAACTTCTCGTCGGACGTGTAGTTGTAGCGGGTCGCGCGCTCGTACTCCTCGGCGTCGGGCGGGCAGCGCGGGTTGGTGGCGTGGTCGGTGGGGTGCAGCAGCTTCCACGAGCACAGCTCGGTGAGCACGCTGCACCAGCCCGACAGCAGCTGCAGCCCGCGCAGGCAGAGCTCGCTGACGGCGCGGTTCTCCGCGTCCGTGCCGGCCTCCTTAAAGGTTGTCGTCACCTGCGACGCAATATGTTTTGAAATTAATAAGTTTTTCAAATCACTTTCATACGAAAGCAATTCAAAAAACGAATGATAACAAAATCAGGTCCTTATTTGTTCCTTCAGTACCCTCTTTACAGGAACAACGTAACTAAGTCTAACCCAACTTAGGCCCGTATAAATAAAAAAGTCTCAAACCCAACCTCACTTGAGAACCTATTTGACAGATAAAACAATGTTTTATTTCACTTTTAAAAGTGAACAGCGTTATTAATGTTACATAGTACTTTAATTTCTTTTAAAATAAGTATAATCTATATTTTTATAACCTTTATTATTATGTTATAAAAAAGAAAAAAATTAAAGTATGTACCATAAGTAAAGTTCTTCATTTTGAAAAGTGAAACGAAACGTTGTTTTATATGTCAAATAGGTTCTCAAGTGAGGTTGTGTTTTAGACTTCTTTATTAATACGGGCCTTAATCTCTCAAATTACTTTCATATGAAACGCAATTCAAAACGAATTATAACAAAACCGGGGATACAGTTTAGTGTTTCAGCCCCTTATTAATTGTCCCTTCAGTAGCCTCTTTACCTTCTTTTAACTAACTTAAAAGAAGGTTCAGTTGAGTTGTTCCAACTTAACTAAACCTAACCAAACTTAGTTGCCATGGTAAGCGGTTACCGCTGCCCACCCGCTCACCTCGTTGCTGTACCGCGCGAGCTCGGAGATGTAGTTCTGGTGGTCCTCGCGGATCTGTGGCAGGTGCACCATGAGGTCGGCTTGCGGCGACAGCGGGTTGATGTTCGACGACAGCGGCCACCTGCACGCCACATAATAAGTCAGAGTCAAATATTTTTTTTAATTCAGAATAAATTTTGTGAACGTCGTTTCTATATGGTGACGCCCACCCCCCTTCCGCATGTCTGCTGTCACTCACTTGCTAGGGTCGTAGTGCTTGGACCGCTTGATGTAGTTGAACGGCGCGATCTGCATGTCGCCGAACAGCGGGACCACTTCCAGGTTCTAAAACAACGATATACCATGTGAAATAACAATAAATATAACTAAATTAAAAATTAAAAAAAAACCCGGGATTTCCCGAACACTACTCAAATGATCTGCCGAATGATCAAATAACATGGCATTCAAATCAACGACCCATATTGAACGCTGATTGGTGGAACATTATCAGACAGAAAGGAACGGACATATATTTTATAGTTACGTTAATAGCGTTCGAGAAACCGCAGGTTACTTTCGAGTAAATCACGATCAAAGTTTGTTTCTATATTTTGATGTCCCTATCAAACTAATTTAAAGTAAAAGTTTGGAATGAATCCACATATTTTGTTTATGATTAACAAAATAACGAAAAGTACAACAGCTACATAGTACAGATTATCAAAATTAAGTAAATAGTATTTAGGTTTTCAAATATTAATAACAATACAAAATATAATTAGACAGTGTATTAACTATTCACCTTGAATATCCGGTCGATGCGGTCCAGTTTGATCTTCTTCTTCTGGTCGAGGCGGTTGATGTTGCACGCGTCCGAGTCCATCAGGAACAGACCGAATCCCATCACCTGTCACAAAATATTATGTAAAGTACGTGCGTTTTAAATTTCACCTAAACAAACCATAAACACCGGTTTTTTCTAATTAAACACTTACTGTGCAATCAAACAATAATTAGTATATTTAACATAATACGCCATTGTAGAATATAGTCTATAGTCTATGGATTCATAGTCGCAAACAATAATCAATGCATTGTATTCACATCACTGACTAGTCTATGGTTGTGTCATAGACAGGTTTGTTTACGTTAGGTTTAAAATGAAACAAGACGTGTCTGATACGTTGGAGATAGTCGCTCGACAGCCTTGTATAACAAACAATAGAACATACCTTGACTAGCATGTGCTTCTCGGAGGGCGTGAGGTACATCTTGGTCTCGAACATGTACACGCAGATGTTCACCACGTCCGCCAGCAGGTCCTCGTAGCCTACAGAACGAGACCGTTATTTATAATAATAAAAAATAAAAAAAAATTGAATTAAAATAAATTGATATCCTGGGCCCTAATTTTCATGCCTCGAACTTAGTTTCTAATATTAGTCTATCCCTCTCGCACGGGCCCAAAAATCACGTTTGCATGATTGACAGATTGATAGTAGAAACGAATTTCGGGGCATGATAATTGAGGCCCTGGTATTTGTTTTCTTTTGCGACTGCGCAAGCTTATGGTTTCCGAGAGTATGTATGTTTGTATAATTGGCACGCTCTGCAGCCGGGGACCTGAATCAAGATGCCATCGCTAATAATCACTTACGAAGTTCGAAAACAAAATGAATGGGATTTGACATAAGATTGGCTAAGTGGCATACGTATTCGCTTGTCATTTAGCGAACCTTATGTCAAATCCCATACATTTTGTTTTCGAAGTTTGTTAGCGATAAATTGAATCAGGTCCCTGAACGGCCCGATGGATCAATATCCATCATAATTAGCTTGACAGGTGACGCTAGATTCGTGTTTATTGTGAGAGTAACTGTTAGCGTGGATAGGTAATTATAATTAAACGATGCTTGTACTTTAAAGAGTGGACTGTATTTTGTAGAACGTAACAATATTAAAAATAATCAAGTATGTTGAGCCTACTACGGCGTGTGGTGAAGTGCCCGCCGGCCGGGGGGAAATCTACGTTGGCGCCGATCCGCTCGTGGTCCGGATCCGATCGTCGATCCGTAGGTGCGCGATGGCGCGAACAGTAACAGTGAGCACATCAAAAGTAATTGAAAATAGAAAGTGGCAGAATTATGGCACGAAATAAAAATGTTTTAGTTTTTGCACAGTAACACATGCGGGTTTTTTATATTTCTTTAAATTACCGATTCTTGTTTTTTTTTTTACACATTAATAATTTAGAAAACTAGTATATCATTATCATTAAGAAACCACAAAGGCAATTATAAAGATGTTATTACAAGTTTGTACCAACCCATAGGTCAAGTGTAATCAATTGTGTTTTAATTTGTTTTCTTGTATTTATCTATATCTAAAAATATAAAACTAAAGTAATAGGAAAGAGTTAGGGGACGCCTATATTAATGGCAAGCCAATGAAAGCCGAGAAAATGAAAAAACATAATGAAAAAAAAAACTAAATAAGAAATATAAAGTCCTTGGTAGCTAAGACTTTTAATAATAAAATAATTTGTCTATAACTAGAGTATGTTATAATATAAACCCCAAGATTGTATTATATTCTTAATACTATTGTCACATAAAAGCACTTCATATTTATTTATTAAAGTAGTTTTTACTATGGGATAACTATCATGGCGACCTAAGATATGAAAATAAGATGAAATTAAGTTTGATGCGAGCACAATTACACCTGGGTGAACATCACAAGAACAATAATAATAATATCTATGGACTCTTCACACAACGTCAATCTGGCCCCGAGCTAAGTCTCCGAAGAACTTGTGTCACAGGTACCAGACAACGGAAATATATTTAATACTTTTATACTATACACAGATTTAAGATTTTTATTATATTATACACAAATTTAATGCCCATCGATGACCCAGGTGACATTGAAAACTTTTTGTTCCCTTGGCGGGATTCCAACCCGCGACCTCTCGCTCGAGCCCCAACGTGCTCAACCACTGCGCTACGGAGATCGTCAAAAATATCTGTCATATTTTAACAAATTACAACGAATGATGCTGAACTCACCGTTAATCTTTTCCAGTGCGTCTTTTACAGTGTCCCGGATCTTATTCTGCGTGGCGAGGAACATGGAGAGGTTCTGGGACTCCTGCAGGCTCTGGCTGTCCGACATCACCTTCAGGAATTGGGCCGCTCTAAAATGTTTATATCAATTATAAAGTCATCCAAACATATTAGCAACAAAATAAGAATTCATTGAATAAATTCAAATGCGAAAACCTATTAAGATAGCAACAGTGAAAGAAAGTAGCCGCAGGACCAGCCCTACAAGATTAAATACATTCCTGCTGTTTCCAAATTCTTATGAAAGAGATTGCAGGAAAACCGAAAATTGCTTGGGACTTGCTGGACTAGAAACAAGAAGGTGATGGTATAGCATTGTATTGCCTTAGCAGATTAAACTGGGACTATATATTTAAGTTCGAATAATATTAAGATATAGATATAGAAATCTAGGCTAATATAATACAAAAAAATACCTATATGTCCGCGTGTGTCATAATCTGTGTGCTTACTTAGTTTTTGCTACACCTCACCGTGAGGAAGCTAACTACAATTTGTATGACATCTACGCCCCTACAGGCAAACTAGGTAACATACTGCTTCTTTCACTTTTTAATCGTTTTTCGTGAAAGAGATGGGCATCACTATCACTATATAGTATAAAACAAAGTCGCCTTTTCTGCCCCTATATCCCTATGTGCGCTTAAATCTTTAGGAAGAAAGAGGAAGGTTTATATGTATAATACATGCATAATATACTAAGGCAACATTGCTAATTTTAGAGGTTTCTAACGTGATGTCGTAAATTAACCTATTTTAGCAAAAACGCTGCCTAAACCCTACGAGTTAGATCAAATTAATGTACTACAGTATTGTACACCATAAAAAGGTCTACAAAAAAGTCCGCGATTGTATATGTTTATCTTTTAGGGATAACCCACATTAACCATTTTTATTGTTTACTTTTTACGTGAAAAAATGGCTTATTTACGAAGCTATTTTAAGCAATATGGCATTAATCCTTATCGAATTAAGTAACTTAAATACAGTGTGCAATTAATATTGATCAATATGTTTCCTTACAGCATGTAAATTAAACAAATATTTTCGGAGATATTACAAATTTAATATTTGCGTTTGCGGCGGGCGGTACCGGCCGGACGGGGCAGTGCGGGGAGGCATGCCTATAAATAGAGCGTCGGAGGCCGCGGTTCTCCCTGTGCTCACCGCTCCTGTCGCTGGCAGCCTCCGCTGGGCCTTCCCCGGGGTTACCGGGGATCTCACCTGGCGGGGTGGACCGCCGGGGGCGGTACAGGGAAAGCAGAGCAGGATTGAGAGCAGCTTGCCCCAGAGGACAACGCGCCCAACCAGGAGCTTTACGCTCACCCTAGAGACGGTCTCACAGCTGTGAAGCGAGGAGTATCCCTCGGTGAGGGGGCGTAGCCCCG
This sequence comes from Celastrina argiolus, assembly GCA_905187575.2. Lineage (NCBI taxonomy): Eukaryota > Metazoa > Arthropoda > Insecta > Lepidoptera > Lycaenidae > Celastrina > Celastrina argiolus. Next base: position 2,209,510 of record LR994597.1, read on the forward strand.
ATACCGACTACCAACAACCCAAGAAAGGGAAGTTGTGAAGAAGTCACACGAAGCGGTTCTCCCTATAGCACTTTGAATTTAGCAGCAATCGGACGCGTTTATTATCGGAGCTCTCTAGCGAGGAAAATAACAGTACTTGATAAAAACGTGCTTTTCAGCGCGACAACGTATCAGTTAATAATTATAAGTTACGATAAATAATAATCAATTAATTTAATAATAAGGAAATTATTTTCAAATCAAAAATACTGGATCGATTTTAATCATGTTTTCATTGAGTGACATAGGCATATATATTTTATGCCCGTGCAAAGTCGGAGCGGGCCGCTATGTTTTTATATACAACGTTCATAGTTTTTCTGTAGTGTATTTAATTTATTATCAGCATTGCACCCGTGCGAAGCCGGGGCGGGTCGCTAGTTATTTTATAATTGCATTCATGTTCTTGAGCTCGTGCTGCACGGCGAACATGTTCACGACACGTGAGACACTGGGCCTGTAGAGTGTGTACTCACCGGCGGTACGTGGAGTAGTCGTTCTTGACGGAGCTCTTCATGTTCTTGAGCTCGTCCAGCACGGCGAACATGTTCACGAACTTGCCCAGCGTGAGCAGGTACGCCTCCGACACGAAGTCGCGCCGCTTCTCCGCGTGGCACAGCCGGCGCACTTCGCCGCAGAAGCGCTCGATTGCCTTGCGCTGTGAATACAATCTTTATTACTCAATAATAGTTTTTTTTAGATTTGTAGATGTTCACTAGAGGAAATAGATAATCAAATATTCATTGTCTCTATGTTAATCTAATATATTAAACATTTCTTGCCCACGAAAACCATTCTTGGATCTTAGACAGGCAACTTACAGGTATTTTTTAAGACCCATATTTTTTAATAACATAAGTTTTGAATAGTGTTACAAGTTATAACTGTACTCAGCCTGCTTGTAACATTAGACTGCTGGCAGATTTTTTTGTTAGATATAAGCATTACCATTTCTGACGTCTTTCTTAATTACTTACCCTTGGTTTCTGAGAGGGTAATCAAATTGATGAATGCCTAACATTCAAGTAATTCTTAACTCAAATGTTAGGCAATCATTAATTTGTTTTTTAGTTTTCTGTACTTTATTAATTGTAAAAAAAATAAGTAACAAACACACTTGTGTACACACACCTGGAAATACATGAACTGCAGCAGCTTATCCACCTCGGGGGCAAGCACCTGCACTGTCCGCTCGTATATGTGGACGCGGTCGGGCTGCTCGTTGGAGCGCGGTTGCGGGATGGCGCGGCTGCAGCAGCGCCACGTGTACAGCATCACCGCGTGAGCGTTGCCCTCTTCCAGCAGCTCATTCTGAGGGTTAATTAATAGTTAATACATTGTTTCAGCTATGACGTCCACTGCCGGACATATCCTTCCACAAAGTAATGGAGTCAGATAAAAATCTACATTGCAATTAAAACTGGCCAAATGCTATCCAAACTCGCGCATGAAGGGTTTTGTACAAAAAAATCATGTTTGTAGTAGAGTGAATAAATATTACTTTTATTCCGTTTATTATTTGTTGTTATAGCGGCAACGAAAATACATCATCTGTGAAAACATCAACTATCTGACTAGCATGGTTCATGAGATATCAGCATGGTGATGGACAAACAGACATCAGATTTCCCTTTGGATATGCAACCCTAAAAACTACTAATCATTTGTTTCTATACTTACGAGGTTAGCATGAACTGTTGCCTCTTCAATATACTTGGCGATCCCAGTAACAAAACCATTACGGTCTTCAAAATTTGTATCAAAATTAGCTTGATACAGGATAGAACATGGTGCAGCCTCAATGCATGGCTGTTCATCTAAAATATAGAAAACTTTTAGTAGAAGCGAACAGAATAAAATATATTCTTCTAATTTACATGTTATTATAAATGTACACTAGGTTCACTGGAAATTCCACACTGTAAAATGCACATGCTACTTGCAAATTTTATAGTTTATTAGTAATTACACCTCATGTAGATTTACTGGTTAAAATTATCTTGTCATGTTGGATACTAGCTAGACAACTTAGACATCAGAACATGCCCAGGCACCAAAAATCACATTGACTAATCATCACTATCATTTCAGCTTTTGACGACCACTACTGGACGCCTCTTCCAAAGTATTTTATGGTGTGTAGTTGTCTATACTCGCCATGCTGGGCAGGTAGGTTAGGGAGGGCAATTTTCAGATGATAACATAGTCAGCGGAAATTCTGCTGACTATTTATGGATATATATTCCCACTGTCACGGGAAAGATGGTTGAAGATGACTATGTGGTGCCATTATTTCCCCAGCACCCGACGAACTAACTGAATAGTAAGCAACAGTCACTGTAATGTGTTCCAAGTTTATAAGTACTAGCTAGCTTTTGCCACGGCTTCACCGCGTGTAATTCGGGTTTTTAGGACCTCCCACATAAACAAATATTCACGATACAGAGATATTATTATTGCCTGGGCTCGAAAGTATATCTATGCCATTTTTTTTTAAATTCGGTTCAGCGGTTTAAACGTGAAGAGGTAATGTACTACCTGGTAGCGTCAGCTCGTCCAATACATCCACATTGCTCAGAGCATCCGAAAGGGACACCTTTTCGCTAACAGACATTGTTTATATTTCCAAAATACTGCTACTCTTAAAAAATAAAAATAACACTGCGACTTTACTGAAACGACTTTAGTGTAGACATATTTACGATGTTTATAAAATACTTGAGAACACTTTAAAAATAATTTTATACTATTTAAAGTAAATAAATCGATAAAATCGTGTAAAATATATAATGTACCTATCCACCCAAATTACTCGGAAATTGAATTTTGACATTTCATATTACTCATTCTGTCAGTGTCAAACTTACGCCCCGGCGTTATTGGTGTTGCTATTATTAAAATATCATAACGACCACAAAGAACGAAAATTATTTTATTGACAAAAATTGCACTTCGTGTTAATCCAAGGCTCCATAGTCACGAATATTCAAGTAAGAGTCCATTCCGTGAAATAACTAGTAAATAAAAATACCCTATTTCAGTAAAAATTAGCATTTACCCTTTTCTCTTTTACCCTAAAGGGGGTTCACATCTAAGAGACATATTTTACAAAATTCACTTTACATCACTTACGGCTATACGTTGACGTGTAAAACGAATACCAAAATTCTCATTACATTTAATGAATGCTGAAGGAGTTTTATCAAAATCAGTGCACGTTAAAACAAAAACCTTCCTCTATAATCAGACCAATAGTTTCTGAGATTAGCGCGTTTAAACAAAAAAACAAACAAACAAACTTTTCCGCTTTATAATATTATAGATATTTAAGATTTAAAATTTGCTGCAATCCTTCAATATTTTGTTTCTGGATTAGTGTTGCCAGTACGTACCAAAAAGTACGGTTTTCCGTACTTTTTGTCATACAACCGTACTACTACCTACCGTACCTCAGTGTGCACCGTACCTTTTTCGTTCCAATAATTGGTCATGGTTTATGTTCTTCTGGAATATTTTGTTTATCAAATATTAATTATGAACGAATTGGTAGACGTAGATTATTTTTAAATAAGGGTATAATGAATTTTATACCTTCAATAAGATTGTAAGTTATACTAGTAATTCATGTTTTAATACATACTATAAAATAGTTATTAAAGGTAGACTATAGCATTTTAATGTTTTGGAAAACCATACTTTTGAGTTCAAATCCGTACTTTTTCAGATACCCGTATCGATAGAGATACGTCGTACTTTTTTGGGAAATCATACTGGCAGCACTGTTCTGGATAGCTCTTTCAAAACGGCTGAGTTTAATAACTAAAAGTAAAAAATAAATTTAAATGTATGTACCTAGTTGTTTATTGAAAATATGTGTTATGTAAACAAAAAGACCTTAAAACTTATACAACATAATACAATAGATTTGAAAATACATATAATAATATAAACGTAGTTTTAATGCTTTAAATGTTTACAAAATATTTCACATGCAAGGCCACTTAATTTATAATTAGTTCCCTTAAAGTATAATATGTACTGTGTACCAAACAAATGTCCTTAAGTTTGTTCGTATTTTTAAAAACAAAAGTAAAAAAAGTTGTATTGCATACAACTATTATTTAGTACATTTTATAAACTTATGACTAAATAAGGTATATAATTTAGTAGATATTACATTACAAACATAAACTAGCCTTTTAAAGCATAGCCTAAACGGGTAAATCTTAATTTTTCCATTTTTGTCATGGTCAAACAAACAACTTTAGTAACAGAATAAACATTTTAACACTACAGTTAAGTCCTTATTTTACCTTAGTCCAATATTTTGTTGTTGATCAACTAAATATTGGACTGTATGCTGTGCCTATATTGTACAATATATAATAATATTTATCTAATAATCTACATTTTTATGTACATACTTATATAATGACATAAAAAATATTATGGAAACTTGTTGCCTATCTTTTGATACCTATAATAAACAGGTTTTAAATACTTGTAACATCAATAGTATTCAATAGCCCAAGTTTGTCTAGAACATAAAAAACATGCCAGCATACCATCACAAATGTACTAACCAAAATGATAAGATTGTCCATTTTTAAATAATGTAATTCTGAAGCTTCAAACGCAGATTTTATTAGTATCAATTACAACACTTACTAATAAGGCAAGAATGTTTAATAGAAATTATAATCTAATTTTGAAGCTTGCAACACAGCTGGCAAATTCAAAATATGGGAAGAATTACATTATTTTAAATAGGTGTACGTATTAAAATACTATTTAGATGCCTAATGACATTGAACATTGCATTTTCAGGAATATCAAGTCAAATTAAAAAAAATTAAATGTCATAAAAAACTTGAATTTCACATTAATAACTATAATATAATTACCAGGCTATTTATATCAAGTGTCCCCAGTTTCTTCAGACAAATAATATTATCTCTTATACAATGCAGTAAAGTCGTAATTTCCATGTCGTAAAATTTTTTCAGTTAGCTTTTAAAGTCAGACAAACTTAGAAAATTACAATGATACATGGTTATAGACTTTCTTTAATTTTTAAGTTTGATGTTTCGTGAGACAAAATGCAGCTCATGGCTTCAATATTAGCACTCACATTGTATTTGTCGCAGTCATCTGATATAATGCTCTATTTAATTGAATGACTAGTGCGTTCATTGAATTCTATTTTTAGCAACAAATTCATGAATCTGAGACTAGGACAACCATTTAATATTTTATTTTTAAACTTAAAATTTTCTGAATGTGTACTATTCTAACACACATTAAAGTAAATAAATCAAAAAATATATCAACACATTTCTATCTGACGAGCTGTTTGACGGCATGATATAACCATGCTAGTCATTAAATTAAATAAGCAGATTCAATCAGATGACTGCGACATATATATACAGGTATAGTTCCATACCATTAAAACTCAATAGGTACTTCTTGTATTACTAATCTCAAGCCATTACTCAATGTTTTTACATTAGGGAACACATTAACAGCGTCATTTATAACAAGGCTTACATTTTCAAATTCTGTCAACTCTACTATTGGAGTTGGTGGTACTTCATAATCTTCTGGAAACATAAGATTTACATCTTCAGAAATTCCAGCATGGCCTTGGTTCATCATATGTATATGTCTGTTGTCAAATTGTATGTCAGGTCTTGCATCCTGGAATGGTATATCGGGATTGTGGATGCGTATACACTTGTGAGACGTCAGAAGTGACTCCCAAACAAATGTTTCCTCACATACAGGGCACTGTAAATCCTGCTCCTTACTTCTGTCTGCATTGTCCATATGTATTTGCTCAACATGTCGACGTAAACAATACTTTGTAGAAAAATACTTGCCACAAAGCTGAAATTTAAATAATTGAAATAAATGAATACAAATTTATACATATACTACTACTACAATTTTTTGATAATGAAAGGAATAATATGAAATGGAAAAGCCATGTCAGTCATTATGATAATGATGCAGTTGTCTTATTCATACAAATACATAATAAAGTAAATAATGAGACAGTTTATTAATAATAAACTTGTACTTATTTTAAGTTTCATATAGAATTACCTGGCACTGGTGGTTTGAAAGTAGTGTCGCCTTTCTGGGAACTTTTGGTGGTTTCAATAGTACATTGTCCATGTTACTTTCAATTTGACCTTTATCTATTAATGGTATCTTATTAATATGTTCCACATTTTCTGTACTGTTTGTAATCAAAGTGTCACTAACATTTTTATTTGTTGTCAAGCTAAAATCTATATTATTACATGCAACAGCTGTAGCCTCTTTCTTTGAGTTTAATTTTAATCTGTCTAACATAATTTTCGGCTTAAAATATGAAGGTAACTCTTCACCAACTTTATATTTCACTTTCATTCCTTTTACATTATTATATTCAACTTCAGTTTTGTTATTACTATTGAAATGGGACCATTGGTGACGGAGCATCTCAGTTTCATTGACAAACTGTTCAGAGCACTGGTCACAAAAAAAATAATCTTTGTAGCCAGTGGTTTTGCTGTTTTTCAAATCTGGTAATTGTATAGTGTGGTCCACCATAATTTCCTTGTTGTTGGAGCAATGGTCACAGGAATTACACTCATATGTAACTCCTGTTTTGTCATGAATTGTGTCATACAGGGTTTTAGGTGGTGTCTTGCAGTGCAAGTACTGGATATGGTGGAGTAAGGTACATTTAGTTTTACACCTCTCCTTACAAATATCACACACAAATACGACACCTTCATGTTCATAGCTATGGTCCTTTAGACTCAAATGACTGAAATAAATCTCTTTACATGTCTTACATTCATATTTCTTAACTATTCTACACACTGTTCTTTTATGATCATAAAATGACTTCTTACTTTCAAACAATTTACCACATAGACTACAATGCATTTTTATATGCACCTTGAAGAACATTCTATCTGCAAATCCTATGTTGCAATAAAAACAAATGTAACATTTTCTTTTTTTGTGCATCTGTTTCATGTGCAGTTTTAATGAATTGTAATCCTCATATATTTTTGGACACTTCCTACAGCGATGGTACTCTTTAAATTCGTGTATAATAATTTTGTCAGAGAACGAGACCCGCTTCTGAGGTTTACTCTCCTTATACTCAATCATGTGCTTGCTTTCAACATGATTTTGAAGTTTTTTTATACTGGTATAAACTTTATCACAAATTTTACATACATTTTTTGTCGTGCTTGTATTTAGTATACTTCTTCTAATGGTGTTATTTGTTCTATTGTAGGACTGTTTTAATATTTCTAAGTCATCTCGCACCAAATATACTGAGCACTGCCGTAAATACTTTTCCAAATCGCCTTTTTTGTACGAACCCCTCATACTGGCTAAGGGCTTCATAATGTTTTGCTTGCTAAGAAAGGGTGTTATATCATAACGTTCGCACAAAACCCTCGGCATCCTCTCAAAACCTCGAAAGTGACTTTTGGGCGGGAGATCATCTGGAAATACATTCTCGGAGTCCTTTTTATCTTTATTCGAAGTATCTTCCTGATCATTATTGTTTAACGAAATAAACATTAAAACCAACAAAACACAAAAAAAGTAAATAGGTAATAACTTAATACTTTCGATTTATTCTGCAACTTCAACATCAGCAAAATGTAAATTATTCAGATTGCCATTTTTCGACGTCAAAACACAATAAACATCTAAAACACAGATTAAATAATAGACTAGGTACGTAAATCTAAAATTGACGAATGACAAAAGTGAATATATTTATCTATGGTGACTTGTCTTTGCATTTGCACGTATTTTATTTATGGCAATAAAAACTATCTTTGAATTATGCTTTATCTGTGCTTTAGTTGACATTGGCATTTGACAAATTCATTTTGACATACAACACTCAACAGTATTCGATTTTTTTCGAATGTATTAAAAGTTGAACGCAATTTTTGCACGGCCTTCAGCGTTTGGCCGTGTTTGATCTGTGAAAATCAATTACGTGCAGTAATTAGGTAAACAAGGAAAAGTGTTTTATTTATAATTTCGACGGAAGGTGCCCGGGTGCGAGATGTTTCCGCCGACACGCATACGGAGCTGCCTTCCAGTCACGAACCCCATGTTTAGAAGAATTAAACCTCACAAACCGTTCAGGCAAACCATACATAATCAAACAAAGAGCGTGAACTCGACGTATTCAACTCAAAGCACACAAATTCAAAAGACGAAATGGATGAACCTGCGAGCTATATTCACGAGATGGATGCCGCTGGGCAGCGTTATTTACGTGGGGTGGTGCTACATCCGTGCGAGCGTAAATTACGAGGTGTCAAAAGTAGAAATAAAGTTTTACGAAATGTTTCCGTTCCGCATCACGAGTCGGTTGTGGGGTCGACTGGCGGCATACGAGCTGCCGCTGTCCATCAGGAACTTCGTTTACGGTACGTACATTAAGCTATTTAATGTGAATCTCGACGAGGCCGCCGTGTCCGATTTGAAGTACTACAAGAGTTTATCCGCGTTCTTCACTCGTGCGCTGCGGGACGGCGCGCGGTTCATATCCTCGGCGCCCTGCGTCTCCCCCTGCGACGGAGTGGTGCTCAACTGTGGCCCCGCGGACACGGACAAAATAGAACAAGTAAAAGGTGTCACATACAGTCTGGAGGAGTTCCTAGGTGAAAACAAATGGTCCACAAGTGACGATAAAAATTATTACAATTCACTGTTGAAAAATAAAAATAATATCCTGCACCAGTGCATAATATACTTGGCCCCTGGTGACTACCACAGATTTCATTCCCCATGTGACTGGACCTCCAATTTTAGACGCCATTTCTCAGGAAAACTTCTATCAGTCAATCCTTGGATGGCACATTTAATTCCTGGACTGTTCACAATGAATGAGCGTGCTGTCTACATTGGTGAATGGAAACATGGTTTCTTTAGTATGACAGCAGTGGGGGCAACCAATGTTGGCTCCATTGAAATATATAGTGACCCGGAACTAAAAACAAATACAAAAGGCAAGAGAAACAGAATTGACGAATTGCACCTTCATAAAGAATCATTTAAGAAAGGTGAATTGTTTGGACAATTTAATATGGGGAGTACAATTATTTTATTATTTGAGGCTCCTCCGGATTTCAAATTTGACATGAATGCTGGAGACAGGGTTCAGGTCGGTCAGGGACTTACGGCCGCAATGGCGGAAGCGAGATGACCGGCCTACCATGACCTTCTCTGTTTGGGACAAACAATTCTGATAATATACATCATTACCTTTTTATTGTAACGGAAGTATTGTTCATAGTATTTAGTGAAACAAAAACTTAGTTTTGTTGTATAACAATAAAATATATATTTAGTTTTAGAGAATTACAATTAAATGGTAGAGTTCTTACAATTTTGATTAAAAGCTTTTAACACTGTTTAATTACGTGGTTGACCTTATATTATGTATTCATATAAACTATTTGACCTCTTAAATGTATAATTTCAAAGTTTGAATGGCTTTGGCTCAATTTTGTATTTTCTTATGATTGGAATATTCGCCATGTATGGCATACATTATTGAATTGTTATTCTTAAGGTAGGAACAAATTATAAGATCAAGGCTGCTGTCACAAAATGAATTTAGAATTGTCTATGGGCTTGAAATTTAATTAGAAGTGTATATTGTGTAGTGAACCCTTACAATGGCATAATGTTTGTATTATATGGTTATGTAAAAACAATCAATAAATTTACTAGGTTGTTATGCTAAAGCGAATCTTGTAAGAGGAAAACATTGGTGTGTTCATGAGTTGTATACTTGCTAAGTTCAAGATGGATTACTATCAGTGTTAAAATGCCTAGCGCATACATCAACATCACCATGACAGATTCTCCCTTGTGCATCTAACAAATGAAAGAGTAACAAATGCTTTTTTCAATGTAATGTTTGGATTACTTGAAATGTGTACTATAAATTGTCTATTATTGTTGTAAAGTTGTGGTGATTTGTGCCACATTTCTTAATTAACACTTTTTACAGCCATATCAGAAACAAAATTTTAAATATTTTGAAGGCAACCATGTTATTGACACTATAATTAATCATTATTATCTAGTGTATTTATAGAACCATGTGATGTGAAAGTATGTACAAATCAAAAATCATTTTTATACTAATCAGCCGACACAAGGCTACAGACAGATGTGAAACGTCAAAAATTATTTTGTACAAGTCATCTACTAAACGACCCATAGTCACAGAACACAATATACTCACGGAGAAGAACAACAACTTCATACAAATAAAATGTCGCGAATAGACTAGGCCATCCGCGCCATCTGTTGGGTGCCCCTATTAAACTAAACTAACCCGCGAAATTTGAACGTACTTCAATAATATATACGGTAGGTATGTACTTGTTTAATTTATAATTATAGGTAGGTACATATTGTTTTACACTGGTAAGAAACTTGAGACATGATTTCCATCAGTGATTACTGAAATCAAGTTTCTTACTAATGTAAAAATAACAACAAAATCAACATTTAAATAAAAAAATAATTTATTTTGAAATATAATATACACATTTTCTGTTTCACTAAAATAATACAATAATATTGCTTATAAAACACTCCTCAAAGCAAAGGTGTGATCCACCTCCACCATACCCTGCGCGGGTTAAAGTATAGCAACCATTAACAATATTAGTATTGCTTTTTAACATTTATAACCCTACTCAAGTGAACAAGCATAATGTTTTTAAGACAGCGAAAAGTCGCCTACTCATTTTGTGCTGTCCACATGTTGTCGTTGATCTTCACATGGACAACATGTGTAGGCATAATATAAAGATTGAAATTTTGTCAGGAAATAATTATTTTGCTTTTTACGCAATTAATTATGTCAGTGAAGAACAGACTTATTAGAAATCTAAAATAAGTATGTATGTATTTAATATCATAGCAAATAGCACGAAAATTTAAATTTTGGAGCTTATAAAAACTTATTTTATATTTCTGATACAACTTTTATTCACTGAAACAGCTTATAAAAAATCGACAATTATTATTTAAAACTTAATAATAAAATAAAGCCTACTGTCGATCCGTATGTTATGTGAAATTAGTACATTAATAATATAGATAATAAAAATCAAACTTTAAGTATTTTTACAGTTAGTTGGGGAATCTATTTTTCATATGGTGCTAAATTATAAATTATAATTGTTATAAAGTGGTATAGGTTTTATTAACATAAGATGTAAATGAAATGTTTCTCTAAGTCGATTAATAATATTTAACTTGATGGTACTAGTGGGAAATTTTTAATTGGCACCTTATGAAAAATGTGTTCCTCAACTTGTTTATTACAAGTTATAACTTAAAATTAAATTTTGATTATCTACATTATTCATGTAGTATGTGATTTCGAAATACATATATATATATACATAAATTAAAATTAATACACAATAACATAAATTAAAATTAAAAGAAAAATCGACATATTAACACATAAATAATAGTAGGTATACTATTATTTATGTGTTAAGATGTCGATTTTTCTTTTCAGTGCTCGTTCAGCGGATGATTGGGCAAATGCTCTGTTTTTTTTAATACAAAATCGTTTAATGTTAATATAAAATACATTTTGTATTATAAAATTAATATTTAGTTCTTTGTGCTCTGAGCAACTATTGAGAAAATCAAAATTTACATTTTCATTTAAAATTTTTGTTATATTTTCTTTTATTTTTATGTTATGTGCATTTTTTTCTAAATATAAATTCATAACATTAGCACACATTTCTACGCAGAGCACAAAGGACTCACTTGGATAGTTTAACGACTTTTCTCGTTCTTTATATTCTTTATACTCTATGAATGTGTGCATTGACATGTAGTTTTTTGTTGAGATAATTGATGAGCACTGATCACAATCATTATTGTATCTTTTTAATAAAAATCCGCTGACATAAGCACATGCCTGTAGCTCGCTACTTCCTTCCAACATATTGTCCTCGATAGTTTTTGCATCATCATAATCACAACTAGCTGTTTGATCACTACTAACTGCTTGGTCATTGTTGCTTTGCAACAGCAATTTAAAATTATTGATTATCAATCTATTTGAATCACTTTCACAGTTGGTGCCCACCCCAATGTGGGAGATACGCGTTAGAAGCACAGTTTTTAATGCACCAATAAACTGTCCGGTAGTTGGGTTGCAGTTTGCACCACAATTGGCTCGTATACACCCAAACAAATTTTCAATTGGGTCTTGCTGCAATCTTCGCGTCGACAAGCTTTTTATTGATGTGTGTTTTTGGCGCAAAGTTTGCCACAATTTTTCCACACCATTTAGAGTCCAAATCCACCCCTCCTGAGATGGTGGGGTGCCTTTAGACCCAATAAATTTCATTTGTTTAAAATGTTCAATCATTTCTTTCATAAACCCTAAATGTGGAGAGGACTCCTTTAAATTGGTTGAAAAGGGTTTCCCTCGTCGTAAATCTGGAGTGTCACTATTGAGGGTGTCAAATATTTTATCCATTTTTGACACTAAATCTGCCGTTGTTATTGCATCTGCAGGTAGTCCTGCAATAAAAGAGTATTCTGTTAATGGGTTCAGCAGGGTTAAGGTAATATTATAAGAATGGCAAATTATTATACTTAATACAATATAATTTTTTAAATAATAACCTATTTTTTTAATGTTAGTATGCTTGTTCCAAAACTGTCATGATTTTATTAGTAAGATAATGTTAATGTAATTAGCAATTTGGCAAAAAAATTTGTTAAATTTTTGTTCATTGTCAAATAATTTTTCTTTTGTTTCCCTTATTTTTTTAGAGTTTTAGCAAATATTAACATTAGAGTGTTTTGTTAAGCAACCACCACAGAATTACATTTCTTATACATTAAATTCCCAGTTAGATTTGAGTTCAAATGGTACCTAAGCTATGTAAGTACATAGTTACCATTATATTAATCTCTAATAATTTTTAAATTATCAAGACACATGCAAGAGGTAACACATTTTCCATATAATGCAAGAATTTAGTATGGTATATTATATACTATTATAATATATTATGTATCGCGAGTTTCTTGCGCCGGTTCTTCTCGCCGGGTTAGTTCCAGAACTAGTGGTAGGCATCATGTATACCGACGATCATTATGTGTATATTAATAGCAACTTTGAATAAAAAATGTTGACTGACATTATAAAAAAAGTTGATATTTACCCTTGCCAATGCTGGCATACATTCCAGCTGACACTGTATGGCTTAGCACCTGAACAGCTAATTTTACTTTCATTTTTTGTTTATTGTTAGGATTTAGGTGATCCTGTCTCAGTAGTGGTGCAAATGCATAATTAGGATTTGCATTATCTAATTCAAAGAATTTAACAATATGGCTCCACTTAGCTATGCCTGCAAAATTAATATTTAAAATAGTAGGTAAACTGACATTTATGCAGAAACATACCACTCGGGTTGCTCATCCATACTAATATTATAAATGTGAAGTGTGTGTGTCTGTTTGTCCGTCTTTCACGGCAAAACTACTGAACCGATTAGAATTAAATTTGGTACACAGATAGTCTATAGCCTAAGAAAGGACATAGGCTATTTTTTATCGCAGGGAAATGTACGTTCCCTGGGGGATACTTTATTTACACTTTCATGTAAAAATTACTAAACTGATCATCATGAAATTTGGCACAAATATAAATTAGACCATGGGGAAGGACATAGGCTACTTTTTATCGCGGGACATATACGGTTCCCGTGGGTTACATCTTCTAGTACAGAATAAAACAACAATTTAAAAATTATATAAAAAAAAGTTTTACCTGTTCCAGTTTTATCTTCAGATGATATGTCTGTCATCCATTCTATATCATACTTCAGAAACAAATTTCTGAAGCACTTAATTAAATGTGGAGGATCAAATAACGCAACAACTTCATGACTGCTGTGGTTGAAATATGGTTTGTTCACAGTTGCCCCCAAAATATTAATGGCTCTTCTATTTACACCATCCATGTCACACACCGTTGCCGATACATTGATGCCGTGTTTATAGCATGCTCCAAGTACCTAAAATAGATAATAATATTTAAAACCCTTGTTTTTTCACAAATTTTAACTAGTGTAATTACTAAACATGACTGATTATTACTAAACATAATAATTAATATTAAACTAATATAATTATGTTGCAGCAAAATTATAACAAAATATAATAAAAAATGTTGCTTACGTCTTTTATTAGCACAGCTAATCTATCAGCGGTAACTGAAGAGCCTGAAATATAAAATGCTATTGGTTGCTTAATTTTTTTTCTTATGCCAGCAATCATAAACACCAATGCATATGACGCCGGTTGTGATGTTCTACCTTGTTCAGCATGATCTTGGAATCCCTCAATAACATCTTTGGTTGGACTGTATTGTAAATGGTTTTTAATCGACATTTCATCGAACATCAATATAAATTCATTATTTTCTGGTTTTTGAGCTTTTGCAAATGTACCAATTATATTAAATATATTATCATTTATGCCAACATTAAGCACACATGTTTTAAGCAGAGATTTTATAGATGTTGGCGAAGGAAGAGAAAACATTCTCCTTAGCAGCCGGTAGCATGTGGGAGACCTTTTAAATAGTCTCAAGGCTGTTATTTTGTCAGATGTACTCCATCTTCTTCCTTTAGGATCTCTGTTATAATTTTTTACCTGTGCATGTAGTAATAGTGCAAACGTAGGACTTATCTTTTTAGATAGGCACGTAAGAGCACTATTTTCATTTAATTTATTTAAATACTTCTTATTTTTCATATATCTGACTGTTCTTTGCAGTTTTGAAATTTTTTTTACATATTTTTTGCATTTCTCAAATGCAGATTCTTTCTTTTTGATTATATTGCCACAACTTTTGCCACTGAGTGAAGAGGGTCCAGGAAGAGAAAGTGGCATATTAGTTATATCCATTAATGGCTGGGATGGTCCAGCAATTGGTTCAATAGGTACTTCCAAATATGGCATGGTCACCTCCTACAAAAATATTATATGTAAATTGAGTAAATTAAAGAACATCCCTTAAGCCTATATAGTATCTTTCAAAACATTACATAAAAGATCAAGACATTGGGGCATGGCTATACACATTTGTGTAAGAATAGACAATGTTTTTTGGACAACGGACGGAAAACATTCCCAGTAAAAAACTTTCGCAGGAGTCACACCTTTAGATACACATTTTACATATTACCAATAGAAAAAATGTTTCACTACATTGCATACCTTCTTAACAACAAATACATATCTCTAGGATATAGGAATTTATAACATATATTATACTAACCTCAAAATCTGGAGAAGCAAAACGTCGCAATTTTTTTATGGACAAGTCCACAAAATCTGTTTCTTTAAAATGTCGGTGACATAACATATTATGTTGGGAATGCAGCAGATTTTGAAAATCTCTTGACCCCCATTGTTGATCCGGGAAACAATATTTTGCCCATAATTCACAACTGCAATGTAAAATAACATTAATTTATGTTTGTATTAACTATTATGTTAGTACATTCCAATAAATTTATTAATTTACATGAAGTGGCAATCAGCAATCATTTTTAATAGCAATGAAATGAAATTGATATTTTGTGACGATGTATACTTAGTGTAAAGTATAGAAAACAATAGAGACCAACCAAAATTAAATAATTCTAAAGTATAGGTACGTATACTACATATTAGTCGTAGACCTAAGTACATAATTACTATTTAACTTACCGGAGAGTGTTTGTGGAACCAGGTTTTGGAAATCTAAAGAGTTTTGTGTCAGAGTCATTGGCAGGCGAAGACCCACATTTCACACATTTTCTTTTATTTTCCTTAATTTTACACAAACACAAATAGTCACTATCTAGTAAAGAGTCACTATCTCAAAATTTTCACAGCACTAAATATATCTAAAGCGCTAAGAAACGGAGGAACCGAAGCTCAACTCAACGTTAATTGGCGAAAACAATTTAGTTAATATGAAAACTCAAAGAGCATAGGATTCACAAGAAATAATTTGCGCACGCAACGAAAGCAATGGCAGACATTTTTCTTGTGATAAAATTATTTGTTTCTACAATATGACAGGTTGTGATGGGGTGACCAGTGGTTAATATTATGCAATTTAGAAATATTTTTACATTGGCAACCCAAGTCTAGCCCCCGCTGCGACACAAGACGAGAACAAAGTCGACCACCCCTGCCCATAGTGGTTTATCCGCCGAATTAGATGTTTCACGTCGATGCGTCCATTTATATATTGTTAGTATGGGATTGTATTAGTGTTATGCCCGCTACGGGTAACGATAAAAATACTAAGTTCGGTCAAAGACCACAGTAGACATAAATAAATACAATACTTCATCTTCATCCCTAATCGGCCGCGTGTGGCTGTCTCATTGGCGATGCTTATGCGTGCACCGACTCTATCGTTACGTCTGTATCGGGCATTACAAGAGTTAGAAACATGATTGCATTTAAACCTGATGAGAGAACAATACTACTTTATCTGTTATATTAATTGTTTCAGTGAAAGTCTCTTAGACCTAAGAGTCCACATGCCTATCTTAAGGTTAAGCATCCTTTCAAGAATAGGCTGAATTAATGAAAATTACTTGAAACATTAATGCCTACTAATTTAACCGATTGGGATTAGATTGAAATTTATCAGTTTTTAACCGACTTCGGCGACATACGTCAATACCATACCAACTTGGCATTAGCGTTGAAACTGTCAAATTCCAATCCTAATGTCAATCCAATAAATTTGATTCAGGAGCAGGGCCGTTACATAGCTCGACCACTACACCTATTAAATTGAAACACGCTGACTTTACCCTCAGGGTTCTGAGCGTATGCTTGTAATATTTCATTGGCTATGTTTGTAAATCGTTAAACGTGTCTCGAAGTATCGCGTAGGTGTTTGTTTAAACGTAGTTTGTAGATTGTCTAATGTCTATATTTAACCTGTGTTTCGATCTAGTCTTCTATATAGTAAACTAACGATTAACGTATTAAGAGTTCAGGATCGGGGTAAATTAATAGATTCATAGTTACTAATGTAAAAGATAATTATAACCTAACTCTGGTTTTATTACTTAACCCAAACCATGGCGTTGGCTTTAGTAATATTGTCGTTATAGGCATGCAACACGCGCAGAGAGCTTGTATGTGAATTTAAATTGTGTGCTTAGCATTGTCAGTCTGCTTGAATGAATAAGTACTCAGTAGTGGAGTTGTAAAAGTTTATCAAAAATGGGAAGCAGACTCAGGTAATTTAAATCATATTGTTTCTTAACACTGCTCACCTGGGCTCAACATGGACGGTGGCCCTGGCCCCTAGGTAACATAGATTATCATGGCCAAATCTTAGACTCCTCTATCTAGAAGAAATTAAAGAAATTTACTTCCCTTCCTTTTTTTTTTGCTTTTTTTCGGAGCCATACTTCGCTGGCATAGAGGCTCCCACAGTACTAACTTTGCTAGTTAGTTTGGTCTGTAAATTTTATATACGCGATATATATCTATCTTCGTCTCCACGAGAGCTTTCGCTTTTTAAATAGAACTCTACGCTAATATAATATAGAAAAGACCTAGATAAGATGAAGAGAGTTTTAAACATTACAATTCAAGTCTTTATCTGGGGCTACTCTCAAACAACTCTCGTGAAAACGTAGCCTTGAGTGGTTTGGTGTTAGCGATCGCGACAATATAATGAACAGTCACAGTTGTCGGCAGCGATTGCCAAGAATTGTCACTTAAAGAGTAGGCGGAGAGAACGACAAAGGGTGCCGAACATTCTTGACCCTGATATAATTAGTTAAGTGTCAGCTTTAATAATGCCTTAGTTATTTAAGTTTCTAGTGAAAATGTGTAGTATTTTATGTTAAAGTTGTCTCTAGACTTGCGAAGTGGGCTGGTTGCGCTTCGCGAAGTAACCCACAGTTCGAGAAGCGTGACGAGAGGGGAAGCGAAGTATCCATGTCGTATTCGGCTAACATCTGCCGACTTCGCGAGTTTCTCTTCTGTTTCTGGAGCTAGCTATATTTGGAATAACATTGCTCTCTCATCGGGTATAAACCAAAGATGGTAGTTTGTAAATAGTTGTCGTTCAGCGGTGTTGAATTAAAATAGAATGTTTTATAGTCACTCGTCGTTTGTTTTGAAAATTTTCCCATCCACTACGTCCTTTTCTGACTAACACTACATCAACTTCCATAATAACGGTGCACCTAAATGTTTTTTTAGAATCCCACAAGGTAAAGGGAATGCGTAATTTTTTTGGAACTCAGATAGGTGTTGACTATTTCACAAAACCCCTGTGCCAGGTTTTCCGGAACCCATAAGTCTCAGTTTAATACGAGAATAATTGGGGTTCTAGTTATTTGCACACGATTATGCACAAAAAAGTATTCAGTCAATATTTCTGGGTATAACTTCTATGAATAACTGAAGCTATTCTAGATTTAAAAACACACGAGTCACGACTCACGCGTATAAATAAGATTAAAGATAATGTGATTTAGAAGTTTACCAGTGAGATTGTTATGCGGTGAGGGCGTAAACACTTTTTCACAGAGAATCTGTCGACTTGGCATCTGAAAGTCCTTTAGCATTATAGTTATACATGCTACGGTCTACCGGGGTGTCTGTCTGACCAGCACAGTTTTTAGCGTTATTCTTAGCGACATGACCAGTAATTAAGCCATACACATAGACAGGGTTACTTATGTTATTGAGGGAAAACGACTATTTTAATCTTAAGTTATTCGTTAATTAAATATCATGTTATGTGTTTCGTTCTTCGTATTAATGAACTAGAAGCTATGAGACATTTAGGGCGTGTTTCACCAAGCCATGTTAAAGTTAATCCTTCGTTAAATATCATGTTATTCCTCTCGTATTATGAGAAGGCATGGTATTTTAACATGGCGTTAACTAACATTGCTTAGGGAAACACGCCCTTAGACATGCGTACACAAAGAGGCGTTGTCATTGGAATTAAAACAGTATTCCATGAAGCCTGAAGCCACAATAGATATTTATCAAACTTATTATGTACCCGCCTACTAGACAATATAGCTGCGTATGCTACTATGTAGTGCGTACTGTGTTTTAAGAATTTACCGATTGAATTTGACGAATTTCTTTGGAATTATATCACGTGCACTTTTGTCAAAATTTGTTTAAGAAAACAGTGTTTATATACTGTATCTTATTATTGCAATTATAGGAGATTGTGACACTAGTAGATGCAGGTATAAATTTTTACATAATATTGATTTAAAATAATTAATTTATAATTTTGGTTAAGGAGCAGTTAAAAGTTCAACTTAACTTTTTGCACGCCTACCCCCGAAAAAAAGAAGAAATATGTAAGAATAGATATGTAAGAGTTGAAAGTAGAGTTTAGGTAGGTCTACGCCGTGAAAAAAGTCCCCCAGACGTAGAGTATAGGTACTCCGTCAAATAAGTCCCCTAGACACAGCGCTGTGATCGCGCGATGAAATCGTTGATGGAGTCCATAGAAACCTATCTATTCGCCAGCATGCGAGATGCTGTAATCTAAATATTGTCTGTCCCGAATCTATTAATGTATACAAAGCTGATTATGGCTGTAAACGGCTGCGTTCAATTTAAATGTAACCCACGTTTTTTTTTATTTATTTACATAACTACCTACATCTGCTGCACAGTTATCTAGCCAAAAAAATACATGTTTTTAGGATATCATCAGAATCAAAATCTGACCAAACATTCTCACTAGATAGATTAATAGCGCTTCGCGACGACATATTGCTTAAAAAGTAATCATAAGTTATAAAAAGTTCTCTCTAAATAAAAAGGAAACTGCCTGATTTGTGCACATTTTTACACAACTAAGTAAGTAGGTTATTCTTTTTCCTACCTTTTCTTACAGGTTGACGAACTTTATCTTATCTTCTATGTACAAGTCAGCTTGGCTAAGTTTTATTAGCATTGAGTAAATATTGATTTAACAAAAATGTTTATGAGAATATTGATATCATTTCCCAATTATATAATTTGTCTATGCAGTATGTTGATAATTAATTACTCAGTTTCCTGGGCCCTTATTCATGATGTCATCGCTATTGTAGTGACATGCGAATTCATATGTCTTATAGCGAAAATTATACTGTCAAATCCCATACATTTTGTTTTCGAACTTCGTAAGTGATAATAGCGCCGGCAACTTGAATAAGGGGCAAACCCGTAACTGTAAGCAAAAACAAGCGAAGCTATTCACAATTCGTATTCGCATCGGATTTGACAACTTCCCTGTGCCAATAAACGCGTATCGCACTACCACTAGACGATGACCAATAACCGCGCGGTAAGTACTAAGTTTTCGAATCCCAGTCAAACGGGCGCCGGGCGGTCTATTTCATATTCAGTTCGCTTGAGTCAGTTAAAGTTCTGAGAGGTTTGTCCCTGACCATGGTTCCTCGCCCAAGATCCTTTCACGGGCTCAGCGTCACAGCGTGTGTTGACACACTCTAAAAAGTTTTAAGCTTTTATCGTTGACGGATTGCTCTTATGGTCACAGCATCATACTTTTATATTTTTCGGACCTAACCATTTAATTGGTTTCGAGGCTAATTTTATGACAATTTGCTGTTCCTAACCGTTCATTTTGATGTTACTGGCCTTTTAGTTATTTGTACTATTTCTACAATTTATTACGTGCAGTGAACTTATCAATTGTTGTATGTTTTCACCAAGTAGGTCAACAACGTTTTAATCCAGCTTATCGTAACCCAGATATTTTAACGTTCCAAAGAAATTCGTCAAATTCAATCGGTAAATTCTTAAAACACAGTACGCACTACATAGTAGCATACGCAGCTATATTGTCTAGTAGTCTAGAGTAATTAATTATCAACATACTGCATAGACAAATTATATAATTGGGAAATGATATCAATATTCTCATAAACATTTTTGTTAAATCAATATTTACTCAATGCTAATAAAACTTAGCCAAGCTGACTTGTACATAGAAGATAAGATAAAGTTCGTCAACCTGTAAGAAAAGGTAGGAAAAAGAATAACCTACTTACTTAGTTGTGTAAAAATGTGCACAAATCAGGCAGTTTCCTTTTTATTTAGAGAGAACTTTTTATAACTTATGATTACTTTTTCAGCAATATGTCGTCGCGAAGCGCTATTAATCTATCTAGTGAGAATGTTTGGTCAGATTTTGATTCTGATGATATCCTAAAAACATGTATTTTTTTGGCTAGATAACTGTGCAGCAGATGTAGGTAGTTATGTAAATAAATAAAAAAAAACGTGGGTTACATTTAAATTGAACGCAGCCGTTTACAGCCATAATCAGCTTTGTATACATTAATAGATTCGGGACAGACAATATTTAGATTACAGCATCTCGCATGCTGGCGAATAGATAGGTTTCTATGGACTCCATCAACGATTTCATCGCGCGATCACAGCGCTGTGTCTAGGGGACTTATTTGACGGAGTACCTATACTCTACGTCTGGGGGACTTTTTTCACGGCGTAGACCTACCTAAACTCTACTTTCAACTCTTACATATCTATTCTTACATATTTCTTCTTTTTTTCGGGGGTAGGCGTGCAAAAAGTTAAGTTGAACTTTTAACTGCTCCTTAACCAAAATTATAAATTAATTATTTTAAATCAATATTATGTAAAAATTTATACCTGCATCTACTAGTGTCACAATCTCCTATAATTGCAATAATAAGATACAGTATATAAACACTGTTTTCTTAAACAAATTATATCACGTGCACTTTTGTCAAAATTTGCTGTTATTTTTCTCTTCCACTTGTTTACAATGGAGTCCTTGCAAGAATCAATAACACAAATGAATAAGATGTTTAACTCGAAGATGATGGAGTTCCAGCAGGAGTTGTGTGCGGTCCAGACTACAAACACCTCTACAACACTGGCATCTGATTTTTGTGAGTTCAAAAATTTTATATTGAATGCACTTAAGATGATGCAGGCTCAGTTGGAAATATTGATGGATGCCTATGATCAAACTGAGATGAGGCACAGAAGAAAGATTTTGCTTGTGCATGGAGTTCCCGAAGCCAAAAAGGATGCACAAGAAGCTATTGCATCTTTGTTGTCTTCCCAGTTAAAAGTCCAAGACATAAACATTTCTTCAGTAAAATATTGTCACCGCTTGGGACGCTTAAAGGAATCAAAACCCAGACCGATCTTGGTTAAGTTTCAGAATTTTACTGATCGGAATGAGGTTTGGAGGGCTAAGACCAGCCTGAAAAATTCCGGCATCACTCTATCAGAGTTTTTAATTAAAAAGAGACATGAAGTGTTCCTGGCGGCCAGGCAGCGTTTCGGTGTTACAAAGTGTTGGACATATAATGGCTCTATTTTCGTTGCTAGATCTGATGGCTCCAAAAGCCGTGTTTGTAGCATAGCGGAGTTGGATGCCATTTCTGATCTCTGTGGTGATATGGCAGAAGTCACTGACTTGACTTTGACTTTGACTTTGACTATAAATCTATAATTCTGCTTTGCCAATATTCGCTTCTCATTAATCATTCACTTATAATTTTATTGTCCATACTCATCATCATCACTAATTTCTTTTGTCACAAATTGTCGGTATTTCGAAAATGAAACATATTTAATTTTGTAATCTGTACTTTTTGAAAATGTTTAAACAAACAAATGTTTAAATAAACACGAAGCTTTTGACAGATGTGTTTCGGTGACGTCTGACAGGAGTGAGTGATAGTTATTCTTCTTCGTCTTCTTAATGTCACTTTATTTATAATTTTTTTTTTTTTGTTTTGTTTTTTGTGTGTGGACATGAAATTTAGCATGAGCCATTATGTACTTAACTGATTTCTCTTAATCTAGTATTATGTATATAAATTGTATCTTTGTTATACAATTTTTGTAACTAATAAGCTGTGCTTGTACTTAGAACTTTATTATTATATCTCAGTATAACTCCATTAAAATTTTAATTGCCAATTTGTGTTGGGCTAGCATCTCATCTTAAATCTAATTATATTTTGTTAGAATAACTGCTCATATTTAGCTAGGTGCTTAAAAAATAATAGGCATGTTTGGATTCTTTCCATTTATTTACTTACTCTTTTTCTATTTATTTACTAATTCTATTATAGCAAATTTATTTATATACTTATGTTTTTTTTTATGACACAGTGGGCTGCAGGCCAATTATATTTCAATTGTTGTAGGATAATATATTTATAGTGTTTTATATATTTTATTTATATTTAGTTTGTGTTATTATCATGAATGTAAGTGTTGACTCATTTGCTTCAGATGATTTTTTATCCATTTCTTCTAACAACAGCGATGATAGTTTTCAAAGTGCCACATTTATGTCTCTTAGGGATACCATAACTTCAAATTTTAACACAGTTAACAAATGTTTTAAGGCCGTTCATATTAATGCACAGAGCATTCCGGCTCATTACCCCGACTTGCTTGCGTCTTTTGATCGGACTAATGTTGATGCTGTCTTTATATCGGAAACGTGGCTTAAGCCTTGCTTACCATCAACATGCTACAGTTTACCCGGTTTTAAGTTAATTCGCAACGACCGCATTGGGAGGGGTGGAGGTGGCGTTGCGATTTATCTACGTTCAGACTTGTCCTACACTATTATTAGCTCGTCAGCGCAACCCCCTCCATCTGATGCTCTCGAGTTTTTGCTGGTAGAAGTCCAGGTATCGCACTATAATAAATTATTACTCGGGGTCTACTATTGCCCATCAATGCACAATGATTACTTCTCATCCTTTGAAAATACGCTTGATGCTTTTACACCGTACTACGATCATTGTGTTATAATGGGCGATTTCAATACTTGTCTACTTAAGGGTGATAGTCGATCGACTAAACTTAGTTCAATTTTAGATTCATATAATATGAAATTACTACCTCTGAATCCTACCCACTGCTTTCCAGGTTCCCGTCCTTCCCTGCTCGACCTAATCATAGTCTCCTCTCCTAATCGTGTTACTACGCATGGACAAGTCTCAGCTGATATGTTTTCATACCATGATCTTATCTATGTCGCCTATAATGTTCGCCCTCCCAAAGCTAAGGTAAAAACTCTTCTTCAAAGAAATTTCTCTTCGATGAATATTGAAAGCCTAGAGGAGGACGCACATAACATAGACTGGTCAAACTTACTCTCAGCTGATTCCATTAATGACAAAATTGATATATTTAACGCTAAACTTAAATCTCTTTATGATATTCATGCACCTGTTAGGCCCGTTAAAATCAAACATCTTCCCGCTCCCTGGTTATCAGACGAAATCAAATCTTTGATAAATGCTAAGCATGCAGCCAAAGCCAAATTTAAAATAAAAAAGACAGAAGAATATCGTAACAAATATATTAAAATCCGGAACCGCTGTAATATGATGTGTCGTGACGCACAAAGACGTCATATTCACGCCTCCGTTGAGAACGGGGATCCGGCTAAAACATGGAAATTTCTCAAATCCCTCGGCGTGGGCAAATGCTCTGAACCGCAAGACTCTCATAATATAGATATAGATTCACTTAATAACCATTTTACTTCCTCTTTTAATCTCGACCCCAAAATTAAATCACAAACGTTAAATTATATTTCTTCGCTACCTATATTGAATTCTGATCCGTTCCTTACTGTTCCAGTTTCCGAGTGTGAGATTAAAAAGCACATCCTTTCCATATCGTCAAACGCAGTAGGAGATGACGGTATCAGTCGTAGAATGATCACACCAATATTAGATATAATTGTTCCTGTTCTTGCACACATTTTTAATTCATGTTTAGAGTCTTGTACCTTTCCTGATGCCTGGAAGGCAGCTTACATAATTCCTTTACCTAAATCCTCCTGTCCTAAGACTGTGTCTGACTTCCGTCCTATTTCCATCCTACCCTTTTTATCAAAAGTTTTAGAGCGAATCATTCATCACCAGCTTACGAAATTTGTTACCCACAACAGCTTACTCAGTCCGTTCCAGTCCGGTTTTCGCACTGGTCACAGTACGACTACCGCATTGGTAAAGGTAGCTGATGATATACGGTCAGGTATGGATGATAAAATGCTTACTATTCTCACACTTCTGGATTTTAGTAATGCCTTCAATTACATAGACCACGATATTCTGCTAGCCCGGCTTGCATCTTTAAATCTTTCACCATCAATAATTAATTTAATTCGTAGCTACCTTGTAGGACGACGGCAGAGAGTTAAATCATCAGATTATTTCTCCGATTGGAGTTATATCTATGCCGGCGTGCCTCAGGGTGGTGTGCTATCTCCTCTTCTGTTTGCAATTTTTATAAACCCTATAACAATATCGATTTCATCATCCTACCACTTGTATGCGGACGATCTTCAAATATACACACAGTCTCCTTTGGACAATCTGAATTCCGCTTTTGATCTAGTGAATCACGATTTGTCGAATATTTGTGAATGGAGCAAGAATCATGGACTTCTTATTAATCCTATTAAAACTCAATTAATTGTAATTGGTAGCCCCGGGCTAATTTCTAGAGTTGACCATGATTCTTTACCTCCTGTCCTTATAAATGGTGTAACAATACCTTTCAGTAAAGTGGTTAAAAACTTGGGAGTGTACTTTGATGAACATTTATCGTGGACGCATCAATTGCAAGAGATTAGTAGAAAGGTTTTTTCTACCTGGCGTTCCCTAAAACGTCTACGATATGTTCTTCCGATACCCACTAAGGTAGTTTTGGCTGAATCCCTACTCCTTTCCCATTTAGATTATGCGGACGCTTCTTTCACTAACTTGACGGAGGAACAACTGAACAAATTGGAGCGCCTTCAAAACCTGGCTTTGAGGTTTGTTTTCGGTTTACGTAAATTTGACCATATCTCCGAGTATCGCCTCAAGTTAAAGTGGTTGTCAATCCGCTACCGCCGTGACTCTCGTGTTCTCTCCTTCCTTTATAACATCCTATTTGACTCCCATTGTCCCACTTATTTAAAAAGTTATTTTAACTTCCGTACCTCTGACAGACTGGAACTACGATCTATAACTAATCTTCTTCTTGACATTCCTATCCACCGCACTAAATACTTTAATTGCTCTTTCATTGTAAAATCCATTTCCCTTTGGAATTCTTTACCTATCCATATAAGGCAGGCTGAAACTATACATCGCTTTAAAACTCTTATAAAAAATCATTATCTGGAATCATATTGTGTCAACCCTTAACTTATGTAACTAACACTTATTATTATAAATTAAAATATCATGTAGGTTTATCTATTGTATATATATATATATAGATATATATATTATATTATATTGTATACATATATTATATATTTATTGTGTTTATGTATTATTTTATTTTATTTACTTTTATTTTATTAAATATACTTTTGCGCAACTCCCATTCTCTAGCATTGTTTTCTCTAACACCATAAGGTTGTCTGGAAGAAATTGCTATCTAGTAATAAGGCCGCCTTTGTGTGCATGTCTGATTTTTGTAATGTATATTTTTTTGTTTTTTTTGTAACTTGTTGTGTGCACAATAAAGTATATTTGTATTGTATTGTATTCAGGGTGTAAAAAGAGCAGTCACTATAACTTCGAGGGGTAATAACCAGGCAAGAGATATATCCATTGGTACTGGTCATTTGCTTTTATTCCACTGTTTTAACAATTTAAAAAATTTCAATAGGCAATGTACAACGTGCACAACACAGCGATCAGCTGATTACGCTGAGAGGACAATAGCACGCGTAAGACGTTCATTACGTACTAGGGCAAAAATTATAAAATTTAAGAATTTAATGCAGAACGTTGTTCCAAACAGTTTAGCCTTGCGACTAAAAATAATACATTTTTTTTTCAAAAAATAATGAAAAAAATTCATTTCTAGAATGAGAAAAGGTCCTTTAATCATATCCCAAAGTTATAGTGACTGCTCTTTTTACAACCTGTATAGTAGGTACCTACACCTAGGGCTGCCATCCGTCAGGGTTTCCCCGGATTTGTCCTAGTTTGTAGGACGTCCGGGGAGCGTCCGGGCGTGGTTTAAGTTGTTGTCCGGGTAAAACCCGGACGGACGAGCACTCCCGTGCCCCCAGATTTTAAACAAGATGTAAGTTAATAAACAAAGTATTGAAATGTCCGGGGTGAAAGCTCCAAAATCCGGGGAAATTACGCTTCCGGTACTGGGTGGGAGGTTTTAGAGATGGCAGCCCTACCTACACCCATATTTGTATAGCGATTTAAAAATAACTAGGTAAGCTTAGATTAATATCTAATAATTGGTGCCCGCGCGCTTCGTCGTAGCTCTTATTATTAATCTAAATAGGTAAGTATGTAAAGCTACGCTACAACGTTTGCGGAAAGAAATTAATAGTTATAGCTGTTGCATAGTTTACATTATTTACATGTAGGTAATATTATACAGCTTTGTCCTAAATTCGTTAAGATCGATAGCGTTTTTCGTACGACGTGACTTTAACTTTTGACCTAAATCATTAATGTATTATGTAGCTGAAAGGTCAAGCGCAGAATGCTGTGCCCAGATAAGTAGTATCTTGGCGCTTGAGGCTACTACATAAAAAAGGTTGGAGAAAAAAAAAAAAACATTTATTAGTTTTTTAACGTCAAATTTATTAAAATACACGACCGGTTTCGACTAAATCACGTAGTGATTATATTCTCTTTGGACTAAATCATCATCAGGTGTGCCGTGTGACTGATAAAGTTGAAAAAGTGAAAAAAAATTGTGTATTATCTCTCCGCAAAGTCTGTTGAATATAAAAAATATCACTGAAAAAATTGTTAAGTTAGTGTAGTTATCGATTTAATATAATTATTTTAAATTCTCAACGCGATAACGTTATTTTCCAACACTTTAAATTTACAAGAATTTCATTAGTCTGTAAATTCATTCATTCGTGGTATTTTTCAATAAAACAAAAACAAGTGTACCTATTCGTATCTATAATATATACCTACACTAGTTTTTTTAGTACAGATAGATCTTCTATTACAACGTACGTATTCTAGGACAACGTTTTCACGATTTCGTATACCTACCTAAGTACCATAATTAACATAACATTCTTCATTGTATTAACTTCTTCACGGTGAGCAGTGATCTAAATTCCTACTTTTTGGTGATTGTAAGAGCCCATATAAAATGGAGTTCGCAAAATGTTTATCGTCGATAACCCAATAATGTCAGTTATGTTTTGTACCGCATCTTTGTACCTACTAAACTCTATCTAGTAGTAATATATTATCTTTATTTTAGCGTGTTTTTCGCTCTGTTTACGTCGTAATCTTGTTTTCGTCGACTCTCGATAGGTATTTGGTCGTAGTGTTTACTTAGTCGTATAACATAAGAAGTTTATTCCTGGATTCCATACCGTGTTTACCTTCATATATAAATACTTCCTATTTTTAACCCCGAAAAAAGCAATGTTATGAGTTTGACGTTTTTGTGTGTGTGTGTGTGTGTAGGTCTGTGGCAGCGTAAGCCCCAACAGCTCCCAACCGGATGATCCGTTTTTGATCTATTTTTTTTTAGAAAGCTGATGTGATCGAGAAGAACACCCTTCTTAGCTCATCAGCACGGCTCATTAACTGCTTGTTATTTTTTTTTTATTTGTAATACAAATAAGAGTTTGCATAGTCAAGGATCCGAAACTACTGGACCGTTTATAATGAAATTTGGCACAGATACAGCCGACGTGGAAGGGACAAGGCTACTTTTGTGGCAAAATGTACGGTTCTTGTTTGATTTCCTATAGCGCGTACAAATAAATCCCGTGTGTCCGGGCTGCAATATTATACACTAGCTGTGAACTTCGTTCGCGCGGTTGTCGGAAAGTGGAAACTATTGCGATTATCTTTTGATTGCTCACGTTGGTTTTTGTTATTATGATTATTAAAAAGGAATAATTCTTTCCTACATATTTTTTGAGTACCTAACTTAAACCGTTTAAGCAGCGCACGCCATGAAAGTCCTCAAATGTGAATAATTTTCCCCGTTTTTGCAACATTTCTCACTGACGCTTCCATATACTGTATTATCTATGGACGCTTCGCTCCTATTGTACAACGTAATGATAAATAGCCTAAGTCTTCTTCTTCTTTTTTTGGCATATGCCTCACCCTCAATAGGAGTTGCCAACGTCAGAGTGTAAAAGGTTAGCAGTACGGTGGGATGATAAGAACAACTTCACGCGAGTCTCGTGCAGATACAAGTTTAGCCTAAGTCCTTCCCATAGATTAGAGTAATTATTTTAATATAGGGTCCTTCCTCTATAAATGGACTATCCAACAAAAAAATAATTTTTCAAATCGGCCCAATAGTTCCTGAGTTACCGCGTTTAAACAAACAAACAAACTCTTCCGCTTTATAATATTAGTATAGATTTTTTTAAGTTACATTTTAATCATGCAGATCACCAAACTAACAAAGCAGTTTGTCGGTGGGTTTCGAAGTGATACCTACCAGCGATGGCATTTTGAATAAGAGTCCACACTCCACAGGTATGTTGTCATCATTTACCTATTTCTTTATGTTGTGTGCACAATAAAGAATTTATTCATTCATTGTATCTGATAAATTTACAAAGTATGAGGAATTAAGGATATACATAAAGACTCGTGACTCGTTCGCCGACCATGTTTCCTGACTTGTGTTATATAACAGCTGAGAGTACCTATGTAGGTACACATTGTAACTTACTTACATGCTATATCTGTAAGTGAGTTAACCATCGATATACATTTTTAATATCTATGTTTTATAGAAATAAAGGTTTAAATTATTATTCAAAATTAAATTGCTGCACAGAACCTATCATCTTCTGTCGCATCTATAGTGCAGTGGTTTCGAGCTTGGCTTTCAACTCCGAAGGTCATGGGTTCGATCTCCGTGTTGCAAAAAATGTCCTTTTCAAGCCCAAATTAATTGGGCTGATAAAGTCGGCCCTGACCTCAGTCTCCAAACGGTTGGTGATCCATCCCACTCAGTTACGAGAGTGATCTTGTGTAGTGCCCACACACTTGGGCACGAATAAATAAAATACGCATAGCTAACCTGTTTTCTATGAAACCGGACGTCGACATCGGTGTGAGAACCTATTATTATTGCGAGTAATGGTAAGTGACGCCTCCGTGGTCTAGTGGTTCAGAGCTTGGCTCTTGACCCGGAGGTCGCGGGTTCGAATCCCGCTGAGGGAACAAAAAGTTTTAAATGTTCCTGAGTCATGGATGTGTATTAAATTTGTGTATTAATATAATAAAAATCTTAAATATGTTTATAGTGTAAAAGTATTAAATATATTTCCGTTGTCTGGTACCTGTAACACAAGTTCTTCGGATACTTAGCACGGGGCCAGATTGACGTGGTGTGAAGCGTCCATAGATATTATTATATTATTATTGTATTCACAAAGGATATGAATCACAGTCCACAAGTTCAAACTAAACACGATAAGAACCAGTTGCACTCATCAGGGTATCGCGGCATACTTTTTGTAAGATCGATAATCCGGCAGCTTTTTATTCCATACTATGTAGCTGTGCCCGCGACTTCGTTCGCGTGGTTTTTGAGTGACTTAAACTGTCTATTTAGCGCACGCAACTAAAGTCCCCAAATGTGACTAATTTTCCCCGTTTTATCAACATTTCTCACTGACGCTTCGCTCCTATTAGTCGCAGCGTAACGTTATATGTATATAGCCTAAATCCTTCCTCTATAAATGGACTATCTAACAAAACAAGAATTTCTCAAATCGGACTAATAAACTCGAATAGTTCCTGAGATTAGCGCGTTTAAACAAACAAACAAACTCTTCCGCTTTATAATATTAGTATAGATTATCGCCTCCGTGGTCGAGTGTTTTAGAGCTTCGCTCTCGACCCGGGTCGTGGGTTCGATTCCCGCGTTGGAACAACAAAAAAATGTTGTTTTCAAGTTTGGTTAGGACAATTCAGGCTGATCACCTGATTGTCTGACAAGAAAGATGATCCATGCGTTGGATGGGCATGTAAAAAGTCGGTCCTGCGCCTGATCTCTCGCTAGTCGTGTCGGTTTACCGTCCCACCGGGTTATGAGAGTAAAAGGAAGAGAGTGCTTCTGTGTATTGCGCACACACTTGGGCACTATAAAATAACTCCTGCGTAGGTGGCCTGGTTTAAATGAAATCGGCTACCGACATCGAAATCGGTGAGGGGAGCTATTATTATAGATTATTTCTGACTGACTTTTTGAACGACATGTGTGTTGCACAAATTGCAATCAGTATTAGTAGGTAGTTTTGCAGGGATTTGTTTAGTGAAATTAAATACTTACTTTATTTTTAATATATATTGTAATAGCAAACCTCTAGCGCCTAAAGTAAGTATTTTTTTAATATACTTACTCGATACTTAAGTACCTACATGATGACATTTAATTTCAGGTGACACAGGTTCGGAAATTGCATTGCTAAAATTGTACTTACTCAATTAATTTTAGATAACTTTTAAAAACATACTTACTCACAAATACTTAATGATACCTCTACATCCCTTTCTTAAACAATATAAAGGTAAGTACATACCTCATGATATTAAGGTTATTTAATTCTATATTAAACCGACATGATTTGGAAAGCAAAAACATGGAAAATTGTTCTTTTTAAATATGTATACAGCTATAATATTAATTAGTGATAATACTTAGGGCGTGTATGAGTCCCGTATATAGAGTTTACTGTGAAAGTACCAGCGCTGAAAGAGGTACTTTTTTAAATGATTGTATGGGAAAATTTATGATGTTGGGGCATTTCTCATACAAACATGAAAGTCAAAATTAAGACTTTCAGCGCTCGTACTTTCACAGTATACTTTACATAGGAGGTACATAATACACACCCTAAGTATTATCACTCGTTCATTTAACACGTTGTATATAATATATAAATATTATTTATAATCTGATAACTAAATGTTTCTAGTGTCCTACGCTACAAACTAACGATAAAAGAAATTTTTAATACATATAATACATTTAAATTTTATGCTATGGATTTCCGCAACGTAACGCCTGATTCTATTAACTAACGATATAAGAAAAGTTTAAATGGATATGCTTTACTCAACGATGCCTACATTGTCGTTATTTATGTCAACAAGCTTCCACAGTGCTCCATACAAAACTGGCCACCATAGATTTGAGTGAACCAATCCGGCAACCGCGCCTACATATAGCGAATTAACCGTAGATTTTCACAGCGAAGAAACATGTTTGTACCATAAACTATTGTAAGTCTATTGTATTTTTATTACTATATACTATTACTATTATTTTATTGTATATTTATTATACTTATTGTTAAAATTACAAGTATGTTGGATACTTAAGGTTGCTTGAATATAGAATTATTTTAATTTTAAAAGTAAGTATTTTATATGGCGACTACTATAATCTTTTTAAGGGTGCTCGTCCATCAATAATTTGCGAGTATGCGTTGCGAGGAATGTGTTTTAGAATCGCTTGGCTGAACGGGGCTTGATTCGTTACTGGTGGAATCGCAGCCTTAGGCCGTGTTTCACCAAGCAATGTTCAAGTGCTTACAGTTAACGCCATGTTAAAATACCATGCCATCTCATTCATTGACAGGAAATACGAGAGGGATAACATGATATTTAACATGGCGTTAACTTTAAGCATACTTGGTGAAACACGCCCTTAGGCAAATGAAAGATGTCCGACGAAAGTACTTACATTATAGTTTCAAAACTGGCCATGGTGGCGCTAGAATCGCAACGGTGTTATTTATACAGCGTCTCTTGGTTCATATGTCAAGACGAATATAGTGTGAAGAGAAGGACGCTTAGAACATTTATTGTTTTGGCACCTCATACTTACCATAACGCGATAAAAAAATACAAATGTCTAAAATGACCACGAGAAGTGAATCTTACTATGCTGGAGCTCGCTGGCTCCTAATCTATACACACGAACGCACTGGTCGTTGACCTAACTGCTGACCAGGGTTGAAACTCATCTTTTTTGCGATTTTTATGGATATCTTTAATCGCGATTTGTCGCGTTATGGTAAGTAATTTATGTGAGGTTCCAAAACAAAAAATGCTCTCTCTTCACACTATATTCGGCTTGATATATGAACTATGCCACACGCTATAAAGTTAGCAACAAGTGCTGGAGTTAAGTGAGTTTAGTTATTTAAAACTTGGGTGATGAAATTAACCCTGATACGATTGTGGCGCCACCTTACTTCATGCATTATGACGGAAGCTTCCATCTGAGTCTCCAGTTGATCTTTGTTTAAATCAGTAACACGGGGATAAAATGAAACACGTCCACTACGTCACGCGTATATTTCACCAGCGCACGTGCGGCCTGTACTCGTCGCTGATGGACACCCGCTTGATGGTCTCGTACCCGAGGATGATGGAGAAGGAGAAGGCGGCGGACTGGACTAGCCGCGCGGACAGGCCCTTGAGGTAGAGCCCCACCAGACCCTCCTCCTGCCAGAGCTCGCGGAACACCTGCTTCATCGTGCCCACGCCTTCCACCTGGAATGTTGAGTGAGAGGTTAAAGTATTTTTTTCAATTATGCTGTACAGCCCTGGGGCCCTATTATGATCTTTTACAATACCAGCCTGGTTCCAGGCAATTCAATAATACGGCCTGAAACTGCCTTGTTCTTTTTCATATTACAACATGTTATTCTGAATGGATTCACCCTAGTTTGGTTGTCTGAAAGTGACATTTGGAAGCAAGTCAAGTGTCACGTGACCGCTGACTGCCTGTCAATAAGTGATCGTAATACAAATATTCCAGGCAGCCATGTTGTATGGCGTAAACTGGCTGGAATTAAGAGCTTGTAATAGGCCCCCTGAAGAAAGTAATCATTCAGGGGGATTTTAAAGAAGTTGAAGTAATCACACTGTACATGTCACATCAGTGTGTTGCGTCTATGATATGATACTATGTCCTATATCTATGTATCTATGTATGGTTGGTGAGCACGCTGGTTGTGAAGGCTCCACAGCGTGCCACGTACTGTAGCAGCAGGTGCGACACCCACACAGGCCTGACCACGTCGCACTGTCCTTGTCACACGCACTGACCATCTCACACCGTACCTGTAGCCTGGCGCGCACTATGTCCAGCGGGTTGGTGAGCACGGTGGTGGTGAACCCGCCCAGAGTGCCGGCCACGCACTGCAGCAGCAGGTGCGACACCCACACGGGACTGATTCGCAGCAGCTCCTCTGTAATGAAATAGTATGGTCATGATATACGATACTCTATTTTGTAACTTTAAAACAGGACTAGAAAGCGGTACCGATATAAAGGTATTATACCGGTACTAAAAACGATATCGCTTTTGAATTTAAAGGTCAAAACGGTTGAAATTCACCATTGCGGCATTCAATTAGCCATTCGCAAAATAACGAAATATACCTTTATTCTTTTACGGTATGGTTATACCTCATTATCGCTACCGTAACCGAAATCATTTCGGTACCGAAAAAATTCAGAGCAACGTCGCACGCAATGACGCGGCGCGGCGTTGTCAATTTGAAACTTGACACAAGCTCAAGACTACCTACTAATAAAACCGTTATTTTACAGATTTAGGTATCTGAAAAAATATTGATACCTTAATTTTGCGGTACCGAAATAATAGCGGTACCGTTATATAAGGTTAAAACTTAAAACCATAAATTAAAGGTGTGACGTCATACCGTTTACAATCTTTACCGATATTATTCGGTTATTCAAGCCCTACTTTTAAAGTTTACAGGGAGCTAAAAATTAAAATTTGTGAACATTCTCCATCACCTGGCGTTTTCGCCGCCGGCTCGTGTACACTACAACTAGAACTGAGCTAAGCGATGAACTGACCCTGGTAGAGCGTGTAGAGCGCCCACCACAGCGCGGAGTTGGGCACGTAGGAGGCGAGCGAGGCGGCGTACCCGCGGTACAGGCCGCGCGCGCCGTGCCGCCGGTACACGCGCACCGCCACCTCGCGCGCCAGCCCCGCGCGCGTCCACCGCCGGTCCAGCTCCAGTCCCAGCGGGTTGATCTTCTGCAAGTCGACACCATATTTACTATTCTACAAAAACTGTCTATAGGGTGCCGGAGTAAGAATAGAACGCTCAACTTGCAATTTTTTTTTCCTTTAATGGCATGCACTTTGTGCATAGCCAATGACAAACGGAGGAAATTTTATAAGAAGGAATTTTTGGAATACGGAATTCAGGACATGTTGCAAAATCTTTGTTTTTTAACATTGTTTTTTTTTTAATTTTTCCGTGTTTTTTTTTCTTGTTATTTTACTGTCCTGTAATGTCTAAAATTGTCCGAATAAATTTTATTATTATTATTAATAGAACCTGCCCGTCGACCATATTTCCTTTAAAACGCGAGGGAACATATATAGCGTTGCCGCCGAGCATAAACAATTGAAGACACGATGGATGAAAGTGATACGTCGCAAAAAAATGTTACCCAGAAAGTTGGCTTTAAACAGTCACTTAAACATTTCAGAATATGTAGTAACGTATTAAGTACATTGATTCTAGAGACGGATCTTTAGATTAATGAACTTAATACGTTACGACGTATTTTAAATGTTAAATTTTCTCGAAATCATAATTTTGCTACATATCACCTTCATCCATTAATGTCTTCAATTATACATACATACTCTCAGTCTAAGTCGGGTAAAGACGTATAACATCCACTGTACTCACGGGGTTCTTGTATGCGTCAGGCTTGCCCTTGACGAGCCCTAGCACCATGAGGTGTTGGCTCAGCACGTCGAACGGCACGATCACCGTCTGACCCACCAGCGACGCGCATCCGCCGCCGATGAACGACTGAAACACAACCAACTAGTTGTTACTAATAATAATGACACCCATACCGATTTCGGTGACGGTGGCCGGTTCCATCGAAACCAGGCCAGCTAAGCAGAAGTTATTTTATAGTGCCCAAGTGTGTGCCCAATACACAGAAGCACTCTCTCTTCCTTCACTCCTGTAGCCCAGTGGGACGGTTAGCAGACACGACTGGCGGGAGATCAGCCGCAGGACCGACTTTTTACATGCCCATCCGACGCATGAATCATCTTTCTTGTCAGACAATCAGCCTGCATTGTCCGTATCAAACTTTAAACAACATTTTTTTGTTGTTCCAATTCGGGAATCGAACCCACGACCTCATGTCGAGAGCTAGCCTTTAAACTTTATTAATGTTACTTATAATAGTCCTTTAATTTCTTTTCTTTTTATACCGTAATGTTCATATTATAGATTACAGAAAACATTAAAATAAGTATAAGCTATATAAAAATATTCTTATAAAATAATCTTTATTTTTAGGTTATAAACAGGAAAAAAAAGGTTGCAACATAAATAAAGTTGCTCACTTTTAAAAGTGAAACGAAACGTTTTTTATCTGTCAAATAGGTTCTCAAGGTTGGGTTTGAGACTTCATAATTAATACGGGCCTTAAGGCTGCGTTTCCACTGACGTGGAGCGGGGCTGAGAGGAGCTTGCGGTGCCCGAATTGACCAATCACTATGCTCGAAATCTCCGCTCCGTTTCCACGGAAACAGCACGAGCATAGTGATTGGTCAATTTGGGCACAGCTAAGCTCCTCTCCGCCTCGCTCAGTCACGCCAGTGGAAACGCAGCCTAATCCTTGCCCGCTCCCTAAGCGCTTACCGCCGACGCGAACTGACCTTGACTTTGGGGTTGACGTCGTACTTGCCGAGCTCGTGGCGCACCCCCTCGTACGTGCTGATGTAGAACACGCCCGAGATGATCTGGAACTACACCGATAGTGTCATTAAGATCTGGATCTACACCGATAGTGTCATTAAGATAGGAAGTCTGAATCAAAATCGAATCAGTTTGGAGACTAAGGCCCCAGATTCGATCGTGCCGTATACTCCCGAATAAATTGACGTTTGTTTATTTTGATTCTCAATCGATTGATATGATCGGGAGTATAAAAACGATTTTCTTTATCCTGGTTAGTTTAAAAAAGATGAAATACACTGCCGATTGTAAATTAATCGGCTACAAAGTATCACCCTTAGGTAGAGGGGGGGTCAGTAAACTCTCAATACTACCTACCTGAGGCAACTAACAAGGTCGTCTCCAAGTTGTCAATACACGACACAAAAAACGACAGATCAAGGATTGACCTTGAACTTCACATAGATACTGATCTCATAAGTTCGTATGTTTTATTTGTTTATGCGTTGATCACTTTGAGAGCAGCTAAACAGATTTGGTTGAACCTTTGTACTTATTATATGATCATCAATTAGGCAACCCTTGAGGTGATTTAATTTGAAAGGGTAATTTGTTTAAGGGCCGATTTTTCAATCGTCAGATAACTTTTATCTAAGGAATAAATATGTGACTTCGGCAGATTTTGTATGGAACAAATGTCAAAGTCACTTGTTTATTGAACGGATAAAAGTTATCTGACGATTGAAAAATCGGCCCTTAATGTAATTTTATTTATGACTAGCTGTGTTCGGCTCCTAATGGTTTTAGCATGTCAAGCCATCCTCGATAAATGAGGTATCTAACAATAAAATATTTTTTTAAATTCGACCTAATAAAGTAATAGTTCCTGAGGTTAGAGTGTACATAATCTCCAGCTTCATAATATTGGTATATCTTATATATAAAAATGAATTGCTGTTCGTTAGTCTCGCTAAAACTCGATAACGGCTGAACCGATTCGGCTATTTTTGGTCTTGAAATATTCGTAGCAGTCTAGGGAATGTTTAAACGGTTTTTTTATGCTCAACGAAGTGGGCACGGGTCAGCTAGTCTTATATATAAAAATGAATTGCTGTTCGTTAGTCTCGCTAAAACTCGAGAACGGCTGAACCAATTCGGCTATTTTTAGTCTTGAAATATTCGTGGAAGTCCAGGAAATGTGTAACGGTTTTTTTTAATTATGCTCTTTACAAATCTTACCAATTTAATTCTTTACTATAATAGGTAGGTACTTACGCTGGACATCCAGAAACCTCGGTAGAGCCCGGAGACCCCCTCATTCCTGTATATCTTGGATATCGCATCTGAGACACCCGTATAAGCCTCCTTCTTCCTCTGTACCTGGATCTGCGTCTTTATCAACGTCAGCGGATACAACGCACACCGAACTGAAATTGCAATTTTCACAATATAATAAATCACGCAAACAAACAGTTTAATACAGACCAGGGATGTTAGGGAGCTCCGTAACCGTAACCGAAACTATCGGATATCCGGTATAAAATATATCCGTAACCGTAACCGAATCCGAAACAAAAGTATTGCTAGTGTATAAAGAAAATCAAAATTTAATATCCGTAACCGAAATTATCCGAAGCAAACGGATAATCCGTTTTTTAATATCCATGTCCGTATCCGTATCCGAAATGTCATATCCCTGATACAGACGAGGCGATAATAACACTGAGGACCAACTTCTCGAACGCTATTCAAATGTAAGATCAACTATTATGGCATTCTTTTAGAATATCGCAAATATTGCAATTAGATAAATAGCAACTAATACTAGTACATGTAAAAACCCGAAAGAGCGACAAACAAATGGTTCTCAAGAAAAAAAAGTATTATAACAAATGAATAATTTACAATGGTTTTATTAAAAAACTATGATTCTAACAACATGTAAAGGGTCATTTACATTTAAATATCTCATGTGAAAATAGATTTTATGTGTCCCTAACTCAACATTTGAAAATAAGAATTGATTTCCTATTTATTTCTTAGCGGCAAATTTTCGTGTATGTATGCAGTATGGACAATGGATATTTTTGACACTACTAAACAGATTTTGCCGGAATATGGTTTGGTAGAAGTTAAGGCTCTGCATTAGCACAGGTTAATTTAATCGCCGCAAAATAGCCTGTATAATAATTATTATTGGGTACCTATAGTACAAAATTGCAAATGTTTATAAAAAAATATATAGGTAAATAGTAATTGTTGCAACTAGCATAATCAAAGGGCCTTATCATACTAGCGGGGAGTTTGAGAGCGGTTGCGGAGCGGAGCGGGCGCGCGGCGATTGTATTGCGAACACGCCGCTGCTGCGTAGCAAATGCGTCGCGGACGCGTGGTAAATTCAACTAATACTTAATCTGTGGTAAATTCGCAACGTTTTTAATTTGTAAGTCCCTAGACGATCAAAATTGCTTGACAAGCACGTTAAATTAACGTGCTTGTCAAGCAATTTTGACCGTCTAGAACGAAGCTTGATGTGCTTGACAAGCAAACTCGATGCTTGATGTAGCTTGATGAAAAATTATATTTTGGCAATGCTTGTCAAGCATGCTTGATCGTTTAGAACATGCTTGTCGAGCAACACATTCAGTGTACTACGGAACGTTATGGAGAGACCAGGTTGCCTCATTATCCATCCTCAAAAATTTTTTGAAATCATTGGGCTCCGTCAATTGCAAATGCTCATGGGTAAATCTATCTCTTAACAAATACCACTGCTTAGACCATCGTCTTGTTCGTTTCTTTTTTGTTTTCTTCAACAAAGCAATTGTGAGAGCAAGAAAAGCCATATCTGCATCTAGAGACATTCTACTACTTTGCAAATGTTTCTGTTTTAGCGCAAGTTCAACACTGGGTCACTCTATCCGACAAAATGATGCGAATGCTTGACAAGAATGTTTTTTGATGTCGTGGCCTCGTCAAGCATGCTTGTCAAGCACGTAAATGCTTGTCAAGCAATTTTGACTGTCTAGGGACCTCTTTAACGGGTTAACCACGTTCAATACAGTCAGTAACAAAATGTGTTGTGAGGATCCGTTATCAATTAATCGAATGCAAGAAAACGACAACTAAGTGTTGTTTTGCAAACGAATAAAAAATAATATTAAAAAATTTCGTACCTACCTGCGAAGTGCGAATTTTAGGACCCATTTAATGAGTTGTTGCATCAGGTATAATCTGACTTAAGGTGTATAGACACACAATTCACACGTTTGCATTCACAACCGGATTAGTCCATTATTTTCAAACAAAACCAGATAAGTTCATTTTAAATTCTTGAATAACTTCTAGACTATAAAAGTTTATAAAATTATTATTAGTCATGAAACAATAGATCTAATTCACCTACCTATAATAATACAATGTTATGTTGTTTATCACCTGCATATATTGATATTAGTTTTTTAGCCAGTGTGTAAAATTTATTTTTGCGGACTAATCCGGTTTTGTTCCCCAGCTCCTCAATTGAGATTATCAGTGTCTCGTAACGGACTGACGTTTGAACGAGACTGTACAAAATGGCGTCCACGTTGCTATTCGCAGCGGTTACGTTGCGCGTTCGCCACGAAATCGCTGCGCATGCGTGGCGAATGCGTTACGCGTCCGCAACGCATTCGCTGCGTGCGCGCTCCGCTCCGCAGCCGCTTTCGAACCGCTAGTATGATAAGGCCCATTTAGGTTAGCACAGAATATTTCCTTTTGTGTTTTATCCCAGACACTTCACTATCTAAATATAAACCGTTCTTAAGACAAAAGGTATGAATATAATATAATCACTCACCAGTGAAACTACTTAATGTGTACAGTGGGAAAAACTTTGATTTGTCCATCATACTCCACTCTATATTTGTTATGAGCTGCGGAGGGGGAGTCTCCACCATTGTCGCTGCCATCTTCCTCTCGTTTCTCTTCTCTAAATCCCTTTTGTCTTCCCCGGACTTCCACACACCAATAAACATCTATGTTCTATTTCAACCCTAAACTCTTTGGTAATATAAATATTTGTACATTGTATTTGATACAATAAAAATAAAAATGGAATATTAGTTTTATTTAATAATTTGATTATTAAATAATATGAGTTTAATTTAATAAATAATATATCTCTATAACAATAACAGAATTAGAGGACTAATATTCTTTGACAATTATGATATCTTAAAATGCTTTAAATATTTTTTGCTGATGTGGTATTTGTGTGTGTCCATGGTTCACACTCGTTCAGAGATTCTTGCTGACACTGAAAGAATATGTATTTATTTTATTACATTTTAAAACATGTAAAAATTAGTATCTATCATTGAAAAGACAAATTATATTGACTTATCTAGCACATTAGGTCATTTAATAAAGAATATAATAAAAATTATATAATGTAGACCAAAAATGCTACTTATTTAAAAAGGCATGTATATCACACAGGGATGAAGCATAACAAAAAAATATCAACATAAATAATTGCAAGCAAAAGAGTAGAAAAAACACAATTATTTAGATAAAAAAATCTTTAATGGAGTTTAAACAAATACCATAAATAACAAGACCAATAGACTAAATGTTTTCAATTATACGAAGGTTAGAGCTTATAATAATTTATATCTTATCTTAGTCTACAAAATTTTGTATCAAGGATAGTCAGCACTCTTCTAAGTAAATTGCTTGGATACAAGTCATTATCTGATTAAAAAATTTAAAAGATATTTTGCAATATATATATATATATATCAATTGTTATAAATTTTTAACAGGTCTTAAACCTGTATCTATAATTGCTTCTAAGGCACGCATTAGCTCTATAAAATGTTACTTACAATTCTATAGAATTGTATGGATTTTTATTTCATTAGTAAAATTGAGGTACAGGCCAATAACATTACTAATTCAAAAACACAATTTATATTACTTACTTAATTGTAATTAAGTTAATCGAGCAAGTTGTAATTAACGATTGCATGTACATATTTTAATTTAATTATTATGATGTCTTGTTAGTAAATTAATTCTTCAAAGTTTTCCATGTTACAGAGGTTAGGTTTGTTTTATTGGACAAATCAAATATAAGCTATTCTTAGCTAATGTATTAAAATTTGTTTGTAAGCCATAGTTAAATTTTTATTATTCTTGATAAATTTAATCCAAGTTTTACGACGTAAAATGTAATTAGAGAACAAATTTAGGTTTCAATCCTTGTTATAAACATGTACTGTCAAAATTATCTAACCTATACCTTGATAATCACATTTAGAATTGAATACAAACTTAAGAGATAAATAAAAGGGAACAACAAACGATAAGCAAAGCAAATTCATTAGGTATTTCATCAATACAATGTAATTTGTAAATGAAATGACTACTTACGTCAGGCACTTGTAGAAATCCATAACAAAACACAATGATTTTAAATATAACTTTGTATTGGTTTTCACGGACACCTTCTTTAAAAAACCTTTATGTAATAATTAAATAAAATTTACACAATTACACCATGGAAAAATAAATCTTTCGTGTCTGTCAGCTGATTCACCTTCTCCATTTGACATTTTGATTAGAATCGATTTGAGCTAATCGATTTTCATTTAAGGCGAAGGTCACTTGCGATGTAAATTTTGCTCCGCTACTGTGTAGCTACTCGTAACGGCCATTTATTTTACATAATATAATATGTGTGATCCCGTATGCATTACCAACTTATCTATCTCATGATGTACATGGAATATTTTAGTAATCACAAGTCACAAAATGTAAAAAGTGGTTTTAAATAAAAACCTTTAGCGCCTACAAGCGTTTAAAAAAATTATATGTCAGTCTTTGATTTTCTAATGTCATTAATGTCATTTGTCGCAAGTAGGCCAATGTTTACTTTCTTTTCCGTATATTTTCTATTTAAATAAAACTAAATTAACTGTTTCAGCCATGGTAAGTGTGATATATAAATCACAATCTGATGTATATTTCATAAATTGTCGCTCCAAATGTATTTCAGAAGTTACCTTGTTGTGTTTATCACTGATGATGTCGTCACTCGCTACTGATTTTATTTTTATTGATAATAATTTTCTGTAGATTCTAGGTAAATATTTCACAACTCAGTTCCATAATTTATAAAATATAATTTAATTTAAATTACACTTTTTGCAGGCCCGCTACTTCAAGGAACAGGACATTGATGGTGAGTGCGTGTTATTGAAATTAAAGAGCGTATAAATAAAATATAAATTACTTATTATTAGTCAGATGAAACCGTTAAACTGTAAAAGAAATAATATTATCATTTTATTATTGAAGTCAGGAACAAGTTTTTATCACAGAAGAGTACAGCTTTTCTACTTTGTTTCCAGAGTTTCGTGAGTGCTTCTACCTCTTCGCCAGATCGGGTCAAATAACGTCCCTGGATGAGCTAACTGTTGTGATGAGGTCCCTGGGGATGAGCCCCACCATACAGGAGCTGACTGGTGAGCAGGTGAAATAATCTACACTATTAATATAGTGTAGTAAGAGGAGATATTTTTGTTTGCATTGAAATCGCTTCATAATACTGGACTGACTGGCAAATTTTTTGCAGTATTTG
This sequence comes from Celastrina argiolus, assembly GCA_905187575.2. Lineage (NCBI taxonomy): Eukaryota > Metazoa > Arthropoda > Insecta > Lepidoptera > Lycaenidae > Celastrina > Celastrina argiolus. The sequence goes on from LR994597.1 coordinate 2,253,075, forward strand.
TATTTATTTCTACTAAAGTAGAAAAAAAAAAGTATGTAGGCTACATTTTGGGCAATGAAATAATATTCCAAATAATATGTGTAAATAAATAGTCCTTTTGGACTATTTTTTATTTTTATTATTTTACATTAAAGCAACTTGTATACCTATTGTGTAAATAACTAAATACTTTATTACAAAAGTCAATAATCTTATTTCAGGTTATTTGAAAGGCAAAGGAGGGAAGATGTCTTTTGCTGACTTCCTGGAGGTGATGCATATACATTCCAGAGCTGAGAACTTACCACATGAGGTAAGTAATCGTCTTTCTGTTGATTTGTTCAGATATAATGTTGTGGTGGCTAGGGTCATGTTGTGTCAGGTGGGAATCAACAACATGCCATTGCCATGCTAGTCGGTAGGTATATATAACAAGGGATACATAGAAACCTCTATGGAGTATTTGGTAGCACATAGACGCTTAAGCCTAAGATTGCAGCAGCTCTAGTCAAAGGAAAAAAAACCGTTTTCCTGGGTCATGAAAAATCCTTAAATCAAATCTTTTTATTTCCATATACACTATTAAATAAAATTTATATTATTGTTCTACATAATGCCTACAACCGTAAATGTTTGTATAATGCAAAATGATTTAATATGATTCATTGCCTGGTATTACCTGTAACACAAGTTCTTTCTGAACTTAGCACCAGACCAGATTGATGTAGTATGTAAACAAAATATATATTCAATATTTATTTGTTTTTCCTTGCTGGTGCTGACACCATTGTGCTTATGGCGTTACATTGCCGTTAGGTGGAAAACAGCCAATAGTAATTTTACATATAATTCATATACTTGTTATTTGAATTATATTATGTAAAATAACTATTGGCTGTTTTCCACCTAACGGCAACGTAACGCCGTCAGCACAATGGCTGTGCAATGCTATCATGTGATAAAAATTTCTTACACACATAAAAACTACTATAATATATTAACAATATTATAAACATTTAACAGGTGGTGAATGCATTCAAAGCTGGTGACGTTGAGAAGAGGGGCTCCGTCCCGGCCAAACAGCTGAGGAACCTGTTGCAGAACTGGGGCGAGGGACTGTCTTCTCGAGAGGTATGTGAGATCTTCAACAAACACACCCTCTTTTATATACAGGATGTAGGAAGACCAGTTATAATAACTTTAGAGTATGGATTGTTGATTATTATATATATATATAAACAAATAACTAGAAAAAGAAACGAAGAAGAATCTCTACTGGATCTCATCCTTTGTAATGAAGAAACCCTACTATGCGACATTACATACCACCCACCAATTGGAAAAAGCGATCATCTTGTTATTTCAGCTAAGATACAAGTAAATGTCATCAAAAATCACACTGATCTGAGACCGCAATATAATTACTTCAAAGCTAACTTTGATGCAATAAGTAAAAGTGTAGATGGATATTTGCTCTCGACAAATGGTACTATTGATGATATGTGGCATTCCCTTAAAAATAATATGCAATCTGCCATTAGAAAGTATGTGCCAACAAAGTATAAAAACAAAAAGAATAAAAACCAACCATGGATAAACAAAGAAATACTAGAATTGGTCAAGAAGAAAAAAGAGTTATGGAATATATATAGGTTGAATCCAAATGACATTGCATATCAACAATATAGGAAAATTAATAATAAAATAATTACAACCAGCAGAAATAGAAGAGCAGCTTTTGAGTCAACAGTAATAGAAAATGGTCCCAAGTCATTCTATAGCTACATTAGAAAACAAATTAACTCAAAAACATGCATACCTAATATTATTAAAAACAAAAGGAACGAGCTTGTTATTGAACCTATCCAGATATGTAGAGCATTTGCAGACCAATTTGAGCAAACATTTGTTAACGAACCCGATGGTCCATTGCCAGCTATTCATTACCCGAGAGTAATTAATACAATAGACAACATCGATATTACAACAGATAAGGTACAAAGGGCTTTGTTTAGTTTTAAAGAAACAACCGCTACTGGACCGGATGAATTACCTTCAATAATACTGAAAAAATGCTCAAAATCACTAGTCGGAAACATCACTACGCTGCTGAAAAAGTCATTTGAGAATGGAGCACTTCCTGCGGACTGGAAAATAGCCACCGTCGTTCCTATATACAAAAAAGGAAACAAACTTATACCAGCCAATTATAGACCAATAAGTCTCACAAGTATAATATGCAAAACAATGGAGAAAATAATAACAAACGAAATAAGAAAGTTTTTAAAAGAGGAGAGCATTGTTTTAAACGAACAACACGGATTTGTACCTGGACGATCAGTAACTACCAACTTACTCCAATGTTTATATGAATGGACAAACAACTTAGATGACGGAAATCCCACTGATGTAATTTACCTAGACTACGAGAAAGCATTCGATCGTGTACCTTTAAAACGTTTAATACATAAAATTGAACATCTAGGCATTCGAGGAAAACTGTTAGCATGGATAACCGACTTTCTCACGAATAGAACCTTTCGAGTACGTATTGGAGAAGCTCTGTCTGAACCCAGAAATGTACTTAGTGGCGTCCCACAAGGATCAGTACTTGGACCAATACTCTTTATTTTGTATTTAACAGACCTCAAAAGCGTCATAGTACAACCTTTCTCATTGTTTGCTGATGATACAAAATTCTTTGGAAATCCTTGCACCCAATATCAGAATATTCAAAATGATTTAAACGCCTTGTATAATTGGACTAAAGAATGGCTGTTAACATTAAATGTTGATAAATGCACAGTGCTACACATTGGAAGAAACAACCCCCGTAAAAGCTATCACCTAGGATCTCAACATCTCATACATGTCGAGTCGCAAAAAGACCTAGGCGTTACAATAACAACCGACCTGAAATGGGAAATGCATATATCCAATGTTGTTAAGAAAACAAATTCTATACTTTATGCTATTCGGAAGGCGTTTAAGTGTCTCACAGCTAAAACATTTCTTCAATTGTACAAGGCTTTTGTAAGACCACTCTTAGAATATGCCTATGTAATATGGGACCCCTATTTTAAAAAGGACATCAAAATACTTGACAATGTGCAGAGAAGAGCTACAAAAATGATTAACACAATACGTAACAAGCCCTACGAGCAAAGACTCAAAATCCTTGGCCTTACCTCACTGGAACAGCGTCGACAGAGGGGAAGTCTCATCGAGACATACAAGATTCTAAATGAGCTCTATGATGCGCCGGACCTTCAAAAACTATATATCCTTAATACGAATAAACATTTGAGAGGACATCACTTAAAACTTTGTCAAACTCCATGCAAAAAAATACCTAGAAAGCACCTTTTACCTAATCGAGTGGAGAAGGCCTGGAACAGACTACCTGAAAATGTTGTCATGGCACCATCGGTGAATTGCTTCAAGAACAGACTGGACAAAATAGATGATATTATCTTCAAACTATTTGATACACACGCATCAGCTTAATAGCTGCTAGTGTGCTTAAATAATAATAATAATAATAATTATATTATGGCTAGTTGTTTTACTGCCTGTATTGGGACACCTGAGCAGTCAATTAAAGCGTTACTGAATACTGAAATGTTAGTTAAATTAAGTGGTATCCTTATATCATATCATGGTATCCTTGTCATTCTGCCATCAGCGGTGACAGCCTGTGAATAGGATGGCTAGAAACTTTGATAACCGTTTCAATATTCTGATATGAGTTGGACATGGTTGGTTAAATGAGTATCTTGATGCTAACAAGTAACAACTGAGTACATATCCCTTGGGCATCCCTGCGATCATATGAGGAAGGTTACCGCTGTCTATACTGGCTACATAATAGTTGCGATAGTTGGACTGTGCAGTGTCCATTTTGCCGGTGAAAAACAAATACATAAGCATCTTCGAGTGGTTGTATTTTTGGGTTTCAGCCGGTCATTCAAATTTAGTTCAATTTCTTCCGTCGCGGCGCTAGTGTGTTTACAAAGGCATATCATCATTGTCAGCAGCACAAACTGCGATCAGTTGTAAAGTAAGTAGTACTGCGAAAAGTAGAATATTTAAAATTAGGAGAATAACTCACCTAATTCTACATAATTGTATTCGGTTAATCTTTCAATTTTAATATATTATGCTCTATTTATGCAGTCCGACAATTTCACGCGCTTAATCTTGTTCTCACTAAGGCTGCCTTCACACTAGCGTTTGTCCAGCGTAGGCGTTCTATGAACGTATGCGCATTGCAGACGCTGTAGAGAAGCGGCGACACGCTTCTCTACTGGAACATATCAGTACGCTGCGCTAGCGCCGCGTGTGCGCGACGTATGCCCCGCGTTACTGCGGTGTCATGTACAATCCTGTTCGCATCCTCCAGCAATCCATTTTGTTAATGATAATACAGAAATGACAACGAAATTGTGTAACGTCTGTGCCGCGCTAGCGCAGCGATTAATTAACTGCCGAGGAAATGTTACGATAACGCGTTTATGTTTTATGTCTTTTCAGGTGGACAACATATTCCGTGAAGCGAATGTGAGCAACAACGGCACGGTCCGTTACGAGGACTTTGTGAAGATTGCCTGCGCGCCCGTGCCCGATTATTACTAGATCACTTTTCTGTTGTTTATGTCCATATGTCCAGGGCCCGATTCTCGTAACTCTTCGATTCGATCGTCTGTCTGTCCTGGGGCCTTACTCTACAAACTGATTCGATTTTGATTCGATCGTACCGCATATACTCGGGTATATGTAAATTTACGTTCGTTTATTTTGATTCACAGTCGGGAGTACTTTTGTACTACGTTACTAGTTACGATTTAACGATTTTCTTTATCCTGGTTAGTTTCAAAGTAATCCACCAAATAAAACAGCAAAAGCCGTTGAGATGGAACTGATTCGATTCTCGATTGTGTCGGGAGTGAGCCTGCAGCTCGCACTCGCGCTAAATCACACGTGCATGAGCGGAATAGAGATTCGAAACTAAGTTCGAGGCACGAGAATCGGGGCCCTGTTCGTATTTTAGTTTCGTAGCGAGTAACTTTATAGCTAAAATACTTGCCAGTACAAACATCTTTGCGCTTTAAGTGGGAGTTGACAAGTATTTTACAAGGCAAAATTCAAACAGAACAAATGTCCTAACTTAAAATAATAATAAACATATATTTACACATTGAATAAATTATACAAATGTGCAAAAGTGACTTTTCTAAAATATCAGACAAGGTTAAAAAATGTATAGCATAAGTGTAAATATTTATATTAGTAATGGGGTAATGTGTTTACTGTCGACTGTAGTGGGAACCCCCCACTTTTGTTACTTGCTACTAGACTAAATTACTGGCATAGTGTAAACTACACTTAATTGTAGATGGTGACTAAAAGTATATACTGGTACATCAGCACTTGAATATCTTTTTGTAAGCATTCTGGTGTTACATGATTTTTATTTATTTTATGTAATATTAAGTCTAATTTGAGTGGGACCAAAACGTTTAAGTATTTTTGTATTTATTATGTAGCTAACTAAAACCGTCTATATTGTTACTTAATTTTTCTGAATATATTTTATACTATAAGTTTTTTTTTATTATAAAATCGATTATTCAAATTCTATTTTAGTGATATTAAAAAGTTATATCACACCAAAAAATTCATTCGTTATAAATACCACAATTTCTATACACAAGTTAGGTTGTAGTAGGCTGTAACAGTATGAGGTGTGGCATATAGTCAAAAATCGTGGCATGTAGTCAATAACCGAGGGTATGTCTAAAATATAGTATTCTGAATCTCCCTGTGCTGGTACAATTCTGATCACTGAAAACAGAACTTTAAGTTGTCATATTTGACTCTATTGTATTCACCGTTTCAGCTGTGAATACCTCTGCCGAACATAATCATCTAGTAGTTGCCTACTCGTCCACGTTTGGCATGCAGGTTGGCGAGCGCATTCTTAAAATGATAACAAATTTAACGAAACGTTTCAATATACAGAAATAATAGGACTATTTGTGTATAATTATATGTTTGAACCATCGGTCGCCTTTTACCCCACCCACGGGAATGATGGTTGATGATGTTTAGATGCTATTCTTACTCCAGCACCCTTTTTTTTTTTTTATTGCAGAGAAATGCTTTTAAGCATTCCGTGGGGGATGGGGATTCCCTCCACGGATATGTAGGACTCGCTGCGTCCGAAAGATGGTAAATGGACGCAGCCCTACCCACTACAACTCGGCGGTACTCCGACTCCACCACCGTTGACGAAGCCACAGGGACAACAAAACTTCCGCGACTCCGTCGACTACTCCAGCACCCTAAGGGAAGTAGCTCATAATCATTAACAGGGATGTTAGGAAGCTCCGTAACCGTAACCGAAACTATCGGATATCCGATATATAAAAAATATCCGTAACTGAATCCGAAGTCGAAAGTTTTGCTACTGTAAAAAGGAAACCAAAATTGAATATCCGTAACCGAAATAATTTAATATCTGTATCCGAAATTTCATATCCATTTCATCCCTGGTAATTAAGGAAGGAAGTATGTAATAAAGGAAGTATCTCATAGATAGTTTAGCTTTAGCGTATTGTACTCGGAATGAAAACACAATATGTATAATGAAAACTGTATTTATTTCAAACATTAACAAACTCTTGTAACATGATATGGCACTAGTTCACGTGGTCCTTCTGATAAATAAATACCGATGTGACTAAATAAAAAACGTAAACGGACCAGAAATGAAAAAAACAAGTGCAAATCGATTAGTGATAACGTCCTGCCTGGGAACGGAATCCCCAAAAACAAAATAATGCGCATAAATCCACGAAAATTCGAATGTTAATAATGTTTTATTTTCGACACTAAAGTCTCAATTTCACCAACGACAGTAACTGGTAAAGGTTATAACTGTCATGTCTTCTCTTACATTAATACGAAGAACGAGAGAGATAACATTTATACAACGATTACCGTTAAAAGGCGTTGAAATTTGCCAATCAGATCCCAGCTTTAGTGTTGCTGTAACAAAAGTTTTTCTCATTACTGGTCAGGCTATTAAATATCATTAATTTTGAGTAATTGATTATATTCAACATAATTTAGAACGATATCACCAATTGACTAGAAAAATCACGAATTCGATACCTTGTGAACACAAAACTCTCACTTGTCTATATTCACATGTCAAAGGTTGTTCCCTAAGTCAGTCTAATAACAAACACACACACAACTAAACAAACATGAAACAAGTGCACGTCACTCAAACAATACAGCACAAAACAGTGTCACTCAATCAATGTGTAACAATAAAATTAGTACTTAAATGTCTAGAAAGCGTTTTGCTAAACAAGAATAAGTTTTACCAATTGCTTTAGATATAAAAAGGGTCATAAAAAAGTGTCCGTCAAAATGCACAAATTAATATGGCGCAACAATAGCATCGGGGTTAATTTTATACCAAAAATAAAAACTATTCACTTCACACCAGCATACATTGCTAACTTCATATCATACACCGTGGCAACTCTAGCGCCATTGCGGACAGTATTGAAACTACAATTTAAGTACTATCGTCGGGACACTTTTTGATTTTTCTGCCTTAGCTTACTTATAAGCTTTAAAAAATCTCTGCTCACAAAGGTCGCGCCACTTTCACAAGTGCAATTGTTTCTAACCAGAGTAGACACAAATACTCTAGTTTTTAAACAATTTCTTTTGCACTTCAGCCGTAAGAGGCAAATAAGTTCAATGAACTAGCCCGTAGCACTTTTACGGCTCAAACTTTGGATGTTTTAGAATATTTGACCGCAAACTAACTAGTCGCATTGGCTGCAGACGCGGTTGCAGTGCGAATTTACGTACGTGGATACAATTTATCGGCAGAATTATGCGATTTTCTGAGTTATATGGATGATAACTCCACCAGTCGGAAGGTCAAAACTTTTGCAATTATCAACTCAAACTGTGAAAAATGTTAGGTATAAATTAATTAAATTAAAAAAAATTGCCCTTCATAACATTAAGTTTTAATGTTACCATCTTACAATTTGGCTTATTTTCGCGTAGCTAACCGCTGTTACTTATTTAATATGTTAAAATATCAAACCAAACAGAAAAGTGAAGACATAGTTATGTGAATCACATAGTGAGCCTGATCCAACTATTCCACGCCACGCACATACAGTCACTACGCCTTTAAAGTAGGCCTTTGCATCCGTTATTTGATGTTTTATACAGTATTCTCCGAGCGAAGTGCCTAACCACTCTTTAAATACTGTAGGTTAAATAACAGTTTAAATACTGTAGTACAGTAAAAATACTGTAGTGCCTGGGACAGACGCTTTAAATGTCGTCGTAGCCTTATTCTGAGAAAAAAATCCTCTGAATTACTACGCCTTTACACATACATAACACCCCAACCCTTAGTTTTGTTTCACAAAATTTTGTCTTCGCTTTTTTTTGGTCTGAACTTGCAATAATCAGATACAAAGTTATGTATTTCATTTGCCACATACAAAGGCACACCCAACTGGCACTTCGATAACAATTCCCCACAGCTAAGCTTAAAAATTCAGCTTGTAGCCTACACTACATAGGTGACCACTAGCTACTTCCAAGCTAAATTGCAGTGCTGATATAAGCTATTTGCTTTCAAGGTGTAACTTAGTGTTGGGAATATAATAGGAAACTGGCAGATACACTTTTCTGTCCTATAGGCGTGTTTTTTAGCTTTAAACGATATTCAGTAACATTTTTATTATTACGTGATAACATCTTATATTTCAATAAACGTCGGCTGCATGCACGAAAAATCACTGTCACGTTCCGCCTCAGCTGAACGCACAAGCGAGAGCGCGTTGCGTCTGATACGTTTGTCGTATACGTCGTACGTCTCATACGTTGCGTGGCGCCGCTCTTCTACTCAGGTAGAAGAGCGGCGCCACGCAACGTATGCGTAGTAGTTGATCGTAAGTTGATCCAACATCCATAAATATTTACTTATGACGTTATCTCATCCGTAAACCGACTTTACAGACAGCCAATTTTTTTCCTAAACTACCCCAAAACTAATTCACACCTCAAAAGCATTAATTTCATAAGTTGAACGCGGTAATAGAGATTTAAAGCTTTTCTAGACGTAGGAAGTATTTAAAATTGTTACAAGAAGGTATTCAAAACTGGAATATTAAAAAGGTTATAGATAAGAATATTATAAACTTGTAAACTGTGAATACTAAAGTATATTCTATAGAACTAAGTCGAAGATTAAGAGGTTATGGTATTGGGCATAGTAAAACCGTATTATCTTGAATATAGCATAGTTTGTAAGAAGACATTAAAAAGTTAAGACTCTATAATCCGGAAGGCCTTGGAAAATTCAGAGCACTGAAAAGAGAACTTTGGGCTATTTAAATAGAGGGGAAAATCGAGTTGTCTAACAGATGTCAAATTTGACGGTTAGAATTTGGCCCACGTGGTGTGGGTTAAAAACTTAAAACACGCGTCCGAGTCTTATTCCCATTCCATTCATTGAAACATCCAATATCCCGCGTGGGTAAAAAAAAATCATCAGTTTCATTCTGAGTAACTCCAATTATCGCGTGATTTTTGATCTAAATTCTACTTAAAATGTTGGCATTATAAAAAGCAATTTATAAATAGTTTTAAGTCTACGATCGTGCAAAAATCTTCGTAACTAGTGATAACTCTGAGCCGCTACATTTAAATTGTAATAAAATATTGTACTTGTACTTTGATTAAAATTGGCACTATGAGGAATATTGTGACTATAAATATGTAGCTATTTTGTGAAGGCTACGATGTTAAATGCAAGTGGCATCTAAGCAAATTCGGAAATCCCAGATAAGCGAGTTAATTTTAAACAATATAAGATTCTGTAGAGAAAAATATTCAAATACTAAACAAATTACATGAAAAAAATTTCGTATTCTGAATCAAAGTGTTCCAATAAAATATAAGAATTCTACACATACATTTTCAATCTACAGGTAAATTAATCACAAGAATATCTTTGAACTAAGACAATAGATACAATAATTATCTATGGTTACTACAGTAAAATTGTAGAAAAGAATGTACTTATATTGTTTTCGAGAAAACATAGTTTTCAAAAATAGTTATTTGTACAAAAGAAACTATTTTTATATTTCTGTTTCATTAACACATCCATGACAAATACAAACGAAAATTTAAAAAAAATTGGTCTCAACTCACATCCATCAAATACTATACATAACTCACAATTTTATTGAGCTAGGTTTAAATAGGGTGTTGTTTTAGATCTATACTTCCAATATGTACATACATAACACTACTAACAAGCATAGCTAAGCTATATTGTATAGATATGCCTATCTACTTGTCATTTATTCTTTGTCACCGAGATGACCTAAGTTCTAACACAAATCTGGTCCGAATATGGAAATACCATTTTGGTAATAGATATCTGGGAGCTAAGCCTTTACATTCATATTGTTTGTAACAAATAATTATCACAAGAAATCAATAATTCTAAACTTTTTTCTCTTTTTTCCAAACAATCAAAAGCCCATTGAAGAACCTATTTGATAGTTAAAACAACGTTTCGTTTCACTTTTAAAAATGAACAACATACTTATGTTACATACTTTCATTTTTTCTCTTTGAAACGTAAAAATAAAGGTTATAAAAATATACATTATGTATTTATTTTAATATTTTCTTATAATCCATATTATAAATAATACGTTTCAAAAAGAAAATAAAATGTAATTAATTTCGTTTCATTCTTCCAGCCAAAAAAAAACAATCTCTAATGATCTATAGAGGCTTGGCTCCCACATTTTCACAAAAAATACAGGAATGGGGGTGCATCACCTTATTAAATCGTTGTAGTGTTCCGATAATACGTATCAATAAATGTGAATACAACCATTATTACCGGCAGTCAGCCAATATCACTGAATTTTGTATGCCCATACAATATTTCATTAAATATCAACAGTATTGAAATAACCAATAACTTGTACATACGTTGGTATGACCAATAATTTCGTGTATCTAATTTTGTGAACACCAACACAACCCATAATGATATGGTACAACCAAAAAATTATAAATACAATAGGCATGTTGCTAAATATCTCTTATTGGAGTTTTACAAATTGAATCTCATATTTGTTAGCAAATAAAAAAAATGCCCATCTTTTTCTCGCAAAACGATATGTCACGATGTGATCCTGGCATGTACAAGGTGTAAAATAAATGAGTGATAATACTTTAGGATGTGCATGTGCCTACTATGTAGAGTTTACTATGAAAGAACCAGCACTGAAAGATTTTGATTTTTTTTTAAATTCATTGTATGGAAAAATTTATGACTGTCAAAAGTAAGTCTTTCAGCGCTGGGACTTTCACAGTATACTCTACATAGTAGAAACATACACACTCTGAAGTATTATCACTCATTTATTTTACACCTTGTATATTTGTCATTAAAATATCAGTATCAGGTTGTGACGTCACATACCGATATATCGCTTTCTTGTAGTATTTTTTTGCTTAAGAATAAAATAGTTCAGATTACCACGTTCCAGGAAAAGCGTTTCAATTGTCAGTCTATCTCGCTCACGCGCGTGTAACATACTTGCTTCCAAGCAAGACAGACTGACAATTTGGCACTGGATTTTTTATTATCAATCCTTACATTGAATAGATAAAAAAAACAACATGTCTATCGTATAACCGTTAACTACTATACAAAGGCCCCTACGTGAAGTGCACTGACCCGGTGTCCATCACACGTGCTTGTTCTTGATGGGGTTGCCAGGCTTCCTCCGTCTGAAGTTGCCCATCTGCCGCAGGATCACCGAGTTCTCATCGTCGACTTCTCGGTCCATGCCCGAAGTCCCGGGGATCGTACCCCACAGCTTCAGCTTCGATGGCAGATATATAAGACCCAGTAACGTTATGACTGAAAATATACAGTGTGTAAAAAGAGCAGTCACTATAACTTTGAGATACGATTATACTACCTTTCCTCGTTTTGGAAATGTATTTTTTTTTATATTTTTTTGTCAAAAACTAAAAACAATATTTTTTTACTTTTGACCATCTCTTATTTTTTTGTCGCTAAAATAACAATAAAGCAAAAAAAAATATTTTTTTTGTTTGTAAAAAAAAAATGAAAAAAAAATACATTTCTAGAATGAGAAAAGGTAGTGTAATCATATACCAAAGTTATAGTGACTGCTCTTTGTACACCAGTTATATAATTAAAAAAAAATAAGGTTTGCTAACAGCATTCAAGGGTGGACTTTTATAAAGTTTGCCAACTACATATAAAGGTAGTTTACATCAATAGAACAAAGGGCTAGAGCTGGAACGAAAGCATTTGTTCTTCATCCTGTAGTACCCATAGAACAACGAAATAATGTTCTACATCTGCTAATACTAAAATAATTTCTTGCCTATGTTACTTTGGCTTCGGTTCAGTACAAATCTATTTGCACCTCCTTAAAATCTGGCCAGCAGTTTGGGCGCTAAAATGTACACACATAAACTGGCCTAATCATACTCGGCTAAAAATAGTGAAACTTATTTTTATATTATGTACCAAAAATTATTTTGATTCTCAGTCGACTGATATGGTCGGGAGTACAAAAAGTTACGATCTAACGATTTTCTTTATTCTGGTTAGTTTCAAAGCAATCTACTAAATAAATTACCAAAAGCCGTTAAGATCGCACTGTTTTAATTAAATTTTATAATATCGTATTGAAATCAGTTCGATCTCAACAGCTTTTGGTACTCCCGACACTCTTACTAGCGCACGATCTCGCGGTGGCTCCATTTGGAACTAACCAGTTTATAGAAATTCGTTATATCGTAACTTTTGGTACTCCCGACCATATCAATCGGCTGAGAATCGCGTAGAGTAGCGAGCAGTGTCGTAAACAAAGCTCAAATTACACGACAGCTAACGAGGTCTCGTATGCATGATATAATTCACTTTTTTTGTGTTTTTGGATAGAATATTTATATTTTTAATACTTACCCTGTGTTCCAGTAGACGCTCTGAACGTTCAGGTCATTCATAACGCTGACATTGACAGCTGACAGTGCCTGTGAAAACAGTTCAAAACGATCCTAAACAGTGCTAAAGGAAATAGTAAACGAAAATAACGTTTTTTTCGTTCAGATTTGCGTTTCTTTAGCACTGTTTAGGATCGTTTTGAACTGTTTTCACAGGCACTGTCAGCTGTCAATGTCAGCGTTATGAATGATCTGAACGTTCAGAGCGTCTCCTGGAACAGGCCCAATAAGGGTACCCTATACCATATAGGTGCTTCAAAACAAATTCAGAAATGCGAAATTAAGAAAGCCGGTAATCTATTAAGATGCGCGCCATCTACTGTTGACGGTTGATGTTAATTTTCAAAATAAAAATTTAGAGTATGATACTTACTATTCAATATGCAGGGAAACACAACATAGAAGTTGAGTGTTGTGGAGTGGAAATAGAAGGCCTCGGTGAAGTACAGCACTATGGTGAGGGTCAACGACCAGTATCCCATGGAAACCACACTGCAATATTTATTGACAAAATAATACAATTATTGTGATTTAAAATTTTAAAGTGCCACTCCACAGAGGCATATGTGACACACTCAAAGAGTCCTCCAAAATCCAAAATCAAAATATTTTATTTCCAAATGAACCTTAACAAACTAATTTCGGAAAGTCAACAAAAAGGCTATCACTGGTTCAACCCTGGCCTGCCTCGAAGAACCCACATAAGAAACTCGGACGGAGCCATTATTTAGCAAAAAGATAGGATCTTTTTAAAATTGAATTTTTTTACCACTATCTGTACTAGAGATGATTGATTGAATTTTTTGACAAAAAAAAAAAAATACATTTCCAAATTGAGGAAAGGTAGTATAATCGTGTCTCAAAGTTATAGTTGCACTTTCTACACACTGTATATTATCAAAAAGGGTGATCCGGCTGCCGGATATCCGGCGCTCCGACCTAGTAGCTTGCCGAATACCCGGTATCCGGTATCCGGCCAAACTACTATCCGTTTCATCTCTAATCTGTACTCATATTATGATGTATGACAAAAAAATACATTGAAAAGTGTCATTTTTTGTTATAAAGTATATAATATACTTACGGCTTATAATGTATGTATAGGGTACAGTGTATAAGGGCCAACGCCTTCAACACTGAGTACATGCCCAGCATCCGGGATAGCGTGAAGTCACCTAGCAATATTTACAGATTAGTCTTATATCACTGTAAACTTCATAACATATATTATCTGTTTGATACAGCTTGGCTTTGGAGTTTGGACACAGAGGGTGTGATTTTCATGTATAACAAAAATGTGGCTGATCACCTGATTGTCTGATAAAATGATCCATACAAAAACTCAAGCATTTAGAAAGAGAGATTAACAAGAATTTAGAAAGAGAGAGACATTATCTATTGCACACACATTTGGGCACTATAAGCTAGCTCCTGCACAGCTGGTTTGGCTTCAATAAGACTTGCCACCATCATGAAAATCAGAGGGAGAGCAGGTATGTTCAGAGTTATTAGAGTTTTTATGAGGTTGTACCTACTATTGTCTAAAAGGGGTTATCCCCAAAAGGTCCATTAAGGGTAAAATAACTGCATGGAATGTAGGTTAATACCCTAATCAGGGCAAACAGGCAGATTGCAAGATATATATTTATTTATATATTTCGCATGATACAATAGGCAAAAACATCAATGTTTTAGTCTTGCTTTGAGTATTCAAGAACATAAACACATTTTGGTAATCAAAATAACTTTGCCTTTACTGTTAACTTAATATTAAAGTTGTTATTCACATGTCTCACTCACCGTCCAAGTGCTCATTTTCTCCGTTGTGATTTAGGAATGACCTTCTTTCTATATACGAGCGGCCGGCTGTACCTAAGTCCATGAATGCTACGAAAGCTATCCATCCTCTAAAGGCATATAAAACTTTGTTTTGTACAGCCATGTTTCATAATTAAATTAATAACGCTCGCCTTCACTGTTGAGTTTTGTTTTATATGTTAAAAAGTTGAATAATAATTTGATATCCAGAAATACTTGAAATACCTAAGTAAACACAATTTATTAAGTTCAATTAAATTTAGCGGGCAGCCTTGTTATAATTTACAAAATTAACGCGCGTAATTTTAAAGCGTGCATCGCACTGCGGTATTTTACCTGCATTAAATATTTTCATACAAAATTTATAATTAGATTTCAAGATAATTTCCCGAGTTTGCGCAATTTTGATTTTGCTTCTTCTTCTTCTTTTTTTTTATTTATGGCTCCGTGGTGACTCGCCAATGTCAGAGTGATTGTCGAAAATCTATTAAAATAATTACTCTAATCTATGGTCGAAAACTCTGCTGGAGGTTTTATGACAAAACAAGTGTACGTTATAGAGAGAGGTCTGTTGAAAAAACCTTGATTTTGCTTTGAAGTTTGAATTGAAATTATTTGTCAAATGTCAAAGTCAACTGTCACAATTTATCATAGAGATATATAGTTAATATGGAGTAGCCGCAGTCGACATATACAATTTTTAATTATACAAATATGATGCATTTCAGCGACAGAGCCGAAAAACTATATCGATCTCTTTTTTTCTTGTAAGCATTTGCACTTGACGAAAAAGAACGAAAGAGATAAACATATTTCAATTTTGGCAACAAACGTCACTGCGCTTTGACAATTTGTGGTTCGTGCAACAATCCGCCATCTTTAGCGCTGAGTATCATGGTAGTTCTGCTGTCAAAAGGTTGTTTACGTTTTTGAAAATTGCAATTTACCAAGTTAAAACAAGAAATTAAATTTTCAAATTACGTAGGAATGTGAAGTATTTACATTACAAGATGCCTGTCTGTTGCATTTTGCAGTGTGGTTCGCGGAAAAACAAAAATCAGCCCCAATTGACCCATCACAGGTTTGTATTACGTTTTCAAGTAATAACTCACAAAATTCTTTATATGCTAACGTAAAACTTATCACAACGATCAATTTGTGTTTGAGGTATATATATTTATTGTTATTTTTGTAAAAAACATATTATTCATGTATATTTTAGTGTTATTTACAAATTTTATAAGTGACAACCCTAATCAAAGGCAGCCATGTTTAGTGACAGAATTGGCACGTTTTTTTTGTAGGTATTTCGCGTCCCTATATTTAGTACGTCCATGCAATTTATCTCAGGTTTGTAGTCTATGGATTCATGTTATTTTATTTTTGCCAACAATGAGGGCTTTTTATTTTGACAGTTATACTAGTTTAAGAAAAATGCTGATAGATGGCATTAAACCTAAGTAATATGTCAAATCCTGTGTTAAATGTCAATTTCCACTTTGTTTTTTGTTTGTAATTTGTTTACCTTTCAACTTTCTGTAATTCATTTTGAAATAGTTTATTATTTATTAATTGTGCCCTGAGAACTAATCTAAACATGGCTAGTCCATGCGTAGTACAATTTTGTCAAAATATTGGTAACCACCGCTTTCCCCAAGATGAAACTCGGAGATCAAGATGGATAGAGACTATCAAATATAAAAAAACAGGATTAACCATAAGAAAAAATTCCTTCATATGTTCAGCTCACTTTACGCCAGCAGATTTCATCTCTCCGTCATCACATTTGGCAAGAGCCCCAAGAGGTAAAATATTTATCTTAGCGTGCAATAAGAAATAATAATAAAGTTTATTGACATTAGACTTAAATCAGTTACATTTTTTTAATTTCTTAACCTAAATATAAGTATATCTTTATGTTTGTTACCTATGTTAGGTATCATAACTTAATGAAAACATACTACAGTAGGTACCTTAGGAGTTCATACCTAAAAAACCAAACTTTTGTTTGCAGCTCATCGCCTAAAAATACTGAAAAGAAAAGCTGTTCCTTCTATTTTCCCATGGAATGAAGCTTGTCAGCAAGCTAACCAGCTCCAGCAGCAGTCAGAGCCAATGTTCAATCCAACTGCAGTTCAGGCTACATATTCTCGCAGTATGTAACGAATTAATATAATACTATAAGTATAATTCTGTAGAAGCTCTATGGATACATATATTTTTTTTATAATAATTTACATACCTACTGTTTGTTCTGATTTACTTACAAAATATTTTGTTACAGCTCCTCCTGTTGCATTCGTTGAGATGCCACCTATGTTGGAAAGTGATGTTAGAGAGGACAAAATCATAGACCCTTTGGATATAACAATAAACAGTGATACAGAAATTATAGTGCCAATAACCACAGACAGCCAAGAAATAGAGATAAACAATCTTGAAAATTCACCGCCACCATTCCTCCAAGAGATAGAACTTATTGAAATAGGAACATCATCAGTACAAACTCAAACACAAGAAGACAGTGTTCAATCACAACCTAGGACAATGTCAGTTCACACCCAAACACATGGACATATTGTGACAAGAGGTTTTACAATATATGATTATAAAAATGATGATAAATGCCTTCATTTTTACACAGGACTAGAAAATTTTGACAAGATTATGCTAGTGTTCCACTCCTTGGGTGATCATATTAATCATTTAAAATATTTTTATGATCCTCCCCCTGCAAGAATTGATGCCTTAGATCAGTTATTTATCACATTGATTATTCTACGTAGGCATTCAACATATGAAGAAATTTCAATGTTATTTAAAATAACACTTAAAAATGTCTACAGTGTATTTATTACATGGATTCGTCTCATGGCCCTCACGTGGAGAAACCTTGATTTATGGGTTGACAGAGATCACATTACAGCAAACACACCATTTGATTTCTTTGATAAATACCCTTCAACGAGAGTCATCCTTGATGCTACTGAGTGTCCCATTAAGAAGCCAAAATTACCACTTGCACAACAAGTCACATTTTCCACATATAAAAATAGAAACACCATCAAATTTTTACTTGGCATAGCTCCTGGTGGCCTTATAACTTATATATCTCCAGCTTACGGTGGGTCTGCTACAGATCGCCAAATCTTAGAAAGAAGCTCGATCTTAGAGAGATTTAATTATAATGATGAGATCATGGTCGACAAAGGCATCAATGTGCAAGATATACTAGTACCATATGGAGTAAAAGTGAATATGCCAGCTTTTTTTAAAAAGGGTAACCAAATTCAATCTGAAACTCTACTTTCCAACCGAAAAGTTGCCAGTAAAAGAGTCCATGTGGAGAGGGTAATTGGCATGTTAAAGACATTTAAAATTCTAACACAACCCATGAACCAAACTGAGATTATGCTAGCAAGTGATATTGTTTTAATTATAGCAATGCTGGTTAATTTTAGATCAAATATAATAGATAAAAATGGTTAATTTCTAGAACTATCAGACTGTTACTTACTTAGTTAAGGAAAAACATGAGATAGTACTTTTTGCCGATGACACTTCACTAATTTTTTTGGTAGGTCATCATGTAGGACAATTCTAAAAGTGTTAGTAACTAACCTATTTGGAAATAAAAGATTTTTCATTTCATTTTCATTTATTTCACTTATTACCGACAGGTAATAGAAATCTGGGTAATAAACCCAGATATGGCACAATGGCCAACCTCAGTGCCGTAACTAGCCTTTTATGCGCCTGGTGCGAGCTTTTAAAACTGCGCCCCTCTAGATACTGGTCTGGTTATTTTTGCGCCCCTCCAGGGTCTGCATCCTGTGCCGGGGCACCGCCCTAGTTACGGCACTGGCCAACCTATCCATGAGTAGCACACTATTTCAACGCAATAAGGTCTAAATTCAAACTAAGGAAATGTTGATCTGTCCGTCAATGCAGACTGCTATTACAATAAGATAAAATCAAAGGCCATGTTTTTTAGTAAAATTAAATTCTTTTATTGTACAAAAACCGTTCTAACATTGCCTGTTTATAATAATTATCATAGAACGATTTCAGTTTTTTTAACATTTCTTCAATAAATTCATTATCCCTTTTAACTTTGACAATACAATAATTGCTCAGAGTATATACAAAAAAATACACATTAGCTTTTTGTGCGCACAACATTTGACCCTGTACCTGAAAATAGTACTCATGATTTTCACATAATTTAAATACACCACTATTTTCACATAAATACAAATAGGGTACAGTATCCCCAGAAATTTGTTTCTCTTTTGCTGAGTACGGGCATTTGACTTCTAACAGTTCAGTCTCTCCTACTAGGCCATCAGGTATACTCCCAAGAAATTGATTTTCAGGATGGACTATAATGCCACATTTTGTAACTGGCTTACCAGTTACTTGTTCAAATTTATTTATTGCCTCATTTTCATATTTTATGCCATGTTTTATAGCAGGTGTTTGAAGTACATTGGTTTTTAAAAGACTCTTTGCTAAATTTTTTAAATTAGTTTTTTGCTTGCAAATTCTTCCAAAAGACGAGCTATGCAACCTCAATTTTCTTTGCTCAAAAATTAAATGTTTGTTTTTATTATCTTTAGTTTCTGCTTCTAATTTATTTATTTCTTCTTCATTTAATATTAAAGAGCTGAAGTAATCTTCTTCTGCAGTCTTTTCCAAATATGAATGGTCTTGAAATATTGCCTGCTTATTGGCAGGTTTCAGTATCTGAGCGATGGGCATATTTGCATTCCCTCCACCACAGTAGTTGGCAACTAAATTTCGGAAATTTTCCCTGTACTTGTCTACGCTTTCAACATTTGGTCTAGGATCAAAATTTTTAATTTCTTTCATTTTTTTATTTTTAAATTTTAATGTTAAGTTTTCCACCAGAATGGGATTGCCAGAATAGCTTGTGCTTGGCTGGTGAAAACTTTGAAGCACACTTGTAGTGCTAGGTTTCAACTTGATAATTTTATTTTTATTAAAGTCTACAATGCCGTATATTACAATGACAATGTGTTTGCACTGACCGTATGGTCCAGCACCTGCAGCACACTCACACTGGGCTTCTAATATAATATTATCTTTGACTTTCACAGTCACATTGTAAGTGACATTTTTCCTCATTTCAGAGGCACACACTCCAGTAATATAATATTCTTGATTCAATTTTGCTGAGCGGCACGAAATCAGAAAACATTCTTCATACATATTGCTTGAAGTTATGAGATTATCTCTCCCTGTAAGCAAGCAAAACGATTCCAATTCACTTGTAGTTAACAGAGGCATTTGAGATCCACTGTGGATATCCCGGAAATGTTCCGGGCTTGGTAGCACAATCTTGTAAGCTATTTCTGGACAATTTATGAGTGGGCCAAACAGCTTGTCGTAATCCTCCAATCTGAAACAATTGTCAATAAAATCAGTAGGTATAACAGTTTATTAATACCTGAGTACCTATCTCAGTAATTTAAAAATATATATTTATTACCTTTGGACGAGCACTGCTTTTTTCCCAGTTACTTTAGCGCTTCGCTTTTTGAGTTCGCTTTTAAGGTCTGCGAGTGACCACGAGCCGTAATCTTTACTCATGTTGGTAACAAACAACTGAAGGAGTCTAAAATTCTAGTTCCAGTGGGCAAGCGAAGGTAAATCGGGTAGGCTAGGTTCAGGGTCCGAAAGCGTGCAAAAGTTGTCAAGGAAATCAGTTCAATCAAGAAGAGGTTCAGGGTCCGTGTAAGCTGGCAAAAGTCGTCGAGAGAATCACAAATAAACGCAAAAACAGGAACGAAATCACAAAACACCACGCAACGAGAGCAAACAACAGAAGTTAGGTACTTAGGTGTTGTATTTGTTTGTAAAGTTTTTTTTTCATCACAGAGTTGCCAGATGGTGTTTGAAAAATTCCTTAGTCCACAAACCAATTTTATTCAAACGTTTTTAGTTTCTCTCATCATTTGTCATCTAATCATGCAAATTTAATTTGACCCACTTCCCGTTAATCGATTGAGCTAATTTAAATATATATAATATACCGACCACTTAAGAGTCGAAAATACTCGGCAGCAGGCTGAAATTTGGCATGTATATTTCTTAGAATGTAAGTATAGGGGAGTACTAAACAAGAACTTCCCGAAATCCCTACGGAAACGGGAGAAAAGTGTGATTAATTATTTGTTAGAAAAATCAAAGATATTGAAGCCAGCGAGCTATAATGTATGTAGGTTTCCTCGGAAGTATAGGAGATCACTAAGAAAGGAATTTGAAAGGATTATTTTTGTGTATAAAACAGCATACTTACACTTTATGAATAATTTCACTACCTGAAAATGGATAATAGCTATAATCTGGCAACCCTATTAACCACCCAACAAAGATCACAGTTTTTTTGACATATTACATTATGCAAGCGCCATCTTACGGTAGTCTCTGTACCTAAAAGTGACACTTCGAAAAGCCCTCATTGGTTACAAAAGCTTTACATCATAGTGCCCCTGTCGATTAAAAGGTACGGTACACCCACACGGCACACGCTCACTGATCCTTGTTTTCTTAAATTTCATTCGTGGTCTCATAAGTCGTCATTTTAGTTATATAAATTAAAACCGTCCATTAATGTACGACACAATCTTTTTCATGAAGTTCGAATACGACTTATTTAATAGCAAAGCAAATTTTACAAAAGGTTTCCGTTGATCTATTAATGTATGTAAACATAAATATAAATACACGTTTAATAACCATTTATTTCAGAGAAAAGGTTTTGAATGACCGTGTAATCTACGTCTAATAACGAGAATAACTTCAATGTTATTATAATAAAATATTTAATATTTTCACGGCTGGTAATAAAGCAAAATTCCTAAAAATACCGCCGCCATATTGGTATTGTCAAAAAGTTCAGGATTTATCGGTGTGTAAGAAAAAATGAATTTTCGTTTTTCACGAATCGAATTCAAACTAAATGTGTGATTGAACAGTGCAAACGGAGTCTTTAGATGTTTCGTTTACCGTATTTACTGCGGGATAAAGTTTGTACATGATGTTTTCTATGACGAAAAGCTCGGACCGTAGTGGTGCTGAGACGGAGTCGGAGGCCGGTGGTGGTTTGGCAAAGACCTCTATGCCGTCCGACGAGGTGGCCTCTGCGGTGGCTGCAGTTTCAGACGAGATCGTGGATATCTTGAAGGACGAGTTTGGTGACGCTGACAGTGCGGACCGCATCGGTGCAGAACTCGCGGACTTGGGCGCAGAGCTGGGTTTGCTCGCCGGCTTGGCTGACGAGCCCCAACACAACTTCCCGTCGCTCTTCGAAATCGCCGTAAGTTACATTCAGAACCATAATGACAGTGATGTCATTGACCTTTTGATTTGACAATTTAATGGGCGAATTTACTACTTGAATACTACATACTACCCTAATTAGATTGATGAACTTGTAGTTTTAAAGATATACCGCTATCTAATCTTGTACTATAAATTGTAAGACTTCAAAATAAATAAACAATAGTTTTAAAGTATAACTTTAAATTAAATCTCATAACCCCTCGTCTGTGGCGCCCGAAAAGAAAGATATCCCTACAAATTGAGGCTTAATATAGTAAGTGTTTATTTAGTGTTTTAAATGAAATATATTGTTACATATTCAGCACTGATTCAATATGATTCTAAACATTGTATTGCAATGTGCCTTTGTAGTCTCAAAAGCACTTGTGATTGAAACAAGACAACAAAAGACAAGTAGACATAGTCTTAGAACTTACATCTATCATAATTATTTCTCTTTATTATGTTGTTGTATGTATTGAAGTGGGACACAATAGAAATGTTATGAGTTGACATAGTCAAGTACAAAATAAAGATGTTTTATAATAGTAATATGTATAGACTTGTTTTCATCAAACTATAGCCTTTAGTATATAATTAAAGTCAAAAAGTCTATATGAAAACTACAAAGCCAGCATGATGACAATCAAAAAGCCTCTCACATTATTGCATACAATATAGGTTGTAGTGTAGTGTGAACACTAATATGGTCACTGGTCTATACAATCAGTAAGATGTAGTTAATTCTTATAACTGAAAATTAGGATACAACTGCATGTAATGTTATAATTGCAATTAGAATGTGGGTATATTAATATATATTTAATATGGTAAGATTTGTTCTTACTCCTATTTTCATATTAACTTGACTACTACTTGGATAGACAGAAAAATCTTAATAATAGTGTTCTAATTTACCCTTTCACTTAATAAAACTCTGAAATATGGGGTATACGACAAAAATCAGCTATAAAGCTTCTGGACCAAATTTTATTTCACCATTGGAAACCTCGTAAAGTAGCTTTTAAATGCTTGGCTAGTTTTTAGCAAAACCCGCTAAAACATACAGAAATCTGCCCACCAAATTAGATTCAAAATAAAAAGTGCCTATAACAGGGAAGCTTAAACGTTTTTTGTTGCCTGTGATATTTTTGAAAAGTATGTTTTAGTGGGTTTTGATATTATACCCCTCAAATGTAGAAAACTCAACAACTGTATTATTAACTTTTGTAATGAAAATGGTAGGTAAATGTAAATAGTAAGTGAAGGTTGTAGCATGTAGGTGATGACGAGTAAAACTGTTTAATTGGCCAAAAATTAGGCATGGGCAAGCTAGTATAACTAAACAATACTTCTGTTGATAGTGTCTGTTAGTTTGTTTTGAAATAAAGCAGGAAACAAGAAGTGAAATGAAAGGATACATTGATTTGAATTTCCATCGACAATATTTTGGGTTCAAACTACAAACAGTAAATTATTATTATAATAAGGTTTTGTTTTGTCTCTGTATAAAAAGGCTGTTATAGTGTTTCCAATTGGACCCATTTATGCAAACAAGAACCAACCCACAGCTGGTTGGTTTCGAGAAAACGCAACATTTGTAAACAGAGTGTGCAAAATGAATACAGAGTATTTTAATAAAAAATCACATCTTAACTTTATGTGGGATAAAGTAACCTATCTAGGAATACCAAATTTATAAATATTATCAAGTTCTAGTTTATAGTAAATCGTTAAAAACCTGGTTGGTTCTATTTTGCAAAAACATATTTTGTTGCTTAGTTCCTTCATGCAAAATGGCCCTAAATTCATTGTTATGATATTTCTGAAAATAAAAGTAATTCTTTATGAAAAAAATACTTTTTAATACCATTTATTAGTACGTTATTAATTTTCTCCTGATGGCTCTTACAAGAATGAAATTGACTACATTATAAGCAATTACTCCAAAGCATTCACCGACGCAGCGGTTATTAGTAAACTGAACTTTAACACAAATCATAGAATGGTGCGCTGCTCACTAAAAAAGAAACAAATTAAAACCCCAAGAAATCACATAATGACTTACAACAACAAGATTAAAATATCAGATAATCTAGTAAACCCATTACATTTCGACGAAGTTAAAAAACAGATCATGAGCGAAGCACTTGACCCAACACAAAAATATAACCTGGTAGAAAAAAGACTCAAAACAAATGGCAACAGAAATCCACGAAATACCAAATACCAGCTGAGCGAATATACCCTGGAACTACTGAAAGACCGAAAAGACCTAATATCAAGTAAACCTCGTAAGGAAGTGATTAAAAAGATAACAGATCTAAGCAAAAGAATCAAAGAAAGCATAAGAAGGGACAGAAAAAACAAAAGACTGAGGACTCTAGAACTTCATATAACAAAGACCGGAGGGGTAAAAAAAGCGTTAAAAGAATTAAGAGAATCTGGGAAGGAATGGATACCTAAACTTAAAAAGAGAACAACAACCACCTCAAAAAGGATAAACATTAAACAAATAGCCACGGCCTTTTACAGTCAACTCTACGCTAGGCAAACTCAAATAACAAATAAAGAGCCGGAAATTTGTCCCGAGTCTAGTCATGTAACCAACGAAGACTCGATACAAATACCGGAAATACTAACCTGTGAAGTTGAAAAGTCAATAAAAAGCCAAAAGCCGGAGAAATCACCAGGACCAGACCAAATAGTAAACGAACTTCTTAAAGGTACCATGACAGAAATAGCTCCTATACTTTCTAAACTATTTAACGAGATAATAGTAAAATGCAAAATCCCCGAGCAATGGACAAGATCTCATATTATCCTTCTTCATAAAAAGGGTAATAAAG
Organism: Celastrina argiolus; assembly: GCA_905187575.2. NCBI lineage: Eukaryota > Metazoa > Arthropoda > Insecta > Lepidoptera > Lycaenidae > Celastrina > Celastrina argiolus. The sequence goes on from LR994597.1 coordinate 2,278,193, forward strand.
ATGATATAGAAAACTATAGACCAATCAGTCTGATGTCAAACGTATATAAAGTTTTTGCAAAGATTGTCCTGGACAGAGTCGCAAAAACGTTAGACGAACAACAACCAGTCGAACAAGCCGGTTTTAGAAAAGGTTTTTCGACAGTCGACCACATCCACTCTCTAAAACAAATACTGGAAAAATACACGGAGTATAACAAAAAAATATATATAGCCTTTATAGACTATGCTAAGGCATTTGATAGTATAAGCCATGATTTTCTTCTGGATAGCCTGAAACAACAAGGTGTACATGCTGCTTATATTGACATCATAAACATGATCTACAGCAACAGCAAAGCCAGAATACAACTAGAAAGCTTGGGCAACGAGTTCCATGTAGAAAGAGGCGTAAGACAAGGGGACCCGCTATCGCCCAAGCTATTTTCAGCCGTCCTAGAAAGTATATTTCGCTAACTGGATTGGGAAGACTATGGAGTCAATGTAAATGGCAAAAAACTCAGTCACCTCAGGTTCGCCGACGACTTGGTGCTATTTGAAGAAGACCCAAATAAACTACAACACATGATGACGACTCTGAATGAAGAGAGCTTGAGAATTGGGCTTAAAATGAACTCAAAAAAAACGAAAGTGATGACAAATAGCATCGAGATCCATATCAGCATTGATAACGAAGCAATAGAGTATGTGCAAGAGTATACATACCTTGGACAAGTTGTATCCTTTAGAGACCAAATGGCAAAAGAAATAAACATGAGGATTGCTATTGGTTGGAAAAAGTATTGGTCTCTGAAGGAGATAATGAAGTCCAGGGAATTAGGCACATACATAAAGAAAAAAACCTTCAACTCTTGTATCCTGCCATGCCTGACATATGGTTGTGAAACATGGGCACTCACTGTGGCTCAAAGAGCTAAACTAGCCAAATGTCAAAGGGCCATGGAAAGGAGTATGACTGGCCATAAAAGACAGGATAGAGTGAGAAACATAGATCTACGTACCAAAACAGGAGTAACCGACATCCTAACACGCATAGACCAACAGAAGTGGCGCTGGACAGGCCACATGCTACGGGATAAACTGGGGAAGTGGAGCAGGGAGGTGACAGTTTGGTATCCAAGGGATGGCAAGAGAAACAGAGGCAGACAATACCAAAGATGGGAGGATGATCTCAAGCTCACAGCAGGACCAAATTGGAGACGGGTTGCAAACGACAGAGAGCAGTGGAAATCGTTGGAGGAGGCCTATGCCGAGAGGCACACTGTGCTAAGAGACATTATTTAAAAATCTAACATATTTAATATTTAAAAAACTGTAAATTTCACAGAATAAAGGGCTTTTTTATTTTATTTATTTTATTTTAATTTTCTAACATTCACAATGGAATTAAGAGCCCTTAAAATTAATCATTAATATTTTTATCATCGCCTTCTACCTCAAAATCAATAGACCTGGTAAAGCAGTCGATATCATCTTCGATATTGATACTTGTCAGGGTTTTGTAGATTTTTTTTTGCGTCATTTGGTTTAAATAAGATGCTACATTTAAAAAGCGTTCTGCTTTTTAAATCTGACAGCTTAGCCTCAGAATTGGCTTTTCCTGTAGGACAAAATAAGTCCATATAACTTTTTTTTAATACTGGCCTGATTCTGATATTTTTCTTTATATTAGGTCAGGAAAAAAGTTCTTCGTGTTTTATATAAAAATTCAAAAGGTTTTTTTTTTATAAATTATATTTACAATTGACTAAAGTATATATATGTGCCATCTTGTTGGTAGGAACATGATCCCATTGCTATAAAAATTTTGGGGCTTCTGATGAAAAAACTGCGACAAGTGGTTTTGGCAGTCCTCTGTGATGTCAACCTGACAATACCCAAAGAATTCTGCAGTGACCGAAACAAGTGGAAATCTGAAGGTGCAAGGTCAGGACTATACGGCGGATGCATTAAAATCTCCCAGCCAAACTCCCGTAATTTTTGCTGAGTGGCTTTAAGATGTGTGAGGTCTACGTGATCCACCTTTTATCACCGGTTATCAGCTTCTTAAAAATGGTTCGGTTAATTACGTCGTAATAAATAGTCATAAATGAGTTCATTAGGTTTCTTTCGGTGAGCTCACGAGGCACCCAAATATCGAGCTTTTTTGTGTACCTAGCCTTTTTCAAAAGCGCCAAAACCGTTTTGTGCTCGATCCCCAGTTCTTCGCAATAGGTCCATTAACATCACAAATTATTTTCGCGGCTTGTGTTGCATTTTTACCTATTTTGTAATAAAATTTTAAAATGTATAATCTAATTTAAATTAGAAATTGTCTTTTGTAAAATTAAAACTTTAATGATACCAAAATCAGCCAGATACAATTGGTATAGCCCAAGAGATTTTTATGACAAGTTTATACATTTAATACTATAATGCGAAAAGAGTTTTTCCCCAACCTATTATTAACTTCCTTCAATTCTTCGTCTAGATTGTTTTTCATAAAAATATACCTAGTCATTTTTTTCTGTCTCAGGCACAATTTCTTTCGTATCTAACCAACTTATTTTTGATTTATCTACTGCCTTCTTTCTGTTTGTAATTTTTGCCTCTAAATTGCGCGATGACATAAAGACTTCTTTCGTAAGCCTATGTACGAGGCCAATCATTGATTAAATTTTTCTACATTCTCTCTTCTGAAACTTTTTGGTTCCATTTAGTAATAAAATATTATAACTTTTTATGCTACATGGAATCAACGAACATTGGTTCTGGTTTGCATAATAAAAATGAGTAAGTTGTTAGGGTACCAAGGATCATGGTTCTGTTTAACAATTAGTTCTACTGAGTGTTAGGGGACCATGCCATATAGTTCTTTACAGTTTTTAAAAGATGGCCAAAGTGGGTTAGTTCCGAATGTGACAGTGGTGTATCTCCGTTGTTAGTCGATAAAAAGTAACCATTTTTCTTGGTAAGATAGAATGCGTGGTTTGAGCGCCATCTAAGAACTAAAACCATTTTCACTCAAACTGTTGGTTGGTTCCTGTTTGCATAAATGGGTCCAATTGTGAAAAAAAATGTCTTATCTGTTTAAAAGGCTGCTATAGTGCTTCCGAATAGAATGTCGATTATTCACTGCGCAATAAAGAATAACAATAACACATTAATTTGATTGAATTACTGATTTTCAAGATCTAAAAAGGCTCTGTAAGGTAATGGACTATACATGAACCTCAATTCAATTCAATTCAATTCAATTCAATTCTTTATTTCCGGAAATTGGTTACATGGTTGTTACAATGATTTACACACAGTGGGCACAATTTCTGCCCATAGGGCATGGAAATATTTGTAGTAAAAATAAAAAGAATAATTACAAAGTAGATATTATAAAAATACATGCAACATACTCGTAATTATATTCTCTCAACATGCATCGTCTATAATGTAAGTAATACCTATATACCTCTATGTCAGTCAAGAGTTTTGCATATTTACACATGTTTGGCAATCGATTTAGAAGCTCATTTTAGTTCATTAAATTTACATAAATTGGAGTTTTACATTATGACAATATTAAATATCTCTAACTAAACCAATAATTTCCATATAAAATATATTAATTGAAATATTATTATTATAAACAAATTAAGATGTCAGATAGTATAGATATTGTCATTTAAATATTGGTGATGTAACATAGTTATTAGATAAGATTGATTGCTTAAATGTCAGTAGATTATAATAAGTTCAATAATTTCATAATAAGTCCAATTAATAATACATAAGTCCAATACATACTAAATAAATTAAAATATAATAAAATGTTAAATATTGTAGATACTACACTACCATTACCAATAATTGTATTCAATAATAGATAGATAAGTAGATATAGAGTTAGTCATAATGTCAAATAATCATTTAAATCATATTTTTATATTATTGCAAAATTACCAAAGAATTAACAAACTCAGCTGTTTTGAGAAACTAAAAAGCCAGTGCAGTAGATTTAGTTATATAAATTATTTTAATTAATTGTAATAGATAGCACAAGAAATAGTTCTTCAACAGTGTAGATAGAATGTTTCTTAAGAAGTGTATCTTGTGCTCAAGTATATTATGTGTTGACAACAGCTCACATATTAGCTGTCTCTCACAATATAGCTTCCACTATGAAAAACTAAAATGATATTGACATAGTGTAATTTGAAAACACTCTTACAGTCACTGGCAGAGGCAACCTCTGTAATACTGCATTACTACTGGTTGAGCGCATTAGTGCTTGAGCAAGAGGTTGCAGGTTCGAATCCTGCCAAACAAAAAGTTTTCTCTGCATTCCTGGATCATGGATGTGTAGTATAAAATTAAAATTACCGTTTAGAACGTCACCGGCAGAGGGTGACGTGCCACTAATAATTTAATAAAGGACTAGCCATTGGCAGTCATAAACCGAGCACACTAAAACGGCTTCTGGCCATTAGTATTATATAGGCCCATTCAGGAAAAAAAATCTTCGGATACCTACTTACCACGGGACAGACAGTCACACCACTTACATAGATTATTATTATTGTTGTTGTTTTGTGAACAGATTGGTCACCGGGGGTCTGGCAGTGCTTCATCGTCGTCGTCATGGTCCGGCGGGCGCGGCGGTCGGTCGCGGCGACCGCCGAGACCGCAGCGCGCTCAGCGACGTCGGCCCATTGCTAAAGGCAAAGAGGTAGATATTTAGCCAATCTGTTTTGACAATTGATTGGTTATAAGATCATGTCCACAGACTTGTTGTGAAGATAACTAAGTACACAATTGTAACAAATCAAATTAGTTCCAATAGTTAGTAGGGACGTTGTTTAAATAAACAAATTAAATATCTTTATTGAACATATAAGGGACAAAAAACACACAGCAAAGAGAAAAATATTATAAAAATTTGAAATTGTTTTGATGACATACAAATTGTTATTAACTTTCTCATGGCTAGCGGTGATGTAAACTACCACAAAGCACACTGTACAAACACACATACTAATACTAATATTATAAAGCGGAAGAGTTTGTTTGTTTAAATTGCTAATCTCAGGAACTACTGCTCCAATTTGAAAAACTCTTTTATTTTTAACCGACTTCCAAAAAAAGGAGGAGGTTCTCAATTCGTCTGTATGTTTATTTTGGATAGTCCATATATAGAGGAAGGCTTTAGGCTATACAACATTACGCTGCGACCAATAGGAGCGAAGCGTCAGTGAGAAATGTTGCAAAAACGGAAAAAAATTATTCACATTTGGGAACTTTCGTTGCGTGCGCTGCATAAACGGTTTAAGTCACTCAAAAACCACGCGAACGAAGTCGCGGCCACAGATAGTTTATATATAATGTACGCTTGTCCACAGATATCTCGACGACGCAGCGCTGCGGCGCGGCGCGCGGCGTCGATGCGCGTGCGCCGCGTCGAGGTGGTGTCGGACGCGTCCGACGTCGGCGCGGACTCGGACTCCGACGACCAATGGACCGAGTTCGATGACAATTGTAAGTGTCTATTATATTTGCATATTATGAATACACAGTATACAAACTTTTTAAATTTTTTCTACTTTATGATAATCATAATCGATATTATTAATAATCTTTGATGTTTTAAATAAATAAATAGATTGACTTGGCAATCGCACGAAAACAACAAAATATTTATCTCACAATTAATAGGTACATATTAAATCTGATTGTTTAGTGCGATTGCTAAGTCAATTTACTTATTTATTTAAAACATGAAATATTATTGACAATATTGATTATGATTACTATAAGATGTTGATAGACCGACCGACTAATCCCTACTTGGCATAACATGTATCTCACAACTTTTTACAGTAGAAGAACTAAGTAGCGAGGCTTGGTACTATTTACAAGTTATGTTTTTGATGGGATTAACACGCAATTTATTCAAATACACTCATATACATATCTCGTACCTCGGAACTTTGTTTAGATTGTTAGACGATACCGCTCGGATGCGCGTCAAAGGGGCATGTTTAAAGTAAACTTAACATACTTAATATGGATAGTAAATAATAAAAAAAATGCTTTCACGAGCGGGATAGACCGACGTGCGAAACGAAGTTCGGACATGAACCCGGGCGCCAATGGCCCGGGTTCGATTGAGTGCACCTGGAGTACATCCATATTGAGTACAAAATAATCAAGAAAAATTATGTGATTTGCAGCGGGCACCACAGACAGTTCGTCGGGGAGGGATGTGGACATGATCAACATTGACTGCACCAGCTACCAGGACAAGGGCTCTGTAAGTGTTAACGAAAATATTTTTTTTTATTTCCAAATAAAACATAACAACTTATTCTCGGATAGTCAACATAAAAAGCTATAGTACGTCCGAGATAAATTTAACCTAAATGTAAACAAACTAAAAACACGGAAAATTTTCACATATTTACTTATTGTGCACACTTATCAACACTTTCATCTTAATTATAAAGGATTATACTTGTTCAATACATTTTATAGCAATTAAACTATAATTAATACGAAAATCTTACACAGAAGAAAATCATAGCAAACAATAATCATTGTAATATTATTTGCCAATTGGCATCACTGATTAGTCTTTGGTTGTGTCATAGACGGGTTTGTTTATGTTTGGGTTGAATTTATCTCGGACGTACTATACCACCGGTTCAACCCTAACCGATACTATAAGATGAACCGGCGTATATAATCGTGTTAGTGTAACCTAACCTAACCTTCAGTGTTCCTTTGGTGGGATTCGAACCCGCAATCTACGGCTTGTTACCTACGAGAGAACACACTGAGTCGCAGAGGTTTTAAAGCAGGTTAAAATGACAGATACATAAAGTGTATTATGGTGATACAGTCCTGCAAATATAATGTCTCTCTCACCCAAAAAAGAGGCAGTTATTTTCTGATCCTCTATCTTTAACGGCCTACTCTTTTATCTCATTTAATGGAGCGACATTGGGATTGAATTGTACACTGGCTAAATCCTTTTTTTTTTTGTGAAAAACTATAACATTTAATAGCCTTTATTACCTATGCTTTTATAAAGAAACTGTTGACACTTCTTTTATTTAAATCGGACCAGTCGTTTGGGCGCTCAGATGGAAACTAATACATACATAGACCACCAAAATAATTACCTTTCCTTTTCTCTTATAGTTGGGTAATTAAAGAACTGAAGAATGAATGGATGAAGGCGATATGTCTCAAGATTCCGATTACCAGAAAATTTAGTTCATGCGGTCACTAAAACATTTTAAAATATAGGTACACATGTCGTAATGTATTAAGTACATTAATCTAAAGAACCGTCTCTAGAATCAATGTAATTAATACGTTACGACGTCATATCCTAAAATAAATAAAAAATCGCGGATACGGGGGCGGGCAAATCGGGACGTGTCAAGTGAAACAAGAGGTCAATTTCACACTGTCCTATATTTCGATAGATCATAGACGCGCTGCAGTTCGGGTGCGCGGGCGCGAACAACTTTTAGGTGATAGTTTAAACTCAATTTTCTCGAAATCGGAATCTTCATCCATTCATGTCTTCAGTTCTCTAATTACCCGACTATAAGACAAAAGGAAAGGTAATGATTTTGGCGGTCTATGTATGTAATTGTTCCACCTTGGCGCCCGAACGACTGTATTATATATTTGTTGTTACTGAGCTATCCGAACGACAATTCCCGAACAGGGGCCTTAGGCCTCAGCCTCGAATTTTGCGGGCAGCGGGGCGGGAGCGGCGGCGGCGCGGGAGCGGCAGGATCTTTTGATTCAGAACTAATTCGATTTTGGTTCAGATACGATCGTGCCGCGTACTCCTGAACAAATTGACTTTTATTTATTTTGATTCTCAGTCGATTGATATGGTCGGGAGTACAAAGAGTTACGATCTAACGATATGCTACAACTGTCAAATTGTAATCCAATCCCAATGCCGATCGATTAAAAATTAAAAAATTAAAATACATCCGTGAGTGGGTCTTCTGACTTGGTCTAGCAGGTGGAGGCGCCTGCGATGGGTCAATTTCTGCTGCCGCTGCTGAGCGCCGACTCCGGCCCGGAGTCCGAACACTTCCTCATACGGCACGAGGACATATTGCAGGTGCGTTGAAGGCGATCGCACTCCATACTTGTCTGGGCCACGAATTTAAGTGGCCAGCAAAAAATTTTGTGACTATTTTAATCCTCGTCATTTAAAATCTGAAAGATCGCCAATAGGAAATAAATATGCAAACCCACAGAGGGGTTTAAACCCATTGGATCATTTAGACAAAGCAGATTCGTGACTTTTGGTTCTGTTTTGGACAACAAATGTGCGTCTTGTAAAATTGTATGTATTGTGCTGATGGTTTTCACAACAAATAAAAGTAAATATTGTTTGTTCAGCTATTGGCTTCAGCGGAGAACAGCGTGCGGGAGGAGCTGCCACTGATGGACGATGACGACATAGGCTCATCGCCAGACGCGTAAGTTATACATATAATGGCCGTGTTCGGTGGCTTGTTTTTTGACGGATGCGCTTGTACAGCACCAATCAAAAAACTTTTTTTTCTATTGTTACATGTTACTCGCATGTCGAACAATGTCAAGTTGTCTACTTAATTTATTTTATATTTTACTTACCTTTATTCTTTAGTTTTAAAATAAATTGACAAGTAACAGAAAATAAAAGTTTTTGATTTACAAGGGCATGCGTCAAAAAACAAGCCACCGAACACGGCCAATGTCGTTTGTCCACACACACACACACATACATACACGCACAAACACAAATTCATATTAGAAATAATATATGAGTCAGCTAAAAGCTATGTAATTTAAATTTAGATTGTTACTTTATTTACTTTGTTCTGTAGTTTAAAATGTAGAGTCCGGGAGGATGGGAGCCTGGTGATATGTAACACTAGTACTTCCTAGCATAGACACCAGTCTCATCACATGTTGTCTGTATTTTCGTTTTTTACTTACAATTTGAGATAAAATAAGCATTATGGGATCATTTAATTTAAGATCATTTTAAATTTTGACGATAATAATCATTGTTTACAAAAAATTCATTTGTTCTGTGTGTTGTGACCTCAACTATTTTTCTAAGATAAAACATAGCATTTGTGTTAATCTAGGCTACAAAATTTTGTACAACGAATTCGAATGATATTTTACATTTTACGCAATTGCGTGTAAAATATCATTCGAATTCGTTCAGTATTTTTTCGCATGTAAGAGTCAAATTTATAACTAGTGTTTGCCTACATACATGCGATTACAGCAATCCCACGAGAACACTGTACTGTATGGATAAAAAGTAGCCTATTGTTAATCCAGAACTTCATACCATACAGACATCTTAAACCATACCATATATACATCTAGATCCGTTCATTAGTTTTACCTTAAAACAGTCTTATACATCGATCTATCCATCCTCACAAACATTCAATTATTTTTCAATATAAGGTAATATACTATGTTCCAATACAGCGGGATCTAAAATGAAATAAATCACAACATTGGTGGTTACAATGTTTATAATAACTCACCAATAAATGATAACATGCATACAATTACACATTTGGTTGTTTTTGTTGTTAATATTTACATCACATTCAATAGAAACAAAGTACATTCATGACACATACGTATTTTTTTAAATTTCGTATTTATAATATTAGTGTAATCATTTTAACACTTTCAGGCTGACAGCTGAAGTGATAGAAGAGTATGAGGAGCCGGTAGTGACGCCGGAGGACGAAGCCGCACTACTGCACTATGTCTGTGGTGAGTGAAACTATACTATAGTACGTCCGAGATAAATTTAACCCAAACTTAAACAAAGCCCTCTATGACACAACCAGTGATGCCAATTGGCCAATATTAATGCAATGAATATTGTTTGCTACATGAATCCATAGGCTATAGACTACATTCTACAGTCGGCAGTGTCAAAATAGCGTATTTTTACTGTGAAGGTTTTTAATTTGATGTTTAAATATGTTAGTTAGTGTATGTTTTCGGTTTGTTTACCTTTAGGTTAAATTCATCTCGGACGGTCTATAGATGACGCTGGCGCCCTCGTGCGCGATCCTGCGGAACTATGTCTGTGCCAAATTTCATCAAAATAGTTAGTAGCCTGTTTAATGCAAACAAATATTCCATCTTGATAAGATTAGTAGTATATGATATGTTAAGAAATATCCAATCTAACTGACAAAATTATTGACCGTAAAATAGGCTGAAAAAATATACAAGCGTGATATTTTAGATTTTATGGTGTATAAAACGTCCATCTTTTGCGGAAAGTGCGCATGACCGCGTGCGTATGTATGCGTTCACGTACATGCGTATTTTTAAAAATATCAAAATACTTTTCTAACGCATTTGGGATTTCGTAAATCTCGAAAAAGATGCATCCAAACATATATTATATTGTTAACACATTATGTGCATTCAGTGCTATATTATTTTGTATGTGTTACAGAAGCGGAGGTGGACTCGTACGACGGCGCGCTGGAGGGGTTCCGCGCGGTGGACGAGTGGCTGCTGGGCGTGTACCACTCGTGGTGCGAGATCAGCGCGCTCATGTACACGCTCGTGGGCAGCGGCGCGCATGTGTGAGTACCGCCCCCTCGACACGATCACGACGGTATCACGTGATATAATATAATGCTCAACTGCTGCTGGGCGTGTACCACTCGTGGTGCGAGATCAGCGCGCTCATGTACACGCTCGTGGGCAGCGGCGCGCATGTGTGAGTACCGCCCCCTCGACACGATTACGACGGTATCACGTGATATAATATAATGCTCAACTGCTGCTGGGCGTGTACCACTCGTGGTGCGAGATCAGCGCGCTCATGTACACGCTCGTGGGCAGCGGCGCGCATGTGTGAGTACCGCCCCCTCGACACGATCACGACGGTATCACGTGATATAATATAATGCTCAACTGCTGCTGGGCGTGTACCACTCGTGGTGCGAGATCAGCGCGCTCATGTACACGCTCGTGGGCAGCGGCGCGCATGTGTGAGTACCGCCCCCTCGACACGATTACGACGGTATCACGTGATATAATATAATGCTCAACTGCTGCTGGGCGTGTACCACTCGTGGTGCGAGATCAGCGCGCTCATGTACACGCTCGTGGGCAGCGGCGCGCATGTGTGAGTACCGCCCCCTCGACACGATCACGACGGTATCACGTGATATAATATAATGCTCAACTGCTGCTGGGCGTGTACCACTCGTGGTGCGAGATCAGCGCGCTCATGTACACGCTCGTGGGCAGCGGCGCGCATGTGTGAGTACCGCCCCCTCAACACGATTACGACGGTATCACGTGATATAATATAATGCTCAACTGCTGCTGGGCGTGTACCACTCGTGGTGCGAGATCAGCGCGCTCATGTACACGCTCGTGGGCAGCGGCGCGCATGTGTGAGTACCGCCCCCTCGACACGATCACGACGGTATCACGTGATATAATATAATGCTCAACTGCTGCTGGGCGTGTACCACTCGTGGTGCGAGATCAGCGCGCTCATGTACACGCTCGTGGGCAGCGGCGCGCACGTGTCAGTACCGCCCCCTCGACACGATCACGACGGTATCACGTGATATAATATAATGCTCAACTGCTGCTGGGCGTGTACTACTCGTGGTGCGAGATCAGCCCGTTAATGTGCACGCTCGTGGGAAGCGGCGCGACGTGTGCTTGAATTGATAAATTTATATATTTCTATATTTTCTCTTTCTCTTCTTTCCTCTCTGTATCAGTGCCTGGATCACACAACACTTAATACCTTCCAGGCAGACCCGACCGCTCGATATCTTCATTAGTTAAGATATTTGCTCAGTGTAAAGCGGTAGTTAGGGGGTTATGATATCTTAAACTAATGTAGCCACGTGTTTCAGCAGCGACTCGTCGGACTGGTCATACCGCGCGCGGTTCGGCTGCCACTGCCGCCTCTGTCTCGGGCTCGCCAACAACGAGCGGCCGCTGCGACGCCTGCTGCGCGCGCTCGTCTGCGCTCTTGCTCACGGTACACAATATCTAGCTAATACGGGCACAAGGCAATTGTACAACCAACTTTATATAATAATAATAGTTCACGTGCCGGTTTCGGTGACGGTGGCTGGTTTAATCGAATCAGAACAGATACGCAGGAGCTGTGTAGTGCGTAATATACAATATCATCTAGCTCTATCATCTCCAGCTTAACTATCGCAAACCAGTGTTATGGACGACTGGCAAGATCAGGACTGACTTTTTACATGCCTGTCCGACGCGTGAATGATTTATCCGGTCAGTATACAACAGTCAAGCTAGTAAAATCCAAAATCATGTAATGTATTAGCAAGCATAGCAAGTGAAGTAAATAAAGAGGTACAATTTGATGTATTAATTTCTCCACGACTACACTAGAGATAGGACTAGAAGTGAACGTTTACGTTTGCAGGTGGCGACAGCGCGCTCGCGGCGCACATAGTGCGGGCGCTGCACCTGCGGCCCGGCGCGCCGCGCCCCTCCGCCGACTGGGACCTGCCGCGGCTGCGACGCCTCGCGGTCTCCGCCGCCGGTACGTAGTATACTAATAAAATCTATGTGGACATATTATTAAACAAAGTCCTCCACAGCATCAGTACTGTTGTTCGCTATAAACTCAAATGACCACTGCACCGATCTTCATGCTGTTTTTAGCTGTTTTAGGTCGGTTTTAGTGTATTATTTAATTGGACCTGGTGGGTGGCTATGTCACTGAGTTTGGGATAAAGTAAGTATTGTATAAGAAAATTTACTAATGTAGGTTATTATATAGTAAGATGGAGATAATATAACACAAAGAACCACATTCTTTGTGTTATATTATATCAAGTAATGTAATATAACACAAAAAAACGTTTGAACGCTTGACCACTGTCCTGTGTGATAGGTCCCATACCTATATTTACAGTGAATATTATTGGAGATTGTTAGCGTACACACTTAATACTAAATGTCACAATTTCCAGGCGAGACGATAATCCACGAGCACCTGACGAAGTTGGCGCGACATAGCGACATTACGGAGGAGATTGTCACCAAGATATGTCTGTGTCGGACCAACGACAAGCCCTTTGAGAAAGAGTAAGTTTTTTTTGTATTAACAGATATTAACTTTCTATCTAGAATTACACTCGTTTGTTTCATAATAATATAACTAATTCATTTATAAGTGCGGAAGAATTTAGAAACTAGAATAATTTATTATTGTAACTTTTTTAGACAATATGTTTATTTTTCGTAGATACGCAATGGAGAGGTTTTGCAAATTACTAGAAAACTTCAAGACAGTTTCAACAATTAACTTTAAGGTTTGTTACCTTTTTACATTTTTAGTTGGGTTATATATCTACTTTGTGGTTGGGTAATGTTATAAGGGAAACGATTTTATACGGCTATGTTGTTATGTTAATTGTACGGTGTGTACACCTACAAATGCGCTGCTTCTATAGATTGTAATAACTATGTCTAAATAAAACTTGTTTGATATACATATATAAATAATAATAGAAAGATTGCTTGATAAAATAAAATGTTAAGATAATGTAAAGCTGAGTCCGCAAGATCCTACGGTTTAAATTAAATTATAATTAAAATAAGCAGTGCGTGAAATATAAGAGTCGATGATGAGTTTTTATTTTGGACATTGTACCGTATTAATAATCAGAACAGCTCACCGGCATCGATTTGACCTCCATTCTGGTGACGGTGGCCGGTTTCATTGAAACCAGGTCTGCTACTCAGGACTTATTTTTATAGTGGCCAAGTGTCACTGTCACTACCTTCACTCTTTTTACATGCTCATCCGACGCATTGATAATTGTGTCGGACAATCACGTGTTGAGCCTGCATTGTCCTAACCAAACTTGAAAACATTTTTGATTGGTTGCACCGTCCAGTCACTATTGTAGGATAATGTATTTTATTTTAGCTACATTCAGCTTATCAGTAACACAACATGACGCATTCCCAGGTTGAGCTGGTGGCGGGCGGTTCAGAGGCGAGCGCGGGTGGCTGGGCGGGGGCGGTAGCGCGCTGCCTCGCGCCGCACCAACGCCGCCCCACCGCCGAGCGTCTCGCGCACATGGCCGCGCGCACCGCGCCGCACGACTGTACGTATTAATCTTATTAAGTTTTTTTTCAAGTTATATTTTTTCAGCCGCTATTTATACTTTTGGAGCAAACTTTTGTTCGTGGGTTGCGGGAGTAAGAACAGCATCTCCCCGTCAACCGTCTTTCTCGAGGGTGTCACAAACGTTGACAGAGGGACGGGCTCGCCAACCCGTCTGCCAAGCGTGGAGAGTATTGTATATACAACTACCCCCCCGTGAAATACTTTGGAAGATACTTGAAGATATGATAGGTCGAAGGTGATATGTAGCAAAATCAAGATTTTGAGAAAATTGAGTTTAAACTGTCACTGAAACGTTTCGAAATACGTCGTAAAGTATTGAGTACATTAATCTAAAGATCCGTCTCTAATCTCTGTATTAAGTACATTGATTCCAATGTACTTAATACGTTACTACATATCCTAAAATGTTTAAGTGGCTGTTTAAACTCAATTTTCTGGGTAAATTATTTTTGCGACATATCACCTTCATCGATTCATGTCTTCACTTTTGTCCAGTCGTGGACGTCATAGATGAAATGATGATGATTATGGTGATTAAACATTAGATTTGTTCTATTCGACTGTGTGAAATGTTGCAGTGAGCGCGTGGGCGGGCTACAAGCACCGCTGCGACTGTCTCACGCCGCGGACGCTGTGCGCGCAGCAGAGGAAACAGTTGTTGAGGTAAACACAAACAAGACTAAACTAAACTCAACAAGACTAAGTGCCAATTTCACCAACACATGTTAAAGTTAATCCTTCATTAAATATCATGTTATGACTCTCGTATTTCCTGTCAATTAATGAAAAAGCACGGTATTTTAACAAGCCGTTAAAACTTACAAAAGTTGATGAAATCGGCACTAAATCATCCAAAAATATGGTGTAAGCCGTTCATCCATTCTTACCCGACTGTCTGTGGGTCATGTTTTTCAACATATGATTTCAAGTATGTATGTTTATGCAGTATAATTGTTTGGCAACCTGAATGTCGTTAGATTTGTGTTTATTGTGAGAGTGACACTGGTTATATTAAAATAAAAAAACACAAACATAAACAAAACGCAGTCGGGACTTTATATTTTTTTTAATTTACAGTTTTCTTTCTTTAGTATTTGTATTGAATGTAATTTCGTTTTAGGATCTCTTTCTTCGGTATGATGCAAGCAATGAATGAGTTTAACAACACGAGAGGGGCTGACGAAAAGGTATGTTACATGCATTTCCTCTTAGGGATAATTTTTCAATCATTACATAACTCTTATATGTGACTGACAGTTATTTTATAAAAAAAAGGCCAATCACATATTATTCTTAGACTATTGAATCATCCCTTAGACTTGTCGTTTTAGAAACAATATATGTTTTTGCTATGCTTTTAAATAATTAATTAAATTATTTTTAAAGGCGCCGATACAGGTGCTACCCGAGGGTAGCGGTAGGGAGCTGCAGCAGGGCGAAGGAACAGGCGCTAAGTGAGTTTATTTTCAATAAAAGAGTGATCTTGTAAGGGTTACGTTCTTTTGAGATAATGGAACCCTAGATAAATTCATAAAATATTTATCAATCTTTATTATTACTGTTTTTGGGAAGGAAGGAAAATAAAAAACTTTTGGTAGAAGTTTTGAAGCTAAGATTTGTCATGGGGATGACATACCACCGGTTTCTGAAGGACTGATCAAATCGTCGATCAGCTAACATTTGAGTTAACAAACCATTCTGAACGCTCATTGGTGAACGTAGCGAGTGATGTTCGCCAATAAGCGTTACCACTAATTCAAATGTTAGCTGATCGAATAAAAAAAAAAACTAAGATTGCTTTTATTGACTTTTTGTCACTGGATCGGATCAGATTGGTCACCGAAAAAACTTCCAGAAAAATAAAACTTTGTTATTTACCGAATGTAGAAGAAATGCTTGTGTACTACAACTGTTTATCCTGTCACAGACCACCGGATACGGACGAGCGGGCGTCGGGGTCGGGAGAGGGCTCCACGCCTGACCTCAGCGACTCCAATATCACCGCAGACCTTGATGACTGTAAGTATTATTTTGTAAATACTATACTATCATTACATATTGCGCGCCTCCGTGGTCTAGTGGTAGCTTCGCTCTCGACCCGGGTCGTGGGTTCGATTCCCGCGTTATTTTATAGTGCAAGTTTGGTTTGGACAATGCAGGTTGATCACCTGATTGTCTGACAAGAAAAATGATCCATGCGTCGGATGGGCATGTAAATAGTCGGTTCTGCGCCTGTTCTCTCGCCAGTCGTGTCGGTTTACCGTCCCACTGGGTTATGTGAGTGAAAGGAAGTGAGAGTGCCTTTGTGTATTGCGCACACACTTGGGCACTATAAAATAACTCTTGCGTAGCTGGCCTGGTTTCAATGAAATCGGCTACCGACACCGAAATCGGTGAGGGGAGCTATTATTATTATTAAACATTGCGCTCGAATTTCTTATGTTGGATCTCCTCGCCGGGTCGGGTGACAAAAGGTAGCTACATCGTATCTAGCACAGCTAATAAATATTTGTGAGTTCGTCATCTGGGATAAAAGTCTATACAAAATAATTAGCTTATAATGTACACATTGAAACCGTGCTAAAGACCATCGGCAATAATTTGTTATTAATGTAATATTTTTCCATTCAGTGTCGGACTCTGGCAGCACGGGCGCGTCGCTGGGCCTGTCCTCCTCCTCGTTGGACTCGGCGTCGGAGCTGCTGGTGTTCGCCGCGGCGGTGGAGGAGGGCGCGGAAGGAGGGGGGCTGTGCCGCACCGTGCGGCACCTCATGCGCTCCATCGCGTCCATAGAGCGGCTCATGGACCGCGTGCTGCGGCACTGCGACGAGTGGCCCGCGCCGCACGCGCACGCGCCGACTCGCACCGACCACGAGGCGAGGTAGATATAACGGATATAATAAGAACAATCACTGTAGCTTTGCGATATGATTGTACTACCTTTTCTCATTATAGAAATGTACTTTTTTAGCTTTTTAGTTCTTCTTGCGACAAAAAATATATAAAACATATACATTTCCAAAATGAGGAAAGGTAGTATAATCGTATCTCAAAGTTTTAGTGAGTGTTCTTTTTACATCCTATATTAAAAAAACTTTATTTCACCAAAATCAACAAGTATAATGAAAGAAAATACATTATATTTGTAAATTTATTTAGCGAGGTTCCGATGTAAGAATACAATTCCCAATAACCATCTTTCCGGTGGGTGTCGGAAATGGCGACAGAGGGAATATAATATATCTGGAAATGGACATTTCCGCGAACGTTATTATTGTTTTAACTCGGTGCTCGTCAACCCGCAAGTCAAGCATGGCGAGTATAGGCAACTACCCTCCACGTCGCTGATATTTGTAATGACTAATGACTAATTATTATTATTGTGTTGCATCAGGAAACGCGTGGACATGGGTCTGTCTGAGGTAGACCGCAAGCTGATGGCGATGTACCGGCGGCTGCCCGAGGTGCACAAGCGGCAGCTTCAGGTCTACCGCAAGCAGAAGAAACTCTCCACGGTAATTGTTACATGTTGTT
This sequence comes from Celastrina argiolus, assembly GCA_905187575.2. NCBI lineage: Eukaryota > Metazoa > Arthropoda > Insecta > Lepidoptera > Lycaenidae > Celastrina > Celastrina argiolus. The sequence goes on from LR994597.1 coordinate 2,295,920, forward strand.
ATGTTTCATTTTTTACAACTAAGACTTTAATGTTTTTGACCTTGGAATATCATTAGGATGTTTTGCTATCATCTGCTTTAAATGCGCCTATGCGTGATCTCACACATTTGATCGCAGGTTGTGCTTACTTTCTTGTGGGATATTGCTAGATATAATATGTATTCTGCAATGTTACGCTTGACTCGATTACTAAATACACTGTAATGTAAGGATAGTCTTTCTTTAACACATTGCTTAAATTCTGTCCAAACAACAAAACTGATATTCTTTGGCTTGTCAATAATAGTTATTTCTCGGACATAGCAAAGCGACTTGTTTAGGCCAATTAATACATGTCGTCTCTGTTGCCAGGTGTGCGCGCAGCTAGTGGGCGGGTCCGCGCCGGCGCCGCCCGCGCCCGCGTCCCCGCCCCCCGCGCCCGCGTCGCCGCCGCCCACCCCCGCGCATGCGCCCTGCGCCGCGCTCTGCCCCGAGTACCACCTGCAGCGGTTCAAGGAGGTAATATAGCGTATTAATATTAAGGATATGTTGTACTACTTATATACAAGTTAAGCTCAAATGCTTTATTGAAAACCCATACTAAAATGGCTGAATGGTTATGAGAGCACGCGAACTGATTGCCGGCTTGATACGAACTGGTTTCAGATGAAAACGTATCTCGTTCTTTACTGTATTTGTTTCTTTTAAAGTTAATTAACTCGACATTGTTATCTCAGGTGCGACGTAAGGTCATGCACATGCGGGACCAGCAGCTGTACTACCACCGGCTGCGGATGTGGCTGGAGGATCAACTGAGACAGGAGCGAGACAAGTTCAAAGCCAAGTGAGTTGTGCCAATTATGTGAACGTCAAGATTGCCGAGTCTTGAATACTTTATTCTGTAGCCCCTCTCTAGAATCTAATTAAAAAAACTGTTAAATTCGTCTCTCGATCTTTTGAAATTTGATTCGAGATTGGATATTTATGCCACAGATTCAATTTAATCTAATCGCCGTCAAGACCATTTTATTCGACCAAATTATTTTGTCGCTGTATTTATTTATTGCACGGTAAATGTGACATTAACTGTGTGATTTTTATGTTTGGAGTACAACTATGTATATAAATGTCATGTTTTTAGCGATCGTGTTATAAATTAGAAATAAATAACAGTGCCACAGTGACACATAAGAAATATCTTAGGTAAATCATTTAAAAATAATGTATATTTAAAAAAATAATAAATTCAATATAGTTTCAGTGTTCCGGACACCAGCGTGACCCTAGTGGAAGACCTGCCCAGGCGCAGACGTAGGACGCTGAGTCCTAAAGCGCCCAAAGCGATCTCCGCCCCGAAGAGGAAGCTCAAGCCGGCCCACGTCTCGCAGTACATAAGCAAGCCCCACAAAATATTGCAGATGCTCAAGCACAAAGCCCCGGCGTTGAGCGAAGCTATCAAGTCGCCCTACAAGGAGATCGACGACGACTCCAACGTCAAATCCGACGCCGAACCGCCCGAAGCTTTCCCGCTAGAAAAGGAGGAAAACATCAGCGATACGGAAACTATAGTGGGGGAGAAGGACAACGATATTTGCAAAGAGATGAAAGACTGCCTCGTCAAGTTCGCCAACTTCGCGCTGAACGCTCCCGAAAACGCGGAAGCGGACGCGAAGTACCCGGAGTCGGTCAGCCCGCCGCTGCAGGAGATGTCGCCCACCACGGAGCCCGCGCCGCTCTTCACGCAAAAACCGCGGATCCTCGTGAACAAGATATTGAACAGGACCAACGAAAAGGACGACAAGATTATCGACTTTAACTCGCAAGTGGCGCCCGATATCAACGTACCTTTCAACGCGAGGGTGCCCGTGGATAAGGACGGCGCCATCAAAACGAAGGAGACGGAGGATCCCAAGGATCCCGACGCGTACAAGTACATGTCGTTCGGCATGGAAATAAAAAAAGCCATGGAAGAATGTCAGAATATAATAATTTCATATAATAAAGACGAAAAGGAGCTAGAAAACGAAATGGACGGCAACTATTCTTTAGAGCAAATCGTGGAGGTCATTATGAGTTTAGATAAAAACACAACCGAACTGCTAGATAAGATAGACACCGATGAATCCATAGAATTGAATAACGCCAACACTAAGTTGGCGGAGCTCGTCGAGAATATGCCGCAAATACTAGCCAATATGCCCGAAATCGCTTCCAAGCTTTCCGAATTTGCGAACGCCAGCTTCGAGCTACCGGAGTTCGCGTCGATCATGAGCAGTCTACCGGACGTCGACAACGAAGCGCAGCTCACGCCGGAGACGCTGAAGCAGATACGAGACCTGAAACTGTCCAAACGAGACGGCGTCAAGGTCACAAAGAGAAAAATTAACCGTAAAGTGAAAACTAGCGAAAACGATATCCACACTATGACTCTCGAATTCGACGGAAAAGACATCACCGACCTCCTCAAAGAGGACAACGAGTTGCAGGCCCTCGTGAACCACAAGAACTCTAAAGAGGATTTGATGATCAAAGATCTTCTGTTCTCGATATCCGCTCAAGTCGTCATAAGCAAGGTCTTCGAGTATGTAAAAAATAATAAAACCCCCGAGTTAGCCAGATATTTCAATAACGACAAGGACCTGTTCTCGCTGCCCCGGAACAGCATCGATCCCGAAATGTACAATAAAGCGTCTATTCTATTCGATAATTCCGTAAAGGATGCGCTCAGTATGCAGGAGCTAAGAGAATTAGTCAAATCTAGGTTTAATTCGTGGAAAAATTATGTAGCGAGTAAGTTTAGAAGCATACCAGTAGAGATACTGGACAGTGAAATAGAAGCAATGCTAGATAAATTTTATGCGTATATTCAGGTACTCGCCTCCAAACAGAGCGGGAACGACAGCGATAAGATCATAGAGAGAATAGACAGAATGAGGAAAAACAAAGACGGCAGCGAGTCCGACAGCGACGGGTGCGCCGCTGCCAAGGAGTCGCTCAAACTCATCACCAAGATACTGAGCATCTCCGCCGGCAACACTTTCGATCTCCTCGTTATGAAACTATCCAAAATGTCACAAGATAAAAAGTCTTCGGTGAAAAATCTCAAATTCAAATACATAGATATGGTGCGCCGGTGCTCTGAATCGCAGGAACTGATATTATGGATACTGTTGGACCCCGAAATAGCGACGAACGTCATACAGGAGTTGACGGGCTTGGAGGTGAGGGAAATAGATAATCTACCGGACTTTTCTACAATGACCAATGAGAGGAAAAAGGACTATTTTATGACGAAACTGCGCGAAATGAACAAACAGTTCATGCAGACGCTGCCCAAGAAGGCGCTGACGGGGGACGAGTGGCTGGTGATGTTGTATAGGCTCGAGCAGCTCGAGGAGAAACTAAAAGAAGCATTCGCGAAAGCCACCACGCCACCGAAAGTCGTACAAACCACCAACGAGCGCCACGCCGCCAGCGAAGCGGAAATATTAGCAGCTAAAGGTCTCAGTAAAATAATAGGCAAATCTAACTTTAAGGTAGTCAATAAAACGAACGAAACACCAAAACCGGTGAAGAAGGAACCCGAAACGGAACCACCGCCGTCTAGTACCGAAAAGGACGACGAAAAGTTAAAAAATGACGCCCTGCTGGCCAAGTGTGAGGCGATTCTGACGTCCAAGGGGGAGAAGGCGCTGCTAGATAGTTTTTATACAATCAAGTCGTACATAACGCAGGGCCTCCCGGTCCCTGAGACGTACAAGAAGCACGTCATATCCATATGTTCGAGCATCGACGCCAAACTATTAGACGAAGACATAGAACAGACGTTGAAAGCTAAGAGCGAGGAACAGGACAACGCGGACTCGGACGCTAAAGACAAAACAACGGTAATAGGGTCGCAGAATCCAGAGTTCCTAGCCAAGTACTCCGCTCAGGCGCTCAGAAATGCCAAACAGACCTTAAACGTCGTTGCGTTCCGAAATCTCATGAGAAACGGACAGAGCAAGTCGGAGAGTGACGCGTGTGATACTCCTAAATCCAACTGCAAGTGGACGAACGACTGCGCGTGCGAGTCGTGCAAGGACTCCGATGTGTCTGTGTGCTTGGGCGACATCATGAAGCAGTGGTACGACGAGGAGAAAACGAAAAACGGACTAGAAGAGAAAAAGAAGGAAGTGAAGAAGCCCATCCAGAAAGTCAAGCCGGTGCCCAAGATGTGCGAGAACGCCGTTCATCCGCAGCACGTGTGTAAAGGTACGTTTACTGTCTATTGACGTTTCTCAACCAAACTATCCAAGTCGTCTATGTTAAACGGCCCAACCTTATCACTATCTAAGGCCCGTATAAATAAAACAATCTCAAACCAAACCTCACTTGAGAACCTATTTGACAGATAAAAAAAAACGTTTCGTTTTACTTTTAAAAATGAAGAACTTTACGCTACGCAAAAATAAAAATAATAAAAATATCGATTATACTTATTTTTATGTTTTTCAGTACCTAATCTGTAATATGAATATTACGGTATGGAAAGAAAATAAATTAAAATACTATGTAACAATAATAAAGTTTTCAACTTTTAAAAGTGAAACGAAACGCTGTTTTATTTGTTAAATAGGTTCTCAAAAATAAAACCCAACCTGGGTTTGAGTTATATTATAGCTTATTTGCATGCTTTATATTAATGTTTGTTTACTTTATATACCTACTCCACTTAATGTAAAGTAAACAACGACACAACTTTTATTAAAGTCACTTCACTGATGCGTAGTCACATGAGATAAATTCAATAATTATACTTAATTATGTATTATTTAAGATAAACAACATCAACAAAAATTGCAACATAGATAAATGCCAATAATGAATAAACCACCTTTCCTATCGTGGACGGGATACATCATCGACAATAGCAAAATATTACTATTAAGGTGCTCAAAACTCTGACTAGATGTAGCTGATATCATGTTTTATTATTAAAATATTTATACAACACGGAGAAACAAATCTGAAATTCGATTTACATCGTCCTATATATATTATTGTTTATAAAATGATGTTCAGCGGGCCACGGAGCGGGCGCAGGCGCGGACGAGGCGGACGGCGACCAGCCCTGTACCTGCTGCTACTGTACCGTGTTCGGCCATGCGGTGAGTGGGAGTCCAATCAGTTCGACTAAAGGCTTTTAGTATTTTATTTAATGGATTACTTTAAAAACTATCCAGGATAAAGAAAATCGATAGATCGTAACTTTTAGTACTCCCGACTATCAGTTTGGAGAGTAAGGCCGCGTTTCCACTGACGCGAATCGGGGCGGAGAGGAGCTTAGCGGTGCCCGAATTGACCAATCACTATGCTCGTGCTGTTTCCGTTGAAGCGGAGCGAAGATTTCGAGCATAGTCATTGGTCAATTCGGGCACCACAAGCTCCTCTTCGCCCCGCTCCGGGTGAAACCCGGCCTAAGGCCCCTGTACCTTATAAATACTTTACCATACTTTGTTTAGCTCCAATTTTATATTAAACGTAAACAAATATACAATAGTACGCCTTTATAGGCGTGACAAGAGTCAGGCATATAAATGTCTATAGACACGCCCCAATACAAATTGGGGCGTGTCTATAGACATTTATGACATTTTACATTAGACAATGGTTTCTGAGTAATATAAAAAAAAACTTGAGCAGGATACACGCCTACTACTGTTAGCATTAAGTTTTAATATTTCTATTTTAAATTGGATCTGAACAGTGTATAAGAGGGAAATGGTACGTAACATGCGTGCAAGCGTCCATGCGTGCGTATAGCTCACGGCGTACTCTCCATTCTTGACTGCGTGCAAATATATTATAAAGAAAAGAAGTTGAAAATTGGTATGTTATTTTTGCAGCCACCTTTAACGACTCCCGTGCCAAGGAATTTCAACGAAACAAGAGAGAGATTACGATCCATACTAAATAAGAAGAAACAGAAGTGCAAAAGCAATGTAAGTATAATGTTTGGTTTGTTATAAATACTTTAACTTTATATGATTATGTTTTACAAATTCTCTAATATAAGCTCTTGGACACTAAACTCACTCTATAGGTCTGCTTTGTCTACACATATACAAAGAGACAATAGCGCATACATACTACAAATTTAAATGTCTCAAATTACAGTTAGATAAAAAATGGGCCTACAAAGACTCATCGATTTGATCGAAATGGAAGGTCCATTTAAATAAATAATAGGTGAATTAGCCGCCTATTCCTTAATCTAATTTTAATAAATCAACATTCGTATTAGACCGACTAATTTCATTTAGTTCAATAAAATCTATACTTAGTTTCTAAAACAGCTTGGCGCTAGCGTCGTGTTCCAGATATGAAGACTGTCAAATTCCAATATCGATATTTTGAATTTAAATTGAATATTATGCCTGCCGAACTGGGTATGTTGAACTAAGTTAACAAATGTTTGTCCTCAGGGCGAGGTTGAAACGGACAAGGCGCCACAGCCCGCGCCGCACCCGCCGCACCCCGTACATCCCACACACGCCACCGCCAAACCGCCTGTGAGTACAAGAAATTGTGTCTCGATATAAGCGTGTATGCTGACGAGAATACGACTTTAAAATTGCTTTCATAAGTATGCAGGCGGAATAATACCACGGCCTCACAAAAAACTTATTGACACTTGCGTTGTGAAATTCTATCGAGTGAAGTTACTTGCTCGAAGGACCAGGCACGGGAAAAACTAATTAACCATTTGACTTGTAGGCTCTTCCAAAAACTCTACCGCCGAACCTCACGAGCGTGACGCAGAAGCAGTCGCTCGACACGCAACAGAAGCAGCTTGCCGACAAGATGGCCAAGATGGCGGTCTCCGACAAGCAGGAGAACAAAACGCCGGTATTGTAGCGTTATAGATTATTTAAAATAAACTATATATAGATAAAATAATCTAACATCACGCGCTTACTTACGATATGACGTATGTGTGAACCCAATTAAGATTATCAGAAGAGAATTGGTCCTCAAAAAGAAAATGTAGTGAATTGGTCCCTAAGTACACTATAACCGGTGTGCATAGGGATCGGATAGACCGGTTATAGTGAAACCCGGTATAAAACAAACCGATAGAAGATCATTGTACTGTAAGACGTTTAGAAAATATATCCAATTTATCAATTCATGATTAAAGATGCAATAAACTTTTATTCAATAGTCCGTAATCCATGTTTTGTGAACATGTTGAACGCAAGAGTTGCCAAAATAGAAATAGTGTTATATATCGGGTATATTGGTCATAATTAGCTAGCCATCCTACCAAATCAAATCAAAGTATTTTAGGTATTTCCAAATAAAACTTAATAAGCTATTTTTGGAAAGTCAACAAAAAGGCTACCACCGGTTCAAGCTAGGCAAGGCTAGCCCGCCGAGAAGACAAAGAAAACGACATATTAAGAAGATGTAATTTAAAAGTATGATTGCAGGTTCGTGCGCCGACGACGCAGGCGAACGCGCCGGTGGCGATCAGAACCGACGGCCGCGTGAACCCCAACGCCATGGAGCAGATACGGTTACAGGTATAATATACTAGCTAAAGTATTTATGAGTGATGATACTTGTGTGGTGTGTGTGGGTCCCGTATATAGAGTTTATTGTTTAATGTGAAAGTACTAGCTGAAAGAGTTACTTTTTTTATGGGAAAATTTATGATGTTGGTCATTTCTTATACAGACTTTCAGTCAAAATAGATTCTTTCTATGCTGGTAGTTTTACAGTAAACTTTACATAGGAGGCACATACACAACCTAAAGTATTATCACTCATTTATTTTACACTTGTATAATTACAGTGGAGCCGCGGTAAATTGACAAACGTTTGGCAGTATGTATGTGCCTCCTAAGTAGAGTACACTGTTAAAATACCAGCGCTGAAAGACTTACTTTTAACTTTCATGTTTCTATGAGAAATGCCCCAACATCATAAATTTTTCCATACAATAATTTAAAAAAGTAACTCTTTCAGCGCTGGTACTTTCACAGTGAACATATACGAGACTCATACACACCCTAAAGTATTATATTACAGCCTGTATATTTATATGCAAGTTTGTGTAATATGTTTCGTCTATGGAATGGACGGTTAACATTGTATGTCGGTTATTGCCTTCTCTTTTGCTTATGAAAAGTTCAACCAGAGAGCCAATAACTACCACAGTCTAAACATAATTTATAAACGCTATATGACACTATATAGTATATCGCAAATGATAAAACATAATTTTAAACTATTTATAAAAGTAAAGTTTACATAAATCGTGTATATTCGCAGCAATTAAAACAACAGCAGCTGCAACACATGCAACAGCAGTTGCAACAGTTGCAGCAGAACCAGCAACACGAACACGACCCGCAACACAAACCGCAGAACAAGCCCGAGCCGATATACGACCTGCCCATACACAACAAACCGCAGCTCACGCCGCAACAGCAGCAACAAATACGGCAGCAACAGCAACAAGTAAGTTTTGGTTATTTGCTGAAAAAGGGGGTTTTATTGTTACTATTCGTTATTGAGTTTTCATCTCTTTAATATTATGTTTCAATATTACATTTTTTCTAATATGATAGTTTCGTAGAATAGACTACGAAACTATCATATTAGAAAAAATGTAATATTGAAACATTTAGTAAATATATATAGATTTACATTTGGAAATAATATAACGCTAATTTATTAGTGCAAGCAAGCAGCGTTGTATACATAGCTTAACACCAACAGGTTCATATTTATCAACGTTGTTTCTGTTTACAGCAACAACAACAGCAGTTGTTACGGCAACAGCAAATGCAACAGCAGCAGTTACAACAACACCAGATGCAACAGCAACAACTGCAACAACAGCAGCTGCAGCAGCAACAGATGCAACAAATGCAACAGCGACAGGCGCGACAACAGCAGAAGCCGGTGTCGCTGTCGAGCCGCGACACGAGCGTGTTCTCAACGTCATCCGGATGTTCAGGGTGATTATATATTTTTTGTCTGATTTTTAAACTTAATCAGTTACACTCAATAATTACAACTAAAACTTATCCTAATAACTGACAAATAAAGAATAAAGACAATTTGAATAAAGATATAAATAAATTCTCGATGTAACGATATAATCTATATAATCTCGTTACGTTTGACTCGCTGACACATTCGCATACGCGTCAAGTAATGCGTACGATTTTACCGAACATAATGAATAATTTTATAATGAATACAAAACATCTTAAACTATTGTCCCAGTAGAGCTTGTGCCAACACTTGTTTATATTTTATTTAAAAAGCCCAAGTGCTAGTGAATTTACAGCCATTTCAAATTCATGTATATTTAAACTTTTGTGCAGTGACGTCATCGCGTCGAGAATTTGAAATAAATATATCTCGGAAAATTCACGACGCTTCGTTTTTTTTTTTGATAAGAGAGTTTATGGAGAGCAAAACATAAAAATTTGTGAACATTTTTCATTACATGGATTGACCGGTGATATTTTATTACAATTTCCCTCTCTGTTTGTTCACTACAGGGGCTCGTGCTGGCGCGGCGGGCGGGCGGAGGACCCCCGCGACCTGGACGCGCTGCTGCAGTACATCGAGGGCCCGGCGCGCCACGTCGACCGCGGCAAGAAGAAGGCCAAGAAACAGCGCCAGAAAGCCAAGCGGGTCCGTGTCACTACTGATGTTATTTTATTCGGAAAAATATAAACTATACGCCTCCGTGGTCTAGTGGTTCAGAGCTTCGCTCTCGACCAGGAGGTCGTGTGTTCGATTCTCGCATTGGAACAACAAAAAATGTTGTTTTCAAGTTTGGTTAGGACAATGCAGGCCGATCACCTCATTGTCTGACAAGAAAGATGATCCATGCGTCGGATGGACATGTAAAAATTCGGTCCTGCGCCAGATCTCCCGCCAGTCGTGTCGGTTATCCGTCCCACTGGGCTACTATAGTGAAAGAAGAGAGAGTGCTTCTATGTATTGCTTACACACTTGATCACTTTAAAATAACTTCTGCGTAGCTGGCCTGGATTCAATGAAACCGGCCACCATCACCGAAATCGGTGTGGGAGGCATTGCTTTATTTTTTAATTCTGAAAACTTTTAAGCTATAAATTTATAACATGTCATTTAAATGAAAAATCAAAAGGACAATAACAATTTTTTATGCTTTTCAGACTTTTTTAGGATAATAGTTGTTATATAGAGCTAGAAAAGCCTGAAATATAATAAAAATAAGTAACAACCGTCGTCTCGAATTATTTCTCTTTATTTACAATTTTAGAAACTATTATTACAATTAGACATTATTTTAATTGATTGTAAATATAGAAAACACAAAGCTAAAAAACTAAAAAAAATATTTAAAATTTTATTTAATTTTCTATCAACGCGACCATGAAAAAACATTGTTTAGCTTATACAGTGTATAAATATTTTGTGGGTATGCACTTAAATTTCAATAACACGATACACCCCGTAAGTGGAGGGTTATGGGATCAGCGATGATGGTTGTATACGTTACAGACGGAGGCGCGGCTGCTGGAGCAGGCGCGGACGCTGCGCGCGGAGCTGGCGGAGGGGCGGCGCGCGGCGGCGGCGCTGCGGGACGCGCACGACGCCGGCGCGGCGCAGGTCAAGACCGCACGCCACGCGCTCGCGCACACGCTGCCGCGCGCACGCAAGAAGGGTAACTGTTGACTTCACTAGCAAAAATGAAAGAAAATGGTTGTACGGTGACCACATACATTCGAAATTTTGTTTCGGAATTTCGATTCGAAATACTGTCGGGATTTCGTTAATATATCACACATATACGTTTATTTCCGTTCGGAATAACGAGACTCACTTGAGCGACGCTAGAACTTGAGTTCAAACATTTGGCATTATCGACGACTATTTTTTTTATTGTGATTGTACGAGCCAGCACGTACATTGCTGATTCTGCAGAATTATTTGCATTGTGTGGTAAAGTGCAGGCTGCCGGGCCCAGTCCGCATCAAGCATTCAAACCGCGCGCTCATAATCATTTAGTAATTAGCATTCGTGAGAATAAACGTAAATATCATATCAAGGACTTTTAATTATCAATCAATCAATATCACCAAAAGGTGTAGCAGCTCCTACATCCTTTTTTTTGGTCCTTCGGCAAATAGTGAAATTAGTGACTATTAAATTATTATCAGTGACTTTTTAAGTGTTTATCAATCATCAAGCAGCAGCAGTGAGCATCATCAATCAACAGCATCTATCAGCACAGTAATCAAGCGTAGCAGCGCACCAAGTAAGATCTTTCTAATTTTACAAAACCTCGTATCCTCGATTCAATCATGTCGAGCGTGGAGGAACTTCTAGCAAACCAGCAGCAGCTGATATCCCGTGTAGAACAATCTTACACGAATTTCAAAAAGGAGATTATATAGCACTGTTCCGATTGCATTCGGAACGGCTTTTTTTCGTACGTAATTCCGAATCAGAATAAATTTCGAACGGAAAACAACGGTATGTGGCTGATTCATAGATGTGTATGGATTTAATGCGTTCTATATTACGAATCGATATTTCGAATCAAAATTCCGAAACGGAATTTCGAATGTATGTGACCGCCCCTATAGTCGGTTTACGGACGATACTTTAACGTGACAATGTTATAACAAAACATTGATGACGCTCAAGCCAAACGTGCCTTTTTTCTCTTCTGCAGCGCTCTCAACCCGATCGTAACGAGCATGTAAAACGTTGCAATAAACGTAACATTACACTCTTCGTGAATTTTTACGTTAATCGATTTATTGGACGTTGTCACATCAAAACTAGGTCTCATGCAAGTCTGTCACACATAGCGTTCCGTCATCACATCATGTTTGTAATACGAGGAGCCCATTTAAATAACTTTAAATTTTATTCTAGTTTTAGTATTTGTCGTTATACCGGACACAAAGACGTTCCGATCCGATCCCGGTTTTTACCCTTTAAGTATGTAACCCTAAAACAGTGCGATTGATTAGTCTATACCACGGAGAACACGCCAATGTTATGTGTTTAAAACTTTTCCTTTTATGTTTAGGCAAAAAACAGAAAATGAATCCCGAACAAGAATCTAACCTGCAGCTGCTGAATAAATTACTGGGAGACTACATAGCTCTTGTGAACACGACGGCTAAGGTAAAGTAATTCAACTCTTGTAGGTGGCGTTTTCACACTCACTATAGTGTATATTATGTCCCAGTCATCTCGATGAATCTGCTATTTGATTGAATGTCTAGCGCGTTCATTGAATTCTATTTGTACCAACAAATTCAATGAATCCGAGACTAGGACAGCCATTTAATATTTTATTTTTAAACTTAAAAATTTCCAAATGTGTACTATAATTTTCGAAGAATAACGCACATTAAAGTAAATTAATCAAAAAATGTATCAACACATTGCTATCTGTACGAGCTGTTTGACGCCATTCCATGACTGAGCTAGTCATTTAATCTAATATGCGGATTCAACCAGATGACTGCGATATATAATCTAATTTAAACAATCGACATTTTCCTGAAAACTCAATTGTTAGTTTCAGACCTTTAGGTAACCTTGATACCGCTATCTTTTTATATTATAAAAAAGTACAATCAAGTACCCAAAAAAAAACATAAGTGAACATGCTATATTTATAAACAAGCCCGATTTTAAAATATTCTTCAACGACTGCTCCAATTGTTCTTATTGTAAATAGACTATAGCCTTCCTCAATAAATGATCTGCCCAATACTGAAATAATTTTTATGTGATATGCGCGTTCAAGCAAACAAAAGAGAATTTTGTTATATATGTTATGTGAATTTCGTTTCAGGAATTAGATAACGTGGAGAAGCGAGTCAGCGAGTGCAACCAACAGCTTCAGCAAGTGGATCGCGAGCTGGCAGAAATACGAGACATTCTTGGCCCCCAGGTGAGACGGAGGGAGGCAGTTCTCTTGTGGGAATTGAAGACATGAATGGATGAAGGTGATATGTAGCAAAAAAACCCAGAATTGAGTTTAAACTGTCACTTAAACATTTTAGTATATCTAGTAACGTATTAAGTACATCGATTCTAGAGACGGATCTTTAGATTAAGTAACTTAATACCTTACGACGTAGGTATTCTAAAATGTTTAAGTGACAGTTTGAACTAAATTTTCTCGAAATCAGAATTTTGCTACATATCACCTTCATCCATTCATGTCTTCAATTATAAGAGCCACAATGGGAGATCTCCGACCGAGCGCTGTGGTATCCTCGGTCATGTCGAACGAATCCTGTAGTAGTTTGGTGTTGTTTAAATAGCGCCTGAGAAAACTTCGAAAGTGCGATTCAGAGTTTGCGTTATAATATCAGTATATAGCTCCTCACACTCAACATAATAGGAATTATTTTATAGGGACTAAATAAGAGCGAGAGGTTTACCTGCATAGATAAACTTATCAGATATACTGTAACGTGTATGCCTAATATAATATTAATTTATAGAATATATCGCGCTAATGATTTTTTTAAATCTCATAAGTGTGTTTTTTAATTTACAGGCCGATGAAGAAAACATGCCACAAAATGAACTTCTAGGTATGTCGTTATTTTTTACATAACAGTACTTACTATCTATTTACCATGTTGTACATTTTAACTTATAATATTTTAATTAAAAATAGATTATGAACTAATATCTAGATGTATACAAACTGACTTCTAAAATAACTATCTAATTGATTCTATCAAAGTGTTGTATTTGTTGTGAAAAGTAGTACGTAAATAAAAAGAAGGCATCAAAATGAAATAGTCCTAGGAATATGGATGCATAAGAAAATCGTAGTTTACAAAAGTAACACGAATATAAAATCTCCCAACGCATGAACAGTGGACACTCTTTGAGAATACTGGGGCCTCACTCTCCAAACTGATTAGACTTTGATTCAGATTCGATCGTGCCGCATTCTCCCGAATAAATTGACGTTCGTTTATTTTGATTCTCGGTCGATTGATACGGTTGGTTCGTACAAAAAGTTACGATCTAACTATTTTCTTTATCCTGGTTTATTTTTAAAGTAATCCACAAAATACAATACCAAAAGCCATTGAGATGGAACTGATCGATTCTCGATTGTGTCGGGAGTAAGCCAAACGGTTATCGTATGATAATGGTATTAAAAGCACGACGGTGCCAATTTGATAATTTTACTGAATGCTCCGTCATTCAGTATGTTGCGTAATGCTTCGTCGCCTAAACTTGATATTATTGTGTGAATCTTGCATATAAACACCCGTTATAGTGTTAACTTGTCTTTATTACAGAGGCGTACATGCGCACGATGGGCGGATGCGACGCAGGCGTGAAGGCGGCGGTGGACCGCGGCGTCGCGGCGCTCACCGAGCTGCTGCGGCCCGACCGACTCAACGGTACACACTCACGCTCACTTTTATTACGTTTTTATACAGTGTGTAAAAAGAGCAGTCACTATAACTTTGAGATACGATTATATTACCTTTCCTCATTTTGGAAATGTATTTTTTTATATATTTTTTTGTCAATAACTAAAAAAAATATTTTTTCACCATTCTGTTATTTTTTTGTCGCAAAAATAACAATAAAGCAAAAAAAATTTTTTTTTTTTCAAAATTGTAAAAAAAATAATACATTTCTAGAATGAAAAAAGGTAGTATAATCATATCCCAAAGTCATAGTGACTGCTCTTTTTACACCCGTTATAAGCTTGGGTTGTACGTATGTATGTACGTAATGGAATCTTTGAGCGTAATTTTCACCAATTTCTGGAAGGGTAATTAATTTGTAATTTAGCATACGTTAAGGAGCAATAACAATGCAATGAAGCGAGTATTTTTTTTTAAATATTAGGTACTTATTTTTATTTATTTTATTCAGCTAAAATATATAGTTTCCATGACTATTTCGGTGTCGGTGGGCAGTTTCGTTAAAGCCAAGAGCTACTTTTATAGTGCCCAAGTGTTTGCGCAATAAACGAGGACACTTCCTTTTCCTCCAATGTACTATAACCCAATGGCACGGGTACCCGACACGACTTGCGAGAGATCAGGCACAGGACCTGCTTACGTGCTATGATTTCTCTTTAGTTGATACGAATGATTGTTCGTTTCAGCGTTAGGCCTCCGGACCTACAACAAAGACAAGAGCCCCGCTCAGAAGGCGGAGAAGAAGCCGACGTGGGAGCAGGCGGTGGCGCACATCAACCAGCTCGCCAACGGCTCGCAGAAGGAGAAGGTATACATTTCTTTTTTTTTCAGTCTACTATGGTCTGTGCCCATTTATATATTACATAGTTATAAAAACTTTGGAAGTACTAATGGATTAAAGAGAATGCTTCAAATTAAATAAGTAGTAATTATACTATTAATATTAATAATTTAATTATAACATGCATCTAAATAGAATAAGGTTATAGGTATTTATAACATTGTGGTAAAGAATTTAAAAAAAGAGCCCGAAAGGGCAAGAAAAAAACACTGAAGCCTGAACCCAATCCTCGCAATGAATCTAGAACGTTTCAAAAGTTGTCAATTAAAAATAATAATAACATGGAATTAATGAAGAAATGCTTACATTACAATAACTTTTTCAGTCCTAATTTATTTAAACTATTATTAAAAACTATTGTTATAATATTGTTATGTTTATTTCGAATTTCGCACAATTTCGTTCACCATATACTTTAAACAATAATCTATGTTTTTCAGAAGAAACAGAGAGAACAAGAGTTGAAAGTGGAAAGTAAACCGAAGACGGTCAGTCCACCGGCGCCGGCGCCGGCGCCTGCGCCTGCGCCTGCGCAGAAAACCAAACCCGTAGAGGAACCGCCGCTCTCCAAGAAGCAGAGGAAACTATTAGCAAAACAGCAAGTGAGTATTGTTATAAAGGTAAACAAACCGAAAACATCGAAGTTTTCACTTATTCACTTATTGTTCACACTTATCAAAACTTTCACAGGTGTGTTAAAGGATCATACTTCGTCTAATACATTTTATAACAATTTAACAATAATGAATATGTTTAAACATCAAATGAAAAACCTTCAAAGTAAAAATACGCTATTTTGACACTGCCGACTGTAGAATATAGTCTATAGTCTATGGATTCATGTAGCCAACAATAATCATTGCGTTAATATTGGCCAATTGGCATCACTGACTAATCTATGGTTGTGTCGTAGACAGCTTTGTTTAAGTTTGAATTAAATTTATCTCGGACATACTATACAAGAAAACAGTCATTTATAAAAATAAAAACCCGACTGCTGATTCTGAAAGCCATGTCAGGACATGTCTTAGGGCGTCATCCGTAACTATCAAAGGGTAATTTCTTTAAATTATGTACTTCATAAGTTGTCTCATTTTTCTCAGGTTTTTAGCATGGTCTATCAACATGAATACTACAAGTTTCTATCTATACTAATATTATAAAGCGGAAGAGTTTGTTTGTTTAAACGAGCTAATCTCTGGAACTACTGGTCCGATTTGAAAAATTCTTTTTTTGTGGTTAATCTATTTATAGAGGAAGGCTTTAGGCTATATAACATTACGCTGCGACTAATAGGAGCGAAGCGTCAGTGAGAAATGTTACAAAAACGGGGAAAATTATTCACATTTGGCGACTTTCGTTGCGTGCGTTGCATATACGGTTTAAGTTACACAAAAACCACGCGAACGAAGTCGCGGGAACAGCTAGTCTCATATAGTAATGTATGTATATTATGTTCCTTGTATACCATGGAACCTTAAAACTATGTTGTTGACGTATATCCAAAATATAAACTACCATAAAACATTATCAGCGGTACAAAAATATTCCCTAATAAGACTTAAATTAATGGTTGTTCCCTTTTAATCATTCAGGCGGAAGAAGAAGAGAAACGAAAACAGCAGGCAGAGAAACCGAAGAAGGAGAAGAAACAACCGGAACCGGTGAAGGAGAGTAAGAAAGACAAAAAAGAACAGAAGAGCGAGCCGGAGGGAAAGAAGAAGAAACAGGAACAGAAGAAAGAAAATAAGAAACAAGAAGAGAAAACGTCTAAAGATACTAAACAAGATAAGAATGGTGATTATATCATTTCGTGCTCAATTGATGTTATTAAAGTGGTCTGGGGGCCTATTACGAGCTCTTAATTCCAGCCAGCTTACGCCATACAACATGGCTGCCTGGAATTTTCGTATTACGATCACATAATAACTGCATGATGACAGCTAGTCAGCGGACACTTGACACTGGACTTGCTTTCGTATGTCACTTTCAGACTACCAAACTAGGGTGGATCCATTTTGTATAACATGTCGCTGTAATATGAAAAAGAACAAGGCAGTTTAAGACCGTATTATTGAATTGCCTGGAACCAGGCTGGTATTGTAAAAGATCATAATACGGCCCCAGCTATATGTTATGTAAGAAAAGTGAGTAGAAAATGTAAAGTTTGTTTTCTTTTTCAGTACAAACTAAAACCAAAGCAAAGGAACCGAACAAGAAGGTTAGTGTACAATCAATAAATTGATGTGATATTATGTTTACTGATGATACTTTAATATTGTCTAGCCCAACCATATAATTATACTAGATAAAATTAAAATATATAGTACAAAATTGAAAACCACTTTACCTATAAAAGGGTTTTAATAGCTTCATGCTATGTATTTTGTGGTCCATAGATTCCTAAATAATAATAAACAAACTACTTTATTTCACATTGCATTTGCATTACAAAATGCGAGTAGTTTGTATATTGTGTAATATTTTCACCAAGAACCCACAGTACCAACATTAGTTGTTACATATTTGTGTAGGTCCCGCCGCCCGCAGCGCCGAGCGGAGAAAAGCCGGCGTCCTGCAGCATCATGGAACAACTCAGCTGCGGGGTACAGGTATCGCAGATAATATCTAGTGGTTCGGACACGTCAATCTGGCCCTTACACACTTAACTTGGCGGTTACAGACACAGCGAAAAATATATTTAATACTTTCACCATATACACATACTGAAGACCCAGAAACGCAGAAAGCTTTTTCATCCCTTTGGCGGGATTGATATGATTTTTCAAATATTTCTAAATAAAACTTAACAAGTTATTCTCGGAATGTCAACACAAAAAGCTACCCCGACTTGCTCATCAGATAATATCATACTGTCAAAATTTAGACGTTACTAGAATATATTCACTAAATACGTACGCGCAAACAAAAGTAGCTACCCGTTAACACAGAATGTGAACTTAAATATTGAATATTTAATACAAATTTGATCAAAATCCGTGCAGTAGTTATTGCGTGAAAGAGCAACAAAACAATACATCATCCATACATTCTTACCATACCTTTGTGTCGTATTTCTCTGTAATTTGTACTATTGTTAAGTGTTTCTTGTTTACAATAAATTGTTAAATAAAATTAAATAAATAAATTCTTACATTCGCATGTATCATATTAGTAGTATAGTATTTGGTAAGACTAACTAACCGGTGTCCACAGGTGGCGGACCTGCGCCTGCCGCCCGGCATCACGCTGACGCGCGTGCAGCCCGCGGAGAAGAAGGAGCCCGCCATCAAGTCCGTGGTGAGTAGACACCGAGCACCGCGCACCGCGCATGTCCCGCGGAATACACTTCACAATTCAAACTACAAAAAGTGTAGGTGGTGCCCGGGATAGGCACTCGGGACAGAGATATCGACGTTCAGATGTTTTAAGCCAGAAATACGTCAAACTTATGTCTATTGTTTATTGTCAAGAAAATAATTTTGCGTTTATAGAATTTTATTACGTAACACAAGCATACGGTCAGCTACGACTTCGCTCGTTCAAAAACAACAAGGAGTATTGATCTTATCTCGTCTTATATGTACTGTCAAGTGGTCTTATCTGGTGTTGTGTTCCGCAGCCGCTGTGGAAGTGCGGGTCGCTGGCGGCCACCCCCACGCCGCCCGTGCGCCCGCCGCCCGTCATCAACGCCGACCCGAACATGATGATGTTCTCCACCATGCCCGTCCAGCCGCCGCCCCGGCCGCCCGCCCCCGAGCCCGCGCCGCAGCCCGCCGGCAAGTCCAAGAAGGCCAAGAAGCGAGCCAAGAAGGCGGCCGCGGCGGAGGCCGAGCCCGCGCCCGACGGGCCCAAGATGGTGACCCTCCGCAACCCCATGTTCCACCCCGACCTGCCCGCCGTGCAGCTCGCCGCGCCGCCCGCCGAGCTGCGCGTGCCCGAGCCCATCCCCATGCCGCCCGCGCCCTGCCAGGCCACCATCACGCCCACCTCCAACGGCATGTACACCATCCGCAACCCGCTCATGTCGCTCGTGCACCGCCAGAGCCTCGCGCGCCCGCCCTGCCCCGCGCCGCCGCCGTACGCGCGCGCCGACCCCGACGCGTACGCGCCGCGCGCCGACTCCGAGCCCGACGGCGACTTCCCGAGCCGCATCATGAACCTCGCCTCCTTCACGCAGAAGAACGACGAGGGCTACTCGCTGTTCAAGACGTCGGACGACAGCCGGCAGCGGAGCTTCCTCGCGCCGGAGTACTTCGAGGCGCCGAGCCCGAAGGTGGTGTCACCGAACCCGATCGGCACGCGACCGGAGCGCTACGAGGCGAGGCCGGAGCCCATCGGCCCGCCGCTGCGGCGCGACACGGGCGGCGGCGGCGGCGGCGCGCTGTACACGCCCTTCGGCGCGCAGGACGGCGTGTTCCGGCACGCCGTGATGCGGCCGGAGCCCGCCGAGCCCGACACGCTGCCCTACTTCCAGCGCCTACGCGCCGGCTCCAAGTTAAACTCCGAGGTCACCATACACTACGTCACCGACTCCAAGTACTACAAGGGCCAGGTGAGCGCCAGTCTGCCGAGAGCTCGTACAGTCACGAGCGTAGGAGGCCTAATAATGCCACTTTCAGCAATTCTTGTTAATAATGATATCCTATCAAAGTTACGGATATATTTTTTATAAAATGATGGTATAATTATTATTGCCGAAAGCCTTTTTTAGACCTCCAGGAGTGTATACGAAGAATTAAAGTAAGCTTATCAAAGGCATCGTGTCACATAGTTCGTACATAGCAAATTACGTATGCTCATTCTGCGCTCCTGTCTGTACCGTGAACCGAAGTAAATTATTTTTAGCTACATATTCGTTGACGTCACGACTATACCCGTATGCTTTTTGTTTCAGGACGTGCAACCTGAGATGCCTGACGAGTCGCTGTTCTCGCGGCCGCAGCCCGCCTGGTCACACCCCAACTGTAAGTTAACTTTGTCTTATCAATCAATCATTTATTTGCTATAAAACTTTAAGCAAATAACTTTACAGTTTACTATAAAAGCTATCAAAATATCAGTAATTTTACTACTTAAGGTACTGTGGGACAAGCAGGAACATTTGAAAGCTACGTAAAAATAAAGTTATCGAATAATAATTGTATGAAAGCATGACAGCGTCAATACAATAAATTAGTTCACGGAGTTTTCAAATGTTACTGATTCCGCTTCTGGTATTTGTGGCAGATCGTTCGTTCACAATGAATTACTATTGTCATTATATAATATGATAAACATTTTACTTGTAAGATTGTAAAGATATACAAATTTCTTTCTAAAACAATAAATATAAAAACGGTTTGAATGTGAATTTATAAACAAATAAACTGCGTACTCACATGACTTTTATTGTACGTCTACAATGTCGGATAATTCGTCCAGTCACTGCCAATGACACTACTGTGACCAGCTTGTACCGCTCCGCGTGAGACTGCCTCGACACGAATGGGCAGGTTTCTACGGGGTCACGTAAAGCCGACGTGAACTATAGCGTTGCAAGTAACAAAATAAGGCTTAAGGAAGATTGAAAGACGAGCTAGGCGTCTACAGGGCAGCGGCGTCTATCATTAAGCTATCCGTCTGCTCGTTTGTAAAATAAGTGGTGGTGGCTCGCAGGTGCAGCGGCGGGCGGCGCGGGTGGAGTCATAGGGCCGCCGCGGGGGCGCGCCGCAGCCTCCCCCCAGCTCGGCCCGGCGCTAGGTATTACCGCTAGTATAGAAGATACACGGCCGACTACTGAAACCCTAAGTTAACAGCCCTCACCGGCTGTCACTGTCACTGCTGTTTGTAACGTGACCACTTTATTTAACTATCGGTTCAGTATTCGGCCGATTATCCTGTAGAGTCGTAATAGAACTCACTTTCAGAGAGAAACAAGGCCGTCAAATGCTGTCATGTTAGGCTCAACTCATGTTGGCACTGAGTCGAAGCGTCGCGTACATAACACGCTTTTAAGTTTGTAACAGAATCTTGAGTTAGTTAGTCTCGAATACGTTAGTTATAATTATGTACTATGTAACAGAATCTTTGAGCATAATTTTCACCAACTTTCAGAAGACCAAATGGCAACACAGTAATTTGATAATAATAATATAACAGTGTCCCTTATAAAGCGTGTATTTTTTTTAACTATTATTTATTTGGAGTTTATCCCCATAGCGTCATCTCTATTTTCTAATTATTTCTAGCTAACTTCCATTTTAATAGAGAAAATTTAGTTTGAAATGGTCACTGACTGTTAATTTTAGGATATGTCGTAACATATTACGAACATTGATTCTAAACACGGTCTTTTAGATTAATGTACTTAGTACCGATTTCACCAACGCATTAACTTTAACATAATATGTTGGTGAAATTGGCACTTAATACGTTACGACATATAATAATATGTTTAAATGACAGTTTGAAATCAATTTTCTCGAAGTCTGAATTTTGCGACATATCACCTTCATGCATTCATGTCTTTAATTATGACACAAAGTAGATATATAACAGAGCTAGTACTAGAAAATGGTATCACCGTAATACTGACAATGCGACTGGCAAAGGGTGAAGTCCAGGCACATTCCGGAAACCGCCATCTAGCGCCAGTATTGGAAAATACTAATAACTAATTTCGTTTCGTATCTCCTTCTTAATTAAGTAAAAAAATAAAATTTTATGCTTAAAAAATATGCTTATCTTTATTTTAATGTCAATATTTGTACTTAATTCGGCATATTTACATTTTATAATTTACAAACGTTAACAGTAGTGACATCTATTGCATTTTTTTGTATTAAAGATAGATTGTATGGGATGGTAGGCCATGATTATGATTATGGATCTGATTCTGGATATGTAGCGACGCCTCGACTCTGGCACTGTGCGTTGAGCCCGTTGCCAGTATTATTGTATCTTGACGAAACCACAAAAAATGTGATTGGGTTTTTTTTGTTTTTTTAATATATTATTCCTATCGTTTACTTTTGCTCTTGATCGTGGGGATTCCGCCATATCTCACTATTATTACTACTCTATAACCCAATAACTAGTATACTCTGATTTATAATCTTAGTCAGAAAAATTATATTACTAAGATCTTTGTAGTATTTTTAGTTAGCAGAAACTAAGCTTGTTTTATATAATATTTTACTGACTGAGACTAAAAATCACAGATATATTTCATTTTAAATAACAAAGAATTCATGCATACTCAAAGTTTTTACATTACGCGATGCCGATATCCGATCCGTTTTTGGCATTCGTGCGTTTTTTCAATGTTGGAAGAGAGATATCGGACACTGAAAATATCGTATCATGTCTATGTCATTTATCGATCCGATATCGTATCGCATAATATGATAATACTCTCTCATTAATTTGTAAAGTAATTGATTAACGTATAAGCTTCATCATCAAATATCTAAGGCTACATGACTTTTTTACAAGCTTGTAATGCTAAATTGTTACGTTCCGTCGTCGTCGAGCGTATCGTAACCTATTAGTATAGTTCAATTACAATACTTCACGGCAGTGACTGGATTCTGTTTATACGCGAATATCTTCCAAGTGTATAATAATTTGTATTTTTTTAGAAAACCACGTGTACGGCGAGCGTGTCATGGCCGAGATGTGCGAGCGAGACGACTACAAGCGGTTCGACTACTTCTACGAGCCGCCGCCGCATCTCGACATGGCCATGAGGCACACTAAATAAATGAAACAGCCACCGTAATGGCCCCTTCACACTATCGCTATCTCGCATCTGTTCGGACCCGACAGAGCGCCATCTGGTGGCAGAAAAGTATCGAAAACCTCCATTGACTGTTTTCGATACTGTCTACCCTAGATGGCGCCTCGCACGCGTCAGGTCCATGCTACCAGACACGACCTTGAAGTGCCATATGTGGCGGTCGCTTAGCTGTGAAGGCTGGCTTATTATTGCCATAACTCCCATAGACTAGAAATATATGAAAATGTTATTTATCGAATTGCATGCTGACGCGAGATCATGATATTTTCTTTTGTGGTATATAAGTTATTTTCATAGTCTATTTGTTCACTGTTCGAACTTTTGTTAATTTATTTGACACTTGTATATTTTAAGTTTGAGTGGAATGTGTCCCGTCTCTAGATTTTTTGTAAACTCCTCTTATACTTTTTAGAAGTCATTTTCATAACTATTATATCAGTTTATTTATTATGTTGATTCCACCACAAATGGTGGTACGAAAAATATTATTCACGTTGAAGTTTTAGCAATCTCATTAGAATAACTGCCCTCGAATGCACATGAATAAGACGCAATTTTGAATTGACCTAATGTTTATTTTCGGATATCTCGAGATGTATATTTGACGTAAACCAAGATACCCGTACACCATACAGTCCAAAACTTGATTAGTTCTATATTAATATAAACTGTGGACTTTATGGCATTCAAATACAATTACAGTTCTTACTACGCACTGTCACTGGCGATAAGTATAGTGTATGTCTATCGTTACTGTAAAAATACTAAACATGACTTGTCGATAATAGTTTGACTAAATATCGAAGACGCACGGTAAAGACTCGATAGAAGCTGAATATAATTCAGCTCCGGAAAAGGACTATTGAAGGCATACTCGTTCTTAATAGATTCGACGAATAATTATTGTTAAGGGTAAGTGGATGTCTTTTGACATAATTTAGGTGTAAGCATCAGTGTTCATTGCCTTTCTCCCCGACCGCGCGGGTCGGACGGATATCGCACGTCACCTGCGTCCGCTACGCGCGGTCGCTCCCGACCGAGTATGTCTAACGGAACGGACTCCTAATATAAGCCACTTATAATTATCAGTATGAATAGTTTGTATAACAAATATAAAGGTTGTAAGATTGCGAGTAAAGTGTATTATATACCCGAATGAGACGTTTTATTTTATTAGTGTCCTTTTTTCCTTGTTCGCTTTTAGACTGAAATTTTGATAACGCAAGCTACTACAGATCTAAACTACTGAGTAGTGACAACATTTATAAAAAATTAATCAGGTAATATATTACTCTGTAAAATAGTGCTCTTGGATTCACACTTATCGATTCCGAAAGGGTTGGAATAAGAAGGGTTGGATTGACACGGTGTCTGAGATTAATAGTGTAATGAAACGACGACGACAAACCTTTTAGTGTTCCCTATATACATGGTTTTCACTTGATTAGTATCAAGCTAATTTTCTATGAGAAGCTTCATTTTGATGAGTCGCCCAAGAATTCTTGGCCGGAACTCTTGTTTGTGGTGGCTAACAGAGATAGCAAAAATTAAGTTTGTGGATTTGGTGATTCCTATCGCGCGTTCGAGACGCATCGTGATGACTCTCGAAAACAGCTTGTAGACATGGGTCAGCAGTGTTATTGGGCCTGTAGTTCATTAGTAAGGTTTTGTCACCTTTTTTAAGAACAGGACCACAACACCCGTGTTCCATGCCTCAGGCGTTTTCCCATCGAGTAAGAAGGAATTGAAGAGTTTCTAAAGGACTTTTAGTACCGGCGTGCCGCCCGCTTTCAGAAGCTCTGTAGTGATTCTATCCTCGCCCGGCGCATAGTTATTCTTAAGCTGTTTGAGAGCTATTCTGATCTCGAACAGGGTGATGTCCTGGATGTCTTCGGTATAGTGTCGTGTTAGCCTGGCTCTTGGGTCTGCAGCTAAACTAGCAGGTTCAGCTGAGACCGAGGTATACAGCTGTCCATAGAACATCTCTATCTCCCGTAGTACCTTGGACTTATTTGACGTTACGCGTCCATCTTCGGTCTTCAGCTTTGTCAACTGGCTTTGCCCAATAGATACGTCTCTTGCAAACACATTGGAGCCTTGGTTCCGCTCTATCGACTCTTTAATACGCTGGGTATTAAAAGAACGGATATCGTGTCGCAAGGACTTCGTGATCTGCCTATTAGCTATAGCTATAGCTATAGCTGCCTACATGACTCAGCGTCACTCGAAGTTTGGAGCGTCATTGAACGTCGACTAGCCATGAGGTTCTGGGTGTGGTCGGATAGTTTCTGAGGTTTATTTTTACGGTAGGTCTTGAAAAACGTTTGTATAGTTCAATATAAAGTAAGTAATCAGTAGGTAACGTTGAGATCTGTGCTAGTACAAACTGTCAGGCTGCGTTTCCACTGACGCGGAGCGGGACGGAGAGGAGCTTGCGGTGCCCGATTGACCAATCACTATGCTCGAAATCTCCGCTTCGTTCCCACGGAAACAGAGCATAGTGATTGGTCAATTTGGCCACCGCTAAGCTCCTCTCCGCCCGCTCCGCTTCACTGGAAACGCAGCCTCACACAACCCCCAGCATCTTCCACCCTGGTACATTATATTTAAACAATAATCTTGGAAATCACCAAGTTAGCTGAAGTAAATATTACTTTATTTAAAAATTTATTATTTCGGAAGTACTACCAATATGAAGTAATAAATTACCATTTACAGGGTTGAAAAAAAAAACTATAAAATTTTATTTATTTATTTCAAGATCATTTGAATGTCGAATGTTACACGATAGATATTTAGATCTAGGATTATATTTATTGTAATAACGTATCACGGTTATATATGAATACAATCTTGAGATATGTTTTTAAAGTGACAACATCTAAAAAATCGATGAACGCCGGCTGCACGCATGAAAAAGTGTAACGTTACGCGCTACAAGTGAGGAAGCGAAAGGCACAGGCTTGATCGTCGTAAATATTTCGTTATGACGTTGTCACGTTAAACTATCGTCCGTAAATCAGCTTTACAGACAACCAATTTATTTTTCTATTTAGTTGATATTTATCGATCGTGTAGCATCCGCCATTGCATGTTGCGGCTAGGTGTGTCGTCGCTTGGTGGGCGTGGCGTGCGCGGCGGGGCGGCGCTTGCGGCGAGGCGGGTCGGCCACCAGCCCCGCGTGCGCTTGCGCCGCTAGCAACATGCCCAGCTGGTTCTGCGCCTGAATGAAACAGCCTGTTTATTTTTCGTTTAAAAACTAAACATTATATTTATGTTAGTTAGGACTGTATGCCAAGCCAATGAAGTATAAAAGCAAAAGTAGAGAAGTTCCAATAGGAGATAATTTGTTTTAGCGTTTAACGCTATATTATAAGATTTAAAACACCGTTAGATAATATCTGTAAAGACAGACAGAGAAACCTGATATCATTTTATTTCTACGTTAGTTGTGACAGCTATGTTATTTAAACTGATCGTGTGTAGGAACTTATGACCAGAGCTATTAAACTATACCAATTTAGGAACCACCTAAAGCTCTGGTTTCCTAGAACAGCGTTGCCGTCATATACTGGCAATAATACAGTAAATGTAATGTTTGTACAGAAAATGTAATTCATCGCTATACACTATGTGACGGTAACCCTTTCTTAGGTTCCATCGAGTAACGCAGTAAATCGAGCTTAACTAGTCAGTATAGTTTGATGTCAGCACTAGCCGTATCGTGATGTCATTTAGATAACACTATAGTACGCCCCCAAATTAATTTAAATGTAAATAAACCAAAAACATCGAAATTTTCACATACATATTTACTTATTGCGGACCCTTTCACCGAAATATTAAAGGATCATACTTCATTATCCAATACGTTTTATAACAATTGAACAATAATTAATATGTTTAATCATCAAATGAAAAACTTTCACTGTAAAAATACGCCATTTTGACACTACCGGCTGTAGAATAAAGTCAATAGTCTATGTAGAAAACAATAATCACTGTATTAATATTGGCCAATTGGCAACACTGACGCGGAGCAGGGCGGAGAGGAGCTTGCAGTGGCCAAATCGACCAATCACTATGCACGAAATCTCCGCTCCGCTTCAACGGAAACGGCACGAGTATAGTGATCGGTCAATTCGGGCACCGCTAAGCTCCTCTCCGCCCCGCTCCGCGTCAGTGGAAACCCAGCCTTACGTACGGGTTAAATTTATATTGAACGTACTTAAACACAGTATACCGACCTCCTCGTGCATCTCGCGCGCCATGGCGTACACGCTGTGGCGGCTGCTGTTGTACATGAGCGCGTTGGCCAGCATGAGCAGCACGTCGCGCTGCAGCTGGGCGGTGCTGCGCACGCGGCCGGCGTCGATGTGCCGGCGGATGGTGGTGAGGTCCATGGGCCGCTTCACCGCCGCGCTGTAGCCGGGCGCCTCCTCGTCCGAGATCGGCCGCAGGAACAGCGACGCGTACTTGTGCGCGCATAGCCTGGGAAATAAAAATGAGGAACATGACACAGACAAAGATTAACCAAGGAAATAAGAAACTAAGGGTGCCTATCGTCCACCAGTAATAAGCGAAGATAATGCATCTTCAAGGATTGTGTCTTACAAGAGTCAAATAATTTGGCTTACGGGACTCAGTAAGGTCCATTTTTGACTAAAAGTAGAAATAATGAATTAGGTACCTATAATTCTGAAGGTGCGCAATATACTTTTCTAAGCAGGGCTAGGTGAATAAAGTTAAGCAATTCAATTGGTTCTTAAAAAATACACATTCCTCGCAATGCATCCTCGGTTATTACTCACTAAAATAAATAAAAAAGAAAAAAAAACTTAACGTTTTGAAAGACACGTGATTAAGGCTATGAAAGGATGTCGCCGGTTCCTCTCGGCGGGTAAAGGTTGAACCGGTGGTAGCTTGTTTTTCTTGTTGACTTTCCGAAAATAGCTTTTTAAGTTTTGGAAATAAAACTTTTTTTTTTTACTTTGTAGCGCTAAAAATGAGACATTATGAGATATGACATTAAGCTTGTGCGCGCACAGCCTGTAAGATACAAGCTAAGTTTCGTCGAAAGATACATTATAGCGCTGAGAAACTTCTGGTGTGGCAACAGGGTATTTGGCTTCATGTGACAATTTAGTTTTAAAATACATTTACAAATATTGAGCTACCACAACTTAATAAATAAAAAAACCAATAAGTATGTGCTGAGTTGTCGCAAATCGTCGCTTTACCTTCTCAACCTCGTATCAAAAAAATCTGAATCTTGGATCTGAAAAATCAATGTTTTCAGTAGAAGCTAGATATAATACATATCTGAACCTCATTAAAAAAACAAATCATAATAAAATCTCTTGAGAATTTTGACTCTACTGAAAAGTAGTTTTATAGATACGAGGTTGTGACGATAAAGCGACGAAGTACCGTATTGTCAGCGAACGGCGGCACGGACGTACCTGCTGTACACGAGCATGACGCTCTTGCGCCACAGCCGGTGCTGGCGCTCGTCTGCCGCGCTCGGCGACTCCGGCGCAGATGCCTCCGCCGCGCTCTCCGACCCGGAACACGCTGCAGGCAACACACGAATTACATTTCAACACTATCTATATCAACCTTAGCGCAGTGGTTGAGCGCGTCCATAGATATTATAACGGGTGTAAACGAACATTCACTATAACTTTGGGATATGATTATAATAACTTTTCTCATTCTAGATTTTATTTTTGTTTTTTCGTTATTCTTGCGAAAAAAAAAATTCAATTTGAGGAAAGGTAGTATAATCGTATCTCAAAGTTATAGTGTCTTTTTACACACTGTATATCTAAATATGTATATGTCGGAGTTGAAACGTAAGGCTTTTAAAAGCCTAGCGAGTTTGGTCATATTTGACAAGGGGCCTGTCTTTGTCTACAAAAGAAGAAGTAGAAGACATGTGTCACCGATAACAGCGAAGACTGGTCAGACTCGGGCAGATAATGGCGGGCCTTGAAGAAGAGATCGGAAATAGACTAAATTCGTTTTACGTTTCAACTTCCATAGTTCGATAGTTATCAATGCCAGCTCTTTTATTTATTTAAAGTGTATTTGAGAATTAATTGAAAGTTCATAATATAAACACGTTCAGCTTGGTTTTATTATTTCCTGATCCTATAAAGTGACGCCCACAGAATACCTCACTCCGTTATATATAATAAGCAGGGCCGGATATAAGATGCCATCGCTATTATAATACATATTTAAAACAAAATGGTACGGGATTTGACATAAGGTTCGCTAAATGACAAGGTTGTGTGTCATTCGTGTGTCACTTAGCTTAAGCTTATGTCAAACCCCGTACATTTTGTTTTCGAACTTCGTAAGCGACAAATAACGATGGCATCTTGAATCAGGACTCTGTTTCCACTCACTTCTCGAATCAGACATCTTCTTCCGCGAGTAGTCCCGTTTCTTCTTGCCGTCTTTCTCCTCTTCGCGGCTCAGCTATAAAAATAGACAATCACTCAATCATTTATTATACAATATAATGCATGGGTTTTCACTCATGTCACGCTAAAACTACTGAACCGATATAAATGGAATTTGGTACACAAATTCTGAACGCTCATTAGTAAACGTAACGAGTGAGCGAAGTTGTTGCGATTTTTTCATCATTGAGCGTTCAGAAAGTCTTGTGAACTCAAATGTTAGATGATCGACTATTTAATCAGCCTTTTAGAAATCAGGGGGTATGTCTTAACTATAGTACTCTGAATCGCCCTGTGGTGGCACAGTTCTGATCACTGAAAACAGAAGTT
The DNA here is from genome assembly GCA_905187575.2 of Celastrina argiolus. Lineage (NCBI taxonomy): Eukaryota > Metazoa > Arthropoda > Insecta > Lepidoptera > Lycaenidae > Celastrina > Celastrina argiolus. Next base: position 2,325,809 of record LR994597.1, read on the forward strand.
TAAGTTGTCATATTTGACTCTATTGTATTCGCCCAGACTAAAGATAAAAGTGTCATCTATGTGCATGAAAAATTTATCATACCTTCAGCCGAACATTTTTGGAAGTCGGTTAAAATGCATAAATTTAAAAAAGTAATTAAAGAACGTTTGTGTGCTGAAGGTTATTATAAGATTAATGATTTCATCACCTTGGGAATAAGGTTCCTCTATGCTAGGTTACAACTTTGTACATTTTATTTATATAAATTTATTTTTACGTCATATTACGTTGTTATCAATATATATATATATTTTTTTTTTTAAAAGAACAATTTTCCATCTTTTTAGTAGTTAGTAGGCATCATGTAGTGTACACACAATTCTTTAAGTGTTATGAATAACCTATATGGAAATAAAAAGTTTTGATTTGATTTGATAATCGCATCAAGGGAAATTTTATACCACCACTTTTAAATAACCAAACTCAACTAACTTCATTCCGGTACTTATTGCTAACTTCATATCACACACCGTTGAGCCATGGCGGCCAGTTTAGAAACTATAATTTAAATATTTTCGTCGAACACTTTTGAAGTTTTCTCCTTTAGGACTTAGCCTCGAATTTTGCGGGCAGCGGGGCGGGAGCGGCGGCGGCGCGGGTACGGTGCTCTTTACGCAAAAGATCCTGCCGCTGCCCGCAAAATTCGAGGCTGAGGCCTTAGAGGGATGACACATTCTATCTGTAATCTGTAGCCAAAATGTATTTAATACTAGCTGACCCGTGCCCGCTTTGTTGAGCATAGAAATAATCTGTGATGCACCTTTCCGGGACTTCCACGATTATTTTAAGCCTAAAAATAGCCGAATCGGTTCACCCGTTCTCGAGTTTTAGCGAGACTAACGAACGGCAATTCATTTTTTATATATAAGATTATGACTAGGTCGTACCATGCGTACCTCCATGGGCGTGTCGTCATCCGTCTCCGTGTTGTCGTCCTCGCGCGCCTCGCCTCCCTCCATCATCTCCTTCAGAGGTATCGAGTCCTGCGGGCGAGAGAAATCAATCAACACACCGAGGCTTCGCTGAAAACCGGCGTGAAACGCTGTTTCTCCAATCGAGGATCGCACGTATTAAGGGTGTGTTTCACCAAGCAATGTTAAAGTTAATCCTTCGTTAAATATCATGTTGTTCCTCTCGTAATTCCTATCAATGAATGAGAAGACATGGTATTATAACAAGCCGTTAACACTAACATGCTTTGATGAAATCCGGACTAAAGGTATTTTAAAGAGCCAAAACTGCTTCTTTGACGTAAACACGATCACAATCGCTCATCATCAACATTTTACTGTCTTCTTCTTCTTTTTTATTTATGGCTCCTTAGTGAGTCGCCAGTGTCAGAGTGTGTGGACAAAGACTCTGCTTTATGAGTAGGTTTTGTGAGGAAACAAGGGTACGGTGATCCGAGAAAATACTGTTGAAAAGCCTAGAACAAACACAAACATTTAGGGTTAGTACCATTCACCTTAAAGTTTTATTTTGTTAATTAAAATATATGTACACAAAGTTTCTATAAAAGGAGTATTTACAAAACACAGAACAGATTTAAAATTGGTAGGGCGAGGAATTACAGGAGGGAGGGAATCGTATAATGAGGATTGATTTTTGGGACAGGAGAAGAATTTTACTGTCCCAAGGCGAATCAGGACAACCTCCGTCGAGAGCCGAGCTATTAACCAATGGGCCACGGAGCCGTCACTAATTTTACAAACCCCAGTTTCTGAAAGGCAAAACAATGTTCAAATCAACTAATCAGCGTTTAAATGTCTTGGCAAACGATTTACCTTCCAAAAACCGGGGGATAGTGTGTTATAAAACACGTATAGTACGTCCGAGATAAATTTAACCTAAACGTAAACACAAACCAAAAACACCGAAATTTTCACATATTTACCTATTGTGCACACTTATCAACACTTTCATCGGAATGTTAAATGATTACACTTCATTATCCAATACATTTTATAACAATTAAATCATATAAGTCTATAGTCTATGGATTCATAGCCATCAATAATCATTGTATCAATGTTGGCCAATTGGCATCACTGACTATTCTATGGTCGTGTCATAGACGGGATTGTTTACGTCTGGGTAAAATTGATCTCGGACGTACTCTAGATGAGCCCAGAAATCGGCTCACCTCAGCATCGTCTTCCTTCTTGACCTCCAGCTCGGCCGCGGCGTCCGCGTGCCCGCCGGCCGGCTCCTCCATCTCGCGCTGTATCATCTCCAGCTCGCTGGGGCTGTCCGCGGGCGCGGGGCCGTCCGGCGACGGTATGCTGGAGATGTCTGCAATATATCGAGCGAGAGATAATTAATTAATTATGGGTGTTGGAATGTAAGACATGAATATAATCTACAACCAAGTGCTATTTTTAAAGATCGAATGCTACATCAATAATAGTCTCTCTAATACTATAATGTTAGTCTGAGCATTGAATATTCACAGTAGCATGAATATTTGAATCCTTATCGCAATCTCGTCCTCTTGTTCTCGGCTGCGCCAGGTGGATGAAGGTATATATGTCGCAAAAAATTTTTACCCACAAAATTAGACTTTAAACTGTCATTTAAAGATTTTATGATATGTTGGAACGTATTAAATAAGACGGATCTTTAGATTAATGTACTCGATACGAAATATTTTAAAATGTTTAAGTGACAGTTTGACCTAAATTTTCTCGAAATCAGTATTTTTCGTATATCACCTTCATCCACTCATATCTTCAACTATCGTTATGGGTGCCGGACTAAGGCCCGTATAAATAGAACAATCTCAAACCCAACTTCATTTGAGAATCTATTTGACAGATAAAACAGAGTGTTCACTTGTAAGAGTGAAACGAAACGTTGTTTTGACTTAATTTATTTTTCTTTATTTAATTGTATGATAATTAAATTTCTTTTAATACCGTAATATTCAAATATTCATATTATAGATTACGGAATCAATATTTTTATAATCTTTATTCAAGTGAGGTTGGGTTTGAGATTGTTTTATTTACACGGGCCTAAGGTAATACCTGTCCCTTGGGCGTCGTAGAAGGCGAATGAGGGAATATACAACCGCACAAGGGGCAGTAGCGTTTCCGCGGACATTGTAACCCTTTATTTTACATTTAACCCCCATTAAATACTTTGGGGGAGACCTATGTCCACCAGTGGACGTCATAGATGAAGCGACGGTCATATGACTATGAGGTACGGTAGGCCATTTATTATATAAAATAAAATTTAAATATTTGATATATAAACTCAGTTGAGAGTAATGTTTGTATCCTAAAGCCTTCCTCTATAAATGGACTATCCGACAAAAATAGAATTTTTCAAATCGGACCAGTAGTTCCTGAGATTAGCGCGTTTAAACAAACAAACAAACTACTCCGCTTTATAATATTAGTATAGATAACCGGATGATTCCCGCTACTTCGAACGCGCAAAATGAAATCCCAAGGAACCGTACATTTTGCTGCCGTTAAAAGCAAAAAAAAATCCGCCTTTATAAAATTACCTGTGGGCGGCGGCGCTGGGTCTCCGGGCGGCAGTGGTATGTCGCCGGGGTCCACGGACGGGGGGCCGGGGTCCGCGGCCGGAAGCTCGGGGTCCACGGATGGGGCCCTGGGGTCCGCGGCCGGGGGCTCGGGGTCCGCGGAGGCCTCCGTTGCCTCTTCCACCGCATCAGACCTGCTAATATTAAAATACTGTAACCGAGCGTATCCGAACGTGACCATAGGTGGTGTCCGCGCTCAACAAATCGGAGCGCGGCGTCGAGGCATTTTTAAAAAACGGGAGCCTTGTTATTTTTCTCTCGGCTGGAGTGTGAAATATTGAACGGACTTGTGTGTGTGTTTTGTTATAAAGTTATAAAATGTTTTTTTGGTATTTTGTGTAAAGAACAATAAACAGTGTATATTGTTCTTATCAGTGTATATATACTTACGCAAGACTTTTATTCAAGCGTGTATATCCACTACAATACTAGATACTTCCCGCTACTGCGTATGCGCAAAAAACACACATGAACTGTATATTTTAATGTGATTATAAGTTTGTTTTAATTCAGTGCCTAAATTACTAGGGTACTAAATATTGTGCAAAAATTAAACGTGAGAAAGATGTCACTTGGGGACAAAGTAAGAAAGAGAAGCAAGATACCTCTCAACCGTCTCCTCGACGTCAGGCGGCTCGGACGCCTCCTGCGCGTCTAGCGCGGCCGCGCTGCTCTCTGGCGCCTTCGTCTCCTCTTTCACCTGGAAAATAGTAAAAAAATTGGTTGTAAAGACGATAGGTTAACGTGACAACGTTATATCAAAACATTGATGACTCTCAGATCGTGCCTTTCGCATGCGGCTGTCTCGCTCCGATCGTAACGTCAATGGGTGCAACGTTACAGCGAGTAATAATTCGTCGTTGTTGTCATCGGTGCCTCTCACAAGCTGTATATATACCAAATCAAGCAAGCAAATATTTTTATGGGCCACCTGCCAATGTATACGTCTATACAACAAGATCCCAGAAAGCGTTGAAATTTTTTCCATCAATAAATTTTAAAAATGTAGTCTAAGATCGTTTGTGTGCTAAAGCCTATTAATTATAAGAAATAGTAATTGGCACCCAGTGGAACGGTAAACCGACACGACTAGCGAGAGATCAGGCGCAGGACCGACTTTTTACATGCCCATCCGACGCATGGATCATCGTTCTTGTCAGACAATCAGGTGATCAGCCTGCATTGTCCTAACTAAACTTGAAAACAACATTTTTTTGTTGTTCCAACGCGGGAATCGAACCCACGACCTCCGGGTCGAGAGCGAAGCTCTGGACCACTAGACCACGGAGGCGATATAAGAAATAATTGATGACATGATTATAGTGAATAGTGATATGTCGCAAAAAAAAATTACCCAGAAAATTGAGTTCAAACAGTCACTTAAACATTTCAGGGTATGTAACATATTAAGTCCATTGATTCTAGAGACGTATCTTTAGATTAATGTACTTAATACTTTACGTTTTCTAAAATGTTTGAGTGACAAGTTAAACAAAGTTTTCTCGAAATTACAATTTTTCTACATATCACCTTCATCCATTAATGTCTTCAATTGTGTTAATGATAGCACACCCTGGGAATAAGGTTTCGAGGCTACTTCTATATACATATACTGTTGTAACTTGTAAGTCATGTTAAGTTAGTCCCCGACCCGGTGGTAGGCCATCATGTAGGACAATTCTAACAGTGTTAGTTTCTAACCTATTTGGAAACAAATGATTTTTCATGTACATCTTCTCTTGAGGTCTAGCGTTTTTAATTAACACGTATATCACAAAACATTCACGCACCTGGTCGTCTTCGGGCGCGATGACCTTGATCTCGGGGGTGGGGAACTTGACCTCCGCTGTGGGGAACTTGACCTCGGGCGCGGGGAACTTGACCTCGGGCGTAGGGAACTTGACCTCCGCTGTGGGGAACTTGATCTCGACCTCGGGGGCATCCTTGACCTCGGTGGCGGCGACCTTGACCTCGGGGGCGACCTTCAACTCCGTCTCCGGCGCCGGTTCCGCCTCCTGCGGCGCCGTCTGGGGGGCCTCACCCTGTTGAACAAAGATTACTGTATATATAGTCAGGGTTCCCCCATACATGGTTTTCACTTGATTAGTATCAAGCTAATTATTCGTGAGTAGTTTAATTTTGATGAGGATATCTTCATACTTGGACGGAAGTCTTGTCTGTGGTAGCTAACAAAGATAGGCAGAATTAAGTTTGTGGATTTGGTAATTCTAAAATATGTGCAGTAGACTTTGAGTGCGGCTGAGGGCTTTGTATGCAATAAAAATAAGCACTTCCTTTCAATACAGACCATTTCGACATCCGTAGTGACGTCAGCGACCACAGCCTCCTGCACGGGCTCCTCCTGTTAAAAAAAGTTTTTTTTTATTGTATTTTTTATAGCATGGGCACAAAGTAGATATATAAAAGAGACACGACCTAGTACTAGAAACTGGTATCACCCTAATACTGGCAATTCGACTGGCTATTTTTGTTTTCTTCCATTTCCAGGCACATTCCGGAAACCGCCATCTAGCACCACTATTGGAAAATACTAATTACTAATTTCGTTTCGTATCTTCTTCTCAATTAAGGAGTTGAATTTAGCTTAATGTGATGTTATGCTTAAAAAATATACTTATCTTTATTTTAATGTCAATATTTGTACTTAATTCGGCATATTTACATTTTATAATTTACAAACGTTAATAGTAGTGACATCTATTGTAATTTTTTTGTATTAAAGTTAGATTGTATGGGATGGTAGGCCATGGCATGGGATATGAAATAAGCTCAGCTGTCTATGGATTTGATATCAAAAATGTATGGCATTTGACGAGAATCTCGTTCGTCGAATGTTCGATTGTCTGTTGTCTGCAGACTTACTCCCGACGCAACCGAAATCAAATCAGTTCGATATCAACAGCTTTTGGTACTCCCGACACTCTTACTAGCGCACAACGTCGCGGTGACCCATTTGGAACTAACTACTATCGAGAAATTCCTTAGATCATAACTTTTGGTACCCGACCATATCAATCGGCTGAGAATCGCATAGCAGTATCGTAAACAAACCTTAAATTACACGATAGATGATAAGATGCGCGCCATCTACTGTCGACGGGACACAACGTCTACAATGACTGACTGAAAAGTTCCTTGAAAATCTCGCTAGATGTAGCTGCTTAATATTTTAATGATCAATAATTTTTCGTATACGCTACAACAGTCATTGTTTCTTGAATGTAAGCACTAAACATGAATTATCTTTTGTATAATTTATATAAAATATGACACTGACATCATATTTTCAATAAAATAATTAACTCGCCACAAACCGGATACAGCTAGCGACGCTCTGATAACACACGATCTCAACGCCATTTTGATTTTGATATGATTTTGTTCGGGAGTACGAATTAATCAAAATCGAAATCATATCAAACTCGTAAATCAAAACCGAATCAGATTGGAGACTAAGCCCCCTGGCCTCACCTTCAACAGAACCTCCTCCTCCACCGGCTGCGGCGCGGCGTCCTCGTCTCTCTTCAGCGTCGGCTTCTCGGGAGTCCTACACATTATACATTATTATATTATCATGCAAAACCGATTATGGTACGTACAATTTTTTTACTTCAAGTGTAATTTTTTTTCTTTCGACTATAGTTTTTTTGTCTTAAACATAAACCGTAGTTATCCAAAATAAAGTCAAAATCAAAATTTTCAGTTGTTGCAACGCGAAAATCGTACCGGCGATATCCGAGTTGAGCTCAAACCAAGTAAACCACTGGCCTGCATAAAATCTATTGTATGTAATAGGCGTATCCAACTGTGTATAGCTGAGAGCGGGTGAGTGAGAGCGGGCAGGTGGACGTCACAATGAGGGCGGGTCTCACCTGGCGGGCTCGCGGCGGAGAGCGGGCAGGTGGACGTCACAATGAGGGCGGGTCTCACCTGGCGGGCTCGCGGCGGAGAGCGGGCAGGTGGACGTCACAATGAGGGCGGGTCTAACCTGGCGGGCTCGCGGCGGAGAGCGGGCAGGTGGACGTCACAATGAGGGCGGGTCTAACCTGGCGGGCTCGCGGCGGAGAGCGGGCAGGTGGACGTCACAATGAGGGCGGGTCTAACCTGGCGGGCTCGCGGCGGAGAGCGGGCAGGTGGACGTCACAATGATGGGCGGGTCTAACCTGGCGGGCTCGCGGCGGAGAGCGGGCAGGTGGACGTCACAATGAGGGCGGGTCTAACCTGGCGGGCTCGCGGCGGAGAGCGGGCAGGTGGACGTCACAATGATGGGCGGGTCTAACCTGGCGGGCTCGCGGCGGAGAGCGGGCAGGTGGACGTCACAATGAGGGCGGGTCTAACCTGGCGGGCTCGCGGCGGAGAGCGGGCAGGTGGACGTCACAATGAGGGCGGGTCTAACCTGGCGGGCTCGCGGCGGAGAGCGGGCAGGTGGACGTCACAATGATGGGCGGGTCTAACCTGGCGGGCTTGTGTATGGCGGTGACGGGCGGGAGGTGGATGTCGACGTCGCGGAAGGCGTACACGTCCTCCGCCTTGATCTCGATGTCGTCGATGTCGACGGCCGGCGCCGCGCCCGCGCCCGCCGACACCGCCGGCACCGCCGACACCACCGACGACGGCGAACTGGAGCTCGCTGCGAATAGACAATTTTGACTCTATATCCAAGACGTAATGTTTATTGCTCAAACGATGTCCATCTTTATCGAACTATAACCACCAATTTGGCTCAATATTTTATGGTTTTGTACAGACAGAGAGAGTGTTTTTGTATTCTCCAAATATCCTCTAAATATGCGTACTTTTGTGATGACGATACTTCTACGACAGTTGATTGTAGATAGTTTACTGTGCGAGCGTGCGGCGGCGGGTACCTTTGAGCTGGTGCTCGATCTGCACGAGCTGGCTCTTGATGTGCTCGATGGCGGCGTGCTTGCTCTCGCGCGCGTGCCCCTGCTCCAGCAGCAGCGACAGCGTGGGCGCACCCGCCGACGGCGACACTGCGTCTATACACAAAAATTACTCATTGATGAATTAAATAACACTAAAACGAAGGATCCCCGACCTTGTCAAGAAAAAAATATCAGTTACAAGAATCGGTCAATAATCGGGTATGGGTGATTTTATTTCATACAATATACATCTCCGGTAGCCGTTTCAATGTCGTTGATCTGCTCAAGTCGAAAGTACTCACCCACGATGGTGGCGGGATGCGGGATGTGCTGCGGCGTGGTGACGACCGGCGACGACTTCAGCAGCGACGTCAGCAGCGGCGACGACGGCGGCGCCGGCGACGCTGTAGTAATACCATCAAAACTATATTATAATGATTTACCAGACTTATAACAACCTAAAAAAACTTTGAAAAGATTCTCTTATATAAAGGTTTTTTTAGATGAGCTATGTTATTGTGCTTTTTTACGAGTATTGAGCGAGGAATATGTTTTTGTGAAACAATATAATCGCTTTGAGGGGCTAGCCTAGAGGCTAGGATAAGGAAGCAATTCAATTTTTTCTTAAAAACACATTCCTCGCAACGCATCGTCGCATAAGACTGGTGGACAGAAAAGCAGAATTCAGCAGTTATACGAATTAAACATTCTGATTAATCTAAAGTTTAAATCGCGACAAGAGGCACAATGTTTATTTCTCTTGGCGCGAATATATTCTGCATCATTTCACCATTTTTCGCTATCTCCTATACTTTTGGATATCTCCTATAATGCCCTTTTTAAGATTCCCCCTGTATGATTTTATTTTACTAGATATTATTTATTAATAAATAAAATAAATAAAGCCAGACCAGGAGTCAGCTGCTATGCAAATTGAACAATATATAAATGTATGTAAAAGAATATTTATATACTAAGAAAATGTGGGTAGTAAAAGTATTTTACGGGTAGACGGCGGGGTGGTCGGCGGCCGCCATGTTCTTTCGACTCTCGCACGTCTCTCTTCCCTCTCTTTGAGCCATGCTGCTCGTCTCGCGTTCTCTCGCTCTCTCGCCCGCTTCGCCGTCTCAATGCCAGCCCACAACTCTTGCAGTCGTTCCTCGCCTGTAGACGCATTCGTTATTTCTGCTACTTCATTCTAAAAAACCTTTTAATATTAATATTTATTAGCTTTTGCCGAAAATAGCTTATGCAGACATGCTTTTTTAAGCCTTGGCTTAAAGTTTTATAAGGAAAAATTACTTTTTTTAGATTAAAAGTAGTCTTTGTGTTTATACAAGGTTTTATAAATGAAATTTTATCCAGCTGTGTGGTGTGTTAACTTAATCACCTACAGTGTGATTCACACACAAACTTTTGTTAGTTGTGATAATAATATATAGAATACACAATATATTTATGTAACAGTAACATAACCTTAAACCAAAAACAAGTTAGACACTGCCATCACAATGTAAAGAAATTTGTTAGCAAAAATAATAAATGTTTTAATTGGAATATTGCAGAGCGCCTAATAATAGACCAGCAGACACGCTTAACAATACAATGCAAAAAGCAATTGGTAAATATCATGTTCTTGTGCCATGCTATTGTTTGGGGAACATTAACAGAATGCCAATTAGTCTTTTGAATGTTTCTTTTTAATTGATGTTATTAGTATAACCTTGTGGTAAAATAAATAGTGTAAAGCTAAAATGATTTAAGTACCATTAAAAATAATGAAGATACTACATAGACATTAGGCCAATCTGCATACAAATATTGTTTTGCCGGAAAGAGATAGATAATTTTATTTATTCGCTTAAAACTTATACTAACTCTTATTTTAGATTATGCTCATGTTTGTGGTTTTCTATGTAATGAGTCCAAAAGTAAATAAATATATATTCATTCAATAAACCAACTATCCGAATCAGTCCCAAGCATACTTTATTTTGTCTATGTGCCTGTACATTTTTTATACTTTGTTTTTTTATTAAGGCTCGATGAGGTGGTAACTTACTCTAATTGAGATTTTCAAGTGAGTGTTATTGTAGAAGTGTGTTTGTTTAGCTTAATAATAAACTTTATTGTAAGTGTAATAGTACTAACAGTTTGTTTCTGTTTATTAAAAGCTTATGTCCGATTATCTGAATTTTTTTTACTAGGATCACCTAGGCCCAATTAATTTGGATAATTAGTTCTGTGGTGTTCAGTACTGTACATCCAAATCAGGGATGAAATAGATATGAAATTTCGGATACGGATACAGAAACGGATATTTAATTATTTCAGATTATCCATTTGTTTTGGATAATTTCCGTTACGGATATTACATATGTTTTTTTCAGTAGCAAAACTTTAATTTCAAATTTGATTACGGTTATGGATATTTTTTAATATTGGATATCCGATAGTTTTGGTTACGGTTATGGAGCTCCCTAACATCCCTGATCCAAATTATAATTAGTAAATTTATTGCTAATGTCTCATTGTACCTTAAGCTGTTCATATTGATTATTCATTTCACTCAACGTGTTCTGTATTTCTGTAATTCTCTGTTGTGTTAGCATTTTAAAAATACTTTCTTGCGGGGTCTCCACTGCACCCTCCGAGTTCCGTTTCTTCCTCTTGGGGGTTTCAACATTTTCCAGCAGTACACCATACTGTGCTGCACAACTGTAAATTATCAACTCAGGAAATTGTAATTATGTACAATGAATGTTTGTTTTTTTCTGAGTCCTTATACCTTACTTGTTTCTTTAGTTATAGAGAAGTATAAATTAGAGCTCTATACTAATAACAAATTTAAAACTTTAATTTATATAGTTTAGCTACCTGTTACAAGCCTTTCTTAGCTGTTAGGATTTTAGGAATATGGACCCAATCTGGTTATACCTTATTAGAACCATATAATGCATATTGTTTAAGTATATTTATACTGTACTTAACCACAAAATATAGTGGCGGAAGTCTTTTTTTTGACTTGACGTCAGTTTTCATTTAATATGAGCACTTTAGAATTACCTTGGTCATTGTTTAGAAAGTAATGAGAAACTTCAAAAACAAGTATGTAGAAAGCATATTAAGTTATTCTGGATACCTTTTCTGCGAATACCAGTCAGGCGGACGGGTAGATTCACCGATTGTTTTTAAGGCTCGAGAAACAGACATCCAATTCTGATCTCCACTGCGCACGACCGCCGACGCGAGACATAGTTGTTCCCGAATATTCCACGTGTCCAATGGCACACGTTTTAACTGCAACCTCTCTTGAATTGAACTCATTTTTATAACGTAAATATTTTAGGCCGCTAAAAAATCAATCACAAATCAACACTGATACATCGTAGGTACAAGCCGCACACATTCTTCTTCTTTTCTTAATTTTATGTCAACAATACCCACAAAGGCCGTGTTCCAGGAGACGCTCTAAACGTTTAGATCATTCATAACGCTGACATTGACAGCTGACAGTGCCTATGAAAACAGTTCAAAACGACCCTAAACAGTGCTAAAGAAACGCAAATCTGAATGAAAAAAAGTTTTTTTCGTTTACTATTAGGTCCTGGAACACAAGGAAAGAGAATAGGTATAATCACTACCCCCGTGTTCCAGATGCAGCTTTTAGCTGTCAAAAACTGTTCAAAACGCTCAGAATGATCACGCCATTTTGCATATTTTTACCCATCTTGTTTTTGACGTTTACTTAGATTTCAGAAATTTCACTGATCTCGATGTTATTTTTAAATTATGGATCGAGCAAATTTATTCTTGATTCTTTTTTAATGTAGTTATTATTGTTAATTTAAAATATAAATAGAATTTATGGGTTATAGGAAATGTTAAATTTTGACATCTGTCAGTCGTTCCACTATCATTATGAATGATCTGAGCGTTCAGAGTAAAAAGAGCGCCTAAAGGAACACGCCCGTAGTAATACCCATACCCATAGATAATTATTAACTTTTAAGCCGCTTATACATATTTGCCGAGCGGTGGTAAACGCCAATGTTATTTTGCCTTGCCTTGTCATCCCTCGTCATTGCTCGCCTAGCTCTCAGTTTAATAACTAAAGTATATAATATGTATATCCTATTTCTATGGCCTAGCTGCCCGAGATAAGGCGATCACCAACGTAATGGACGGCTCATTTTCCGACATTTGTCGCTCGCCAACGCTCGCCGAAAAGTATTGGCGGCTTTATGTGATATATTTTGTCGCGTGGGCAGCTCTACAAACGCTCGTCTACATTTGCCACTTGTGTGCATTCGCCGAATGTGTGGACAGTAGCACTCGCCTTGCACCTATTTGCCGACGCTCGCGTTGGCCTACGCCTTGTATTAATTACTCTTATCTATGGCCTACGCCCGGCCAATATAAATAGCCGACTTTATATTAATATTATAGTTTTTAAGCTATTGTATAGCTTCTATCGCGGGCCTTGAGCGTGGAGGCCGAATCCAAAAATTCCGTAACGAAAATAACCTAACACCCCCCACTCCAACCGGCAAATCGGTAATAGTTTTTATTGCCATCTATCGATGAATAGCAGAACTTTTAGTGATTTTTTTGAAATATCCAGGTTGTCTCTTTAGTTCAGCAACTCGCCTCGAGATGGCATTGGTTGTATCGGATAAGATGATAAAAAATTATAAGCCACGGCAGTCCCCGAGTGCCACACGTCTTTTTTTAAACAAATAAAGCACTAGAGCGCAATAAGCGGCATTATGCATTGAAACTCACTCAGAAGCTTAGATTAATAACTAAAGCACATACGTGTTTATCCTTTTATCCTACTTCTAAGCTCAGAAAACTCAGACGTCTATGGTTGATACTTTTTCGGATTCTCAAACATACCCTGTGTTCCAGTACCTGATAGTAAACGAGAATAACGTTTTTTTCGTTCAGATTAGCATTCCATTAGCACTTTATAGCAACATTATGATCGTTTACTTTAGTTATTAATCTGAGGTTTTTAACTGTTTTGACTTGTGTTCCACACGCAGCTGTCAGCTGTCAAAAAGTGTTCAAAACCTCATTCAAAACCTCAGAACAAAGATCATATGGAACTGTACTAATAGTTCAATTTCACACGGCAATAATAGTAGACTACCTGTCTCTTTCTTACAACAAGAGTTTTAAGTAAGAAATAAGTATCTACACTCTTTTTATCAACGCCCCCTTTATTGGCTGTGATATACTTCTGCTGCCACCGACGCCATTTTACATGTCACTTTGTTTACATGTCAAACGTTGTTATTGTGAGATTTTTAGGGTTTTTGAGTGATTTTCGATTTAATTACTGCGCAAAACTGTAAAATAATTCTGAATTCATTATATTCGGTAACACGAAGTCCTCTGTAGTAAGTTGTGGCCTATGCAAAATCACCGGTAAGTAGCTAACATTTATTTAAATTGTTGTATATTGTTTAGTTTATTTGATATAAAGTATTAAAAAATCAATTTCTTTGAGTTAGCTCAGTTGTGGGGTATAAAATCCGCAATATTCTTAAAAAAAAGAAAGTGGGCAACCCTAATCCGCCATGTTTGTATTCAGTTTTGTTTATTTAGGTATGCAGGCAAAGTACATGCTTATGCCAGTTCCATATGATTCTTTATTCTGAGTTCAAAACGCTCAGAATGATCACATAATAATAATAATATAATTTGTGCATAATTTTACCCATCTTGGTTTTGACGTTTACTTAGATTTCACAGGTTTTACTGATCTCGATGTTATTTTTAAGTTATGGATCGAGCAAATTTATTCTAGATTCTTTTATAATGTAGTTATTATTGTTAATTTAAAATATAAATAGAATTTATAAGATAAAAAGGAAATGTTACATTTTGACATCTGTCAGTCGTTCCACTAGCAGTAAAGTTTGCTACAAACGATGGTAGTGTCGAGCTGAAAATTAAGCTCTGACACCTGCCTCATTGGCGTTAAATTTTCCATCAACGGCGGTTCACTTTCGATACTATAGTCATTATCGAAGTGCTGCCGCAGGATATTCGGTGAGTTCTTATTGAACCTCTGAAACTCATGGAAAGATTCTAAGCTCTAACGGTTTTTACCGTTTGCATACTATTCATAGAATTTTATATTCTTAAATATCCAAGAAATAAGGAATCTTTCTTTGTTTCAGAGAATATTATACTTATTTTATGTTGTGTCCTTTGTAGTGTCAGGAGTTACTTATTGCAAAATGAATTAATATATTTCTGTGGATAATTTAGTACTTTTGTCGGTATTATGTGGGTACCTACACAATATTTTGTGTCGTAAGAAAACGTGCTAACGTTTGTAATAGATTTGGTAAAGATAAAAATAACTTTTGCGTTGATAATTCTTTAAATAAATTTTAAATGTTCACTTTGTCGCACACTATTTCTCCTTCCTTTTAGTTATAATGGATAATACAATAATGCAAAAACGTCCATACCACGTTGAACACACCGGTTCTCGTCCGATCACCGAAGTTAAGCAACGTCGGGCGCGGTTAGTACTTGGATGGGTGACCGCCTTGATGGATACCGCGTGATGTTGGCTTTTTGTTGGTTGCCAATCTACGGCAGGGCCCTCTGGTTTGCAAATCGAACGTTCGCATCGTACTTCCCTGAAAAAGGGGGGGTGGGGCAAACATAATCGCAAATATGACCTGTTATAGAAGTTATCGAACGAAGTAACCGAACTTCGCAGACATATTTATGAAGGCGAACCTTCTTGTATAAATCCTCAAGGATCTCAGGATTTTTCTACCATTCCTAATGATTTAACTTTTTAAAAATGAGGGTTATGATCAAATTTCTTTATTAAATATTAATGATTATGAGGTTCTAAATAATTGTGATCTATCTGACAATAATACTAATAATGAGATTAGTACGAATTTTAATTTTGAATAACAAGTTAAATTAAAGGAACCAACGACACCTAAGGGCCCAGAAAATTATTTTGAAATGCTAAAAAAAAAATCCAACATTTCAATAAAAATGAGTAGTTTGATGTCAGATATGCTGACTTTCAAAATCTTTTTATTAATTATTCCCCGGGTTTTACCCAGTTGGAAATTAATGACGAAGTTATAGCATATGATGGTCAGCGTCCCTTTGCTTACAGTGAAAAATGTTTTGGTGCTCTTTCCTTCTGTATTTTAAAACAAAAAGAACTGTTGCAAGATAGTCTAAATAAACTTAAGACGGTGTAAGAAAAGTTTTTATACCACTTATTTGCCTCACAGGCATTAAACAAAAATAATTATCACCCCTCGCAGGGGTTTGATAATAATCATAAAACACACTCTCAGAGTACGTTCCAAAGACAGCCCCCGCAGTGCTCGTCGTATACCCAACCCACGCAGGGTTACTTTTATACCAGACCCACGCAGGGTACATTTGGCACCAATAGGCCTGAAAATAATAGCACACGAGGGTCCTTACGACCCCGTGAAGTTTCACAAAACAGACACGAGCCTGGTACAGGAATTAGGAGACGTGGTCCCCAGGATTCACAATCGGGGAATAGGCGACGTCGATTCTGACCACTTCGAGGCGGGCCAATTAATTTATTTTGCATACCGGTTAAGATATCTAGGTGCACCTCGCACACTTTTAAAAGATATCCGAGGGTACCGCATACCCTTTCAAGCGAGACTCCCTCTCTTATTTCTCAAAAATCAAGGACGTTTGACGACTCAGACGTTTGAAGTCAGAACCCATGTCCGACAGTATATTACAAATGATTCAGAAAAGGAGTTCTGGAGGAGGCTCCTCTTTTTTGGAGCTTTATCTCGACTATGTTTTTAGTCTCTAAAGGAGACGGCACAAACCGATCCAATTTTCAACCTGAAAAATCTAAACTGGTATGTCACAACTCAGCTATTCAAACAAGTTAATGTTTCGGGTGCCAGGGTTTCTCCAATGAAACGACTGGTTGTGATAAAAATAATTATAATAATAATAAATAATAATATATTGTGTAACGGGGCCTCTGCGTGTGGCTTCGGCCCCACGTATGCCTTCCAAAGGTCCGGGATTTAATTGCCCGTGAGCAAGGAAGCTATAGCTATAGATTTTTTAATTATTATTATTATATCTGTATACACAGACATAATAATAATAATTATCACCCTTCGCAGGGGTTTGATAATAATCATAGAATACACTCTTAGAGTACGTTCCAAAGATAGCCCCCGCAGGGCTCGTCGTATACTCAACCCACGCAGGGTTACTTTTATACCAGACCCACGCAGGGTACATTTGCCACCAATAGCTTGGAAACAATAGCACACGAGGGTCCTTTCGACCCCGTGGACCAATGGACCAATTTTCAACCTGCAAAGTCTTAACTGGTATGTCGCAACTCAGCCATTCACTACACTAGTTAATGTTTCGGGTGCCAGGGTTGAAATATTTATTTGCATATTGACATTTGACAAAATACAAAGTCTACCCTTACGGGTGTACATACAGTGCGTTTAAAACTAAATATAATATAAAGTTTCTCCAACAAAACGACTGGTTCTGCAAAGTAGACCTTTCGCAAGCACACTTCAATGTGCCCATCTGACACAGTCACAGACGTTTTCTTCGGCTAGTGTACAAAGGGAAATTACTGCAAATGGCTTGTCTGCCGTTCGGCCTCAGTACAACTCCGAATATCTTCGCAACACTTTCGAATTGAGTGGCCCAAACTTTAACGGACGAAGGCATCAGAGTCCTAGTATAATTTGGACGATTTTTAGTAGTAGGTACACCAAGAGTACCAAACACTCACATGTGCAGGTCGTCCTTGCACGTCTAAAAGTTTTTGGGGTGGCAGATAAATTATCAAGTCAGTGACTAATTCCCAAAAGAAATTAGTGTTCCTCGATACCCTTTGGGTCACGTGGTTAAACAAAAATATGCTCCCCAACGGGAAAATAGTTTACATACGCTTACGTCTCGAGGAAGTTCTACGAGATGTAACTAAAAATATTTAGAGCTTAATAGACATACTGAATTTTGCGAGCTTCGCAGTTCCATAAGGCAGATTACACTTTCGAGAAACCTTGTCTTACCTCAACAAAGTCCTATGATTGATGTTGTGATATTGCCAACGGAGTTACAAAAGGAGATGAGGTGGTGGTTAGAAAATTGTCATGGGGAATCGATGATTCATTTTCCAACAGCGGAACATTTTCTAACGGTAGACGCATCAGACGTTCCGTGGGGAGCTCTGCTGGAAAAACACATGATTTAGGTAGAAGCCCAACATATTCCGGGCAAATACAACAGTCATGCAGACCATCTTTCTCGTCATCAGCGTCCACCCGAGTGGCATCTACTTCCCCAGGCTATAGAGAAAATATTTCCAAGGTTCGGGGTTCCTCTGATAGATTTGTTCGCGTCGGAACAGGCAAATGTGGTCATGAATTAGGTATTTGTCACTAGAACAGAAGGACTAGGATAGCAACGTTTCACGTTGCCTTCTCACAGATATGGTACTTTCCCACAGCACGGGTGTTCCCACCACCGTGCATTATTCCGAAAGTCCTGAAACACCAGAACCTTGCACGAGGAATCTATCTCCTCGTAGACCCCTTGAGACAACCTCAAGAACGCTCGTTCCCAACGGCACTGAAGGCACCAGCAGTATAGCACCACCCTTCATAGTCAAGGATCTCTATCACTGTTGATATTTTGCAGATTTACATATTGTAGAGGGACTGGCTTATAACACGATTAATCTTCGTAAGTCCGTGGTAGCCACTTTAACTAACCCTGATAATGCCAGTAATTTGAGTTCAGACGTGTAAGTATGTCATGTCTTAAAAGCTATAGCTTTACAAAACCTGTAAGGAAAAGTATTTGGGATCTTGATATTTTAATTACATACTTGCGCATTATAACTGTGAACGAGGCTAGTATATTTGCTTCTTCTCGACATACAGCAACTCCTATAATACTTTGCTCTGCCCGCAGGGTCCATGAACTTTATTAGCCACAGATACAAAACATTATGTTGAATAAGCCAATTCTTTGGTTTTATGGCATGTTTTTGTACCTAAAACCGACACTGCCACGTGCAGGCAGTCTGGATGGGGTTTTATTGCAATAATGAGAATAAAAAACCTTGATCCAGTATTTTGGGTAAAGCTGGAGCACGCCAAAGGCGGCCTCTCCATACTATTATCAGTTCACTACTGTCTAAACTAACTGTCCACTAGACTGCATCTGCACTAGACGTTTTTACCGTATATCTGATGTTATAATAGCGGTTTTATATGCTTGTTTAACCCTGCTTAATTATATTGTTATAAAGTTTCAATTTCACAATGACCTTTGCATTAGGTTAGCCATAATTAAGCTACATACCTATTGCCTTCAACTTATGAACTATATTGAATTACTTTAATAATTGTAAAAATTGTCTAATCATATTTTGTGAAATCAAGATAATTGTTTACTGTAACTAATAATTCCATAAATATTTTATTATGAAAATAACCAAGTTTGGTTTGTACATTATAACAATTATAATCTCTTTATAATTAAGTTCAAAAATATATTAATATTAGTAACACTACTGCACTGATATTTATTTTTTATTTCATTTCATTTGTACAGTAACATATGCCTATGATGGGTACATTTTATGATGTTGTAATAAATGAGTTACAATTAAATGATAGTAATTTGTATTATACAAATTGTATTATATTCTCGCTCAATACGTTAATATTGATAATCTAAAATGCCAGTTGTTTCAACACAGCATTCTATTTTAATTTATACTGAATATTCTTAAACTTTCAGTTTGTATGCATTACATTATAATGTCAAAATTACATTGGCGTCCTTATACAGATTTAATTTACCCACCAGGCGATAACAAACACGTCTCAAGGTTGTAAACTTTAACTAACGGTCAAGTGTTTAATATAAGTGTTTTACCTGAAATAAAACACATATTAAATACTTACCTTAGTTAAAGTTTACAAATTTAAATTCTGCCTGGCAGTTCCTCTCGACCATAGATTAGAGTAATTATTTTAATATAGGCTCTCGACTCAATGAGGCAGGTGTCAGAGCTTAATTTTCAGCTCGACACTACCTGGTGGGGAAAGTGCGAGCGAGATAGATAGAGGTAAAGGTTAAAAAGGAAAGAAAAGGACAAAAGATTTGATGGAAACAGTGTTGCCACTCTCAACTTTAACTAAGGTAAGTATTTAATATGTGTTTTATTTCAGGTAAAACACTTCTATTATAGTGCTAAAGAAACGACTGTATGCGTTATGAATGATCTGAGCGTTCAGAGTAAAAGAAGCGCTTAAAGGAACACGCTGCTAATATATGGCTGTGTTCCAGTAGAATAATAGATGAAGAATCCTTTATCTAAGAGTGGAATAAACGACAATTATTTTTTTTTTGTTTTTATTTCACATCTCGTTCCTTTATCACAATAAGGTCATTTTGAACTGTTTTCACCCATGTTTCACTGATCTCGATGTTAATTTTAAGTTATCATGGAGGAAATTTATTCTAGATGATTTGTAATGTATTTATCTATACTTCTATACTAATATTATAAAGAGGTAACATTTGATTGTTTGTTTGTTTGTTTGTCTGTTTGAATGGAATAGGCTCTGAAACCACTGAACCAATATGAAAAATTTTTTCACCGTTGGAAAGCTACATTCCTAGCGCTGAACATAGGCATATATTACATGTTAAAAAAAAGTAGGGTTCCTTACTAAAACCCCAAAAATGTAGCCCAAAGTGTAAAAAATACGACCTTCAAAATTACTTACATCGTGTGCGCTTCGACAACGGCTTGACCAATTTCGCAAATTTTTTTTACGGTATGTTCGTTATTGTCACGAAAAGGTTATTATGAAAGAAAATGTTGAGAAAAATAAGCAGAAAATTAGAAAAAAGAAGAAAATACGTGTTGGTCACGCGGGGTTTAAACCTGGGCTCGATCAATTCACGTCGTTGCCAGTCTATATGACACGGGTGTCATGGTAACAACATTGTTTACACATGGAAAATAAAAATTATGAAATGCTATAAATACCGTTTTTATATCAGCTTAAACTATTTGGATTAATAAAACTATTTGGATTAAGGACTAATTTAGGCTACTTTTCATCATCATCATCACCATCATCGTCATCTAACTAATGGTCACCAAATCGGCTGGACCGACTGTGACGGTAGCATTCACCGGGCGTTAGCTTATGTTAGGAGGAGTAATCTATACATCTATATATGTATAAAAGTAAGTCGTGTTAGTTAAATTATTTATAACTCAAGAACGGTTTTATCGATATGGCTGAAAATTGGTGAGGAAGTAGCTTAGAGCAAGTAGACGGACATAGGATACTCTTTATTCCATTCGACAGCGTTTCCGTGAACGTTGCGGGTTCCGCGTTCCGGGTTCCTAT
The DNA here is from genome assembly GCA_905187575.2 of Celastrina argiolus. Taxonomy (NCBI): domain Eukaryota; kingdom Metazoa; phylum Arthropoda; class Insecta; order Lepidoptera; family Lycaenidae; genus Celastrina; species Celastrina argiolus. The sequence goes on from LR994597.1 coordinate 2,346,782, forward strand.
GCTGCGGGTTCCGCGTTGCGGGTTGCGGGTTCCGGGTTCCCGCGTTGCGGGTTCCGGGTTCTCGCGTTGCGGGTTCCGGGTTCCCGTGTTGCGGGTTCCGGGTTCCGCGTTGCGGGTTTCGCGTTGCGGGTTCCGCGTTGCGGGTTCCGCGGTGCGGGTTCCGCGGTGCGGGTTCCGCGGTGCGGGTTCCGCGATGTGGGTTCCGCGATGTGGGTTCCGGGTTCCCGTGTTGCGGGTTCCGGGTTCCGGGTTCCTATGCTGCGGGTTCCGCGTTGCGGGTTCCGGGTTCCCACGTTGCGGGTTCCGGGTTCCGCGTTGCGGGTTCCGGGTTCCTATGCTGCGGGTTCCGCGTTGCGGGTTCCGGGTTCTCGCGTTGCGAGTTCCGGGTTTCGCGTTGCGGGTTCCCGCGTTGCGGGTTCCGCGCTCCCGCGTTGCGGGTTCCGGGTTCCGCGTTACGGATTCCGGGTTCCTATGCTGCGGGTTCTGCGTTGCGGGTTGCGGGTTCCGGGTTCCCGCGTTGCGGGTTACGGGTTCCTATGCTTCGGGTTCCGCGTTGCGGGTTGCGGGTTCCGGGTTCCCGCGTTGCGGGTTCCGGGTTCACGCGTTGCGGGTTCCGGGTTCCGGGTTCCCGCGTTGCGGGTTCCGGATTCCCGCGTTGCGGGTTCCGGGTTCCCGCGTTGCGGGTTCCGGGTTCCCGCGTTGCGGGTTACGGGTTGTTTTTTTTTAGTTGAATTTCATCATAAACTGTTTTTATGCTCAACGAAGTGGGCAAGGGTCAGCTAGTTATTGATAATTTAAAATAAAATTTGAATTTATTAGATAAACGAGAAACATCAAATTTTAACATCTTACAATCGTTCCACTAGCAATAAAGTTTGCTACAAAAAATCAGATCGAAAAATTGAAAATTATTGTCAGTATTGCGTACCTACAGTTTGTGTATGGTTCCGTTTGACGTCCAAAGTCCTTTATGAGAGTACATCGCTTGCTACCGATTACAGCCCGAAGATGTCGTACCGTACCGTTACCGCTCCCAGCGCCACCTTCCGTTAAATCTGTGAACTAAGTGAAAGCCACAAGCCGCCATCTTTGATATATCAGATAATTGTTGCGTCGTTTTTGCAACCATGCAGTCGCTAAAAACTTACTTATTTAAGTTATAAATTTAACTTAACTCTTAATTTTAAAATCTATTTAAAACAAATTTTTGAGTTTTATAAAGTCGTAAAACCGTTACTGATCAATAGAGTTCATTATACAGTTTTTTACCGCGTATCGGCTAGACGTAAATCACGCGATCGGGATATCGCGGTGAAAAGTTCATCGTTTTGAACTCGTTATTGGCGGTTACTGTAGAAGATGGAGCAGAAAATCTCTTCGCCGTTTGAAATTAGGATCGAAGCAAAGGTTTGCAGCCGCATTTGGTGAGTGACATGATAATTTTTCACGATTATGCGGCGGGTACTAATGATCTATTTCTTGAGATCGTGCCTAATTCGGTGACCTGTTTATCATAGCGTGATATCCGAATAGTATAAAAGTAATTAATTAACAAAAAATGCTATTTTTAAACTTTTACGACTACCGCCATTTTTGGAACGGAGACGTATTACCTAAAATGTAAACGTATTCGTACAATAAACCGCTGTCTTTTACATTTCAAATGGCTATGTAAATGTATTAATACAAATATTTCATTACTAAATCGAATTTTCCATCCGTTACATCATTTACGTTTACTTCGCGGAGGGTAGTAAAATATTTTTTGCGATGTTGTTCAGCTCTTTTCTATTGCTAATTGAGCCAGTACGTACAGTTCTGCAGATATTTAGTATAAAATACATTATACTTATAACATTTCTGATCGAAATATATCGATGTTTGCACTTGTAACATTTGTGATCAAAATAGATCGATGTTTACAGTCATAACATTTCTGATCAAAATAGATCGATGTTGACACTGATAACATTTCTGATCCAAATAGATCGATGTTTACACTCATAACATTTCCGATTCAAATAGATCGATGTTTTCACTCATAACATTTCTGAACGAAAAAGATCGATGTTTACACTTGTAACATTTGTGATCAAAATAGATCGATGTTTACACTCATAACATTTCTGATCCAAATAGATCTGTGTTTACACTCATAACATTTCCGATCCAAATAGATCGATGTTTTCACTCATAGCATTTCTGAACGAAATAGATCGATGTTTGCACTGGAAGTACCTACAACTTTTCCAGACCTTCTATAGGTACGTTAAACGTCTTGACTGTTCGGTTCTAACAGTAGACGCCTGAAAATATTTCTGATCCAAATAGATCTGTGTTTACACTCATAACATTTTCGATCCAAATAGATCGATGTTTTCACTCATAACATTTCTGAACGAAATAGATCGATATTTGCACTGGAAGTACCTACAACTTTTCCAGACCTTCTATAGGTACGTTAAACGTCTTGACTGTTCGGTTCTAATAGTAGACGCCTGAAAATATTTTTAATAAACATACCCTAAGCCTATATAATATAGCTTAGAAAATTCATGTTTATGCAGACGCAGATATCTAATGCTTGACAAGCCAAGATAAAAAGTAGGCGGACTGGATAACATACATTCAGGTTACGAACACACAAGTTCTCTGGAACCATCATTAATAAATAAATCGTGGGTATTCGAACAAAAATTAAACTGGCGATCCAAGACATTGCGAGGCATCCTCACTCCTTAAAAAAGAAGGGGGGGGGGATATAATATATTATATAATATGACCACATAATATATAAGAGATCGAAACTTTACTCATTTTAATATGACTTTAATAGAATGATTTCAAACTGAGACAAGTGATCAAATAAAATGTAATGTAAGTCGGTAACCTCACATAAATTATCATTTTTTAAAAAGAGGTATTGTTATGAATTTAAACTATGTACAGTTGACGCCATCACGAATATTATCAATAAAGTGGTAGAAATCCATTGTACAGTCGACGCCCTCGCGATATTAATCAAAGTCATGAGATTTGCAAATCTCGTTCATTTTGTAGTTGTGGCTAAAATACTATTACCATTTAATAATAACACAGACTGTTGGTATGCTTGCTATATAAATATCGATCGAGATGATGAAATACATGGCCTTCTAGTACAGTACATCGAACCAAGAATCAGGCTTCAACAATTCTAAAGGTTCTAAACTTTGGCTGGTTTTGAACTATAAATGTCAGCTTACCGAGGACATTAAAATTTATAAATAATTGTTGGCTATTACATAATACCAACTGCAGTAGTTCAGGCTATAAATTAGCATCTTAACCTAAATCTCCCGCGCGGGGAAAGGTCGTATCACCTCGCAGTCAAACTGCAAAGTCAATATTTATGGTATACAATACGCTATACAAATTCCCTGTTCAAAAAGTCAGTAAGTACAGAAGGGTTATTACAATACATTAACTAACAGCTGACAATCTCACTGCAAGAGTAATATTTAAGGGACACAAAACCTATACAAATTCCCTGTCGAAAGTCAATAAGTACAGTTCAAATTCATTACAATATATTGACTAAAAGCTGACAGTTCAAGCAGGTCTTCTACCTCTTGGGATTTTGGGGCATAATATCAGCTTCGAAACTAAAAAATTAGCTTCCTAACCTTCATCCCGCTGGGACAGGTCGTATACCCGCGCACTTACACTGCAAGAGTAATATTTAAGGGACACAAAACCTATACAAATTCCCTGTCGAAAGTCAATAAGGACAGTACAAGTTCATTACAACACATTGACTAATAGCTGATTGTTCAAGCAGGTCTTACTCCTCTTGGGACTATAATATCAGTGTCGAAAATATTTACCTCCGGGTATAGCAGGATTGCTGTTGGCTGAAACGCCAAACATTTGCGCCTATTTACTTTACGTATACCAGGTCCTATGAAAATCGGGGCAGTGGTCTGTTTGTCGCACAAACGGATTCAGCTTTAAAGAGTATAATATTAATATTATATCCACTTTGGCCTTCGAGTCATTGTCGACGCGTGCTTTACCTATGTCCAATATACAAAGTCTAAAGTTTTATAATGGCACACATCATAATACAGATTTCTTAACGATGATATAAAGTCAAGAGCAGGCATACACCTTATACAAATTTCCTATCAATTATATAAATTCAAGAGGCTTATAATTTCATAGATACATTCTAATACAAATATCCTGTTGATGATATAAAGTGGAGATGTTTATAATAGCACATATTCAAATACAAGGATTGATGATACCAAATAAAATATGTTTATAATAGCACACGTTCTAATACTAATACAGGGATTGATGATACGCAAACAAGATGTTTATAATTATGATGGCACACATCCTAATATAAAGTTTCTATTGATGGTATACATTCATGAGCTTTATAATGGCATACATTCTAAGACGAGGTTCCTGTCCATGATACGAAGACAAAAGTTTTATAACGCAGATACAGACGCACATCCAAATATGTTGTATTTATTGAAAACCAAGATATTGCAGACGTACTAGAACTCAGGGTCTCTTGTCTGTAGTTGACTTTGGGTCAAAATCAGTCCTAGACTTAAGGGTCGAAAGCTCGCACATTACAGCTTCAAAGGCTACATAAAGCTCGGGACATTCACCATGACACTTTAATAAAGTTTTATTGAAAAAATAGATACTGTATATGTGTTAGAGTTTATGGAGTTTCCTGTGCAGCTGGCGGTTGGTCCCTCATGCAGGTCTCGCCTCATAGGGTTTATCAACTTTGCAACCTTCATCACCCTAATCGGGAAAGTTGCTTGCCTAACGCTGGCACGCTACAGCTTCAGTAAATGTGTATGGAACACTAATCGCAACTACGAAGTTCCTGTCAAATGTAAGACACTGAAGACGTGATGCAGCTTATGGACATCTATTCCCTAATTGCCGGTCGGTCACCTAGCAAGATCTTTGCGACGATTTCCACAGTCCTGGAAAGGATCAAAGGCGACATAGTCGGTAATATTTATCTTTAATTCTCAGGAATAAGTCTAGATTTGCAGAGATGTTCTATTACACTAGCGTATAGTACTTGTACCATCCAGGTAATATATTTTATTCATAGAACCAAAAGTGTCACACGATGGCATCGCATAGTAACTAACTTTTTAACTTTGCAAGACGTTTTTAATTGCATTCAACCCTTACTAGTAGCGGAGTCGATGGTGCTAAAATTTTGTGATACCCCAGTTGCTTGGAATGTAAACTAATCCCCACTGGCGGTGCAATATTTCTATCTTGGTGAACGCCTCAGGTACTTTTACAGTTTTTCTCTCAAAATACGTATTATGTCATAAAGCTATGTATATATATATTTTTTACGCTACGCCTGGAAACTTACATCAGCAGTAATTATTGTGATGTCGGATTACGTGAACCAAAATATATCTTGGTGAACTTTTCTTAAATAAAGAACTCGACCAGTCTCTTGACACACAGTACTTCTTGAAAGGTATTATTGTGATTATTTTATTACTTTAAAACTTTATCACATTGTTGCATTATTCACAAGCCACCAGATGATAACAAACACGTCTCTCATAAAATCTTTGCTCAAAAGCTCTGATCATCATTTTTACTATAATGTATAATTATACATTTTACCTTCCAATAAAATGTGTATTATGTTCCTTAACGTCCAAAGTCCTAGTAAGGGCTTCCTGGTGTCCATCCTCATCATTATGAGACACTTACAATGATCTGATATATCAAAGATGGCGGCTTGTGGCTTTCACTTAGTTCACAGATTTAACGGAAGGTGGCGCTGGGAGCGGTAACGGTACGGTACGACATCTATGGGCTGTAATTGGTAGCAAGCGATGTACTCTCTTAAGGACTTTGGACGTTAAGGAACATAATACACATTTTATTGGAAGGTAAAATGTATAATTATATTATAGTAAAAATGATGATCAGAGCTTTTGAGCAAAAATTGCGTAATATGAACACGGTAATAATAAGACTCATTTTTACCGTGTTCCAGACGCAGCTGTCAGCTGTCAAAAACTGTTCAAAACGCTCAGAATGATCACGTCATTTTGAATAATTTTACCCATCTTGTTTTTGAAGTTTACTTACATTTCACAGATTTCACCTCAGAATAAAGAATCATATCTTTGTTCTGAGGATTTCACTGATCTCAATGTTATTTTTAAGTTATGGATCGAGCAAATTTATTCTAGATTCTTTTTAATGTAGTTATTATTGTTAATTAAGGGCCGATTTTTCAATCGTCAGATAACTTTTATCTAAGGAATAAATATGAGACTTTGGCAGATTTTGTATGGAACAAATGTCAAAGTCACATATTTATTCCTTAGATAAAAGTTATCTGACGATTGAAAAATCGGCCCTTAAAATATAAATAGAATTTATGGGATAAAAAGGAAATGTTAAATTTTGACATCTGTCAGTCGTTCCACTAGCAATATGAATGATCTGAGCGTTCAGAGCATATATTATAGTAATTTGTTATGTAGGAATGTATAGCCCTGTGTTCCAGGGGCTGATAGTAAACGAAAATAACGTTTTTTTCGTTCAGATTCGCGTTTCTTTAGCACTTTAAAGAATCTTCTTCTTCTTTAAAATGGCCTCCCTTAAGGAATAGCCAGTATCAGTGATGTGTGTAAGCAGATTTAAATGACTTTGTTGGATGAGGTAACAACCTTGCGAAAATTTCGGTATTTTGTGAGAGTACAAGGAAAATTAGTCTAAATTTCGTATTAAAGTTAATTTATATTGTAGATATTATATCTCCCATTACCTGGAACAAGACACAACATTTATGTTAAATTGTTAGTAAACAAGACAGACACGTACAAATCTATAATTTAATGTTATTAAGGTTAATAAAATTACACAGAACATCAATAAAAGGGGTGTGAACTAAGGCCAAAAGTGATTGGAAATCAGAAGGACGAGGAATATTAGGGGGAAGTGAATCGTATAAAGAGGATAAACGATTCGGACAGCTAAAAAATATATGTTCGAGCGTCCCTTCATCTAACCCACACTCACATAAAGACGAATCTCTTACCCTAATTTTAGTAAGGAAGACTGGAGTACAGGAGTGACCCAAACGCATACGACAGACTGTAGAGGTAACTGATTTTTTTGCCTTTCTGTATTTATAAAACCAAGGCTTCACCAATACCTGATTTTGCAAAGAAAAATAGAATTTTCCCTTAACAGTTCCCGACACAGCCCAATTCGCATTCCAGTCGGAAGTCAGATGCTCCATAGCCAAAGGGATTAGGTCGCTGCAGTAAAGTTTGAATTGGTCAAGACCACCTGAGTAAGTAGCTTGTTTAGCATAATAGTCTGCACTCTCATTACCTGTGATGCCGCTGTGGCCTGGTATCCAAACCAATTCAACTTGTGTATTTTGATAAAGGCATTTTAGGAGTAGATGTCTAATTTTGGAGATAAAAGGAAATTTAATTTTGGGAGTAAAGGGATTAGCTAGTATAGCTTGAAGGCAACTACGAGAATCAGAAAAAATCACCGAATTGTTTAACCGATGGGACTCAATGAATGATAAAGCCTCCAGTATCGCAATAGCTTCTCCAGTAAACACTGATGACTGGGATGGCAATTTAGAGTTTAACACAACATTTACTTTAGGTATCCAAACTGCTGTCCCTACATTTCCTTGAGGTGATAATTTAGAGGCATCCGTGTAAATATGGTACCAATCTTTATATTTAGTGTTAATTATTTCTAAAAATTGTTGGTTAGCGCTCTGGGTACCTTTTATAATGCCAGAATTAAGGGAAATTTTTGGAATTTTTATTAGTGCCTCATATGGTACTTCAAATATGGGAAGCATCTTACTTTGGTACACTGGGCAGGGCATGTTGGTGTATTTTAAAAAGCTTTTAATTAAACAAGGAAAGGTTTTATGGGTCCAGTAGGAAGAAGAATTGACTAATTGGGAGAGTGAATGAAGTTTAGGAATTAAGGGATGATCTGATAGTTGCAAGGCTTTAAAAAGGAATCTATCGGAAAGGAGCTGACGACGGAATTGTAAAGGGGGTTCGGCACATTCTACTTGGAGGGCATTAATGGCAGTGGATTTCATAGCACCCAATACCAAGCGTAGACATCTAGATTGAATTTTGTCCAATGCTTGAAGTGCTGATTTATTGCAAGGTTCAAGAACAATAGAACCATAGTCTAAGTGGCTTCGAATTAGGGCGTTGTAGACCAGTTTTTGTGTGTATGGGTGCGAGCCCCACCAAACCCCCGAAAGACACCTAATTATATTTATGTTTTTTTCGCATTTTTTTAATATATGGTTAATGTGCTGGATACCTGACATTTTAGTATCGAGGTAAACGCCTAGAAATTTTACTGAATCTGAGACTGGGAAAATTTGATTTTCTAACGAAATTTGAATGTTAGGTACAACCCTGCGTCTGGAAAAAACAACGGTTGTACTCTTATCCACTGAAATGCTCAAACCATGATTGTTCATCCACTCACATAGATAGTAAAGAGCAGAATTAAGACGAGCAGAGGCATCAGATACCTCCTTAGAAGAGACGTATAAAGATATGTCGTCCGCATATTGGATTATATTACAAAAGGAAGTCACGGATAAGTGCAAATTATGGGTGTATATGCTGTAAAGGATCGGACTAAGGACATTGCCTTGCGGCAAGCCTTTCCACAGTAGTCTATGAATGGGATTTGTATTATGATGCGAAACAATGACAGTACGGCATGAAATAGAATTGCATATGTAATTTACTATCTTCTCTGGAATACTCAGCTCTAGCATAGTCTGCCTGAGCAACGGAAGAAGTACATTGTCGTATGCGGACGACACGTCCAGAAACACCCCCACAAGAGACTCCTGTTTCGAGAAGGCTATTCGAATATCCGATACTAAAGTACACAAACTGTCCATGGTACTGAAACCTTTACGGAACCCAAACTGACTTCGCGAAAGAATGCCTCTGCTCTCCAAGAACCACTCAAGTCTATTTTTAATCAGATGTTCAAGTATCTTTGACAAGGTAGAAGAAAGTGCTATGGGACGGTAACTGGATGGGTTGTTTTCAGGTTTACCTGGCTTTATGATAGGGAGGACGATTTGACACTTCCACTCCTCGGGTGGGTGTCCAGAGTGGAAAATATAATTCAGGAAATTTAAAATTATTTTTTGTGTAGTATTGTTGCATTCAACAATGAAGGAATATGGAATACCGTCAGGTCCAGGGGATGAATCTGTAAGAGAATCAAGAACCACTCTGAACTCCTCCATAGAAAAGGAAGTTTCAAATTGGCCACTAGGTGTAGAAGGGGATAATAGGAGGTTAGGACACTCTTCGCGAGTAGGTACCCACGGAGGTGCCACTTTTTGGGAAAACGCATAGATCCAGGGAGAAGGGTCGATTGATTGGTGATTAGAATTAGAGTAAGAGCCACGAAATCTTCTTACATTCTTCCACACCAAAGAAGGCAAGGAAAGGGGGCCCAGGCCCTCACAGAATCTATGCCAACCGAGACGTTTTTTGTGTGAAAGTGTTCTTTTAGTTTCTGCTGCTATCCTCTTATAGTTGTTAAAATTTTCAAGGGTCATATTAGAAGAAAAGGTTCTCTCTGCCTCCTTGCGTTTTTTGCATGCCAATGTACATTCTGAATTCCACCAAGGAGGAGAAGAAAGGCGATTAGCAGATAAGCCTCGTGTGGGTATGGTAGCTGATGCACTATCAAGAAGTGCTTGTATTAGAAGGGGGTATAGTGATAAAAAATTATGGGCATCTACATTTGATAAAGAAGCAGTTTTCTCTTCAGCCAACAATGCAAATTCTGACCAATTAGCTTCTGAAGTTTTGAATTTAAATCTAGGTGGGTTTCTGATTATGGCCGGCATGGTAGAAAACTGTAAATTTAGAAGGATAGGAAAGTGATCACTACCATATGAATTTGGGAGGATGGACCAGGAGACTTGTGAAGAGAGGGAAGGGGAGCAAATGGATAAATCCACAACAGATCTAGGATTATGGGGAGGGGAAACTCTACGAGTTGGATTTCCATTGTTTAAAATAACCAAGCTTAAATCATCTACGGAGTCAAGGAAGATACTAGAGAGTGAATCAGAACGGTGAGAGCCCCAAGAGGTGTGCTGTAAGTTAAAGTCACCCAATAGGATCATTGGAGAAGGAATAAGATTGATAATAGAAAAGAGTTCAGAGAGAATAAGAGAGTCAGGATCAGGTAAGTATATGGATATAAAAGATATGTCAAAAATTCTAACAGCGACAATATTAAAATTACAGTGTGGTGGGAGAGGAATAAGACTAAAAATTACGGAATTTGAGACTAAAATAGCTGCACCAGCTCTACCATCACTCCTGTCATCCCGGAGACAGGAGAAGCCTGAGACTCGGTATTGAGACCCTGGCATCAACCAAGATTCCTGGATGGCAAAAATAAGGGGTTTGAATTTATTAGCTAAATATAAAATGTCATGAGTTTTGTTTCTTACGCTACGACTGTTCCACTGAATTATAGTCTTCTGATCCATTACTATTATTAAATGATGTATTTGTTAAATTTATCAGCTGAGTTAAATTATTACGGAGAGTATTGGAGAGACCCATCCCAGTGTCACTGAAACGGGATATTAAATTAAGTAAAAGGGAAGAAAGGAGCTCAGGAAAATTATCATTAATTGATAGGGAGTTGTTTGACAAAGCAACACCATTAGGTGATTCTGAAATAGGTTCTTGGATAATAGATTGGTGGGCACGATGGTCATAACCAGGTTGGGGCGAGGGAATTGTGCGTCGTGGAGTAGAAATAGTTTTTCTATATGAAATAATAGGGGTAGAAGAAGGAGTGTGTTGGCGTTGTGATGGGGAAGGAACTGTAGGAGTTGCTGCAACATCGGTATATGCTCTACGAACAGTGGGAAACCTAGCTGAAGCCTCAGCATATGAAATGTTTTGCTCTGACATGAGCACCTTTATTTCCTTTTGTCTAATAAATTCAGGACATTTTGGATTATTGGCCATATGGGGACCAGAGCAAAACAGACACATAGCATCCTGAATGTCACAAGTGTCACCCTCATGAGGTTGAGAACACTTGTAGCATCTAGGGTCAGACCTGCAAAGAGATTTAACATGACCAAACCTGCAGCATCGGTTGCACTGAATGATGGGAAGTTTATACAATTCTACAGGAAGAGATGTATAAAATAAATAAGTATGGGGTGGTAGTTTTTGACCATTGAAGGTAACAACAACTGTTTGAGTGGGTATCCATGTTGCAGTTCCATTACTGTCTGTTGTTTTACGGCACATGCGGCGAGCTTTGATAACTTCTCCATAGCCAGAAGGCACTACACATTGATGAACAAACTCTTCCATTGCAATGTCTAGAGCGACATTTCTCACAATTCCCATCCGCGACACATTATATGACGGGATGGAAGCTGTGAAACCAGTTTCAACAAGTAATGAGGATTCTAAAAATTTATTTGCATCGTCTACATTCTTAAATTCAACTGATACTCGATTTCTGCCAATGCGCTTAACACCACCGAGAGCAACAGAGGTGAAGTTATTCTGGAAGAGAAAGCGGCCAAACTCCATGGGACGGATCATACTATTATTAGTGTCTGCTTTGGATACATGTACAACAAATGGGGATGAGTCGGTGATGTTATATTTGCGTTTATTTAAAAATTCAGGTTTTGCATAGGTAAATTGTATATTTTGGGGAGTGGCTGGGTTATTGTATAATATATTTTGGGAGGGGGGATTGGGCCTAGGTCGCTTATTTGGGATATTCTCCATTTCTACGTCTGGAATCCTACTTAGTCCACTCGGCGGAGTGACACAACCATAACCTTGCGTGCCGCCGGGGTCCGGCGGATCATCATCCATTGTGACTATACTACGCTACTTACGTTATTAAATATATACACACACAACACAGATACACAGAAAGTAAACAAACAAGAAGATAAAATCTCTAATCTGTGCAAGAATCCTTGCAAAAACTTTAAAAATAGCCGAACACTTGTATCAAGCACTCAACCAGATCGCAAAGTCCCTTTAAAGAATCAATATGATCGTTTTGAACTGTTCTTACTCGTGTTCCACAAGCAGGTGTCAGCTGTCAAAAACTGTTCAAAACGCTCAGAATGATCCCATCTTGTTTTTGACGTTTACTTAGATTTCACTGATCTCGATGTTATTTTTAAGTTATGGATCGAGCAAATTTATTATAGATTCTTTTATAATGTAGTTAATATTGTTAATTTAAAATATAAATAGAATTTATGAGATAAAAAGGAAATGTTAAATTTTGACATCTGTCAGTCGTTCCACTAGCAGTAAAGTTTGTTGAAACGTTCAGATCGAAAATTTCAATAATGTGCTAAAGAAACGACCGTGTGCGTTATGAATGATCTGAGCGTTCAATGTTAAAAGAGCGCCTAAAGGAACACGCCCTAGGAACACAAGGCGTGTTCCAGACGCAGCTGTCAGCTGTCAAATTTACATGGACTGGACGTCATTGCAGCTGAGGTTGACGCCTCATATTAAAATAATTACTCTAATCTATGGGTTGACGTGAAAATTCAAATTCAAAATTCCATCAAAATTCAAATGTTTTGTTTTTAAGTAAGTACCTAGGTACTAATATTCTTTGGTATTGATAACCGGTGATCGTGTTAAAGGAGTAAGTTAAAATATAGGTAATAATGTTATCACTTTTTAGATATGTACCTAAACATATTATTATTATACTTACCTAGTCTCTTAAATTTTTTAATCTATTATTACTCTAATCTGTGCTTACACGTATGTATTGTTCTGTAATGTACTTTTGATAAAGGACTGTGTTCATAGATAAGAGTTTGACTGTGATTGTTTTACAGTAAACAGTGGTAAACTTTTTAGTAGTATTTAGAAATTCTTGCTGACTGTTCGATACTACCTATATTATGGTTACACATTAATACTTGTGGCACATCAGCAAACTGTATAATTCGGTATTCTATACAGTCCAGGTAAAGTTGGAATATTATTTATTTTATAATTTGCCTAGGTATTCTATACAAAACCAAATGTGCAACCTGTAAGCTAGTACTATATTCATAAGCGTTACTGAAATATTTATTTATTCTAATCACATTTATCACATCCACATTCCATACACATTACACTCACCAAACACACTCATGAGTCATGATCACACTTATAAGATAACTTAATACTTACACACACATTGCATTTGCGTTGATCAGCTAACATTTGAGTAACAAGTCATACTGAACGCTCAATGAGGAACAACCCCCACAACAACTTTGCTCACTTGCTATGTTTGCCAATGAGTGTTCAGAATTAACTTGATTTGAGCAGTCTTTTAAAATCTGGGGGTATACCTACCTACTAATTATATTTAATTTTTTTAAATTTCTATTTTAATATATGAATATTATTATTATTTAGGAAAAAGAATAAAGTATGATATTATTTTATGTTATTAGAATATATATTTTTGTTAGCATTAACAATTCGGATACAAATGTTTTAATTGCGTATTAAAACATTTGTATGCAATAAATTGTACTCTCTCTGTCTTTATAGTACAGGGAGTGCCTAGTTTGGTTTATTATTCAAATGATTTGTAAAATTTTGTAACTGTTAGTATAAGATTATCTTACTTCATTTTCATGTTTTAAATCTACATTTTTAGTACATGCATCGGCAATCGAAAAATTCAATATAACATTGTCTACACACATGAAGCAAGAGATGGATTTGAATAGTAATATACCTTTGATCAATGATAGTAATATTCCACAATATGTGATGTCCCTTGACGCTATCAATCTCGACTACATTCCAAATGTTAATAAATACACTGGCCCTGGAATTACTGAGATATGGGTGAAAAAAGATCCAACAAGGAGAGACACTGAGTATTACGAATTTGAAATTAAGGAAGAATGTGAAAATGAAGATAGTAAGTTGTTTCACGAGTTTTTATTGTATAATTACATTGAAACCCGCATACTTGGATACCCACAAACCCGGAACACTGAATCCGGACCCGCAATGCGGCAAATGCTCACTAACCTGCAACCCTCTACCCGGAACCCGCAAACCTAGAATTTACAACATAGGGTTGTTCATAAAAAATGTTGCCTACATTTAAATTTCTTTAAATAGTAACAATATTTAAGTAATTTGGAAACCCTACTATTAAGCTAAAGAAATTTCATACAAAGCTTGCCACCCTTTTTAACCACTTAGGGATATTGAATACAAAAAAGGGATGTCGGCAACAATTATTTTTAGAAACTTACAAACTAAATACAATGTTTCATTAACATCAGAGAACTTTTTAACCCCTTTTTTTCAGATTTAGCATGATTTTCGGATTTTCTTTTGCATATATGTATTATATTTTATTAAAGAATCTCCATAGTGAATTTCATTCAAATAACTTCAAAACCAAGTGGTGGGTTTTTTTGTGTGGAGACAACTGACATCATAGCTTAAATGTTGATGATGTTGATTTTTAATATGTACTATTCTTCTTGCAGGTGAAAACCGATACCACACATTAATTCCATGTTATATTTGTGACATTGATATCCCAAAAATCTTTTTTGAAGAACATCTTAATAGTGAAAAGCACAAGTCATTTAAAAAAATAATAAATATTTCTTTAGACAGAATGAAAAAAGTAATAAATAATGAAGTAATTTGCAAGGACACATATACAGATTTAAAGAAATCAAAATATTTTTGTGCATCTTGTGTTGCCGTTGTGGAAACAAATGATAGAATTACACATGAGAAGTCATTGGTGCATAGAAACTCCTTAGCAGTTGATAACATTTTGAGTGATTTCCTTAATTTATACATAGACAATAAAGATTTTGGTAAAGGAGGTGAGAAGGTAAAGACATTCCAAAATATAAAAAATAAAGTAATAGCCAAGATTGAGGAACATAGTGCTGAATTACCTGCCACCAGTAATGATTTATTTAATGTTAATTTTTTAAATAAGTCTAAAAATTACAATAACATACAGGTTGAAGATTGTAGAAATATGAATATTAAAACAAAATCTGGCAGAAAAGTTCAATTTCCAGAGGAACATTATCACAGCATAACAAGGAAGTCTAAACGTTTGTGTGAATGTATTTTGTGTTCAGCCACATTGAAAAGAAATTTCGTACAGTCTCATTTGTATGAGGAGGGACATGTTAAGCGAATAATGATGCCATTTGATGACGAGCATTGTTTACGACAGGTGAGTCTCATTACATACTCAACACTGGCAGGATACAGAAGAAGAATATGAAAGTAGAAGGACAATAAACTCTGAGTGTGCAGCTTATTGCCTTCTACCTTTGTATTCAGTAATGAGTTACTTTCTATTCCATGAAAGAAGTTCTACGGCAATTACTGGAACTAAATCTTACCTATCTAGGCATATTGGCATTTCTAAGACTACCTTGTAAATAAAAATACTATCTCAGTATAGCTTTTACCTTTTTCTTTGGGGATCTTAAGGGACAGGTTGAAATTATGTTTGAAACCAGCCTATCCCAGGTTAATTTAATACAGCACCATGTCTAGAAAACTTCTGTCACAGAATGTACTCTTCTGTTTACATTTTTTTATAGGAGCACTCTTAACACATTAACTTTGTGGCAGTATAACTCTAACTTGTGAGTCGCTATAATCTCTCTGTAATAGGTACTTATTGCAGATTATATCAACAACTAGGCTAATTATACCAGACTTTTGAATAATTTCAGATTGACGCATCTTGGACCCATTGTGCATTATGTAATACAAAAGTACATATACAGCACCAGACAGAACACAAATTGGACGTAAATCATAAATTGTATTTAATTAAAGCGCTTAATTTGTCCAATGGTGACATCACTCTGGAAAATAAAAAAAAAAACGATTTTGAAAAAAATACCAATGAACAATCACACCCAAACGGCTTAAACACACCCCTACGCAATGATAATACAGATTCCAAAAAATCATATTCCGAAACATTGAAAAGGCAATATTCTGAAACTAGCGAACACAATGGACATAACACACATCGAAATGAAAACACAAGTCGTGAAATAAAAGAGTTAGCTCATACATATAACACAAATCAGAAACAAAACTTACCTATTTCTAACGAAAAACCAACTGCAGTTCCATCGCATGTGGCAAATGTTTATTCGCAAAGTCCCGCAGTTGGTCCATCAAAAGATGATCATGAGCAAAATACAGACCCTTCCTTACCTGATCACGTTGTCCTGAAATGCGCGGGCACCCACATCAATGATTACCACTTCTATTGTGCGATTTGTAACATCAATATCCCTAATCACAACTACAACATATACACTCATCTGACCTGCGCTCGGCATATAAAGGCAGCAATTAAATACGCAAAACAAGAACTCGTTAATGTGCACTACCACATGGATCTAACAAAATTTCCTAAATTAGAATGTTTACTTTGTAAAAGAGAACTACCGTTAAACAATCCTCATAATATAACTTCACATATTTTGGGATTATATCATGTACACAATCACAAACTTTTGCTTGAACATAATAAAATAGTGCTCGGAGACAATAAATTATATTTCTGTAATGTTTGTACGATTTCAATACAACCAATGTGTGAGCTGGTGCATTGTCAAATAAAGACACATTTAGAACGATTACCATCTCTTAAGAATGAAACCAGAAATGACCCGGACGTCGACAAAGATACACCCTCAACATCTAGTAGTAATACTCCCAAAGATAACGTAAGGAAATATCTCTTGAAAAATGTTGATGACCCTAATATACTACTCTGCCTTGTGTGCAATGTCAATGTACCAAATAACATCAATAATATTAATGCTCATTTAACTGGAAAGCGCCACAGTGACAACTACCAAACGTTATTAGAGAATAACGAAATCCGTCCTGTAGGCAAGAAGTTTACGTGTGAACTGTGTGGTGTCATTCTTCGTACTGGCAGGGAATTGACCCATATAGATACAGATTATCATTGTAATAACATTGTGTCTAAAATGTTGTCTTAATAAACTTTATATTTTGTATACTTTGGCAATTTTATTATGATGCACTTACACGCCCTCTGATTAATAACTTTAGGATAGATACCAGGCTGTTAGCAAGAGCAGAGATAAACATCTGTCTGTTTCACCTCATACGACACATGCTAATGGGAAGGAAAGAGATGTCTGATTGTATGGATGATAATACTTCCTATTTTTACTCTAGGTACTTTTACAGTTAGGGCTTTTTTATTATGTGTTATAATAAGTTGGTTTCGTTTCGTTGTACACACACAACATTTACTAGCTGTTTCTTTTATCTTTATAAATCGTTGCCTTAGATTTATGTGACACAGCGCTGTTTTTCTTTAAGCACTCATTTCATGTACACGACAATTCATTTCCACCATTAATAATTATGGTCTAATTAATAATTTCAATATCTATGGACTCTTTTATCTATATATTAAAAATGAAGTGCTATAAAAAATCATGAAAATATGTATATACAGTATAAATAGTTACATGATATAAAAGAGATTCTAACCCGCGATCCATGGCTTGAGTGCTGACTTATTCATTGACATTTATTTTCCATTCCAATGGTTATGACGACCCCACCGCCTGCATGCGAGCTCATCGCATAGCCAAATCGCTTATGTATATATAAATTGATGGCATATTTATATTTATCGTTGGCCGGCTACTTGAATTTGTGGCCCAGACTTGTATGGAGCGAAATCCATGTCTTGAACGTGAGCATCTTTCATAGGGCTATCGCGAAATAGGCGTCATGTGCTGCAAGTATAAATAATACAATAAGTGATTAAATATTTATTTCTTATTTATATTTCCTCTTAAAAATAATACAAACTATAACAGTAACATAGATTGGACAATAGTTTAGACTTTAGAAGCTAGTATAAAATCTACTTGTGACATTCCATTTACAAGTCTCTTTAAAATTAAAACATAATTATTTTCAACTCGATAAAGAGACAGATCATAATTTTAGTTGTAGGTATTATAGTGCGTTGACCACGACCAAATGGTAGTAATATATGAGTAATTGAGCTGTGACTTTAATTCGGAGTATACCCAACTCTGGCTGGGTAGGTTAGTTTAGGTTATTATTCGGACTTTACTCAAGAAGCTGACAATAAACTTGAAAACTCCTTAAATGCACGCAAACAATTGAATTGTTTTATTTGTTCGTCTACTAAAATGGCTGCCCAATAAATATTAAATGAATATGAAGCCGACTAGGGCTCGTATTAATAAAACAGTCAAACAGTCTCTAACTCGGTGTCAAGAAATGCGATCATAAAGTTAATCCTTCGTTAAATATCATGTTGTTCCTCTCGTAATTCCTATCAATGAATGAGAAGGAATGGTATTTTAACAAGCCGTTAACACTAACATGCGTTGGTGAAACACGTCCTTAATGTCAATGTGCAATCAGTGTTGTAAAATTAGTTGCAGTGGTATTAGCTTGTCTATCTCACTTCATCTTGATATAATTCTGTGAGAGATTTTCTTCTCACTCATTGTTCGTCTATAAGATATTATAAGTCTATGGGTTCGGTTGTCAGTCTGTCCCACTCGCACTCGCATCACATGAGGCATGATACATTGACAATCGAATCGATAATCGAGTACGATTCTCGCCCTGCCCCGGGGATAGTTTTTGCCCAAAACGCTGACAGAATCTCCGAGGTATAAAAGAGAGAGATAATATAAAAAAACTAAAAAACCCGACTGCTTTTATATTTTGACATCACTCTCACAGTAAACACGAAAGTAGCCGAGCAGAGCGTGCCAAACAATTATATAGTACGTCCCAGATAAATTTTTAACGTAAACAAACCAAAAACACCGAAATTTTCACATATTTACTTATTGTACCTACCATATTTTGGCAAATAAATTATATTATTATTATTGTACACACTTATCAACACTTTCACCGGAACATTAAAGAATGTATAATAGTTAGACAATAAAAAATATTTCACGGTAAAAATGCGCCATTTTGACACTGCCGACTGTAGAATATAGTCTATGGATTCATATAGCAAACAAATCATTGTAATTATATTGGCCAAATGGCATCACTGTAGTCTATGGTCGTATCATAGATGGCTTCGTTTACGTTTGAGTTAAAATTATCTCGGGCGTACTGTAGATATGTCACAGTCATCTGATTGAATCAGCTATTTGATTAAATGTCTAGCGCGTTTATTGAATGACCATATTTAATTGATTGACTAGGCCGAACGTTAAAATTCGGTTCATCTTTTCCCGCAGTGGCGCTAGTAGTCACCAAAGACACACAACAGCTCGCACAGATAATACATAGGTGATATTTTCATTTTTATTTTGTGTGACATGTCATGCCCTCATTTTTGAGGACCTTTTAAGTTGCGAGCTTATGGTCAAAACTCAAACCTAACGGGCTACCAACGTTGAACGTTACATTAAACAACTTGTCGAGTTGTCCTTTAGTCATTCAATGAAATGTCGTCATTTCATAAACGCGCTAGTCATTCATTTTAACTGCTGATTCAATCGGATGACTGCGACAGATACATACTCTCGTGGCGCAGTCGGGGCTGAGCTACACGCGGGGAGCTCAGGGCGGGGTTACTCGAAGACGAGCGAGGCGCTGGCGTAGGACACGGACGAGTCCTGGGGGGACGTGCACTGGGAGGACTGCGCGTACTTGAGGAAGCGCAGCGCCGGGCTCGGCCCGCCCGACGAGCCGCGGAGCTTCGCTATCGCCTGGTGAACAGAAAAAAATACAGACGAGTTGAGAACCTCTTCCTTCTTTTTTTGAAGTCGGTTGAAAATAGAGAATACTGATATTATATAATTGAATCAGTGGATAAAGGTAATATATAGCAATACTAGCTGTGCTTGCGACTTCGTTCGCGTGGTTTTTGAGTTATTTAAACCGTTTATGCAGCGCACGCAACGAAAGTCCCCAAATGTGAATAATTTTCCCCGTTTTTGCAACATTTCGCACTTCCCTCCTATTGGTCGCAGCGAAATGTTATATAGCCTGAAGCCTTTCTCTACAAATGGACAATCCAACAAAAAAATATTTTTTCAAATCGGACCAGTAGTTCCTGAGATTAGCGCGTTTAGACAAACAAACGAACTCTTCCGCTTTTTAATATTAGTATGGACTCTGATTTCGAGGAACTTGAGTCGAAACTGCCACTTGAACATTTTAGAATACGTCATCATAATATATTAAGTTCATTAATCTCAAGATCCGTCTCTAGAATCAATGTACTTAAACGTTACTATATATCCTAAAATGTTTCAGTGACAGATTTCTGGGTAAAGTTTTTTAAATATCACCTTCATTCATTCATGTCTTCAATTAAGAATATTTTATTCATAAAAAATCGGAGTATAACATTCGTAGCGCAGTGTTAAGCGCGTTGGTGCTCGAGCGGCAGTGTAGATGGATGGATGTATGTTACTCTTATAGGTAGTAGTTTACACACTGGATTAACACATAGGCTACTTTTTACCACATAAAAAGATTCGATTCCCCAATTCCCAGCGCAGGTTCGATTCCCATGGTGGGGTGTACAAGTAAATTTTACGTATCAAGTAAATTTTACGGACGCTTGCAAGGAAACCTGTATTGAATGTGTGGTGAGAATGCCGTTTGTCCCATTTCATCATAATCGAAATTTAAATCAAACTAGGTCTTTAAATGACAAGATATCACACACACGGGGACAACCCGCACGTACCTGCAACAGCACGCCGATCGGGTGCCGGCCGCATATGGTGTTGCTGTACTTGTTGAGGTACTCCGTGAACGCGCGCGGGTCCATCTTCTCTATTATATCCATACCCTGAAATTGACACAAGCTATTTTATAGTATGTCTGAGATAAATTTAACAGAAACGTAAACAAAACAAAAACACCGAAATTTTCACATAATAATATATCCCAAAGCATTCGAACCGGTCACTTGAGACCGCGCCATTTGCACTGCGCCATTCACTTAAGAC
This sequence comes from Celastrina argiolus, assembly GCA_905187575.2. NCBI lineage: Eukaryota > Metazoa > Arthropoda > Insecta > Lepidoptera > Lycaenidae > Celastrina > Celastrina argiolus. The sequence goes on from LR994597.1 coordinate 2,367,954, forward strand.
CCAAGCGGTCGCAAGAAACCGCGCTCTTTTATTCGATTAAATATCGTATTCCCCTGACTTACAGACTACTTTTGTATGAAGAAGTTTGATTAGTTACAACCTTTGCTAAATAGGCCTCATTCTAAATGAATAAAAATGCTTTGTCTGTGGCCAACCAGTATTCGATTTGCCGTCCAGGGCGGCGATTCTCAGGCCTCGAACATAGTTCCGAATATTAGTATATCCCGCTCGCACGCGCGGTAAATCTCGCTTGCATGAGCGGGACAGACCGATAGTAAAAACTTAGTTCGAGGACTGAGAATTAGGGCCCAGTTTGGTGGTTGTGAGTGCGAGTGAATAGTGCAGTTTTTTGAAGATTTTGCTGGTTTTCACGAATGTAAGTACTGTTTTTTATTCTTATATTGTTTTTTTTACTCATTATAAGTAATAATAGATAATCATTTGAAAGAAATACGTCGTAACATTTAAATTTTTCACTTGAAAAAATTGGTTTCTATACGTATATATCTAGACTGATTTAGATATGATTTTCTTACTATGTTTGTAAATAAATGAAGTAATAAGCCTAAAGAAGTAAATATAACTAGTCTACAAAACGATTTATCGTCGGATTATGCCTAATTTTAGTAAAATAAACAAAAGAATTTGACAAAAAAAAGGGCGTTTTGAATGCATTCATAACGGTCTCCCGCCGGCCGCGGCCATTATGAACTCTATTTGTACTATACTAAGGACGAAGTTTGCCTGTGAACAATTTCTTCGTACATTTCTATTCGTCGTAGTGTCACAACTCAAGTACCTTTTTTGTAAGCATCTCAAGTTCTTTCGTCGAATTGTTTACATAATTAGAAATAATAGGTCCTTGTTCTTTAGATTATAATAAAGTATTTATTTATTTGTTGTCAAACAGTCAGCAACATAGTTTCCAAAGTTTATACTTGTGAAACGAATATGAAATCAGAATAAATACTATAGTTTGATGGCTTGATAGATAGAAAATATAACAGCTATTACAATGTTTTTTACACAACCATAAAACATGGTGTGGTTGTAAAGTTATTACATTATTTGTACAAAGAAGAATTTTACGCGCCATCTTGGCATATGTGCATTAGGGTTCAGAACCGGGATTTCCCGGTACCGAAAATCCCGGGATTTCCCGGTTCTTTGACTACTGTTTTAGAACCGGTTCTCAACGCAAAAGAACCGGGATTTTCGGGACTTTCGGGATTTTTTTTACCTTAACAAAAAATAAACGCAACGGGCTTAGAAAAGTACTTTTGTATTTTAATTACACATTGTGGTATGTCATGTTAAAGGATAATATATTTATTGCTATACAATGATTAAAATATCGTTATACAGTCACTTCCATTAAAGTTTTACATAGATATAAACAATTTTTATAAACGTGAGTAATATTATATTACTAGCTTTGGCCCGCGGCTTCGGGCGTGTGGAATTATTGTACTCGTAGCAAAAAGTTCTTTACCAAATAACACTACAGCTGCAATGTGGTTTAGATAATGTTATAGTAATAAACAAATTATGAGTATCATTATATTTTAACCAATGCATATAAAAACTTAATAAATTGTATACTTTTGACACCTTGGGTTACATTATTGGAGTTTTAGTGAGGATCCCTTTTTTTTTTAAATATAAAAAGCCTGTGTTCACCGTTGATGGTGTAACTTTCCGACGGCGAAAAACGCTTTCAAATTTTAACTTAAGTTACGATGTTATTCAAAATATTATTAACTGATTTTACTATCTCAACATATTAAAATAAATCTAGGGGAAATGTCTGCTCATTAAATATATATTTAAGTCAAAATCAAGATTTGGGGTCTATAAAGGCCATAGAACCTAAAAATATAATTATGAAAAAAAGTACTGTCTGTCTGTCGGTCCGTATGAGTCCGTACTGAATGGAATAAAATGAAAGGAGAAAGCCCATTTCAGGCCCAGAGCGGACAGCCGTCTTAAGAAGACTTAATTTCTCCAGAAATGTACCATAAAGAGACATGATTTTTGATAACATTCAAATAACCGCCACTATAATCAGTAATGTTCCAATAAAAAAAGGAATTTTATTGGATTATTTGGAACCTAAGTAGAACGTTGAGGTGAAATGTTACCCGATGATAAAACTCTAATCATTCAATCCGAATATCGATTTATAAACAAATAAAATAAACTTATGTAAAATACAAATAACGGGTCACTGTTGGTAATTCGGTAAAGAATTAATCAAAAGAAAACATTTATCTTAAAACCAATGTTTACGTTTGTTACTATAAACGATAAATATTAATAAAAAGTCATATTATATCGATTATTTTTTACGTAATCGATTTATCGATTTCATTTTTTTGCGACAAGCGGCAACACTGATGACTGAAATGTCATTTTTCAAACGAATGATCTATCTCGACCGTTCGCTTGTTGCTCAAAGATGCGTTTTGTTTTGTTTTCGATTTTTTTCACCGCAATGTGGCTTTCTCGCCTGAAATTGTTTCGCCTTTTCACGTACGACTTTGGCATTGTTTTACTAGTTTTGTTCTCTCCTTCTACGATTACTTAGCCCTGGATTAAAGGATTACGCTATTTGATTGTGCATACCAAAATGTCTGAAGAACATTGTATATGTTGTGGTAATAATGTTACCGAGAACCGTATTTTAGAGCCCAAAGAATTAAGTGTCATACAGCGGTGGGTTGCACGGCAGCAGGAAATCATAATATTATAATAAAATGTTTCTATTATTTCTTTCATTATGGTTTAATCGTTAAATCTTTTACGGTTGAAAATATTTATCATTAATGTTAATATGTTTTAGGTGTCAGGCGATAATCTTGTTTGTCACGATTGCTGGGTAGCAATAACTGAAAGTCTTGCACTAAAACAAGGGCTATCTTATTATATCTTACTATTATAAATTATTGAAAAGTCGGAAAAGGCCTTGAAAATAAAATAGACGAAAAGTAAAAAAGTATATTTCTACAATAATGGCGGCATTTTAAGTTTTTTTCTCAGATATCTAATACTATTAACATTTTAGAACACTAATTTTTAATGCGATTTTTTGATGTCCACATTGGGCCTGAGACACTATGGAGAGTGGGCTTTCTCCTTTAGCAGGCCGATAGCTTCGAACCTAAAGGGTAATGTAGGATATTATTATCCCAAAAACGAAAGGGTGCCCGTTGGATTTTCAAAAAACAGTAGCTACTTATTTAATGGTATTTCGGCGAAACTAAAACGTATTTAAATAAAACTCGGCACAAAGGTAGATTGGACCATGAAATTAATAACAGGATTTTTTTTGTTGGGAAACAAAAAGGTCCCAAGGGATCATAATTATAATTATAAAAAATCTTTTTGCTACTACTTACAAATAAAAAATCGCAAAAAAACAATTTCATAAGATATCTTTAAGCTATGAATTTTTGATGAATCAATTTATATGTTGGATAAAACTGTTAACATTTTTGGGAGATCCATCTTTTTAGCCAGTAAAACTCACATCGATATTACATTCAAAGGGTAAAAACTTACTTTACAATATTTGCGTTTAAAATTTTAATTTCTGTCCAAACATTATACCGCATTTCGTGCGATTGGCTAAGCAGAAAAATAATTTTAAAATGTTTTATCCATACTTAATATTATTTCAAAGTGAAACTAACTGTGTCTGTTACTTTAAGAGTCATGAACCGTTTTACCGATTTGGTTTAATTTTGGTACGGCGATAAGTTTATAATAAATAGGACTTATCAACGCCGAGGCAAAACTACCGAGCAAAGTAGGATTCAACGTCACGTATATAACGTGACGTAAAATATAATTACTCATACTTAAAGTTATAAAACTCCTCAGTTTTGGCTGGGTTTTTTGTACTACACAGTATTTTACAATATTATAAGTTTTAATAGATTTACACCGGTAAAATAGTTTTTTGGCTCATGATAGATCGTAGATATAATATGCAATATTTTATTTACCTATTCAAAAGTAATAACTTTGCAAAAGTGGGAGGGAATCTGCTAAGTGTGCCTTATAGGCTGGCAAATCGTTAAACATAATATACGCCACGGAAAAAAATATTGTAGTGCGTATGATCTGGCCAGAAACTGAATAGTGGATAGTCATAATATGATTATTGGTATAACATTATCTTAATCATACTGTAGCCATAGAGTTATTTGATAAATAACTTTTTGTTACGAATACTATTTTACGCGCCCAAAGCCGTGGGCAAAAGCCCTAATATTAGAGACGTTAAATTCAAAATATATAAATATACGATATTTTAATCATTGTATAGCAAAATAAATGTATCATACTTTAACTTGACATGCCAAAATGTGTGATTTATTTATAAAAGTAGTTTTCGAAGCCATTGTATTTGTTTTTAGTCAAGTAAGAAAAAAATCACGAAAATACCAAAAATCCCGGGAAATCCCGGGAATTCCCGGTTCTGACTAGTGCCGGTACCGAAAATCCCGGTTCCTAAAACTTTACCGGTTCTCGATACCCTAATGTGCATGTGCTGCCGTTTGTTTGCTCTTTGACATGTGTCGGGGTCAAAGGGTTAAACTTGTTGTGTGTGCACACTTAGAAACACTTTCATCCGAATGTTACAGGATTATACTTCATTATCCAATAAAATTTATAACAATTAAACAATAATTGTTATAAAATTTATTGGAATCTTAATGAAATCAGGCGTTACTTTGTGGAAATTCCTAACATAAAATTTAAATATGTATGCCTATGCGTACACTCACCATCTGCCAGCAGGTTGAGGTTATATTTTTTTCGCGGGATATTGCTAGATATAATAAAATTTTATGCAGTTTAAATTAGTTTTCTCGTTTGTTATCCATCGATTGCTCCTCGTACCTGCTTGTCCAGCCACTCGATGCTCTGGTGTATCTGCCCCAGGGCGGGCTCCCGCCACGTGTACCGGAACCGCGAGCCCCAGTGGCAGAAGTCCGACGACACCACCACCAGGTTCTGCGGGTCGGCGAGGTACGGAGCCAGGATCGCGCCGTATCTAGTTACATAATAATAATAGTATAAAATAATAATAGTATAAAATAATAATAGTATAAAATAATAATAATAATAGCTCCTCTCACCGATTTCGGTGTCGGTAACCGATTTCATTGAAACCTGAGCCTACTAAGAACAACTTAAGCTACGCATATTTTATAGTGCCCAAGTGTGTGCGCAATACACAAACACACTCTATCTTCCTTTTACTCAGCTGGACGCTGCTGGCACCCAGTGGGACGGTAAACCGACACGACCAGCGAGAGAACAGGCGCAGGATCGACTTTTACATGCCCATCCGACGCATGGATCATCTTTCTTGTCAGACAATCAGGTGATCGGCCTGCATTGTCCTGTCCAAACCAACCTTGAATGTTTGAAAAATATTTAACGAAATATTAACTTTAACATTGCTTGGTGAAACACGTCCTTATAATATTAATAGGATCATTTACTTACTTGGCCTCCTTCTCCGGTGTGAGCGACCCAACCAGTATAGGTATTATTGTAAATCCAGTCTTATATCTGAAACAAAACGTTGAAACCTACTAGCAACTTAAGGCCCGCATATAGACAAGTCTCAAACTCGGTCTCAAGAGTTGCGATCGCAACCTCTACTTGAGAACCTATTTTACAGATCATAATACAGTTTCGTTTCACTATTAAAAATGAACCCCAACATAGAACTGAATTTACCTACACTGGAACATCTTAATTATTGTACCTATTTTATTTTGAGCAAATAAAATGTTATCTATCTATCTATTAGACATGGGCGCCGCGCCGGGTGTGCCGCGCCGCGCCGCCGAGGTTCCAACTCGGCGCGCCGATTGGTTCAGGTGGCATTTTTTCCCAACAATTCTTACTACCAGCACGCAAATGACCATCTATAGTATCTATTACGCAAACGGGAATACTAGATAGTGGAAGATCTCGTGGTGTCGTTGCACTAAGATTTGTATGAATTTGGCGCCGCAGCGCCTTCAGACAATGATTATTTCCACGCCGGCGTGGCGCCGCCGCACCGACCACGAAATTTAGCTCGGCACCCATGTTTACTATCTATCTCCAATAGCAGAAGAAGACTCACTCTTCCATTACTTTGGCTATGTAGGGTAAATGCATCTCTATGGAGTGCTCGTCCTCGTCCGTCTGGACGTCCATCCACTCGAACTGCCGCGTCGCCTCCAGCTCCGCGTAAACTGGAAACACAAACATTCATACAACACAAAAAGTAGTAATAATAATGCCTCCCACATGGGGTTACCATATGTAAATAGAGGGATGCCGGTACATAGTACCTAATGTGCCTAATTTTCCAGAAAAATGCCTGTCTAAAGCAAAACGCTGTAGGTAATGACTAATAAGTAAAAGAAATCGCGTAATTTGCAAATGCATGTCTAATACCAATGTCGGCCGCACGCCCGTCTAAACCTTAAAATGCCTGTCAAATGCGGCAATCGCCTATCATATGGTAACCACACCGATCTCGGTGACGATGGACGGTTTCATTGAAAACAGACCAGCTGCGCAGGAGTTATTTTATAGTGCCCAAGTGTGTGCGCAATACACAGAAGCATCTCTTCCTTCACTCTCGTAGCCCAGTGGGACGGGTATTTTCATTTTTCTTTGTGACCGAGTTTCAGATTGTTTAATTAATACCTAAGATTATTTAATAGTGGCCCGTTGATTAGCACTCGAAAGGGTGCAGGATCGATTCCCAGGTTGTGGCATGTACCAATGAGACTTTTTTAGATCTCAAGTATATATACGGATGCCCCAACGGCGAAAGAAAACGTCGCGAGGAAACCCGCAGATGGTTGGCCTCAGACGTAGCAGTCATTCCTCTGGACTAGGCCGGCTATGTTGTGAGAATGCCGTATGTGCTGGACAACCATGCGACATTTATCCTGTCCCAGGCGCTACAGTATTTATAGTTTCTTCTCACGGAAAATACGATGTAAATCATCCAATAACGACCTCCGTAGCGACGATTTGACGACCTCAATAGCGCTGTGGTTGTTCCTGGGTCATGGATGTGTATTAAAGTGTATAATATAATAAAAATCTTAAATATGTGTATAGTATAAGAGTATTACATATATTTCCATTGTCTGGTACCTGTAACACAAGTTCTTCGGATACTTAGCACAGGGCCAGATTGACGTGGTGTGGAGCGTCTATAGATATTATTATTATTATGAACGAATGCGAAGGCCTACTATTAAGACAAGACTCACTCTGTTTGTCGATGACCAGGTCGTACAGCGGGGTCTGGTACTTGTCGAGCGACGAGAGCGCGCAGCCGCCGAGCCGCACGTGGTGCGACGGACCAAGGATAAAGATACGCTTACTGCAATAAATAATAAAAGCATCCATGTTAATCTTCAAAAATCATTCATTACTTCTTTCACTCGTAACAATCTAGTCCAGTTTTGAGTAGTTTTAGCCTCAATCTGCGAAAATAACCTACTGAGCTGATATTTTGTCTACCTACATCTTTATTACGGGGTTGATATAATAAAGATATGAAGAATCACCATTGAATAAAAAATCAAGCGTCAAAAGGTCATTAAAATAAATTTTTCGCAGACATCACGCGACCTCTTGTTTGTCTCCCACTTGCTTGGGGAGGGAAACTGGAATACTTCATAAGCCTCCTTTTTTAATGATTAATTTCGTCGTGGGTCCCAAGACAGATTTAGCTTGTCCCTCGGGCACCCCTGAGATCATATCAAAGGGTTTGTCGTGGTTGGTTACCGCTGTCGATCCTGGCACACAGGAGTTGCAGTGGTTGGAATGTGAGGTGGGCGTGGGCCAATGACGATTAAAAAATAAATTCACGCGACCCATTTTGCTCGGAGGCCAATAGAGCTCATTATAAAAATAATTTGCGTGAAATTTAGAAGAGCTCTGAGAAAAACCAATGAAATGACTGGACTCATCCTTACATGATATTATAAAAGATAGTCTGTCTCTAGTGAGAAACTCAAAGAGTTAGACTACAGCACCAATATTCATACTGTTTACACCAATGGATAGAATGGTTCTCGAGGATAGTTTTAGTGTATTAATTGGACCCAGTAGTTAGCGCTGCAGACCTGTGAGAGCGACAAGAAACTCACTCCTAAGGCGTTATAAGTTCAAATCAAATCAAGTTAGCCAGTACAGCTAGTTAAAATATGTTTTCTACTTCGTGTGCGCAAAATGAAATATGCCTATGTGTTAATACAGCACGTAAACTGCTACCATACCAAATATCATCAAAATCCGTTTAGTATTTTTTACGTAAAAGAGTAACTTTCCAGTCCAAGTTTCTAGTTTTTGATATTAATAGGGCTAGCTTTTGCCCGCATTGAATAAAAAGTATCCTATAATACTTTGTACTGTGTAAAGTACCTTTCGCTTGAAATCTCAACAAATAATAATAATAATAGCAAATAGTTGGTAGGTAAGACATAAACAGATACAAATTCACATATGAAAGGGATATCATATTTCTAAATAGACCATAGATTGTCTGACTTGGTCAGTCAGTCACTTGTTTCTGATAATATACTTACACCACTACGGGGCTCACTTGACGATACGCGAAGGCCGCGCACGCGCCGCAGTACGAGTACCCCGCGTGCCTATAACCAAGAAACAATGTATTAATGAGCATGGGTTACAACCTTTTCACATTCGTTCACCAACACATAATGCATAACCACCAGAGAAATGGCTTGAGGTTCTACAGTAGATAAAATGACAGGTGGATAAAGGAAATCTGTCATTTGTCCATTATATAAACAAAACGCGTTTATGCAGCGGTCATCATGAACGCTAGTTGTAAGTAAGTCAAACTTAACGAACATTGTTCGCAGAGTCAACATCCTGAGGATGCTCCGGGGTCGGAGCGAAACGCGCGTCGAGTTTTGCAACCTGCATGGTGGTGGGACTTTGCACGATCGTGTTAACATTATTGCTTGTGTGGTGGTGGTGTTTTCACGTTTTTTGCTTGCGAGTGTACGCATAGGCAGTGTGGGAGGAGGGAGGTGCATTAAACGCATGCTTATGCGTACACTCACTCATCTGCTTGCAGGTTGTGGTTATAATTGTTTCGCAGGATATTGCTAGATATAATTTATTTAAATTTTATGCTAGTTGTCTCTCTAAGGTAGAAAGTTAGTGTCCAATGAAAATACTTAAATTCCATTTTTAAAACTAAGTATAGTATGTCTATTAAAAATTAACACTAATATAAACAAACCAAAAACACTGACTTATTGTGAACACTTATCAACATGCATCAAAATATTAAAGGATCTTCTTTGTGATTTTATAATAATTATCAATATATATATTAAACTCAAATGGCATGTACTGTACAATGGTACTCTCTAGTATATAGTATATAATGCGACTCTTCGCAAAGATGTATGATATGAAGTTAGCGATAAGTGTAGGATCACTCCATTCTTGCATTCATGCTATTGTGCGTCACCATAATTTATGCATTTTCCTTAACTCTAGTCTCCAATGTGGTAATGCTAAGAGTGCTGCTGTACATGATACAAATATTATCTTCTCACTATGAATAATGGATTAGTTGAATGGAAATGGTTCAATAATAATATGATGTATTAAGTTTTTTTCTTCTTCTAATATACTTACGGTGCAATGATAGCCCTTGCAGGACCATGTGTTAGGTCCGCTTTGGACAGCCACATGTCCAGCTGACGGGAGAGCTCAGATCCTAAAAAATATGCTTACTTTATCAATCACCCACTCCACATTATAATAGAAGTATAGATTGTCAAGTGTGCAAGGAATTTAAATATGATAACTTTTTTATACAGGCTAGTAAATACTATTGAACCTTTTGAAACTTTGCTGGAAACTATCAACAGGCCTATCCACCTACAACACTAGAAGTGTCACAAGTGCATTGGGAAACCGAATTTGCTGAACATGGTGTGTCTCTGAGGTGCTGAAGATTATGAAGAATGAGACAGCTGAGGCTGTATTCTGATTATGTTAGTTGGGAGTTGAATTGAATGAAAAAAAACAGAAATAAACATATTAAACAAAATTACAAAGTCATTATTGTACTCAAAACAAAGACGGAATTTGAGGTCAATCACCTTTTTAGTAAAAATAAAATGTACAAGAATAATAAAATATAATATATTTTTGGGAATATTCTTATGCAAATTATCAATAATTAATTTGATATTATGCAAAGAAATATGATATTCAATACCCTAGAAATGTAACGCGTAAGAACTAAACTGTTTTGTTAGAAAATGTTCGAAATTATGAACGTACCATTTTCAGTGTACCAACTTCCAGCATGCGAAGCATTGCGACACGACATTGTGTGTTGTGTATCTTATAAAATTTTTAAAAGAAATAATATGAGCAATATTTGCAATCACAAAAGTTATTTGAGAGATTTGGTTTGCTGAATTTTGTTGTTTGACTTTTGAGAAACAATCAAAGATTATTATTAGTCTATGAAACAATCTCGATTCACGTCACGAAACGAAACATTGGGCGTGTTCCTCTAGGCGCTCTTTTTACACTGAACGCTCAGATCATTCATAACGCACACAGTCGTTTCTTTAGCACAATATTGAAATTTTCGATTTGAACGTTTCAACAAACTTTACTGCTAGTGGAACGACTGACAGATGTCAAAATTTAACATTTCCTTTTTATCTCTTTTATTCTATTTCTATTTTAAATTAACAATAATAACTACATTATAAAAGAATCTATAATAAATTAGCTCGATCCATAACTTAAAAATAACAACGAGATCAGTGAAATCTAAGTAAACGTCAAAAACAAGATGGGATCATTTTGAGCGTTTTGAACAGTTTTTGACAGCTGACAGCTGCTTGTGGAACACGAGTAAGAACAGTTCAAAACGATCTTAATGATTCTTTAAAGTGCTAAAGAAACGCGAATCTGAACGAAAAAAACGTTATTTTCGTTTACTATCAGCTACTGGAACACAGGGGTAAAAGAATAGAATAAAGTCATAGATGAACGGCATAGATAATAGAAAATTGTAAAAAACAGAGTATGAACCATAGAGAAAAGTTGTATCAAGCGCTGCGGGATCTAGCGGGATGACTAAAGGTGTGTGGCCCCAATCCCCATTCTGCAATTCAAAGAATAGTAAACAAACAGGTTTCGATCACAGTGCAACGTTTAAGCACTACGTGAAAGTGTAGCTTAGTGTAGTAGCTGGCCCTGTGTTCCAGGAGCTGATAGTAAACGAAAATAACGTTTTTTTCGTTCAGATTCGCGTTTCTTTAGCACTTTAAAGAATCATTATGATCGTTTTGAACCACAGATTTTGAACTGTTCTTACTCGTGTTCCACAAGCAGGTGTCAGCTGTCAAAAACTGTTCAAAACGCTCAGAATGATCCCATCTTGTTTTTGACGTTTACTTAGATTTCACTGATCTCGATGTTATTTTTAAGTTATGGATGGAGCAAATTTATTATAGATTCTTTTATAATGTAGTTATTAATGTTAATTTAAAATATAAATAGAATTTATGAGATAAAAAGGAAATGTTAAATTTTGACATCTGTCAGTCGTTCCACTAGCAGTAAAGTTTGTTGAAACGTTCAGATCGAAAATTTCATTATTGTGCTAAAGAAACGACTGTGTGCGTTATGAATGACGTGTAAAAAGAGCGCATAAAGGAACACGCCTTGGAGGCTATTTCAATTCTTCTTCTTTTAAAATAGATTCGTACTCAGTGATTCGCCAATGTCAGAGTACCTAGCTTTTTTTAGAATGACATAACAATTTTGACAATGACATTGACTGTAGACCGGCCGTCGATGTCCAAGATTTCGTCTAGTCGCTCTATTTTCTTTCAATTTTCTTGAATATTTTGTATTTTGTGAGTGAATAACTAATTTAAATTTCAGTAGCCGAATAATATTTCCCTAATACAAGTATACTTATTCTATATGCAAATTAATATAACCATTTAATAAATTTAAATTAAAAAGCTAAAAGATTAGGTCCTTACCTACATATTCGAAAATGATGTCGAATATTTGTAAGTATTAAAAAATGTTTGTCTGTGTAGCAGTTTAACACTGCGTAATTTACTTTGTATACCGATATTTACACATTTAATTCAAATTTTAACTTTATAAGTACCACCTACTGTTCGCGTGATTTTACCAGTGTATTTTTTTACATTTATACAAAGCAACCATTTGCTGTACAATTTCATTTCAAATTTAATCATGTTGTTACTGGCATGTTAGCCTTGCATTCAATTTTACATTATAGTCTAATGTTACCTAGGATCGCAATGTAAAACAAAACAGAATTAATAAGAAAATTCAAAATGTCTTAATTATGGTGTAATAAGTTCTCTTTACTTTCACTATAAACAAACTGAAAATTGGAATTGAATATCTAAAATAATAATGTAATAGTATTTCAATAGTATTTTATTTATTTAAAATAATATTTTAGGCGGTCTAAGTCCAAAGATGTTCCAACAATTGTCATGTTTGGTCCGAGCGGCTTCAACTTCAGCACAGAAACCAAAAACAGCCATTGTGATGCTCAATATGGGAGGTCCAAAGACCGTAGATCAGGTAATTATCATGATCTATCCAATTGTGAAAAAAAACTTTCTTTTTATGCTTTTCTTCTGTGAATTCAACATTTTATAATAGAAAGTTGAATTTTAAATTATATCCCTTAACTTTGGTGACTGACACAGGCCTCTGTTTCTTGTTCCTTGTAACTCATGTTCAATGTGATCCTGCTGTGAGTTTTAAATCATCCATGCCTCCTTTGGGTACCAATTTATACTTTACCAATTTATATAGATATATATATAGATACCAATTTATATTACGATTAGAGATAAATAGTATAATTTTTTGTATTTTGTATAATTTTTAGGATAGTTTTTTTGGTGGGTGAGGTAATTTTGCTTTGGACCTTCCGTAAATATCTTATTTATGGAAAGAACATTAATATCATATATAATAGATGTACTGTACATGGAATATATTATATTATATTTTATACAATTATTTTAATAGGTTAAAGACAGGTTACACAGCACCAAACATGTAATATATTAAACTACCATTCAAATTTATTTAAACAACAAAAGTGTTTAACATAATACATAATGTTTACAGGTACAAGACTATTTATTAAGAATTATGACAGATAGGGATATGATACAATTGCCAGTGCAAAGCAAACTTGGGCCGTGGATAGCGAGTCGGAGAACAGAAGAGGTGAAAAAGAAGTACATGGAGATAGGTGGAGGATCTCCCATCTACAAGTGGACCGATCTGCAAGGTAAATTAACTTGAATTGTGTAAATTATTTTCAATTGATAGGGGTTTCTCCTAAATATAAAATTATTGTTTTTGAGTATGTATACCTCAAAGGGAAAAAACTGAATCCCTAAGGGATCAGCCTCGAATTTTGCGGGCAGCGGAGCGGGAGCGGTGGCGGCGCGGGAGCGGGTAAGGCCATAAAGGACCACTTTGTTGTCTACAATAAGTCTTTTAAATTTACGAAATCATTCCATTCACAAAAATTACTCTTTTCAATGTAAGTATATTTTGTTGAATATCACTGTCTCACCTAATTATTGAAGTGATGCGGAAACATATAGGCATTTGCTTAGTAAAAGTTATCTTTTCGGAAAAACATAAAAGAGTTAGCCAAGTGTAAACAAAAAGTAAAAACGGATAACCTCAATAAAGGTTTTGATCTTTGACATCGCGCTATTTCAATTTGTGTTATCACAAGATTGTTGCATTTAGAATTTTCTAGCTGTTAAAGTTATATTGTAATTAATTAGATTAGTTTAGTTAGTTCAGTTAGTTCAGTTAGTTGGTACAAAAAGTAGCCCTAAATATCTATGAATTGTTGGTCCCTTTTTTGCTTTCAGTTCGGACTGTACAATCTGTGTACAATTTGGCTTTGCGGCGTATCGTATAAGACTGTATCGAATCGTATTCGAATGGACGTAACTTTTTTCTGCAAGTGAAAACTGGTTATAACAACATTAAACGGACCGATGAATGTTTAATATTTATTAATATCAATAAATGTTGTAACATTAATAGTTTCATCATCATTTCAGTTATGAAGCTTCCCCCAAAGAAGTTTGATTTTCCATACAGAAATAGGGGTTTGCGCGATTTGTTTCCTCCCTGGATAATGCCGCTAGAGTAACAATTTTTTCCTGAATATAATCTATATCTATACTTATAATAAAACTGTAGAGAGGTCAATTCTGTACATTGAATATTTTTTCAAAATACATATTGGAGGATGATTGGCGATCGATACTGATGCCAAAAATGCAATTAGTAAAATTTTTGTCTGTCTGTCTGTCTGTCTGTCTGTCTGTCTGTATGTGCGCGATGGGAACAAAAACTACTGAAGGGATTTTAACCAAACTTGGTACGATTGTAGCCCATATTCCTGGGCAGGTTATAGGCTATATAACATAACGCTACGATACAAAGGAGCCGAGCAGTGACGATAAATTTGAAGCAAGTCGGATGAATTTCGCGCGCGCGGCCTGCGGTCGAACGGTTCGTGAGGGGGGCGCGGGGGGATCGCTTACACAGCTGTTTTCTGGGAAGACAAGTGTCAGTGTCATAATAATATAAAAATTGTATTTTTGAACTTACTTCACAAATTGAAATAAATTATCATTTATTGTATAAAATCAACTTAATTACCTAACTGTATTATTAAAAGAATGCCTTTCGCGATAAACTAAAAAAACGGGCAATTAAGCGGTTTTTGGAAAGCTATTTATACCATCACTGTATTAATCCTTATCATTTTAATACGTTAGTTGGCTTAAGCATTCCATGAAGACTATATTTGCCCTTTATACCATGCAAATATAATGAATAGTTTAGGAAATAGGTATAGCAAAATTTAAATCGTTTCGCCGTGATTCGACCGGGCGCCGCCGGCTGCTACGTCGTACGTCCGAGCCGGGCTGGTTTAGTGTAGGTATCAGATGCTGGTAGGAACTTTGGCGAAGGTCAACCAAAGGAGCTCCACCCCACTGCTGGGTAAAAAATACTATTAAAATGTGCTAACAAGCAGTACCGGTGTTTGAATTTAACCACGCACAGCCGCTAACTGTGCTATCTGTGCCTGTGTTATAGGAGACTTTTATTTAAGTATGCAATAGTACCCAAA
This sequence comes from Celastrina argiolus, assembly GCA_905187575.2. Classification (NCBI taxonomy): domain Eukaryota; kingdom Metazoa; phylum Arthropoda; class Insecta; order Lepidoptera; family Lycaenidae; genus Celastrina; species Celastrina argiolus. Next base: position 2,383,240 of record LR994597.1, read on the forward strand.
ACAATAATTTTTTGAATTTTTGTCTGTTTGTCGGTGCATTTGTGCACACTAATCTCAGAAACGGCTTATCCGATTTAGATGTGGTTCAGTCATATTATAATGTAGTAATCTTGACTTAATATTTATTAATTCATCTCAATCGGTTCATAAATAACAAACAATTTATGACAATTAAAAAAAATTGCTGGACGTTTGTATGAAGCGCGGCGGGAACCGCGCTGCATCAACCATTCAAATTTAATTTCTTTTTATTTTATATTTTCTTTAAAACTAAATTTCATTTATTTATATTATTATAATTATACTTACGGTAGGTTAATAAAAAAATGCTACTAAAACCGATCGGCCTAACTCTCTAAACTGATTCGATTTTGATTCAGATTCGATCGTGCCGCATACTCCCGAATAAATTTACGTTTGTTTATTTCTAACGGTTTTCTTTATCCTAATTAGTTCCAAAGTAATCTAACAAATAAAACACCAAAAACCGTTGAGATCGAATTGATTCGATTCTCGGATGTGTCGAGAGTAAGCCTGCTGGATCCTCGGCGGGGCGTGCCACTGCGCCCATATCTAACCGAGAGTTTCGTTTTAAATACGTCCTTAGTATGTAATTGCAATATAAGTTTCAATTTAATATCTCAAAACATTAATGACAAAAACGGTAGTAAGTTCAAAAAAATTAAAGATATTTTTATGGTTTCGCAATTTATCCTATGTCGGCACTATTAAGACGTTGCTTCATATCAAATTTAAAAATTCTGAGTTCCCGGGAAGTAACCTTTAGGTTTTAGTTCCCTTTGGAGTGTTGAAAATTACGAAAATTAGCGACATAATCGGCTGAATCTTTAGGTAGAGCCAGAAGGGACAGAAGATCCTGAGTATTTAATATGATTTTTAGCTTGATACCTACACGTATTAAAGTTTTGACACCCAGACAGACAGACAGACGGACATCGAAGTTTTTTACTAAATTAACGTGAAAAATTGGCTAGGTCTATACGTTGCATTCGAATCCTGACTTCGAATACCTTTGTTGACTTCTACATATTGTTCGAAGACCTACTTTACCGAGCCCCGAAAGGATGGTACTATATTATTATTATACCCTGCATACCAAGAGGCTTGCCGGGTACGTGACTTGCTGGATAGGGATCAACACTGGGATTCACTGGGAAGTAACTATTAAATTAGCGAAAGTTGTCAGCGGTTGCGCCAATAAACTAAAAATATATTTAAAAATACTAAAGTGCCCTTAATCACTTTTCCACGCGTACGAAGTCGCGGGCACAGCTAGTATATGTATATTATTTAGACGTCCCTTTATTAAAAAAAATATTATGTATTTGAGGAGATATGGACGTTCAAAAATCTTGAAAAAATTACCAGATTTTTCGCTGTGTTTAAACACCCAGGAAACAAATTTGACCTCATTATACAATAAAATCAAAACATAGGAACCTAGCTCTTCTCCTCCCAGCCTTCTTTTTTATTTTATAATGAAAAAAATATGTACATCGGTTAAGTTTTGGAGGAGGAAACAGGGGTCCCCCAAGCGTCGATTTCTTGTGCTTTTAATAGGTAATTCCAGTTCGTGCTGCAGTTGTCTCTGTCGCGCTAGTGCTGGCTAGCTAGGGCACTCGAGACAGCAATAGATTTTATAAATACCTTTTTTGTATTTCTCTCAACCTCGAGTTTTCCTCTTAAACAAGTTCATACTTGTCGCGCGGGGCTTTATATACTTATTCACTCCTTTTCCCTGTCCGAGTTTCTTACGCCGATTCTTCTCGGCGGGCTGTGGAGTTGAATCCGTGGTAGCATTTTTGTTGACTTTCCGAAAATAGCTTGTTAAGTTACATTTGAAAATAAAATGACTTGATTTGTTATTTCGAAATTAGTCGGTCTGCTACTCTGGCCCTAAGTCATCCCTCTTCTATAACTGATTGAATGTAGTGTTGGTTCTTGGTGGAAATTCATGTTCACAATAATAACACACAACTTTTTTACACTTTTCCACTTTTTATCACGTTTTAATAAGTTTTTACAACAACACGACCGGTTTCGATTAAGTCATCATCAGGTGTAATCCGAATCCGACAAGCCAAATTTAAAAACTCCGATTCCGACATCGGTTCCGATAAAATCACATCCGTTACATCCCTGGTATAAACTCTATTATGTATATTTCCAGGCAAACTACTGACGGAAGCTCTCGACAAGATGCTGCCCGAGTCAGCGCCGCACAAACATTACATAGCGTTTAGATATGTCCCACCGTTTACTGATGAAACATTCAGTCAGTTGGAAAAGTAAGTACTTCTCAAAGGCCTGTTGTACACAGCGAATTAACCTTAGATTTTTGCCATAAAATTCACTGTACGTGTAATGTAGCACCTATACAGGGTATAAAAAGACCAGTTAAAATAACTTTGGGATAATAATATGTTTATTTACTACCTTTTATCAAGAATAACAGAAAACGCATTTTTTTTTTCAATAAAAATTTTGTAAAAAAAAATCTGAACTGGTCCATTAATGTAGTAGTGTTGGTCCATTGAATTCAATTCAAGAGTAGGCTTACTAGAAGACATTGGGCCCTTGCCCAGTTTTATCTATCTTTCATAGCTTATAGCATATGGTAGCGGTTTTAGTTAAACCCTCATCAGAAGCTGGAATCCCATTTACCCCTATGAGACCTTCCCTGGAGGATGCATAAAGCAATTCCCTTGCGAAGGCCTTAGCACAGTAGGTAGCTTATGCTACTAAAAACCGATATTGTATTTTTCAGGGACGGTGTGGAGCGCGCGGTGATCTTCTCCCAGTACCCGCAGTACAGCTGCGCGACCACGGGGTCAAGTCTGAACGCCATTGCCGACTTCTACAGGGGCAGGTATTCCGCCGCCCTTATCGAAAACCAGGGATGTTACGGAGCTCCGTAACCGAAACCGAAACTGTCGGATATCTTATATTAAAAAATATCCATTACCGTAACCGAATCCGAATCCGAAATTAAAGTATTGCTACTGTACAAATGTAATATCTGTAACCGAAGTTATCCGAAACAAACGGATAATCTAATATAATTTAATATCCGTATCCGATATTTCATATCCATTTCGTGGATTTGGTGATTCCAAAATATTTATAATTTTTTTTTGACAAATCTCAAGATAATGATCTAAATTATCCGAAAAAATATTTGTCCTACAAAATCTATGGTTTCAGTTGCCTCTTACCAACTTGTATCGATAACGAGGTCTTAAATTATAAGTGACCAGCTGATTTTCTTTTTATTACTTAGTTAATATTAATGTAATTCAACAGACATAATTGTCCTACAAATTGCGTGGTACGTTATCCCGGTTCTACGTTCGAAAGTTTAGATTTTCTTTTATCCTTGCTAACTCTGTTACGTTTGTGTGTTTGCGGTAGAAACAAGAGTTCCATCCAAGAAATTCTTGGGCGACTCATCAAAATGAAGCTACTCACGAAAAATTTGCTCGATACTAATCAAGTGAAAACCATGTATGGGGGAACCCTGACTATATATTCGGAATCACCGCAACGAGATCTACCTTGATCAATCACTCAATTTTTAATAGCTGTTATACTTTTCGTTATTTTGTTTATCATAAACAAAATATGTGGATATGGTCCAAACTAATAAATAGTCATAACCATAAATTAACTAAATTTGTAAATATAATATCGCACATGCAAAGTCCACATTGAAACTAAACAAAACAAAAATATTTTGAATATTCCTATCATTTTTATAGAGACAACAAAATATGGAAAAAAACTTTGATCGCGACTTACTCGAAAGTTATCAGTCAGCCTTTTCCACTTTCACTAAATATCCCCAATGAACCGAATGCCCGCAGATATACTCGAGTGGGGTCTCAAATAAAAGCGCATGCACATTAAATAATAATATGTTGCATAAAAATTGGTTAAGCTATACAAAACCTCTGTTTCTTACAAAGTCGGGGTTAATTCATATAATTTTGTTCATTAAATATCCATGAATTTTCAGACAGCTGCCCAACATCAAGTTCAGCCTGATAGAGCGCTGGGCGACGGCGCCGCTGCTGGCGCAGGTGTTCGCCGAGCGGATCCAGGAGAAGCTGCAGCTGTTCCCTCCCAACGTGCGGGACCAGGCGCTCGTGCTGTTCACCGCGCACAGCCTGCCGCTCAAGGTCAAATAGCCCACCACACGATATCACAACTCTAGTGGTTGGCAACCTCAAGAACCCTTTGATATGATCTTAAGTCCCTGCCATAACCCCGCTCGAGGGACATGCTAGATCTGTCTTGAGACCTGCTGTAACCCCGGCTCCACACTACTCGCGAAGTTGAACGAAGTTAGACGAATAGGATAGTGTAGAGATGCACTTCGGCTTACCTCGTCAAACTTTACTAGTACTTCGCCGTACTTCGCCGCGGAACTCCGCGAGTAGTGTGGAGCCGGGGTAAAATTAAACAGGATGTAAAAGTGTTTATAAGTGTGGACAATAAGTATATATGTGAGAATTTCCTTATTTTTGTTTGCGTTTGGGTTAAATTTATCTTTTCGTCACCAGGCGGTGTCCCGCGGCGACACGTACCCGCACGAGGTAGCTGCAACAGTTGCGGCGACAGTCGCGCGACTCGCCCGCCCCAATCCGCACCGCCTCGTGTGGCAGAGCAAGGTCGGCCCGCTGCCCTGGCTGCAGCCCTACACCGACGACGCCATCAAGGTACAGAGTACACCCTCGCGTACATGTGGATGTATGCAAACACGCACGCATACACGCACGCATGCGCGCACGCACACACGCACTTACGAACGCGCGCACAATCGCACGTAAGAACGCACGCACACACGCACGTACGAACGCACGCACACACGCACGTACGAACGCACGCACACACGCAGGTACGAACGCACGCACACACGCACGTACGAACGCACGCACACACGCACGTACGAACGCACGTACGAACGCACTCACACACGCACGTACGAACGCACGCACACACGCACGTACGAACGCACGCACATACTCACGTACGAACGCACGCACATACTCACGTACGAAAGCACATGCATGCAATATGAAAGAAAAATATATAAAAAATGTAAATATACTTTCTATGGGTCCTTGGACAGGTAAAATTTAAGTTTTGCTTTTTTGGCTAATTGCAGATGTACGCGAAGCAGGGCTGCAAGTACATGGTGCTGGTGCCGATCGCGTTCGTCAACGAGCACATCGAGACGCTGCACGAGCTGGACATCGAGTACTGCGACGAGGTGGCCAAGGAGGTAATGTGTAATCAATTAATTAATTATTTGTTAATTGTGCACACACAAAAAAAAATGTGTTAACAATATACGTTCGCCCTTCCGACGCATGGATCATCTTTCTTGTCAGAGAGACAATCAGGCGATCAGCCTGCATTTTCCTAAACAAACTTGGAAACATCAATTTTTATTGTTCCAACGTTGGGATCGAGCCTACAACCTCGCGGCTAGAGCTAGGCTCTAAACCACTAGACCACGGAGGCGTTGATTAACCTCGTCGTCGTCGTCGTCGTCGTTTCAGCCTTTTATTTTGTCCACACTGGACATAAGCCTCTCCAATACATTTCCAGTGCGACCGGTCCATTGCCACCTGCATCCAACGTGACCCGGCAGTTTTCACCAGGTCGTCGGTCCATCTGGTAGGTGGCCGTCCCACACTGCGCTTGCCAGTACGTGGCCTCCACTCTTAAGATCTTTTTGCCCCATCGACCGTCCAATCTTCGTGCTATGTGGCCGGCCCATTGCCACTTCAGCTGACTGATCCTACGGGCAATGTCAGCAACCTTAGTTCTTCTACGGATCTCCTCATTTCTGATTCGATCACGTAGAGAAATACCGAGCATTGCCCTCTCCATAGCACGCTGAGCGACATTGAGCCTTTTGAAAAGATCCTTCGTGAAGCACCACGTCTCAGAACCGTAAGTCATCACTGGTAACACACATTGGTTGTATACCTTTGTCTTAAGGCACTGAGGTATTTTGGACGAGAAGACGTTGCGTAATTAACGAACGCTGCCCAGCCGAGCTGGATCCGTCTACTGACCTCTCTCTTAAAGTTGGACCTACCTAATCGGACAGCCTGCCCTAGGTATATATATTCGTCAACAACTTCAAGAGTAGAGCTCCCAACAGTTAGTGCGGTGGGTGCAACATGAACATTGTGCATGATCTTTGTTTTGTCCATGTTCATTTTAAGACCCACTTGTTGAGAAACTCTATTGAGGCCACCGAGCATGCGCCCCAAATCTTCCAGCGATTCTGCCATGACTACTATGTCGTCGGCAAATCGAAGGTGACTGATGTATTCGCCATTGATGATGAAGTCCTTGCCATTCCAGGAGCTTGAAGGAATCCTCCAGAGCAGCGGTAAACAGTTTCGGGGATATGATATCCCCCTGTCTTACTCCTCTCTTTAAAGGGATATCCTTCGTGCAGTGCTCCTGTACTCGGACTGACATGGTGGCGTTATTATACAAACACTTCAACACTTCGATATACCGATAGTCAATACGGCAACGCTGGAGAGATCTAAGGACCGCCCATATTTCGACGGAATCAAAGGCTTTCTCATAGTCCACAAACGCCAAGCATAATGGCCGATTATACTCTTCGGTCTTCTGTATAATCTGCCGCAGCGTATGTATGTGGTCTATGGTACTATAGCCTTTTCGGAAACCGGCTTGTTCGGTAGGCTGAAAGTCATCCAGCCTGCGTTCGAGACGCATCGTGATAACTCTCGAAAACAGCTTGTAGACATGGCTCAGCAGTGTTATGGGCCTATAGTTCTTCAGTAAGGTTTTGTCGCCTTTTTTGAAGAACAGGACCACAACACCCCTGTTCCATGCCTCTGGCGTTTTCCTATCGAGTAAGGAGGAATTGAAGAGTTTCTGAAGGACTTTTAGTACCGGCGTGCCGCCCGCTTTCAGAAGCTCTGTAGTGATTCCATCCTCGCCCGGAGCCTTGTTGTTCTTAAGCTGTTTGATTAACCTATGATAATAATAATAACTGTTCCAGGCTGGAGTAACTCAGATAGAGCGCGCGGCGGCGCCGAATGACCACCCGTCGTTTATATCGGCGCTGGCGAACGTGGTCTCCGGCCATCTCGCGAGCGGCGCCGGGGCGTCCCCACAGTATCTCACCAGGTATTTAGACCATGACCAGGGCCCTGCAAGCTTACTCCCGAGTTCCGACACAATCGAGAAACGAATCAGTTCTATCTCAACGCTTTTTGGTATTTCATTTGGTGGTTTGCTTTGAAACTAACCAGGATAAAGAAAATCGTTAGATCGTAACTTTTTGTACTGCCGACCATATCAATCGACTGAGAATCAAAATAAACAAACGTCAATTTACTCAGGAGTCCGCGGTATGATCGAATCTGAATCAATATCGAATCAGTTTGGAGAGTAAGGCCCCTGATTGCAAGATGCCATCGCTATTTGTCGCTTACGAAGTTTGAAAACAAAATGTATGGGATTTGACATAAGGTTCGCTAAGTGACAAGCGAATTCATGTGTCACTTAGCAAAGCATTTTTTTAAATCTTTTTTTTATTTAGGGACTTGTAACGCACAGCGTAAGTCAGTCCCATCGTAACCTAATCTTATACTTAATGACAAACAAATGATAAATAAAGAAACACATCTATGCTAGTAATTGTGCCATGAATTTAAACAAAACCTTTGCTTCAGCCAGGGCTTGAAAGCGGTACCGATATAAAGGTATTATACCGGTACTAAATTACGATATCGCTATAATTTAAAGGTATGGTCAAAACGGTTGAAATTCACCATTGCGGTATCGCAAAATAACGGTATATACCTTTATTATTTTACGGTATGGTATCATTATATTTTATCACTATCGTAACCGAAATCATTTCGGTACCGAAAAAAATTTCAGAGCAACGCGGCAACGTCGCACGCACTGACGCGGCGCGGCGTTGTCAATTCGAAACTTTACAGTTTGTCAAGACTTGCACAATACGGGATTAGTGGTATTCGTTGCAATTTGCTATTCCTTGATCTTTTATTCGCTCGCTAATTTCGTTGCAGTTTACACGTCGAGTTACGTTGCTTACTTATTTTTAACCGACTTCCAAAAAAAGGAGGAGGTTCTCAATTCGTCTGTATGTTTTTTTTTTATGTTTGTTACCTCAGAACTTTCGCCCGGGTGAACCGATTTGGATGATTTTTTTTTTATTTGAAAGGTGGTGCTTCCCGTTTGGTCCCATTGTCACCAAAGTGGTGACCTGATGATGGGATCCGTGAGGAATCGAGGGAACTCCTCAAAATTTATATCGAAACATATATCGATTTTGATTTTTTCTGAAGTAGCCCAAGCATATGTTACCAAATAGTAAGATTTTGCACCACATCCTGGACCTAAAGTACTGAACAGAACTTCTGAGTCCTTAGAGATACACGTTTGAAGATTGCAGCATTGTTTAAAGGAATGCAAGCATATGCCACTACGTCAATTACAGTGTTGTACCAGTGGTTACCAAAGTGGTGACCTGATGATGGGATCCGTGAGGAATCGAGGGAACTCCTCAAAATTTATATGGAAATATATATCGATTTTGATGTTTTCTAAAGTGACCCAAGCATATGTTACCATATAGTAAGATTTTGCACCATATCCTGAACCTAAAGTACTGAACAGAACTTTTGAGTCCTTAGAGATACACGTTTGAAGATTGCAGCTTTGTTTGAAGAAATGCAAGCATACGCTACTACGTCAATTACAGTGTTGTACCAGTGTTTACCAAAGTGGTGACCTGATGATGGGATCCGTGAGGAATCGAGGGAACTCCTCAAAATTTATATGGAAACATATATCGATTTTGATGTTTTCTGAAGTGGCCCAAGCATATGTCACCAAATAGTAAGATTTTGCACCATATCCTGGACCTAAAATACTGAACAGAACTTTTGAGTCCTTAGAGATACACGTTTGAAGATTGCAGCGTTGTTTGAAGAAATGCAAGCATACGCCACTACGTCAATTACAGTGTTGTGCCAGTGTTTACCAAAGTGGTGACCTGATGATGAGATCCGTGAGGAATCGAGTTAACTCCTCAAAATTTATTTGGAAACATATATCGATTTTGATTTTTTCTGAAGTATCCCAAGCATATATTACCAAATAGTAAGATTTTGCACCATATCCTGGACCTAAAGTAGTGAACAGAACTTCTGAGTCCTTAGAGATACACGTTTGAAGATTTCAGCGTTGTTTAACTAAAAATCTTTAAATAAAATAATTTTAAACAAAAAAAAACCGACTTCAAAAGGTAAACTAAAAAGCAAAAAATAAATTTACTTCGCACAAAGTAATACTTATTTTCACTTAAATAAATAAATTTATTCTATAATTTTGAAGTCGGTGCCAAGTAAGTACTTCAAATACCTTACTGCAATATCAAATTACTAAATATATGTAGGCAGTCACAGAAAAAAGAATCAGAAAACAATATACAACTATCAATGTAACTATTACTATATACTAAAATTATGAAAGAACGCTGGACTTGGCACCGACTTCAAAATTATAGAATAAATTTATTTATTTCAGTGAAAATAAGTATTACTTTGTGCGAAGTAAATTTATTTTTTGCTTTTTAGTTTACCTTTTGAAGTCGGTTTTTTTTTTTTGTTTAAAATTATTTTTTATAATATATTATTAACTAATTCACAGTCATGGGAAGGAAGCGTAAGAACGCAGTTTACGTATACTTTGCGTATGATAAAGAAACTAAATATTCCAAATGTTTATTTCCTGGTTGTGAAACAAATGTTAAGGTACATGTTACAAGTCGTCTACTAACTAACGTAGATAGTATTTTAAGAGCGCGCAATCAAATTTCATCAAGTCGAAATCGCCGCGAGAGCCGATATCGACTCACACAGACGCAAAACAACACGCATGTGTGGGTTAACGCTAGGTCGAGCGTAGGTAGAGCGTGCAAGTAATATTGATACTTTAATCCTAATGAATTACCTATAATTAATTATATTTAATATTACCTACCATTTCAATAATTCTATAAAATTAAATGGTATTTAAGTTATAAAATACAAATTATACATACTCGACATGCTAGTAATCGCCCGCGGCTCAGTCCACGTTACTGTCGAACCGTCGGGAACAACTTTCGCGCGATGACTGTGTGAAAAGTGTTTCATGGTGGTTGGTTCAGTAGATGAGACGTGAAGAAGTAACAAACAAACACACGAACAAACAAACCAACTTTCACATTTATAATTTAGGATAAGTAAGTAATGAGAATGAAAAATTCAACAACCTAATTTTTATAAAAATATACCAAGTTATTTATTTTTCATCTTTGATGTCCAGAAATGTTTGTCCCTAAATATTTTACTGACCCACTTCCGACCACCCACTAAAATGTAATAAAATACTAATTTTAGTGGGTAGTCGGGATGGACATGCTTTTTTCCTGTCACAACTATTAGGTAGCCAGGCACAAACAGGTAAGCTATACTAGCATTTTGCAACCGTCTGATTATTGAATGGAAATTAAATAAAATTAAAGATTATTTTATTAAAAACACGGTGGTTTAGGATTACCTGCGAAATTTGAAAAATAAAATATTGGTGCAACTTGTGTGCGACTGAGAGGTCCCAACCAACCATCCCCTGCAATAGAACAGGACAGAGCATAGCAGCTGTTTGAAGTCTGACCATTTCAAGAAAGACAGTGCGCATGCTATATTTTGTTATTGGAAATGAAAAGGATAACCTATATAAAAAAACTTGTAAAAAGTGCCAATCCTTTCCAAAATAATATTGATGTTGTTAGACCGACCGACTAACACCTACTTGGCATAACATGTATCTCACAAGTTTTTACAGTAGAAGAACTAAGTAGCGAGACTTGGCATGTTTTTGATGGGATCTCAGTTGTTTTTGTAGAAGATTTACTAAACGCGTGTTTTTGTGAAAAGGGCAAATATAGCTTTGTAATCCTATACATTTATATGACATTACAAAGTTAATTATGCAGTTAGTTAGTCTAGATAATTCTACAGAAATATTTTTTTTAGGTTTTTCCTTTATTTATACACTAAACACTACTTGTATTCCAAATTTGAAGCTTCTGTGTCTGCTAGAAGTGCCTAATACTTTTGATGATCGGTCAGTGAGTGATTGAGTCAGTGACAAAACTAAGAAGTTTGACAAGTTATAATTATTTAACTTCTGTTTCAAATTGAATAACATTTGAAATATACTATGTATAATTATACAATGCTTTCCTAGTAACTAAAAATGCAGGCTTCTTTTAATCCACAACAAAGTTATAGGGAGTTGAAAGTGGCCTAAACTGCTTCGAGAAATTGATGGTACGGCCATGCTCAAGTTGACAGAAGCACTGCCATGCCCCCAGATACTCAGTTAATTGATGACAGTTACATTAAAGCAGACATACACACACGGGCTGATGATGATTAGTATAATTTTTAAATATATAAACCACACCACCTTTTAACTAAAGAAAATCGCATCAAAATTCGTCGATCATTTAGGAACTGCGATATAACAAACAGACACACAGAGGCTGATGATGATTAGTATAATTTTTAAATATATAAACCACATCAGCTTTCAACAAAAGAAATTGACATCAAAATCTTTTGATTAATTTAGGGGCTGTGATATTACAGACAGACACACAGGGGCTGATGATGATTAGTATTATTTTTAAATATATAAACCACATCAGCTTTCAACAAAAGAAATTGACATCAAAATCTTTTGATAAATTTAGGGGCTGTGATATTACAGACAGACACACAGGGGCTGATGATGATTAGTATTATTTTTAAATATATAAACCAGATCAGCTATCAACTAAAAAAATTGACATCAAAATCTATTGATTAATTTAGGGGCTGTGATATTACAGACAGACACACAGGGGCTGATGATGATTAGTATTATTTTTAAATATATAAACCAGATCACATATCAACTAAAGAAATTGACATCAAAACCTTTTGATTAATTTAGGGGCTGTGATATTACAGACAGACACACAGGGGCTGATGATGATTAGTATAATTTTTAAATATATAAACCACACCAGCTTTCTGCTAAAGAAAACCGCATCAAAATTTGAAATGCATTTAGGAGCTACGATATGAGAGACAGACACACAGGGGCTGATGATGATTATTATATAAATTTTATATTTTATAAATAAACTCTGAACACATTACATACCTCTTAATGTTTTTTTTTCTATATATTATGAACATTGTAATCGACATAATATAATCTCTGTAAATTTTCCCCATTTCTCATAAAAATATTAATGCTCGTCAAAGCGTCAATTCTGCTTACTCGCACTACATGTCTATGAGCTGACCAGGTCGGTGATCCTTTTAACCCTTTCGGTTGAACCTTTATACGTTGACGGTCCAGCGCAGAGCGACACGTCCTCCCCTCACGAATTCTCAGCGGGTACTAAATAGATCACGATTTACATGACGCGTGCGCTTGGTTGAAAACAAGTAATTTTAAAAAAATTGAATAATGGGATAAACATCGGATTTTAATTAAATAAATAAAAAACTATAACCCGACTTCGCAAAAAAGGGGTCTAAAAAGACTGAAACAAGAAAATAATTCAATTTGAAATACAGATATGCATAGGTACAGATATGGTCAAGGTAGAGCCGTGGTCGTACCCGCTATTGGGATTGTATATTACAACAGCAGACGAATATTATAGATTTGTTTAGCGGGTACGACCACGGCTCTACCTTGACCATATCTGGATTTCAAATTGAATTATTTTCTTGTTTCAGTCTTTTTAGACCCCTTTTTTGCGAAGTCGGGTTATAGTTTTTTAAACTTTTATTTTATTTTACATTTTTCTGTTTCCACATGAACTATAACATTATATGTTCACTAAACTAACGTTAAATTAACACATAGAAAGTACACAACAAACAACTCCTAGATACAATTTGTACGACCGCATTTTAAACCCTTATTTTGAATTTAACAACAAAATATAATAACTAATTAAAATTTTAAATACATATTTGTAATGTGCTTGCCAAGACCTATCTTTGGATACCAAACACGATACAATTATCTTAATTAAATTTTTTTTGGTGACAGTTTATGAGCTTTAATTTTCAAAATCCAAAATTTTTCGAAAAATTATATAGCCTATGTTACTCGCGGGACCACTACGAATCGATTGACACTTTATTTATTAAAATCGGACCAGTAGTTTAACCGCTACGAGGGAACATACATACATACATACATAGACTGCCAAAATCATTACCCTTCCTTTTGGCTTCGCCGAAGTCGGGTAAAAATAGTGTCAATTTACCAACAGTATGATTATTAATTATAAAAATAATATCATCGAAGAAATTTAGTTTTTCCAGTAGAAATACTGCACTGAAAAACGTAAATTATGACATTTTTAAAAGATTTTTTATGCAGTTAACAATACATATATTTTTAATTTTTATCAACTTTTCATTTAAGGACTTTATAATCACTTTTATGAAAATAGAAATTAAACTATATTAAAACGATTTAAATGTTATTTTCTTTATCAAAGTGAGCTAAAATCGGCATTTTTGCGATTCGGCGTTCCGAAATCTTTAAATTTACTCAAATGTACTACATAAAACTTTAATTTTATAAAACTATTCCAAAAATAAGGAGTTTATTTTTATATATTTCGAATTGTTTTATTTAATTTTGTTATTTTATGCATGTCAGGGGCAGTCAAAAACACCGAAAAACTGAAACATCGTCGTAAATTGAATGCACGCTCTTAACGCACCAATAAAACATAATTAAACATTATAAAACATAATTGCTACGCACTATGATTTTTTTTTAAACAAGTAGGTAGTTATATAGGTAATTTAATGGTATCCTTAACTTAACTGTTTCCCAAGTTTTATAACTAAAACTGTCTAAATAAAAACTATTTAGTAATTTACTATTAACTATTTACTAAAAACTATTTAGCAATTTACTATTAACTAAGTACCTACGCAGTACGCTGCGTTACAGGCAGGGCACTCCGCACGACTGTCAGTAATTTTTAACACTCAAGACCAAATCAATCGGCGTGACTCTGGCGGGTTTTATTAGTACCTACTAATAAAACCGTTATTTTACAAATTTGGGTATCTGAAAAAATTTCGATACCATAATTTTGCGGTACCAAAATAATAGCGGTACCGTTATATAAGGTTACCATAATTTTAAGGTATGACGTCATACCGTTAACCGTTTTTACCGATATTTTTCGGTTATTCAAGCCCTGGCTTCAGCATCATTCGGTTGCGTCAAAGTTCTGCCTATATAGGTTCTATTCAAATTCAAGGTTACATACATACAGTGAATTTTAAAAAAGGGCATGGTAGGCGAACCGAGTGATTTTGAAAAATAATACCTACATAGTACTTGTAGTACACTGTACACCCTTTAATAGCGTTACGGTTCAAATCCTAGAAACCTGTATAATATACCGTCAACTAAAGGAAAGTGCTCGTTTTTAATAAAAAGGATGGATAAAACAGAATAGCGGGCGAACGAATGCTAACTGCATGACATAATAAAAGACATGACAGATAGAATGTTTGAATTAATACATAGTGCCAGGTATATCGGATGCTCACTTTATAAATAGAAATATATATTTTACACAATAATAAATTATATTACACAGTAATGATACACAAATTACTTGCACTTTTTCCACTTTATTAGTTAATTAAGAGATTTATAAAAATACATGACTGCTTTCGACCAAGTCATCATCAGGTACACCTGATTATTAGTCGAAAATTATATAAATAGATTGAAAACCTCTTAATTAACTAATAAAGTGGAAAAAGTGCAAGTAATTTGTGTATTATTACTGTGTATCATGTATTTCCATCAAGAACCTACAACAGTACATTCAATAACATAAATTATATTGATTGATTTTTGAATAACCTGTAAATAAATCCCAAGATTGACTCGTTAAGATTTATTTGGAAATAATAAATTTCATTTACAGTTTCTGTGTATTTTGTTTTCCAGATGTCCCCACTGCGTCAGCGCCAGATGCAAGTCTTCTAAGGAGTTCTTCGACAGACTGTGTAATGGGGGTGCCGCGCGAGTAGCGTTATAGAAAACTCACCCCCTGATAAAGTGACTCATTCCACAATAACTATAAAAAAGAAGTAACCTCCGAATTGTGAACAAAACGGGCTGATGATGATGAACTATAGCTATAAATACCCGCGAGTACGTGAGCTTTTAAAAAAAAAGAGAAGCGCTTTAGATCGCACGGCATAAGTGAAAACTTCATTGGCCGATTCCAATTAATAAATACAAGGTGTAAAATAAATTAGTGATAATACATTAGAGCAGCGTTTTCCATTTGCCGGGTCGCGTTCCCGCCTATTTAAAAATAATACCTGCTATCGATCGCACACAAATTTAGTAATTAAATTGGCTATACGAAAATATTATAAAATAGCATTAATAAAACATTTTTATTATTACTAAAATAGTAGAAATATAATCTCATGAAACTAGCTTAGCTTGAGTTTAAAATTATCAAGTGAGTCACGAAAGGGCTGTGTGAAAATTACCGGGTCATGGGAAAACAATGATTGGGAAACACTGCTTTAGGGTGTGTGTGTGCCTCCAATGTAGAGTATATTGTGAAAGGACCAGCGCTGAAAGACTTACTTTTGACTTTCATGTTTCTATGGGATATGCCCCAATTTTCCCATACAATTATTTTAAAAAAGTTCCTCTATGAGCGTTGGTACTTTCACAGTAAACTATATACGGGACCCATACACACCCTAAAGTATTATCACTAAGTAATATTATAGCTTGTATAGTAAATGATAGACAATTAATACGTAAGAATTGATCATACGAAATACAACGATACAACTGTATCTTTCTCGCTCGGGTACACTCGGCGGTCCCGAGTTCACCCGATCGAGCGTTTCACCTCAGAGCATGACGGATCAGCCTAACTTACCCAGGAAAAAATATGTGTGCAAGTGCGGCTAAAGAAGATTTCACTAAAAAAAACTAGATCAAAATCGGTTCACCAGTGTAGAAGCTACGATGCCATAGACGGACACACACAGAGACACATATACATACATACACGTCAAACTAACTGTTTTTGTTGGGGTTAAAAATAAGTTACAATGAACTCATCTTATGCATTTGATCATGTCAAATGAAAGTGAACCCAACCCACAGTTAGTCACCCGTTTTAATTAACTATAAATGGGAATCTGTTATCATACAGTCGCTGTATTAAGTGTTCAAAAATGTTTCAAAAGTTACCATTTTATTATTCATGTTTATACCTGAAAGTTTTTACACATTATGTACCCAATTTTTTTTTCATTATGTTATTAATTTAAAATAGTTTTGTCAAAGATAAAATGTCCTAAATATATAAAATGAAGTTACCTGCCTTAGAAAGTAGAATATGAAGCGAAAGATTTTATTGAAGAAGAATAGTATGAAATGTATTTTTTACTAAACGTTAAATACCTATTTAGTTAATGTAAGCATAATGGTTGAATAATATTTATTTTATCACAAGGCCGATGCGTTTGTACTTTGTACAAGTTACTAGGTAAATATTTTATTTATTGTGTTATTGGGAAATTAAATGTTGCAAGCTCTGATGTTGTTTTTTTACACTTTTTTGACTTCTACTTATATTTTCATTTTATTATGTATTTAACATAACAATGTATTAAAAAAAACTTTATTTCATTTTCATTAATGTACCTACTATGTAATTTTGGTTCGAATAAATATTTTTTATTATTATTAAACAATTAGCAGATAGACCGCTAAGGTCACCTAGGCATTGATGAGAGTAATGCACTAGGTGAAGCTTATAAAACAAATAGAAATCAAAATCGAAAAATGTGCATTCCCGAAAGATTGATTTGTCCTGTATTCTTTTTCTATTACAAATATCCTTAATGTCTTTAGTCAGTCTTTTGATTTAGCTTTAGTGGCTACACCCAGATGTTAATTGCTGATGATTGTTTTATATTAGGTGATATAACCGTCAAAGTTCAAAAGTGTTAGGCAGTTTTCACACGACACCGCGGTGGTCAGCAAAACTGTCGAAGCGTGTAAGACTCCCATGTAAATCATAGGCAGATCAATGCAGCAGAGTCGTCTGAATATGTCTTATTATCACGGAATAAAGAAGAGTAGGTACTCTATTTTTTATTACGGGGTTATGGTACAAGACCGGTGAATGCACCTTAGCCACCGGTCTTGCACATTTCTACCAGATATTCCTTTGCGCAGCGGCGGCCTTAGGGGGTGGCGAACTGTGCAATCGCCAATCGCCCAGGGCCTTGCTCTTGTAGGAGCCTCGCGCAACAACTCTACGAACAAGCTAATTAAAAAAATATATTAAAATGTATCTTGTCTAAATTAAAACTTTTAACTTGAATTAGGGTATTATTTATTAAGAAAATAGTTAGTTTCATTCAATTCAAAAATTCTTTAAGTAATATTATAATTCTCTTAAAAGAGTGTACAAAGGCGAACATAATGCTATGTAGCATTTTCTTCCAGCTAACCTTTCATTCATACAAAACATAATTAAAAATTTCAATATGTAGGTAATACTTGAATATCGCGCCTCAAAACACTTCTCGCATCGTTGAGAAATTGGTCACGAGAATCGCCAGTGTGAATGGGCACTAATGTTCTGCTCCTCTCCTCTATCGCTACTCGGGGAATCCCCGTGTTGCATTTCGTTCAACGTTATAAAACGTAGTGATTTTATTCTCTTTGATTTCGTTCGTCAACTCTTGTCACCTTGTAATTATTTTGTTTGCAGTACTTATGTATGAGTTACAAAATCGTTACTGTACCGCACATATCTTTCAATTTTATTGAATAAAACTTTTTACGATGTACAAAGGGCCTCGCAAAATCCTGCCGCCCGCAGCCTCGCAATGGGTAAGGCCGCTTTCAACCAAATTTTGGTCACAGTAGAGGCGAAAATTGCACGTTCTGACGAAACTGCTTTTCGGTAAAGAAATCCTCTAGACGGGGCACTATGATCGCGCGAATTTTGAATCTTAGGTCATGTACTTAGTCAGTCTACAGGTAATCTAGGTTCTGAATGGTAAGTCTCGACCTATGTCTATTGACATAGGCACAAATACATAGATCTATAGATATACCTGAAGGTATGATCCTTAAATAAAAAGGGGAAAAAGTAATATACCTAATTACTGAGATCCGGGGTTCGGCAAGTAGGTACCTACATTTTCACCAAGTTTTTCGTTAAGTTGATATCGGTTCAATTTTAGACTGGTACGTATTAGCGTAAATCAGTATAAGATTAATATTAAAGGGATGATTGATACAAAAAAATCTTTTTAATTTGTTATCTCTTATCTATTTTGCACTATTTTTGTATGATAACATTACAGATTGTTATCATGTTACGTTATGCTTCTCACTTCATCTATTACATTACTGTAGCGTGCGAGAGAGAGACAAATACACCAATTGAAACATGGCTGACGCCCCGCTCAGCTGTCATTTGACAACAATCTTTTGTCAATTTCATTATGCAGCCGGAGCTCCCCAACTCGCATTCATGTTAGTTACTCAGAATACAGTCTGTATTCTGAGGTTAGTTAATAAACAATATTCGCAGCGTGTGGACGTGTTTCAATTGAAATGGAGTATTTTAAAATGTAAACAAGTGTTGTGTAAGTGAAAAGACGCCGATATGTTCGGAATAACGATTTTTAGTTGCGTCAAAGTGTGTGCGGTGTTGTTTTTTGCGACAAAATTTGTTGTATCGCATACATTTACGAACGAATTGACAAGCGATCACCGTCATGTGCATTGCACTCACGAACATCCAAAAGCAGACCAAGTAAGTTTGATAAATCTATTACAATGTGACAAATAAGTAATAATGTAATAAGCTACAAGAGGTTATTCCAAAACAGTCATCACATTCGCACCCTAAGTTTACTTCCCGTCTGAGTAGCGTTAATTATTTTACAAATTTAATAAACAATTCATGTTCTTCTTTATTTTTATACCTAAAAACAATAAACAAAAACATGAATTGTTTTACTTACCCGGAGAAAACTTAAACCTGATTTAGACACTTAATTACTATTTTTGTATGCATTTGATGATTCAGTAGGTAAATAGTAAATACCTTAGATTATTAATTGGTCTCAGCAAAGCGACCAATTATTAATCTATGAGTAAATACTTTATCAACCTGAAATGCTTTCAATAACACAGAGAGCTGTAGCCTGTAGGGTTAGGGTTACAAATTTCCCGCAATTTCGGGAAAACCCAGGACGAAACCCTTTTTCCCGACTAAATTAAATAAACTAATAAATTTACTTTTCATATTTTTACGATGTGATATCTAAGGTTTCCAAGAACTACTTAATTGTAAGTGTTGGTAAATAAATATTTTCATTTTTCATCCATAAAAAAATATTTACCTAAGTACTTATTTAGAAGGGTAGGTACCTAGGTACCTACTTACTACTTTTATTTTTTAAATGCGAACCATTTAGCTTTTTTTTAATATCTGCGTAGGTAACTAGGTAGGTATTTACTATTTAGACAACAAAATCGCAGGCAAAGTATTTTTTAAACGCAAATTTTGTAACAGACAAGGCAGAAGTAGGTATTTTAATATGTCTTGCTGTGGTCTTACGCCAGTTTATTATCAAGTAATTACTCTTTCACGCGTATAGTTACACGCTTTCTGATTACTTTCGGGTATTCATTACACAGTAGGTACATACAGAAGTGCATTTTTCTGCGGATCCCGACTTTTTCCACTACGCCTACATCCTACTTTCTTCTAGCTTCTATACCTACCTACTTATATTATTGAAATTTTCATGGATGTTTGTTACTTTCACGCGTAAACACACATCACTGATTCTAATGAAATTTTGTATGGTAGTACTTTTGGCCCTTGATGAAACATAGACTGTCATCTCAATAAATGTAGTGGTCCCGTGGGATAATGCATGTACTAGTACCCATATGTATTATGTAGTATATAACAACGCAGA
This sequence comes from Celastrina argiolus, assembly GCA_905187575.2. Classification (NCBI taxonomy): domain Eukaryota; kingdom Metazoa; phylum Arthropoda; class Insecta; order Lepidoptera; family Lycaenidae; genus Celastrina; species Celastrina argiolus. The sequence continues at coordinate 2,403,441 of LR994597.1, forward strand.
ATACGAATCATATCTATCTCCAGAGTCTAATTAGGTACTCGGGGAGAAGGTCAAGGAAGTGGTCCACGAAGTAATCCAAACTTCTAGAAGCGTGACACGAGGCGAAGTGATGTGCGTGTCCACATCGTACCTATTACGGCTAACCTCAGCGTGAGTAATTATATTTAATAAGTGATCACTGATCGCCGTACCGACAATCACAGAGGTATTGTGTTGCCGCAAATTTGAAACCCTAAACCCAACCCAAAGAAACAGCTGAAGGAAAAGACGTGAAGATGTGGTGTTACAAAGACGCGACGTTTCTGTAACGCCCGGTTTATGAAAGCCTGATCAAATCGTGTATCAGCTAATCTGGGGCCTCAAACTAAGTCGATTTTGATTCAGATGTGGCGCGTCCAATGTCCTTTCTTCTATGTCCAAAATCATTCGCAGTCTATTCAATGCAGAGTGCAGACAAATAATCAAGTTTATCATCTTTACTGTATTAGTAAATATCAAATACCTACTTACTTTAGATTACCTGTAATCGACGACTAGCATTTAGCAGTGTGCGGAAAAACAAGTAATGGTTTATGTTACACTGTGTAGATTAAGTTTTTTTTAATGTAATTCTTTTATTGATTAAATAAAAAATAGTGTATATTAGCTTCTTGATTTGTGATGGTGATCTTGAGTGTGCTGAGTGCGGATTTTGTCACTCGAAAGGGTCGAATTTGCCACTACGGACATGTGTCGTTGTCATACAAATTTTAATTGACTTCCACACGGTGAGGTGTGACAAAAACTGACAAAAATATGGCCTATTTTACCAGGGGTCTTATTACGGTCGACGGAGTCGCGGAAGTTTTGTTGTCCCTGTGGCTTCGTCAACGGCGGTGGAGTCGGAGTACCGCCTAGTTCTAGTGGGTAGGGCTGCGTCCATTAACTATTTACCATCTGTCGGACGCAGCGAGTCCTACATATCCGTGGAGGGAATCCCCAGTCCCCCACGGAATGCTTAATTAGCATTTCTCAGCGATAAAAAAAGGGTTCTTATTACGAATACGTGTCAACGTATTAAAATCGGGTAGTTTAGGCGATATGGAGCCCTACACTTCCATTTGGCGTCGCCGTAATCGCGTAAAAAGAGCGCGTCTCGTCGCGTCTCGGTGTGAAGAATCAAATACATTTACAGGTAGGCATGGTAAAACGGTAGCAATCACGTTTCTAATAAACCACAGGTGTAAAACTGAAAGCGCCATACAACTTTCTCTAGAAACAATTACACGAAAGTGGTTTTAAGTGTAATAAAATGTTACATATCGCGGTGATGCAATTTATGGTGGTCAAGTACACTTGAAGCGGTTGCTGTGGAACTTGTCAGACCTCTGATTCAAGATGCCATCGCTATTTATCGCTTTCGAAGTTCGAAAACATAATGTACCTATATGAGATTTGACATAAGCTTCGCTAAATGACGGGCGAATTCGTAGGTAATTGAGCGAAGTTTATGTCAAATCCCATACATTTTGTTTTTGAACTTCGTTAGTGGTTGCAGGTTGCATAATTCGCTCATGAGTCATGAGCGAAAAGCATTTTGCATCGACCTATTGACGAAGACACCTAAAGTTAGGGAGTATCATTCAGGATTTTTTTAGAAATAAGCGGAACTTAGGTGTTGTGTTTTCAAAATTGATTAAAAGATGTCGACGATGACGACTGTCGTTTAATAACTAACTTATATTACTAATCATTCACACAATATACATATAGGGAGGTGATACACACACTACAATGTTTTTATTTTGAATAATAACTTTTTTTTATTTTATTATAATAACACCGAAAGATTGTATAATCGAACGTAGTTCCTGTACTGTCTCGGGATCGGCAATAAAACACACTTTTAATCTCTGGAGGATCTGATGTATATGGAGCGCTAGAACATGTCCGCTCACGGCTGTGGTTGTCAGAGCAACTACCATACGCGCACGCACATACACTACAGTTCCCAAAAAGATTACCGCTTTCAAACAACTCAGCTTTATAATATAAGAATATTATGTAGATAAACGAATGCAAATCGCCATTTAAATATTATCTAAGAATATAAAGGTCAAGTCTAGTCAGTACCCTAACAGGCTAACACCTAGTTCACCCACTAGCCCAGCCATACTCAACCTTCATTTTATAGGGCCGCAAACATGTCTCAGCCGCGGTGTCGAGGGCCGCAAACGTGTCTCAGTCATGGTTTCTAGGGACTAGGTACTGATTGAAGTGTAGGTAATTCCAAGATAACGATGTAGGTACTTATGTACTTTTAACAATGAACACTTTTTCAAAACTTTTTGAAGATTTCCTAAGGGCTACAATCTTATTTAGTGAAAATTTAAATGGTGTTCACAATTTTTTTACCTCAAATGGACCGATGAAAAAGGCTGGTGGGGCACATACGGCCCGCAGGCCGCAGGTTGAGTATAGCTGCACTAGCCTCTACCGCTAGGCCCATTATTAACATCGAAATAGGTATAGCAATTAAGCAGGTTTCAATGATTTATAACTGTACTAGCTTTTGTCCGCAGGACAAATGAACTTTTTCGGAATTATAATTGTAGTGTTGATCCAGTTTCAGAGTGGGTAGATATTTACGAATTTTATCAAAATTGGTCTAGCTGTTAGCGTGTGAAAGATTATAAATTATTATATAGTTCCGATTCAATATAATATGATAATATGTATGGTCGCTTCACACCACGTGCATATATTTCCGTTGTGTGGTACCTGTAACATAGTTCTTCGGATCCTTAGCACGGGGCCAGATTGACGTGGTGTGAAGCGTCCATAGATATTATATTAACTTCCCCCACACACACAGTGGACGTCGTAGCTGAAGTGATGATGATAATAATTAACCGCGCAATGGAATATAATGGCATAAGGCCTCAGCCTAGAATTTTGCTGGCAGCGTGACGGGAGCGGCGGCGCGGGAGCGGCAGGATCTTTTGCGTAAAATCAAACCCGCGCCGCCGCCGCCCCGCTGCCCGCAAAATTCGAGGCTGAGACCTAAGTGCCTAAGTATTCATTTAGACGAATTTTAATGTTTACAATCATTCGTACTGGATGCTTTCCGCTGCTTCGTACGCGTAAAATGAAATACCGCGGTGACCTTACTTTTTTCTGCTCTTAAAAGTTGCCAATGTGTTAATCCAGCATGCAGACTAATATAGTACCGAGTACGTCCGAGATGTAATATTTAACCTAAACGTAAACAAACCAGGGATGAAATGGATATGAAATTTCGGAATACGGATGTGGATATTAAATTATTTCGTACCTACGCGCGGTGTCCAATGTCCATGTGTTGGGTAAATAATTATTCAAGTTTAATATACATTTACTCAGTGATTAATTGATATTATTATTTTTTATTTCATATAATAGCCAAACATCACGTCCTCAAGTATTGCTCATGTCTGACCAGTCACACTGTATATCTGGGCGACCCAGTCGCTCGTCTGCACGTCCATACCCCCTCCAGCAGGGTGTGATGACAGGTCTCCGGCGACCTTCTGTGCCGACCGTTTCCGCTGCTCGAACCTTGGCGTAATGGGTCCGCTGACATTTCATGTTGAGTTACATTTTACGCAATTTGCACTTATTCAATTACAATTTGATAAGGCTTCTGTATAATCGTTGTTCGGAATCGATTCGATTATTGAAAATCGTATGTCTGATATTAATATTTTGGTGGCATTGCTTGTAACAAATACACATTACGTTCCTAATGTATCTCGTACTTCGTCTATTCGACTTATGGATTCAGGGTGTAAAAAGAACAGTCACTAAAACTTTGAGATACGATTATACTTCCTTTTGTCATATATATTGGAAATGTATTTTTTTTATATTATTTTTGTCAAAAACAAAAAAAAAACTTTTTACCATTTCTTATTTTTTTGTCGCAAGAACTAAGTACGAACAAACAAAAAAAAATGTTTTGTTAGGTAATTTTTGTAAAACAGAAATATTTTTATAAAACATACGTATTTGATAATAAATGTTTTTGGTGGCAGCGGCAGGATCGTTTGCAAAAGACGCATTACAACCACATTCTTAATGTATTTTGGGAAACCTCGCTTTATATTCTCTATTTCCATAGATTGTCGATGTATATAAAAAAATCGCAGATTGCTGTTAAAAATGTAAAAATGTCATTATATATTGTGCAACGCGATCTTATTATCATTGCAAATTCTACAACCAGACTCATCGTTCTAGAAAATCTAGATCCTTATTAGGTTAATCGGATGCAGACGCTGTCAGAATGTCCGAATCGATTACAGAATATCGATGTATGGTCAACAATCGAGTTTAACATTCTATACAGCTCCATTGCATTATGCAAACGCCGACGAAGGTCAGCTCGCGACGGTTGCATTACTTCAAACAATGTGTGTACTCTGTTCCAACAGAAATCAAAATTATTGACACTCAACTGGCGGTGGCGTCTTTACTCTATACCAGTGATTCTTAACCGGTGGTCCGCGGACCACTGGTGGTCCCTGGAAGCACTCGAAGTGGTCCGAGAAGCCCTCGGAATAATCATCACCATATGAAAATTCGAACTGAATAATTCACAAAATAATGCGTTAGGCGTCGGAGATCTAGGTATTACCAAAAAGTTTAAAACGCTTCGATAGCGCGATTCAGCTAATTGACTTTTATATTATTGACATCTAGTATTTATAAGGTGATGAAACTGGATAATAGAAAATAAAATATGGCTGTACGTTTTATTTATAAAACTTTATTAATTAAATTTTTTTGTCTAGCCAAGTGGTCCATGGCTAGACAAAAAAATGCAAATGGTCCCTTATCAGGAAAAGGTTAAGAACCACTGCTCTATACCCTCGGGATGGGAATGCACTACCTATATCAGATTAATGTTTTTCCTAAATCTTTTTCTATCTTCTTCTTCTCTTATATATAAAAATGAATTGCTGTTCGTTAGTCTCGCTAAAACTCGAGAACGGCTGAACCGATTCGGCTATTTTTAGTCTTGAAATATTCGTGGAAGTCCCGGGAAGGTTTAAACGGTTCATCACAAACTGTTTCTATGCTAAACTAAGTGGGCACGAGTCAGCTAGTAAAAGTAAAAAAATTAAATAAAGGGGCTATAAAGACATAGATCATAGGAAAATAATTAAATTAGCAATCAAAAAATGCATAGATAGTACAATAATGATCAAGATAGAGAAGTACCTCCATTTCTTTAAACAAAGGCCAGTAGGCATAGCAGGAACATTTGAGAGCTCCCTAAAAGTTAAGTTATCGAATGACAATTGAAGACATGAGTGGATGAAGGTGATATGTAGTAAAATTCTGATTTCGAGAAAATTGAGTTCAAACTGTCACTTAAACATTTTTGGATTCGTCGTATTGTATAGTACCTACATTAATCTAAAGATTCTAGAATCAATGTACTTAATTATGTACGTTACTACATAATATCCTAAAATGTTTAAGTGATAGTTTAAACTCCATTTTCTGGGTAATATTTTTGTGACATTTATTCTATTCATGTCCCCAATTTTATTGGCGCGGATTTACGAAGCTTTCAGCGAGCTTAGCTTTGTACGTAACTCAATTTTCTCAAAATCATAATTTAGCTACATACCACCTTCATCCATTAATGTCTTCAATTATTCGCCTCTGTTTGTGTTTTTATTACCTAGTTTTTATTCGCATAATTTTCCCATTAACTAGATCCAAATCACAGGATGTGATCTAATTTGAATTATTAGTTTTTTCTGTAACATTTACTTGCCATTTGTAGAACCGGGCTATTAAAAATTAATTTTAAAGGCTACGTTATGTAAAAAGCGATTAATTGAGACAATATTTCAACATTAGGAAAGCGTTTTTTGAAAAGTTTTTAATGTTCAGTGTCATTAATCATCCATTATTATTAGTACTAATTAGTTATACTAGGTTACAAAATATCCGTCGAGTCTCGGAGAATGAATAGAACTTACCCATCAACCATCTTTTTCCCGTGGGCCAATAGGGTGACAGAGGGTATACATTTTTTTTACTTTTTACCGTTTTTGTCGCAAGAATAACGAAAATCCAAAGTATTTTTTTTACTATAGAAGAACTAAGTGGCGAGCCTTGGCACTTTTCACAATTTACGTTTCTAATGGGATTTGCATTACCTGCAATTGGAACGGAGTATCTTAGTCAGCGTTGATCATGATGAGTAACAAGTTCTCAACGCGGCAAACCAGATCACTAACCCTTCCGGTATTTGTAATGAGTAATGACCATCTACAGCACAAGGCCACCACGTGCCAGCGGCCCAGCACTGTCCTTTATGGCCACTGGACTAGGTTCGCGTGCGTAATCATTACTTGCCAAACAAAAAATCCTCTACGCGTCATTCTCTTCACATATTCGACTTTGGGCGTGTTTCACCAAGCGATGTTAAGTTAGTTTAACCATGCCTTCTCATTCATTGACAGGAAGTACGAGAGGGATAACATGATATTTAACGCAGGATTAACTTTAACATGACTTGGTGAAACACGCCCTTAGTATATGAACCGTGGGACACACTGTATTTGCGACATCTATGCAAGGGGCTACCAAGGATTACTTTAAAATTCAATTCTAGTTTTGGAGCATTCTCTTGGGACTCGACCGGACACCCGCGCCCGGCTTCCCTGGGGACGACAGGGGACAGTTACTGGCTTACTGTTGAATATGTAAAGTTCATCAAGGCACGGGTCTGTACCGCAGACTGTTATCACTTGAAGGGTAATTTGTTCTACCGTAGAGCCCAAAAGATACTGTTTTATGAAAGAGGTGTCAATTGATTCGTAATATCTAAATAAATCGACGACCTCCGTAGCGCAGTGGTTGAGCGCGTTGGTGCTCGAACGAGAGGTCGCGGGTTCGAATCCCGCCGAGGGAACAAAAAGTTTTCAATGTTCCTGGGTCATGGATGTACGTATTAAATTTGTGTATAATATAATAAAAATCTTAAATATGTGTATAGTATAAAAGTATTAAATATATTTCCGTTGTCTGGTACACAAGTCCTTCGGATACTTAGCACAGGGCCAGATTGACGTGATGTGAAGCGTGCATAGATATATTTAGATATATTAATAAGCATAGACATATTACGAATAATATTATACGAATCATTTCGAATATACGTGTGTATAATTATTATTATGCAGTCGTAGGCTTTGTGTAGTATGTCCGAGATAAATTTAACTCAAACGTAAATAAACCCGTCTATGACACAACCAAAGACTAATCAGTGATGCCAATTGGCCAATATTAATACAATGATTATTTTTTCCTATGAATCCATAGACTACAATGTTCAGTGTCAAAATAGCGTATTTTTTCTGTGAAAGATTTTCATTTCATGTTTAAACATATAAATTATTGTTTAATTGTTATAAAATGTATTGGATAATAAAGTGTAATCCTTTAACATTCCGGTGAAAGTGTTGATAAGTGTGCACAATAAGTAAATGTGTGAAAATTTCAGTGTTTTTGGTTTGTTTACGTCAATATGTATGGCGAGAAAGAGGTATCGCGTCGGAGCGTGTTGAAGTCGTATAGCAACTCGTTTTAAAATGTTTGGAGACAACATTTTGCAAAAACTATAACGTCCCCTGTAAATTATCTTACTTAAAATACTGAATTAATTTTCAGACTCGCGTCACTAATGTGTAAATAAAAGAAAACAGGTTAAAGAGGTTGTACTTTAAATATTGTTATAAGCTCTATTAAACCAAAAATGTAAATTTATATATTGATAATCCTTTAATAAATATAATGAAGATTATTTTAATATTTTTTTTTTCGAAATTTTTAAATAAGTAATACCAGTATAGAAAATAAAAATGCTGAGAGGAAGAATATGAATGGTTATTATAAGACATGCTCCCCCCCCCCAATGTCTTACGTAACATACGAGTGGCCCCTAAAACTAGGTAAATAGCGTTTTAATTGCTTTCTCACAATTAAAAAGTATATCAGTGTTAAAGGTTGTTAAATAATAATTTGGAATGTTTTTGCATCTTCACTGACAATGAAGCCAAACTAGAAGCTTCCACGAAATTATTAATATGTTTTAATAAATTTAAACATTTTGAGTGGGAAATTATTATTGTAATCACGCTTAATTATATGGAATTGCAGTGAAAACGTGAAACATTGATATTTTTTATTTTCGTTCTAATTTTCATCAGCAATTCCCGCGAAGGAAATCCTCCAGGAACTTAATTTTCCCGCCAAAAAAAACCTATGCCCTTTCCCATCTTGTATCTGTGTTAAGTTTAAGACAAATAGGTATTTTTTTTTCGTTGAGAAATGCTTCATGGCATGGACAGAACCGCCGCCCGCGGAGCCACGGAAAATACAATCAGCCTCGAAAGACGAATAGGCCTAGTACTTTCGGGACCATTTCAATGCAGAGTGCAGCCAAACAATTGTAGGTGTAGGATACAGTTGGTGATCCAAACCAGCAGGCTCACTCCCGACACAATCCAGAATCAGTTCGATCTCAACGGCTTTTGGTATTTTTTTGGTGGATTACTTTAAAACTATCCAGGATAAAGAAAATCGTTACATTGTACATTGTTGTACTCCTGACACAATATCAATCGACTAAGAATCAAAATAAACAAACGTCAATTATTCAAGAGTACGCGGCACGATGGAATATGAATCAAAATCGAATCAGTTTGGAGAGTACGGCCCCAGGCTGCAGACGGATGTTAAAATACATCATGATCATAATGTATCAACTAATCTTTACTAATATTATAAAGCGGAATAGTTTGTTTGTTTAAACGTGCTAATCTCAGGAACTACAGGTCCGATTTGAAAAAATATTTTTTTGTTAGATAGTTCATTTATAGAGGAAGGCTCTAGGCTACATTAACATTACAAGCTGCGACCAATAGGAGCGAAGCGTTAGTGAGAAATGTTGCAAAAACGGGGAAAATTATTCACATTTGGGGACTTTCGTTGTGTGCGCTGCATAACCGGTTTGAGTCACTCAAAAACCGCGAAGGAAGTCGCGGGCACGCTAGTAATGTATACATATAATGTCTACTTTTAAAAATCAATGTCATAATTGTTATTAAGCGCATTTCGGTCGTAAATGTAGTTCACAGTTGCGCAAGCGCCGACCTCCAGGTGGCGCAACTAGTTAACACCTGAACAGTTGAGGCTTAAGGGCGGAACAAACATACATTCATTCCCTAGAGTCTGCCCTTGACAGGTGCTAATTAGTATCGTCAGCAGCTATCGCATCCAATAATCAAGTAGTTATATAACAGAGACACGACCTAATACTAGAAAATGGTATCACCCTAATACTGGCAATGCGACTGGCAAAGGGTGAATGAAGTCCTTAGTAATTCCGGAAACCGCCATCTAGCGCCACTATTGGAAAATACTAATTAGGTACAAATTTTTTTCGTATCTTCTTCTTAATTAAGGAGTTGAATTTAGCTTAATGTGATGTTATGCTTAAAAAATATGCTTATCTTCATTTTAATGTCAAAATTTGTACTTAATTTGGCATATTTACATTTTATAATTTGCAAACGATAATAGTAGTGACAATAAGTGACATCTATTGCTTTTTTTTGTATTAAACATAGATTGTATGGGATGGTAGGCCATGCCCACACATCAATGTGCGTGTAAATGATTCTGCCCAATACGATTATACTACCATTCCTTATTTTGGAAATGCTTTAATTTTTATTTTGTCCGGTTTTTCATTTATGCTGGCACTCGCATAATGCAACCCATTTTTTCATCACGCGGGATTCGAACCTTGCGACGCAACCACTGAGACCCACGATGTCGATAATCGCTCTCAATAGCCAGCTCGCATCTCCGATAAACTGTAGCTTGTCGTTTTGGTCGCGTGTGCGATACCTCGCCGCACTTTCACCGCGGTTGCGCAACCGCCATCTTTGTTAGCCGAAAGAACGGTTATATCACTTACAGGTGTTATGTCATTAGTGATAAGGTTATGGTGCTGACATGATGATTAACGTTTTACGGTGAACATGATTTGTGATGAACTTGAGGTTTGACGCGTTTTTACAAGCTTGGGTTGCGTGTATTTATGTATGTACTAGATGACCTGTGGCCACTTTGTTCAGCATACAAACGTTAAACCTTTCCACGAATATTTCTAGAAAAATAGCCGAATCGGTTCAGCCGTTCTCGAGTTTCGGCGAGACTAACGAACAGCGATTAATTTTTATATAATATAAGAAGACTTGCTGACCCATGCCCACTTCGTTGAGCATACAAACTGTTGAAACCTTCCCTGGACTTCTACGAATATTTCAAGATCAACAATAGCCGAATCGGTTCAGCCGTTCTCGAGTTTTAGCGAGACTAACGAACAGCAATTCATTTTTTTATATAAGAAGATAGAATAGATGTTTCCTTAATTTCCATAAGTCTGATTGATTTGAAATTTGCATACACTATCGTTGAACAATCATTTAAAACAATGAATTTGTAACATTTTCCCATAGTACATACGTGTTTTTTTAGTATTTTATGATTTTTTATTAACTTGCCTTTTCAAGCTTAGGTTGTATGTATGTAACGGAATTTCAAGTAAATTTTTCACCTAATTCCAGAAGTCTGATTAATCGGTAATTTTACATACGTATTAAGGACCAATGACAAGGCAATAATTATTGATAACGATATCATTGTGCGTGTTCTTTTTAGTTTTTCAAACTATAATTATTTTGGTATGTAATTAGCTATCGAACTCGGTCAAGAGCTTTAGTGAAGGTCAAATGTAATAATTAAGACAAATTACTAATTTATTGAATACTAATGTGTATTCAGTACTGACAATTTCTTTATTGATAAAACTCTTAGCTGTTCATACCATATCTGTTGACTGTGAGAATGCTGTCATTATCATATTACTTACCTAATTAAAAAAAAACTAAATGAAACTCCTCGAATGTAGGATTCTTAGTCGTAATTTCACCGATGCTTATTAAAAATACGAGAGGGATAACACGATTTTAATGAAGGATTAACTTTAACATGTGTTGGTAAAATTGGCACAATGTCCCGATTTCACCAAACGCTCGTTAGTTTTAACGGTGTGTTAAAATACTTCTTATTCATTGGCAGGAAATGCGAGAGGTATAACACGATTTTTAATGAAGGATTAACTTTAACATGTGTTGGTGAAATTGGCACAATGTCCCGATTTCACCAAACGCTCGTTAGTTTTAACGGTGTGTTAAAATACTTCTTATTCATTGGCAGGAAATGCGAGAGGTATAACACGATTTTTAATGAAGGATTAACTTTAACATGTGTTGGTGAAATTGGCACAATGTCCCGATTTCACCAAACGCTCGTTAGTTTTAACGGTGTGTTAAAATACTTCTTATTCATTGGCAGGAAATGCGAGAGGTATAACACGATTTTTAATGAAGGATTAACTTTAACATGTGTTGGTGAAATTGGCACAATGTCCCGATTTCACCAAACGCTCGTTAGTTTTAACGGTGTGTTAAAATACTTCTTATTCATTGGCAGGAAATGCGAGAGGTATAACACGCTTTTTAATGAAGGATTAACTTTAACATGTGTTGGTGAAATTGGCACTAAATTTCCAACATCTATAGGTACCTATTTGGAAACAAATGAATTTTCCCATTTTTAACCGACTTCTATAAAAGGAGGAGGTTTCTCAATTCGACCGTACCTATAACCGGTGTAAAAAGAGCAGTCACTATAAGTTTGGGATATGATTATACTACCTTGTCTCATTCTAGAAATGTTTTCTTTCCTTTTTTTTCTACAAGCAATAAAAAAATATTTTTTTTGCCTTATTGTTATTTTTGCGACAAAAAAAAATAAATGGTAAAAAGTAAAAAAAAAAAATAGTTTTTGACAAAAAAAAATACATTTCCTAAATGTGTTAAGGTAGTGTAATCGTATCTCAAAGTTATAGTGACTGCTCTTTTTACACCCTGTATATGTTTTTTATAAGTTATCCCCGAAGTTTGACAAACCGTTGGTAATAATTACCCTACTGTTTTCGCCGGGGGTTAAAGCCAAGATTCGGGACTTGTCCGCAAAATTTTCTTCATCAGGCAATGGTCCGTTGGTCACCCTACGATTTTTACTCGAATGTTGTATTTCGTGTCGTCCATTTCTCACCGTGGTTATGCTAATATATTATGAGCTGGGTCAAAGGTTTAGAAAGTAGTATCATCAATAATTGGAAAGGTTGACGATGTTATGTCACGGCGATTCATTATGATGATATTATTGTGATTAACCAGCTCTTGCCCGCGGCTCCGCTATGTCGTGACACCTGTAGCGCCTCCGTGGTCTAGTGGTGCAGAGCTTCGCCCTCGAACCGGAGGTCGTGGGTTCGATTCCCGCGTTGGAACAACAAAAATGTTGTATTCAAGTTTGGTTAGGATCAGGCTGATCACGTGATTGTCTGACAAGAAAGATGCGTCCATGCGTCGGATGTGCAGCAAAGTCGGTCCTGCGCCTGTCGTGTCGGTTTACCGTCCCACTGGGTTACGAGAGTAAGGAAGAGAGTGTCTTTGTGTATTGCGCACACACTTGGGGCACTAAAACAGTTTCAATGAAATTGGCTACCGACACCGAAATCGGTGAGGGGAGCTTTTTTTTACCGCAGAATAATATAGGTTTCCATATTTTTATTAATAGTTTGCCTAGTTACGTCATAAATAAGGATTTATAACGTAACTAGGCAAAATATAGGATTGTCAACAAAACAGATTCCTAAGAATGATGTAGTTACTCAAACGAAATCGTTCCCGATTTATCCCTGACAATAACAGGATAAAAATGTCTAATCCCGTGACGTCACAATCCCGGGACGATCTCGTATCCCGGGACTACGGTATAATATAATTACGGGAATAGAAACAAATTACAATTGCTTTTCCAAGATTGGAAATCTTGGAAAAGCAATTGGTTTTTATTATTAAGGCTTTCTATAACGTCAATGACCTTGACCGAACCATACATATTATGTATGGCGTATTGCGTAAAAATATTCAAGACGTTGAACGTTACCTTAAACAACTTGACGAGTTGTCCTTTAGTCATTCAAATAAATGTCATTTCATAAACGCGCTACTCGTTCAATTAAACTGCTGATTCAATCAGATGACTGCGACATATCGAATACGCCTAGACGGCCCCTATACATTAGCCAGGTATTGTATAGAATACCTCATTAGCCATTACACAGTTCAAATCAAATATTTTTATTCAGAGTAAATTTTACAAAAAAATGTTTTCTGAACGTCGTTTCTATATGACGCCTACCACCGGTTCGGGAACTAGCCCAGCGAGAAGAACCGGCGTAAGAAACTCGCATGAGTAGTATAGATTCGCCGGTTGGATGTTAGCTGACCACAGGCGTTGGTCGGCAAAAAAAAAAAAAAAAAAAAAAAAAAAAAAAAAAAAAAAAAAAAAAAAAAAAAAAAAAAAAAAAAAAAGTTTGGTGTCAAAATAGGGGTTTTCCGCTACGCCCGATCGATAGCAAGCATTCCCATGGCGCTATCTCTCACCGTTCCTGACTTACGATATGATCTAATAAACTCATTAGTATTTATCTACTCCACTAATGACATTCCTCATTCATTACTATTGTCCTATTGTTCTATGTCAAGCCCTTGTTCACTGAGTATTGGGCAGGTTATTTGAATGATTTCATTAAATAAAAAACTTATAATTTTATTGCAATTGTTTTATTTTATGTATAACTTTCTTAATAATACACAGTGTTAACTACACAACAATCCAACGTGATGTTCATATTTCAAAAACAAGACTGAAACATCATATTATGCAATAACATATCATTTTTCAAAGTATCTCTACTATTAAAATCGCTTATAAAATCTATCAACGACTTCTTATTAAACTTATATAACAAATATGGGCAGGTTATTTGAATGATTTCATTAAATAAAAAACTTATAATTTTATTGCAATTGTTTTATTTTATGTATAACTTTCTTAATAATACACAGTGTTAATTACACAACAATCCAACGTGATGTTCATATTTCAAAAACAAGACTGAAACATCATATGCAATAACATATCATTTTTCAAAGTATCTCTACTATTAAATTCGCTTATAAAATAACTCTTTCATTAAATCTTAAAACAAGATTTGAACATCATATTCAAAAACAAATCATTCCTGAGTGTATCGCTGCCAAATTCATTTTGAAAGTCTTTCAATGACTTGTTTTTAAATTTATATAGTAAGTATAATCATTTTGTAACCGAACATTATTAAAACGCCATTTCCTTGCATTTCTGTCCAAAAACATTTTATGCATATAATAAACAAACATTCCTTTGGTATGTTTCCAAATAATTGAAGTCGAGATTTAAAAAAAAACTCGGGTTTAATTTCGAATAAAATCTTTTATTTCAAAATAACTCTTTCATTAAATCTTAAAACAAGATTTGAACATCATATTCAAAATCTTAAAACAAGATTTGAACATCATATTCAAAAACAAATCATTTCTGAGTGTATCGCTGCGTTCAAAAACATTTTATGCATATAATAAACAACATTCCTTTGGTATATTTCCAAATAATTGAAGTCGAGATTAAAATAAAAAAACTCGGGTTTAATTTCGAATAAATATTTTATTTCAAAATAACTCTTTCATTAAATTTTAAAACAAGATTTGAACCTCATATTCAAAAACAAATCATTTCTGAGTGTATCGCTGCGTCCAAAAACATTTTATGCATATAATAAACAACATTCCTTTGGTATGTTTCCAAATAATTGAAGTCGAGATTTTAAAAAAAAACTCGGGTTTAATTTCGAATAAAATCTTTTATTTCAAAATAACTCTTTCATTAAATCTTAAAACAAGATTTGAACATCATATTCAAAAACAAATCATTTCTGAGTGTATCGCTGCGTCCAAAAACATTTTATGCATATAATAAACAACATTCCTTTGGTATGTTTCCAAATAATTGAAGTCGAGATTTAAAAAAAAAACTCGGGTTTAATTTCGAATAAAATCTTTTATTTCAAAATAACTCTTTCATTAAATCTTAAAACAAGATTTGAACATCATATTCAAAAACAAATCATTTCTGAGTGTATCGCTGCGTCCAAAAACATTTTATGCATATAATAAACAACATTCCTTTGGTATGTTTCCAAATAATTGAAGTCGAGATTTTAAAAAAAAACTCGGGTTTAATTTCGAATAAAATCTTTTATTTCAAAATAACTCTTTCATTAAATCTTAAAACAAGATTTGAACATCATATTCAAAAACAAATCATTTCTGAGTGTATCGCTGCGTCCAAAAACATTTTATGCATATAATAAACAACATTCCTTTGGTATGTTTCCAAATAATTGAAGTCGAGATTTAAAAAAAAACTCGGGTTTAATTTCGAATAAAATCTTTTATTTCAAAATAACTCTTTCATTAAATCTTAAAACAAGATTTGAACATCATATTCAAAAACAAATCATTTCTGAGTGTATCGCTGCCAAATTTATTTTGAAAGTCTTATATTATTTAACACATTCAAATTATTTTACGGAGTGAGAATTTAATAATAATTATACATAGGTATATAATACAATATGTACTATCTTAGCTACTATAGTCAGCAGTTACATTGCGATTTTTATCAATTTCAATAACATTATCGAACTCTGCATAAACAACACAATTGATCGTTTGAGTCAGAGCAGATTCAAAGACGAGGTATAAGAAAACAATGAGTATTTTTTTTTCTTTTTAAACAGTTTTAATGGTTCTTAAACATTACAATACAATGGCGGTAAGAAAAAAAAATCTCATATTCTTTTTATAATATAAAATATACAAAGATTAATAAAACACAATACTAAATAATAAAAAAAAAAAAAAAAAAAAAAACATGATTACATAATCTTATATAATAATATTTAACTAAATAAGTACATTTTTTTTACAGTTCTCTCAATTTATAATGACCCCATGCCAACATATCGATCTGATTTGGTAATATGTAGCGCTTAGTGTCTTCGTATGACAAAGAATTTTATTAATTTCCTGAGTAAATATTGTATGTTTTATTGATCTAAACCTATGCATAAAAACAAATCATTTCTGAGTGTATCGCTGCCAAATTTATTTTGAAAGTCTTATATTATTTAACACATTCAAATTATTTTACGGAGTGAGAATTTAATAATAATTATACATAGGTATATAATACAATATGTACTATCTTAGCTACTATAGTCAGCAGTTACATTGCGATTTTTATCAATTTCAATAATATTATCGAACTCTGCATAAACAACACAATTGATCGTTTGAGTCAGAGCAGATTCAAAGACGAGGTATAAGAAAACAATGAGTATTTTTTTTCTTTTTAAACAGTTTTAATGGTTCTTAAACATTACAATACAATGGCGGTAAGAAAAAAAAAATCTCATATTCTTTTTATAATATAAAATATACAAAGATTAATAAAACACAATACTAAATAATAAAAAAAAAAAAAAAAAAACATGATTACATAATCTTATATAATAATATTTAACTAAATAAGTACATTTTTTTTACAGTTCTCTCAATTTATAATGACCCCATGCCAACATATCGATCTGATTTGGTAATATGTAGCGCTTAGTGTCTTCGTATGACAAAGAATTTTATTAATTTCCTGAGTAAATATTGTATGTTTTATTGATCTAAACCTATGCATGGTATGGTTTTGAATATTTTTATTGAAAAGACAAGATTCATAATTTTCTAATTCTAACTTTTTTGTAACACTAAAAGTTCACACCCTTGGCTTTTGCGATAGACTTTTTTATCTACTGTAAATGCACACATTTTTGATCGGAGTCCTACAAATTCTTCTAAAATATTTTCATCTTTAAAATACCCTAACTTTTTTTTGTATATTCTAGGATAACCAAATAAATTCTCGGATCGATAATCTGATGTATCAAACCTTAACATCAAATCAGGTTTGAGTTCTTCATATAAATTATTAGTAAAAAATTGGTATATAAAACTATCAATATCAGTATACAATAATTTCGTTTTCTCACCAAACTTTTTCAAAACATAATCATAATGGAATTCATACATGAGTGTTTTTGAAATATCTAAAATGCAAAACCCTAGGTAAATGGCTTTATTATGTACAATTTTTGTTTTCCGTAATTGAACTGCTACTAAATTTTCTGAAAATATTGACATACTGTGGAATTCTGGTTTTGCTATTAAGTCTTGTGCTCCTAAAGACTTACCTTGATTTTCCCAATAGGTTACAAGCTTTACATTTACTCTTTTTTCAATGTTTTCCATAGTTTTTCCAAAAACTGAATTATTCATAAGTTTATAAAAATCTTTTTCAAAATCTGATGATGCCTTTGTTCTTAGTTTAGTATTTAAATCAATATATTTTTGTAGCCAAGGATTTTGATTACATTTTAAAACTCTGTGAACCTTTTGTAGTTCAATGCCTAACTTAAGACATTGTTTCAAATTTCTATAGTGAATTATTCAAATTTGGAACTAACTTAACATTTTTCGTATTACCTATACAAATATTTTCAGGACATAGAGGTAAATCGGAGTGCAAATCGTGAAGTTTATCAGGATATTTTCTTGCAAAATGAAACCATATTCACATGTATCAGGAATATCAAAGTCGATGTCAGGATCCACCCACTCAAATCCGTCTACAAGATGGTATTGAGACATTGCCCAACCATATAGATTATTTGCATCAAAGTATGTAAGAAAAGATTTTGATTTTATTTTATCATAACCAGTCATATACTGGTTATTTGTCTTAGCATATATAGTGCTACATTGTGATATGCCACCACGAATACCTGCTCGGATGAACGCTATTTTATCAAATTCAATTTTAGTATACTTCAACATAGCATCCCAACTTAAGCCAGGTGCAGTATAATAGTATGCTGGATCTAATTTATAAGTTCTAAAACAAATATCTTTAAAATTTTCAAATATGTCTGTTAAAAGTAAAACATCAGTTTTGAAGTTTAAGTTAGAATAATAAAAAACATATTTGAACATTTGAAGTGGTTCCAAACATCTTGTGCATGATTGTAATAATGATCAGATACATTAGAATCAGTTAATGTGCTATAGAAATGGTTTTGACTAGGTAAGGATGTCACTTTTAAACTATCATAAGATGTCATGAATTCATACGGATAAACACCTTTTCCTTTTAAACAAACAAAGTCTAGGTTGTTGGGAAAATTCATTTTGAGTGTATGAAACTGTTCATCTTAAAGATTTTTTGCCAAATTATCAAGGCTACAAGGCAAAAATTTCAGTGAATGAACAAATCTCAATTTAAACATTTCATTGTTAATAAATAAGTTTTTAGTAAAATAAATGTATCTCTCCTTGTTTTGAGGTATCAAGTCGACTTGTCCTTCAACAAAGTTGAGCGCATGAACTATAAAATGTGAGTCATAGTGACTTAAATTATGAAGAAATACTGGAACGAAATTCGGTGGCCTAAACTTTTTTGAACATAAGTCATGCGCCACACCTCTAAAATTTCCAGTACTCCTATCAAAGTCTTAAAACTTCATGTTCACCTAAAATTGTTTCACAAATACAACAAATGGAACAATCATCAATTTTTTTTTTGTCTTCGTCAGTTAGAGGATAAGCAGCTTTTTGCAAGTTATTTTTACTACAAAATAATCGTATATCATTATATAATCTACTCAGGAACACATTTGCACAATCGGGTCCGCTGTAAGTTTCATATTTTGATAAAGTTTCATCATAAGAACACTTTATATAATATCCGAAACTATAAGGTTCATGCTTTTGAATGCTATTGGTATAAGACTTAGATAAATTGTTAGCACATAAATGGACTAGCTTTAGAAAAGCTTCAAAATCTGCATATATTATAAAAGGTATTTTTTAGTTCTGTATACGTCCCAGTACCCGTCTCGTTTTGCTTTGTTGAACAGAGCACGGGTCTCTTTCCTGAGACTTGCCAGAGTACCACTCCACCACGGTACGTTACGTTTATTGGTTGTTTTTTTGAGAGGACAGCTTCTGAGGTATGCTTCATTTAGGCCATCCTCAAGCTCACCTACCGTCTGTTCTAATTGTTCAACGGTTTTAACAGATTTGTTTATTGAGGTGAGGTTTGACTGTACAGCATGAATGCAAATAAATTAAATTTTAATGGTATATCTTTCCCGGTGAAGTTAACCGATATTCACAAAGTTGAAAATTTAATTAGTATAAGTATTAACGTTTTCGGATTGGAATTTAATAATGAAGTTAAAAAAATAATGTTATAGGTCCCTTGTATTTTACTAAAAGTCCCAAAACATTCATATTAATTTATTATACATAACAAATGGAACAAATAGTCACTATTGTTATATAAAGAGTTTATCGCGTTTGTTAAGCAAACAACTTTCAAATCATCATCATATGGTTTATATTTGTGATGGATGTTTATTATGCTTTCGTACAAGTGAAAGATTATCAAATCACCAACAAAATTACTGTTCTCATGTAACTGTCGAATTACCAAGTAGCGAAAAAAAAAATTTAAAAATTGGTTTGCAGAACCAACATCTAACGATAAACTTAGGTTTGAACATTTTGAAAGAAACTTAAAAATACCTTTTATAATATATGCAGATTTTGAAGCTTTTCTAAAGCTAGTCCATTTATGTGCTAACAATTTATCTAAGTCTTATACCAATAGCATTCAAAAGCATGAACCTTATAGTTTCGGATATTATATAAAGTGTTCTTATGATGAAACTTTATCAAAATATGAAACTTACAGCGGACCCGATTGTGCAAATGTGTTCCTGAGTAGATTATATAATGATATACGATTATTTTGTAGTAAAAATAACTTGCAAAAAGCTGCTTATCCTCTAACTGACGAAGACAAAAAAAAAATTGATGATTGTTCCATTTGTTGTATTTGTGAAACAATTTTAGGTGAACATGAAGTTTTAAGACTTTGATAGGAGTACTGGAAATTTTAGAGGTGTGGCGCATGACTTATGTTCAAAAAAGTTTAGGCCACCGAATTTCGTTCCAGTATTTCTTCATAATTTAAGTCACTATGACTCACATTTTATAGTTCATGCGCTCAACTTTGTTGAAGGACAAGTCGACTTGATACCTCAAAACAAGGAGAGATACATTTATTTTACTAAAAACTTATTTATTAACAATGAAATGTTTAAATTGAGATTTGTTCATTCACTGAAATTTTTGCCTTGTAGCCTTGATAATTTGGCAAAAAATCTTTAAGATGAACAGTTTCATACACTCAAAATGAATTTTCCCAACAACCTAGACTTTGTTTGTTTAAAAGGAAAAGGTGTTTATCCGTATGAATTCATGACATCTTATGATAGTTTAAAAGTGACATCCTTACCTAGTCAAAACCATTTCTATAGCACATTAACTGATTCTAATGTATCTGATCATTATTACAATCATGCACAAGATGTTTGGAACCACTTCAAATGTTCAAATATGTTTTTTATTATTCTAACTTAAACTTCAAAACTGATGTTTTACTTTTAACAGACATATTTGAAAATTTTAAAGATATTTGTTTTAGAACTTATAAATTAGATCCAGCATACTATTATACTGCACCTGGCTTAAGTTGGGATGCTATGTTGAAGTATACTAAAATTGAATTTGATAAAATAGCGTTCATCCGAGCAGGTATTCGTGGTGGCATATCACAATGTAGCACTATATATGCTAAGACAAATAACCAGTATATGACTGGTTATGATAAAATAAAATCAAAATCTTTTCTTACATACTTTGATGCAAATAATCTATATGGTTGGGCAATGTCTCAATACCATCTTGTAGACGGATTTGAGTGGGTGGATCCTGACATCGACTTTGATATTCCTGATACATGTGAATATGGTTTCATTTTGCAAGAAAATATCCTGATAAACTTCACGATTTGCACTCCGATTTACCTCTATGTCCTGAAAATATTTGTATAGGTAATACGAAAAATGTTAAGTTAGTTCCAAATTTGAATAATTCACTATAGAAATTTGAAACAATGTCTTAAGTTAGGCATTGAACTACAAAAGGTTCACAGAGTTTTAAAATGTAATCAAAATCCTTGGCTACAAAAATATATTGATTTAAATACTAAACTAAGAACAAAGGCATCATCAGATTTTGAAAAAGATTTTTATAAACTTATGAATAATTCAGTTTTTGGAAAAACTATGGAAAACATTGAAAAAAGAGTAAATGTAAAGCTTGTAACCTATTGGGAAAATCAAGGTAAGTCTTTAGGAGCACAAGACTTAATAGCAAAACCAGAATTCCACAGTATGTCAATATTTTCAGAAAATTTAGTAGCAGTTCAATTACGGAAAACAAAAATTGTACATAATAAAGCCATTTACCTAGGGTTTTGCATTTTAGATATTTCAAAAACACTCATGTATGAATTCCATTATGATTATGTTTTGAAAAAGTTTGGTGAGAAAACGAAATTATTGTATACTGATATTGATAGTTTTATATACCAATTTTTTACTAATAATTTATATGAAGAACTCAAACCTGATTTGATGTTAAGGTTTGATACATCAGATTATCGATCCGAGAATTTATTTGGTTATCCTAGAATATACAAAAAAAAGTTAGGGTATTTTAAAGATGAAAATATTTTAGAAGAATTTGTAGGACTCCGATCAAAAATGTGTGCATTTACAGTAGATAAAAAAGTCTATCGCAAAAGCCAAGGGTGTGAACTTTTAGTGTTACAAAAAAGTTAGAATTAGAAAATTATGAATCTTGTCTTTTCAATAAAAATATTCAAAACCATACCATGCATAGGTTTAGATCAATAAAACATACAATATTTACTCAGGAAATTAATAAAATTCTTTGTCATACGAAGACACTAAGCGCTACATATTACCAAATCAGATCGATATGTTGGCATGGGGTCATTATAAATTGAGAGAACTGTAAAAAAAATGTACTTATTTAGTTAAATATTATTATATAAGATTATGTAATCATGTTTTTTTTTTTTTTTTTTTTTTTTTTTTATTATTTAGTATTGTGTTTTATTAATCTTTGTATATTTTATATTATAAAAAGAATATGAGATTTTTTTTTTCTTACCGCCATTGTATTGTAATGTTTAAGAACCATTAAAACTGTTTAAAAAGAAAAAAAATACTCATTGTTTTCTTATACCTCGTCTTTGAATCTGCTCTGACTCAAACGATCAATTGTGTTGTTTATGCAGAGTTCGATAATATTATTGAAATTGATAAAAATCGCAATGTAACTGCTGACTATAGTAGCTAAGATAGTACATATTGTATTATATACCTATGTATAATTATTATTAAATTCTCACTCCGTAAAATAATTTGAATGTGTTAAATAATATAAGACTTTCAAAATAAATTTGGCAGCGATACACTCAGAAATGATTTGTTTTTATGCATAGGTTTAGATCAATAAAACATACAATATTTACTCAGGAAATTAATAAAATTCTTTGTCATACGAAGACACTAAGCGCTACATATTACCAAATCAGATCGATATGTTGGCATGGGGTCATTATAAATTGAGAGAACTGTAAAAAAAATGTACTTATTTAGTTAAATATTATTATATAAGATTATGTAATCATGTTTTTTTTTTTTTTTTTTTTTATTATTTAGTATTGTGTTTTATTAATCTTTGTATATTTTATATTATAAAAAGAATATGAGATTTTTTTTTCTTACCGCCATTGTATTGTAATGTTTAAGAACCATTAAAACTGTTTAAAAAGAAAAAAAATACTCATTGTTTTCTTATACCTCGTCTTTGAATCTGCTCTGACTCAAACGATCAATTGTGTTGTTTATGCAGAGTTCGATAATGTTATTGAAATTGATAAAAATCGCAATGTAACTGCTGACTATAGTAGCTAAGATAGTACATATTGTATTATATACCTATGTATAATTATTATTAAATTCTCACTCCGTAAAATAATTTGAATGTGTTAAATAATATAAGACTTTCAAAATAAATTTGGCAGCGATACACTCAGAAATGATTTGTTTTTATGCATAGGTTTAGATCAATAAAACATACAATATTTACTCAGGAAATTAATAAAATTCTTTGTCATACGAAGACACTAAGCGCTACATATTACCAAATCAGATCGATATGTTGGCATGGGGTCATTATAAATTGAGAGAACTGTAAAAAAAATGTACTTATTTAGTTAAATATTATTATATAAGATTATGTAATCATGTTTTTTTTTTTTTTTTTTTTATTATTTAGTATTGTGTTTTATTAATCTTTGTATATTTTATATTATAAAAAGAATATGAGATTTTTTTTTCTTACCGCCATTGTATTGTAATGTTTAAGAACCATTAAAACTGTTTAAAAAGAAAAAAAAATACTCATTGTTTTCTTA
Source organism: Celastrina argiolus (assembly GCA_905187575.2). Lineage (NCBI taxonomy): Eukaryota > Metazoa > Arthropoda > Insecta > Lepidoptera > Lycaenidae > Celastrina > Celastrina argiolus. The sequence goes on from LR994597.1 coordinate 2,427,033, forward strand.
TACCTCGTCTTTGAATCTGCTCTGACTCAAACGATCAATTGTGTTGTTTATGCAGAGTTCGATAATGTTATTGAAATTGATAAAAATCGCAATGTAACTGCTGACTATAGTAGCTAAGATAGTACATATTGTATTATATACCTATGTATAATTATTATTAAATTCTCACTCCGTAAAATAATTTGAATGTGTTAAATAATATAAGACTTTCAAAATAAATTTGGCAGCGATACACTCAGAAATGATTTGTTTTTGAATATGATGTTCAAATCTTGTTTTAAGATTTAATGAAAGAGTTATTTTGAAATAAAAGATTTTATTCGAAATTAAACCCGAGTTTTTTTTTAAATCTCGACTTCAATTATTTGGAAACATACCAAAGGAATGTTGTTTATTATATGCATAAAATGTTTTTGGACGCAGCGATACACTCAGAAATGATTTGTTTTTGAATATGATGTTCAAATCTTGTTTTAAGATTTAATGAAAGAGTTATTTTGAAATAAAAGATTTTATTCGAAATTAAACCCGAGTTTTTTTTTAAAATCTCGACTTCAATTATTTGGAAACATACCAAAGGAATGTTGTTTATTATATGCATAAAATGTTTTTGGACGCAGCGATACACTCAGAAATGATTTGTTTTTGAATATGATGTTCAAATCTTGTTTTAAGATTTAATGAAAGAGTTATTTTGAAATAAAAGATTTTATTCGAAATTAAACCCGAGTTTTTTTTTTAAATCTCGACTTCAATTATTTGGAAACATACCAAAGGAATGTTGTTTATTATATGCATAAAATGTTTTTGGACGCAGCGATACACTCAGAAATGATTTGTTTTTGAATATGATGTTCAAATCTTGTTTTAAGATTTAATGAAAGAGTTATTTTGAAATAAAAGATTTTATTCGAAATTAAACCCGAGTTTTTTTTTAAAATCTCGACTTCAATTATTTGGAAACATACCAAAGGAATGTTGTTTATTATATGCATAAAATGTTTTTGGACGCAGCGATACACTCAGAAATGATTTGTTTTTGAATATGAGGTTCAAATCTTGTTTTAAAATTTAATGAAAGAGTTATTTTGAAATAAAATATTTATTCGAAATTAAACCCGAGTTTTTTTATTTTAATCTCGACTTCAATTATTTGGAAATATACCAAAGGAATGTTGTTTATTATATGCATAAAATGTTTTTGAACGCAGCGATACACTCAGAAATGATTTGTTTTTGAATATGATGTTCAAATCTTGTTTTAAGATTTTGAATATGATGTTCAAATCTTGTTTTAAGATTTAATGAAAGAGTTATTTTGAAATAAAAGATTTTATTCGAAATTAAACCCGAGTTTTTTTTTAAATCTCGACTTCAATTATTTGGAAACATACCAAAGGAATGTTGTTTATTATATGCATAAAATGTTTTTGGACAGAAATGCAAGGAAATGGCGTTTTAATAATGTTCGGTTACAAAATGATTATACTTACTATATAAATTTAAAAACAAGTCATTGAAAGACTTTCAAAATTAATTTGGCAGCGATACACTCAGGAATGATTTGTTTTTGAATATGATGTTCAAATCTTGTTTTAAGATTTAATGAAAGAGTTATTTTATAAGCGAATTTAATAGTAGAGATACTTTGAAAAATGATATGTTATTGCATATGATGTTTCAGTCTTGTTTTTGAAATATGAACATCACGTTGGATTGTTGTGTAATTAACACTGTGTATTATTAAGAAAGTTATACATAAAATAAAACAATTGCAATAAAATTATAAGTTTTTTATTTAATGAAATCATTCAAATAACCTGCCCATATTTGTTATATAAGTTTAATAAGAAGTCGTTGATAGATTTTATAAGCGATTTTAATAGTAGAGATACTTTGAAAAATGATATGTTATTGCATAATATGATGTTTCAGTTTTGTTTTTGAAATATGAACATCACGTTGGATTGTTGTGTAGTTAACACTGTGTATTATTAAGAAAGTTATACATAAAATAAAACAATTGCAATAAAATTATAAGTTTTTTATTTAATGAAATCATTCAAATAACCTGCCCAATACTCAGTGAACAAGGGCTTGACATAGAACAATAGGACAATAGTAATGATTAATGAATGAGGAATGTCATTAGTGGAGTAGATAAATACTAATGAGTTTATTAGATCATATCGTAAGTCAGGAACGGTGAGAGATAGCGCCATGGGAATGCTTGCTATCGATCGGGCGTAGCGGAAAACCCCTATTTTGACACCAAACTTTTTTTTTTTTTTTTTTTTTTTTTTTTTTTTTTTTTTTTTTTTTTTTTTTTTTAGCCGACCAACGCCTGTGGTCAGCTAACATTCGCCGGTTCTGGCTCTTGAGCCAGAACCGGCGAATCTATACTACTCTATACTACTACTATACTACTCGCATGAGGCCATCTTTTACCAAAAAGATGGAAAATTTCTCTTTTAAAAAAAAGTATAAATTTACATATAAATATGTCAATACTAAAGCTAAATAACATAGAATGTACTATATATAAGTAGCCTTGTTGGCCGCTTTATTCCCAAGGTGTGCTTTTGCACACAAACGTTCTTTGACTACTTTCTTAAACTTATTAGTTGAAAAATTTTGAACGTTTTCTGGGAACCTATTGTATAGGCGTATACATTGGCCTTTAAACGAATTCTTTTCTTTGCTTAGTCTAGTCACTGGAACAACAAGTTTATTCTTATTCCGAGTATTTCTATTATGATTATCACATTTTCTTGTAAACAGGTTTACATTTTTCTTAACATATAATACATTAGAGAGGATATACTGAGAAGCTACAGTTAGTATTCCAGTTTCCTTAAACTTTTCTCTAAGAGAAGTGTTGGGGGCCAGCTTGTAGATTGCCCGAACAGCTCGCTTCTGCAGCACAAAGATACTATTTATATCTGCAGCATTGCCCCATAGCAGAATGCCGTAGGACATTATACTATGAAAGTAACTAAAATACACTAGGCGTGCTGTACTTTCATCTGAATATTGTCTAATTTTCCTAACTGCATATGCTGCTGAACTGAGTTTGTCGGCCAGTCTAGCAATATGGGGGCCCCACTGAAGTTTAGAGTCTAACGTTATACCTAAGAATACTGCAGTATCCACTAGTTCCATTCGTTTATCATTTAATAGTACATTGGTTTCAGTTTGCCTCACATTAGGCAATGTGAATTTTACACATTTTGTTTTTTTATTATTAAAAGATTATTGACACTAAACCAATGTACTATCATTGAGAGAGAATTATTTACTTCGTCATGGCATATATTTTGCCGTTTCATATTAAAAATAAGAGACGTATCATTAGCAAATAATACTATCCCATGTTTTTCATTTATGAGGTATGGTAGGTCGTTTATGTAATTTAAAAATAGAAAAGGTCCCAAAATAGACCCTTGTGGGACCCCCATCTCTATTCTAGAGCCTACAGATCTTTTTCCATTTACCTCAACCCTCTGAGTTCTATTTGACAAGTAGTTTGCCGGAAACATACTAAAATATCGGCTAAGAGCCGATTTTTCAATCGTCAGATAACTTTTATGTAAGAAATACGTGACTTTGGCAGATTTTGTATGGAACAAATGTCAAAGTCACATGTTTATTCAACAGATAAAAGTTATCGGACGATTCAAAAATCGGCAAAAGACATTTGTTTCATACAAAATCTGCCAAAGTCAAATATTTATTCCTTAGGTAAAAGTTATCTGAGGATTGAAAAATCGGCCCTAAGAGTTATTTGAACAATATTGCGTTGCGCAGAACTAGTAACTAGTAGTCACGATGACCACAACAGCAGCGTCCAGTACGAACTACATCACAACAGGAAAAGAGCATTACCGTTATGAAGTGATGAGTGATGAAACACCTACGTCTTACAACCTAATTTAAAACAGCAGCGTAAGAAATGAGGATGACTTACATTCGACCTCCGTAGCGCAGTGGTTTATCGCGTTGGTGCTCGAGCGAGAGGTCGCGGGCTCGAATCCCGCCGAGGGAACTACGAACGAACAACAACAAAGTTTTTCAAATGGTCATGGATGTGATAAAATTTGAGTATAATATAATAAAAATCTTAAATATGTGTATAGTATATAAAGCATTAAATATATTTCCGTTGTCTGGTACCTGTAACACAAGTTCTTCGGATACTTAGCACAGGGCCAGGGACCTAATTCTCATGACTCGAACTTCGTTTTTACTATCGGTCTGTCCCGCTTATTCAAATGAGATTTAGCGTGCGTGCGAGCGGGATAGACTAATATTCGAAACTAAGTTCGAGTCATGACAATTCGGTCCCAGATTGACGTGGTGTGAAGCGTCCATAGATATTATATTATATTATTATACTTCAATCTTAAACTAATCTAACTAAACTAGAATCTAATGCCCGTATTAATACAACAAACGCAAACTCGGTATCAAGAATTCCGATTGCAACCCCTACTTACCTATTTTAACAGATAAATGACATAAACAACGCCTCATTTCGCTATTATAGATTAATAACTTTACTCATGTTTCATAGATACATTTATCTTTTTCCTTTTTTAAAACTTAAAAACAAAGATTTAAAAAACATAGATTATACTTTAATGTTTTTGCTGTAATCTACAATATGAATATTACGGTATAAAAAGAAAAGAAATGTACTATGTAATATCGTAATATTAATAAAGATGTCCACTTTTAAAAGTGAAACGAAACGTTGTTTTATCTGTCAAATAGGTTCTCAAGTGAGGTTGGGATTGATACTTCTATAATACGGCCTTAAAGTTCTAAATAATGCTCACGACGGTATATTATGACTATAGCCATTTTCAACACTAATCGAAGTTGTTGTCTTTTAATACGTTGAAAATACGCGTCACGTTTAATAGCAAAATGTTGTTCTCATAACCCTACTTACTTACTCAAACACTGTACAGACGTCAAACGTGCAGTGGAATAACCATTTCGGATCCGTTTATGATAACAAGACGGGCCATTGATTATTGTTATTATTAATTCATTATAATAATTAATCAATAGCGTGATTGCGTATTTTGTGTTAGTTCCCATAACTTTCAATTGTAATTGAAAAATACGTTGGATAATAAGTCTGTATTTTTTACAGCTTGAAGTGACGGTAAGCCGGAGTATTTTATATCAGCTTGATAACTCCACGCGTTCCTGAGAAAAAGTGTCTTGACAAACAGACAGACGGACAACAATTTCCTAATGAGGCACGGAATCTAAAACTAGTGATTTTTCTAAAATATACTGGACTAGGTTAACACGATAAAAGCTGTAACTGGAGGGGGTGATCTATGGTGACGAAGCGTAGTTTGAAGGCACTCAAAACTTCCCACGTTTGGTATGTTCTTTAATTTGAGAATTACCCCCAGTTTCCCGAACGCTATTCAAATGAATGATCAACTAACATGGCATTCAGATCAACAACCCATATTGAATGCTGATTGGTAGAACATTATCAGATAGAAAGTAACGGACATATATTTTACTAGCTGTGCCCTGCGACTTCGTTCGCGTGGTTTATGCAGCGCACGCAACGAAAGTCCCCAAATGTGAATAATTTTCCCCGTTTTTGCAACATTTCTCACTGACGCTTCGCTCCTATTGGTCGCATATTATTTAGCCTAAAGCCTTCCTCTATAAATGGACTATCCAACAAAAAATTTTTTTTTCAAATCGGACCAGTAGTTCCTGAGATTAGCGCGATTAAACAAACAAACAAACAAACTCTTCCGCTTTATAATATTAGTATAGATAATTACATCACAACTTGCAAGATTTGTTAAAATTAGCGTTCGGGAAACCGGGGGATAGGCTTCTGTTTGCATAACGAATATACTGCTGTCGTAGGAAGTGTCGTAAGTCGCTTCGCTCGTGGCGCAGGTGAGCATGTGACATTCCCAGGACATTCAGTTGTAGTCGTCCTGGGAAAATATCGCTCACTCCGCCCGATCGGTGCACGCCCGCGGGGCGTGGTGCGAGTTGTAGCGGGTACTCTCACTGATGCTCGCGTGGCGGACCTATTGGCGACTCAATGACGGCTTACTCACGACACTAATTTCAATTTCGATTTCCGACCCAACTCCAATCGGATTTACTGTCAAGTCATGTCGACTCTCGATAGCAAAACCGACATTATAGTGCGTTAAAAAACCCGTCTATGACACAACCATATTCTAGTTATTGATGCGAATACATTGCAATTAATGTTTGCGACTATGAATCCATAGACTATATTCTACAATGTCAAAACGGCGTATATTTACTGTGAAAATTTTTGGAGTTTACTCCTTAAGAAACGATTTGAGTTATAAGGCCCGGTACGGAAATTTTATGAGGAGTAAAATCAAGTGTAACACGAAAAGTTGAGGCGTTACGTAGAAAGAGACAAACATATATATCTGTAGGATTGAACGTGTAAAAAAATGAGATGGAATACTAATGTATTCCATCTCATTTCAAGAGGAGACCCCGAGAATGAGATACGCTGTGATCTCATTCTCGGGGTCTCCTCTTTGCGCTATACTTCGTAGTCTCACTGTATAGTTCACTACCTCCAGTCTGAGAGTTGAATGTGTGCGTATGTTTGTACGTGTGTGTTGCGCGCCTGCGTATTACGAAGTTCTGCCACAACTTGTATACTGCTGCCGAGTACAGGGTATGCATTCATCCTAAAATTGGATTTGTATAAATTGAACACAATTATTATTATTGTTATTATTATTTATATTGTTTTGTAACATACTTTATGTAATACGCTTTATTGAAGTAATATAAATAATCCGAATAATTACAGATATGTTTGTTTCTCTTATCATTTTAGCAGATGCTTTCATTTACCCTTTTTTTCTATTCGATATATTATATCATAATTATCGTTCGTAAGGAGTAAACTCCAATCGTGCGTCGTAGCTGACACACACACACTTTTTTTTATTTGATGTTCAAATATATTAATTATTGTTTAATTGTGATAAAAAAGAAGTATGATTCTTTAATAATAATAATAATAATATCTATGGACGCTTCACACCACGTCAATCTGGCCCTGTGCTAAGTATCCGAAGAACTTGTGTTACAGGTACCAGACAACGGAAATATATTTAATACTTTTATACTATACACATATTTAAGATTTTTATTATATTATACACAAATTTAATACAACATCCATGACCCAGGAACATTGAAAACTTTTTGTTCCCTCGGCGGGATTCGAACCCGCGACCTTTCGTTCGAGCACCAACGCGCTCAACCAACTGCGCTACGGAGGTCGTCGAATATTCCGGTGGAAGGGTTGATAAGTTTGCACAAAAAGTGAATATGTGATTTTAGGTTAAGTTTAAAAGGGACGATCACGTACTATACTAACTACTAATCGACACTCAATTTCAAACCAATTTGCCGTTAGTGTCGTGATGAAATGTCAAATTCAAGTGCAATTCCAATGTAAAATGTTTTCAAGAGCAGGCCCACTTAATCATGCTAACGAAGTTACATATCGACGATGCACTGCATCTTATAATTACAACAGTGAGATTCGGCCTGACCAAGCATGGCACTTCTCTGTAGATTTCTACAGAGAAGTACTCTATCTCTACTTGATAGATTAAGAAAATAAGAGAAAATTATTTTCACCCAAAGAATAATAAGCGACCTCAACAATTCGTTATAGCCCCACAAATTGCTTGTTGTGGTCGTTGAGTCCACACTTAAATTTGGCCGAATTGGTCGTACAAAAGATAAAATATTATGATGTTACATTCGATTTTTATTGTTTCAGGTAAGTTGCTGATGATAAAGCCGTTTGCCTTATTAACTAGGGGATGTTCCCGAACACTGGTCTCCTATAAGCAAAACATCTGTGCTCGTAACTTATTATATAAAGGTAACAATTCTAACGTAGTTAACCCACGATTTTTTTGTATTATTATATAAATACAATACAATACAAATATACTTTATTGTGCACACTACAAGTTACAAAAAAACAAAAAATATACATTATAAAAATCAGACATGCACACAAAGGCGGCCTTATTACTAGATAGCAATTTCTTCCAGACAACCTTATGGTGTTAGAGAAAACTATGCTAGAGAATGGGAGTTGCGCAAAAGTATATTTAATAAAATAAAAGTAAATAAAATAAAATAATACATAAACACAATAAATATATAATATATGTATACAATATAATATAATATATATATCTATATATATACACAATAGATAAACCTACATGATATTTTAATTTATAATAATAAGTGTTAGTTACATAAGTTAAGGGTTGACACAATATGATTCCAGATAATGATTTTTTATAAGAGTTTTAAAGCGATGTACGGATGTATAGTTTCAGCCTGCCTTATATGGATAGGTAAATAATTCCAAAGGGAAATGGATTTTACAATGAAAGAGCAATTAAAGTATTTAGTGCGGTGGATAGGAATGTCAAGAAGAAGATTAGATATAGATCGTAGTTCCAGTCTGTCAGAGGTACGGAAGTTAAAATTAATTTTTAAATAAGTGGGACAATGGGAGTCAAATAGGATGTTATAAAGGAAGGAGAGAACACGAGAGTCACGGCGGTAGCGGATTGGCAACCACTTTAACTTGAGGCGATACTCGGAGATATGGTCAAATTTACGTAAACCGAAAACAAATCTCAAAGCCAGGTTTTGAAGGCGCTCCAATTTGTTCAGTTGTTCCTCCGTCAAGTTAGTGAAAGAAGCGTCCGCATAATCTAAATGGGAAAGGAGTAGGGATTCAGCCAAAACTACCTTAGTGGGTATCGGAAGAACATATCGTAGACGTTTTAGGGAACGCCAGGTAGAAAAAACCTTTCTACTAATCTCTTGCAATTGATGCGTCCACGATAAATGTTCATCAAAGTACACTCCCAAGTTTTTAACCACTTTACTGAAAGGTATTGTTACACCATTTATAAGGACAGGAGGTAAAGAATCATGGTCAACTCTAGAAATTAGCCCGGGGCTACCAATTACAATTAATTGAGTTTTAATAGGATTAATAAGAAGTCCATGATTCTTGCTCCATTCACAAATATTCGACAAATCGTGATTCACTAGATCAAAAGCGGAATTGAGATTGTCCAAAGGAGACTGTGTGTATATTTGAAGATCGTCCGCATACAAGTGGTAGGATGATGAAATCGATATTGTTATAGGGTTTATAAAAATTGCAAACAGAAGAGGAGATAGCACACCACCCTGAGGCACGCCGGCATAGATATAACTCCAATCGGAGAAATAATCAGATAATTTAACTATCTGCCGTCGTCCTACAAGGTAGCTACGAATTAAATTAATTATTGATGGTGAAAGATTTAAAGATGCAAGCAAATAGGAATTTTCTGGGCTAGGCACAATATAGGTATTATTTTTATTAATAATATGATTTACTAGCTGACCCGTGCCCACATCGTTGAGCATAGAAACATTTGATTCGGCTACTTTTAAGTGACTTGAAATATTCATGACTTCCATGAATATTTCAAGTCACTTAAAAGTAGCCGAATCAATTTAGCCGTTCTCGAGATTTTGCGAGACTAACGAACCGCATTTCATTTTTATATATTTTTTATATTTATATATAAGATTGCCTATACAATTTTTCTTTTGTAATACCCGAATGTGGACCGGTAGAGAATGCCATATATCAGCGGTTCTCAAACTTTTTTGGTGACGGAACCCTTTTGGAAAGGAAAATACTTGACGGTACCCTACAATAAAACAATAGTTTTTAAAAGTGTATTTTTTATTCATAAACGTAATAAAGGTAAAATGTAACAGTTACTGATTATTACCTAACATGTCACATGGCAAGTACATTATTACAAGATGTTATCAAAGAAAAAATCTAATCAGTATGAAACTGTTTTTTTATTTTTTATTAATTGGTTTATGTCAGGTTTGATAAAAGACAGTTGCAGTCTCATATCAGATTCGGTGTCCCAGTCTATTGTGATATTTAGTTTTTTTTCTAAATTCTTGCGGAACCCCTACAATGGTATCACGGAACCCTAGGGTTCCGCGGAACACACTTAGAGTATAGCGGCCATATATTATCATTAAGTGCGTCTTTATACATTAAGTTTAATATGTTTGTGCATTAAGTTTAAAAAATACTTCACTGTGTAGTAATTTCCAGTACTTCCGTAGCGTGTTTATTGTCAATTTCTAATGGGCAATTAATTATTACTTATTCGAGCAGTAAAGATAGCCAAGATGGCGGGTTATCTGTGATTTATTTACTGTAATTAGTGGCTATTTGTAATGATATCATTTATAAGCAATTCGCAATATACCGAAAGGTTATCCGTTTTGCTAGTTAAATAAAAAAAATGCGTCTTATAAATAAAACAAATATTTAATCTTATTAGTGACAAGTTACAACCCATGGCGATGAACATTAAACATTCGAAAGTGCGTAAAAGTGTTAAGTGCATTTTTTAACCCGACGAATACAGAGGGGTGTTATGACTGTCGGGTCTGTTTGTGTGATTGTGGCATTGTAGCTCCCAAACCGATGAATCTAGTTTTTTATTACCTGTCGTGATTGCGGGTGTTCTGACTTCTGAGATATAATTAAATTAACAATTTTTCTCACACGGGGTTTAAAAATTTTCGTTCTTTTTATACCTTTTGTAATATTAATGAGTGATGATACTTTAGGGTGTGTATTGGTCCCGTGTATAGACTTTACTGTGAAAGTACCAGCGCTGGAACAGTAATTTTTTTTAAGTTATTGTATGGGCAAATTTATGATGTTGGGGCATAATATCTTATAGAAACATGGAAGTCAAAAGAAAGTCTTTCAGCGCTGGTACTTTCACAGTAAACTCTACATAGTAGGCACATACACACCCTAAAGTATTATCTCTCATTTATTTTACACCTTGTACAGTTTATATACAATTTTATTTTAACGTAAACTAAGCTCGTGCTAGCCGCTGCAGCACCCGCTCCCCGCTACCGCTGCCCGCGAACACTGGCGCCGCGCGACCTTGCGCTGATATTTCGCGCGGTTTCGGCACCATTTCACGCAACTCTATTGTCTCTGGCTCTATGGCGTACTTCAGATTTGTACTGTTGCGTACTGAAGGTCAATAATAATCTGATTCAATTAAAATAGCTGACGGTAGTGCCCTTTTTATTTATTTATTTTATACACTTTATGCACAATGTACAATGGCGGACTTAATGCCACAGGGCATTTTCTTCCAGTCAACCATAGGGTGATGCAGAGAAAAAATTAAAGAGACGGTGCTTAATCATAATATGGGAGATAAAAATATGTACAGACAACAAGAGAAATTATTTTTAAGAGTAGAAGGAAATATAACTAATAGTACTAATAAAAATTATATATTATAAACAATATTATATTATATGATATAATAACAAATACAGATTAAAATAAAATACCACATACTATACTATATAAATACACAGTTACACATATACATAATATTAATATATACATTCGAAAGTAATATATATCTATAATCTATACTATTCATAAAGATGATATTACAATGATTAGGATTCTGCCAACAGATTAGAGTACCACTGTCGGAGCTTCCGCTTAAACGTTTCTCTAGTTGTTGCCATTCTGATTTCAAGAGGGATTTTTTGTTATGTCTTTTTTGTTATCCCTTTTTAGATAAAATATTAACATTTTGGGAATAGTGGGAGCTCTAGAAGGAGATATTTCACCGAGCGATAGGGAATGCAGTTTGCTGATGCTGGCCCGACTACTACCTTAATTTCTAAAACTATTATTGTTTTACATGATGTCTGCTACCGGTTCGTAAACTACCCCGGCGAGAATAACCGACGTAAGATGTGACGTGATTCATAATGGTGGCGTTAAGTGATACGCCACATTTTTTTTTTCTTTAAAGTCGCGAAATAAAGTCCGCCCGTCCGCGCCCCATGATGTTCTTCGTCCGTCACCCGATATAGACCGGTCGGGCTAGCGTATTTTGAGGAGATAACCTTCAAAAATTCTAAAGTTTCTGAATTTTTGCATGTGGATAGAGTAGTGCCCAACTAGCTTATTTTCAAGTTTTGTGTCATTTCTGACCATTGCATTTTGAGTAAATCGAAAATAAGTGGGCGATTTTTTAAATTTGTAATAAATCTGTTTTAAAAAAATTAAAGTTTAAAATAACAACGGGGTCATGTGTGGGATATCATTCGGATTCTGGATACCTAATTTGGGCCATTTTCGCCCATTGCAACCCGACATATTGCCAGTTCGTTAAAACAGTACCTGTAAAAAAATTATAGTCGATGAAACAACTATAATTCAGGTTAGGAGTCTTACATAAACCTATGAAAAAAAATTGTGTCAGATTAATCCACGGGTTTCGAAGTATTTAATGTTTTTTGTTTTTCCACGCTTATAAACACTCGAAAAAAATATTAAAGTTACTAGAGTTTACATATTTACTATCACAATTTAATGATAAATCTATATTTTAATTTTGTGTCATTTTCATGCACGGGTTAAAGAATTAAACACAAAAATATGAAAATAATTGTGAACAGAGTAAATGTCGTGGACGAACGCGGGGCTGCGCTGCGCGCGGTGTCACGTGGCCACGTGGGGTAGTCCGTTTCAAACTTCAAACTTTATAATATTTTGTATTTCTGTGTTCGCCCCGCGGCGTGACGTCACGTAAGGTAGGCGTTACACACTAGAACACTTTCACACTATACTTTCTGAGTTCACTGTAGGAACTCGGTACGAATTTTACTTTATTTTTTGTTATTTTAACACGTTGACGGACAGTACCGCCCACAGACGTAAAGACTAAAAAAGTGATATGACAGAACGCCTCTTGACGTAAGACTTTATGTTAAGCTAAAGGCAGAACGCCATATGACGATAAATTTTTCGTACTAATACTAGGAACGGCATACTGTAGTGTCACGGTAGAGGTAACTTACACTTTTATACTGTCACCGTGTAAGGAATTGTAAAGGTTTCTAACAGGTGAGGTCACGCACACACCGAAATTTTTAGCTACCCCCACGCACACACACTACGTCTGTGGACGTCGGATTCTCATACGATTAGTCGAGTAGTGCGCGGCGACGGTGTTCCGCGCTTTTGCGCCATTTTTGCGTGTCTATTTGCGTGAATCTTATTGAAAGGTAAGTAAATGTTCATTGTAAACGCTATTTCTTTTATCTTTTATTTGTATGACATTGATTCAAGTTTATATTTTATCCCTAAACAACATATTTCTTATGTTTTTGTATGTCATTTTGTGATATTTCGCGAATTCATTGAACTATTTTGCAAATGGCAGTTAGGGATTCCTATGAAGAGCAACAGAAAAGGATCCAAGACTTGTTTGATGCGGCTACTACTCCTTAGTCAAGTGAAGACCCTTTTGATCATGATGAGGAAATCGGAAATGACTGAGAGTATGAGGCTTCTGGCAACGAATTCACAAGTTCAGATGACGCAGCCCCACGTTCAGCAATAGTGCGTATAAACCATCTGCCCTTTCTTCTGGTAAGTCTTCATCTTCCTCTTCTAGTGACGAGTCTAGTAACGATGACAGAATGGATTGTTCTTCCAACTACGAAGCGCATCGTGAAGAGATAGACTCATCATTAGTACAAACCTATGTTCCTTCTACAACAGATACATCAACAAATTTGCAACCTGGTAACGATGTACATCCTCAGGATTTGTCAATACCATCCGATGGACAGACAACCTCGATCAACGTCCTATGGTGTCATCACTGTCAGATATACCTGTCATTGAGGAATTGTGGTCTACTACGATAACCGACATACCAGAATTCAATTTTGATAACTCAGCTACTGGAATCACCTGGTGGAATGAACTAAAGCTTATGGACATAACAATCTCTGCAACACTAATACACCTCATACCAGACATAGCCGTAAAGCAGTATAACGTGAAACCAATTGCGAAGAAATGATGAAATTCCTGGATAAAAAAGATTACTCTAAATGATGACTGAATGTTCATGTTGTGATAAGAAAATAGTAATTGCTGTGATTTCATTAGTTGCTCTCATACTAAGTTTAATTCTTAGAGAGATTTATCAAGAAACATAGGATCTAAAGACTTGAATTGACAGTAGAAGTGTAATTTTAAAACTGATTGAGACTGTGATCAAGACTGCTAATAGGAATACCTGAATAATTTTGTTAGTTTAATAAATACTTTGAAATAAAACACGTTTTTTTAATTATTTCAACAACTTTATTAGGCATAGTGTCACCACAAGTAGTAAAGTATTTATTGCAATATGATAGAACATCTATAGGCCTGTACGTCTATAGACGTACTGTCTTATTACATCATACAAAAATGATGCTACTTGACAGTACGTCTTACGACGTATACGCCTTCAGGCGTTCTGATAAATAGCATAATATATTTACTATGTGTTGTGACACTACGCCTATAGGCAATGTATGAAGAAAAGTAGTGTCAAAGCAGCTACAATCAGTGCAGTAGTACTGTCCGTCAACGTGTTAAAACATTAACAAAAAATACGTACCTAGTTATATTTAAAATACATACTGTCATGCCATAAACAGCCCCGCGCCCCCATCAAACAGTGGAAGGATTTTTCAGCTCGCCAAACTACCTAGTGGGGAAGGACAAAATTTTTCATGGAAACTAGGTGTTGCCACTCTCATGGTTGTAAACTTTAACTAACGGTCAAGTGTTTAATATTCTGTTTTGTAAAATAATATGTAGTAGTATTTCCAACAAATTGTTTCGTAGTTTGGAACTTTTATTATTGATTATAATTGTATATTAAAAAAATATATAATAATTATTATTATTTTGATCTCCGTCATTAAAATAACACTTTTTATCTCTAATTGTTGTGAGTAGGTACAGTCGGCTGCACTAACATGGATACATCTACAAATTTGTCTACGTTTAATTTTTCAAAAATATCGTCACCTTATTGCATTCATTTTAATATATTAATTTTGTTTATCATACAAAATGTTAGCTTGCGTGTCTGTAAACTATACTTACATTATAGATATAAGTTTGACTATTAATTATGTGTGTTCGTCTGTTTGCCTGTGGCATCGTAACTACTAAATGGATGGACCGATTTTGATATACTTTTTTTTATTTTTATTCAAAGATGACGAGATCGCAATAATTCGTCATCAGTTCATTCACTGTTTGACTATTCAAGTCCTAGTTAAAAAAATAATTTTGCTTTTATGACTAAAAAAAACACGAAAAGACAAGATTTATCCAATTTATTGCAATCGATCAGAAATTATACGCAAACATAATATTATATTTGAGAGACCGAGAATCAGATTTTTACTTCTACCCTCAAACTATACATAATATGATGAAAACGAAACCAGAAATATTTAGAGAATTTCACGAGTTTGTACAACAGAGTTAATTTACAGTCATCGTTCGCACTTCGTTATACAGGGTGTTTTGCACATGGACCGACATGATTTTTTGGGGGGTGGGGGGGGTCATGTGCTATTTTCCCCCGTGAGACCCAATATCCTAAGTCTCACGGTAGTCTAGATATGTTTTTTTTTAATTTTTTTGAAATCTACCCGAAATCTTGCCTTTAAATCGTCCTAACTTTTTTGTTTGTGGTTATAATACCACAAAACAAAGTATGCTTGTATTTTACAATGTTTTCTAATTCTAAATAAATCATTACATGTTACAATTGATATCCACAAAAAAACTTCTGAGCTTTCAAAGTGGTAAATCGGTGTAAATGTTATGAAAAGTGACAACTTATCAATTCATTTAAAAAAAAACTAAAGTTCATTTTGAATTTAGCTTTTTTTAAAAAAGTTCTTTACTTATTACCCTTTCTAACGATATGCTACATGATATAAGAAACCATTCTTAAAGTGGTCAAATTAAGCTTCGTTTGCCTGAACACGCACTCTAACAATGTAACTGGTTTGAACAATGTAACCAGTCAACGCGGATTATCAAGCAGCAGGTAAAAAGTTAGTCCCTTTCTTACTAGTAGTACAGTTATTGTTGTCTTTGTCTATCGAGTTGAAAGTGAGTGAAGGTCACTTGCCGGGAATCAGTCGAGATTACTCTGCGATTCGAAGTGCCCGTACTTTTCCCGTTGTTCTAACGTAATCAAATTAAAGTCTTGTTATTGTTTTTTTGTTAAATCTGTTGTTGAACTGTTACGTTTTTGTTGTGTTTATCTTTGCGTATTCGTTACAATGGCGAACTTCAGTAACGAGGAGTATGCTGACATGATGTTGGCGTATGGTAAAGCTGATTGTAATTCGCATGAAGCGCGAAGAATTTATCAAGAACGCTACACTGATCGACGGTTACCTCACCACGAGACCTTCTCAACTACCTATCGACGTCTGAGGGAGACCGGAAACTTAAACTTTCGGGAGCCCCGAGTGAATGTGAGGCAACATAATGTTGAAGTTGATGAGAGAATCCTTCAAGCTTTTGATGACGATCCTACAACAGCATACGAGTTGTTGCTGACGGACTTAACGTATCAGTTTGGAAAGTCTGGTTCTTCGGGCAGATGGAAGGCACGCATTTCATTACACTCCTGTTCAAGGTAACAACTTACAGTACTTACTACTTATTTAAAATGTGACATTAAAACATTTTACTTGATTTCAAATCTTAATGTGTTCACTTTTACTCTTATTATTTTTTATTGTTGTAATTGTTTCGTTGAATTCCTTTCTTGCTATGTTTCTCGGACAACTGAAGAAGTTCTTTGCGTGAGCTCAATTAAAAGAAAGAAATATCGCGTTTATGCAGTTATTACCACAAACTCACGGATTTCATTCATTGTTCCAGGTCTCGAAGAGGGTGACAATGCAAGACGGTTAGAGTTCTGCCGATTTTTATTGCACACAGATGTTGAAGATAGCGACTTTTTGAAAAGAATTTTATGGACTGACGAGTCAAATTTTAGCCATGAAGGCATAGCAAATCTGAACAATTTGCATCACTGGGAGAAAAGGGGCCAAAATCCGCACAAAAAAAGGCAGACTTCCTTTCAGCGAAAATTCAGCGTAAATGTTTGGGCTGGTGTTATTGGGCGAAATCTTGTCGGCCCATATTTTTTGCCAGAACGACTCAATGGAAACAATTATTTAGAGTTTCTTCAAAATGATTTACCTGAACTGGTACTACCAGTTTTAGAAGATGTGCCAATTGTTTTTCAAAATGATGGCTGTCCGGCACATTACCAACGAACGGTACGAGAGCATTTAAATAATGCATTTCCAAACTCGTGGATTGGTAGAGCTGGCCCCATTCCATGGCCAGCACGGTCCCCAGATTTAACACCCCTGGATTTCTACGTATGGGGACGTGCAAAAGAGTTAGTGTATGCAACAGAGGTGCCCACAAAAGAAATTTTAGTGGAACGAATAAACACAGCATTCGTAAAAATGCAAGAGGAAATGCGGCTTTTAACTACAACCTCGGAAATAAGAAAAAGGTGTCGTGCATGCATAAGGTGTGGAGGCGGCCAATTCGAGCAAACTTTGTAATTTTAATTTAATAAAAACAACTTAACATAAAAAATGTATTTTCATTATCTTGACCCTAGCAACAAAGTATCTCTTAGGTCGACCCCTGATGTATTATTTCTGTCATGTAGCATATCGTTAGAAAGGGTAATAAGTAAAGAACTTTTTAATAAAAAGCTAAATTCAAAATGAACTTTAGTTTTTTTTTAAATGAATTGATAAGTTGTCACTTTTCATAACATTTACACCGATTTACCACTTTGAAAGCTCAGAAGTTTTTTTGTGGATATCAATTGTAACATGTAATGATTTATTTAGAATTAAAAAACATTGTAGAATACAAGCATACTTTGTTTTGTGGTATTATAACCACAAACAAAAAAGTTAGGACAATTTAAAGGCAAGATTTCGGGTAGATTTCAAAAAAATAAAAAAAAACATATCTAGACTACCGTGAGACTTAGGATATTGGGTCTCACGGGGGAAAATAGCACATGACCCCCCCCACCCCCCAAAAAATCATGTCGGTCCATGTGCAAAACACTCTGTATTCATTATTCAGTAATTAAATTTTTTGTTGGTTTGTTTTTTGTTTTTAAGCTTAGGTAATACAAATTGATTCATTTAAAACTACATTTTTTATTATTTTAAAATATAGGATGTTTTTCATTTTGCCCGTGTTAGTTTATATTATTTATATTTACAATATTACTAATATAGAACGATATTAACATCGTTTAGTTTTGATCATAATATTATAGTTTGAGGGTAGACAATAAAAACCGATAAAAGTAGTATTTGAAATATATACGTTCGCGTGAATCGCTGTTATACCTATTACACTAAAGAATATAATCGATATTCTAATGTATGTGTGATTTTTAAATAACCGTCCATAATAATACCCGTCAACATATCACCTCTATTATTTATAGAATTCATTATTGTACTTATTGCAATGTAATGAAATTTTGACCAGCCTTTTCTGAAACACAAAATTAACGTTTACATTATAATGAAATAAACAATGTTTACATGCTACTGAAATTTGTCGCGTACTCATAATTATGAATTTAAGTGTGTATACTATTCACTGAAATACTGCTGTTTACTTCATTATGAAAATAATGTATACATAATTTTGAAACATTTTGCTGGTTACATCGCTTTGAATGCAATAAGGTGACGATATTTTTTTAAAATAAACGTAGACATATTTTTGCAAATTTGTAGATGTATCCATGTTAGTGCAGCCGACTGTACATACCAAAATCCCGGGAAATCCCGGTTCTTTTATCAGTACCGAAAATCCCGGATAACAAAAATCGTAGGTATTAAAATTATTAAGGATACTCAGCACGACTAGATCTTATTATTATTTTTTTTTATAATTACTTAATTAAGAAATTATATTTTAAAGAAAATATACTACTATGAATATAATATTATTTTATTAATTCAATAAGTATAAGTGAGAAATAAAAAAATATTTGTCCTCTTAAATAAAATTTGTTCGAATTATCGAAATTAGGCCGGCGCCTTGTCAAGCAAGGTGATACTGGACCACGTGACACGTGCCCCCCGCCCGCACCCGTGCTTGCTCAGACTCGCGAATAAGTTTGTTTTATCAATAACTTTAAAACCCGTGGATGAAAATGGCACAAATTTTCAAATGTGATTTGTAACGACTTAGTAGTCAGAAAGGCGTAAACTCTAATAACTTTAATTTTCTTTTGCAGCTTCTACGAGCTGTTTAATTAAAAAAACCTCATTATCTTTAAATACCGTGGATGAATGTGATACAAAACATTTACAGCAATAGAGGTCAATCATATAAACCGTGTAACACCAATTTTACAAATTGTAATTTTTTTTTGGGCTGATTAGGCGATGTTCTAGGTCTTAGATAATTACTCGAAAACCCGTGGATGGATCTGACACAAAATACATCTATAGATCAGTTACTACCTCAATAACATCACAAAGGTTAAATTTTCAACTATAATTTTCTTTTCGACCGACAGCGACCAAAAAGAGAAATACCTAAATATCTACTAACGCAATAGTCCAAAATGACACAAAATCAGATTTTAGGCTCAGCAAATGGTCCCGAAACTATATGCCAAAAATAAAAAACTTTACAGTTTTTGAAACCTAAAAACCTATTCCGACGGGTCTAATATAAAATCTGTTCGTTCCTGACGTTTGGTTTCATACATCCAAATCGGTTCAGACTTCAGACATTTGGTTGTGGACAGTACTTTTTTACCGGATAATTTTTTTTCTGTTTCCTTCCCCAAGTCCTATAGTGTCTCTATGATCTATGCCTATGACAATGAAAGGGAGTTAATTCCTTTCTATTGGCTTCACTTATCCCTTACCTTTTGAGTGTGTCATCCAAATTCCTACCTATTATATAGGCTAATCTCTGATGATGTGACTGGTTCACATCTTCGCCACTGCTGTCCGTTACTGTTTATGGTAACATACACTGATGTTGGTCAATTTTGGTCATGTTTAGAACTAATAAAAAAATAATAATGCCTCCCTACACTGATTTCGGTGACCGTGGCCGGTTTCATCGAAACCAGGTCAGCTACGTTGGAGTTGTTTTAAGCGTGTGCGCAATACACAGAAACAGTCTGTCTTCCTTCACTCTCGTAGCCCAGTGGGACGGTAAACCGACACAACTGGCGAGAGATCAGGCGCAGGACCGACTTTTTACACGCACGCCCATCCGACGCATGGACCATCTTTCTTGTCAAACAATCAGGTGATCAGCCTGCATTGTCCTAACCAAACTTGAAAACAATATATTTTTGTTTTTCCAACTCGGGAATCGAACCCACGATCTCCGGGTCGAGAGCGAAGCTCTGAACCACTAGACCACAGAGGCGTTAGTTTTGAACTAGAGAATACCACCACCTGATACTGATCTGGGGCCTTACTCTCCAAACTAATTCGGTTTTGATTCAGATACGATCGTGCCGCCTACTCCAGAATAAATTGACGTTTGTTTATTTTGATTTTCAGTCGATTGATATGGTCGGGAGCACAAAAAGTTACGATCTAACGATTTTCTTTATCTTCGTTACTTTCAAAGTAATCCACACATACACATAAAATTTTAAACGTCGTTGATATCGAACTGATTTGGTTCTCGATTGTGTCGGGAGTAAGCCAGCTGGTGTCAAGTGTCAACCCTGGCAAAAATGTAGTTTTTGTGACCGTCTCATGTGAACACAACATGTACAACGTGCGTTCAATTACACAAATATGTGAGTATGGCAATTGGCACGTGTCGCGATTTCAACTATGAGCTTTTTGTCGTGACAAATTGACTATGTGTACGCGGACAAAAACTTAATTACGTCGTAGGGAAATCAACATTATAATATAATATAATAATGTTACTATATGGGTCTGTTTCCCAGTCTACTGTTAAGAAACAGAGGCCCAAGGCCACATTTAGGTTGAATGTCAACTCTGCCATTTTACTTGCCGTGTTTTCCGCGTTAAATATTCTTGCTGCACTTTCTAGAAATAACAAAAGTCTTGCGTGAAGTCTCTTTCGCGACAATACTACTGTCTACTGTCTAGTACATTCAGTGTTTCTATGAGCTTATATGGTCGTCATAGGGGTCCTCTCAGAGATAAAATAACTCATTATGCAAGGTGTGCAATAAATCAGTGATAATACTTTAGGGTGTGTATGTGCCTCCTATGAGTCCTATATAGAGTATACTGTGAAAGTACTAGCGATGAAAGACTTACTTTTGACTTTCATGTTTCTATGAGAAATGCCTCAACATCATAAATTTGTCCATACAATCAGTAAAAAAGGACCTCTTTCAGCGTTACTACTTTCACAGTAAACTCTATATCAGCTTTACCTTCTCAACCTCGTATCTATAAAACTACCTACAACTTTTTAGTAGAGTCAATAAAATTGATAATTTTAGATTTCGATGTGACATGGTATTTAAATGTATACTGGGGCCTTACTCTCCAAACTGATTTGATTTTGATGCAGATACGATCATGCCGCGTACTTCCTAATAAATTGACATTTGTTTATTTTGATTCTCAGTCGATCGATATGGTCGGTACAAAAAGTTACGATCTAACAATTTTCTTTATCCTGATTAGTTTCAAAGTAATTCACAAAATAATATACAAAAATCCACTAATATCGAACGGATTCGGTTCTCTATTGTGTCGGGAGTAGGCCCGCTGTACATAACTGAACCTCATTAAAACAAAACCTATGTCATAATAAAATCTAAATTTATGAAGTTTTTTGACTACTGAAAATTTGTATTTTTTATAGATATGAGATTGAGAAGGTAAAGCGGCGATGTAGAGTTTACTGTGTGTTTAATCTTCTAAATGTATTATAATAATACCTACAATTAGAACATTCAAAATACAAATAGAATGGCAAAACTACGTTCTGTTCTACGCGATCTGAATTCTCAATTTGGTTACAATTTAGTTGTGAATGACCTTTTCACAACTAAGCTTTTCTCTACAGTTGTAACAATTTTCAAACCGCTTGTGCCAGTAGCCAGTACACAATGTCGTTTGATTAGTGCATCGTTTGTGGATTCTGGGGCCTGATTCACAAAGCGTAGCCCAATTAATTCAAATCGTAAAATCCCTGCGCCGAATTTTAGTGGGTATGGTTGCGTTATGCGTCCACATATTATATAGTGTGTAAAAGGAACAGTCACTATAACTTTGAGATACGAGAGAAGTACAAAATCGGTATTTATAAAATTTATTGCTGTCTCGCAGTGCCTTGGCTAGTTAGCACTAGCGCGATATAGACAACTGCAGCACGAATTACCTATTAAAAGCACAAGAATCGACGTTTGGGGGACACCTTTCCTTAAAAGATTTATATATTTTTTTTCATTATAAACTAAAAAAAGGCTTGAGCTAGGTTCTATGTATGTTTTGATTTTATTGTATAACTAGCTGTGCCCGCGACTTCGTTCGCGTGGTGTTTGTTTGACTTAAACCGTTTATGCAGCGCATGCAACGAAAGTCCCCAAATGTAAATTGTTTGTTTGTTTAAACGCGCTCATCTCCCGTATATGTATAATAGCCGACGCCCAACGTCGCGACGCCGACGTCGCGATTCCGACGTCGCGACGCCGACGCCCCACGCCGCGACGCCCAACGTCGCGACGCCCAACGTCGCGACGCCGACGCCCGACGCTGCGACGACTAAAGTCGCGACGCCGACGCCCAACGTCGCGACGCCGACGTCCGACGTCGCGACGCCGACTCCCGACGCCGCGACGCCTAACGTCGCGATGCCGACGTCGCGATGTCGACGTCGCGACGCCGACGCCCCACGCCGCGACGCCCAACGTCGCGACGACTAACGTCGCGACGCCGACGCCCGACGCTGCGACGACTAACGTCGCGACGCCGACGCCCGACGCCGCGACGCCTAACGTCGTGACGCCGACGCCCGACGCCGTGACTCCGACGCCCGACGCCGCGACACCAACGAGCGACGCCGCGTCGCCTAACGTCGCGACGCCTACGTCGCGACGCCTAACGTGCGATGCCGACGTCACGATGCCGACGTCGCGACGCCGACGCCCCATGCCGCGACGCCCAACGTCGCGACGCCGACGCCCGACGCCGCGACGCCTAACGTCGTGACGCCGACGCCCGACGCCGCGACTCCGACGCTCGACGCCGCGACGCCTAACGACGCGACGCCGACGCCCGACGCCACGACGCCGACGCCCGACGCCGCGACGCCAACGCCCGACGCCCGACGCCGCGACGCCCGACGCCGCGACGCCTAACGCCGCGACGCCTAACGCCGCGACGCCTAACGCCGCGACGCCTAACGTCGCGACGCCTAACGTCGCGACGCCGACGCCCGACGCCGCGACGCCTCCCGCCAAAACAATCTCCTGGGTATACTTCCTCTTCTCCTCTCTACATTTCATCCAGAATGCATTTCTTTGAAAAGTTGACGCTCTCTCTGACAATCTTTCCTTTTCTGTTGGATCAACGAGTATACTCGTAGTTTGTATTCTTTTTCTTGACAGTGTATCCTCTATATTTTTTATGCTTTTACGAAATGAATATTCCATCCTTCTCCAGCACTTGTGTGTGTCATTTGTCTCGCTTTGTTTGGGCGACTTCTGTTATCCGTACAAACAAAGTTCTCCACCGCGTCTGTCTGTCTGTTCGCGATTAACTCAAATACTATTGCACCGATCTTCATGCTAATTTCACCAATTGATAGAGTGGTTCTCGGGAAAGGTTCTAGTGTATTAATTTTACCCGGTAGGTGGCGCTGCTGTCGTCGAGACTCTTAACAATAAGGCGGTACGAAAAGTACTTGAACAGTAGTGTATTATAAACCATATAAGAGACCTATGCTAACAGGTCAATGTCCGATTATTAAGCAAATAAAAAAATAAAACGCAGCCACAATAGGCATTACAGTTAGAAAGCCAAGTTCAAGGCTACCACGGAAATCCGATTATGAACAGTTTAGTAAATTTCCCGCCAAATCGATTACGCCATCTTGTTGTGTTATGG
Source organism: Celastrina argiolus (assembly GCA_905187575.2). NCBI lineage: Eukaryota > Metazoa > Arthropoda > Insecta > Lepidoptera > Lycaenidae > Celastrina > Celastrina argiolus. The sequence continues at coordinate 2,451,231 of LR994597.1, forward strand.
TCTGTGGTAACGCCGCAATGTCAACAACGCTGGACTTTCTACAGTGAAACTGTGGCGTAGAGGAGGGCGACATTTATTTTAATATTTAAATTCGAAAGAGAAAATGGACAAATTAATAACATTAGTCGTATCTACGAGTATGATACAATTATTGAATTAACACATTATAATTTAAAAATATATATATTATTATTTATATATTATATTTATATATATTTCGCTCACTCTAGACAAGATGACGTCACTCATCGTCGTCACATAACAACTTAATACCAACATTTTAAAAATTTAAACAGAGTTGGCCTAACATCCGGTTCCGTTAAAAAAATTTTTTTTTCCTCAACAAAGAAGTAATCCAGCAAGTATCATACCATTTTGGAATCCAGATTAAATGCGCCATCTTTTAAAGTTACTTGCCAAAATACTGTAGTAATTTTTTTTTACAGTACAGACGATTAAAGTTGGGTGTAGTAATTATTTTGAATTTAATCTTGGGCAAAACACACCATTTTATTGAAAACTGAGGCAGGTATGTTTAAATTATGAATTGTGATTTACAGAAGGGTTAGTCATGACTACAATACCGAAAAAAAAATCACAAAAAAGTAATATTTGTAGTCTTAGGACATGAAAGACCATCACAGGGTGTCAGTTTTTCCGATATTTTTAAAAGTCCTTATAATGTGAAAAATACATGACAAAGATTTTTTTTCACATTTTTCTCATAACTGTCATGACTTGGCCTATCACCCGTTTTCGGTTTATCGTTGATTTTTGGGACACCCTGTATATAGTATTGGCATTAATTTCGGTATCAACACGGATAAACCGATTTTGATCTATTTTTTTTGTTGTCTTAGAGCTGACGTGATCGATTATTCGTAGCTATAATTCATCATCATCGGCTCGCAACCCAATTGCATATTTGCATTTTAAATTAATACTTTTATTTGTGACACGTTTTATTTGCATTTATGTATATTTATGTCATGTCCCACGGTTTCCTATGGAATTTGGTTACATTTCTTATCATAATGGACGTACTCGTAATATGTTGTGTAACCCGTATAAAATTTTATTTGCCATAAGATTTTGTTTTCACCGGCCCTTTTAAGGTGAAATTCATTTTTTATTTACATAATAGGGTAATTTATTTTTTAAACTTGAATATTACATATTTTAAGAAAAAATCTTTATGAATAGAGAAACTTATAATATCTAAAAGAGAATACCACGGGATTAAAATTTATATGCAAACAAAAGTATGGTCTTCTGTTTCTAGCGGAACATTTTTTGTCTATAAAAAAAATACGGCAAAATAATTTGTACACGTCCGAAATAATTTTATATTCACATCCGTATCCGAAATTTCGTACAACTGAACCGCCTCTGGCGCAGCCACGGGAGATACAATACAACCGCGACCCCGCCGTTGGTCGCGTCCCTTTATGGGTTGCCGGCCCTTGTCATTCAGCCCCCCCCCCCCCCCCTCAGGCCGAACAGGGGTTTGTCAAGCCCTTCCGAGTTCCACCATGTGTGTTGCGATGCGCAGGAGTACGTTTCGCATCGGCGCTCAATGGCTCAAGGTTTCCCCTGTGCCCTATGGCGTATTAATAGTTAATATTGTAGTTATTCGCACAAGGGAACGATGCTCAACAAAGTCATTGAATAGTTGATAACTCACAATTATTATTGTCCATTACAACTACAATTTACCTTTATTACTGTTGTCATTTGTAAAGTATACATTTTATGTTCATTTGTGAGAATCGAGATGAATCTGAATTTATGATCATGGCAATCGTTTCTTGTTGTTGATGTGTATTGTGTAGGTATACCTTTTTTCCGAGAAATACTACTTGCCGCATCCCGTTGAGCGGATTCCTACCAGGGGGACTACCACGGGACTCTCTGATTATTGTGTAGGTTATCTATTCATAATTGACGACATGAATGGATGAGGGTGATACCTATGTCTCAAAAAGAATACCCAGAAAATTGAGTTTAAACTGTCACTTAAACATTTTAGGATATGTACATAGTAACGTATTAAGTACATTGATTGTAGAGACGGATCTTTAGATTAATGTATTTAATACTTTACGGCGTATGTCGCAGTCATCTGGTTGAATCTGTTTATTTGGTTGAATGACTAGCACGGTTATTTATTGCCGTCAAACAGCTCGTACAGATAGCAATGTGTTGATATATTTTTTGATTAATTTACTTTAATGTGCTTTTTATAAAGCACATTAAAGTAAATTAATCAAAAAATACACATTTGGAAATTTTTAAGGTTAAAAATGAAATATTAAATGGCTGTCCTAGTCTCGGATACGTTGAATTTGTTGGTAAAAATAGAATTCAATGAACGCGCTAGTCATTCAATCAAATAGCAGATTCAACCCGACATAATATGTAGGTATAATATAGATTTTTATATCGCAGTGACTCGTGGGATCTTTGTTAGAGTAATAAATAACTAATTGCTGCGGCGTATCGGTGTTCCGTGTCAGATAGTTAGATACAATCACAACTCCGTCCAGACTCCCGAGACTGCATTATGTAACATCTCACTTGTTGATGCGAGAGGACTCTTGTGTTGTGTGCTTGGTGCGAGTGTTCGCTGCCGTGAGCAAATTAGTAGTACGTCCCGAGTGACATAACCATAGACTAGTTAGTGATGTGAATACAATACAATGATCTATGGAATCCATAGACTATATTCTACAGTCAAAGTGTTTAATCTACACTAATATTGTAAAGAGGAAAGATTAGTATTTTTGTATGTAACGAATAAACTCAAAAAGTACTGGACCGATGTTAATAATTCTTTTTTCATTAGAAAGCTACATTATCATCGAGTTACATAGGCTATATAAAAATCAATTGCTGTTCGTTAGTCTCGCTAAGACTCGAGATCAGCTGAACTGATTCGGCTATTTTTGGTCTCGAAATATTCGTGGAAGTCCCGGGAAGGTTTAAACGGTTCCATGCTCAACGAAGTGGGCACGGGTCAGCTAGTATTTAAATATTTAAACAACTGAATATGTGAATATTACGGTGCTCTCGGTTTGTTTACCTTTAGGTTAAATTTAAAAGAGACGTTCTATACAATTTGTATCCCAAACAACACCACTAGTGACAAACTACGGTGACTAATTCGACGCCATACACATTCCAGTTAAGTTCCTCACGGCGAGCAGCCACAAAAATTCGCACTAAGCTCACTGGTCACCCGCGATAGTGGTGCTGTCGTCTTCGAGTTGACTAGCTGTCTACAAACTATTTCCCCATGTCTTCGACGAACTTCGCGCCGCTTTAGAATAAAGTTTCTTGATGCACTGACAACAGCGCCACCTATCGGGACTAATTAATAAACTAAAACCTTCCTCGGGAACCACTTCTGGTGAATCGCCAATCCGCCTCCCGAGCGTAGCGAGTAGGCCACTACCCCGCATGAAATACTTGAAGGCTTCGGGTTCCTGTCCACAGGATACTTTTTGTGACATTTTGGAGGTGAAAAATAGAACATACAGATTGCAATAGTGCAAAACCCACGTCAAATTAATCTAAAACCTAAACCTAAATTGCCCCGATTTTTTCCAAAAAAAAATGTGTCAGTAATAAATAAATACTCTGTTGCGTAAGCTGGTGGTAAAATATAATAGGCGTGTGAAGTTTTGTGACGTTGTTTGCATAATTCGTACATTTCGTCGCTGGCGCGCGTGACGCGTGGTACCTAATTGAATATTATGGAGTTTGGGGGGAGGGGTTTATAGAATTACTTACAATAGAGCTGACATCAAACGCACGGGTGTGGAGTTGACATAGGCGCCGAGAAAAATTTTCCGGCGGCGGCGCGCCGACTGATCATGGTCGTCGCGGCGGCGCCACGTCGGTATGGAAATGATCATCGTCTGCAGGCGCTGTGGCACAAAATCCATACAAATCTTAATGCAGCGATGACACGAGATCTTAGGCGCGTATGTAAGCGTACTCGTACTATTAAGTAATAGAAATAATACACAGTCATTTGGTCTCGTCGTCCTAGGGAAAACACGGCATTAGAACCGTTCGGCGCGCCGAGTTGGATCCCCGGCGGCGGCGGCGGCGCCGTCTGAAATCGGAGCGGCGCGGCATAGCCGTCGCGGCGCCCATGTCTAGTGTGAAGTTGTCTGACATTAACACTTGACTCGTTGCTCGTGTGTCCGATTTTAACACCCGACAAAAACAGAGGGCTGTTATTAGACGTGTGTGTGTGAGGCATCGTACCTCCGAAATTAACAGATTGTGATCTCATTTACTTTCTTTGAAAACTGACGTGATTGCGAGTGTTCTATGATGATTACAATAGTGCACGTTTCGCAATAATTCGGCCAGAAAAATAATGGAAAACTGCCCGATTATCGGTAACAAAATGAAGGGTGCCCCCTCATGGCCGTACATAAACAAGGAATATATTTTGTCAATTTTGTGTTGATTAACGTTTGCTGTTTCTGACTTTGTGTGACAGTTCGATCGAATATTAAAACTTTAATTAAAGTACGGTGGGGGTTCACAGGCTGTCATTTGTCACACTGCTTTGCGGAATGGCAGGGACCTCATTCTAGGGCTAGTCAGTGAGTGCCGTTAGGCATTTTTTTTAACTTTATTCATAATAAAAAAACAATTAGTGTCACTTAAAATTATGTTTCGCCAAACTAACAGTTTATTGGCGAGTCCGCGCTCTTATTGCAGTGTCTTGCGTTGAGTGCTACAGAACGGACGCGCTCCGCATTACACTATAGAAACAAAATTTAATTGTTTGCGAGTCGCGCGGCTGTGTGCCGCTGCATGTCACCATGGCGCTCGTGGCCAACGAGTTGCTGGCGTTCATCCAGCACGCCATAGACACCATGGACGAGCTCAGCATAATGCAGATCTGCAAATCTTCTTTCACCAGCGAGGAGATTTGCAGTGGTAAGCAGTTGCTGTACGATACGCTCGGCCAGAGCGCGAATATGCCATCGCGACGGAGAGATGGAACAGAGAGAAGCGTGCAGGATATTATCTCCCTGCTGAAGCAGACGGATCCAGACGACGTGCCGGCCTTTGTGGCGAAAGATCTCCACAAGCTGCCGGTGGTGACGATGGACCACGTCGACGTCTCCAGCCTGTTGAAGAACTTCAACAGTATGAAGGCAGAGCTGGACGAGATGCGGGGTAGATTGGATGCATCGGAATCTACCATCAGTGACTTACGTAGTGAATTATTACAATTAAAATGTAATAATTCATTAAGTGGGTCACCCGATCATTCAACTGCCTACGTCAACACACGTCGTGGTGGCGCGCGCGCCGACACATCGTTTTGCGTGTCAGCAGAATCTGATGCGTCGGCAACCGCCGCCGCCTCCGCCCGCCTTCCCCTCCGGGTCGCGCAGTCGCCGAGTAAACAAGCAACTCAGCAAAAAAGTTTTGCGAGTATCGCCGCTCACCCCGCACCTCCCCCGCGGGCGAAGACAAAGGGGAAGAAAGAGAGCCGCAAGGCTACAGAAAGCCGCAAGGCTCAGCCACCGCAACCTGGCAAGGACGAGAGCAGGAGGTGCGATGAGGAGGGCTTCATACTGGTGGAGAGAAGGAAGAAGAAGCCCGCCGTCCGCAACCATCGCGGCACCGCACCCTGTGAACCCGAGCAGCGCCTGCGGTGTGAAGTGCGCTCCACGCCGCTGTACGTGTCTCGCCTGCACTGGTCCATGGAGGTTAAGGACGTCGTGGACTACATCCGGAAGAAGACGTCCCTCCCCTTGAGGGTTGAGCGTCTGGAGTCTCGCCACAAGGTCAACTTCAGTTCCTTTGTGGTGAGAGTACCGACGCATCTTCTATCGACCTTTGAGGCGGAGGAGTTCTGGCCGACGGGTGTGGTCTACCGGAAGTTCCGGGGGAGACTCCGGAATGAAGCGCGCTACACGTCGCCGTCAACACGTGTAGTGTAGTTTTTAAGTATTTTAAATATTATGTATGTTAGTCTTTAAGGTATTTATAATATGGGCCTATGCAGCCTGCAATAAATGGTATTAATTTAATTTTAATTTATTATTTTACTTAATATTAGACTTAACACCTGCATACGATCCGAAATCTAAAGAAAATGTAGAGCACTGTAATCAGAGATCTGGGTAAGAAAAGTATGATGTGTGTAAGCACCCTTATGGCCGTACATAAACAAGGAATGTTTCATATCTCTCCACATAACTAACAATTAAGCGTGGCATTTAGTTTCTATTATGAATTCTTCACGCTACAGACTTTATTTTAAACATCGACAACGAATATTTAAACTTGCAATTTTGTTTGTTTGATTTTTGAACTGTGAAATATTGAGTTAATTTTAGTATTCTCAGAAAAAATATGAATAGACGCTAATTGCTAATATATTGCAGACGAAAATCTAATGCAGGCCGACGCAATCGAGAATAAGAATCAGTTCGATCTCAACGGCTTTTGGTATTTTATTTTTGTTGGGTTACTTGGAAATTAACCAGGTTAAAAAAAACGTTAGATCGTAATTTTTTGTACCTACTCCCGAATCCATATCAGTCGAATGAGAATAAAAATAAACAAACGTCAATTTATTCGGAATTAAGAGGCACGATCGAACTTGAATCAAAATCGAATAAGTTTGGAGGGTAAGGCCCCTGTTCGAAAAGTAAGGCCCCGATCACTCGTCTGTGACATGGCAATAAGTAAACTTCTTCTTTTTACGTGTCATTGACGAGTGATGAGTACTTTATTATTCCCGTGATGCTTCCACTTTTGTCATTAAAATTTGCACTGGAACACCTCCATTCTTCTGATTAATTTCGTAAAAAAAAAAATCAAAATTTTCAGTCGACTGAAAAACAAAATTTTAAGTCGATCGATATGATCGGGAGTATAAAAAGTTACGATTTAACGATTTTCTATATCCTGGTTAGTTTCAAAGTGATTCACCAAATAAAATACTAAAAGTCGTTGTGACTTAGCTGATTTCATTCTCAATTGTGTCGGGAGTAAGTCTTGGGACCAGCAACGAAATTAATCAGAAGAATGGAGGTGTTCCAGTGCAAATTTTAATGACAAAAGTGGAAACACCACGGGATTAATAAAGTACTCATCACTCGTCAATGACACGTAAGAAGAAGAAGTAGTTTACAAATAAAGTCAATTTATTCATAAAATCGAATAACTTTGGAGAGTAAGGCCCCAGATGTAGTAATTCCCTCGGGCATCCATGGTATCATATCATAGGGTGTTATTTAGTATGTCCAGTAGTGGACTCCATAGCTGAAACAAGTAAAAACTAACGACGACTGTGTTTGTGGAGTCTATGTGACAAGAAATACACCTGCAACCAGCGGCGGCTTTACCCATTGCGAGTCTCCGGGCGGCAGGTCTTTGCGAGGCCCTTTGTCCTTTGCTTGACGCGAGGCCCCTGCAAGAGCGAGGCCCCGGGCGTAGGCCCCGTTCGCCTCACCCCAAGGCCGCCGCTGCCTGTAACTTAATCTTTTAGAACTATCCAATAGCCAATGGGCAGTTCTGGAAGAACATTTGTAATTGCTGAAACAAGAGCTCGTGTCGTTCTTGTTAGCACGCGGTGAGACGATGATCTAGTTCAATAATACTCCAGTTTCACACTTCCTGCATCAATTAGTTTCTAGAATAAGGGATTAGTTTCTAGAATAACAATGATGGAACATTCTTGATTCAAATCGTATGTCAGCTAATCCGTGTCTTTGGTGAATTAACCTTATCTGTGGAATTTTAATCAATCTTGCAAGTGCGGGCGCGTGATGTAATTATAAAATATCTGTCCGATCCTTGCTGTCTGATAATATTCCACCAATCAGCGTTCAATATGGGTTGGTGATTTGAATGTCATCTTAGTTTATCGTTACTTTGAATAGCGTTCGAGAAACAAGTAAGGGCTTAATTTTTAATCGCCAGACAAATTATATTTAATCCATCGAATAAACACGTGACTTTGAAATTTCGTCGCTTTACTTTCACAACCGTATCCATAAAACTAGAACTTTTCAGTAGAGTCAAAAAACTTAATAATTTTAGATTTTATTATGACATGGATTTTGAATGTATACTGTACATAACTGAAGCTCATTTAAAACAAAATTCATGTCATAATAAAGTTAAAAATTATTAAGTATTTTTACTCTACTGTAAAGTTGTAGTTTCATAGATAAAAAGGGTTCTGAAAGTAAAGCGACGATTTGTTTCATACAAAATCTGTCAGTCACAGATTTACTCGTCAGTTATCTGACGATTGAAAGATCAGTGGCCTTACTCTCCAAAATGATTCGATTTTGATTCAGATTCGATCGTGCATGGTACTCCCGAATAAATTGACGTTTGCATATTTTGATTTTCAGTCGATTGATATGGTCGGGAGTACAAAATGTGACGATCTAACGATTTTCTTCATCCTGGTTAGTTTCAAAGTAATCCACCACTCGATTGTGTAGGGAGTAGGTAAGCCTGCTGACCTAAAGCACACACTACCCAAAAGCTACTACTGAATTAATATTATATTAGTCAATGGCAAATTAAAGCAATTTCTGAGCGTGAAGTCAACATTGTAACAATTTGATGCCAGAGCCAATCGATTGTGTAGATGTGTCGAATCGTTGTCTATGCCTGTCAATATGGCACGTCACTGTCTAACACATAATATTAGGGCCCTTGCACACGGCGACTTTGCAGCGATGCTGACGCGCGAACGCATCGATACAGCCGCGATGCTGCCACTAGATGTGTACCCTCCTCGATTCTGTCGCGATGCAAACACTACACAATCGCGCTTCTGTCGCGATGCAAACGCGACAGAAGCGCGATTCGGTTCATCCATTTTTTTCCCGATGGCGTCCGATACGGTCGCGCGTTTGCATCGATACAGCCGCGATGATGTAACGCGTTAGTAGCGCGTTGACATTGTTTATGTAACACGTTACTAGCGATGCTGTCAAGTTCTTACGAAACGCGCGACTGCATCGCTACAAAATGTCTCCGTGGGTTAAGGGATCTTAGAAACAGCGGCAATAAATTAATATAATTTGTCTATTTTGTGTTAATTAACGTTTGCTGTTTCTGACTTAGTGTGACAGTTCGATCGGCTGTCATTGACACTGCTTTGTGGAATGGTAGGGACCGTTAGTCATAAGATCCGAAATCTAGAGAAAATGTGCACTGAAAACAGTTCTGGGCAATACAGTTGACAACCGAACATACGAGTGTCGAGTTGTCAAATTTGACATTGACATTTGCCTCGACCGCGACGTCAAGTTTATTTGATTTAGTTTTTTTTCATATAAAGGTGAATCTTGTGTTCCTAGACATGTTTCATGAAATTCTGTCAAACCGTTTTTTAAGTTGTGGGTGTATATGTGGGCATGGATCAGCTACTGTTAAATAATTTTTAATAAGAATAAAGAAATCATTTTGTTTTAGGTACTATTATTTTAAGTACATAGGTACAGCAATAAAGGCTTATTTTATTTTATTTATTTTATGATAGTGGTTACTACGCTCTTACGCTACGCTCTGTGGCATTAAAAAATGCCACATTGTTAGGGCATTTTAATAAAGGTGCTCTTTTCTCTCAATATATTGATATTGCGCATTTTCAACGAGAATAATATGACGATGAGAATACTTTTTTGGTGAAAAAAGACGTTGCTACGTCACAAAAGATCCCGAAGTTTTGTTGTTCGTCAATAGGTTTCGCTTGAGACGTTTTCCAGGGATTTTATTGTTAGATATCGCAGGGATAAGGATTGTAAAGCCATCGATCTTCTTGTATATATTAATAATAGAACGTGTAAGAAGTGAGCTATATACATTTAATGGCGTAATTTGCCAGCAGGTTTACTCCCGACACAATCGAGAATCAAATCAGTTCGATCTCAACGGCTTTTGGTAGATGGATGGTTAGATCGTAACTTCTTGTACTCCCGACTATATCAATCGACTGAGATTTAATTCTATATATAAAAGTGAATTTATTCGGGAGTACCCAGCACGATCGAATCTGAATCAAAATCGAATCAGTATGGAGAGTAAGACCCTAGTTCGATCTGAACGGCTTTTGGTATTAATTATTGCAAGTATATTGAAGAGTATAGTGGCCGTAATTATGGTGATTCTTCTCATGAATTTATTAGCCATTATGATTAATTATCTATCAATTACAGAGAAAGAAAAATAACAAGTTATCCTTGTTAACACAAAAACCCACCACCGGTTCAACCCTAACCCGCCGAGAAGAACCTAACGAAGATATTTTACAACGTTTAAAAACCGACTTTAACAACTAAAATTTTAAACAAAAAAAAACCGACTTCAAAAAGATTATTTGGTAACATATGCATGGGTTTCTTCAGAAAAAATCAAAATCGATATGTGTTTCCATATAAATTTTGAGGAGTTCCCTCGATTCCTCACGGATCCCATCATCAGGTCAGCATTTTGGTGACAATGGGACCAAATTGGAATTATACCCTACACAACACAGAAAAAATATTTAAAATCGGTTTATAAACCACGAAGTTATCCGCGAACAAACATAAAAAAAAACATATATATACGGTCGAATTGAGAAACCTCCTCCGATTTGGGAAGTCGGTTAAAAAAGCATAAAATAATACTTTTATAATGTAGATACAATTAATGTTCTTTTTGAAGTCGGTGTCAGCAAAGGTGAGTTTCAAGTCAGCAACTTTAGGATGTTGTTCTTTTAGCTGACATCGTCAAATATGTATCACCTCTGGAAATTGGTAAAATATGTTCATAAAATAAAATGTTCGAGGCCAAAATAGGAAAAACATTTATGGGACCAAATGGCAGCTATTCTGCGTCGAATAAGATAAGGATCACGCAAATCGGACCATTAACCTTCGACTAATCGGTGTACATACAAAAAATCGGGCCGAATTGAAAACCTTAGAAGTTGGTTAAAAACTAGGTCTTATTTTCTCAGTCCCTTTCTATTTAAACGAGGTACATCATCAATACATACATAGTATAAAACAAAGTCGCTTTCGCTGTATGTCTGTCCGTATATAATACATACGGACATACTATGTATGCTTAGATCTTTAAAACTACGCAACGGATTTTGATGCGGTTTTTTTTAATAGATAGAGTGATTCTTTAGGAAGGTTTGTATTATGTATAATAAATGCATAATATAGTAGAGAAACACTGATAAATTTAAAGGTTTCTAATGTGATGTCGTAAATAAGCACGTTTTTTTGCTCTTATATTGCAAACGCTGGCTGAACCCTACGAGATAGACCAAAATGTCCTAACATGTCCTACAGTATTGTTCACCTTAAAAAGTTCAACAAAAAAGTCCGCGATGGTATATGTCTATCTCTTAGGGATAACCCACCATAACCATTTTTATCCTTTATCGATCAATATGCTTTTTACAGCATGTAATTTAAGCGAATATTACCGAAGATATTACAAATTTAAAATGCAGGGTCGTAGTTGTTTGCGCCGCGGCGGTACCGACCCCCGGCCGGCCGGGGGTCGGGCGGCGCGTGCCTAACTTTTAACGTTGCAGGATTAGACTTGAGCGTTGAGTGTTTTTCACATGGCCAATTATATGTCGCGCTGTCAAGAGTAAAGTCTTAGCAAAACATGTTTGTATTGGCTAATGACAAAAAAGCTGTGAACGTTGTGTATAAGGACTTTCTGTAGTAGGTATATTTTGCATTGCACCCGTGCGAAGCCGGGGCGGGTCGCTAGTTTGACATAAGACAATGTAGGCCACCAGCCGGTTGGTGAGGAAGTGAGGAGATGCGCCGGTCCTCCTTGACACACTGACGTGACGTCACCATGTCACTCCCAGTCAGTAACGCGGAACACAGAAGTAATTACATTCTAGTTTTTACTAGGTTAGTATAATGTTAGCTCAGAACTCCTGGCAGTTATGAAATGATTGATGTTTCCCTTTACTTCGTACTGGTGCAGCCGTGGTATGTATGCCAGATGTCTCCATGGTCTAGTGGTTTACAGCCTAGCTCTCGACTCGGTCGTGGGTTTGATTCCCGTGTTGGAACAACAAAAATGTTGTTTTCAAACTTGGTTAGGACAATGCTGATCACCAGATTGTCTGACAAGAAAGATGATATATTATGCGTCGAATGGGCATATAGATTTCTCTCCAGTCGTGTCGGTTATCCGTCTCACCGCGAGTTAAGGAAGAGAGAGTGCATCTGTGTATTGCGCATACACTTGGGCACTACAAAATAACTCCTGAAGACATTACATCATAAATTTACTGCGTACAAATATCGTTTTGAAATTTTATTATCTTAGATTATTTTTAGAGTCTAATGAATGTTCGCGTGTATGGTCAACGCACTTAGTTTTCTAATGTCGCGTTCAGTTTCACAAACGTCTAGGATGCGCGTGCGCTATCGCCGCATCAGTTGCGTGACCGCCATGATCGATGGGGCAACTTTAGTGGAAGGACACGGTTGCGCAGCCAGGCGGGTTGTGAATTCGCAAATCGCAAGCGACATTGTGACATTGCCGATATATTTGTGATGACTACAAAAATATGTTAATTATATTGTGGCTAATCGTTATCGATTATGGCGGACCTATTGGCGACCAAATGGGAATCGGGCAATGAAGTTTTCACAGTTTAACGTTTTCTACATCTGAAATCTTAAGGCCGTGTTTCACCAAGCAATGTTAAAGTTAACGCCATGTTAAAATACCATGCCATCTCATTCATTGACAGGAAATACGAGAGGGATAACATGATATTTAACATGGCGTTAACTTTAACATTGCTTGGTGAAACACGCCCTAAGGCTTCGGCAGCCCGCAACGGCCCGATCAAACCGATAGAGACAACTGCAGCTTGAACTGAAATTACCTATTACCCTCATCCAAAACTTAACCTTTCTACTTTCATCTCGAACTTAGCTACTTTTTTCACCAGCGGCAATTTTTTTCGCGGCTTGTGTTGCATTTTTACCTTTTTTGTAATAAAATTTTAAAATGTATCGAATTTCTTCATTAGAATCACTCATTTTGACAATAAGAAAAACAAATGAAAATCTCACTTACTTACTTACCTAATTTGAATTTGGAATTAATTGTCTTCTGTAAAATTAAAACTTTTTAATGATACCAAAATCAGCCAGATACAATTGGTATAGCCCAAGAGATTTTATGACATGTTCATACATACTATAATGCGAATAGACTTTTCCCCTAACCTATTACATATAATGGCATTAAAAGGAGAAAATTGGCCAGATGGTTATTTAGCCGGTTATTCATTATTTAGTTATTTTAGTTTGAGGACGGCAGAAATGAAATAATTATGTGACTCCTCCGACCGAGGCTAGCGGCTGGTTACAGTCTGTTTGATGCATTTTCACTGCGTTGCGTGGCGGTGGTCACTAACCAGTGGGCAGTGACCACTAACCACATATGTGTTGCCCAACTGGTCGCGTTTTAATAACCGATTAATTTAATCGAGGATATCATCAGCATCACGCTGGGGGCACCACTCCGGCGTTTAAATTCCGTGTAAATATTATCGCCTCCGTGGTCTAGTGGTTTAGAGCTTCGCTCTCTACCCGGAGGTCGAGGGTTTGATTCCCGCGTTGGAACAACAAATAATGTCATTTTCAAGTTTGGTTAGGACCTTGCAGGCTGATCACCTGATTGTCTAACAAGAAAGATGATCCATGCGTCGGATGGGCATGTCACAAGTAGGTCCTACTCCTTTCGCCAGGCGTCTCGGTTTTCCGTCCCACTGGGTTATGAAAGTAAAAGAAAGAGAGAGTGTCTTTGTGTATTACGCACACACTTGGGCACCATAAAAATAACTCCTGCTTAGCTGGCCTGGTTTCAATGAAATCGGCTACCGACACCGAAATCGGTGAGGGGAGCTACTATTATTATTGTTCTGCTCAGATTCCGAGATCCGATATAATATTGTTGATTGTTTAGGACTATAAATATTGAATGTGTAGCAAAGATCATAAAATTGATTTGTTTCATATGACAAGCGAGGCACGCGAGATCAGTTTATTTTGTAAAGTGGTGATATTTTTACCTGTCCGGGCACCGGGTGACCCATATACTTGGACCGGGTCAACCCACTTCATGTAGCGGGGTAAAAAAAGTAAAAACCGGCCAAGTGCGAGTAGGGCTCGCGCACTAGGGGCTCCGTACTGAACGCAGAAAATCACGTGTTTGTTGTATATTACAACATAGTAGTAGTAGTCCACTAGTTTAATAATAATAATACTATTATGTTCCGAAACTAGTAAACCGATTTTGATTAAAATTGACACACACGTAGAAGTGCCACGGCAAAGGCCTAAGGCCGTGTTTCACCAAGCAATGTTAAAGTTAACGACATGTTAAAATACCATGCCATCTCGTTCATTGACAGGAAATACGAGAGGGATAACATGATATTTAACATGGCGTTAACTTTAACATTGCTTGGCGAAACACGCCCTTAGGCTGCGAATATAATTCATTATGCTGCAAAAATAAATATGTATTTGTCAGTTGTTGTTGTTTATAAGTTCAGATGTTTTATGTAAGCCGCCACCGGGATACTCTGCGTCTTACGAATTTTGGATCAGGGCCCTAATTCTCAGGCCTCGTACTTAGTTTTTACTATCGGTCTGTCCCGCTCATGCAAATGAGTTTTAGCGCGCGTGCGAGCGGGATATACTAATATTCGAACTTTTTTCCACTGCCCGAGAATCGTGCTCCTGGGCCCCGATTCTCGTTCTTTGAATTTCGTTACGAATCTGTCCCGCTCGTGCACGTACGATTTAGCACGCGTACAAGCGGGACAGACTGACGATCGAATCGAAGTTCTAGTTACGAGAATCAGGGTCCTGATTCAAGATGGCGTCGCTATTTATAAGCTTCGCTAAATCACGAGCGAATTCGTATACTTTCGTTATTTAGGGAAGCTTCCCCCGTGACGCCGACATCACAACGCCGCTAAAGAAGTTTCTACTTCAAAAACTTGCACCATGGCCTACCATCCCATACAATCTATCTTTAATACAAAAAATTGCAATAGATGTCACTACTATTAACGTTTGTAAATTATAAAATGTAAATATGCCGAATTAAGTACAAATATTGACATTAAAATATCACATTAAGCTAAATTCAACTTCTTAATTGAGAAGAAGATACGAAACGAAATTAGTAATTAGTATTTTCCAATAGTGGCGCTAGATGGCGGTTTCTTATGTGCCTGGATTCTGAAGAAAACAAAAATAGCCAGTCGAATTGCCTGTATTAGGGTGATACCATTTTCTAGTAATTGGTCGTGTCTCTGTTATATATCTACTTTGTGCTTACACTAAGCACTACGCATGACGCATGGTGCATTTACTCAATAGCGTGTTGTCACTTGTAAGTTGTATGTTGGATGTTAGAACAATACGCGCCTCGTGAGGGTCCGTCACGACTCTTAACTGCCAAGGTACTGTGTACAGTCAGTGGTAGAACTCAACATACAGAATATTTGAACTGTAATAATAAGCAAATATAAAAATTATAGACCTCCGTATTGTAAAGCAGTGCTTAAATGATGACGAATTATACCTCTGGGGGCCTACTCAAGATGCTATCGCTAATTATGAATAAATGTATGGGATTTGACATAAGTTACGCTAAATGACATACCAAATCGTGATCATTAGGCCCCCAGATCACGTCAGTTAAGTACACCCGCGATCACGTCAGTTAAATACACTCGCGATCTCTTCAGTTAAATACACCTGATATCACGTGATCACGTCAGTTAAGTACACCTGCGATCACGTCAGTTAAATACACTCGCGATCACCTCAGTTAAGTACACCCGCGATCAAGTGATCACGTCAGGTAAGTACACCCGCGATAACGGCAGTTAAGTACAATATACATTTATTTTTGGGAAAGGCTGGTCTTTTTCAAGCCCTGATGTCATAGTTATGTAATCATAAAATCTTCGCTTTGTACCGTCCCCAGTCCTATGTACGTCATGAACCCAACGATGTGGTTAGGGGGTACACACATACACGTCAAACTTATAACAACTCTCTATTTTCGTCGAGAGTTAAAATGTAGCTGACTGTACGGCAGTTGGCATGAGTTAACAGCAAGGGCTTGCCGTGACGATGAGTATTAACGTTATTATTATAATTGCTATTATTTTAAATCCACCGTGGTCTAGTGGCTTCGAGCCTAGCTCTAGAACTCGAAACTCTAAGGGAAGGTTCGATTCCCGCGTTGGAACAACAAAGTTTGGTTAGGACAATGCAGGCTCACCTGATTGCCTCACAAGAAAGATGATCCATGCTAGGGTGGGCATGTAAAAAGTCGGTCCTGCGCCTGATCTCCCGCCAGTCGTATTATATTATGTGTATTGCGCACACACTTGGGCACTATAAACAAACTACTTCGAAGCTGGCCTGGTATAAATGAAACCAGCTACTGTCACCGAAATCGGTGTCGGAGGCATGATATACATATCAGGTACCTATATGATTACACCCTCATTTCTAGTTCTTCTAGTAAAGATAATTATTATGAGCGGGATTCGAACCAGCTACCTCTAAGCCACAGATATCGTCAGAACTCTTAAACTTAGGTTTTCCGTTTTTCTATAACTTTAAGTTATTAATTATGAATGGTAGCGAGATAGAAATTAATTTAAAATCCATCTAGGTATAGTTTTTAACTAAAGTCAGTCCGAAGTTTTGAAGTCAGTTTGTTTATTTCAGTTAGTACAGCAAACAAAAGTTAGTTAACTGTAATTAATTACGTAGACGATTTAACATTTCATTAATTTTAAAATAGCTACCGAGTTGTTTGAACATTGTATTTTAGGTTGTTTGATATTTGATTATAATAATAATAATAATTTGTAAGTACCAATAACGGCTGTTCGATAATTCGAACAGCCGTTATTGGTACTTACAAATTGGAAATAGAATTTATAATAGCTCCCCTCAACGATTTCGGTGTCGGTAGCCGATTTCATTGAAACCAGGCCAGCTACGCAGGAGTTATTTTACAGTGCCCAACTGTGTGCGCAATACACAAAGACACTCTCTCTTCCTATTACTCTTATAACCCAGTGGGACGGTAAACCGACACGACTGGCGAGAGAACAGGCGCAGGTCCGACTTTTTACATGCCCATCCGACGCATGGATCATCTTTCTTGTCAGACAATCAGGTGAGCAGCCTGCATTGTCCTAACCAAACTTGAATACAACATTTTTTGTTCGTCCAACGCGGGAATCGAACCCACGACCTCCGGGTCGAGAGCGAAGCTCTGAACCACTAGACCACGGAGGCGATAAAAATATTTTTTATCTCCTCCGTCGAATAGAATTTTAAATACTGAATATAGGAGAGGGTATATTAATTAATCAATGTTTATCATTGTCCAGTGAACACAATCATTGTTTCTCAAATGAACATATGTGAAGACATGAATGGGTGAAGGTATATAGGCCTAAGACTGAAATGTAGAGTGTGTGAGGTTAGGCCTGCAGGCTTAGGTACTCCCGACACAATCGGCAATTGAATCAGTTCGATCTCAACGGTTTTTGGTATTTTATTTGGTGGATTACTTTGAAATTAACCAGGATAAAGAAAATCGTTAGATCATAACTTTTTGTACTCCCGACCATATCAATCGACTGAGAATCAAAATAAACAAACGTTAATTTATTGGGAAGTTAGCGGCACCATCGAATCGGAATCAAAATCAAATCAATTTGTGGAGTAAGGCCTCTGAAATTTCGTTATTCTTGCGAAAAAAAATAAGAAATGGTAAAAAGTAAAAAAAAAAAATTTTGTTTTTGACAAAAAAATTAAAAATACATTTCCGAAATGAGGAAACGTAGTATAATATAAGAAAATAATTAATTTCTTACAAATTACATAAACATTACTACAAGTTAGATATTTTAATTTGTTTTGTTTATAAGAACCCCTCAATCTCGAAGGTGAACCTCCGATAATCTGCTTAACTAACAATAATCCAAATCCTTCTCGTAACGTGCAGTATTAATTAGTCTCTTACTTATAGTTCTCACGTGGAAAGATCAAAGGGTCACATGATCACGCCCTCGTAAGGTTATAAAGCTCAGGGTCCCGATTAAGATGCCATTTCTATTACCAGTTACGATGTTCGAAAACAAAATGTATGGGATTTGACATAAGCTTCGCTAAGTGACAGACGAATTTGCTTGTCATTTAGCGAACCCTTAGGCTGATTATGTATCTTGCAACAGCAATTCGACAGGGGTAATTTGTACGATTGTTTACAATATCGCTGTCAAATGTGTACACTTGAGAGCGATATTGTACACAATTGTACAATTCACGCCTGTCGAATTGCTGTTACGAGATACATAATCAGCCTGCCTATGTTTTGATTGTTAGTCTGTATAATATATTTAAGTCGCGGAGTGACGGTTTAAGAACACCTCCCAAATCCCAATCAACCGCCTTTCCCGTGGGTGTCATATAAGGCGACAGAGGTGACATATTTGTTTTTTTAATATATTACAAAATGGTTAGCAACGTTTTCGCACAGTGTTATGCGCTCGCTAAGTTCCCCCCTCGGGGGATGGGGGGGTTTAGTTGGTATACAAAACAATGAACGGGGGTTGAGAGCTGGAACTACTTACGTGATATCTTGGTTCAATCTACTTCAAGTTTTGCATACGCATTGTTCGAAATCAAAAGAATCGATGAGAGATTCGTTTCGTATTAAAATGATTCCCTAATAATGGGATGGGACGGGGTTAATAATAGCATAAAATAAGTTATAGTTTAAAAAAACTTCTAGAACATGCTCAATTCAATTGGTATTGGTCCTTGATAGTTGATACGTATGCAAAATTTTTAATTAATCAGACTTCTAGAAATTGGTGAAAATTATTCTAATAAATTCCGTTACATACATACATACAACCCAAGCTTATAAAAGCGTGTAAATGAATTCTAAATGTAATCAGGCTCGCATCTGTTTATTTTTCCTCTGTGTCAGTTTTAGTATTCTTCTCACCAGCGGATCGTTGTACAGTGCTTGTCGTACATCGATCTGGTCTATCATCACCATGGTGGTCGGTGCCTTCGTTCTCTTCTTCTTATCGATCGACTCCATGATGTCCAGAAAGTGCTCGTCTTCCGAATTGCTGTCTGCTGGTTTTCTCAGAGCATTAATAAGACCTATCTGTTTGTGCAATGCTCTACTTATTTCTGGCAAGTATTTCCCTTTCTCGGTCTTTCCTTCTTCCATATGTTTATTTAACAATTCATTAATTCTATCCTTTCTATCTTTGAGTTGTTGATCATTTGAAAATTCATCTATTTTAGGGAATATGTTTTCATCCAAAATCTTTATTTGCTTGTTATTTTGATGGTTTGTTTTTGTCATACTTTCGCTTCTTATTATATCACTGAATAGGTTATTTACATCTTTACCTTCTATGTTTACTCTCATAGCTTTCTTGTCATTTCTAGAGTATTCAGGGGTAAAGGTGTAGACAATTGGTGTGTGGTGTTCAATTTGATCACTATCTGACTTCTTGTTTAGATATCTTTTGTCTAATTTACTAATAGATGCGTAATTAGTCACTTCAGTTCTTATGACATCTTTTGGATATACAATTTTCTCTTCTACGACGTAATCTACTATGTTAGCTCGTTTACTGTGACCGAATTTTGGCGTATGTGTATATGTTTCCCTCCTCGACATGGTAAAGCTATCCAGAGCGTTACGTATGACGTCATTGTTCACTATTCTGTGTAAAGTCTCAGGCACACCTTCAGTGTTTACAAGTCTTAGTTTTGAATAGTGTATAAATACTGGAAAAAAGAGCAATTTTAGATTATTTTTAGTAAAATCCGTTAAAATCTAATTAAATCTTTATGTAACCAAACATACTTCAATACACTACTCGTATAATGCTACCAATTGAATTCATTAAAGAAATACGATTAGTTAAATCGGATTTTTGGACAAAAATGTTAAATTAGATCTTAAAAATAGCATATTGTTGCAAATATGAGTAGGTTGCAGGTAGACATGGCTGTATATAGAAGTTTAAGCACTACATTAAAATAAACAAACCCTGTGAAAACTAGTTTTATTTGTTGAATAATTTTCTAATTATGTACTGAGTTCTTCCTTATTCTTTAGTATGTGTCTAACTAGTAACTTCTTAATTGCAAAAATGGTTACTAATCAAATGCATTTTAATTATCTTTTAACCACTAAACAATAATTTCCAATTAATTGACCATTGACAAATTACTAATTACCTATTTATTTGATGGTCAATTAATACTTTATTCGTTGCAAAAGATAACTCTTGCTGTGGATTGTAAACGTCTGCGTGGGTGCAGTGTTTCAGTGCAGCTTTCAACTCCATATGTTTAGTGTAAAGTAACAAGTATTATGTGTGTGTAAAGATAGATTTACAACAAGCGAGTGCTCATTATATCCACACTCTAGCAAATTATTTTAGTGCAAACCGCCGGGTTCTTACGTATATGTTGCAAAAGGAAAGCAATAGCAAATGTTACTCTATCGACGGTTAAAAGGTAATAAGACATATCGCCTCCGTGGTCTAGTGGTTCAGAGCTTCGCTCTCGACCCGCAGGTCGTGGGTTCGATTCCCGCGTTGGAAGAACAAAAAGGTTGATTTCAAGTTTGGTTAGGACAATGCAGGCTGATCACCTGATTGTCTGACAAGAAAGATGATCCATGCGTCGGATGGGCATGTCACAAGTAGGTCCTACTCCTTTCGCCAGGCGTCTCGGTTTTCCGTCCCACTGGGTTATGAAAGTAAAAGAAAGAGAGAGTGTCTTTGTGTATTACGCACACACTTGGGCACCATAAAAATAACTCCTGCTTAGCTGGCCTGGTTTCAATGAAATCGGCTACCGACACCGAAATCGGTGAGGGGAGCTACTATTATTATTGTTCTGCTCAGATTCCGAGATCCGATATAATATTGTTGATTGTTTAGGACTATAAATATTGAATGTGTAGCAAAGATCATAAAATTGATTTGTTTCATATGACAAGCGAGGCACGCGAGATCAGTTTATTTTGTAAAGTGGTGATATTTTTACCTGTCCGGGCACCGGGTGACCCATATACTTGGACCGGGTCAACCCACTTCATGTAGCGGGGTAAAAAAAGTAAAAACCGGCCAAGTGCGAGTAGGGCTCGCGCACTAGGGGCTCCGTACTGAACGCAGAAAATCACGTGTTTGTTGTATATTACAACATAGTAGTAGTAGTCCACTAGTTTAATAATAATAATACTATTATGTTCCGAAACTAGTAAACCGATTTTGATTAAAATTGACACACACGTAGAAGTGCCACGGCAAAGGCCTAAGGCCGTGTTTCACCAAGCAATGTTAAAGTTAACGACATGTTAAAATACCATGCCATCTCGTTCATTGACAGGAAATACGAGAGGGATAACATGATATTTAACATGGCGTTAACTTTAACATTGCTTGGCGAAACACGCCCTTAGGCTGCGAATATAATTCATTATGCTGCAAAAATAAATATGTATTTGTCAGTTGTTGTTGTTTATAAGTTCAGATGTTTTATGTAAGCCGCCACCGGGATACTCTGCGTCTTACGAATTTTGGATCAGGGCCCTAATTCTCAGGCCTCGTACTTAGTTTTTACTATCGGTCTGTCCCGCTCATGCAAATGAGTTTTAGCGCGCGTGCGAGCGGGATATACTAATATTCGAACTTTTTTCCACTGCCCGAGAATCGTGCTCCTGGGCCCCGATTCTCGTTCTTTGAATTTCGTTACGAATCTGTCCCGCTCGTGCACGTACGATTTAGCACGCGTACAAGCGGGACAGACTGACGATCGAATCGAAGTTCTAGTTACGAGAATCAGGGTCCTGATTCAAGATGGCGTCGCTATTTATAAGCTTCGCTAAATCACGAGCGAATTCGTATACTTTCGTTATTTAGGGAAGCTTCCCCCGTGACGCCGACATCACAACGCCGCTAAAGAAGTTTCTACTTCAAAAACTTGCACCATGGCCTACCATCCCATACAATCTATCTTTAATACAAAAAATTGCAATAGATGTCACTACTATTAACGTTTGTAAATTATAAAATGTAAATATGCCGAATTAAGTACAAATATTGACATTAAAATATCACATTAAGCTAAATTCAACTTCTTAATTGAGAAGAAGATACGAAACGAAATTAGTAATTAGTATTTTCCAATAGTGGCGCTAGATGGCGGTTTCTTATGTGCCTGGATTCTGAAGAAAACAAAAATAGCCAGTCGAATTGCCTGTATTAGGGTGATACCATTTTCTAGTAATTGGTCGTGTCTCTGTTATATATCTACTTTGTGCTTACACTAAGCACTACGCATGACGCATGGTGCATTTACTCAATAGCGTGTTGTCACTTGTAAGTTGTATGTTGGATGTTAGAACAATACGCGCCTCGTGAGGGTCCGTCACGACTCTTAACTGCCAAGGTACTGTGTACAGTCAGTGGTAGAACTCAACATACAGAATATTTGAACTGTAATAATAAGCAAATATAAAAATTATAGACCTCCGTATTGTAAAGCAGTGCTTAAATGATGACGAATTATACCTCTGGGGGCCTACTCAAGATGCTATCGCTAATTATGAATAAATGTATGGGATTTGACATAAGTTACGCTAAATGACATACCAAATCGTGATCATTAGGCCCCCAGATCACGTCAGTTAAGTACACCCGCGATCACGTCAGTTAAATACACTCGCGATCTCTTCAGTTAAATACACCTGATATCACGTGATCACGTCAGTTAAGTACACCTGCGATCACGTCAGTTAAATACACTCGCGATCACCTCAGTTAAGTACACCCGCGATCAAGTGATCACGTCAGGTAAGTACACCCGCGATAACGGCAGTTAAGTACAATATACATTTATTTTTGGGAAAGGCTGGTCTTTTTCAAGCCCTGATGTCATAGTTATGTAATCATAAAATCTTCGCTTTGTACCGTCCCCAGTCCTATGTACGTCATGAACCCAACGATGTGGTTAGGGGGTACACACATACACGTCAAACTTATAACAACTCTCTATTTTCGTCGAGAGTTAAAATGTAGCTGACTGTACGGCAGTTGGCATGAGTTAACAGCAAGGGCTTGCCGTGACGATGAGTATTAACGTTATTATTATAATTGCTATTATTTTAAATCCACCGTGGTCTAGTGGCTTCGAGCCTAGCTCTAGAACTCGAAACTCTAAGGGAAGGTTCGATTCCCGCGTTGGAACAACAAAGTTTGGTTAGGACAATGCAGGCTCACCTGATTGCCTCACAAGAAAGATGATCCATGCTAGGGTGGGCATGTAAAAAGTCGGTCCTGCGCCTGATCTCCCGCCAGTCGTATTATATTATGTGTATTGCGCACACACTTGGGCACTATAAACAAACTACTTCGAAGCTGGCCTGGTATAAATGAAACCAGCTACTGTCACCGAAATCGGTGTCGGAGGCATGATATACATATCAGGTACCTATATGATTACACCCTCATTTCTAGTTCTTCTAGTAAAGATAATTATTATGAGCGGGATTCGAACCAGCTACCTCTAAGCCACAGATATCGTCAGAACTCTTAAACTTAGGTTTTCCGTTTTTCTATAACTTTAAGTTATTAATTATGAATGGTAGCGAGATAGAAATTAATTTAAAATCCATCTAGGTATAGTTTTTAACTAAAGTCAGTCCGAAGTTTTGAAGTCAGTTTGTTTATTTCAGTTAGTACAGCAAACAAAAGTTAGTTAACTGTAATTAATTACGTAGACGATTTAACATTTCATTAATTTTAAAATAGCTACCGAGTTGTTTGAACATTGTATTTTAGGTTGTTTGATATTTGATTATAATAATAATAATAATTTGTAAGTACCAATAACGGCTGTTCGATAATTCGAACAGCCGTTATTGGTACTTACAAATTGGAAATAGAATTTATAATAGCTCCCCTCAACGATTTCGGTGTCGGTAGCCGATTTCATTGAAACCAGGCCAGCTACGCAGGAGTTATTTTACAGTGCCCAACTGTGTGCGCAATACACAAAGACACTCTCTCTTCCTATTACTCTTATAACCCAGTGGGACGGTAAACCGACACGACTGGCGAGAGAACAGGCGCAGGTCCGACTTTTTACATGCCCATCCGACGCATGGATCATCTTTCTTGTCAGACAATCAGGTGAGCAGCCTGCATTGTCCTAACCAAACTTGAATACAACATTTTTTGTTCGTCCAACGCGGGAATCGAACCCACGACCTCCGGGTCGAGAGCGAAGCTCTGAACCACTAGACCACGGAGGCGATAAAAATATTTTTTATCTCCTCCGTCGAATAGAATTTTAAATACTGAATATAGGAGAGGGTATATTAATTAATCAATGTTTATCATTGTCCAGTGAACACAATCATTGTTTCTCAAATGAACATATGTGAAGACATGAATGGGTGAAGGTATATAGGCCTAAGACTGAAATGTAGAGTGTGTGAGGTTAGGCCTGCAGGCTTAGGTACTCCCGACACAATCGGCAATTGAATCAGTTCGATCTCAACGGTTTTTGGTATTTTATTTGGTGGATTACTTTGAAATTAACCAGGATAAAGAAAATCGTTAGATCATAACTTTTTGTACTCCCGACCATATCAATCGACTGAGAATCAAAATAAACAAACGTTAATTTATTGGGAAGTTAGCGGCACCATCGAATCGGAATCAAAATCAAATCAATTTGTGGAGTAAGGCCTCTGAAATTTCGTTATTCTTGCGAAAAAAAATAAGAAATGGTAAAAAGTAAAAAAAAAAAATT
Source organism: Celastrina argiolus (assembly GCA_905187575.2). Taxonomy (NCBI): domain Eukaryota; kingdom Metazoa; phylum Arthropoda; class Insecta; order Lepidoptera; family Lycaenidae; genus Celastrina; species Celastrina argiolus. The sequence continues at coordinate 2,476,190 of LR994597.1, forward strand.
TTGTTTTTGACAAAAAAATTAAAAATACATTTCCGAAATGAGGAAACGTAGTATAATATAAGAAAATAATTAATTTCTTACAAATTACATAAACATTACTACAAGTTAGATATTTTAATTTGTTTTGTTTATAAGAACCCCTCAATCTCGAAGGTGAACCTCCGATAATCTGCTTAACTAACAATAATCCAAATCCTTCTCGTAACGTGCAGTATTAATTAGTCTCTTACTTATAGTTCTCACGTGGAAAGATCAAAGGGTCACATGATCACGCCCTCGTAAGGTTATAAAGCTCAGGGTCCCGATTAAGATGCCATTTCTATTACCAGTTACGATGTTCGAAAACAAAATGTATGGGATTTGACATAAGCTTCGCTAAGTGACAGACGAATTTGCTTGTCATTTAGCGAACCCTTAGGCTGATTATGTATCTTGCAACAGCAATTCGACAGGGGTAATTTGTACGATTGTTTACAATATCGCTGTCAAATGTGTACACTTGAGAGCGATATTGTACACAATTGTACAATTCACGCCTGTCGAATTGCTGTTACGAGATACATAATCAGCCTGCCTATGTTTTGATTGTTAGTCTGTATAATATATTTAAGTCGCGGAGTGACGGTTTAAGAACACCTCCCAAATCCCAATCAACCGCCTTTCCCGTGGGTGTCATATAAGGCGACAGAGGTGACATATTTGTTTTTTTAATATATTACAAAATGGTTAGCAACGTTTTCGCACAGTGTTATGCGCTCGCTAAGTTCCCCCCTCGGGGGATGGGGGGGTTTAGTTGGTATACAAAACAATGAACGGGGGTTGAGAGCTGGAACTACTTACGTGATATCTTGGTTCAATCTACTTCAAGTTTTGCATACGCATTGTTCGAAATCAAAAGAATCGATGAGAGATTCGTTTCGTATTAAAATGATTCCCTAATAATGGGATGGGACGGGGTTAATAATAGCATAAAATAAGTTATAGTTTAAAAAAACTTCTAGAACATGCTCAATTCAATTGGTATTGGTCCTTGATAGTTGATACGTATGCAAAATTTTAAATTAATCAGACTTCTAGAAATTGGTGAAAATTATTCTAATAAATTCCGTTACATACATACATACAACCCAAGCTTATAAAAGCGTGTAAATGAATTCTAAATGTAATCAGGCTCGCATCTGTTTATTTTTCCTCTGTGTCAGTTTTAGTATTCTTCTCACCAGCGGATCGTTGTACAGTGCTTGTCGTACATCGATCTGGTCTATCATCACCATGGTGGTCGGTGCCTTCGTTCTCTTCTTCTTATCGATCGACTCCATGATGTCCAGAAAGTGCTCGTCTTCCGAATTGCTGTCTGCTGGTTTTCTCAGAGCATTAATAAGACCTATCTGTTTGTGCAATGCTCTACTTATTTCTGGCAAGTATTTCCCTTTCTCGGTCTTTCCTTCTTCCATATGTTTATTTAACAATTCATTAATTCTATCCTTTCTATCTTTGAGTTGTTGATCATTTGAAAATTCATCTATTTTAGGGAATATGTTTTCATCCAAAATCTTTATTTGCTTGTTATTTTGATGGTTTGTTTTTGTCATACTTTCGCTTCTTATTATATCACTGAATAGGTTATTTACATCTTTACCTTCTATGTTTACTCTCATAGCTTTCTTGTCATTTCTAGAGTATTCAGGGGTAAAGGTGTAGACAATTGGTGTGTGGTGTTCAATTTGATCACTATCTGACTTCTTGTTTAGATATCTTTTGTCTAATTTACTAATAGATGCGTAATTAGTCACTTCAGTTCTTATGACATCTTTTGGATATACAATTTTCTCTTCTACGACGTAATCTACTATGTTAGCTCGTTTACTGTGACCGAATTTTGGCGTATGTGTATATGTTTCCCTCCTCGACATGGTAAAGCTATCCAGAGCGTTACGTATGACGTCATTGTTCACTATTCTGTGTAAAGTCTCAGGCACACCTTCAGTGTTTACAAGTCTTAGTTTTGAATAGTGTATAAATACTGGAAAAAAGAGCAATTTTAGATTATTTTTAGTAAAATCCGTTAAAATCTAATTAAATCTTTATGTAACCAAACATACTTCAATACACTACTCGTATAATGCTACCAATTGAATTCATTAAAGAAATACGATTAGTTAAATCGGATTTTTGGACAAAAATGTTAAATTAGATCTTAAAAATAGCATATTGTTGCAAATATGAGTAGGTTGCAGGTAGACATGGCTGTATATAGAAGTTTAAGCACTACATTAAAATAAACAAACCCTGTGAAAACTAGTTTTATTTGTTGAATAATTTTCTAATTATGTACTGAGTTCTTCCTTATTCTTTAGTATGTGTCTAACTAGTAACTTCTTAATTGCAAAAATGGTTACTAATCAAATGCATTTTAATTATCTTTTAACCACTAAACAATAATTTCCAATTAATTGACCATTGACAAATTACTAATTACCTATTTATTTGATGGTCAATTAATACTTTATTCGTTGCAAAAGATAACTCTTGCTGTGGATTGTAAACGTCTGCGTGGGTGCAGTGTTTCAGTGCAGCTTTCAACTCCATATGTTTAGTGTAAAGTAACAAGTATTATGTGTGTGTAAAGATAGATTTACAACAAGCGAGTGCTCATTATATCCACACTCTAGCAAATTATTTTAGTGCAAACCGCCGGGTTCTTACGTATATGTTGCAAAAGGAAAGCAATAGCAAATGTTACTCTATCGACGGTTAAAAGGTAATAAGACATATCGCCTCCGTGGTCTAGTGGTTCAGAGCTTCGCTCTCGACCCGCAGGTCGTGGGTTCGATTCCCGCGTTGGAAGAACAAAAAGGTTGATTTCAAGTTTGGTTAGGACAATGCAGGCTGATCACCTGATTGTCTGACAAGAAAGATGATCCATGCGTCGGATGGGCATGTAAAAAGTCGGTCGGTCACCAGTCGTGTCGGTTTACCGTCCCACTAGGTTATGAGAGTAAAAGAAAGAGATAGTGCTTCTGTGTATTGCGCACACAGTTGGGTACTATAAAATAACTCCTGCGTAGCTGGCCTGGTTTCAATGAAATCGGCTACCGACACCGAAATCGTTGAGGGGAGCTATTATTATAATAAGACATAAGCGCCAGAAACCAAATTAAATAGTATAGAAAATAGTTTACAGTTTTCCAGAAAAATTGATATGGTGTCAATGTTTGTTTGGCGTAACATTTAATTAATAGTTCCTATGATTCCCGCTAAATTGTTTTTGGCGCTAGTGTCATAGCCAAAATGAAGCGTATTTTTCTAATTGCTACTTTTACCTATTCAGCCGGCCGACTTTGATATTTTTTTAATGCGCAAATGGCCCAACACACATTCCCACCACTGCAACTCTCGTATAGCCAGTGGCCAGTGGTAACACAAAAAAACCTTTGATATGATCTCAGGGGTGGCCGAGGGACGTGTTAGACCTGTCTGGGTCCCAAGAAAATTAATCGGAAGAATGAAGGAGAAGAAAAGTGTTTCAGTTTCCCTCCCTCTAACAATGGAACAACGTAGAGTATTATTTTGTTGTTCTGTTTGCGATTCGCGAAGATTCTAGTTCTCTGCTCTCATTTTAGCTCGTTGATGTTTTGGTGTGAACGCTAAAAAAGGATTTTGTTTATACTAAAAGATCAAGAATGTATGCTCTGTTCTGCCTTCTAGCTATTTGTTCTTTTGATGTTAATTGATGTGATTAAGCTCTACACTCTGAGGTTCGCACTTGGAATTTTCTCGAAATCATTACATATACAATAATTAAATAATTTCGTATTTAGTATTATTACCTTAATTTTAATTATTTAATAAGACCAATTAATTGATTCTTGGAATCTGTATCGGATCTTGAGATTAAACGTTTAACCGAAATCGTGTTTGTGAGAAACTTTTTGAAATATCAATTTGAATGCTTCCTTATAAGATTTATTACGACATTCTATTTTGAACAACTTTGGAAAAAGGAACGGCCTGCATGGCATTGTGAGTGATGTAGAGTGTGTAGTGGTATTTTTATTAATTTTATATTTTACTAAGCCTGATATTAAGAAATATTAATATCTATAGTAGAAACTGTAAGTGCGGGAACTGGGAAGTTAATTCTCCGTCCGCGTTCTTTGTAAAATAAATAAATAAAAAGTTTTTATTAAAAAATAAAACAAAGTTTGTTTTCTGAAAGTCAACTTTCTAAATAAATTAAGTTTGGAACCCTAACCCGGCAAGAAGAACCGGCGTAAGAAACTCGCCCGAGTGCCACGTTTTAACAATGATAGTCAAACTCAAAAACTCGGTTGGACTTTGTAATGTTTAATTTATAGTTTTTTCTCATAATAGGTATATAATTATTTAAAGTTAAGTTAACATTATATTATTACATATTTGCACGCTTTATAAAGCAGAATGTTTGCCACTAATCTAAGTATAAGAACTTTGTAACTTACTTTCTAGCAAATAAGTGATTATGATTCAATGATTATGATAGTCAAACTTTTAAAAAATATTGTTATTTTCAAAAAATTATAATAAAATGTAACTAAATAATTAACAATCATTTCGATACAATAGAAATCGGTTAATTAATAATAATAATATACATTATGGACGTTTTTACACCACGTCTAGCACTGAGCTAAGTATCTTGTGAAGAACTTGTGGTACCAGAAAACGGAAATATATTTAATGTTTTTTATACTGTACACATATTTAAGATTTTATATTATATTAATATACACATTTAATAGACATCCATGACCCAGGAACAGAGAACACTTTTTGTTCCTTCGGCGGGATTCGAACCCCCGACCTCTAGCTCGAGCACCAACGCGCTCAACCGCTGCGCTACAGAGGTCGTCCGTTTTAATAATAAATTGGTAATTATGACAATATAGGTAGAAAACTATATTATTATACATAGGACTTTATTCCGATGTACATATTTTAGGTACCGACGACACGAGTAGTATACTCTACACTCTACAGTCTACACCTACTCGGTACACCCCTGCGCCCGCCCACGCGCGTCTGGACTCCCTAGATAAACATACGTTTGATGTGAAAATACATTTCGATCTTTTGTTTGTTTCGCAATAATTATCCTTGTCAATAAAAATCAATCTGGTGTTTCTCGGAAAATATTGTATGTTTACTTACTTGAGTATTACGAGAAAATTATACCTAAGTTTTCCTGCACGTGTCTTGATTGCATATAATATATTAACAGGAAATACCGCCTGCTAGTGAAGTACAAAATAGGTGTTTATAAAATCTATTGCTGTCCCGCAGTGCCCGAATAAAGACAACTGCGGCTTTAATTGAAATTTCCTATTAAACGTACAAGAAATCTGTTTTGATTTTATTGTATAATGCAGTCAAATTTGTTTCCAGGATGTTTAAACAGCGAAAAGTCTGGCAATTTTTTTTAGATTTTTGAACGTAAATATCTCCTTAAATAATTAATTTATTAAAAAAAGGAAATAATTGGGAAATAATATACATAGATATTAGATATTCATGAAAAAAAAAATGTTACTCTAGCGGCATTATCCAGGGGTCGCACAGACCCCTATTTCTGTATAGAAAAATAGGCGTTGTTTTTCCTCTTGAAGCTAATGATGTCATTACTCGGCCATCATATGCCATTTAGCCGACGATTGAAAATCGGTGACCGATTTCTAGTAGAAATTAAGAAACACAAGAAACTGATTGCAATAGTGTAACTCACACGTTATATTATAAAATCGGTCAGAAATAATATGGAGCAAAAATCTGTCCCATTATCGGTCGGTACGAAAAGTAGTACCGATAATCGGCCAGATTTTTATTTTATTTTATTTTATTTGGGTGGCTTACAGCTAACAATAATATAATAGACTATAAAATAATTAGCCTCCACAGATAGGAGTTTTAAATTTATACACTTTTAAAGAAATTAAGAAACGGTTAGTGTAATAAACTTACAAACTATGGGTTAGCATAGAATATAATATAGGATTGTTGCCCATCAAAGGAGAAGCAAACAGTAAAATAATATTAACTGCTTAGACGTTGACATTGCTTAATTATTGTGGTGTTGATAGATGCTAAGCTGCTAGTAAACAGGTCGATTCCTGGTTCTGATTTCATGAGATGATTAAATGCTTTCGATGATCTGAGAAAGTAGGAATTTTGTCGGTAAGCTGTACGTGCATGAGGAATGTGGAGAATATTACTCATTCGGTATTGGCGCGACGGAACATTTAATTTAAGTTTAGTTAGAAGATCAGAGCAGTCTACCTTTGATTGAGCTACCTTCAATAGGAACCGAATATCAGCAACATTTCTTCTTGTTGAAAGTGGCAGAAGATGGAAACGGCTACAACGGTCCTCGTAACCAAGATTTGGAACCTCAAATTTGTAGCCGAGGTACCTAGTAAATTTTTTCTGAATCTTTTCGATTCTGTGTGAGTGACTTGCAAAAAAAGGATTCCAAACCTGGCTACCATACTCAAGATGACTGCGGACGTATGCACAGTAGACTATTTTTAATGTTTTCATTTTGTTGAAGTTTTAGTAACCGTAGGCGGGCTTACATGCAAGTAGTAGGCCAAAATTTTAGTTTACAATAAATTTAAACGTACTTACAGTGTAACAAAAGCACTAAAGTAAGTGAGTTTGGCATTTTCGTGTTACAATATTAGTTTTACGATATTGGTGAGGTTTATGTCGATTGAACAATAACGTAGGTGTTGCAAGGTAAATATTTGGAAATCGGCGGTTTTGGTATAAGCGGAAATAGAATTTACTTATTCAATATGCAGTCCTGCGGTCGCCATTGGCCCAAAATAATTCATATGTATACTAATGTTATAAAGCTAAACAGTTTCTTTGTTTACTTGAACGCGCTAATCTCAGGAACAGCTGCTGATCCGATTTGAAAAATCTCAAAAAACCCTCGACTTAGGGCGTATTTCACCAAGCAATGTTAAAGTTATCGCCATGTTAAAATACCATGCCTTCTCATTCATTGACAGGAAATACGAGAGGGATAAAAAAAAAAATGTACATCATCCCTTAAAGATTTTCTTTTGTACGGCCTTATTTTCTGTAAAAATAGAACTGTAACTTGGAGAGAGATGTGAGAAAGAACCATAATAGAGTTTACATATTTTATGATGAAAATTAACCAATAGCCCACACAATTCATTAAACTAGGTATAAAATGTTTAAGGAGGTATAACATTTTATGTTACTGTCAGAGTTTGCATATGATACGTAGGTAAAATTACGTCTTCACTTAGTGTATGATTGGTTGACTAATTAGTCTACAAACCCCGAACAAAAATTGTCAACCAACCCCATATGCCATTTTGAAAATTTTCTTCGTATCATATGCAAACTCTGGCACTCACACGGAAGCAACACTGTGCAATATGTAATAAAAGTATCATATTTAAATTTGGCATAACAACAACATTTATTCTAACAGTTCTATAAGCACAATAACAAAAAAAGTATTAATGAAAAAAACTACTTACCGAGACCAAAAATACAACTTGTGGGACCACTTATGAACGGCTTGCGACTGCAACGGCTCACTTCGCACAGGTAAGAGGGACGCGGGGAGGCATCGTTGTTCGTGATTTGTTGATGAAAAATACTTGACGGTGGCGAGTTATTGCCGATTAGTCTACCTGCCTCTATAGCCAACCATCCCCGGTCTCCCCTACCTAGCATGAAAACTTATAAATAAAAATATCATGAAAAACATAAATCTTACTTATATTGACATAACTTTTCTAATTTAAATGTACCTATGACATCTCATTCATATCTTGAAAACAAACTATCCTACGATTATACTTTATTAATCGTTTTTCGGGATAATAATTTTCTAGTAATGCTCTTCAGGTCATAAGCTACCTGCCTGCCAAATTTCATTTAATTACGTTGAGTAGTTTGGCTGAAATACCGTCAAATAGGTAGCTACAATTTTTTGATGATCCCACGGGAACCCTTTCGTTTTTCGGGATAATAATTTCCAGTAATCCTTTTCAGATAATAAGCTACCTGCCTGCCAAATTTCATTTAAATACGTTGAGTACTTTGGCTGAAATACCTTCAAATAGGTAGCTAAAATTTTTTGAAGATCCCACGGGAACCCTTTCGTTTTTCGGGATAATAATTTTCTAGTAATGCTTTTCAGATCATAAGCTACCAGCCTGCCAAATTTCATTTAAATACGTTGAGTAGTTTGGCTGAAATACCGTCAAATAGGTAGCTACAATTTTTTGAAGATCCCACGGGAACCCTTTCGTTTTTCGGGATAACAATTTCCAATAATGCTCTTCAGATTATAAGCTACCTGCCTGCCAAATTTCATTTAAATACGTTGAGTAGTATGGCTGAAATACCGTCAAATAGGTAGCTACAATTTTTTGAAGATCCCACGGGAACCCTTTCGTTTTTCGGGATAATAATTTCCAATAATGCTCTTCAGGTCATAAGCTACATGCCTGCCAAATTTCATTTAAATACGTTGAGTAGTTTGGCTGAAATACCGTCAAATAGGTAGCTACAATTTTTTGATGATCCCACGGGAACCCTTTCGTTTGGGATAATAATTTCCAGTAATCCTTTTCAGATCATAAGCTACCTGCCTGCCAAATTTCATTTAAATACGTTGAGTAGTTTGGCTGAAATACCTTCAAATAGGTAGCTACAATTTTTTGAAGATCCCACGGGAACCCTTTCATTTTTCGGGATAATAATTTCCAATAATGCTCTTCAGGTCGTAAGCTACCTGCCTGCCAAATTTCATTTCATTCCATACAGTGGTTTTAGCGTGATGCGACGACAAACATTCCCATATGGACAGACAGACAGACAGACAGACAGACAGACAGACAGACAGACAGACAGACATTTTTTTCAAAAATGTTATTTTTAGGTTCTGTGGCTTATATAGACCCCCTTTTTTTAATTTTCACTTAAATATTCTTAATGTACAGACATGACCCCTCTACAGATTTATTATAATATGTATAGATTTTTATTATTTTAATACACAAATTTAATACACATCCAAGACTCAGGAACATTTAAAGCTTTTTGTTCCCCCGTCGGGATTCGAACCCACGACCTCCGAGTCAAGAGCCAAGCTCAGAACCACTAGACCACGGAGGCGTCTAAATTGGAGTTTTTTCTTTTTGGGTACTTCTTGTTTCCGGATTCCGCCTTTTTTTATTTGATTTACCGGGACAGGTAGTTATTTATAAGTTTTAGGGTTCATTTACATCTGATATACTATAAATTACATTAAGTGGCTCTCAAGTTGAGTTGAAACGTATGTTACGTTTAAGGCTGTGTCAAGAACTGTGATTGAGAATATAGAGCGTATTATCTGTATGATATATTCATGGGGAAAACGGATTACACTCCGGGAGTGCTGGCAGAAAACGAAACAGCAGGCATAATCGTCGCGCGATAGAAAGAGTGGGGGATATACGCCGCGCCAGCGGTCTACTCTTCCTCAGTCTTACGAATTTTTGATCAGGTCACGTGTCCTGGCGCTGGTTCATCATTTTTTACCCATCCCAAAGAGTAAACAACGCATCTAAATAATTTTTCACTTTAAAAATTCCAACAAGCCTTTCAGCGTTTTTTCCAGTCCTTGTCATTTCGCCAAGACAGCGTGTGAATAGGAGAGCTCCTAACTGAAATATTGTTATGATTTCCAGGTGATCCGCGGAGTGCACATAGAGCCGGCGCACATCGTGAAGAGGAGGAGCATCGACCAACCACTTAGGATAAGCATATTTTACGACCACTCTGTATATAGGTAAGTCACTTATACCTACATCTATACTGATATCATAAAGCGGAAGAGTTTGTTTGTTTAAAAGCGCTAATCTCAGGAACTACTGGACCGATTTGAAAAAATATTTTTTGTTGTAAAGCCTATTTATAAAGGAAGGCTTTAGGCTATATAACATTACGCTGCGACCAATAGGAGCGAAGCGTCAGTGAGAAATGTTGCAAAAACGGGGAAAATTATTCACGTTTGGGGACTTCCGTTGCGTGCGCTGCATAAACGGTTTAAGCCACTCAAAAGCCACGCGAACGAAGTCGCGGGCACAGCTAGTATACCTATAAACCAAATTAACAAAGAAATAAGAAACTCCCGAATAGTCAGTCAGTGAGAGACCTATTGATGATGAATTATAGCATAAAAGACCCACGATCACGTTACTTTAGAACAAAGAACACTAGATTTAAATCAGTTCATCAGTTGGGAGCTGCGATGCCAAATTTTTATTTGCTTTTTTTATTTGTTTCAGATTAGACCCAGATAAATTTTTCATGATAAATGTAAGTATAAGATTTTTGTAAGATACCAAAAAAGATATGGCTTACATAACCTACTAAGGTGTATAATATACAGAGTGTAAGAAGAGCAGTCACTATAACTTCGTGGGGTAATAACCAGGCAAGAGATATATTCATTGGTACTAGTCATTTGCTTTTAATACACTGTTTTAAAAATTTTAAAATTTTCAATAGGCAATGTACAACGTGCACAACACAGCGATCAGCTGATTACGCTGAGAGGTCAATAGCACGCGTAAGACTTTCATTACGTACTAGGGCAAAAATTATAAAATTTAAGAATTTAATGCAGAACGTTGTTCCAAACAGTTCAGCCTTGCGACTAAAATAATAAATTGCAAAAAAAAATATATTTTTTTAAATAAATAATGAAAAAAAAAATCATTTCTAGAATCAGTCAAGGTCCTATAATCCTATCCTAAAGTTATAGTGACTGCTCTGTTTACACCCTGTATAAGTGACAATACTTTAGGGTGTGTATGTGCTCCATATGTAGAGTTTATTGTGAAACCACCAGCTCTGAACTTTAACTTTCATGTTTGTATGAGAAATGCCCCAACATCATAAATTTAACCATACAATAATTTAAAAAAAGTACCTTTTCAGGGCTGGTACTTTCTCAGTAAACTCTATATACGGGTCGCATACACACCCTAAAGTATTATCATTCATTAATAGTATAGTCTGTACATATAGGTACGGACTATCCAAACATCTCGACAATTGGGTGTGTCTGAGAAAAGAGCAATATTTAAATCTCATTCGAATGCCCATCTGCCCATCTGATCCTCTTCACATTGAGAAGGTTATGTTGTAAGCCATCGTTCGCCCAAGCGATTATTTATCGAGTGATAAAGCGTCAAAAATTAAGAGTAAGAATGAAGGAATGCATATCTACGAACATATATTAACCGCCTTTTTTTTCTGTCTGCCTTGTGTTCCATTGCCAGCTCTATTAAAATAGAGCTGGCAATGGAACACAAGGCGGAACTTTAAAAACGCGACGCTTGAGTATATTAAAATGCATGCGTTCTATTCCAACGATTTTTAACTCGAATCAAAATCTCTCATGCGAACGAGGGCCTAGGACCCGAGACTATAATTTAAATGATGCTTTACGCTATAACTATGCTTTTTTTTTAGTTTGCCTTCAGTCAGTCTGAGGAGATTAGTGCGGTATTTTCTTTTTTTTTTTTTCATTTTCAGAATACAATCCTACCGGAGGCTGTGAAATTTTGGGAGGAAGCTTTAAAAGTGAGGAAGACTGGAGGGCCAATTAGACTTAACAGGTGAGTAATAGACATTATTATTATACCTAGTAACTGGCTAGGTACTGAGACACCTCCCCGAGAGGGTCGTGATGCGCCTCGTATTCCGGTGCATCGCGACAGTAAAAATGGAAAGCCTACGCGGGCCCCAATGGGGCCTCTGTTTGGTTTAAGGGGCGCTTGAACGCCCCCCAAGTGAAGGACCTGCAATCCCACAAGCAGGCCCCCGTCGGCGGAGTTGCGGTTCGTTTTAATTCCCGCGGCTTCGCCAATGGCGGTACTGTCGGAGTACCGCCGAGTTTTAGTGGGTAGTGGCCGCGCCCATTTACCATCTCTTCGGGCGTGGCGAGTCCTACATATCCGCGGTCGGAGTACCCCATCCACCGCGGCATGCGGAAGTGCATTTCTCGTCGTTAAAAAAAAAAAAAAAAAAAAAGATACTGAGACACTATATCTTGAAGGCGTAGGAGGCGATTTCACCTTTTTAAATGACCTTGAACTTTTAATACAACTTTTCAAAATTATAACGCGTTTCTTTCACGCTCGTGCTATTATTAGCACGAGCGTTTTATTGTCCTTATGGGCTTAAATGATTTGTAATGAAAGCTGATCTATGTGAACTAAGTAGGATCTCAACTAAGAAGAATTAGATTTAAGGATCAAATGTTTTCTAGATATTTAAAGTTGTAAGTTTTAATTGGATTAAAATATTAAAGTCTCTGAGATTAATCATTTACAAATTACAATTTAATAATAAAAAATAGTTTTCGTAATAATCTTTATTTTTGTTCAATATTATATATTTACATTCTTATTATTAACTGATAGGAATATATACAATATTGCAGGGCAAGTAGTAGCTAACTACTTTAAAGGTAGTTTAAAACATTTTCAAGGAGATCAATATTACACCAAATTCGATATTATAATCGTAAATGTTAAGCAGAAATTCGTCAAATTTTAGTTACAAATTACCAACTAGCACGCATGAACATGAAATCGCACTGCTGTATGGCTCTTGAAGAAACCAGAAATGGTTTTTTCAAGAGCTATACAGCAGTGCGATTTTCTAAGAATATTTTGCGTATCTCGACAGCTGAATCTGCGGTGAGTGTCAAATTTCGAAGTTCACAGTATGGGAGATTTGGCACTCACCGCGGATTCAGCTGTCGAAGTACGAAATCATTCTTAGAGAATAGCACAGCTGAGCCCGGACTCCCACTCCTCTAACTTTTCGTTCGAATATCACTCTGTCAAGTTCAAGCACGCAAGCGATTGCTTTGCTTTTGCAAGATATACGTAATAACCCTGCGGGACAGACTGATGTTCGAAACGAAGTTCGAGAAGAGGAGGAGAAGAGGGCCCTGGGGGATTATTCACAATTCCCGTTCTCTTTTTAAAAAAAATAAAGGGCGCGTATTGTTCTGTGATTTTGAGCACGAAGGCGTTTTCTGGTCGCTTCGCGGGGAAGTTGCTGTTGTTGAACGGGAATTGTGGATAAACTCCCCTGAAAACGAATCTCGTAACTATATGTGGTATACTCCTGTTTCGGTCGTGGCGCTGTCTCGCCCACAATATGACGCTATTGCGAATGCGACACCTCGCCGACCGAAACAGGCCCCTGATTCAAGATGCCATTGCTAAGTGCACTTGGTTCGCTAAGTGTCACACGAATTCGCTCGTCATTAAGCGAAGCTTTTGTCAAATCCCATAAATTTTGTTTAATTAGCGATTGTATCTTGAATTAGGGCCCAGGGTTACCTAACTAATAGTTACGATAACTAAGCATCAGGAGAGTTTTCACGATTCTGTTCGACTCAGATTTGAAATCCCCTGCGCAACAGCCAATAAACACTTGCTGCACAAAGCGTGACCAATAAACGCGAGGTTATTGGTCAACTTGGTGCACTTTAGTGTTTATTGGCTGTTGCGCAGGAAATTTTTCGAAGCTAAGTCGATCGGGAGTCTATATAACCCTCCTCAAGCCTGAATCAGGCCCCTGGTCTTCAGTAACAGTAGTCAGCTTCGTCGTTATTACTAGCTACAACTCTGGAACGTTAAGGCCCGATTTCACCAACTCTTGTTAGTGTTAGCAGCTTATTAAAACTTGCCTTCTCATTCAATGAGAGGAAATACGAGAGGGATAACATGATATTTAATGAAGGATTACCTATAACATGTGTTGGTGAAATTGGCACTTAGGAAGCTATAGTTGACCCTCGAGCTTCAGCTATAACTACTAACGCCGATGCTAGTAGTCTGTAGTGCCGTGGATATTACACCTTATTGTAGACCATGTCCTGGCAGAGGATGGGCACCTCGTACGCGATGAGGTGGTTGCACTGCGGGCAGTAGTGATTGCGGTACTTGCACCAGTCCGTGCAGTAGATGCAGATCGTCACTGGGAAGCAGCTGAAAGAGAGAAAGAGATTAGTATGATAGCAGTTGGATCTTTTTCTAAATGGGCAAATGCCCACCACACTGCAACTGCTGCGTAGCCAGGATCTACAGTGGTAACCAACCTCAAAACCCCTGTGATGTGATCTCAGGGGTGCCCGAGGGACACGCTGGATCTGTCTTGGGAACCGCAACAGTAATCAGAAGTATGAAGGAGTGAGAGGTGTTCCAGTTTCCCTCCCCAAGCTATGCGGAGACAACTAAGTTGTGATGACAAAAAGTCACAATTGAAAAGGGGATCAAGGGGTTAGATCTAAAAACTATAAACCGACTAGCTAGCTAATTTGGTTATTACGAATCTATTAAAATTAAGTTTTTATCTGAAACCGAAAAACCCGGTTCAAAATATCGAAGACCGGGTTTTCTGTATTTTCGATTTTTTATTATGAAATTCTGCAACAGTTACAGTTATACATGTGAACCTATTTAGGCTGCGTTTCCGCTAACGCGGAGCGGGGCGGAGAGATGCTCAAAATCTCCGCTCCGTTTCCACGGAAACAGCACGAGCATAGTGATTGATCAATTTGGGCACCGCTAAGCTCCTCCCCGCTCGCTCCGCGTCAGTGGAAACCAGGGACCGATTAATCCGCTATACGGCTGTAGCGGTATCAATACAAACCGTTTTATTTTAAATACCCATATTAAGGGTTTTTAACTATGCGCTTGTCTTAAACGGTATTAAACCGTTTAATACAGCCGCGCCAATAACCGAAAGAGACAAAAAATTTGTGGTACACGCCGTGGCTGGGATCAAATCTATGAAAAGCGGTTTTTTTCATCACTGACTTGAGGTTTCAATAGCCTTGCTGTGCATTGTGCAACATTGATTTGGTCACTTTAAACATTAGTTTAAAGTGACCAAATCAATGTTGCACAATGCACAGCACTTATATTTTATACTAATATTATACTTATATTTTAACATACTTATATTTTATAGTAATTTGAATTACCTAAATTACAATTCCGTATAATTAGAAAAAAAAATAAGATGGGAATTAACTTTTCGCTCTTTACCAAATCAATATCAAGGAAAGACTAAGAATGGAAAAAAAACAATAATAAACAAAAATGGACGAGAACTTGCATTAAATAACATCATCTTATAACTTATGTCATACGCAATTATGATCATTTTTGGTATGCATCACGATTGCTTCGTCACGGTAGAAATATGATGAAAATGTTCGCCCAAAATTTAGGCGAAATTTGACAAAATCGATGGGTCCAAACCAAAAATTTGTCGAAGTAGAAACAAAGAAATTATAAGGGTTTTAAGTTGGCCGTGCCAACGTAACGTCCACGATGGCGCGGCCATGGAAATCTCAGGAACTACGTGGGTTAGAGATCTAATTCTTTTTCTAGTATGAAGATTGAATTTGGCGAAAATTGTCGAAAAAGAAATTATAAACTAGAAATCGATATTTTAAGAGATATTTACCTCAGAAGCCGTGGCGGTGCAGACGTGCACTTCGTGTTTCTTTAATGTTGATTATTTCTTTATATCATAATACTTAGTACAAAAATATGATGCAGGAAGTAAGGGCTTAATTTGTCGAAACTAATCAAAGCAATAAATACAACGAAATGTTATTTAAACAGACAAATCGGACCGAAACAAAAAATAGCATGGCCGCGCTGATATCTCATTATCTGTAATTGCTAGGATTTCGGTTTTTATATCCATTTATTCGACACATTAACCTGATTAGAATGGCATATCGTTTTACCCTCAGAATGGTTTTCAACGCGTGTAATCTCCAAAAATGTGCTCTCTCGTACAATGTTTGAGTAGGGTAACCATAATTTCGATTTTATTTGGGAATACCTTTTACTCTACTAGACGAAAATGTATCTATTTCCTTAATAATGCCAACAAACGGAACAATTATTATTAATAATTATTTCACACTTAACATAAGTATGTAGTACCTATGCCCGTAAGCGATCAGTTGTAGATAGGATAATAATATTATGTTAGGTAAGTATACTGTACCTAGGAAGGTTACTTAATATTATGCATTTCTTGCCCTTGATCCGTTTTTGCGAAGACGGGTTATAATTCTTTTATACACTCATCTATATTTTTTGTCTCTATATCTGTCTGTATGTGCAACATCAAAAACCACGGAAGGGATTTTAACCAAACTTATTACGATTGTAGACCATATTCCTAGGCAGGTTATAGGATATATAACATAACACTACGGTACATAGGAGCCGAGCAGTGACGATAACTTTGAAGCAAGTCGATGAATTTCGTGCGCGACTGCGGACGAACGGTTCGGGCGGGGCGCGCGGGGGGATCGCTTACACAGTGACGCGAAGCTATAGAACGTGGCACTAAAGTAGATTAGAACATTAAATAAGTAACTAACATGATTTTATTAAAAAGACAAGTGTTTCCACAGTGTCAATAATATAAAAACTGTATTTTTGAACTTGCTTCACAAACTGAAATAAATTATCATTTATTGTATAAAATCAACTTTTGGAATTATTAAAAGAAAGCCTTTCGGGATAAACATAAAGAAACAGACAATTTAGCGGTTTTGAGAAGCTATAACGGGTGTAAAAAGAGCAGTCACTATAACTTTGGGATATGATTATACTATCTTTTCTCTTTTTTTTTTTTAACAATTTATTGTACACAAGAAACACTTAACAATAGTACAAATTACAGAGAAAGACGACAAAAAGGTACTGCTTATTTCTGAAAGAAATTTCTTCCAGCAGCCCTACGGAAGAGATATGGGATACAAGATATCAAATAGAGCGTGCACAATAACATACAAATACATTACATCTAAATTATATTAAAATCAGAATAGATACATGTACAAAAATAAATACAATAATGAATATAAATTATAATACATATATAATTAATACAATAAAATAAATAAATATATAAATAACTACTAAATACATAAATAAATACGTATAAAATAAAAATATAATATACATAATACCGTTTAGTTATGATATGGATTGGGATTCAAAATAGTACTTCTTCAAACGTCTTTTAAATATGGCAATGGTGGGACTATCACGGACGGTGTGAGGAAGCGAGTTCCACAATCTGACCGCATGAACGGTGAAGGAGTAGGAGTAGAAATTAGAGCGATGTGATGGGAGGTAAAGGTTTGTTCTGAATTTGGACCTACAAGGGATATCAATGGGCCGGGAAAAGTTAAATCGATCAATAAGATAGGAAGGAGAGAGGGTTATACAGGATATTGTAAAGTAAACAGAGGATATGGGAGTTGCGACGGAGACGGATAGGAAGCCACTTGAGTTTTATCCGAAAGGCTGATATGTGATCAAACTTTTTTAGACCAAAAATGAAACGGATACAGAGATTCTGCAAGCGTTCCAGTTTAGTTAGCAGCTCTTCGGTAACGTCTAAGTAGCAGGAGTCGGCATAGTCGAGGATAGGAAAAATGAGAGTTTTGACGAGGAAAATTTTGGTTTGCAAAGGCAAAAAGTTTTGAAGGCGCCTCAGCATATGTAACGAGTGGTGTACCTTTCTGCTGACTTCACTAACCTGCGGATTCCAGCAGAGATTGCTGTCCAAAGTTAACCCTAAATTCTTAGCTGTGTCTCTGAATTCGATAATAGTACCATCATATTTGACCACAGGCACATTGTGTAAACGTTGCGTTATATACTTACTAGTATATCCCAAAAAATCGCAGGCTATGATAATAGGCAGTAGCCTATTATCATAGCCTGCGATTTTTTGGGATTTACCAACAGACCAAAAGATTTAGCCCAATTTGATATGCTCTGCAGATCATAGTTAATACCAGCAACTGTATTAGAAATATCATCAATATTAGAATGACGATAGAGTTGCAGGTCGTCTGCGTAAAGATGGAAATTTGAGTTGATTAATGAGGAAATAATATTAATAAATATAGAAAACCGGAGGTGAGAGAGTACGCCACCCTGGGGAACACCCGCTCATTCTAGAAATGTATTTTTTTTCATTTTTTTTTACAAAAATTAAAAAATAAATTATTTTTGCCTTTATTATTATTTTTTTTATTATTACAAAAAAAATAAGAAATGGTAAAAAGAAAAAAAAAACATTTTTTTTAGTTTCTGACAAAAAAAATACATTTCCGAAATGAGGAAAGGTAGTATAATCGTATCTCAAAGTTATAATGACTGCTCTTTTTACACACTATATATATAAATATGTCATTCGATAAAAACGATAGTCACTCAATGAAATGGCGATTTGAATTAGATGAATGCCATCTACCATCACGGTATTAATCCTTATCATTTAAAATACGTTATTCTGCTTAAGCATTTCTGAAGACTACATATTTTGCCCTTTAGACCATGCAAATATAATGAATACTTTAGGATATAGCAAAATTAAAATCGTTTCTCCGTGATTCGACCGGGCGCTGCGTGACGTGTCTTACGTCCGAGCCGGGCTGGAGTACTGTTACGTCTATTGGGGTTAATCCTATGTCTTAATATGGCATATCTGAGCCATTATTTGAAACTATTATTATTACTTCATCGGCCTCCGTGTGACCATGTCTATAGAAGCATAATACCCAAACGATAGTCTTCATAAACTAAAAATATATTTAAAAATACTAAAGTGCCCTAAATCACTTTTACACGCGTACGAAGTCGCGGTCACAGCTAGTACTTTTATAAACATCATGGATACAGAAATAAAATCTAGGTCTAACAAGGCTCAAACAAGAAAGTTAATATTAGGCAGATGACTAAAAATGCATAAGTACAAGGTCGGACTCGCTAATAAAATCTAAGCGTCACTTCATACCGAAATACGGTAACAAAGTGCCTTCTTGAAAAAGCATATTATTCGTCTGCCGTTGGAATAATATTAATTCCAATAGCGAGTCTTAACCACGGCCATGGGTCTCTATGAAAACCGGCGTTACGCCGGCTTGCTTTGCTGCAGGGAATGAGGATACTTGTCGTAGATAAGTATGTACTTAATTTCAAGGGCAAGAAACCCATAATATTAAGTAGCCTGCCTAGGTACAGTATACTTACCTAACATAATATTATTATCATATCTACAACTGACCACATACGGGCATAGGTACTAACTACATACTTACGTTTATGTGTGAAATATTTAATAGTAATAATCCCATTTGTTGGCATTATTTAAGAAATAGACACATTTTCGTCTAGTAGAGTAAAAAGTATTCTCAAATAAAATCGAAATTATGGTTACCCTACTCAAACATTGTACGAGAGAGCACATTTTTGGACATTACACGCGTTAAAAACTATTCTGAGGGTAAAACGATATGCCATTCTAATCAGGTTAATGTGCCGAATAAATGGATATTAAAACTGAAATCCCAGCAATTACATATAATGAGATATCAGCGTACAAAGAAGCGTTACGTTGGCGCGGCCATGCTATTTTTTGTTTCGGTCCGATTTGTCTGTTTAAATACATTTCGTTGTATTTATTGCTTTCATTAGTTTCGACAAATTAAGCCCTTACTTCCTGTATCAGTTTTTTGTACTAAGTCTTATGATATAAATAAATAATCAACATCAAAGAAACACGAAGTGCACGTCTGCGCCACCACGGCTTCTGAGGTAAATATCTCTTAAAATATCGATTTCTACTTTATAATTTCTTTTTCGACAATTTTCGCCAAATTCAATCTTCATACTAGAAAAAGAATTAGATCTCTAATCCACGTAGTTCCTGAGATTTCCATGGCCGCGCCATCGTGGACGTTACGTTGGCGCGGCCAACTTAAAACCCTTATAACTTCTTTGTTTCTACTTCGACAAATTTTTGGTTTGGACCCATCGATTTTGTCAAATTTCGCCTAAATTTTGGGCGAACATTTTCATCATATTTCTACCGTGGCGGAGCAGTTTTAACGCACACTCATTTTTGCGTAAAATGGTGCGCCACTCTAGTTGTGACATGATGGAACAAATTCAGCCAATAGCGTTCCGCGGTACTTACTTATCACGCATCCTTTTTTAACACAGAAAAACGAACGAAAATGAACCTTATTCATAAACGGTTTATTTATACCGTTGATTCAGCCGTATATACGGCTGAAGCGCATGTTAGGGTTTTTCAGAGAATCGTATAAATTAAACAGTTTAAAACACCAAAATGGGTAACCTTTTCGGTCCCTGGTGGAAACGCAGCCAGATTGAAATGAAATAATTCTAAGACTGTTTGTTAAAATGTCCAAATTGTAGCTTCGATTATTCATGCTGTGTTATTTTATACTATTCTTATAATTTTAACACGTTCCTAACAAAATTCTATCCCGAAAAACCCAGATTTAAAGATGGCTGGGACCGAAAAAAGCGGGTTTTCGAAATAAAAATCGGATCACTATTTTTCGTGCTATGATCGAACTAATAATACTCGTATCACCCAAAATAGACTAAGGGCCGATGTTTTAATCGTCAGATAACTTTTATCTAAGGAATAAAGTGACTTTGGCTGATTTTGTATGGAACAAATGTCACATGTTTATTCAACAGATAAAAGTTATCTAACGATTGAAAAATCGGCCCAAAAACAGACTCTCAAAATCCATTTTCTGGTTCTTCGATAAATCTATTTCGTTGTTGTCTCGAATCAACACGCCTAAACAAGCTTCAACTTTATTACAGTAAGAGCCTTTTGATTACTTTCGGCGTTGGTGTATTTACAATTTATCGACTTTAGTTCTATAGAAATACGATAATCTATTTTTGTGAATAGACGGCGATTCTCAGTATACGGTTTACTCGTGACGAAAATCTGAGATATTAAGGATTTTTTCCAAAAATCCTTAAAAATCTTATATAGAGTTCTCTGACAAAGGACTGCTCCATTCCACAAGTTTCTTATTACTTAATACGTAGGCAGCAGACCAAATATCATTATTACATCTACATCAATAAAATTCTGCGAGCAGTCTTTATGTTCAAGTACAGAGGATAATATACCAGCGTTTTATAACACGTTAATTTATGTAGAAGATATATTAATATAGATTTCATATATCGTCGCTTTATCTCGTATCTATAAAACAACAACTTTTCAGTAGAGTCAAAAAAATTATTAATTTTAGATTTTATTATGACATGGATTTTGTTTTAAATGAGGTTCAGTTATGTACAGTATACATCCAAAATCCATGTCATAATAAAATCTAAAATTATTAAGTTTTTTGACTCTACTGAAAGTTGTAGTTTTTTAGATACGAGGTTGTGAAGATTTTCGACATTTCACGTCAAGCGGACAACAGAAAAACAATTAAAATACTAAAATAAACACTATTTACTTATTGCTCAATTATTTTTAAAATTAACCTCATCAGCAGTTATTGTAAAATAAAATTTTCAAATTTTGATTATACTTTGATGGCGCATAAATTCGTAAAGGCATAAAAAAGAAAAATAGGTGGTACATACATTCAGGTGCTATTGAAGTGCAATTGATCCAATTATATACAAGACCTGACTTCTTATTTTTTGTCCTCTTGACGTGAAATGCCTCCATAAACAAGAAATAAAATCCTACTATTATGATATGGATCATCTTTCTTGTCGGACAAGACTGCATTGTGCGACTACCGCGTTGAAGCAAAAAAAAAAGTTCAAGCTTCTAACCAAAGGTCACTGGGCAACTTACTATGAAAACTATACCCACGGCCTACAGAGACAAAATTGTTATGGATGTTTAGATAAACGTCCCTAGTTTACGAATATATATGTCGCATCAATGTAGAGTATGGGAATCTGCCCAAAAATTGAAAAAAATAAATGTAAGTGATATGTACGGTAATGATAAGACATTTTCGACTATTTGCATTGAATTGAATGTGTGTCTTGATCACACGGTGGAGCAATTGAACTCGTCATGTTCGTCTGCTGGTTCTAACAATACAAGTCTGTAAAGCATCTAAAAGATAAAAACTTATTACTCACTGGGCAACTTACTATGAAAACTATATCCACGGCCTACATAAACAAAATTGGTATGGATGTTTAGATAAACGTCCCTAGTTTACGAATAGGTATATAGGTATGTCGCATCAATGTAGAGTATGGACATCTGCTCAAAAAAAAAAAGTAAGTGATATACATTAATGTACTCTTACTATTACGATAGGTAATTCAATTTCAATAGTTGTATTTCAGACTACACCCGCGGTTTTTTTTTAACAACACAAAATGAAATGTAGGCTAGCCCTCAATAATTTACCAATAATTTGATTTTTGTAGCAAATATTTCGAACACCGGGTCAGATTATGCCCAATGACCTTTGAAAACAACTTTTTTTTGTTCCAACGCGGGAATCGCACCGCATCCGAATCGAGAGCCAATCTCTAAAGGCGTTATTAGGGTTGACATCCGTCCGGTTTTCCCCGGATTTTTCCTACTTTTGAGGTTACCGGGGAGCGTCCGGAGTGGATGGCTGATATTGGAATTTAAATTTTTTTAGTATTGAGATTTTTTGGAATTTGGTGAGGCGTAAATTTGTTTGTTTTGGGCTCTAGAGTACGGGTTTTGACGCGTTATTTCCTAGCTTTTTAATTTTGATGATGACATCCCTACGTTATAATGAAGTATATTAAAACGGGCACTGGCCCACCTCACGTTTCACCACTGCAACTCCTGTGAGCCAGGGTCGACAGCGGTAACCAACAACAAACCCTTTGTTGAGATCTCAGGGATGCCCGAGGGATAAGCTAAATCTGTCTTGGGTACAACGAAATTAACGAGAAGAAAAAAAAAGGAGGAGTATAATCTATGTCTATACTAATATTATAAAGCTGAAGAGTTTGTTTCTTTAAACGCGCTAATCACAGGAACTACTGGTCCGATTTGAAAAAATATTTTTTCGTTGGATAGTCAATTGATAGAGAAAGGCTTTAGGCTATAAAACATAACGTTGCGACCAATAGAAGCGAAGCGTCAGTGAGAAATGTTGCAAAACCGGGGAAAATTATTCACATTTGAGGAGTTTCGTTGCGTGCGCTACATAAACGGTTTAAGTCACTCAAAAACAACGCGGACACAGCTAGTGAAGTATATACTCACGCGATCAAGAATATAGTGGCCAGCACGTGTGTGAATATGCCGGACTCTTGCACCACCAGCGTCAGCACGCGCCGCCCGCAGTAGGGACACAGAATCAGCTTACGGTTAGAGTTCGCTCGCGCCACTGCTGAACTCTCTGGAAAAACAAATCAATCAAATTAAAAATATTTTATTTCCAAATGAAATTTAACAAGCTATTTTCGGAAAGTGGAAAAAGGCTACCACGCACCGGTTCAACCCACTGCCGAGATGAACCGGCGTAGGAAACTCGGACAAGGCCATCTTTTAACAAAAAGATGGAAAATTGTTGATATATTGAAACATTAACAAATATAATTTCCCTGCAGTTAAAATGCAGTTGCGATTCCGTACCTGGTACAATAACCTGGGTCCTCGGCAACTCGTTCTGTCTCCTCTCGTCCACCTCGGTGTACGCCGGCGGAGGGTCAGGGTACTCCGGCGGAGAGGAGACGGGGAGAGGTGATAGACGGAGCCCATCTTCCACGGGCATAGGCTGGGTGTAGATGAAGGCTTCTTTGGACATGAACGGCGGGACACTTGACTGGGGGCTTTGGAGATCTTGAGATGTTGAGGGTTCTGTCAATGGAAAACGTGAATGAATATGAGCCTTAATTTTATTTATTTTATTTCATAATTTATGTACACACAATGTAAAAAGACAATAGAAACTTAAAACATAGATATTATGCACAAATGTGCCACATAGTCCAATTTGGAATTTCTTCCAGTAGACCTAATAAAGGAGAAATTTAAACAAATAAAATTAGGCGCGTACTAAATACTGCAATTAGTAAGAACGGTACCACAGATTACTAAATAGTTACACGGTACTTCGTGAAAAAGAGGAGGCATATGCCACAGATGGATACAAAGAGGGTTTCCCAAAGAAAAACGGAGTAATTTAGGGTATCCCCGTTAAAAGTAGTCATGTACTATGGGTTCTATTGTAAATTAATATTTCCAAATTATAATACGTAACATTTATTTCTTTAGCATATTTATATACTGACAAATATCGTAACCAAGGCAACCGCCATTGGTGTCACAGATAATATATATCAGTCCTCCGCCACTATTCTTGATGTACACCTGGCGCAGGTAAGAGCTGCTCCAAGTGTCGACGGCAGACTGTACCAGTATCTGTTCGGACTTCATAATGTAGGCGACCCAGGCGACGTAAAATAATCCCGAATTCCCACCTCTGGTTTCCGTAGGATTGAGCTTGGATCCGGTCGCCAGGCGCAAAATCCTTTGTAGCAGGTAAGTCAACGCTAGTTCTTGGAATAGCCAATGGTGGTTTCCGAAACATCGCGTGAAGCGACGTTCTTATGTCACGACCAAACATCAATTGGTACGGACTTTGGACATCGTTGTTGGGGGAGCGTCTCAGTCGAGTCTTGACTATTATTAATTTAGTACTGAGGTCCCCTTCCTCCCCCTCCATCGCACGTATTGCTTTTTTTATAGTCTGTACGTAGCGTTCTGCTTGCCCGTTTGTAGCTGGGTGGTAAGGTGCCGATGTTTTATGTGCTACTCCGCATTTGTTCAGGAAGCTGGTAAATTGTTGTGAGACAAATTGACGTCCATTATCGGATACGAGTGTATATGGTATTCCAAATGTGGAGAATAATTCCTTGAGCTTGCTGATACACCAGGAGCTAGTTGTATTCTTGGTGGGGAAAATTTCAACCCATTTTGTATATGCATCAACAATTATAAAGAGCTGTTGTCCATGGATCGGTCCGGCAAAATCAATATGCAGTCTTTGCCAAGGTTCCGTCGGTTGCTCCCAGTGGTGTATCGGTGCCTTTGATGGTTCATTTTGTTGTAAACGGCACGCTCTACAGGATTTAACCTTCTCTTCGATATCTCTATCGATGTTCTTCCAGTACACGTAACTGCGAGCTAAAGCTTTCATTTTCACCATACCGCTGTGTCCAGCGTGGAGTTCGTCAAGTACATGCTCACGTAAGTTTCGTGGTATAACAACTCTAGTACCTTTTAGAATGCAGTCGTCCTGTAGTGTAAATTCATTGTCGTTGTAACCTATTAAGCGTAATGATCTGCCATTTTGTAGGGCTTCTCTCAGGGTGTTTAATTCGTCGTCTTTTCTGGTTTCTTTGACTATGACTTCAGGGCTTATTTCTAGTACGTTTATTTGAGCGCGTTGAAAAGTGCAGTGTTGGTCTTCATAGGTTTCATTTACTGTTTCTACCGGGAATCTTGAAAGGTAGTCTGCGTTACAGTGTTTTGACGCGGCTCTGTATTCTACGTCATAGTCGAATCCTGACAGAAAATGTGCATAGTGGAAGAGTCGCATAGTACTTAATGCTGGAAGTGTCTGATGAGGATGAAAAATGGAGGTAAGTGGTTTATGGTCTGTCAGTAGGGTAAATTTCCGTCCGTAACAATACGGAAAAAATTTCTTGATACCCCAATAGATAGCTGTGGCTTCTTTATCTATTTGGCTGTAGTTCTTTTCACTCGTGGCTAAGGTTCTCGAAGCGAATGCTATAGGTCTTTCTGAACCATCTGGAAGTCTGTGGGAAAGTACTGCACCTAGTCCTGTAGGTGAGGCGTCGGTGGCTATTATTAATTTCTTATTTGGGTCGAAATGAGTAAGAACTCGGTCGCTCGCGATTTCTTTTTTTATATCCTTAAAACTACTCTCGCATTTTGAAGTCCACAGAAATTTATTTTCTTTCCTTAATAATTCATTTAATGGGCTTGTGATTGTTGCCAAGTTTCGAATGAATTTATTGTAATAATTAGCCATTCCGAGAAAGGTTCGAAGTTCGTTAATGTTTTCAGGTCTTTTTGTGTTTATAATCGCTTTTATTTTGTCTTCATTCTTGTGTAAGCCGTCCTTGTCTATCGTGTGTCCTAAGTAATTGATACTATTTTTGAAAAATTGGCATTTATCTCTATTTACTCGTAGATTATTCTTTTGTAGTTTTTGTAAGACTTGGTTCAGTCGTATCATGAGTTGATCTTCCGTAGATCCTTGTATAATAATATCGTCGAAGAAGCACTTAACGCCATCTAGTCCCTGGAGTAGTTGATCCATGAATTTTTGCCATAGGCTCGGGGCGACTTTAACCCCGAACATTAAGCGATTTACCTTGTAAGTTCCTTTGTGTGTACTCAAGGTTTGCAGGACTGCGCTTTCATCGTCCATGACCATATTCAGGTAGGCTTGGGTAATGTCTAAGGTACAAAAGTATTTACCTCCGTTCATTTCAGCAAATATATCTTCGATAATAGGGATGGGGTATTGTTCATCTTTTATAACCTTGTTTAATGTTACCTTGTAGTCGGCACATAAACGGATACTACCGTTCGGTTTCACGATGGGGACAATGGGTGTGCCCCAATCCGAATGGTCGACTTTTGTGATAACTCCTTCTTCACTAAGTCGATCTATTTCTTTATCAACCTTTTCCTTCAGGGCATAAGGAATTCGCCGTGGTTTAATAAAAATAGGTTGAGCATTGTCTTTCAGGCTTAGATGAGCTTGATAGTTAGGTATTTTTCCTAAATTGGTTTTAAATACAGTGTTTGAATATTCTTCAAGTAGTTTCTCTAATTTAGGAGTAGGAATATCTATAACTCGTATGTCAGCTAATTTAATTTTGATTTCTCTCATCCAACTTCTGCCAAATATTGGATCTACATCTTGGTCAATAATGTATAATTTTCCGTAAAAATTTTGATTTTTGTAGGTGCATTTGACATATGTCATTCCTGCGGGTTTAAATACTTCCCCTGTGTAGGTTTTAAATCTCATGTCTGTTTTGAAAATTTTTGTTTTAATTTTTAATTCTTTGAAGAGCTTGTATGATATGGAAGACAATGTAGCTCCTGTGTCGAATTCCATATTAACTAGTTTGTTTTCTATTTCAATTGGAATCATGTATTTTTCCGAGATTTCATTTTTGATAAGGTGTATGTCACACCGGCTGTCTTCGCTACTTATGTCCTTATCTAATCGATTCGTTTGTGGGTTTCTGTGAAGGCAAACGCGTGCTAAATGACCAGTTTTTTTGCATTTTGAGCAAATTGAGTTTTTGGCACCGCAATTCGTTAGAGTGGTGATCATCTTTTCCGCACCGATAGCATTTTCCTCTTAGGTCTTTAATTGTTATAGCTGATCTGTGCTGATTTTTACTGAATTCCGTTAATGTGGGTGGCCGATTGTATCTTGATTGTTTACTAGTATGTGCTATAACGTTTGTATCGATTGATTTAATTAAGTCCTGTGACATTTTACTGTTCTCTTGTTTTCCCATTTCTATAGCTGAGGCAATCTGAATCAGCCTTGCAAACAGTGGAGTGTCTCTTTCTTGTAAGATTTTTGTTCTTATGTCAGTATCTCTTAAACCTCGAATAAACTGAAGTGATAGGAAGCTTTCTAATGTTGATTTCTTGCAGTTATGACATTTAAATTCACAATGTAGTGACAATTTCTTTAATTCTGCAGCGTATATGGCAATAGTTTCGTTTTCTTGCTGTTGTCGGGAAATGAATCTATGTTGTAACGCCCATGTACTGGGTTTTGGATCTATATATTCGTCTAAAAGGTCTGTCAATTCTTTGAAGTTCATGCTGATTGGTTCTTCAGGGGAACAGAGATCGTAGAGTTTTTCATGAAGTGTCGGTGGTAATGCCGAAAGTAATGTGTATACTTCAATTTTAGGATCCGTAATGTTGTTCAACAGAAAATATACGGTTAACCGCTGTACAAAATTTTTAAATGTTTCGTTTTCTTGTAAGGGTTGGAAATTAATTTTATGTCTGGATTCTTTCTGAATGTTAGTCCTTAGTCGTGAACTTGAAATTAAATTTTGTGTTGATGCAAACTGACTATCGTGATCAGACTTATCTAACAATTTTGTTTTTAATATTGTAAATTTCTCCTCAATATCGTACCTCGTTTCCATTTCATTTTCTAACTCTTCATCAGGGGTTTCAAATTCTATTTTCTGTTGCAATTCTCGAAATGATTGTAGGTTTTCTTGGAGACATTGAAGTCTCGTTTGAGTTTCTGTATGTGATAGAATTTCATGTGTATTTATGAAGTTTTCTAATCTTGTAAGTTGGGCGCGTAATGAGGCGCGGGCTTTCTTCCATTTCTTATATTCTCCAGTCGACATCGTCGCCAGATATTGTAAATTAATATTTCCAAATTATAATACGTAACATTTATTTCTTTAGCATATTTATATACTGACAAATATCGTAACCAAGGCAACCGCCATTGGTGTCACAGATAATATATATCAGGTTCGTTCCCAGCTACACCACGGTACTTCGTGAAAAGGAGGCATATGCCACAGATGGCTACAAGGAGGGTTTCCCAATTGAAAATCAGAGTAATTTAGGGTAGCCCCGTTAAAAGTGGTCATGTACTATGGGTTCGTTCCCAGCTACACCACGGTGCCCAAACGGGTACGTACCAGTATACGTCGGCAGCCTCAAGCTGGTGGGACTGTCGGGGGTGGAGTCGCCGTCTCGACTGCTCCTCTCGCTCTTGTTCACGTCTATTCTTCTGTCTTCGAAAGGGTCGTAGAATATCGTCTCCTGAAATTGTTTTTAATGCAAGTTGTATTTATTGTTATGTTGTCACTATACAGTATAGAATGGTGGTACTATTGACAATATGTTCCAACTACAAGTAACTTTACTCGTTCGCAAAACAATGTTCTTAAAAATTTCGTTTCCTGAAATTGTTTTTAAAGTTCAAACTGGCGATACTTTTGTTCACATGTTCCAACTTAACTAAGTAACTTTACTCCTTTCCAAAGCAACGTTCCTAAAATACCACCTGCTCCGAAAAGCTGTTTATTTATTTAGCGAACACAGCATCCTTCGGACAATGCTTTTATTCGGTACGTGACCGAAATCTTGTCTCGAGGCTTAGGCCAGAAAATGTTTGTTATTTTCCAATTCAATCCGTTATTCAGGGCTGTCGGGAGATATTAAAAAAACATGGTATATACAAATAATGCTGGTATAAGATACAATCGGTAATTGAATTTATTCCGCCTGTTGGCTGTTACCTAAAGCCTCCCTCAATGTTGGTTTTGTCACATTCCCAAAGTAAGTGGTAGCTAACAATTTTATTTCTTTCTAACCCCGAAAATATTTGAACTAGTTTTTTTGTTTGAAAGCTGACTTGATCGAGAGTGTTCTAAGTGATTCATGATCATCAGCTCGTTGACAACTGCTTGACAATTCGGGGTTAATCAATATTTTTAGTGTAGTCATTCAGATTTATCTAACAGCTCTTCTGAATAATATTAATTTGGCGAACGGAACCTATCGTAACCGAGATTCGAAACCACAGCATGCATGATTCTAATAACATTAATATGACGATTTTTTGGCAGACAACAGATGCAGGTGGAGATAATATCTTCTGCTATGCAGCGTATGCGGCCTCGTTCTTAATCGTCGCCATCTAACATGTGAATTATTCCAAATTCGAAAGGTTCCAAGGCCGTGTGACAGTAATTGTCTAAGCGTCACCAATACGTTCCATTTTCAAATGAGACACATTAATTTAAAATGAGTTGCTTTTGTAAAGCGGCACAGACATGGAACGCTTGAACTGCAATTTCGTAATGGTGGAACGTTCTTTAAAAGGAGACGTTCTTACTTCCAGTGTCAGTTGCTTTTAGCTGATGCTGATGCTAAAATACGTTACATAATGTTGTTGTCAGGCTGTAGTCCCGCACATGCGCTTTGAGCATTTTGGATGACTTTAAAATAATAATAATATACTAAAAATGAAAAATCTTTTATTTCCAAATAGGTTAGAAACTATCACTTTTGGAATCGTCCTACATGAGGACTCCCACCTGTATTTGACCCAAACTAGTCCAAATTTTGTCTATCTCTAAGATTAAGTTGCAAGTTTCCTACGCTGGTTCTTCTTGATGAATTAGGGTTCCGGGTCTGTGGTTAGTGGCAGTGGCGAAGCCTCTTTCAAGGGGAAGTTCAAGCCTATATTATTATATAGGCTATTATTATACATATAGGTAGGAATTCAGATGACGGTCTTCAAAAACTAAGAACTAAGTGAAGCCGATTCGAATGAAGTTATGTTCCTAATAACTTCACGCCATTGGTCACGTTACCACTTTTTAATCTTCTTTGAACATTGGCATTCCAAAAAGGCTTTGTTTCGATTTTAATTCACCAACGACACAGATTAGTTACGTACGATTTTAATAAACCTTATCTGAGGAATTTTAACCAGCCTTGTAAGTGCGAGCGTATTATATATACCTCGACGAAATTTTCGTGGCTCTGTCTGGGCTCTGGGCTCGCGCTGGCCGCTGCTGCGTGTCTTGTGTTGGTGGTCTCCGGCATGTCTATGTACACCACCGGTTCAGGGTCCTTCAGGGGTTCAGGGGACTTTTTCTGCGGCGCGCTTATTTCGGCTGGCTCGCTTATTGCTGCTATTTCTATCTGAAATTGGGATGACATTTCAAAAGTAAAACAAAAGCAAAAAAAAATATTCAGATTAATTTTTACAGAAATGTTTTCTGAACGTCGTTTCTATATGATCACTACCACCGGTTCGGGAACTAGCCCAGCGAGAGGAACCGTACGCCGGTTAACTTAGAAACTCGCAAATTTTATTCTCAAAGTAAACTTAAATTAATAAAACAGTAATTAAAGTAATATTTGACCAGCTACGAACTATAAACTAAAACACACTTACGAGTATAATAAAATAACTTTCAAAACTACAAATAAAAAGCTACCTAGCTCAAAGAGTAAGCATCGCCATCCAGCGAGGAAACTCTTTGAGCCTTCTGTGTACTCTGCCTGAGGGTGACGATCTTGGGGTTATTTTTTATTTGTAGTTTTGAAAGTTATTTTATTATACTCGTAAGTGTGTTTTAGTTTATAGTTCGTAGCTGGTCAAATATTACTTTAATTACTGTTTTATTAATTTAAGTTTACTTTGAGAATAAAATTTGCGAGTTTCTAAGTTAACCGGCGTACGGTTCCTCTAGTCCGGCGTAAGGTTCCTCGGAGACCCCAGAGCAGATACCTACCTGGTATCTGCTCTGGGGTCTCGGGTGGCCTCAACTAGTTTTTTAATGAGATGATAATTTGGTGTAATCGCATTTGGAAGCTGAACATAATTGTACTAATAATTAATGTAAAAGCTTGTGAAAACGGATTTTAGTGACTCTTTCAACAAAAGGTACCGGAAATTGGCACCGGATTTTGCTGAAATTGGTATTACAATAATAAATGAGGACTATTGATTCGTTTAAAAGCCTATGTTTATGGGCTACATTTTATGTCGAAAAGTACATTCTCGTGGGACATGGACAGCTAGTCATATTTTTGTAATTACTGTTTTATTTGTTTTAGTTTTCTTTGTGGATGAAAAATATATACCATTCAATTTGATTAAAGTACAATATAGCATGATTCATATATACGAGGAAAGAAATATTGATCTTTAAAACCAATTGGTTGTTCTGCCATAGTCTTACCCGTCTCACTTCGGCACCCTCAGATGCCGGCTGGTCCTCATCTTCTGGAATATTGATGTACACTACCGGATGCTCCTCTAGCTTCTGTCCATTCTTTGTGACGGTCTGGAATTCACAAGAAAGTTAATTATTTAACTGCTCGCCATTTTTTTTGCGTTAATAAGTTGTTGTTTGTTGTTGTTGTTGCCGTACTTTGCAACACATTTAGGGTGTTCCCCACGTCACACTTTTTGTGAGCGTCTGATTGCAATAGTGTAAAGCACACGTAATACAAAAAAATCTGTCAGAGAAAATATAGAGCAAAAATCAGCCCGATAATGGAACACCATATCATACAAAAAGTAGGAGAGCCTACTTTTCATTACGAATATTTAAAAGTTATGCAGTTAGTCATATTACAGAAAATAGGGTTATATTGCCTGGTATCGGATGTGTTTTGTAGAATTATATTTTATTAGAAAAAATAGGTATTTAGGTTGACGCGATTAAAATTTTACGTAAAGTAGCTGTCTGTACGTTCCGTTTGCTAAGAAATAACGTTATATTAACAAAATTTTCTCTCTTTAATTTAAAACAATCATATTCGACACTAGGCAATAACTCTATTTACTGCATAATATATTAGGAATTTATTTTAATTTATTTTATTAGGAATGCACCGGAAGAATGAATTATATAATTTAAATCACAATAATCATAAATATTAAATAATATTAGAAGGTACTGTTATCTGTTTTAAAATTATATTGACTTTAATCACTATGTAATTGATTCTATGAGAATAAGTAATTATTGTTATTTAACTAAATAATGAAATGTTATGCTATTATAATTCATGTTATTAAAATTAGACTTCTTAAAGTTAAAATAAGAATATTTTGCATGCTAATGTTTAGCTAAAAGTGCCAGCTCTTAATGTAATCTATGTATTGAACATCTTTTGTACCACTTTTATAGCAAATAAATAATTGATTGATTGATTGATTAAGTAAGCAATATTGCCTTCTCAAAACGATTTATCGATTTATCGCCGAATATCGCTCTTTATCTTTATTTCTTGATTTACATAAATCGGTTCTAGAATATTATTATCGTGTTATCGATATAAAATTTATCGTTCCTTTGAAAACCTCGCTGCACCATCTTATTGAGAAATAAAAATTGTTTGTATGTGCGTTATTTTTTCAATTTACATAAATCGGTTCTAGATTGCGTATGATCATATTATTTGACATAAAGTCTTTCGTTCCTTTGAACCCTGCCACGGAATGTTGGCACGTGACCTGGGCTCAACTGGGTGCATTGACGGCACCTCATTCACCAAGGGAGTTCGGGTATCCTCCATTCCTGGGGCCGAATTATGATCGATTTTACGATACCGGCCTGGTTCCAGGCAATTCAATAATATGGTCTTAAACTGCCTTGTTCTTTTTCATATTACAACGACATGTTACTCTGAATGGATCCACCCTAGTTTGGTTGTCTGAAATTGACATTCGGAAGCAAATTAAGTGTCACGTGACCGCTGACTGGCTGTCAATAAGTGATCGTAATACGAATCGTGTCCCTGGACGAGGAAGACCCGGGCTGCACCGGGACGACCGATCTCCGGGGTAGATGCTGCCATCTGCTGGCCTAGGTGGAGACGGAATACAGCTATCCTTGGTACTCACCAGCGTGTCCCTGGACGAGGACGACCCGGGCTGTACCGGGACGACCGGTCTCCGGGGTAGATGCTGCCATCTGCTGGCCTGGGCGGCGGTGATAGACGGCGCGTCGACCGCCGCGGGCTCGGAGTACGGGTATCCTTGGTACGGCCGGCTCTGGAAGGGGGTGCTCATCTCTCAATCACCTGTAATAGATTATAATGAGTTCATTTTTTCTGGCATCAAATTGAAAAATTCGCGTCGAGGTGAGAAAGCCGCGACGCGAGTGTAGGTCTCGTAGACTCGCGTCTGCAGGAGTTTCCCGATCCGTAGACTACACAAAAACAAGGTACACAACAAAAATTTTTTTTTTTAGTTTTTGACAAAAAAAATACATTTCCAAAATGAGGAGACGTAGTATAATCCTATCTCAAAGTTATAGTGACTGTTTTTTACACACAGTATTTATGTAATTGTATCGTATCGTTAATTACTTGCCACGGTGAATATTAAAATATGTAAGTAAATAAAAACCCATTAATATTTGTATAATTGTATTGCTGCTGTTTGCTGCATTCAATTGTACTCTTTATGATATCGACAACAATAGTAACTTGAATACGAAAATGGTAATTTAATTAAAAACCTTAGGTTTTTTTAATTATTGGCTCTCTGGCAGGGATGTTAGGTTAGGTTAGTATAAAAAAATATCCGTAACTGTAACCGAAACCGATATGAAAGTTTTGCTACCGTTATAAGGAAACCAAAATTTATCCGTAACCGAGATTGTCTGAAACAAACGGATAATCCAAAATAATTTAATGTCCATATTTGTATCCTTATACGAAATTTCATATCCTTTTCATCCCTGCTCTCTGGCTGGTAAAGAATATAAAAAAAATCTAGTGCCATTAAAAATAACGTACAAAAAGTTAACACCGATTGTGACGTCACAAAATTAACCCTCCATCTATACATATAATAAATCTGTAGAGGGGTCATGTCTGTACATTAAGAATATTTAAGTGAAAATTAAAAAAGGGGGTCTATATAAGCCACAGAACCTAAAAATAACATTTTTGAAAAAAATGTCTGTCTGTCTGTCTGTCTGTCTGTCTGTCTGTCTGTCTGTCTGTCTGTCTGTCTGTCCATATGGGAATGTTTGTCGTCGCATCACGCTAAAACCACTGTATGGAATGAAATGAAATTTGGCAGGCAGGTAGCTTACGACCTGAAGAGCATTATTGGAAATTATTATCCCGAAAAACGAAAGGGTTCCCGTGGGATCTTCAAAAAATTGTAGCTACCTATTTGACGGTATTTCAGCCAAACTACTCAACGTATTTAAATGAAATTTGGCAGGCAGGTAGCTTATGATCTGAAGAGCATTATTGGAAATTGTTATCCCGAAAAACGAAAGGGTTCCCGTAGGATCTTCAAAAAATTGTAGCTACCTATTTGACGGTATTTCAGCCATACTACTCAACGTATTTAAATGCAATTTGGCAGGCAGGTAGCTTATAATCTGAAGAGCATTATTGGAAATTGTTATCCCGAAAAACGAAAGGGTTCCCGTGGGATCTTCAAAAAATTGTAGCTACCTATTTGACGGTATTTCAGCCAAACTACTCAACGTATTTAAATGAAATTTGGCAGGCTGGTAGCTTATGATCTGATGAGCATTATTGGAAATTGTTATCCCGAAAAACGAAAGGGTTCCCGTGGGATCTTCAAAAAATTGTAGCTACCTATTTGACGGTATTTCAGCCAAACTACTCAACGTATTTAAATGCAATTTGGCAGGCAGGTAGCTTATGACCTGAAGAGCATTATTGGAAATTATTATCCGGAAAAACGAAAGGGTTCCTTTGGGATCTTCAAAAAATTGTAACTACCTATTTGACGGTATTTCAGCCAAACTACTCAACGTACTTAAATGAAACTTGGCACAAAGGTAGATTGTAACATGAAATAATCAACATAATATTTTTAACCGACTTCCAAAATAGGAGGTGGTTTCTCAATTCGTAAATATATGTTTTTTTTTTATGTTTGTTCGTGGATATCTTCGTCGTTTATGAACCGATTTTAAATATTAGTTAATGTAATACCACTACTACTTAGTCTTTGAAGATATACGTTTGGAAATTTCGACATCGTTTATACTGCAAGCATATGGTAATCTATACAATAATAAATCTGTAGAGGGGTCATGTCTGTACATTAAGAATATTTAAGTGTAAATTAAAAAAGGGGGTCTATATAAGCCACAGAACCTAAAAATAAGATTTAAAAAAAAAATGTCTGTCTGTCTGTCTGTCTGTCTGTCTGTCTGTCTGTCCATATGGGAATGTTTGTCGTCGCATCACGCTAAAACCACTGTATGGAATGAAATGAAATTTGGCAGGCAGGTAGCTTACGACCTGAAGAGCATTATTGGAAATTATTATCCCGAAAAACGAAAGGGTTCCCGTGGGATCTTCAAAAAATTGTAGCTACCTATTTGACGGTATTTCAGCCAAACTACTCAACGTATTTAAATGAAATTTGGCAGGCAGGTAGCTTATGATCTGAAGAGCATTATTGGAAATTGTTATCCCGAAAAACGAAAGGGTTCCCGTAGGATCTTCTAAAAATTGTAGCTACCTATTTGACGGTATTTCAGCCATACTACTCAACGTATTTAAATGCAATTTGGCAGGCAGGTAGCTTATAATCTGAAGAGCATTATTGGAAATTATTATCCCGAAAAACGAAAGGGTTCCCGTGGGATCTTCAAAAAATTGTAGCTACCTATTTGACGGTATTTCAGCCAAACTACTCAACGTATTTAAATGAAATTTGGCAGGCAGGTAGCTTATGATCTGAAGAGCATTATTGGAAATTGTTATCCCGAAAAACGAAAGGGTTCCCGTAGGATCTTCAAAAAATTGTAGCTACCTATTTGACGGTATTTCAGCCATACTACTTAACGTATTTAAATGCAATTTGGCAGGCAGGTAGCTTATAATCTGAAGAGCATTATTAGAAATTGTTATCCCGAAAAACGAAAGGGTTCCCGTGGGATCTTCAAAAAATTGTAGCTACCTATTTGACGGTATTTCAGCCAAACTACTCAACGTATTTAAATGAAACTTGGCACAAAGGTAGATTGTAACATGAAATAACCAACATAATATTTTTAACCGACTTACAAAAAAGGAGGAGGTTTCTCAATTCGTAAATATATGTTTGTTTTTATGTTTCTTCGCGAATATCTTCATCGTTTCTAAAACGATTTTAATTTTTTTTATGTTGTGTAGGGTATAATTTAAATTTGGTCCCATTGTCACCAAAATGGTGACCTGATGATGGGATCCGTGAGGAATCGAAGTAAAACCTCAAAATTGATGTGGAATAATATATTGATTTTGATTTTTTCTAAAGTAGTCTAAGCATATGTTACCAAACAGTAAGGTTTTGCACCATATCCTGGATCTATAATGTCAAAAAATTTCGCGTTTCAGTAAACTATATATACAATATACATAATATACATATATATATATTAAAAAAAATTGCGCCGCTGTGGCTTACGCCAGGCTAGGCTAGGTAGACTTTTTCTCTTTCTACTATTTGTTTTTTATCTAATCGTTTTTGTTTTTTATTTTCCGTCCTCAAATAATCGTCGTCTGATCATTCGAGAATTATCCCTACTCAGTCTATACCCATCACTAAAAATCTGAAAATGAAATAATTTTAAACAAAAAAAAAACGACTTCAAAAGGTAAACTAAAAGGAACAATTAAATTTACTTCGCACAAAGTAATACTTATTTTCCAGTACAAGTGAAAATAATTATTACTTTGTGCGAAGTAATTTATTATTATACTTAGGTTTTGCAAATACGATTAATAAAGTATAGGCGTAGGATAGTTTGTTTTCAAGATATGAATGAGATGTCATAGGTACATTTAAATTAGAAAAGTTATGTCAATATAAGTAAGATTTATGTTTTTCATGATATTTTTATTTATTAGTTTTCATGCTAGGTACGGCTTGGGTTTTTTCTTTCTTTTGGACTTTTGTTATTTTGTCGTCTAAAGGAAGTTAGTACTTTAACCGTAAAGTCCCTAAGTAGGCTACATGTTTGTTAGCGTAGGTAATTAATAAATAAAAAACCGGGCAAGTCCGAGTTGGAATTGCGCACCGGTGGTAGACTTTTAAAAAATTTGGCGCTCGGCGCCAGCAGCGCAGCGTCGGTGTGAAAACGATCATCGTCTGCAGTCGCTGCGGCGTAAAGTCCATACAAATCTCAGTACAGAGATCTTCGTCGCGTATATGAGCGTACTATCAAGTAGTCCCGTTCGCATAAAAGAAAAAAAATATTATACATACAGACGAATTGAGAACCTCCTCCTTTTTTTGAAGTCGGTTAATAATACGCGGTCATTTTTCGAGCTGGTAGTAGGAATTGTTAGCATTTTCATAGAAAAAATACCTCAAAACATTTACGACAAAAACGGCCATTATTTGACTTTAAATATCCAAACGACAGTGTTCATAAACTAAAAATGTATTTGAACTGCTGCCCTAAATCACTTTTCCACGCGTACGAAGTCGCGGGCACAGCTAGTAGACAATATAAATATAAACATGTCCTTATTATTTTTAAGGTTCTTGCTTCAAGAGTTCAAAAGAAAATAACTTTAATATGTATTTAAAATCCAAACTATACAAGGTGTAAAACAAATTAGTGATAATAATTTTGGGTGTTTATGTGCTAACTAAGTAGAGTAAACCGTGAAAATACCAACGCTGAAATTTTCACTTTCATGTTTCTATGAGAAATGCCCCAACATCATAAATTTGCCCACACAATCATTTTAAAAAAAGTAAATTTGTCAGCGCTGGTACTAACACAGTAAACTATATACGGGACCCATACACCCCTAAAATATTATAACTCATTAATATTATAAGCTGTAGAAGACATAGGGGACAGTAATAACTGCAATTTGAAGTGTCCACTTGAAATAATAACATGAAGCCAATTTTGTTGCAGCGAGGTCCACTGAAGCTAAGAAAACACCCCTTTGTGAAATGAAAATTGAATTTATACATCGTGGAAGGGCATTGAACTTGGAAAATTCATTTTCTCGTTTGAACCTGCATTATTTAAACTAACATAATATTTGCATTGTAACTTACAGTTTATTGCAATAACGATTTGTGTGGTACGTGAAGGGTTGCCACGCGTTTTTGAAGAAAATAGTATGTTCCTCAAAAAAATTATACTTTTAGGAATTTAATTGTAAGACCCGGGCTCTAATTCTCAGGCCTCGAACTAAGTTCCGAATATTAGTATATCCCGCTCGCACGCGCGCTAAATCTCATTTGCATGAGCGGGTCTGACCGATAGTAAAAACTAAGTTCGAGGCCTGAGAATTAGGGCCCTAGATTTACCGCGCGTGCGAGCGGGATATACTAATATTCGAACTTTTTTCCACTGGCCGAGAATAGTGCTCCTGATTGTACAATTTTCTTGGAAAAAAATTAATTCTAATTCTAATTGATAGAATTTTTTAATATATAAAATTGACAGTAACATTTCATAGAAATCACAGAGGGCAGAAAATGACGCGAAAATATATTACTTTTCGTACTATAGGTATTATGTTTTTAGAACATTTAGTACAATTGACTAAAATATAGCAAAATACTATCCCCGTTATCAATTTTTTATTTATTTAACCTTTGTTGCACACAAGAAAACTCACAACAATACAGTTTACAAAGAGAGACACAAAGGTACTGCTTTTTTTTTCTTTACAAGAAATTTCTTTCAGCATCCCTACGGAGAGAGATGACATAAAATATAGTAGATGAGACGTGCACAATCAATCGATGGTTTGTGAAGTGACTTTTCTAGGCAAGGAGAAAACATGGTATGCCTACAGCTGACTAAATAGTTACAGTATTTGAAATACTTATTATTAGGGGGTTAATGTATAGTATGCTTGGCAACCCTAGGCATAAGCAATAAGCATCTGTCAGTTCAGAAGTAAATAAACCTTGAGCATTTGCTAGGATTGTGGTTAATTTGAAGTACGTCACAGTTTGAGCTCAATAATACATGTAATAATAAACTTCATTGACCAAATGGATTCTCCCCATACTCCATAATTCTCCTGAGACATAATTGAAGATATGAATGGTTGAAAGTGATATGTCACAACATTTTTTTACCCACAAAATTTAGTTTAATTTGTCCTATATTTGTAAAGTGGAGTATATTGATTCTAGAGACGGATCTCTAGATTAAGAGGAAACACCACGAAATTTTTTCCATACAAAAATAGGGGTATAGGGGATTTCTATTTCCTCCATGGATAACACCTCTAGAGTAACAATTTTTTTTCCTGAATATTTATGGATATTGTTTGTACGTCCCTATTTTTTCCTTTTTTAAATAAATTAATTATTTAAAGAGATATGGACGTTTAAAAACCTAAAAAAAATGGCCAGACTCTCCGCTATGTTTAAATATCTAGGAAACAGATTTGACTACAATAAACAACAAAAGCAAAAAATAGGAACCTAGCTCAATTCTTTTTTTAGCTAATACAGAAAATAATATTAAAATCGGTTAAGTTTTGGAGGAGGAAACAGGAATCCCCTAAACGTCGATTTCTGGTACTTTTAATAGGTAATTTCAGTCCAAGTTGCAGTTGTCTCTATCGCGCAAGTGCTGGCTAGCTAAGGCACTGCGAGACAGCAATAGATTTTATAAATACCTATTTTGTATTTCTCTTAACCGTGGTGTTTCCTCTTTAGTCCCGAATTCACCAACGCATGGTATTGTTAACGGCTCGTTAAAATACCATGCCTTCTCATTCATTGATAGGAATTGAACAACATGATATTTAACGAAGAAACATTCACATTGCTTGGTGGAATAAACCCGTATAACGTTACGACGTATTCTAAAATGTTCAAGTGACAGTTTGCACTCAATTTTCTCGAAATCTTAATTTTGCTGCATCACCTTCGGCTTCATCCATTCATGTCTTCAATACTACATCCCCCAACTAATTAACCTAACCCAAAACCCCCCCCCCCCCCCCAAACTCGGCGACATAATCTGTAACCCACCAGAAACGAAAACGGCGTCAAAAACATTTGAGTGACAACCGTTATCGCCCGCGTCGGTGATAAGCGATGCCGAAAGATATTGCCGTGGGTATTACCAAAACAAATATACATCAAAAGGCTATTTAAAAAAACGGGGTACACTCAGGGAGCGCCATAGGACTTTTAGTTTTTCAGGAAATCGAGATCAACCGTTTTTTACACTTAACACTCACCCCATCACCTTCACAGCTCGTACAGATAGCAATGTGTTGATATATTTTTTGATTAATTTACTTTAATGTTCGTTTTATTAGTACTCATTCGGAAATTTCGAAGTTTAAAACTAAAATATTAAATGGCTAACCTAGTCTCGGATTCTAAAATTTGTTGGTAAAAACAGGATTCAATGAAAGCGCTAGTAATTCAATTAAATAGCGGATTCAATCAGATGACTGCGACAGATATATTATGAAGTATGAAGGCAGAGCTGGACGAGATGCGGGGTAGATTGGATGCATCGGAATCTAAGGAGTTCTGGCCGATGGGTGTGGTCTACCGGAAGTTCCGGGGGAGACTTCGGAATGAAGCGCGCTACACGTCGCCGACAACACGTGTAGTGTAGTTTTTAAGTATTTTAAATATTATGTATGTTAGTCTTTAAGGTATTTATAATATGGGCCTATGCAGCCTGCAATAAATGGTATTTAATTTAATTTAATTTAATTATACTTAATAAAACTTTAGATAAAAGTAAGCTCGCGTATATAGTCATAAATATTAAATTCCAAAACAGTGCGAGGAGTATGACCACCGTACCTGTCCAAACAACTACATGTTTTGTTAATAAAAAAAAACTATATCCCGACTTCGTAAAATTAGATCTAAAAAGGCTGAAACAAGAAAATATAATAAATAAATTCAGGTAGTAAATCAGAAATATAAAAGTCCAAAAATGGTCAAGGTAGAGCGGTGGTCGAACCCGCTATCGACGTTAATTATTGCACTAGACAATTTTTTTTTTTCAAATAAGGACTATTTGTCCAACGTATTTCGGTGTAAACTGGCAACGAATCAGATTCTATTAGTGCTATTAATCGGCCTTTTTTAATAATTTGACACATAAAAAAAAGTTTGTTTTACTTTAAAAAACATATTTGACAGATAGATTGAGATTGTATATTTTAACCGGGCCTGAGATTCGAAACGAAGTTCGAGGCACGAGGGGGACCAGGGCTCTGACTCAAGATGCCATCGCTATTCGCTACTATTTCGGAGTTCGAAAACAAATTGTCCCATACATTTTGACATAAGCTTCGCTAGGTGACGAAAATTCGTGTCAAATCCCATACATTTTGTTTTCGAATTTCGTACGTGATGGCATTTATACTAATATTATAAAGCGGAAGATTTTTGTATAAACGCGCTAATCTCCGGAACTACTAGTCCAATTTGAAAAAATCTTTTTTTTGATTGTATAGTCATCATATAGAGGAAGGCTTTAGGCTATATAACATTACGCTGCGATAGGAGCGAAGCATCAGCAAAAACGGGGAAAATTATTCACATTTGAGGACTTTCGTTGCGTGCGCTGTATAAACGGTTTAATTCACTCAAATACCACGCGAACGAAGTCGCGGGCATAGCTAGTCTTAAACAAGGGCCCAGGGCCTTGATTCCGTGTCGAGCACGACAGACTATCCCGCTCGCACGTCAAAACATGCGCGCGCAAGCGGGACAGACGATTTCGAATTACGGGAATCGGGGCCCTGTTTTTTAGCCATTTTGGTGGAATATACATACATAGATAGCCAAATTCATTATCTTTCCTTTTTCTTACGTTACGTGACGTTAAACAGTAATGGAAATTAATATTTACTCAACATTAACTTAATTTGTTTTTAAATTAACTTAATTACGCACTTGAGCCTCTGATATTAATTTTGATCTAAATTTTAAATTGGGGATCTTGTTTTGCATATTCAAGACAGTAAACGTTGCTAGTGGAATCCCGAAGTCGGAGGCGACAGAGGGTATACATATAACGGGTGTAAAAAGTTTTTGACAAAAATACATTTCCAAACTGAGGAAATGTAGTATAATCGTATCTCAAAGTTGTAATGACTGCTCTTTTTACACACTGTATATCCGGAAATAGGTAGCAGTGTGTGGTGTTTCTGGGGACTTTGTTAACTGCGCTCGCAAACCTGGCTGCCAAGCGTGACGTTGAAACTTAAAATATTGTTTTCAAGTTTGGTTAGCACAACGCAGGCTGATCACCTGATTTCTGACAAGAAAGACAAAAAAGATGATCCATGCGTCGGATGGACACGTTAAAAGTCGGTCCTGCACCTGATCTCTCACCAGATGTGTCGGGCATCCGTCCCTCTGGGTTACGGGAGAAAAGGAAAGAGAAATATTGAATAATATACTGGGTCACTGTCAACATTAAAGACATGAATTGATGAAGATGATATGTCGCAAAAAAAACAGAAAATGTACTTTAAACAGTCACCAAATTATTTTAGAATATGTAGTA
This sequence comes from Celastrina argiolus, assembly GCA_905187575.2. NCBI lineage: Eukaryota > Metazoa > Arthropoda > Insecta > Lepidoptera > Lycaenidae > Celastrina > Celastrina argiolus. The sequence continues at coordinate 2,519,236 of LR994597.1, forward strand.
AAGTATTAAGTGCATTGATTCTAGAGACGGATCTTTAGATTAATGAACTTAATACTTTACGACGTTTAGGTGACACTGTGAACTTAACTTTCTCGAAATCATAATAATGATCCATATCACCTTTATCCAAACCCTACTCTCCAAACTGATTCGATTTTGAATCAGGTTCGATTGTGCCGCGTACCTACTCCCGAATAAATTGACGTTGATTTATTTTGATTCAGTCGATTGATATGGTCTTGAGTACAAAAAGTTACGATCTGACGATTTTATTTATCCTGGTTAGTTTCAAAGTAATCCACCAAATATAACACCAAAAGTCGTTGAGATTGATCTGATTCGATTTTCGATTGTGTCGGGATAAGTAAGCCTGGTGAAACGTTTTCTGCCATTTGCCGTTTTATAAATATCTTATGTCCTTTTCTAAATATCACTTTATCTTTCCACTTTACAGGCATTACAGAAAGCAATTTTTATCTTCACTTGTTTTGGTTATTGCACCATTATTTCGTTTTACCTATGAGTTCACTGCACACTTTTTATATTATTATAACACCATTATTAATCCAACAATTATGGGTACTAATAGGCACGAAAACAAAAAAACTTACCAAATAAATAACAATTAACTAAAAACACATATTTGCTGCGCGTAGGACCTCCGCACTGATAGTCTGACGAATGATAGTCTGACGAATGATAAGCCTTATCATTGATAAGATAAAACACGTGTATACTATGCTAACATATGTGCCTCAATGGTAGTCGATTTGGCAGTTTTTTGCAAGAATAATATCTCGTTCGCACGTACGCTTTTGAGATGCGCTGCGTATCCGCAGTAATCTTTTCCATTGTTCTTAATATTTGAAATTAAAACGCGAACTTTTATTTATGCAATTGAAAAATATTATTTTGTTAGACAATTTAAAATTAAAATGTCAGTTTCGCTTGATGTTCGCGAGACTTGTATCGGAATTCGTTCGACCGGTTCTACAGCTTTGAGGAAATTTATCAGTTTATATTAGTTAATGTAATTATTATTTATAACATTATATAACGCCGGAGAGGTATTCAAATACCGTCCACAATCGATGGACATGGTACTTCCATTCTATTTAATGTGCTAAATGCAATCAAATATGGCCCGGTGAACAAGTGTTATTTAAAGTATTATATATATTTTTTTATTTTACATTATAAATAGCCGTCCGTACTGACTGACATTTGTTTGCATTAGCTAGGTAAATGTCAATGCTATAATTTGGCTATTAATATGGCTAGCCATTTTCAGTTTAATCTTGACCATCCAGCACACATGTCAAATTAAAATGTTTGAGACGTCTGACACTAATGACAGTTATATGTAATGGGGCTTTATTTGGAGGCTGGGGTGGGATATTGACCATAGTTTATTTTTAGTATAGCAAACAAACAAAAAATATAAAATACTAGCTGACCACTTCGTTGAGTACAAATAGCATATTTTCTTACCGTTCAAACCTTCCCTCGACTTCCACGAATATTTCAAGACCAAAAATAGCTGAATCGGTTTAGCCGTTCTCGAGCGAGACTAACGAACAATTTTGCAGCCACGCATCCATATAATAGTAATTATATGTGTAGTGCGGTACAAAAGCGATCGTCTTATGTGGCAATTACAGTCTGCAGCACAAAGCAGGATCACGTTGCATTCGACTTTGAGACGTTACGAGTGCGCCTTATCGCTCGTAGCGAATTAAAAATTCTTTGTTTAATTACTTCTATATTTATATCAACTTGGAGTGTAATTTTATAGAGATATATATATCTATCGTCGTTTGCACCCTCGTAATACTGGCCGGTAGCCGCTGATTTGGGGACCTAGCTACTTCCATGTCCCCAACGCTGGATCATGGACTGCTCTCTGCCTATACTCTAATAAACAATGGACTAAGACTGGTGGACGGCCATATGATCCAGAATACCAAAGTCCGGAGAGAATTCAGAACATTCGAAATATACCTCTGTACAGGGTGATTCATGGTTCATATATTAAGCCGAATATAGTGTAAAGAGAAAGACGCGTAGAGTATTTTTGTTTTGGAACCTCTTGTAAATTACCTACTTGATATAACTAAAAAAAATGTCAAATGAATCTTACTATGCTGGGGCTCGCGGGCTCCTAGTTTATACACACGAACGCACTGTTCGTTGAATACCTGGCCAGGATTGAAACTCATCTGTTTTGTGACTTTTATTGAGATCTTTAAACATGATTTGTCGCGTTATGGTAAGTAATTTATATGAGGTGCCGAAACAAAAAATGCTCTACGCGTCATTCTCTTCACACTATAATCCGTTTAATATATGAACCATGAATCACCCTGTATGAGGACGAACCACGAGTAACCCTAAAAACCAAAGTATGGTCATTATTCAATATAGTACGTCCGAGATAAATTTAACCTAAACGTAAATAAACCCGTCTATGACACAACCATAGACTAGTCCATGATGCCAATTAGCCAAAAATATTACAATGAAGTTTGTTTGCTATGAATCCATAGACATAGGCTTACATTCTACAATCAGCAGTGTCAAAATGGCGTATTTTTTCTGTGGAAGATTTTCATTTGATGCTCAAACATATTAATTATAGTTTAATTGCTATAACATGTATTGGATAATGAAGTTTAATCCTTTATTATACCTGTGAAAGTGTTGATAAGTGTGCACAATATGTGATTTTAGGAACATTTCTATGTTTTCGGTTTGTTTACCTTCAGGTTAAATTCATCAGAGACGAACTATACCAATAATCGTTTTTCCTGTTTGCAGAAAATGCCCAACGCGGCAGGTGTTCATTCGTGGCGGCCGCTCGCACTGCATCGACAGCTGCAGCCCGGACACCATGTGCGGGGAGGTGCGGGTGCCGGAGAGACACCTCAACGTGAGTATTGAGAGGAAACCTCACGATTGAGAGAAATACAAAAGCGGTATTTATAAAATCTATTGCTGTCTCGCAGTGCCCTGGCTAGACAGCACTAGCGCGATTAAGACAACTGCAGCACGAACTGAAATTACCTATTAAAAGTACAAGAAATCTACGACTGGGGGACACCTGTTTCCTTCTCCAAAACATAACCGATTTAGATATTTTTTTCATTATAAACCAAAAAAAGGCTCTAGCTAGGTTCCTATGTTTTGATTTTATTGTATAATGCAGTCAAATTTGTTTACTGGAAGTTTAAACACAGCTAAAAGTCTGGTCACTTTTTTGAGATTTTTGAACGTTCATCATATCTCCTTAAATAATAAATTTATTAAAAAAAGGAAAAAATAGGGACGTTCAAATAATATACATATATTATATTCAGGAAAAAAATAGTTACTCTAGCGGCATTATCCAGGGAGGACACAGCGGTCGCGCAGACCCCTGTTTTTGTATGGACAAAACAGGCGTGATGTTTTCTCTTACAAAACGAACGAACGAACAGCTGGCTTACTCCCGACACAATCGAGAACCAAATCAGTTCGATATCAAAGGCTTTTTGTAATTTATGTGGTGGATTACTTTGAAACTAACCAAGATAAAGAAAATCGACTGAAAATCAAAATAAACAAACGACAATTTATTCGGGAGTACGCGGCACGACCGTATCTGAATCATAACCGAATCAGTTCGGAGAGTAAGGCCCCCAGAGCTAGAACACAAGAACGCTTTGATGAGACCGCTCAGTTGCGTGAGCACTGAGCACGTCCGAACACGATAGACCGCTCTAAGCAACTGTTCGCGCGCTGTTGCTGTGTTCACATCGAGCGAGCGAGCATTCTTAGAATATTCTTTAGAATCTTTGCGAACGCACTAAGAACTGTGTACACTAGAAGAATTTGATGTGGGTATAGAATGAGCATTCATTCGCACGTTTGATGAAATCGACCGTTAGGTGTAGAGTTGCGGGGACAGTGACATACCTTTTTTTTTTACTATTATGTCGCATAGCAGATGTCGAGCTCGACATCAGGGATGTTAGGGATAACCCGTAACCGTAACCGAAACTATCGGATATCCGATATAAATTTGCTACTGTAAAATTTTTATATCGGTAACCGAAATTATCCGAAACAAACGGATAATCTGAAATAATTTAATATCCATATCCGTCTACGTATCCGAAATTTCATATCCTATTTCATCCCTGCTCGACATCATCATCCCACGAAGTGACTATTAGTCTGTTTATTTTACTAATCAGTTTTTTTTCTATATCTGCTATATTTGTTCACGTTTTGGTGGAATAACTATTTTTGTGATTGGGAGTTGACAACCCTACTGCCGTAATCGACGCTCTCGTGTCAAATGTCTCACATCACTGACACACGCGTGTTTCACCATTTCACTCGATTACAAGTCTGTATAACACAGTACCCTGTGATTACTACTTACAACTGTATTGTGTCATTTGTGATTTTGTACTTTTGTACGCTGTTGTTGTAATGTCACAGCACTCACAGCTTTGAAATACCACCAAAAACATCTTCATTTAAAATGTTGCCAAGAGTCTACAGAATTTAGCCTGTGAAAAAGTTATCAGATCTCATGTAGAGCCTAGCTTTTGATCTATGCGCCCTAACTTCACACACTCTCCATTTCAGTCAAAACGTGATGCTTGGCCGTTTTGCTACCGTTACGAAGATTTCATAGGTATTCACTTATCGTGTGCGCTCTACTTGGCTGTTCTTGACTGGCACTCCCGTGCCCCCAGATACGATAAGACTGGCTTTAGTTGCTTTTTTTGTAATTACTTCAATCTTGAGGCTATTCACAATTCCTACAAATTGTGAAACTTGCCGCGCGATTATTGGTCAACGCTGAATGCCGCAATTCGCATCACGTTGCGTTGGGTATTGGTGTGGTGCGGCCTTTAGGTATAGGTAATGAAAATCTTTATGCTAAATGCACGTACAGTTAAGTTTTTAGTGGCAACATCACCGTGCATTCTGTACTGGTGCTTGCTACAGCGGAGTATACTCAAAAGTTAGTGCGTAAGACCTATTTACACTTTGATTAGTGATTAGGCGAATGCATTTCCTGTGAGATTTTCAGGATAGACGAGCGAAATGTATTTCTCCGTCCCATTCGGTACGCCTATGGATACTGCGAAGTATAGTACGTCCCAGGTAAATTTAACCCAAACGTATACAAACCCGTCTATGACACAACCCTAGACTAGTCAACGATGCCAATTGCCCAATATTAAATACAATAATTATTGTTTGCTATGAATCCATAGACTATAGACTTATATTCTACAATCGGCAGTGTCAAAATGGCGTATTTTTTCTGTGAAAGATTTTCATTTGATGTTTAAACATATTAATTATTGTTTAATTGTTATAAAATGTATTGGATAATGAAGTGTAATGCTTTAATATACCTGTAAAGTGTTGATAAGTGTGCACAATAAGTAAATAAGTGAAAACTTCGATGGTTTGTTTACCTTTACGTTAAATTTAAACAAATAGACAAGTTTGCGGGAGCGAAAAAGACGATAAAGAATAAAAAAATGTTTTTGTTACAATTACAATTGAATTATAATTTAATTAGGGCTAACGGGCAGAGCTTTTACAAGCCTAGGGTCTGGCCGGAGACGACCTAACAGAAGTTGGTTCTTCTCGCCGGGTGATGATGATGATGACCTACCACCGGTCACCCCCGAACCGGTGGTAGGTCAATTATGTCATGTAGGACAATTCTAAAAGTGTTTCTAACCTATTTGGAAATAAAAGATTTTTCATTTTCATGTTACGATCGAATGACGTTCCATCGGGTCCCTAAACAGTATGTAGAGCCTGTTACCATCATTGTGTATGAAATAAACAAAGCTTTAGTTATAACTATTGTTGAGTAGCATAATGATAGAGCATGATGGGTTATAAGCTACAAGACCGACAGCTAAGCTCGAAAATTAGAACCAAAACCAAGGTTGTAGACATGCTCAGGCGCATAGATATGAACAAATGGAGATGGACGGGACACACTGTACGATGCAAGGAAGAAAAATGGAGTCAGAGAGTGACTATGTGGTATCCAAGGGATGGCAAAAGAACGAGAGGTCGGCCAAACATGAGATGGGAAGATGAGATAAAACTCACTGCTGGCCCCTTCTGGACAAGAGTAACGAGGGACAGAAATTACTGGAAAGAACTGGAGGAGGCCTTTGCTGACAGGCACACCGAATTAATAGACTACATAATATAATAATATTATAAATATGAAAATTCGGAACAAAAAGACTTAATAATAATAATTCTTGAGTAGCAGTCAATATGTTGTCGCTACATTACAGGGTGTTGAAGGATTGACATAAATACATACAAGTTAGGACCGTACAGTCAGAATGCAATATCGAACTAATTACAATCCCGCAGTGTCTCAAATCCTGCAGTATTATTCGCGTATTATAATCTCTTAGCGTGCGTTATTAGCACCATTAAACGGAATATTACAGCTGAATACGCTTAATTAAAATTAGGAGCCCTCCATACACGGGCTGGCGAATGACAAGAAAACCATGAATCTTGACGAATCGATGATTACTTAATTGAACTATTGATTCAGTTTTCAGCCGTTAGGCCGCTATAATATAAGGTTTAGTAAAATAAGTAACTGACAATCTAAGTATGTACATGCTTTTATTGCTTATAATATCACAAATGTATTCAGAAGTTTTGGTAGAAAAATAATATAATAAATCAAAAGTAAAAAAAAAAGATTAAAAAACCGTGGTCGCACCCGCTATTGGCATCGAGCCTTGATTTTTTTTTCTGCCGTAATTCGGTGTGAACTAATGCTTAGATTTTATTAGCGGGTACGACCACGGCTCTACGGTCTACCTTGACCATTTTTGTACCTATGCATTTCTGGATTTCAAATTGAATTATTTTCTTGTTTCAGACTTTTTAGACCCATTTTTTGCGAAGTCGGGTTATAGTTTTTTAATCTTTTTTTTTATTTAATATTTTTCTGTTTCCACATAAAATATAATAATTATTATATTTTTATTTAACTGTCCATTACATAGAAAGTATCAACTCCTAGATACTACTTGTACGACCGCATTTTAAACCTTTATTTTGAATTTAACAATAAAATATAATAACAAATAAAAAATATAAATACATATTCGTAATATGCTTGCCAAGACCTATCTTTTGATACCAAACACGAGATAAATATCTTAATTTAATTTTTTTTGGAGATATTTTTTGAGGTATAATTCTCAAAGTCAAAAATTTTAAAAAAAATTTATATTGTATAGCCTATGTTACTCGCGGTATATAATACGAATCGATTGACACCTCATTCATCAAAATCGGACTAGTAATTTAGCCGCTACGAGGGAACATACATACATACATACATACATAGAATGCCAAAATCATTACCCTTCCTTTTGGCTTCGCCGAAGTCGGGTAAAAAACTACCGCTTAAGCCAAATATCTCAAGTTTAGCAGATTCACCTCGCGTCTGATTTAAAAAAGATTTTTAGTAATAAAAAGCTAGTTAGGGCCTTATCATACTAGCGGTTCGAAATTCGAATGCGGTTGCGGATCCGTCGCGGACGCGCGGTTGATTCGCAAGGTTTTCATCGCGTATTTGTAGCGGGTAAACGACGTTCAGTACAGACAGTAACAAAATGGATTCCGACGAGGAATCTCTGCTATAAGTTTTGTTACTTCGAAGACGCTAGAGAAGAAAATGAAAACATCAAAGGGCTTGGGAGGATTGGTATCAATTAATCGAATGCAAGAGAGCGACTGCTGTGTGTTGTTTTGCAAACGAATAAAAAATAATCCTAAAAATCTCAATCAAATCCGTTTGAACGAGACTGTACAAAATGGAGTCCACGTTGCTATTCGCAGCGGATACGTTCCGCGTCCGCGGCGTATTCGTTACGCATCCGCAACCCATTGGCCGCGCGCCCGCTCAGCTTTGCGACCGCTCCCAAGCCGCTAGTATGATAAATCCCTTACTCATCTGCGCTCCGCTGCACACTGTATTTGCGTTCGAGGCAGCGTTCTCAGATCCTGGGTCTTACTCTCCAAACTGATTAGATTTTGACTTACATTCAATCGTGCCGCGTACCTACTCCCGAATAAATAGACATTTGTGTATTTTGACTCTCAGTCGATTGGCATGGTCGGAAGTACAAACCAAAAATGGTAGAAAGTTACGATCTAACGATTTTCTTTATCCTGGTTAGTTTCAAAGTGATCAACCAAACAAAACACCAGAAGCCGTTAAGACCGAACTGATTCCGTTCTTGATTGTGTCGGGACTAAGCCTGCTGTTTGTTTGTCTTTAGATCCTATTATACATTTATATTGTATCTACATGTAAAAAACCCAATGTCGTCATTAATTTTATCGTTTTTTTTAATTTCCAGCCGTGCTACGTGTGCAACAGCGCCGGGCACAACTGCCAGGAGCTGCCGCGGCCGCCGCTTGAGGACGAGGACGCCGCCACCGAGGTATCCGAGATCTCGGGGAACTCGCTGAACGATGCCACTGATGTGCCTGGTGAGTGCCTGTAGATCAGCAGACCGATGGACGACGTGCCTAGTGATAAAAAAATTCGTGCGAGCGTGCGTGTGTATACGAGCTTGCGTATGTGTGTACGTGCGAGTATGGGTGCGAGCGTGCGTATAAACGTGTGTCTGTACGAGCTTGCATATGTGCGTGCGTGTGTGTGTACGTGCGAGCGTGCGTTTGTACGTGCGAGCGTGCTGTGTGCGTGCGTGTGTGCGGGCGAGCGTGCGTGCGAGCTTACGAGATTGCATGTGCGCGTGTGTGTGTACGTGCAAGCGTGCATGTGCATACGAGCTTGCGTATGTGCGTAAGTGCGTGTGTACGTGCGAGCGTGTGCGTGTGCGTACGAGCTTGCGTTGTGCCTCCGTGTGTACTTGCGAGCGTGCATGTGCGTACGAGCTTGCGTATTGCGTGCGTTTACGTGCGAGCGTGCGTGTGCGTACGAGCTTGCGTACGTGCGAGCGTGCGTGTGCCTACGAGCTTGCGTAAGTGCAAGCGTGCGTATGCGTACGAGCTTCCGTACGTGCGAGCGTGCGTGTGCGTACGAGCTTGCGTGTGTGTGCGTACGAGCTTGCGTATGTGCGTGCGTGCGTGTGTACGTGCGAGCGTGTGTGTGCGTACGACCTTGCGTATGTGCGTGCGTGCGGCCGGTCATGCAGGCGTATGTGACGTCCACTACATAACAATAAAAATATATATTTTATCATTTTTAATGTTCGATTCTGCCCTTTCTCCCCAGCGCCGGAGGAGGTGGACTCGTACGGCGTGGAGGACACCGATTTCGTGCTGTACGTCAGCGCGGTGGAGACGGAGCGCTGCCGCCGCGGCCTCACCGTCGCCTACGCCAGCCACTGCCAGCAGGAGGCCGCGCTGGACCGGTGAGTGCAGGCGGCAGGGCAGGGTGTCATGTGCGGTGCCGCGGCCTCAGGCTTTCGCTAAGCCAAGCCAAAAAGAACAGAGGCCTTGCTTACACTCCAAAATTTAAATCCATAAGAAGTGTTACCTATGTAAATAACTTGGCATTTCCTGTATGTTGTCTGGAACCTGTAACACAACTTCTTTGGATACTTAGCACAGGGCTATATTGACGTGGTGTGAAGCAGGGATGAAATGGATATGAAATTTCGGATACGGATACGGATATTAAATTATTTCGGATTATCCGTTTGTTTCGGATAATTTCGGTTACGGATATTACATTTTTACAGTAGCAAAACTTTAATTTCGGATTCGGTTACGGTTATGGATATTTTTAATATCGGATATCCGATAGTTTCGGTTACGATTACGGAGCTCCCTATCATCCCTGGTGTGAAGCGTCTATAGATATTATTATTATTATGTCTATGTATAGCTTCCTTGCAAACGGGCAATTAAATCCCGGACCTTTGGAAGGCATGCGTAGGGCCGAAGCGAACACGCAGAGTACACAATTTTAATTTAAATGTAATGTGACACTAGCCGGCGACTCTCCCTGTACGCCATGGGAGTGCGCCCACGGAGACCCACCGCTTAGTGTAGGACTATTGCAAGGAATGTTTATAAGAAAAGATTATGGGCTATAAGGGTGAGGTGCTAGTGGACTGGGTATCTATGACCATGGAAGTATGGCGTCTGCCAGATACCACGTGGTATTATTATTATTGTTATTATCTGTTGCAGTCCTGTGGCGGGGCACGCGAACTTCTGCCCCGGGGAGCTGTCCACGCGCTCGCGCGACCTGCCCTCCGTGCTGTCCACCGTCAAGCACGAGATGCTGCACGCGCTCGGCTTCAGCGTGTCCCTGTTCGGCTTCTACAGGTAACGTGTCTCTCACTCCCACTCCAGTTGATGCTTAAGTCCCGATTTCAATAACGCATGTTAGTGTTAACGGCTTGTTAAAATAACATTTCAACAAGGATTAACTTTAACATAGCTTGGTGAAATACGCCCTTAATATAGTAAAAATGCCTCTCACACCGATTCCGGTGACGGTGGCCGGTTTCTTTGAAACCACGCAGGAGAAGCTACGCAGGAGTTATTTTATAGTGCCCAAGTGTGTGCGCAAGGAACCGTGTTCAAAACAGTGAAGACACAGAGAATGTGTTCAAAAAAATTTCCGTTCAGAGCTGGTTCACATTATTGACGCGCGCTTGGCTGATGCGCGTTTTTGCATAAAGAAAAAGCGCGCGCTTGAGTATGTACAGAGTACACTGTCTGTACAGAACTCCTGGTTCTCAAAACCTAAAGTGTACCCACTCTAAAGGCTAGTGATTAGGCAAGTTCAGATATCCGTGAGATTTCAATGGTTTTGGTTTGCAGGGACGAGAACGGCGAGCCGCTGACGGAGCGGCGCCCGGACACCGGCAACCCGCCGCTTGACGAAGAGTAAGTACGTATTCTTACTGTAACGTGACAACTGTGACGTTCTGTACAATATGTTACAGATTTAGGATATAACATATTCTATGTAAAATACCAGCTTAAAATTCTGTAATGGTATTCAACTTGTATCTGCACGAGACTCGCGTGAAGTTCTTCATTAATCCCACTGTACTGCTTACTTTTTTACACTCTGACGTTGGCAACTCCTATTGAGGGGGGGGGGGGCGGCATATACCAAAAGGAGAAGAAGAAGATTTGGGATGGTTTACTGATGTGTAAAGACGTTGAGGTTTAAAAACACACAAATGTTCATAAAAAGAAAAGTAGTCGATAAACTGTATTTTTGGGACCAAATGGCCAAATGCATCGAACAAAAAATAATCAAAGCAAATAGGATATATAAACTACATACATAAATCTCGGAGTAATCGGTGTACACTGTACATACTTACATAAAAAACAGTCCGAATTGAGAACGTTCTCCTTTTTTGGTAGTCGGTTAAAATTATTAATGAAAATCATTAGCGCTGATGCTAATCACTCTCCGGCATTTAGGCAACAACAAAATTTAAATTACTTACCTTATCGCGATAAAAAAATATAGAGGTCTAAAATGACCACGAGGAGTGAATATTATTCCTAGTCTATACATACGAACGCACTGGTCGTTGACCTAAGACACCGGGATCTTGAATCGTGGTTTGTCGCGTCATGGTAAGTAATTTATACGAGGTGCCAAAACAAAAAAATGCTCTAAGCGTCCTTCTATTCACACTATATTCGGCTTAATATATGAACCATGAATCACCCTGTAAGTTTGTTTGTTCCTGCTAAGCCCGCAGCGGGGTTAGCATTAATTTTTAACACTTAAGTTTACAGTATGTAAAATCTAGAGGGAAAGGGTATGTTAACCCTTACTACAGGTCTACCAACCTACCAAGAGTAACAGGACTTCACCCATAATGTAACTAGATTGTATTTTGAAATTGTATGTATCTACTTTCGGTTTAAAGATCTTTATTTCTGATTAAGACAGTCGTCACTTACATGAGAATAAAATAAATACAATCAATATTTAAATAAGTGCGGGTAGATTTAAAAACATTAGGAAGCGAGTATCTTTGTTGCGGTGGTCCAAGTTAAAAACGCCATCGCTTATAAGTGATTTTAAACATTAATGAAATTGAAGTGTTAGTGATTTATATTTGAATATTAAGTTAATAGATAATTTTGAATAGAAATTTAGTTGTCGTATTCAAAGACATATTATTATTATATTATTATTATTCCTTTACAGATTTAGGTAGTTAGTTGTACAACTGTGCTCCCTTATACGTAATGTTATTTTTACCGTAATTTGTTCTTACACAAGGCAATGAGATATGACTGGCTCGTCGTGTTTTATATACTTTTAAGAAACATTATTTGTACCTACTTCTTTGTACAATCACCTTAGCCAACAATAAACTTTTAGCGTTACGTGCTTAATCAGTTCCACTTCTCCCCACCAGGCTGCAGATCCACAAGTGGTCTTCGCGGGTGGTGCGCAACGTGACGCGGCGGGACTGGATGGTCCGCGGCGGCGTGACCGCGCGCACCTTCCACATGATCGTCACGCCGCGGGTCGTGAAGGAGGTGGGTGATGAATTCCACCACTACCCCACTTCCCACCACCAGGCTGCAGGTCCACGAGTGGAGACGTCTCCACTGCTTCCCCCCACCAGACACAAGTGGAGACGTCTCCACTGCTTCCCCATACCAGGCTGTAGATTCACAAGTGGAGACGTCTCCACTACTTACCCCACCAGAAATGAAGCGAGAGTGTCCTCTCTCCTGTCATTTTTAATATTAATTAAAGTCGGACCGCTAGTTTAGGCGCAAACGAACATACATACAAAGGATGTCAAATTCATTACCCTTGAACCCCTGCCGTAGTCGCGTGAAAATTGTGGTAATATTTACAGTGCTTACCTGTCCTGAGGCTAAGAATATGAGTGTTCCAGAAAGGGACAATTGTATAAAGAGCATGACAGCGCCAATACAATTGACATACGATAACGTTACTTAACAGCAATTTTAAACATAATTGATACCAACATTTGGTATACAGGTGCGGAAACTTACCAACATTTGGTATACAGGTGCGGAAACTTACCAGCATTTGGTATACAGGTGCGGAAACTTACCAACATTTGTGATGCAGGTGCGGAACCACTTTAACTGCAGCGCTCTGGAGGGCGCGGAGCTGGAGGACCAGGGAGGGGAGGGCACCGCCTTCACCCACTGGGAGAAGCGGCTCTTCGAGGTGAGCGGGAGTCTGATGCAGCTGTCACAATAAATAATCGCCTCCGTGGTCTAGTGGTTCAGAGCTTCGCTCTCGACTCGGAGGTCGTGGGTCCGATTCCGGCGTTGGAACAACAAAATTACTAATTTCGTTTCACAATAACAATTGTTACATTAATAATTTTATAATGAAAAAATCATTAATTTTTATAATATTCTTTTTTATTATTATTACTGTTTTGACTAATTATTTTTATTTTTGTGACCTTTTTTTAAATTAAGTAGTAGTTTTAAGGCGAGGAATAACCGCAACTAGCGCCACTCTTTTTTAAATAAATTTTACCCATCTACTTAAAGTTTGAACGGATTACTTTTTTTAATGAGATCTTTGTGTCGTTGTAAAATTTATTTTAAAAAGAGTGGCGCTAGTTGCGGTTATTCCTCGCCTTAAGTATTTGTTCCTTTTCTTATATTTAATTTTGTAGTTCGACCTTATTTTATAGCTGAAACTTTTATTCTTATAGCATGATGTAATAACCTGTAATGAAAAGTGCAATAGCCAAGATAATGTACTATAATCGACATAATACTGTATGCATAATTGTTACTTTTGTTGGTTGTTTATAGCAATAAATAAATAAATAATCAAATATGATTATACGAAAATACTTTACCTTACAAACTCCAGAATGAAGCCATGACGGGGACCCATACCCAGAACTCCGTGTTCAGCCGGATCACCCTGGCCATGATGGAGGATACGGGCTGGTACCGCGCGGACTACGAGCAGGCCGCCGAGCTGGCCTGGGGCAAGGGCCTGGGCTGCAACTTCGCCATGGCCTCGTGCAAGCAGTGGCTCAACACGCAAAGGTTCAGGTATTCCCTGCTCTTTGGGTTTTCGCACGGGCTTCCACTAACAAAATTCACCGTTAAACATGTGTTTGGCGAGATAGTATTGTTATAATATATAAGTGTAATCTAAGGCCCGTATAAATAAAACAATCTCAAACCCAACCTCACCTTGAGAACCTATTTGACAGATAAAAAAACGTTTCGTTTCACTTATAAAAAAGAAGAATTTTACTTATGTTATATTAATTTTATTTTAATTTTTTAATTTATAATACTTTAATTTTTTTCTTTCTTAAAACGTAAAAATAAAGATTATAAAAAAAATACATTATACTTATTTTATTGTTTCCTGTATCTATAATATGAATATATAACGGTATAAAAAGAAAATAAATTAAAATATTATGTAACATTAATAAAGTTGTTCACTTTTAAAAGTGAAACGAAACGTTGTTTTATCTGTCAAACAGGCTCTCAAGGTGAGGTTGGGCGTGAGATTGTTTTATTTATACGGGCCTAAGACGAATAAATAAAAAAAAGCCTGCTGCACTAAAACTAATAATTTTAAGCAAAAAAAAAACTGAGTTCCAAAGTAAAAGTGAATCCTACACAAGCTTTTAAATAAATCAAAATCCGTGTTTATCCAGTCGGAAGATCTACGAAATCAACACAACGGATTTTAAAACCTCCGGAATTTGAAGTCGGTTAAAGTACATAGTTGGTCATTAAAATCTAACGGACACATGCATGCAATCTTCCTATAAGTGCCGATTTTTCAATCGTCAAATAACTTTTATCTGTTTAATAAACATGTGACATTTGTTCCATACAAAATCTGCCAAAGTCACTTATTTATTTCTTAGATAGAAGTTATCTGACGATTTAAAAATCGGCACTTAGTAGGATGTGTTTTCATCACAAACCAGGGGACGCTCTGAAACACTCCATACTCCTCCTTCATTCATCTGATAAATTTCGTTGCGGGTCCCAAGATAGATCTAGCATGTCCCTCGGGCACCCCCGAGATCATATCGAGGGGTTTTGTGTTTGGTTACCCCTGTCGATCCTGGGTCCTGATTCAAGATGATGATATTTATTGCTTACGAAGTTCGAAAACAAAATGTATGAAATTTTAACATAAGCTTCGCTGAATGACATACGAATTCGCCTATGATTTAGCGAAGATTATGTCAAATAAAAAAAAAATAAAAAACATTTTGTTTTCGAACCTCGTAAGTTCAAGATGCTGATATGTATCATATCAGCATCTTGAATCAGGGGCCTGATAACTCAGGAGTTGAAGTGATGGGCCATTTGAACGCAATTTTCTATTACATCTCCAATAAACGAACGGAAATGCAAAGGTCATCATAAGAATATTTATTGATGATAATTGTTTTTTTTTTATTTAGGCTGTAAAATTGCCTACTATAAAAAACTAGATTATATTATGTGCGAGGGCTTAGCATTTCCTTTTTGGATACCTTCCCCTTTACTAATAATAATATTCACTCAATGAATAAGCTATTCGCCAAATAGCTTTTGTAGATGTACTATACATAGGTTTTCGAACAGTATTTTTTAACTTGGTGTTAATTTTGGACGTTTTCTTTCATGCAGCGATATGGACAATTCAACTGTCGAGTCAGTATTTTACAATGTTTCACTGTTTGACAAAATTTTTATCTTTTTGATGGTATCGTAATAATAATTATTTTTTGTATTCAATAGCTTTCCAAACGGAACAGAAGAAGAAATGTAAGTGTGACATTGAGGGCGTGTTTCACCAAGCAATGTTAAAGTTAATCTTTCGTTAAATATCACGTTGTTCCTCAAATCAACGCAAGTTAATGTTAACGGCTTCTTAAAATACCATGCCTTCTCATGCATTGATAGGAATTACGAGAGGAACAACATGATATTTAACGAAGGATTAACTTTAACCTTTTTTATTAATGACGTAAAAAAGGAACCCTTTTTTATCATTTAAGTAAAAAAGGAACCCTTTTTTATCATTTAAGTAAAAAAACTTTGTTTCTCTAGACGTAAGAACCCGGCGCCGTTCTGCGAGCGCGTCAAGGGCGAGCCGCTGCGGACGGAATGCTCGGCGCGGCGCGACGCGGTCGTGCTGTGCAACCTCGTGCGGCACGACAAAATACTGCCGCGGGCGTACCAGGTATGACGCAGGAGCTGTAACTGTCTCGCGCGTCCCAGACGCAACAACCCCGCGCTGTTCTGCGAGCGCGTCAAGGGCGAGCCGCTGCGGACGGAATGCTCGGCGCGGCGCGACGCGGTCGTGCTGTGCAACCTCGTGCGGCACGACAAAATACTGCCGCGGGCGTACCAGGTATGACGCAGGAGCTGTAACTGTCTCGCGCGTCCCAGACGCAACAACCCCGCGCCGTTCTGCGAGCGCGTGAAGGGCGAGCCGCTGCGGACGGAGTGCTCGGCGCGGCGCGATGCGGTCGTGCTGTGCAACCTCGTGCGGCACGACAACATACTGCCGCGGGCGTACCAGGTATGACGCAGGAGCTGTAACTGTCTCGCGCGTCCCAGGCGCAACAACCCCGCGCCGTTCTGCGAGCGCGTGAAGGGCGAGCCGCTGCGGATAGAGTGCTCGGCGCGGCGCGACGCGGTCGTGCTGTGCAACCTCGTGCGGCACGACAAAATACTGCCGCGGGCGTACCAGGTATGACGCAGGAGCTGTAACTGTCTCGCGCGTCCCAGACGCAACAACCCCGCGCTGTTCTGCGAGCGCGTGAAGGGCGAGTCGCTGCGGACGGAGTGCTCGGCGCGGCGCGACGCGGTCGTGCTGTGCAACCTCGTGCGGCACGACAACATACTGCCGCGGGCGTACCAGGTATGACGCAGGAGCTGTAACTGTCTCGCGCGTCCCAGACGCAACAACCCCGCGCCGTTCTGCGAGCGCGTGAAGGGCGAGCCGCTGCGGATAGAGTGCTCGGCGCGGCGCGACGCGGTCGTGCTGTGCAACCTCGTGCGGCACGACAAAATACTGCCGCGGGCGTACCAGGTATGACGCAGGAGCTGTAACTGTCTCGCGCGTCCCAGACGCAACAACCCCGCGCTGTTCTGCGAGCGCGTGAAGGGCGAGCCGCTGCGGACGGAGTGCTCGGCGCGGCGCGACGCGGTCGTGCTGTGCAACCTCGTGCGGCACGACAACATACTGCCGCGGGCGTACCAGGTATGACGCAGGAGCTGTAACTGTCTCGCGCGTCCCAGACGCAACAACCCCGCGCTGCTCTGCGAGCGCGTCAAGGGCGAGCCGCTGCGGACGGAGTGCTCGGCGCGGCGCGACGCGGTCGTGCTGTGCAACCTCGTGCGGCACGACAAAATACTGACGCGGGCGTACCAGGTATGACGCAGGAGCTGTAACTGTCTCGCGCGTCCCAGACGCAACAACCCCGCGCTGTTCTGCGAGCGCGTCAAGGGCGAGCCGCTGCGGACGGAGTGCTCGGCGCGGCGCGACGCGGTCGTGCTGTGCAACCTCATGCGGCACGACAAAATACTGCCGCGGGCGTACCAGGTATGACGCAGGAGCTGTAACTGTCTCGCGCGTCCCAGACGCAACAACCCCGCGCTGTTCTGCGAGCGCGTCAAGGGCGAGCCGCTGCGGACGGAGTGCTCGGCGCGGCGCGACGCGGTCGTGCTGTGCAACCTCGTGCGGCACGACAACATACTGCCGCGGGCGTACCAGGTATGACGCTGGAGCTTAGGGGCAGCCTATGTTCATTTTCTCCGTCGTTAATTGTCAACGCATTATATATTTCACCTGTCATTAGAACTCATTTTATCTATAAGCTATTGTTTAATTTTTTTAAATTGTAACGGATGATGTTCTGTTGGTGAATTAATAAAAAAAGTCGCAGCTGAAAAAACGATTTACCCCCAACTGTTGTCCCCAGCACTTTGACTCGCTGCCCAACGTGCCCACGTCGGATCTGGCGTACTACGGCGGGTCGGTGTCGCTGGCGGACTACTGCCCCTACCTGCAGGAGTTCACGTGGAAACACAAGAGCGTGCTGGTGCGCGGCAGCCGCTGCTCGTACGAGGAGAACACGCCCAGTGAGTAGACTGTACACGGGATACATTGTTTTTGTCAGGGATGTTAGCCAGCTCCGTAACAGTAACCGAAACCATCGGATATAAAAAGATATCCGTAACCGAATCCGAAATTAAAGTTGCAACTGTAAAATGGAAACCAATAATATCCGTAACCGAAATTATCCGAAACAAACGGGAAATCCGAAATAATTTAATATCCGTATCCGAAATTTCGTATCCATGGCAACGCAGACGGCAAACTTAAAAATTAGGAATGTAGTAGGTACTAACATAAATTGAAACTTGGTTTTCTGAATAAAATCTGAAGCACATCGCTTGTCATATTTCAGAAGTGGACGTGAACTTCGCGCTAGAGAACTACGGCGCGCACTCCAAGTGTTTCGACCACAGCGACCGCGTGTGGGAGCAGAAGTCCTGCAGACAGGTATTGTATAGTACGTCCGAGATACATTTAACCCAAACGTAAACAAACCCGTCTATGACACAACCATAGACTAGTCAGTGATGCCAATTGGCCAATATTAATGCAATGATTATTGTTTGCTGTGAATCCATAGCTTGCTTACATTCTACAATCGGCAGTGTCAAAATGGCGTATTTTTTCTGTAAAAGATTTTCACTTGATGTTTAAACATATTAATTATTGTTTAATTGTTATAAAATGTATTGGATAATGAAGTATGATCCTTTAATATACCTGTGAAAGTGTTGATAAGTGTGCACAATAAGGGAATAAGTGAAAATTTCGATGTTTGTTTACTTTAAGGTTAAATTTATCAGGGACGAAGTATAGATAGTTCAACAAAACTGCCGCTAATTACGTAACATGATGACCTTCCTTCGATGAACGTCGACGGTCATTTTGACATTTGAACTTTTTTAAAAATTCAAATGTCAAAATTTTTACGTCAAAATGACTGACGCAGAAACTGGAAAGCCACCGTAAAGTTCCGTAATCAAACTGATACACAAAAACACTGCCGTCCTTAGAAACAGTTGAGAGTGGAATAGGTCTAGTTTTAGGGCAAATCGAGTTAAACATCCGTAATCAGCTTATTTTCCTGATTACGGATATGGTCTTAACTCAATTTACCCAAAAACTCACTACCTATTGCACTCTTCGTAAGGACGGCAGAACAGTAGGCTCTTCTAATCCAAAGATCGAGATTGGCATTTGACAGTTAACAGAATTACTGATCGTCTCGCGCTTGGCTTAAGTCAACTGCTAAAATATTAAATAGTTTATTATGAATGTGATAATGTGTTCAAAGTATTAACAGGTTTCGATTTATTTGTAGATAAGAGAGTGGCAGCACTGGGGCTCCGGATGCTACAAGTACAAGTGTGAAAGTGGACGTCTGCATATTGTAGTGAGTATCTCTAAACCCGGTATTAACAGAATACGTTCAAATCCAACAAAATCTAAGCCTAAATAAAATACAGCTCAACGCCATCGCATCGAATAATATGTATGTCTCGTCTTAAGGCGCTGTAGGCCATTAGCGCCACTCTACATAGATATATTTTAAATATGTGTGTTACTCTTTAAGGTATTTATAATATGGGCCTATGTAGCCCGAAATAAATGTTTTTTTTTCATTTTAAATTTTAATTCCCAGGTGGGCAACTACACGTACACCTGCTACTTCGCGGGGCAGGTGCTGCAGGTGCGCGTGCTGCAGGGCGGCTGGCTGCACCGCGGCGGCGTGGTCTGCCCGCCCTGCCGCGAGATGTGCGGGCAGGAGTTCGCCGTAAGTGAATGTAGTTTGTTTTGTGACTTGAAGTTACTATTCTCCATTAATTTCAGCTATGACGTCCACTTCTGGACATAACAAAGTGTTTCATCATCATCAGCATCATCATCAGCCTGAAGACTTCCACTGCTGAACATAGGCCAAGGACTTCCATGTTTCAAGCATTGAAGTAAAAACCTGTTTAGGCGCACCGCAAACAGATTTTTTCGTGTGTAGTAAGATAAGCTGATCCGTCACGCTCTGAGGTGAAACGTTTGATTGGATGAACTCGGGACCGCCGACTGAGTTTTCACTTCTGCCGTGCGGTCTTAAGCGCACACTATTTTTTTAGACATGAATCTATTTAGGAAATATTAATTTATAAATTTTATTTTGTTTTTTTACAGTCGCGCAGAGAATACTGTAAGATCGGAGAAGAAGCGCCGCCGCCCAACCTCTACCCGAAGGACATGCTGGCCTGTAACGCGCCAAAACTTGCGCCGGCCATCTTGTCAGGTGCCGCCATCTTGTTGACGTTACGTCACCTACTTTGAGAAGCGAACGGACTAATTTGTGACAATTTTATGTGTACTTATGTGTGTCACCCACTTTAACAAAATTATTTGAGAGCATGCATAGCACAACTGCAGTAGCGACATAAATCGAGATAACTCTCAACGAAGCGCAGTTGTGCTGTTGGTAGATGATTTTGTCGTATCTCTCGTCATTAGCTTTTGTACGTTAATTGTTACTTAACTAGGTGTATGGTGAACAACGATTTCATATGTTGAATGTACCACCGTCTCTCTGTGCATTCTTTTAAAAACGATGTGTGATCAACAAAATACAGGGCAAATACTGAATAAGAGCCACCATTTTACGGTAAGTAGGTACATGTCACATTAAAGTTTAAACACTTCTTTCTAACGTCTCCTAGTCCCCTACCCTATAAATATAAGAAAACATACTATTGTGTAATAGAATTTCTTTATTTGAACCAGGTTAAAAAAGAGTTTTTTACAGCCTTCCTATACAAATAAGGAATGCATCCATCCGCGTGTTTTTTTTGTGTCGGATGGGACTAGTGTCTGTAGTCTTATTTTATGCCATACTTTCTAATAAATTTATTTCATTTTTAGCGTATCTTAATCGATTGAACATTTCTAAGATTTTTTTATTTGTAAATTAATGTAAAAGATTTATTATTATTTGTAATTTATTGTAGTTTATTAATTGACAAAATACCTGAGGAACTTTTATTTGTTATGTGTATATAGACAATTATTTGTTCCGTCTTCGATATCCGGAATCCATCTTGAGTCAAGCACCCGTCTTTATGTCGATATCGGGCTACTTACCTCCTTCCACGTACGACAGGTGGCGCTAGTGTCACGGGTTTGAGGCGGTTGCGCGCCTCACTGACTTCCTTCATTATGGCGTCGTTTTTCTTGTCGTGAATATCGGCTAAAATTATTTTATGTAAATTTTGCTAATTGCGACAATTTTATATAATTAAGACTATCCTGAAACAGTTAAAATTGTGATTCATATTCGTTTTTACAATTAATAATACATTATCGCGATTAAAGTTTTTTGTTTTTGCCAAACACGTGTTCGTAATACTGTGCGGTAAAAAGTGTAGCATCTCCTTCCACTGGAAGACGAAATCATGAGCGAGTCAAAGGATTCCGCTCCGCGTAAAAGGAAGTCTTCCCGTTCGAGAGAATCTACGGACAGTTCGTCAACATCGTCATCGTCGTCTTTGGAGCGGGCGGTAGATTCGGACCCACGCGGAAACGAAAGTTTCCGCGCCGTAAGTAAACGTTCCCGCCATGTGAGTAATGAACAATTTGAACATTTATCGCAACAAGTGTCGTATCTCACGAGTTTAATTACGTGTAGTTATAATGATACGCGAGTTCGCGAGTCGGACATAAATGCCGCGGGCGGTAGTTCGATAAACATTCCCGCAACGTTTTCTAGCAATGTGCTCGAATTGGAACCACCACAAAAGCCTGCGCAAGTGCTAAATTTATCTGATCTGTCCACTACAGTGAAAGACCCTTTGTTTCCAAAATCGAATGACGAACATTACAAAAAAATTTTTGATTTACAAAGATTTAAGAGTAGTGACTGGAATTGTATTCGTTTTTCGGACGTGTAAAAGAAATACGCGACTGTTCCTGGTTTTATCGAGTTGAACGTTAACGACGAGCTTACGCGTTTCGCTCCATCGGCTACGGACGAAAGGTCATCGCGCCTACATTTAACCGAACGTAGTTTTGCTTCAGTTTCAAATGCTATTTTAAAGCAAAAGGATGAGTTACGTTATAATTTACAGTCGTTAATAAATTGGGCCAGGGACAATGAAAAAGATTTAAAGGCTACTTCTTTGTTTGAAAAAGTGGAACAATTATTTAATAAAGATTCGGGTTATACAAAAGTTTCGGACGATATTCTACAAATGGTTTGCGGTCGACGAGCTGATTTAATTAACGTACGTAGAGAAGCAGTGTTAAGGCAGATATCTGAAGAATATCACTGTAGTGCATTACAAAAAATTTCTCCAGATGGAGAATTTTTATTCGATAAAGACGTTTTGTCGTCGTACCTCCAAAAAATCGGTGGGGCCGATAAGCTTGCTCCCATGGCAGGTCCGTCCACACATAATCACTACACGAGACGCGCTGCGCCTGTCCATCGTCCTGCTACTCATAAACAACCCGAAACGTTTTTTCGATCACACAATAAAGCACAACCAAATAATCGAAAAACTAAACGACCATCCAATAAACGTCCGAACTATAAAAATAAGTGCGAAAGCAGAAACAAACCGCGAGCAAAAGCACGTTCACAATGACTGGCCCAAATTTCGAGGAGGCTGTCTGGTGCAATATGTGCATGTTTGGAAAAGGTTAGGAGCACCGGATCACATTTGTCAACTTTTAAAAGGGGTTTTAATACCGTTCATTCGAAAACCAACTTTAATTTATCCGGGGAAAACGGTTTCGAAAGCATACGAAACCAAACAGAGCTTCGATATGTCACAACAAATTCAGAGCATGTTGAAGCAAGGAATCTTAGAGAGGGCCGAGATCACTCCCAGCTATATTTCGACTTTCTTTCTGGTACCCAAATCAGACAACAGCTTTCGACCGATTTTCAATCTAAAGACGCTCAACCAGTTCCTGGAAATAAAGCCTTTTCAACTTTTCAGCCACTTCAGAGTACCGAGTTTCTTGCAGAAAGGAGACTGGATGGCAAAGCTAGACTTAAGCCAGGCGTACTTTCATCTGAACATTGCCGAGAAGCACCGTCGATTCTTGAGAATGAGCTACAAAGGCGAACTACTCCAAATGACCTGTCTACCCTTTGGTCTGGCATCAGCACCACGAACGTTTGCAACCTTAACCAATTGGGTCGCCGAGTACCTCAGAGCCCACGGCATCAGATGTGTGGTCTACCTGGACGATTTTCTCCTAGCCCATCAGTCCAGCGAATATCTGACCGAGCAAGTAGCTTTTACCATCACCACGATGAAGCTACTCGGCTGGATGGTGAACTGGGAGAAAAGTGTGCTGGCTCCGACTCGACGCCTAGAATTTCTGGGCATCACCTGGGACACCACTCACAACACGAGGTCCTTGTCCGAGCCCAAGTGCCTAACGCTACGCAGGGCGCTTCAGCACCAAATTTCTGTAGGCAGTTGGTCTCTCAGACAGGCCCAGTCCCTAATGGGAAGACTCAACTTCGCCACGTTCGTCGTTCGCCGAGGTCGTCTACACTGTCGAACACTGCAGTACTACAGCCGACATCTGTCCACCAAACATCCATATCGAAAATCGCTAATACCCGACCCTGCGATTCAGGAGATGGTATGGTGGATAAAGGAAGCAGACGGGACATTACCGATACACTCGAACCCGATAACTCACTTCCTAACGACCGATGCATCCAACATCGGCTGGGGTTCGCAGCTTGGAGAAAAGAAAATGGCGGGAAGGTGGAATCAGGAGCAAAAACATTGGCACGTGAACCTGAAAGAGTTGTATGCCGTCTACGCAGCAGTAGCACAGGAGAGCCATCAACTACAGAATGCTCAGGTACTATTACAGACAGACAATCGCACTGTAGTTGCTTATATAAACAAGGAAGGTGGCACAAAGTCCAAAAAGTTATTGCAACTGACACAACAACTTCTTTCGAAACTGGACCAACTAAATGTCTCTTTAACAGCACAGTACTTCCCGGGAAAATTCAACGGAGACGTAGACGCGCTGTCTCGATGGAAGAGATGTCCAGAATGGCATTTGACACACGCAGCAACTACGAGGCTCTTTCACAGGTGGGGGACGCCACAAATCGATCTCTTTGCGTCCAAGACAGCCCACGTAGTCCCGAGCTATGCGACACTAGATCTAACGGACCCCGGCGCACAGCTCTACAACGCGTTGAGTCAACAGTGGATGTTCGACCTAGCGTGGCTGTTTCCACCACCGAACTTAATTCCGCAAGTATTAGCTCACTTGAACACAACAATGGGCCGATACATTCTGATAGTACCCAAGTGGAACAAAGTTTTCTGGCGAGGCGACTTACAACGTCGTGCGCTACAGAAACCATACCTTATTCCGAAGCTGCCCTATGTACTGATCGACACAGCGACGGGCAAGCGCCCGCCTGCAGATGGAGAATTTTTATTCGATAAAGACGTTTTGTCGTCGTACCTCCAAAAAATCGGTGGGGCCGATAAGCTTGCTCCCATGGCAGGTCCGTCCACACATAATCACTACACGAGACGCGCTGCGCCTGTCCATCGTCCTGCTACTCATAAACAACCCGAAACGTTTTTTCGATCACACAATAAAGCACAACCAAATAATCGAAAAACTAAACGACCATCCAATAAACGTCCGAACTATAAAAATAAGTGCGAAAGCAGAAACAAACCGCGAGCAAAAGCACGTTCACAATGACTGGCCCAAATTTCGAGGAGGCTGTCTGGTGCAATATGTGCATGTTTGGAAAAGGTTAGGAGCACCGGATCACATTTGTCAACTTTTAAAAGGGGTTTTAATACCGTTCATTCGAAAACCAACTTTAATTTATCCGGGGAAAACGGTTTTGAAAGCATACGAAACCAAACAGAGCTTCGATATGTCACAACAAATTCAGAGCATGTTGAAGCAAGGAATCTTAGAGAGGGCCGAGATCACTCCCAGCTATATTTCGACTTTCTTTCTGGTACCCAAATCAGACAACAGCTTTCGACCGATTTTCAATCTAAAGACGCTCAACCAGTTCCTGGAAATAAAGCCTTTTCAACTTTTCAGCCACTTCAGAGTACCGAGTTTCTTGCAGAAAGGAGACTGGATGGCAAAGCTAGACTTAAGCCAGGCGTACTTTCATCTGAACATTGCCGAGAAGCACCGTCGATTCTTGAGAATGAGCTACAAAGGCGAACTACTCCAAATGACCTGTCTACCCTTTGGTCTGGCATCAGCACCACGAACGTTTGCAACCTTAACCAATTGGGTCGCCGAGTACCTCAGAGCCCACGGCATCAGATGTGTGGTCTACCTGGACGATTTTCTCCTAGCCCATCAGTCCAGCGAATATCTGACCGAGCAAGTAGCTTTTACCATCACCACGATGAAGCTACTCGGCTGGATGGTGAACTGGGAGAAAAGTGTGCTGGCTCCGACTCGACGCCTAGAATTTCTGGGCATCACCTGGGACACCACTCACAACACGAGGTCCTTGTCCGAGCCCAAGTGCCTAACGCTACGCAGGGCGCTTCAGCACCAAATTTCTGTAGGCAGTTGGTCTCTCAGACAGGCCCAGTCCCTAATGGGAAGACTCAACTTCGCCACGTTCGTCGTTCGCCGAGGTCGTCTACACTGTCGAACACTGCAGTACTACAGCCGACATCTGTCCACCAAACATCCATATCGAAAATCGCTAATACCCGACCCTGCGATTCAGGAGATGGTATGGTGGATAAAGGAAGCAGACGGGACATTACCGATACACTCGAACCCGATAACTCACTTCCTAACGACCGATGCATCCAACATCGGCTGGGGTTCGCAGCTTGGAGAAAAGAAAATGGCGGGAAGGTGGAATCAGGAGCAAAAACATTGGCACGTGAACCTGAAAGAGTTGTATGCCGTCTACGCAGCAGTAGCACAGGAGAGCCATCAACTACAGAATGCTCAGGTACTATTACAGACAGACAATCGCACTGTAGTTGCTTATATAAACAAGGAAGGTGGCACAAAGTCCAAAAAGTTATTGCAACTGACACAACAACTTCTTTCGAAACTGGACCAACTAAATGTCTCTTTAACAGCACAGTACTTCCCGGGAAAATTCAACGGAGACGTAGACGCGCTGTCTCGATGGAAGAGATGTCCA
The DNA here is from genome assembly GCA_905187575.2 of Celastrina argiolus. Lineage (NCBI taxonomy): Eukaryota > Metazoa > Arthropoda > Insecta > Lepidoptera > Lycaenidae > Celastrina > Celastrina argiolus. Next base: position 2,545,539 of record LR994597.1, read on the forward strand.
GAATGGCATTTGACACACGCAGCAACTACGAGGCTCTTTCACAGGTGGGGGACGCCACAAATCGATCTCTTTGCGTCCAAGACAGCCCACGTAGTCCCGAGCTATGCGACACTAGATCTAACGGACCCCGGCGCACAGCTCTACAACGCGTTGAGTCAACAGTGGATGTTCGACCTAGCGTGGCTGTTTCCACCACCGAACTTAATTCCGCAAGTATTAGCTCACTTGAACACAACAATGGGCCGATACATTCTGATAGTACCCAAGTGGAACAAAGTTTTCTGGCGAGGCGACTTACAACGTCGTGCGCTACAGAAACCATACCTTATTCCGAAGCTGCCCTATGTACTGATCGACACAGCGACGGGCAAGCGCCCGCCTGCAGTAGAGTCGATCAACCTGGAGGCCTGGCTGATCTCGGGTGGATTGATGTAATCCAAGATTGGTCTGAACGAGAAAGACAACTACTGTTTTCAAGTTGGAGAACTTCAACAATTAATACATATACACCAGCCTGGAATAAGTGGAAACAATGGTGTAATTTAAAACAAATTTCATTTACAAAACCTTTACCTAAGGAAGTGGCTCAATATTTAGCTTATCTTCACCAAGTAGAAGGCCTTGCTTATCGCACAATATTGGTGCACAAGTCTGTGATTGCTACATTTAGCGCATGTAAAGATTTGTCTTCAAATTTCCTAGTGAAAAGAATCCTCAAAGCGATATCGTTAACAAAAGAAAGGCCGATTAATCCACCTATTTGGGATGCCTCGGTATTGATCAAATATTTACAAGTTAATGCACCAGATAAGCAGAACTTATATTAAGTATCAAGACACGTAGCAGTACTGCTTTTATTAGTTTCTAGCCGTCGAGTGCACGATCTCACACTTTTGAGCGTGGATCCCGATAAAATGATATTTGAAGACAATACTTTGATTTTGAGGCCCTGTTTTGGATCTAAAACCGATAGTTTACATCACAGGCAATCAGGCTGGAAAATTAAAAAACATCCCGATAAGAACTTAGATAGTGTACACTGGGTTCGTAAACTAGTTCATTTATCACAAGAGCGGCGTCGAGATAAATGGTCTAATTTATTTATAACCGCTAGAGGTGACCCGAAACCAGCGTCTGCCACAGTAATCAGAAACTGGGTAAGAGCTCTGCTGAAAGCTGCTGGTATAGACGCTACACCCGGCTCTACGAGAGCAGCTGTAGCCTCATTAAACTGGTTAGAAAACTTTCCAATTGAACAAATTCTTGCCACAGGAAATTGGAAACAAGAACATACTTTCCGGAGATTTTACAAAAAAGAAATATTAAGGTCTCAAAGTAGTGCATGTAGTACATCACTTTCTTATTATTTTGCACCAGAGTAATAGTATATACCTATAATTAAATTGATTGTAATTAAATAATTAATATTAAATTGTATAACACATTATGGCACCATTCTCAATTTCTTTACTTTATAATATGTGTACCAGGAGATAACAAACACATCACTCAAGATGGATTCCGGATATCGAAGACGGAACAAATAATGGAGAGTTTTACCTCACAATAAAACTTACCTATTATTTTTCCTGAGATATCCGGAATCCAGGTAATCCCTACCTGGTACATCTCGAGCGTCATAATGAAGGAAGTCAGTGAGGCGCGCAACCGCCTCAAACCCGTGACACTAGCGCCACCTGTCGTACGTGGAAGGAGGTAAGTAGCCCGATATCGACATAAAGACGGGTGCTTGACTCAAGATGGATTCCGGATATCTCAGGAAAAATAATAGGTAAGTTTTATTGTGAGGTAAAACTCTCCATTATTGTAAATAACATAACATAACGGATTTATTTTATGATTGAAACAACATTTATAATATTATGGAAAGTAAGTCTTCAAATAGTAGCTAAGTTTCGATGTGATTGACCAAAATATATCCTACCTATAATTGATAAGAGTTAACCCTAATTTATAAATTTATAAAATAAAGTTATTTCCTTTGTCATCTTTAATTAAAAAAAAACTATCGCTCCTAAAAAGTGTATGATTTTTTACGATTTTAGTACGAGTATAATAATATGTCCCGATTTCACCAACGCTTGTTAGTGTTAACGGCTTGTTAAAATACCATACTCATCGATAGACAGGAGATATGAGATAGCATGATTAATGATTATCATGCCATGATATTTAATAACGGATTACCTTTAACATGTGTTGGTGAACTATACCTTTAACATGTGTTGGTGAACTACTGTGACACTAAACTTATTTTATTTAATTGTTACCGAATACATTTATTTTAACTTAGATATTGCTTGTCACACAGTATATTGTAAGTAGAATTTCTTGTTTTAAAAAATCTTTAGGGGTGTGGCTCTATGTGAGTCTTATGTAAATCTGTGTGTATGTATTGTAAAATAATAAGCTGCTTGTTACGTGTGTGTGAGTGAATTTTTATGTGAACTTATCACTTACAGTCGAGGAATTCTGAAAACCTTGCATTTTACCCGACTATACTAAAGATTCAATATAATTTCGATGAATTTTATTTCTATTAGTAACTACATTGCACTATTATATGTTTGGTTGTAACTCTCGACATTATTAATAATTGTTCGCTCATTTCGAATAATACTTTTGTAAATAGTTTACTAAAAAAGGTGCTTGTTTTTTATGTAATGTATATTCTTAGTAAGATTTATTTTATGTTATGTGCTTTAAATTATATTATGTGTTTCTATCTACTGTCGTAATACCAAACAATTGACATCTTTTATTAGATACTATATTATATCTCGTCACAATTTTCAACTATTGTAAATGGATTTTTTTGTCATTAGAACTTTGAAAGCTTTAAAATATATTTTTTTTCTTGATAAATCTAGTGTTTAATTTTTTGGGCTAAGTGTAAAGAAATCACTTAAAATTATAGTAATTTTGTCAAAAGGATCAAATCGTACTGATAAAATAAATAATATTTTTATACAAGATTGCTTTTATTTTCAAAACCTGTTAAAAAAAATAATGGTAACTATCTCTAGTCTCCATGAGGATGAGTTGAGGCTATGAATGATAAAGAAAAAACCGACTAAGTGCGAGTCGGACTCGACGAAAAATAGTTTCTGTAAGTACTAAAACATAGTTATTTTACTAAATTTATCTTCACAACAAAAAATATAATCATTCGCTTTCCCTGATGACAGAGATAGATTTTCATTCTTTAATAAAAACGGGTCCTGTTTTTTGAAACCTTTCAGAAAAGGCCTACCTAAGGTTTCCTCTATAACTTAGTTCAACATCGTGAAGAAACCTGCTTGTATAACGACTGTCGCTTTCCGTATTTTATAGATTTATTAGTGGCGGACGGCAGGCCACAGGGCTAATGAGGCTTTCACTATCCATCCCAGGTCAAAGCTCCGATCACCCAAGCTGCGCCGCGCTGCGTCGCGCTGGCGAAGTTACTATAGAGGAATACAATTTACGTAGTAACTAATACTTAATCTGTGAGTACAATGATATAACTTGTTAAGCAGAAACAATGTAATTTCAAAATATGTCTATGGACTGTAAAATTGTAAATAATACCTTTGAAATTCAGCGTTCATGCTAAGCTATTTCTTTTCAAACATGTTCTAAGTTCTTAAAGGTCATTTAAAAAAGGCACCCCATGACTTATTTCTTAAGTAGGTAGTTAATTTCCTATTTGACTACATTGACTGCACTCAAAGACTTAGGAATCTATAGTCATTGACTGCACTACAATGTAAAAAAAAATCTCAACTCTATGGTTAACGGTCTAATGTCAATGTCAATAAAATAAAATAAGAGAAGGTAAATATTAACCTCAGAATAAAGAATAACTAATTCTTAATCTGTGAAGAGAAGAAAGAAGCGCGGAAACTTTAGGGCCTGTTCCAGGAGACGCTCTAAACGTTTAGATCATTCATAACGCTGACATTGACAGCTGACAGTGCCTATGAAAACAGTTCAAAACTTAGATAAAGAATCCTATTCTTAATCTATGGTTCAAAACGACCCTAAACAGTGCTAAAGAAACGCAAATCTGAATGAAAAAAACGTTTTTTTCGTTTACTATTAACTCCTGGAACACAGGGATAGTCGGAATTTTAATTCGATTCCAGATTTGACACATTCAGTGTTGCAACGTTATGACAAGTACTAAATAGTGACGTGCGAAATTATTCGATACGGAAATGGAATATTTCCGGATCGATTCCTCTCGTTTATTTATAGTAGTAGTATATAAAAAAAAAGAGAAATAAAACAAATATATGTATTTTGGTAATATTTTATTTTATAAATTATTGTCGCCGTCATCGCTATCGCTGTCAATTTCTGTAACATGTTCTGTCTGTTATAAACTAGCTGACCCGTGCCCACTTCGTTGAGCATAAAATAGTTTATGACTAAAACAAACTAACGTTCGCGTTCTTTAGCTATAGGTAAATAGTGTAGGTACCTAACACACACAGGTTTCTTTTATATATATTATAGTCTAGCTGACCCGTGCCCACTTCGTTGAGCATGGAAACCGTGTAAACCTTCGCGGGACGAACGAATATTTCAAGACCAAAAATAGCCGAGGCAGCTGATCTCGAGTTTTAGCGAGACTAATGAACAGCAACATTGATTTTTATATAGCCTATGTTACTCAGTGATAATGTAGCTTTCTAATGAAAAAAGAATTTGATTAAAATCGGTCCAGTACTTTTTGAGTTAAGTCGTTACATACAAAAATACAAATCATTCCTCTTTATAATATTATTAATATAGATGTATAGATTACACCTACTAACATAAGCTAAGCCGGTGAATGCTCCGGTCAAAAACAGTCGGTCCAGTCGATTCGGAGATCATTAGTTTGATGACGATGATGATGATGAAAAGTAGCCTATGTTAATCCTCATAACTTTAGCTATCTACCAGTGAAAGTCTCGTCAATATCCCTCCAGCCGTTTCAGAGATTAGCCGGAACAAACAGACATGCGGACAGACAGACAGACTATTTTTTTTTAATTGCATTGTCGTTTTCAGTATCCTTCATATGCATTTCGTAAAACATTGCTAATTGAAAGTTACAAACAGACACTTCAATATAATTAAGGGCCGATTTTTCAATCGTCAGATAACTTTTATCTGTTGAATAGACATGTGACTTTAACATCTGTCAAAGTCACATATTTATTCCTTACTTAAAAGTATCTGACGATTGAAAAATCGGCCCTTATTTGTATAGATGTGTCTGATGTTGTCAATTAACATATTATCTAACCTACTCATTTTTTCCTCTTCTTTGACAACATGGGATACGCATTTAGACCATTACAATAACGCAGTGATTACCAATTAATAAATAATTATTATCAATAATAATGTATTTATTTAAATAAAAATCAATAATTTAATCTTTAATTGGCACACCATTATTATGATTATTAACATAAATCGCGATTGTTTATCGATTTTTGTGTTTATCACTACACTAATAAATGTGGTATCATTATTTTACAAAATGACATTAGCTAATGTCAAATGTGGAATCTAATTAAAATCAAAGATTATTATTAGTTTAAAGAGATTAAAATTCCGAAAGGATAGAAGATTTAAAAAATTACAATAATTATTTTTCTATGTCAATAGTTAATTATAAAGTATTTTAGCCTTATCCAAATTTTTGTATTAGAGTATAATAAGTATATAAGATTACTTAATTGGTAAGTTTTATTTTATTGCATTTTAATACAAAATATTGTCAATTTAGGTAGTAGTAAAAAAATGCTGAAAACAGATTATCCATAACAAAAAATAACTTTTCTCAAAAAAAAAAATTTATCCCATTTTTCTCCACCTTGGTGGGACCAGGAGTACACAATTGCTATACGGACTAGGAAAGAAAGGGAAAACAATATAATAGAAACCCTATAATAGTGTAGCCCTTTATTTTACTTAAGTTACTTACTGCAAAGTTATATTAATGAAATCCTATTCAATAATTTTTGGATGAAAGAGTCAAATCTTCTAACCATCCACACTCAACTTTATAAAATTTATAGCAATAGTATATTAACTTTACAGAGATATATTCCATAATGAATATTAACACAACCAGGTATAGTTAGTCACTATATTAATTATAATTCATAAGTCTATAAGTATAATAGGCAATATTCAGGATTCCACTTATATCCACCATATTCCACTTATATATAATCAACAATCACACTTATTTAGCCCCACATTTACACTTTGTTACTATTCTTTGAATACACAAAACTTATTTACTATTATTTTACTTTTATATTCGTTATTTAGGTACTAGGTATTATTATTGTGATTACTTATTACAGACTACACAGATGTTTCACAGGAAAAGTAAGAGTTCATTTGATGGTATAATACACGAAATATCCGGAGTCGTTGTTGATAATTTTGAGGACCCAGTTCAAAAGAAAGCAAGAGCATTTTTCCTCAGTCACTGCCATACGGATCACACACAAGGCCTTTACAGTCAAGTACTGTTTGACTATATAAAAAAGTATGAAGTATTCATTTACACCACCGAACTGAATGCTGCTATTATCAACTATGAAAAGAAACATGACTTCATGGACTATATCAAAGTATTACCAAAAGGTAAGAACCTCAGAACACCTCAAGCTTAACTTAATATAATTTTTATTAAATTAACCAAATATAATTCTTTCTTTAGGTTCAACTCTCATCACTTTACCAAACATGCTGAATCTAGAAGAGGAGTATGTAACTGTGACTCTGGTACCGGCCGGCCACTGCGCAGGCTCCACTATGTATCTCTTCAAAACAATAACAAAAACTATTCTATTCACCGGAGATTTTAGAATGAATGTAAATGACATTTATAAGTACAAGGCGTTTCAACACAATGATGAAGTTATAAAAATAGACACACTGTATGTCGATACAACATTTTTAGAAAGACGGTACAAAAATTTCCCAAAACGTAGTGAGAGTGTCGAGAAACTGATTTATGAAATACAGAAATGGTTGAACAATAAAAACAATGCTGTAGCTTTACATACATCTGCTAAATATGGATATGAATATATTTATAATGAAATACATAAAAAGTTAGGAATGAAAGTGTTTGTTGATGAATTATGGGAGTTGTACAGGCAAGTTTATTTAAAAAAATTACTGAAAATCTTTTTGATTAAAACTATTAAGTAAATTTATTTAGTAAACTTTATTTTAGCAAAATACCACATTTAGTGAACGGCGTGACAAATAACGAGAAAGAAACAAGGATTCATCTTTGCGGTGAGAGATATCCAACTGACCACAAGAACTGTATAAATAGTGAACATCAAATGTTTCTGTATGTGCATCTCTCCGCCATGATATGGAGGTACTATGATTCTGATGAGACCTCAGCCAGCTGGGCCGAGAAGGACAGGCTAGATGTCTGTTTTGCAACACATTGCAGTGAGGAGGAGTTGATAAATTTTACAAATTATTTAACACCAAACAAAATTGTTGGCTTCCCTAATCCTTGGATAGTTAAAAAGGAAAATAGTTTAGGATTAAGGTGTTTCACCAAGCAATAGGAAAGTTAATCCTTCGTTTAAATATTATGTTGTTCCTCTCGTCATTCCTATCAATGAATGAGAAGGCATGGTATTTTAACAAGCCATTAACAGTAACATGCGTTGGTGAAATCGTGACTAAGAAAATAAAATTGTAATGCTAGTAGTAGTAGTGTAACTAAAAGTCCCTCAAAATTCAACAGACTTTTAGATCCTTACTAGCTGACCTGTGCCCACTTTGATGAGCATACAAACAGTATTTACTCACCGTAAACCTTCCCTGGACTTCCACGAATATTTCAAGACTAAAAATAGCCTAATCGGTATATATAATATATTATATATATATATTCATTTGTATATATGTATAGAAGAAGAAGATTGTTGCATATGAAATTATATTAAAAGTATTTTTTAATGATTGGCTTTTTATTTACATAATGTATTTTCCCAAATTGTCCGCCGTGGGCCGTGACTCGCTGGAGTGCCGTCTACCCTCAAAAAGTATTCGAAGTTTTTTTTTTTCTCTATCTATCATATTATGGTATTTTAAAGTAATATTTATTATAATAAAATAATAAATACCTCTGGACTATTTCTATTTGAAAGAGCCAATAAATTAGTCAAACTAATTTATTGGCATTATATTACAGCTTTAAATCCTATACTGTATTTACTCTCATAAGTAATAACTAAAACGGACTATTTACTTTAAGTTTGAACCGATTACTTTTTTTATAAAGATCTTTGTCGTTGTAAAATTTATTTTAAAAAGAGTGGCGCTAGTTGCGGTTATTCCTCGCCTTAATTTGTAACTGTACCGCTGTACCTATAAAATAAAATATTTTTATTTCCAAAAGAAACTTAACAAGCTACAACCACCAAAATAGCTACCACCGCCGATTCAAACCTAGCCCGCCGAGAAGAACCGGCGTAAGAAACTCGCACGGGTTGCTGCATCTCCCCACAAAAGGTTGCCGTAAGACATTATATGATGGGTGTACCTTTAACCCTATACTGCATGAATTATGAGACACGACATTTTTATAAGACAAACATAGCATCTTTTTGAATTTTTGCTGAGGGTTAAAGTTTCTCTATATATAATTTTCTACCAGAACTGCTCACCCGCCGATATAATGTGAGGCTATGTTAAAATAAGACACCATAAATAATAAAAATACGATTCATTACACAAAAGAATGATTTACAAAATATATTCCATAATAGTTTTGGCTTTACTTTTGTAAGTATAAGGGGCTGAAAAAATTTATAAATTTGGGAGCCAAAAATGGCTTTGTATGCAGTAAAGGGTTAAGACATCAATGAATAATAGGTACGAGTAGGTATTACCCCATTTGTTGTTGTTGTTGGAATGCCAAGTGAACCGTCTGCCGCTAGGTACGCCGAGACAGCATTCCAGTTTCTTTCGGACTAAGTTCATATAAATGGATGTGATTGAAATTTCGTTAATAACGTTATTTCCTTATTATTATTATTATATTGGTAAGCACACTAGCAGCTAATTAAGCTGATGCGTGTGTATCATACGATTTAAAGTTTGTCCAGTCTATTTTTTAATGTATTTACTGAGGGTGACAGTATTACAGTTTCAGGTAACTCGTTCCACTCAGAAACCACTCTATTCGGTAAGAACTGCTTTAAAGGGTTGTTATGATGGGGTATTCTCCGTAGTTTAAGCGGATGTCCTCTAAGATGACAGTTTTCATTTAAGACAAACAGATTTTCTATTCCCTTATTATTATAGTAACCTCTTAGTATTTTGAATGTTTCTAAATATAATACTAATGCTGCCTCTCATTCTACGCTTCTCCAAAGTGGTGAGTCCAAGATACTGTAGTCGTTCCTCATACCCTAGGTTCTTTAAACCTCTGACTATCTTGGTCGCTCTTCTTTGAACCTTTTCAAGTAACTGTATATCTTTTTTGAATTATGGATCCCAAACCACATATTCATACTCAAGCAGAGGTCGTACATATGTTTTATATAACATCAAGAATGTCTTAGGGGTGAGATATTTGAATGCTTTTCTGACCAAAAACAGTAGAGTTAGCTTTTTTTGCTATTGAGGTAATATGTTTTTCCCATTTTAAATCTATGCTAATAATAACACCTAAGTCTTTTTGAGTCAGAACTGGCGTTAGTTGATGTTGTCCAAGGAAGTATGTTTTAAAGGGATTTTTCTTTCCAATGTGTAAAACGGTACATTTTGATGTATTGAGGGTAAGTAACCATTGTTTTGTCCAGGACATAATAGAATCCAAATCATTTTGTATAGCCTGAGAGTGCGTAATCGGATTTGCAAAGAACTTTGTGTCGTCAGCAAACATGGAGAATGTAGTGTGAATTGCATTTCTTGGATCTGCTACATAGAGTATGAAGAGTAATGGGCCAAGTACGGAGCCTTGAGGTACACCACTGAGGACTAAACGTGGAGTAGAGAGTTTGTTTCCTATCCGTACTCTAAATTTCCTGTTAGTTAAGAAGTCTCTGATCCACAACAGCATTTTACCTCGTATTCCAAGATCTTAGATCTTAGAATCTTTTTTTGTTATATAGTCCATAATAATATATAGAGGAAGGCTAGGCTTTAAAACATTACGCTGCGACCAATAGGAGCGAAGCGTCAGTGAGAAATGTTGCAAAAACGGGGAGACTTTCGTTGCGTGCGCGGCATAAACGGTGAAGTCGCTCAAAAACCACGCGAACGAAGTCGCGGGCGCAGCTAGTGTCACGTACAATTTCATATAAATAATGTTTTCAATCAATCAATTAATCATTTATGTGCTCTAATTCTAATCTTATTTATTTTTTCTTTGTCGTGTCGCGTAGTTTAAAAGTTATTATTAAAAAGTACGCCTAGTGTCGTTTCATATTAGGAGCAGGGATGAAATCATAGATAATAATATAATAATAATATCTATGGAGTATGGACGAACGAGATGAAGTATATCTTCATGTAAGGATGAAATGGATATGAAATTTCGGATACGGATGCGGCTATGGATATTAAACTATTACGGATTATCCGTTTGTTTCGGATAATTTCGGTTACGGATATGAAAATCTGGTTTCCTTTTTACAGTAGCAAAACTTTAATTTCGGTTACGGTTACGGATAATTTTTTATATCGGATATCCGATAGTTTCGGTTACGGTTACGGAGCTCTTTAACATCTCTGATTAGGAGTAAAAAACAGAATATCGTTAAAAATTATTTAATGTCAAAATATTTATATACAACTTAAAAATAATTTCTTAAAATTATTTATTTAACAAATAAACGATCAATTATTTTGAGACTTACGATATTATTAATGGCGCTGTATTTTTAATACATACTTAACAACATTTTAAAAAATATTTACCAACATTTTAATATAATACTAAGTTCATATAAGTTTAAACACATACTCAAACACTCAAGCCTGTAGGTGTGCACAACAGGATAAAAAAAAAGGAAATAATCTTTTAATATTGTGAGATAGGTCTCATGGGGTGGAATAACTAAAAAAAATTACATATCTTGTTTATAACAAGATAAAGAAAATATTTTTTAGTCGAGCACATTCGAACCCGTCCGACGGATATTCTGAAGAAAACAGCGACTGAGAGCATGTGTTTAAATAATACAATTACATATTTTTATAAACATACGTAATTCTCGACTTTTTAACAGTTATATAATTTGTTATTTAACTGTTTTATATTCTAAAGTTAACTTTATACTTACCTAACAAGGCAATTTTCATCTAAATCAACATAGAAATTTTATTTTTTATATAAAATAAGTATCCCATAAGTTATTAAGTTTTTATTGACGTAACGTCTGATTCGTAATATATAAGGGCTTAGGGCTATTACACACAACCGCATTAAACGCAACGATCATTTCATAATTATTATCTAACTATAATAATTGGTATGTTCCTAAAATTATGCACGTTATCCCATATTATTTGAAATACTAAGTCTCAAGTACTACTAGGTAAAATTACTTGTGTTTTTTTCAGGTCCTAATGATTTTGAAAGCGAATTATTTACACTTTGAATGATTCCTATTGCTATAACATAATTACTTGGTAAATACGTATATTAATCTCCTTATTAGGTATTGATAAAAAAAATCCGCCACTCTTCCGCCAAACTTCCAAACCTGGTTAAAAATATTTTATGGGGTTCAATGCCCTTCTAAAGTATACCTATATCTATAAAAATATAAATCAAACAATTGGAAAACTAAAGAATTTTACGTCAATGGATAGCTTGGCCATTATATTACCTTATATACTTGGCCAGACTTGAAATATTTCTGAACTCGACAAAAACTAGCGGCTTACTAGTTCAAAAATACTGTTCAATTCATAAGTAACCAAGTTACGTTTATTAAATTTTCATAAAACTCTTGAGTTTCAGCGCAATACTTAGGAAATACATTTGAAGCAACCGTTCTTATAACTAAACATTTTAAAGAGATCGAATATTATGCGAAAATGTGATGTTACAATAAAATTAAAATTTGACACTAACATTTAGGTTCAATTCACACTGGCGCTAGCCGTGATTCCACACTGCGACTTTCCGCCAGTGTGAATATACTCTAAAAGAACTTCGTATACTTAATAATAAAAAATACGGATTGCTTTCCATTACCCGTACATATGATTGTCTAAGTTAACAAAGTGTCTCGAGTTGTGTATTCCGTTGTGTCAAATTATGAGTATAACAACGCACATGTAAACTTACATAATGAGTTCAAACAAATTGAGTCCACATACTATAAGCAATTGAATCGTATATATAATATAGACATACGTATATAGACATAATTGAATCGTATATAATCAAATGAAAATCTTTTACAAAAAAATACGCCATTTTGACATTGCTGATTGTTGAATATAAGTCTATGGATTCATAGCAAACAATAATCATTGTATTAATTTTGGCCAATTGGCATCACTGTCTAGTCTATGATTGTGTCATAGACGGGTTTTTTTACGTTTGGGTTAAATTTATCTCGGACGTAATAAGATATTATTATCCATATTATCCATATTGTGTCAAGATGTTGTCATGTTCCATGTTTATGTCGACTGTCGTGATGTCTCGTCTTCTCTCGAGCTTCGACGAAATTCAACGGCACTTCTTCAAGAAGTCGAGCACCTCGACGGGGTAGTTCTGTCGAGACGCCGACTTGATCGCCGAGCGCGCATACTCGAGCGGAGTCACCGAGCTGTGAAACAAATATCACTTGTTAAATACAGCGGACTTACTCCCGACACAATCGAGAATCGAATCAATTCGAACTAATCGGCTTTTATTAATTGGCAATCGACTGAAAATCAAAATAAACAAACGTCAATTTATTTCTCGAGTACCTAACTAACTAATAAGTAAAAGACATCGCGTAATTTGCAAATGCATGTCTAATACCAATGTAGGCCGCACGCCTGTCTAAACCTTAAAATGCCTGTCAAATGCGGCAATCGCCTGTCATATGGTAACTCTACCTGCGGTTGGGCGCGTGGGCCAGACGCTTCCACTCGGCCCTGGGCAGCGGCCGGAACAGCAGCAGCAGCAGCGGCAGCGCGCAGCCCGCCGCGTTCACCGCCACGTGCACCGCCGTGTCGCCTCCTTTAATGTCCTGCCACGTGACACAAACAAAAACGTGAATGCGTCACCAAAACAGGGGCCTTAGTACCGATTTCACCATCGCATGTCAGTGTTAACGGCATGTTAAAATACCATGCCTTCTCATTCATTGATAGGAATTACGAGAGGAACAACATGATATTTAACGAAGGATTAACTTTAATATTGCTTGGTGAAACACGCCCTGAGGCTTTCCAATCCGGATCATTCGTGTCCAGTGGAATAACGAATAGCAATAGACCGATCCAAGAATTCATTACGCTAAGAGAGAACTGAAGTGGATGAAGGTGATATATGCAAAATACTGATTTCGAGAAAATTGAGGTCAAACTGTCACTTAAACATTTTAAAATATATCGTAACGTATCTAGTACATTAATCTAAAGATCCGTCTTATTTAATACGTTACAACATATATCATAAAATCTTTAAATGACAGTTTAAAGTCGCTTTCATCCACTCATGTCTTCTGTGATCACACGCTACGATGAGGCAAGCGCCGCCATTTTGAGGTTATTTAGATGGACATCGTGACTCACCCCCCTCCACAGGTCTGCGTGCGCGTGCTGCAGCAACACGTGCACGACGTGCAGGTGCGGCGACGCCTCGCTGTGCTGCATGCACGCCACGTGCAGCGCCGTGTAACCTGCAACACGACAATTACGTATATAAACTCGATGAACGTTAAATAATAATTATTGTCAAACAAGGTAGCTATAAAACGTAACGAGATCTGCCTGACCGTGACCAGACTCTATTTGACAGTCAAATGCCAAAATCCTGGTGTTAAGTGTTTAAATACAAATGAATCAATCTTTTATACCAGGCTCCTGCTGTAATTCGTCGAGGAGTTCCCATTTCTGTCTTTCGGCTCCATCAACCGATGAGATAAATTGAAATTAAATACCCTTTATTTCAGGTTGCAAAGGACCATATTATAAATACTTTACATACTAACATACATATTATATACACTACTACACTTTAGCACGTGGTGTAGGCGACGTGTAGCTTCATTAGTCTCCCCCGGAACCTCCGGTAGACCACACCCGTCGGCCAGAACTCATCCGTTTCGAAGGTCGACAGAAAAATGCAAGGTCGCTTTAAACCAAGGATGAAATGGATATGAAATTTCGGATACGGATATGGATATTAAATTGTTTCGGATTATCTGTTTGTTTCGGATAATTTCGGTTACGGATATTAAAATTTGGTTTCCTTTTTACAGTTGCAAAACTTTCATTGGGATTCGGTTACGGTTACGGATAACTTTTATATCGGATATCCGATAGTTTCGGTTACGGTACGGAGCTCCCTAACATCCCTGCTTTAAACCTTCACTACTCACCGTCGGCATTGACGTGGTGTATGTCGAACAGCGGCGTGTCGGCGGGGCGCGCGCGCACCAGCTCCGCGAGCACGGCTGCGTGCGTGTCGCCGGCGCGCGCGCACGCGCACACCACCGTGTCTCCGAGCGCGTCCACCTGAGGATACAAGAGAACCGTTAACACGCACGACGGAGAAAGGAAGGCAATGCAGTCAAATTCTGTGTAGGCAGGTTAGGCGGCGGTAGGAGTATGAGACAGAAATGGCTCACATAATTCGGCTGGAGTGTGACAATACGGCGAAGTCAAAATAAATAAATAAATCTCTTTATTTCGGACAACAAACTAATACATACTTAATCTAATCTATTGGTTAGTAAAAAGCTTATCCTATATTAGTATTCTATTTTATATAATCATTTTGTCTTATCATACATATAATATATAATATAACATATTATGTTTGATCAGTGTACAATTCCCACTGTCGACTATCTCCCAGAAGTATGATGATTTTGATAGTCAACGATCTACTAACTAATCTAAATGTAATGATGAGTTGTCAATCGATTAGTGAATACCCGCGTAATATATACAATACAATTTTCGTTGGTGCGTTTTTTTAACCTTTTGAGTATCATGATCTCAAGGTCAAATCACATCATAATTTTTGACACTGCAATTTAAACAGAAATAACAGGTCACAGCTTCGCTTCGGTTAACTTCCCTGTTGCTATTTAAAAAACTTTGTGAAACGATGTTTACGCCACAAGAACTGCAACCTGCTTGTCTAACGGCACAAGCTTTTACCGGCCTTTTTTAATAATCAACTAAAAGTTGAAAGTAGACATGGGCGCCTAGCAAAATTTGCCGACGGCAGGGAGCCGACAGATTATGGTCGGCGCGGTGGCACACCGGCGTAGAAATAATCATTGACTGCAGACGCTGCGGTGCAAAATTCATACAAACCTGACACCACGGGATCATCGGCGCATATGTAAATGTACTATCTAGTAGCCCCGTTCGCGTAATAGATGCAATAGACAATCATTAAGCGTGCGGGTAGTAGGAATTGTCAGCATTTTCATAGGGAAAGAAACGCCATATATATGAACCGTTCGGGCGCCCATGTCCAGTTGAAAGCTATATAATGTCGCTTTAAGTGCTGTGAAAGGTGTGGTTTGCGTTGATTGAGATCACCTAACACGTACCTCGTGGAAGACATGACCCTTGGCGCTCTTGTAGCCGTCTCCGCGTGTGACGACGCGGATGCACTGCACCAGGTAGCGCGTCAGCAGCGGCCGATGGTAACAGCGGAACACAGCCGTCTTGAGCACGCTCAATCCTGAGGATTTAAATCAGGACTATTTTATTGAAAGGTGAAAAATAATCGACGTCACAGCTGGACTGCAACGAATTCAGACCTGGAGATGTACAAGTTCATTGGTGGTGACAACATTAGCAATAAGACCAGCCTTCTTCATCCGTTCAAGTAAATCCTTAAATACTGCATTGTGCAGTAAATAAAAAAATTAATAAAAAAGTTTTATTTCCAAATGAAACTTACAAAGTTATTTTCGGAAAGTCAACAAGAAAAACAAGCTACCACCGGTTTAACCCTAACCCGCCGAGAAGAACCGGCGTAAGAAACTCGGAAGTGCCTGGGACAGGCGATTTTTAAAGTCGTATAGCACATACGGCATTCTCACAAATTGGTCAACCTAGCCCAAAGAAATGGCAATCATGTTCGAGTTTCCTCACGATGTTTTCCTTTACGTCCGTATATTATAGTTGAGATCTGAAAAAGTCTCATTGGTACAAACCACCACATCGAACTTGCACCATCTAGAATGCGAGGGTCTACACACTGGGAAACGGACGCTCTAATAGAGAAGCATAAACATGTGCAAAAATAGAAAGATTTGTGATGTTGAGCTTACCCTGTTCGTTGACGAAGAATGTGGGGTCCAGCGCGAGCACCTTCTCACAGAGCAGCGTGAGGAGGGCGAGCTGGACGTCTTCGTCCTCCGGCTCAGAGGACAGCTTCAGCAGAATGTGTTGTAGGACTCTGGAAGAGGTCATGATATGTCATACTTCACACAAAGTATCTAAAGGTACGATTCCACCAAAATAGTGTGCAGAACATTTGTTAGCCAACATTTTTTTCAGAATTCCAGCTGTGCCAAATTATATGTGTTCCAATTTGTTAATGTTGCGTTAGCGAGTCCACCGGAACAAACATCTGTTACGCACAATGTTCGCAACAGTTCAGAACACCGGTGGAATCGTACCTTAAGGTCTAATAGAATATTATAAAATTATCTGCCTTTTTTCTGAAGGGAAAATATAATATAGATCCCACAGGTATTTTAGTGATGGTGACTTTCCGGCTAAGCAGGATGTCCAAATGGGTGCGCAGTACACAAAAACACTCTCTCTACCTTTTCTATCATAATGGAACGGATAACTGACACGACTGGCAAGAGATCAGTGGCTTACTCCCGACACAATCGAGAATTAGTTCGATCTCAACGGTTTTTCATATTTTATTTGGTGGATTACTTAGAAACTAATCAGGATAAAGAAAATCATTCGATCGTAACTTTTTGTACTCCCGACCATATCTATGGACTGAGAATTAAAGTAAACAAACGTCAATTTATTCGAGAGCACTTCGAGGGCATCGAATCTGTCGATGCAGTACATGCCTATCCAACGCATGGATCATCTTTCTTGTCAGACAATCAGGTGATCAGGCTACATTGTCCTAAGCAGACTTAAAAGCAACGATATTTGTTGTTCCAACGATAAGACGAAAGTTCTTAACCACGGAGTAATGGTAATTAATAATTATACTAAGGACTGGTATACAGTGCTATTAGAGATCCGCGCCGCCCCGTCTATTAGCCCGGGGGCTATCTGATTGAGCGTGGGTATATAAGTGGAAGCGAATTGAAGTGGATTTTTCTAGAATATCACTACCCATATAATGGATAATATAGTTTACACAAGAGCATTACTCGTAAGAAGTGTCGATTGAGGTACACTAGTGTCTGGTACTGCTAGTGGATAGAAAAGAAAGCCACTTTCTCGTTGGTTATGCTGATTAGGAACATGCAAAGAATTAAATCAGACGATCCTACCCAGCGGATATGCTATGACTAAAAGTGAGGTATATCTTAACTCTTTAAAGTGAAGAGGGATATGACTAAAAAGGCTATTAAACATAAGTGTTTCTGTAGATTACATATTTCTCTGTAACTGATAAGGCACTTTTGAATGCCATTCAACATTTACACCGCTGTATGTGCTGTTGCAATATCAGACTAAGATATATTTCTACTTACAAGTGTTTCTACTTAATCAAACAAGTATCATTAGAAAGGTACTTCATGATTAACAAGGTGCACTTCTCTTCAACTTTATAGTTGTATCAGTATCAGTATGGGTAAGCACCAGTACAACTGCAAGTTTCCAAAGACTTCCTATTCCTACCTATTTTACAGGCTTGGATTTCCCTCTAAAGGACAACCAGCCTACGTCACTTAGCACCAATCAGAAGGTCAATTCTGCTACTTCAATCTTGCCACACTTTCGGTACAGTCTCGATCTCATCTACCCCCAAAATTATATTCTCATGAACGCCACACAAGCATCAAGCGCTGTGGAAAATGTCAAACTTGTAGTGGAATAATGACTTCGTTCCATATAAAACCTAATCATAAGGCTGAGTCTTCGTCAACCCACGGAGACATTGGCAACTCTATATGCCTTGAGGAGCCGTCTTTAAGAAAGAAGATGACTGATGAACGACTATAAAAATATTTTGATTTGATTTTGATCATCAGCAATCATATGACTGATCTTCTTTCTTAAAGATTTTGATTAGACATCTTTATGTCTAATTCTTTGAAAGTTAACGAGAATTGGTCTTCTGGTCCACGAACACTCAAGACATTATATATCATATCAAAGGGTTTTTGAGGTTAGTTAATACTGTCGATCCTGGCTACACAGGAGTTGCTGTGGACAGAATTTGTGGGCCATTGCCCTGCCGATTAAGGCTGAATGTAAATTTCGCATCACAAGCATCAGAGTACAAGGCTATTACAATCTTAATCCCTCCGCAGATAAGACAAAACATTGACTGCTAAATAACATTTAGTTTTCATTGGGTTTCCCAAGGACACAGCGGTAACAGTAGGCGGTTAATGGTTTTGAATATGGGTACACCAGTCAGGTAATAAAAAGCTCAACGCCTCTTGAATGTTAAATCTGGTTTTGCGTATTAGGCGTTGGGTTTTTTCGGCGATGTGTATGGAAAGTATGCCTAATATAATAATAATAATATCTATGGACGCTTCACACCACGTCAATCTGGCCCCGTGCTAAGTATCCGAAGAACTTGTGTTACAGGTACCAGAAAACGGAAATATATTTAATACTTTTACACATTTAAGATTTTTATTATATTAATACACAAATTTAATACACATTCATGACCCAGGAACATTGAAAACTTTTTGTTCCCTCGGCGGGATTCGAACCCGCGATCTCTCGTTCGAGCACCACCGCGCTCAACCACTGAGGTCGTCGGAGTATTTTCATACCTCGATTAGTGGTGTTTCTAACTTTCTCTCGGAACCGAACTTTCTCTAAGGGACGTTAACGTTGAGAGGAAGGGAGAAATCAGGAAAGGATTGAGAGTGGCATATTTTTTATTTTGAGACACACAACGACAGTAGGTACCAACATTCCTAACCCACTTCTCTTTCTCTCTTCATCTACAAATTAGAGAAGACACCGAATATTATATTATTCCTCTCTTTCTCAACTTTAGGTACTCCTCTTTCCCCTTTTAGTGGGAGTAATAACCCGGAAGGTATATGTCGAATTTATGTGATAAGCGTAATTCGTGTGATGACTTATCGTTATCTCTTATCGGCAATTTGTGATGACGCAATGCCAAGTCACCAGCAGACTCACAGCACCTGTCAGCAACAAGTAACATGATAACTACACTTGTCAACCAGAAGATTATTTTAGCGCTTTATTATACTAAATGTTTCTCGTTACTTCGTACGCGCAAAATTAAATCCCACGGGAAACGTGCATTGCTGCGGTAAAAATGACTTTTAAAAAAAAAATTAAACCGACTTCAAAAAAAATAACTAAAAAGCGATAAATAAACTAATGTATCTACTTAATGCATAATATATACCTACAATTATTTAAATATTTACAACTCAATACCTAATACTTTAACAAAGTCATCTTTAACTATTTAAATATTTACAGTTATCACTTATATTTGGAGTCGGTGCCAGCCTGCAGCCTAGGTAACATAGTCTGTTGTGTTGTTTAACGTGCGCGGCTGGCAAGCGCGTTGAAATAGATTATTTCAGCGCGCTCAAATTCGTATTTTTAGTTTTGCTTTGAATTTTAGTGTCGGTCAGTATTCTTAATTACATTTATTTGTTTGGCTGGCACCGACTTCAAAAATAAGTGATAACTGTAAATATTTAAATAGTTAAAGAATACTCGAACACATTACACAACACGATATATGAAGAGTTACAGTGATAACAGTTATCAGAATATCAGTGTGCACGCGGATGTTTTGTTTTCGGCTTATTGTTGAAAAGGAAACACAACGAACGTTTTTCCTTGCAGAAAAAAACAGACAAAATTTTTTCCCCGGATAGCGCCACTAGAGTAACATATTCCTGAATATCTGTATACTATTAGTACGTCCCTATTTTTTCCTTTTTATCATAAATTTATTGAAGATATGAATCGCTGAAGGTGATATGTCGCAAATTTTTTTTTCCCAGAAAATTGAGTTTAAATTGTCACTAAAACGTTTTAGGATATGTAGTAACGTATTATGTACATTGATTCTAGAGACGGATCTTGAGATTAATGTGTCTAATACTTTACGACGTATTATAATAAGTTAAAAGTGACAAGACGATCACCTGATTGTCTGACAAGAAAGATGATCCATGCGTCGGATGGGCAGCAAAGTCGGTCCTGCGCCTGGTCTCTCGCCAGTCGTGCCAGTTTACCGTCCCAATGGGTTACGAGAGTAAAGTAAAAGTAAGAGAGTGTGTCTTTGTGGTCTTTGTGTATTGCGCACACACTTGGCCACTATAAAATAATAGGCGTGACGACATTAACAAATAATCAAAGATTTAATGATTTCAGGGTAAAATAGATATGAAAGGGATTTCAAATACTGATATACTTTTATATAAAATTTTATAATTATTAAGATTTTCAATAAATAAAAAAATTAAAATAGGGCAATCGGCCATTTTGACTGAAACACGCATTACAGCGCATGACGTCACGTCTAGGTAAACATCACTGTCATGGTCCATCGCTGCTAGTCATTATATATGGTTTACTTAAGCATCTGACGTTTACCTAGGCGTGACGTCACACTCGACGCCATGACACTTCGACCTGTTTTGGTGCACTATTGAAAATTAATTTTAAAAAATGGCTATAATCTTCGATATTCATTACTTTGTTACCAAAATAAAGGTTTTTTCATAATTAGCAAATGTGTATCCACTTTACAAAAGTGGATTTCAAAATCTTTCGTCATGCCTATTGCTGCGTAGCTGGCCCGGTTTCAATGAAATCGGCTACCGACACCGAAATCGTTGAGGGAAGCTATTATTATCGTGGGAAGTTACTACCTACATATTATTATTTAAGTTGGAAGGAGGGAAGTCTCTTTAGACTACTCACACTTACCCATAAACATGCTCCATGTCCAGCTGCGCGACCTTCAGACACAGCTCCTTCCTCTCGTCGATCTTCAGCCGGTGCATGTGCTCCTTGAGGACGTCGTGGCACGGCTTCCGGTTCTCCTGGCAGCAGTCCATCTTCGAAAACCCGCTCGCTATCTCCTTCTGCGTGTCCTTGAACTGCTTCATCGTCATGGACGCGCGCTCGGGCTTCGCCTCCATCTTCTCCTCCATGTCTGTGACGCAGCTGGGGTACTCCTCCAGCGGCGTGATCTCCTGGTACTTCTCGTAGTCGATGTTGGTCATGTCGGGCGACATGGTGTAGTCTGCGGTGGGGTAGTACGCGCTGTGGGACTCCGAGAGGGGACTGAGGGAGTTCTCCGACCTGGGAGGGGTGAGGTACACCGAGGCGCTGGACTTGGCGTCGTGCTGATAGGACTCTGTTCTCGCACGGTTCGAGTGGTCCGCACTGGTGTCGTTGATGAATAAGTCTATGTCGAACGGTATTTCACTTCTGGAAGAATCCTCCTCGTACCCTGTCTCCAGTTTGTTGATGAACTCCTGTGCTATGTGCCAGTCCTCCTCCTTCTCCTGGTACGTCTTCTGTTCGAACCTCTTCACGTTGATGTCCACGCCTTTGAGCACCTCGTCTATGGGAGGCTGTATATTCTGGTTGACTATGACTTGACCGCCGGAGAACGTCTGTCTGTTTATTTGGTTTATCTGAAACACACAGAGGAAATGGTTAAAACTATCCTGATGAATTCATAACTTCTAGAAGTGGATTACATATTCCAGACTCCAGTACACAGATCTAAAGATAAATAAATTAAATCTGCAAAATATAAAATCTTTGAAGGTATTAGGCTTATAAGTGTAAATAGGCTTTAGGTTTAAGGTTTTAAGTTTAAGATTCTTTATTTGTCAAAAGATTACGGTAATAGGTTTTAAGTTTAAGATTCTTTATTTGTCAAAACACTTACGAAAAATGCAATTTGCAGCTTATAGATAGGATAAATGCAAACAGCGAGCGTTTTTTATACGCAGCTCTTAATAATATACCTATTTATTATGTACCTACCTATTACGTTCAATTGTATATCGTGTTTATTTAATGTGTGTGATTTGTATTATAAGTATGTCAGCTCAAGCCTTTTTTTAGTTTATAAATTATAATGAAAAAAATATCTAAATCGGTTAAGTTTTGGAGGAGGAAACAGGAATCCTCCAAACGTCTATTTCTTGTACTTTTAACAGGTAATTCAGTTCCAGCTGCAGTCGTCGCTATTCCGCTAGTGTTGACTAGCTAAGGGACTGCGAGACAGCAATAGATTTTATAAATACCTATTTTGCATTTCCTTCAACCGTGAGGTTTCCTGTTAAAGTTAATCCTTCATTAAATATCATGTTATCCCTCTCATATTTCCAATGAATGACTAATAAATAATAGCCCAATCGGTTCAGCCGTTCTCGAGTTTTAGCGAGACTAACGAACAGCAATTCATTAATATATATATATATATATTTTTTTTTTAAGAGAAGCAGATAAGAATAAGATTTAGTTCACCTTGCCACGGGATTGTGCGGAGAAACCAGTAATGGTTTCTGTTACACTGTGTAGATTCAGTTTTTTTATGTAATTATTTTATTGATTTAATAAATAAAAAAAAAATACAATAAATTACTTCCATGGAAACTCCAGTCGGCTTCGAGGCGGTTAAATTATAGTCGCGAACTGGTTCATGACTCATGAGTCACAACGTGGAGAGTTGAGACACTCGCCAGATAACCCGCGGACTGGCTTATGACTTATGAGGGAAACGTGAGATGGGTGATTGGGGTTTTGTAATTTGTATTTGTTACCATGGTTTTTGAGTGACTTAAATCGTTAATGCATCGCAAGATGAAAGTCACCAAACGTGAATAATTTTTCCCGTTTTTGCACAAACAAACTCTTCCGCTTTATTATAATAGTATAGAATAGGAAAGATCACGGTTAAGATAAATACAAAATAGGTATTTATAAAATCTATTGCTGTCTCGCAGTGCCTTAGCTAGCCAGCGTGATAGAGACGATTGTAGCACGAACTGAAATTACCTATTAAAAGCATAAGAAATCGACGTTTGGGGGACCGTATTTACTTAACCGATTTAGATATTTTTTTCATTATTAACTAATGAAAAGCTTGAGCTAGGTTCCTATGTTTTGATTTTATTAATCTATTCAAATTTGTTTCCTGGATGTTTGAACACGTCGAAAAATCTCGTATTTTTTATTTTATTTTTGATGGTCCGTATCTCCTCAAATAATTAATTTATTAAAAAAAGGAAAAAATAGGGACGTATAAATAATAATAATTATACATATATATTCAGGAAAAAAAATATTACTCTAGCGGCATTATCTAGGGAGGAAACAGGGGTCAAGCTAGCCCCTATTTCTGTATGGACAAACAGGCGTTTCGTTTCCTCTTAAGATGTTTCTTATCAAGTTACACTGGCCTTCGACTTATTTATAAGCAAGCCCGTGTGGTCTAAATTAAAGTTAATGTAACTTGTAATATTTTAAGGTGCGCCACTTAATTTAACTATCGTTTAAGTATTCGGCCGTTACGGAGCTAACTGGCTTGCCACTTAATATGCTTATAAGTTGTCCACCTTGTGGCTTGAGGAAAACTTTACAAACCAAAAATCGTATATAGCTACAGTTATTACGTGATTACGGCACAGCTAAAACCATAACCCTTCTTTTCACCGTAGTGAGGTAATCTATACTATACCTACTTATCTTCTTATATATGTATATATAAAATAAACCCGTCTATGATACAACTATAGATTATAAATGATGCCAATTGGACAATATTAAGAGGAAACACTACGATTTTTTTCCATACAGAAATTGGGGTCTACGGGATTCCTGTTTGCTTCCTGGATAATGCCGCTAGAGGAACAATTTTTTCCTGGATATCTATGTATATTATTCGTACGTCCCTTCCTTTTTTAAATACAGTAATTATTTAAAAAGAAATGGACGTTCAAAAACCTAAAAAAAATGGCCAGACTCTCCGCTATGTTTAAACATAGCGCTGAAATACTTTCTTTTGACTTCCATGTTTCTATGTGAAATGCCCCAACATCATAAATTTGCACATACAATAATAAAAAAAGGTAACCTAAGTATTATCATTAATAACTGTAACAGCCCGTATATCTTTAGACATCAAGCCACTTTTCGGGTTAAAACTGGGGATGGTAGTTTGTATGAAAGTCCAAGGAATTCACATGCTATCAAAGTATACCCCAATATATTGCTCGTAAAATATAATTCCCACCTGTCGGCGCCATTTTGGAAACACGTAAAACCCCGTACAGAGGCACCGGTTTCCTCTTAAGATGTTTCTTATCAAGTTACACTGGCCTTCGACTTATTTATAAGCAAGCCCGTGTGGTCTAAATTAAAGTTAATGTAACTTGTAATATTTTAAGGTGCGCCACTTAATTTAACTATCGTTTAAGTATTCGGCCGTTACGGAGCTAACTGGCTTGCCACTTAATATGCTTATAAGTTGTCCACCTTGTGGCTTGAGGAAAACTTTACAAACCAAAAATCGTATATAGCTACAGTTATTACGTGATTACGGCACAGCTAAAACCATAACCCTTCTTTTCACCGTAGTGAGGTAATCTATACTATACCTACTTATCTTCTTATATATGTATATATAAAATAAACCCGTCTATGATACAACTATAGATTATAAATGATGCCAATTGGACAATATTAAGAGGAAACACTACGATTTTTTTCCATACAGAAATTGGGGTCTACGGGATTCCTGTTTGCTTCCTGGATAATGCCGCTAGAGGAACAATTTTTTCCTGGATATCTATGTATATTATTCGTACGTCCCTTCCTTTTTTAAATACAGTAATTATTTAAAAAGAAATGGACGTTCAAAAACCTAAAAAAAATGGCCAGACTCTCCGCTATGTTTAAACATAGCGCTGAAATACTTTCTTTTGACTTCCATGTTTCTATGTGAAATGCCCCAACATCATAAATTTGCACATACAATAATAAAAAAAGGTAACCTAAGTATTATCATTAATAACTGTAACAGCCCGTATATCTTTAGACATCAAGCCACTTTTCGGGTTAAAACTGGGGATGGTAGTTTGTATGAAAGTCCAAGGAATTCACATGCTATCAAAGTATACCCCAATATATTGCTCGTAAAATATAATTCCCACCTGTCGGCGCCATTTTGGAAACACGTAAAACCCCGTACAGAGGCACCGGGGTTTAGGAGCTTGCAAAAATACTTTCCTGTTTACAACAAATTATTATTCTAATCGGCATTGTCCTGTGCGAGTCCTTCGTTCGCCAATTTCTATCAACTGTCGATAGGACACACGTGGAAATAATAATATTCGTTGTGATGGTTTCCTGGGCCTAAGCCAAGTTATTATCGCTACGATAATAGTCGAACTTCGTAAGTGAAACTTACGAATTCGTACACTTAGCGAAGCTTATGTCTAATCCCATACATTTTTTGTGGTCGAACTTTGTGACTGATGTGCCTGATAGTGACTGATGTGACTGATAGCGATAACATGCACGCTCAAGTCACATGGTGTCAGCGACAGTGACAACCTACTTGTTGTAACGTATAAATTCTAACCCCTAAGGGGTTAACACTTAACACAACACACACTGTTGGCACAACATTACAAGTGTGTCACATCACTTCTGTCATGGCCTACCATCCCTTAAAATCTATCTTTAATACAAAAAAAATGCAATAGATGTCACTAATATTAAACATTTGTAAATTATAAAATGTAAATATGGCAAATTAAGTACAAATATTGACATTAAAATAAAGATAAGCATATTTTTAAGCTTAACATCACATTAAGCTAAATTCAACTCCTTAATTAAGAAGAAGATACGAAACGAAATTACTAATTAGTATTTTCCAATAGTGGCGCTAGATGGCGGTTTCCGGAATGTGCCTGGACTTCACCCTTTGCCAGTCGCATTGCGAGTATTTTAGGGTGATACCATTTTCTAGTACTAGGTCGTGTCTCTGTTATATATATATATATATATATATCTACTTTGTGCTTCTGTCAACTTGACATATTGTATCTAGTGAATTCTCTCAAGTAATACACGTTTTTCAACTAAGTGATTTACTTTTATGTATTAATTATAACACAACCAATAGGAGAACTCTAAACTTTATGCGTTTCGTCGTAAGGTAGTTTTCACACAACACCGCGGCGGTGTTGTGTGAACCTTGGCTAGGTCCTAAGCCCCTAGATAATAATTATACTAAAAAGTAAGTTTTATAGTATTCGTACCTATTAGGGTAAGTCGACGGCGGCTGGCCTTGGGCCCTATGCAAAACTGGCCGAGCTGGTCCGTTCGAACTAAAAAAGGTCCAAGACCATCAGCAACTCTAATAAGGGCTATCGCGCATAAATTCGCCGCTAGGGGTGCTTGAGTAGCGCGAGGTCACCGAAATCTCATGTTTATTTCTATATCTATACTAATATTATAAAGAGGAAGAGTTTGTTTGTTTGTTTAAACGCGCTAATCTCAGGAACTACTGGTCCGATTTGAAAAATTCTTTTTTTGTTGGATAGTCCATTTATAGAGGAAGGCTTTAGGCTATATAACATTACGCTGCGACCATTAGGAGCGAAGCGTCAGTGAGAAATGTTGCAAAAACGGGGAGACTTTCGTTGCGTGCGCTGCATAAACGGTTTACGTCGCTCAAAACCACGCGAACGAAGTCGCGGGGACAGCTAGTTCAGAATATTTAGCAATACCTTCGATTTTAGCCATACACAAGTTACGGATCAATAAATATGTGACTACTTTTATTTCAGAAACTTGTGTTTCTAGGATTTCGTACGCAATGGGTTTTCATATTATTACTGTCTGTCACCAGGCTGTATCACAAGAACCGCAATAGCTAGATATATTTTCGCAAATTAGGTTGTCGCTATAATAACAAATAGGTACCTACAAAAAATATATTTATTTAACAGGAAACACAACTTTTTGCATACATAAATTATAGTGGTCTACGCGACCCCATTTTCCTTCCTGGATAATGCCGCTAGAGTAACATTTTTTTCCTGATCTATGTACCTATATTATTAGTACGTTAATAATTTTTCCTGTTCTTCATAAGTTAATTATTATATGAGGTATGGACGTTCAAAAACCTAACCTAAAAAATACGGATTTTCGTCTATGTTCAAACACACAGAAAACAAATACAAATAAACATAGAAACATGATGATAGCTCAAGCGTTTTTTTAGTTTGATGAAATAATTAACTAAATCGGTAAAGTTTTGTAGACTTGGAGATAGGGGTCTCCTAAACGTCGATTACTTGTACTAAATAAATAAATAAATAAAAAACCTTTTATTTCCAAATGAAACTCAACAAGCTATTTTCAGAAAGTCAACAAGAAAAACAAGCTACTTTAATAGGTAATTTCAGTTCAAGCTGCAGTTGTCTCTATCGCGCTAGTGCTGGCTAGCTAAGGAACTGCGAGACAGCAATAGATTTTATATTACACCTACTTTGGATCACTCTAGTGTTTCCTCTCCTTCCTAACCATACGGCGCTAAACCGGTTCGTTTTCTGGCCCTTATCAATAAAAAATATTTTTACCTGTTCATGGCCATAAGGGTGGACGTGTGGTGTGAAGTCCGCAACGCGATTTTTGACCGGCCCTCTATGTAGAACCACCGTTTGTTTCTTTTTGGTTTTCTTCTGTTCTGTGTCTTCTTTGTCCTTCTTCTCGTCTTCCTCCGAGTCACTACATTTCTCTACGAACCCGCTGTCTTCCGAGGAATGTGAGTCTATCCGCGCGGCACTTCTTTCGTCGTTTATGATTTTGTATTCGAAATTTTTAAGCTCATCTTCCTCGTCGTTAGATTCCTCTTCTTTGTGCTTGTCAATTTCTAATTTCTTAAAGCTTTCCAGGATCTCCTTGACCGGTATCGTCTTGACTTCCTTTTCCGTTTCCACATTTTTCTTCTTCTCTTTCTTGTCTTTGAGAAACAGAGCCTGGAAGGGTTTCTTGAGTAGTTCCTTTATCGATTTCTTGTGTTCCGCCATTGCTACGTTCGGTTTGACGTCGCAAATCTTTTGGCTTCCCATATTTGACGCCGGGCACCGCTAGCCTCGCCCGGTCATCTGAAACAAACAAAAAAACAGTTAGTTTAATTCAGCTACTACAAAATGGCCGATCACAAAAGAGATCAGCACAAAATGGTGGACCTGTCACGTGTAAGTCCTATATTTAAATAGACCAACACTTTTTTTTACAATTACAGCAATTGAATCTGATTGATATTGGATTATTTAAACTTTCAAGAGTTTCTACAAGATCTTGATTGATCACTGCTCGACCTTCATAGCCAGACAGTTATCACCATGTAAACAAGACGTTTTAATAGTCTATCGTAAACATTATTGTGAAAGCAATAATAGACGACGCATTGACGTCAGAGCCTACTTGTCGGATATGTGTAACGGATTTGCAACGGTTAGGGTGCCCACTGCCCTCCCACGAGCGATAATCGTTGGCCGACTTTTTGTAGGTAAAAAATAGAACATATTGATATGCAATACTGCAACGCAGACGTCATAGTCGCTCACAAATAGTATGGAGAAAAAATCTGTCAGATAATCGGTCCTACAAAAAGTAGGCCGTGGGCGGGCGCCCTAATAGACGCATTGACGTCAGAACCTACTTGACCGACGAATATGTGTAACGGATTTGCAACAGTTAAGTAAATCGAGTTTGATCTGCTGGTAACTGCACTTTCTACAATTAGTATGACCCATTCAGCGTACAATTGGACCACGTGAGGTGGCACTTCAAACAATTTTTGGTGATGGACAGTCGAACTGAAAGTCAGTTGTATTCTGACTCAGATTAAGTACAGTGAAACACGGCTTAATTATATACTATATTATAAAAACTTTTTCAACAGTATCTACTTCATAAGTGGCACTAAATATTAGTGCCACTTCTGACCACCAACAAGCAACTAACACCACCCCAAGACCAATACTTGTCGAGCCGTTCTAGGTGAAATTTTTGGGTATGTACCTATAGGTACACATGTAAGGAATCTTGAAATTGCTTACATTGTGGAATAATGGCAAATTGATTACATCAGACAAATAACCGATTGGTTAATGTCCTTAAAAAGATTAGGGTTAAACCGGTGGTAGCTTTTTGTGTTGAAAATCCTAGAATAAATTGTTAAGTTCTATTAAGAAAAAAATTTTTCATTTTCATTCCTAAATGTGCTGAAAAAGAACTAACCTTAACGAAATAGGAGTTTTTGGGTTTTTATGCCAGACAGACAGTTCATTAATTAATTTAATTATAATAAAAATCATCAATCCTTATATTTGATTGGTTAAAGGCCAAGATGTTATGTAGCCGGTAATAATCTAATAAATCAGTTTTACAATATGGTTTCTCCACGGATATTTTTCAAGATTCAACCACAGCTATTAGCTATTTTGGGACCCAGTTAGCAGGACTGCACATATACACTCTACAAACGTTATAAAATCTAATGTTCTGTAGGTGTACAATATCGCAATAACATATTCAGTGTACAGGGTGTAAAAAGAGCAGTCACTATAACTTTGAGATACGATTAGGTATACTACCTTTCCTTATTTTGGAAATGTATTTTTTTTTGTTGTCAAAAACAAAAAAAAAATACTTTTCATCATTTTAAATTTTTTTGTCGCAAAAATAACAATAAAGCTAAAAAAATTCAAATTTTTTTTTTTTAAATTTTGTAAAAAAAAAAGAAAAAAAAATACATATCTAGAATGAGAAAAGGTAGTACATATAATCATATCCCAAAGTTATCTTGCTCTTTTTACACTCGTTATAGGTAGGTATCAGACATCAGTATAAGGACTCTGCAATCACTCTTGTCACTATGGTGTCTTCGCCTCATACCTCTCATCGGTCACTGCAATCCAATTGTTTCGGGCCAACGAAAACTTCTGGACTATTTTCGTCCGCCAGTCATCGACCTGGGACGTGCGCTTCCACTGGAGCGTATCAGCTCAACAGATCCGCAACGGACGATTGGACACAAGGAATTCCGCACGATCAACAGCATCTACTAATTACGATCTGTCCGTACGTTTCGCTGGTATCGGCCGGCCGTCGGCACACGATCACTACCGTACACCCTCTCACACTATCTATGATCTTATTCAGTTTAAAGTACGTTCCAGTCGGGTGTATGTAAACAAAACCTTCGGATGAAAACACTTTGAATTACATAACTTGGCGCAGTCGTTGATGTGTGCGAATTTCCCAATCGAAAAACCCACTGTAATAAATTATTATCATTATCTGCGGGACTATTATCGAGTGGCGCACGCGCATTGGCTTACACCGTTTTTAAAAACAATATGTGCATTTGTATTGCAACTTGGGTACTGGGTGGGGGCCAGTGGGTGGCTGCATCTATACTAACGCCCCCGTGGTCTAATGCTGGGATGAAGTGGATGTTAAATTTCGGATACGGATGTGGATATTAAATTATATCGGATTATCCGTTTGTTTCGGATAATTTCTGTTACGGATAGGATAAGTTCGCCTGTTCGCGTCCATCACCCTATTCGCGTCCATCACCCTATTCGCGTCCATTTTGCGGAGCGCCCTATTAAAATCCTCTTAAATAAGTCAACTAACACACTTATCAAACGAAAAGTCATTACCGATTATACCTCAAGTGACACGCACGCACCTACAAAAGTTATGTGCATCAAACCAATCAATTTAAAATTGTATTTTAACAATTTCTATATTTAAGCTATAAATATATTATAGCTATGTTTATAATATGATAATTTATGTATTCAATAATTCTTTTAGTTGTATAATAAGACAAATATTTTGCAATAATTATAATCATTACCTTGTTAAGAAGAATTATTTTTTTATAGTAAGTTATTTATTTAATTACTTATGTTGATTTTTTAATATTAAAATATTCTTAAATATAGAAATTGTTAAAATACAATCATTCTTTATAAATTCTTAAAAATATTATCCCTTTAAAGGGGTTATATCCTTTTTTAAGCTGCTGGACGCAAACTGGTCCACGGGTGGACGCAAATTGGATTTTGTGGACGCAAACTGGCGAAACGACCCTATTACATTTTCACAGTAGCAAAACTTTAAATTCGGATTCGGTTACGGTTATGGATGTTTTTTAATATCGGATATCCGATAGAATGGTTACGGTGAGCTCCGTAACATCCCCGGTCTAATGGTTTAGAGCCTAGCTCTCGACTCGGAGGTCGTGAGTTCGTTTCCCGCGTAGGAACAATAAAATATGTACTTTTCAAGTTTAGTTAGGACAATGCAGGCTGATCACCTGATTGTTAGACGAGGTGATGCATGCGTCGGATGGGCATGTAAATAGTAGGTCCTGCGCCTGATCTCCCACCAGTAGTGTCGGTTTCCCGTCCCTCTGGGATACGAGAGTGAAGGAAGAGTGCTTCTGTGTATTGCGCACACGCTTTGGCGCTATAAAATAACTCCTGCGCAGCTGGTCTGGTTACAACGAAACCGGCCACTGTCACCGAAATCTGTGTGGGACACATTATTATCACCTAGACTAAGGGTGCCCACACGGCCTACTTCATGTAGGACCGATAATCGTGCAGGCAATTTCCTCCATATTATTTCTCACCGACATTTTGTATGAGCATGCTCTATTTTTCACCTACAAAAAATCGGTCCGACAACCGATTGCACGCACACCGTGCGGCCGCCAATGTTTGG
This sequence comes from Celastrina argiolus, assembly GCA_905187575.2. Taxonomy (NCBI): domain Eukaryota; kingdom Metazoa; phylum Arthropoda; class Insecta; order Lepidoptera; family Lycaenidae; genus Celastrina; species Celastrina argiolus. The sequence goes on from LR994597.1 coordinate 2,577,756, forward strand.
CAATAGGCTAGTGATGGGACTCGAGGCGGTTTTTTTTTCATTCGAGTCACATATTTTCATATAGTCAATAATTCGAGTAATATTAAAACTACTCGTCACTCGAGTGAAACGCAACTCGAGTCCCATCACTAGTTGGCTACGTATGGGACACTCGCTCCATCCAACCTCAGAAGCTGACTGTAACCTCGACAAGTCGCTGACCTATCATCAGGCGGCCGAGTGATCAATAAGATTACGTCACCAGCATCCAATAATAGCTTAGATCAGGGTTTCCACAAACGCCGTGTTGGAGGAAAACGCATTCTGCACTTATTGTACACGTATAATTATGGGGTATAAATAAGCTTAATAGCATAATATAAGTTTGTCCTTTTATTTTGAAAAATCGATAAACCGACGCTAAGGCCGTGTTTCACCAAGCAATGTTAAAGTTAATAATTTGTTAAATATCCTGTTATCCCTGTCGTATTCCCTGTCAATGAATGAGAAAGCATGGTATTTTAACATGGCGTTAACATTAACATTGCTTGGTGAAACACGACCTAAACTTAACAGTTCGAAATCTGTCCGTCTCGTTCCAACATTGAATGGGGGAGGGAGAAAGAGCATTTGTTTAAAATACATTGGATAACTTCAAACTTTTTATTAGCAACCATACATAGAGAATAAATAAAAATACATTGAATCATTACCCTTCCTTTTGGCTTCGCCGAAGTCGGGTAAAAATATACTTACTGCCTTGTTCAGGCGTTTATAATTATATACGGACAAAGTAGTTTATTGAGTCATTTTTATAGTAACCAAGTCTTTGCAAAATACACGAGGACATTGGTGGGGTTTGAACGCCTCCGTGGTCTAGTGGTTCTGAGCTAAATCTCGACCCGAGGTCGTGGATTCGATTCCCACGTTGGGACAGCAAAAATTTTGTTTTCGTTTGGTTAGGCAATGCATACTGATCACCTGATTGATAGGAAAGATGATCCATGCGTCGGATGTGCATGTAAAATATCGTCTCCCGCCAGTCGTGTCGGTTATCCGTCCCATTGGGCTACGATAGTGATAGAGAGAGAGTGCTTCTGTGTATTGCGCACACACCGGTTCTTACATATGTACCTCCTATTTATTTATCTACATAATCGCAGTTTGCGGTTAATTGATATAATTGATTAAACCGCTTTGGCACCGGTTGCAGTGACCAACTTTCCCTATTTGGTATAACTACTCTACACCCGTGTTTCACAAGTATATTTACTAGACTATCACCCAGTTTCTCGAACGCTATTCAAATGTATAATCAACTAACATGGCATTCAAATCAACAACCAGACAGAAAGGAACGGACATATCTACACTAATCTACACTAATATTTTAAAGAGGAAAGATTTGTATTTTTGTATGTACCGACTTAACTCAAAAAGTACTGGACCGATTTTAATAATTCTTTTTTCATTAGAAAGCTACATTATCACTGAGTAACATAGGCTATATAAAAATCTATTGCTGTTCGTTAGTCTCGCTAAAACAGATGAACAGATTCGGCTATTTTTGGTCTTGAAATATTCGTGGAAGTCCCGGGAAGGTTTACACGGTTTCTGTGCTTAACGAAGTGGGCACGGGTCAGCTAGTATTTTATTATTACATCACGCTCGCACATGTAAGATTTGTTAATATTCCACAGATAAGGTTAAGGCCGTGTTTCACCAAGCAATGTTAAAGTTAACGCCATGTTAAATATCATGTTATCCCTCTCGTATTTCCTGTCAATGAATGAGATGGCATGGTATTTTAACATGGCGTTAACTTTAACAGTGCTTGGTGGAACACGGCCTTAATCACCAAAGACACCGATTAGTTGACATATGATTTGAATCAGCGAGCGAACGTGATGTCATTAAAATATCTGTATTCTGTACGTTCCTTTCTGTCTGATAATATTCCACCAATCGGCGTTCAATATGGGTCGTTGATTTGAATGCTGTTAGTTGATCATTCATTTGAATAGCTTTCGGGAAACTGGGGGTAAGTCGCCATTTTAAAAAGGGCCAAGACTAAAAGGGTTATTCCCCATCCTAGACTGTACAATATTAAACAATTATGTTCCTTATTGGAACTCCACATGGTGTATATTGTTGTGGCAAGCGCGTTCTATATTAAGATCCAGATGAGGAAAGCAAGGTCACAGAGAATTCTGCGAATTGTGAATGGGACCATGTTGGCTTGGCACTGTTCTCCGAAAACACAAACATACGTGTTATTGTTCAATCTACTACTTTTCGCACCTTTTTAAATCATTATAGTCTTTGGCTAATAAAAATATGCATAAAAATATTATAAATATAGGATTGCATATAGACTCCACTCTTGATTGGAATTCCCAAATTTCTCATGTTTCTCACAAGGTTACAAGATCATTGCGATCACTTTACCGACTAAAACACTTCTTACCAATAACGACAAAGATCTTGCTAGTACAGACGCTCATATTTCCAATCATAGATTACGGGGATGTGTGCTATTTCGATCTCAATGTAGATAAACTCAATAAACTAGAACGTCATATTAACAGCTGTATTAGATTTGTCTATAACCTAAAAAAATACGACCATGTCTCATACTACCGCTCTAAGCTGAAGTGGTTGCCGATAAGGCAACGACGCTCGGCACGGGCATTGAGTACGCTCTACTCACTTCTACATTCTCCTCATTCTCCTGCCTATCTGTCCTCTCACTTTCAATTTCTCTGCAGCAGTCATGATAAAAATCTTCGTTCAACAAACAATGCTCTTCTCTTGTGTCCGCCCCATAAGTCCAGTCTTATGCACTCTTCTTTTAACATTCAGGCTATTCTACTTTGGAACGCTCTCCCTATAGAAATCAGGATGTCTACAACTAAGGAGGCTTTCAAACGCAGGATCCGTGAGTGGTATCTCACACTCTTGGCAGAGTCATAATATGGTTTCACTGCTGTTACTAATTTTCTATTAAGTATTTATAGTATTTTATTTTTGTACTTATTATAGTATTATGTATTTTATAATAGTATTATTAGGAGTTATAAATTTGTTTATTTCTATGTTGTATGTAAATATGTATTATACACATGTATATATATTTATCTATATATATATATATATATATATATTATTATTATTATACATTTACGTATGTATATTTTATACTATTGATTTAATGTATGTAGGTATTTATAATTTATTTTAATATTGAATTTAAAATTGTCCTATTTTAACTCGTCTGGAAAGCATCTACATATTTTTGTATCCAAATCACCTAAAGGTTGACTGGTAGAAAATGCCTTGAGGCATTAAGTCCGCCTATGTACAAATGTGCATGATGTTTAAATAAATAAAAAAAAATAAATAAATAAATAGTGAATTATGTTCATAACTATTGGGGGGATGCTGTTTTTCATTCATCCATTCAATCAAGAAATTTTGTTTGCAAAAAATTAGGTACCTACTTGCAAATAAAAAAGTTACTATCATTATAACTTATTAGCTGACCCGTGCCCACTTCGTTGAGCATAAAAAAAAATAAAAATCCGTTAAGCATTCCCTGGACTTCCACGAATATTTCAAGACCAAATCGGTTCAACCGTTCTCGAGTTTTAGCGAGACTAACGAACAACGATTCAAAAATATATAAGATAAGAAGAAGAAGATTCAAGAAATTACTTGCATATAAAAATTATTATTATATATGACGATTAATCTCCTTAGTTACTATAATTATAAACTCATTATATCGACCACAGAGTAAGTAATCAAAACTTGTATAAAATGAGATATCTATACTTAATTATAATATTATAAAGCGGAAGAGTATTTTTGTTTGTTTGTTTAAACGCGCTAATCTCAGGAACTACTGGTCCAATTTGAAAAATTCTTTTTTTGTTAGATAGTCCATTTATAGAGGAAGGCTTTAGGCTATATATAACATTACGCTGCAACCAATAGGAGCGAAGCGTCAGTGAGAAATATTGCAATAACGGGGAAAAATTGGGGACTCTCGTTGCGTGCGTTGCATAAACGGTATATGTCACTCAAAAACCACACGAACGAACGAAAGGCACAGCTAGTTTTGTTATATTTCTCACACTTCGCGACCTCATACTTTTTACAATTCGACCGTATATATGTTTTTTTTACGGATAGCGATTTAAAGACAACAAATATACTATAACACAGGTTTGAGAAGAGGAACCGACCCTCGCCACTGATACGAACATAGACGCCAAAACCCTTCCTTTCTTCGTGGTAGTCAGTTAAAAACCCTCACAACAAGTCTACTATTACACAGCTTACCTACTCCCGACACAGTGGAGAATCGAATCAGTTCAATCTCAAGGACCGTTGGTATATTATTTGGTGGATTGCTTTGAAACTAACCAGGATAAAGAAAATCGTTAGATCGTAACTTTTTGTAATCATAATCATTTATTGCAAGAATATCGTACATTACAAGGTGTTACAGTAAGTTACATAAAGATCAGACATTCCGCCATTACAATGGCATGCAATATAAAATGAAGAGAACATACTTAATCATTATTTTACATAATTTAATAATATAATATTTATTGTTATTTATTATTAATGTCAATATTATAGAATTACAAATTATTAGTATTTTATGTCAATTTAATAATTATTATTAGTTTTTAATGTTATATATTCATTTAATGTATAAAAACAATTCTTGCGACAACCATTCTGAAATTTGCTTTTTAAAATTATTAATAGTAAGATCTTTGAAACGATCTGGTAATTTATTATATATATTAATAGCATTAAAATACACATTTCTTTTGTAAAGATCATAACGACACTGATGTATATACAACTTATGTTTGTATCTAGACGTGGCACTTCTGTTAACGACAGCTGCATTATTTAAAAAATAATTCGAATGCTCCTTTACAAAAACACAAATATCTCTTATGTACAAACATATTACTATAGGTAATATATTAAGTTTCTGAAATAACGTTTTACAACTATCCAGCGACAAAGCTCCACAAATGGCTCTCACACATTTTTTTTGTACTTTAAAGACCTTATCAATAGCAACGGAGTGTACTTCCGATAGTGCCGGATTAGGCAAGCGCGGGGGCCGTAGCAAATTCTCTGACCTGCATACGGCAGACATTTTGTAGAGCTGATTATCAGGCCAGCTGAAATTCTACGCGTTTATACAAGCAACTTTTTGTAGAACTTATGCGTTTACGGTATGAAATTATTTACGCCAAGGAACCGAGTGTCTAACGTGGATTGTCTTAAAATGAAAAGTAGTAACGTTTCATTTTTTTGTGACGTATTAATAAGTTTCACGTAAAGAAATACGCTCAGGCAAAGATAATAGGCTTAAAAAAAGAATAGGTTTAAATTTGCGGGGCCCCTTTCAGCAATTGCTACTCTAGCTACGTGGTTAATCCGACAGTGACTCCCGACTAAATCTCGACTGAGTATCAAAATAAACAAACGTCAATTTATTCGGAAGTACGCGGCACGAATCTGACTCTGAATTAAATCAGTTTGGAGAGTAAGGTCCCTCTTCTCAAACCTGGGGTTTGAGAAGACGGACCCACCCTCGCCACTGATACGATCATAGACTGCCAGAACCCTTCCTTTCTTCGTGGTAGTCAAAAATCTACTGTTATTATTTTACTTCAGTGTACGTAGAAGCTGCAAACATTACCGTCCGGTCAGGGCACCGTTTAAGTACCACTCACTCTACAAGTCTACACCCACTCACTTTCCACTTGTGAAGTGGATTTCAGATATTTTGTAAGTACCAAGCGAAAGGAAGCCCAAACACGACCGATAATCGGTGGCGGTAGTGGTAGGTAAAAAAAGAACATACTGGACTATAATCTATACTAAAAAGTAAAAATCTAATCTAAACGCGCTAATCTCAGGAATTACTGATCCGATTTGAAAAAATATTTTTCGTTGGATAGTCCATATTATAGAGTAAGGCTTTAGGCTATATACATACATATAACGCTGCGACCAATAAGAGAAATGTTGCAAGAACGGGGAAAATTATTCACATTTGAGGACTTTCGTTGCGTGCGCTGCATAAACGGTTTAAGTTACTAAAAAATATGTATAATACAATTATACCTTTTTAATAATCCAAAAAAAAAAGTCCGTTACAGTATATAATATCTATCTCTTTGATTTACTCATAATTTATTTGTGGAAGGCGATAGGCTATACATATGTATGCTGTTACCATTATTATGAGTTCACGATCATAATAACAAAAACCAACGTGAGCAATCATCAAAAGATAATCGCGATACTGTCACGGGCACAGCTACGTCGCATACATTAAAGTCGATCAAAAATAATACGGAAGAAAAATGTGCCCGATTATTATCGGTGCTACAAAAAGTGGGCTGTTAGGGTGCCGGTGTGTATAAAAATTACGGAACAGATTTTGTTGAAATTTGGCATGCTAGTAGTTTACATGCTGGATTATCACATAGGCTACTTTTTACCGCCGAAAAATGCACGGTTCCCGCGGGTTTTCGTTTAACGCGTACGTAGTAGCAGTAACCATCTAGCAATGTACGTGTGAATGAATCACGGTAAGATACCAAAAAGGGAATATCATCATTCACGTTAGTAAGCTCGAGACAATGGGCTCGGTCATACCAACATGAAAGCCTGGGCATCATGGCCAGGTCATGACCGCATGACGTCACTGCGGTAGATTACGAGCGCTGTAACCCAAGCAGGAACATATTTTGAAAGCTCCGCAAAGTAACGTAAACGAAGAATTGAATGAAAATCATGACAGCGATATAGACATGGGCGCCGAGCAAAATTTGCCGGCGGCGGCGGCGCGCCGACAGATCATGTCGGCGTGGCGTAGGCGTAGGGCGTAGGCTAAATCGAACATTTTAATTTCGCGCCAAAAGTTTTCTATCTTTCCAATTCTGCCGCCCTTGGGCCTCACTCTCCAAACTGATTTGATTTTGATTTAGATACGATCATGCCGCGTACTTCCTAATAAATTGACATTTGTTTATTTTGATTCTCAGTCGATCGATATGGTCGGGAGTACAAAAAGTTACGATCTAACAATTTTCTTTATCCTGATTAGTTTCAAAGTAATTCACCAAATAAAAAACGAAAAACCAATGGGGGCCTACTCAAGATGCCATCGCTAATTATCGCTTACAAAGTTCGATAACAAAATGTATGGGATTTGACATAAGGTACGTTAAATGACATATCAAATCGCGATCATTTAGCGTACCTTATGTCAAATCCCATACATTTTGTTATCGAACTTTGTAAGCGATAATTAGCGTTCGATATCAGGGGGCCTACTCAAGAGAGTAGGCCCCCTGATATCGAACGGATTCGGTACTCGATTGTGTAGGGAGTAGGCCCGCTTATCATAAACAACCCACTTGGTTGGAGGTTACTTTTGAGTAAATCGAGATCAATGCTTTTTCTATATTTGTTGTCTCTATGAAATTAATTCCTGTATTCCAAATATTTTTGTTTAGTTTAGTGTCTTTCAATGTGGACTTTGCATGTGCGATATTATATGTACAAATCTAGTTAATTTATGATAATTTTACGATGGTTATGTCTAGTTATTAGTTTTGAATGGATTATGATTAACAAAATAACGAAAAGTATAACAGCTATTAAAAATTAAGTGATTGATCTTGGCAGATCTCGTTGCGGTGATTCCGAATATGATATTAACTCATTTTCGCCAAAAATGTCGATTGCGTTGTTTATGATAAGGGTCACAGTATAATTTTAATATACGCAGTGTCTCTCTCTGTAAACATGCATTTAACGACACCCCTCAAGCTAAATCGGATTATACATACATACAATCTCTCAAAACATACCCTTCTGGCGTAGTCAGGTAAAAATTAACAATCATAAGAATCAGTTTCATTGTGTCATTATTACACGCAGCAACGTGGGAATCGAACCTACACTCTCTCAAATTACCCACTGAGCCGAGGACGCTTAATCTCGTCGATACGCAACAAAATTAATCGGAACATTTTGTTTACCATCCATAACGAATATTATCTTTATAGATTGTATATACAAAGATAATGTATATCAACACCAACCATTTGTTATCAACTTTTTTGAACAGCCCATCACTACGCAATTGCGCCTCAACTGAAGTCTATCAGAAATGCAAGTCACAGTCTAAAAAAATCGATTACAACTATAAAAGCCAGAGCTAAGGGTCCTCTCACACGGCGACTCTTTGCAGCGATGCAGTCGCGCGTTCGCATCGAAACAGTCGCGATTCGTCCTCGGGTTCGGGAGTACAAAAAGTTACGATCTAACGATTTTCTTTATCCTGGGGCCGTATTATGATCTTTTACAATACCAGCCTGGTTCCAGGCAATTCAATGATACGGTCTTAAACTGCCTTGTTGTTATTCACATTAAAATTACATATTATTCTGAATGGATCCACCCTAGTTTGGTTGACTAAAAGTGACATTCAGAAGCAAGTCAAGTGTCACGTGACCGCTGACTAGCTGTCATCATGCAGTTATTATGTGATCGTAATACGAAAATTCCAGGCAGCCATGTTGTATGGCGTAAACTGCCTGGAATTAAGAGCTTGTAAGTTGTAATAGGCCCCAAGGCCCTGATTAAAGATGCCATCGCTATTTATCGCTTACGAAGTTCGAAAACAAAATGTATGGGATTTGACATAAGCTTCGCTAAGTGACATACGAATTGGCTCGTCATTTAGCGAACCTAATGTCAAATCCCATGTATTTTGTTTTCGAACTTCGTAAGCGGTATATAGCGATGGCATCTTGAATCAGGGCCGTGGTTAGTTTCAAAGTAATCCACCAAATAAAACACCGAAAGCCGTTGAGATCGAACTGATTCGATTCTCGATTGTGTCGCGAGTAAGCCTGCTGTAGCGCGCGAATGCGACAAACGCGCATTAGATGCTGTAGAGCGGTTATGAAACGCACGACGATCGCTGCAAAACCTCGCCGTGGACGAGGCCTCAGGCCCTAGAAGCCAGAGCTGTAAGCCTGTTAAAAACTCTAGACCTGTCAATTGAAATGTCATCCGGTCAACGAACCCGTCGGATTGGGGAAAACCGAACTAAAAACATAGCACACACGCGTTGAACATTACATAATGAACCGTGAAAGGAGTGTGGGGTAGCCATAAGATGCTACCGATATGGGACAGTTGAGAGCAAAAAAGAAGAGGTTAAGTGCGGATTTATTTTATTTTATTTTGTCATAATGGAAAACCAACAGCTTAAACTATGATACAATAGAAATAAATTAGGTGACAGAAAGCCAATTACAGGTTCACACGAGTAGGTACTAAGTATAAATAGTTTACATAAAAACTACAGCTTCTAGATACAATTATTGATATCGTTAATATTATTTGAGGCAAGATGTGTGCTATGAAATGTCTTGAAACCAACATGTTAAAGTTAATCCTTCATTTTTCATGCTGTTGCTCTCGTATTAAATTTAAATGAATGAGAAGGCATGGTATTTTAACAAGCCGTTAACACAGACAAGCGTTGGTGAATTGGCTGACTGATTACGTAAAAATAGCTTAATGAACCCGACTGAAATGTATTAAATAATAATAATAATAATATCTATGGACGCTTCACACAATGAAAATGAAAGCCTAGCCCCGAGCTAAGTATCCGAAGAACTTGTGTTACTTACAGATACCAGACAACGGAAATATAATATTTACCTTATCAAAAATACAAAGTGTAAAAATTCACAACAATAATAGAGGTATATGCAGTATATAGTAGCAGTTGAAATATATCTGGACTCTAGCGTGTTTCAACTTGTTACAACAATACAAAACAAAAAAATTACTTGGTTTTAATTCTTTACATTAAGAGGAAACACCACGGTTAAGAGAAATACAAAATAGGTATTTATAAAATCTATTGCCGTCTCGCAGTGCCTTAGCTAGCCAGCACTAGCGCGATAGAGACAACTGCAACTTGGACTGAAATTACCTATCCCCTAAACGTCGATTTCTGGTAATTTTATTACCAGAAATCGACGTTTAGGAGATTCCTGTTTCCTCCTCCAAAACTTAACCGATTTAAATATTTTTTTCTGTATTAGCTAAAAAAAGAATTGAGCTAGGTTCCTATTTTTTTATTTTGTTGTTTATTGTAGCCAAATCTGTTTGATAGATATTTAAACATAGCGGACAGTCTGGCCATTTTTTTTAGGTTTTTGAACGTCCATATCTCTTTAAATAATTAATTTATTAAAAAAAGGAAAAAATAGGGACGTACAAACAATATCCATAAATATTCAGGAAAAAAATAGTTACTCTAGAGGTACTATCCAGGGAGGAAATAGAAATCCCCTAGACCTCTATTTTTGTATGGAAAAAAATTCGTGGTGTTTCCTCTTAAGCTTAGGACCGATTCGGATAATTGGCGATTCGGTTAATCGACGTTCGGATAATCGGCGTTCTACTGTACTTTTATACAAATAAACAAAGTATTTCTATTTTTATTACATTAATACACATACAACCCGCGACGGGAGGTCGAGAGGATAGTGCTCGAGCACCAACACGCTCGACCACTGCGCTACAGAGGTCATCGAAATAATAAAGTAATTGGAGACATCTGATTTCGAGAAAATTGAATTCAAACTGTCACTTAAACATTTTAGAATATAACTAGCTGTCCCCGCGACTTCGTTCGCGTGGTTTTTGAGCGACTTAAACCGTTTATGCAGCGCACGCAACGAAAGTCTCCCCGTTTTTGCAACATTTCTCACTGACGCTTCGCTCCTATTGGTCGCAGCGTAATGTTATATAGCTTAAAGCCTTCCTCTATAAATGGACTATCCAACAAAAAAATAATCTTTCAAATCGCATCAGTAGTTCCTGAGATTAGCGCGTTTAAACAAACAAACAAACTCTTCCGCTTTACAATATTAGTATATAGACATAAGTCGTATAGAATCAAAAAAGGCAATCTGACTTTTTACTTAGTATCGGTACGTGATCGGTACCCATACTAAGTCAAAAGTCAGATTGCTGTTTTTGATTCTATATTACTCATATTGTGTTAAACTCAAATCTGGTTAAACATTTTAGCATGGTGTTTTAATCTCAATTTTCTGAATATTATTTTTTTGCGACATATCACCTTCATACGTTCATGTCTTTAATTATTATTTCCATTTATAGTAAAGACGTCAAACCGCACACTCGCACCAAAATAACAAACATACCATACAAATCGGCGTTCTACTACCTCATAACTCAAACTGTTGTCAGTCAACGCAAGTTGTCAGTCAACGCAACAAAAAGGTGACATTGAACTGTATTGTTACATAATATTATTAGGTGGTAATACAAAAATGAATTGAATTGTTTAAATAACTTGATTAACCATTTTATATTTTAGGGTTTAGTACCCAAAGGGTAAAAGGAAAGAGAAATGTATTTTTTTTTCATTCTTTTTACAAAAATTACAAAAAAAAATTATTTGTTTTATTGTTATTTTTGCGACAAAAAAATAAGAAATGGTAAAAAGTACAAATATTTTTTTTAAAGTGACTGCTCTTTTTACACCCTGTATATTTTCTTTTTTACCTACACATATTTTAATAATATCTTTTTCGGTTGTTTCTATGTAATTAACTGGCATTACTCACGATTTTAATTGTCGTCTATGCTTGTGGCGGCTGTCAAATGTTTTTAGACATTACCCACGCTTAGACGTACGCTTCTGAACAAGCCATCTTCGAGGCAAGACGGTTAGTAGGAGTTAATATTGTTATTCACATTAATAGTCTAAATTTTAATTAATAACTGGCGATGATATAATGAATTCAATAAATTACGAAATCGTAATTAACTAAAGAGTTAATTTATTTTGTATGAGATGATTAGTTGATTAAGTGTAATTAGCTGTGTGTTGAGAATAGATAATATGAATTATAGAATAAATAGCATAAAGTGATACGTGATCTTTTCATTTAGTCCTTTCTGAGCCTCCATTCACACTTTATATCTGTCCCTTCCTTTCTGTCTGCTAATATTCCACCAATCGCGTTCAATATGGGTTGTGTTGATATGAATGACATGTTAATTCATTTGAATAGCGTCCCAGAAACCGGGGGTAAGACTCCGTTGTATGTTAAAATTTGCACAGATGATGTATTTCTGTTGCCGCTATAACAACTAATAAAAAATTAAATTATTAATGTTTAAGGGAGACACCAATAGGAAAAAATCACGTTTGGGGCTCTTGGCCGGTTTTTTCATACTTACAATACGATCGTATAAAAAGAAAAGAAACAAAAGTACTATGCAACATAAATAAAATTATTCACTTTTAAAAGTGGAACGAAACGTTTTATCTGTCAAATAGGTTCTCGAACGAGGTATGGTTTGAGATTGTTTTATTTATACGGACTTAAGTTTATTTTTACAAAATTTCAATTAAACTATAGCATAAGTATATAATACACACACACATATATAGCGGAACACAAAAAAAGGTCCATAATTTGAAAAATATGGTTTAATTTTAAAATCTACTTACTATACTGTTTTTGTAATTTAAAGTTTCATTTGTTTTATTTAAAATGAGATCATATTAAGAACAGATTTTGCGAGTAAAGGGTATTTGTGAAAAAAGGTACATTTTTTAACTTTTCATTGTAACCGGGAAAAGTGAAAATTAATATTAAAATAACAATTAATTAAATTACAAAAATGGTAATTAATATCGCGTATTTCCTCCACCTGCTCTTATTAAAGTTTCTACGCTTTTTTTTCGTTTGTTCGCTTCAAATAAGGTGTATTTGAATAAAATTTAAACAATTGCATAAAATGTGATGTTCAGTTGTTTTCTTAATTTGAAATTATTTATTTTTAAATTAAATGACGTATAAACCAGCCAGCAACCTTACATGATACTGAAATCAAACCTTTTTTTTATGTTCCGCTAAATGTGCCGGTGTGTGTAGTATAAAAAAACAAAAAAACAGGCTTGCAATGCTGCTATCGCCAATACTTATTGGCGAGTCTATTCGATCAGTAAACTAGTTCTTGTGTAAATACCTGGGTTGTTAACGAGTTTGCATCTGGTTTTATTTTGAAACATGTTTTAACTGCATGCGGGCAATCTGAGTGTTTATCGATAATTAATACCGCTGTGAACCTTTTACGTGGTTGATATGTTTAAAACCCGCACATACAAGCTTGGGTTGTATGTACTGTAAAAGCTCGAAATACGGTAAATCCTCAGATTTAATCCAACCTAAAGGTGCGATTCCACCGGTGTTCTGAACTGTTGCGAACATTGTGAGTAACAGATGTTTGTTCCGGTGGACTCGCTAACGCAGCATTAACAAATTGAAACACAAACAAATTGGCATAGCTGGAATTCTGAAAAAAATGTTGGCTAACAAATACTATGAACATTATTGTAGTGTTTGTCGAAATGGTGATCTCTTTATCGTGGACAATATAAGTAGGTACTATAATTGGTGGGGGGGCTGCCCGACTCAATCAGTATTAAGACAGACGTACTAAGAGTGAGACGTACTAGAGATTGTTGACGGTACAAGGAGCCCGCCTTTCGTGTAATTTAGTGCACACTACAACTATTTTGGTGGAATCGTACCTTAAGATTCACCAGCTCTGAATGATAAAAGCCCGAACTATTTTACGATTCGCACTTTTACCACTTATCACTTGGCAAGTCTTAGGATTTACAATATGTGGAACTACTGGAAGCCTGTAAGATAGCCAATATTACTACCAGTAGCTCGCCTAAAAAGGCTCCTCCTTCCTAGGGTTACCATATGACAGGCGTTTGCCGCATTTGACAATCAGGTTTAGACAGGCGGCCGGCATTGGTATAAGACATGCATTTTCAAACTACGCGATGTCTTTTACTTATTAGTTATTACCTACAGCGTTTTGCTTTAGAAAGGAATTTTTCTGAAAAATCAGGCACATTAGATACTATGTACAGGCATCCCTCTATTTACATATGGTAACCCCACTCGTTAACTCAAATCGCATGTCAACTAATCGGTGTCTTTGGTAAATAAGCCTTATGTGTGGAATTTTAACCAGCCTTGCAAGTGCGAGCGGGATGTAATCATAAAATATATGTCCGTTCCTTTCTGTCTGATAACATTCCACCAATCAGCGTTCAATATGGGTTGTTGATTTGAATGCCTTGTTAGTTGATCATTCATTCGAATAGCGTTCGAGAAACCGGGGGTAAATTTACATTACTTATATTTAGTTAATTTATGATATTTGTACGATGGCTATGACTAGTTATTAGTTTGGAATGGCTCCACATATTTTGTTTATGATTAACAAAATAACGAAAAGTATTAAGATATTTAAAATTTATTGATTGATCCTGGCAGATCTCGTTGCGGTGATTCCGAATGTACCTACTATTAATCATTTTCGCCACAAATGTCGATTGCGTTTAATAATTTAATCATTTATTCAATTAACAAGAATGCAGTACAATATAGATATTAAAAAAAACACAACAAAACACACATCTGTACAGTCTAACATAACATAATGGTGTGTGAGTAGGTATAACAACCCTAATTTAGTAACATTAGAGAAAAAAAAATTAGCTTACTTAAAATGTCATACAATTTACATAGACTAACAATTAAGATTTTTGTTTATGATAAGGACGGCATAACGGATGTCATATATGCTTGGCCTTAGACATACCTTATTAACTGTCAATTTTATTGACGTGAGTATCTGAGATAAGTTTCTTATCAATGTGATAGCGAATTTAAAAAATGCTGAGCCATCCGTGTATGTAATCTAATTTGAAGGTAAAAACATATACTACATAATCATAAATATGGAGCAATAGTAGTAGAAACTAAGTATACCTGGTATAAGTATTAATTTCTTGAAAAATAATTTAAAAAAAGGTAAAATTAAAACAAAAAGCATGGTAGACGATAACCAAAATCGAAAAATGCTGAAAGGAGATGCGAGCTTCATGTCGATAAAATCTTCTATGACACAACCAAAGACTAGTCAGTGATGCCAATTGGCCAATATTAATACCTACAATGATTTTTGTTTGCTATGAATCCATAGACTGCCTATAGTCTATGGATTCATAGCAATATTCTACAATCGGCAGTGTCAAAATGGCGTATTTTTTCTGTAAAAGATTTTCATTTGATGTTTAAACATATTGATTATTGTTTAATTGTTATAAAATGTATTGGATAATGAAGTGTAATCCTATAGTATACCTGTAAAAGTGTTGATATGTGTGCACAATAAGTGGATAAGGGAAAATTTCGATGTTTTCGATTTGTTTACCTTTAGGTTAAATTTATCAGGGGCGAACTATACAAGCAACGGCAACGTTAGAACGCGCCACGCTGTGTATTGCGGGGCGGTGTGAGAATCGCCTTAGAATAGCCGGTTGGACGAATGTCAAATCAACCTGATAATTGCATACTTGTTATGTCAGTATTACCATAATAATATAATGTTATGCTGTGGGATTATCCGCCGAGCACTTATAGAAGTCTACAAATCCCAACGCTATTATATAATACACCTACAGTTCTGTTCAGTTTTCTGACAGCAAGCGGGAAAAAAGGAACACTTTCTGCTTCTCCTTCATTCTTCTGATTAATTGCATTGCGGGTCCGAAGACAGATCTAGCATGTCCCTCGGGTATTCCTAAGATCATATATTCATCAAAGGGTTTTGGAGGTTGGTTACCACTGTCTACCCTGGCTACACAGGAGTTGCCGTGGTGGGAATATGAGGTCAAAATATCCGTTTAAACTGAACTTATAGCTCGCAGAACCGATGGAAGAAAGGTCCTCGAGACCGCGAACGGGACAACGAGGACGTAACATCACAGGGAGTCGGAGGATGCAAGCCACGATCAGCAGCAAACGAAACCTTTGAGGGTGGTTCATATCTAGCAGTAAACGTCCTGAGCTGAAACGAGGAGTTTTTTGCCATGTATTCGAATTTTGCCACAATCAATTCTTTTATTGGATGATTTATACAGCATTCTCCGAGCGAAGTAACCACTCTTTAAATACTAGAGTACAGGCTGTTTTAATTGTCACATGGTTGCCCAGCACGTACTGCATTCTCACAACATGGTCGGCCTAGTCCAGAGGAGTGACTGCTACGTCTGAGGCCAACCATGTGAGGGTTTCCTCACGATGTTTTCCTTCACCGTTAATAAGCTCGTCCGTATAACGCACTTGAGATCAGAAAAGTCAAAGTACATGTCATAAACTGGGAACCTGTACCCTTTCGAGTGCCAATCAACGGTGTACCCACTAGGCCAGGAGCACTCATAATAAATGAACAATGATTAAAACGCAGCCGAACTACGTTTACCGGCAATTTGCATACAAAGCCGACACGTTGTTTTGCCATGCGCGACGCTCAAGGACATTGTCATTACAACACCTAATACATTATGCAACCAGAGAATCGGTTTGGCCTAGGTTACGATTTATCAGCTCAGTACTTCGTCATCGAGAGGCGTTATCTATTGACAATAAAGTGTCATCGTGACAAACTATTAAAGCTAATATTCGAACAAAAACCGAGGGTTACAAGTTGGAGGTGGCGAGGGTCAGGGATCTTTAGTTATAATGACTTCCTTCCTCGTATCCGTCGAACCCATCAATTATTGAATTATCTGTTCGTGTTCTGCTCTGTTCTGTCGATTCGTTCGACGTTCAATCGAAAATTTAAGGGTTACTTAAAATGTTAAATGGTGTTGATAGTAATTATTATCTCCTAGTGAGACATTATATCTGTCCTTATCATCCTATACCTACGACATCTAACGGGAAGGAAAGAGAAGTCTGATTGTTCGATATACGATTATATCTACCACTAGACAGTGGTCTCTCGACTGTTCACGGCCTCGATTCCGCGTTGGGAAACAAGAAGTTTTTAAAGATTAGGACAGTACAGGCTGATCACCTTATTGACAAGATGATCCATGCGTCGGATATTCTCTCGTCAGTCGTGTCGGGTAACTGTCCCACTGGGTAATGAGAGTAAAAGCAAGAGTGTCCTTGTGTATTGCGCACACACGGGCACTATAAAAATGACTCCTGCGTAGTTGGCCTGGGCCCTTATTCAAGATGCTATCGGTATTATCACTTACGAAGTTCGAAAATAAAAATGAATAGGATTTGACATAAGCTTCGTTTAGTGACGCATGAATTCGTGGCAATACACATTTTGATTTCAAACTTCATAAGTGGTAATACCCATGGCATTTTAAATAAGGGTCCAGGTTTCGGAGAAACCAGCCTCCGACGCAGAAATCGGTTCAATTGATTTAGAGCCCACAACACAAACACAATCAAATCTTTTACTATTGCAATATTAGTGTAGAATGTAGATTAAAACAATCAGAATTCCCTTTCCTTCCCTTTAGATGTCGTAGGTATATGGTATAGGATGATAAGGACAGATATGTCTCTGCTCTTGCTAATAGCCTGGTCTGTGCTATAGTTATTAACAAGCTATGCCCGCAACTTCGTTCGCGTGGTTTTTAAGTGACTTAAACCGTTTATGCAGTGCAAGCAACGAAAGTCCCCAAATTTAAATAATTTTCTCCGTTTGGAACATTTCTCACTGATGCTTCGCTCCTATTGGTCGCAGCGTAATGTTATTATAGCCTAAAGCCTTCCTCTATAAATGGGCAGTCCAACAAAAAAAAATATTTTTCAAATCAGACCAGTAGTTCCTGAGATTAGCGCGTTTAAACAAACAAACAAAGTCTTCCGCTTTATAATATATTCGCTATACCTACCTTCATAGATATACGAGAATTAAGGTGCTTACGCATTCTAAGTGTCATTACGTTCAGACGACATTTAGCAGGTTGCTTAGTAAGTATTTATTGTTCATGCCAGCTACATAGCAACGACAAAATGATGACAATTTTACAGTTTCAGTTAAAGTCATTTAGAGGTCAAAGTACAAAAACCGTTTGTCGTCACATCACTTTCAATAACATCCTACAAAAAAAAAAATTTTAACGGGCAAATGGCCACCATACATTCCCGCCACTGTAACTCCTGTATAGCTGGGGTCCTGATTCAAGAAGCCCAGGATTGACAGGGGTCAAACCACAAAACCCTTTGATATGATCTTAGGCCCGTATAAATAAAACAATCTCAAACCCAATCTCACCTTGAGAACCTATTTGACAGATAAAACAACGTTTCGTTTCACTTTTAAAAGTGAACATCTTTATTAATGTTACATTGTACTTTCATTTATTTTCTTTTTATATTGTTACTAGCGACCCGCCCCGGCTTCGCACGGGTGCAATGCAAAATATACCTCCTACAGAATGTCCTTATACACAACGTTCATAGCTTTTTTGTCATTAACCAATACAAACAAGTTTTGCTTAGACGTTATTCTTGACAGCGCGACATATAATTGGCCATGTGAAAAACACTCAACGCTCAAGTCTAATCCTGCAACGTTAAAAGTTAGGCACGCGCCGCCCGACCCCCGGCCGGCCGCGGGTCGGTACCGCCGCGGCGCAAACAACTACGACCCTGCATTTTAAATTTGTGATATCTTCGATAATATTCGCTTAAATTACATGCTGTAAAAATATTGATCTATAATAAATGCACAATTAATTTAAGGTACTTAATTGGATAAGGATTAATGCTGTATTGTTTAAAATCACTTCGTAAATAACCATTTTTTAGTAAAGGATAAAAATGGTTATGGTGGGTTATCCCTAAGAGATAGACATATACCATCGCGGACTTTTTTGTTGAACTTTTTAAGGTGAACAATACTGTAGTACATTATTTTAGTCTATCTCGTAGGGTTCAGCCAGCGTTTGCAATATAAGCGCAAAAAAACGTGCTTATTTACGACATCACATTAGAAACCTTTAAATTTATCAGTGTTTCTCTACTATATTATGCATGTATTATACATACAAGCCTTCCTTAAGAATCACTCTATCTATTAAAAAAACCGCATCAAAATCCGTTGCGTAGTTTTAAAGATCTAAGCATACATACGGACAGATATACAGCGAAAGCGACTTTGTTTTATACTATGTATTGATATTCATATTATAGATTACAGAAAACATTAAAATAAGTAGGTATAATGTATATTTTTATAATCTTTACTTTTACGTTTTATGAAAGAAAAAAATTAAAGTAGGTATGTAACATAAGTAATTCTTCATTGTTAAAAGTTAAACGAAACTTTTTTTTATCTGTCAAATAGGTTCTCAAGGTGAGGTTGGGTTTGAGATTGTATTATTGATACGGGGCTTAGTGTCCGAGGGACATCATATGTCTTGGAACCTTGGAAATTGGAATGAAGGAGTGCGAGGTGTTCCAGTTTCCCTCCCCAAGCAACGCGGGAGACAGCAAAATGAAAAGTATAATGTAAGACACAAACGAAAATATAAATAAAATTATTATTCAAAGTACCTAGCTGCATTTTCCTTTTATTTGTTTTTTTTTTAATGTAATGTAATATTTTAATCCCCGACGAAAACAGAGTCAAAAACAGATCTCGTTTTTTTTAAGGTGACGTGATCAAGTGTGTTACCTATAATTCATCATCAGTTCACTTGCTGCTTGAGAATTAAACATTTGCTTCCAATATATTATTTGATGCGATGGCTCAGGTGCGTAAGGCCAAAGACCAAATTCTCGCTATCTCGAGAGATATCGACATGACCTATACACCGCGGAATGACAAGACAATAATAACTCGATACGTTCTTATCACGATACCATCATCATCAGCAAGGCCGCACCTATATGGCGCTAAAACAATAATTTAAATGATTGCACATACAAATTATGACATAAAACATGTATGAAACATGAAGATTCATGAAAATAACAGGCTAAGGGCGTGTTTCACCAAGCAATGTTAAAGTTAATGCCATGTTAAATATTAGGTTATCCCTTTCGTATTACCTGTCAATTAATGAGATGGCATGGTATCTTAACATGGCGTTAATTTTATCATTGCTTGGTGAAACTCGGCCTAAGCATTTACCAATTAAAATATACCAATTTCACCAACACATGTTAAAGTTAATCCTTGATTAAATATCATGTTATCCCTCTTTTATATCCTGTCAATGAATGAGAAGGCATGGTATTTTAACAAGCCGTCAACACTAACAAGCGTTGGTGAAATCAAGTAACAATTAAATAAAAAAAAAAAAACTGGGTCTTGGATGTGTATTAAATTTGTCTACAGTAGGTATAAAAGAATTAAATATATTTCCGTTGTGTTGTACCTGTAACACAAGTTCTTCGGATACTTATCACGGGGACAAATTGACGTGAGCAGACTTAACACACGTCCATAGATATTAAAAAAAAGATAAGAAAAAGTTATTTATGTTACAAAATGTTGGTCACACCAGCGCATGAGTCTATACGAGAGGTACACATACTAACTACTGTATATGTAGTTAACATACTACAGTGTGTGCAGTGGTATGTGTACATAATTAATATTGACCACAACAAGTGCGCGATAATATATTTATTTTTTTACGATTAATGATTATATGTGAGCTACTTTTTGTAGGTGAAAAAATACAAAATTAATTTAGTGATTTATTAGTTTTGTAATCCATTCGTTACATTTGAGATAATTAGGTTTAGGGCGTGTTTCACCAAGCAATGTTAAAGTCAATCCTTCGTTAAATATCATGTTATCCATCTCGTAATTCCTATCAATGAATGAGAAGGCATGGTATTTTAACATGGCGTTAACTTTAACGTTGCTTGGTGAAACACGGCCTAAGGCTGGCATAATATTATTATACGTCCCATTTAATTTCAACCCAAACATAAACAAACCCATCTATGATGAATAATATATTAATTATTGTTATTGCTATAAAATGTATTGGATAATGAAGTATGATCCTTTAATATTCCGGTCAAAGTGTTTATAAATGTGCACGATAAGTGAATATCTGAAAATTTCAGTTTTTTACGTTTATGTTAAATGGAAACCTTGGGATCATTTACTAATGTGATGTTACCACATTAGATCATTATACGCCAAACAATCGGAAAATTTACGAAGATAAATGCATATGAACACACAGTTTTAGAATATAACGTCATCGAGTGATATTAGATGGTAAATCACACCTGAAATAAAACGCCTGTTGTATGTTGTAACCATATACAAATGGTTGTCTGGAAGAAACAGCATATAAGGCCGCCGATTTAAACAGTTTTTTCATTTTCTTTTCTACTTTCCTTAATGTATGTACCTAATGTTATGTTGAAATAAATAATTTTTATTATCATTACTAGCTGCGCCCGCGACTTCGTTCGCGTGGTTGTCGGAAACACTATCGCGATTATCTTTTGATCGCTTACGTTGGTTTTTGTTATTATAATTATTAAAAATTAATAATTCTTTCATACATATATTTTTTAACTTAAACGGTTTATGCAGCGCACGCAACGATATTCCCCAAATGTGAATAATTTTTCCCGTTTTTGCAACATTTCTCACTGACGCTTCGCCCCTATTGATCGCGGCGTAATGTTATATAGTGTAAGGTCTTCCTCTATAAATGGACTATCCAAGAAAAATAAATCGGACCAGTAGTTCCTGAGATTAGCGCGTTTAAACAAACAAACAAACTCTTCCGCTTTATAATATTAGTATAGATTATACCTTTATTTACATCGAGAATACTGTGGTGGCAGTGGAAGCCCCACATGGAGATCTCCGACCTCACGAGGTGGCATGCTGGGTCAGGGGCTTTACTCTCCAAACTGATTTGATTTTGATTTAGATACGATCATGCCGCGTACTTCCTAATAAATTGACATTTGTTTATTTTGATTTTCAGTCGATTAATATGGTCGGGAGTACAAAAAGTTACGATTTTCTTTATCCTGATTAGTTTCAAAGTAATTCACCAAATAAAATACGAAAAACCACTGATATCGAACGGATTCGGTTCTTGATTGTGTCGGGAGTAGGCCCGCTGGTCGGATTCAAACAGTTTCTGAATCACTCTTATAGAGTGCAAATGTAATGTACGAATTCATTCGAAACTCTTTTTAGAAAGTCCGCCTAATGTGGTATAATTTGAGGCTCAAGATGTTTTCCTGTTTCACAATTTTGTTATATTCATATGTTGTAGGTAGGTTAAAGATATAGCGTGGCCTATAGGTAGACCGTGGGGGGTGATTCCCGGTCTCCTCCTAGTGCGCACGGATACTCCATCAGTTTAACAGTGTTGCTGATTAACGGATCAATTCTGCATGTCAGCGGCACCGAGGACTCTGGTGAAGTAACTGTGACGGTGCCCCCGGGCAACACTATCTTGAAACATCTAGCGAGAGCGGATGTGGCAAGCTAGTGGCCGATCGACCGGCGGACCTGCTGACCCTGGCTTAGACAGCATTGATGCTGTCATTCGGGAGGGGGGACGGGCTCGGCTTGCAAGTCGGACCTGAGCTGTATATTATGCTGCTCAGCTCCGACGGGCTGATGGGCCCGCTCCCCCCTCTTGAATGGCTGCTACCAATTGCTGTCGGAGGTCGAGTCAGTCGGTCTGGGGTGGGCTGGGGTCGGGTCCGGATCTGAGCATTCATGCCAGGATCCGGGCCCGACCCCAGCCACAACCCGCAAAACCCAATCCAATAGGTGTTAACCGACCCGTGCCTAAGGATGCATGGCTGGGGGAAGCCAGCCGCTAACGGAGGACCCTCGATACCAGGCGACCTCGAGGTGTATATAGCCTTACCCTTGCAAGCGGGGCTCTGTGGGGGCGGACCTTTTATTTCCCTAGCTACTCGTGGGAACTGTATGGATACTGAAAAGGACCAAGACATTCTAATTGCCGAACTGGAAGCCTTGTGCTCCACGGAGGCGATGGAAATCGGCGCAGCTGAGGACCATCCAAAAACAACCGTGCCTGCTGGGGCAGAAGGCATCTCCAAGCCTATAACCCCTTCAGACCCCCCGACGACAAGCGCTGCTGCACCCTCTTTACAAGCAGGGTCTGACGCTGTCGTTAACACACACACACGCAGGAGAAGGAGACAACTGAGCGGTGCGGCCAAGAGACGCATTGACTGGTGGATGGCAAGGGGCAAGAACCTCGATGAGGCGAAAACTCTATGCCTGAAGCCGCTCAGTGAGTTTCCTGAGTACGCCGAGGACATAAAAAAGCGCGAGTACACCAAGCGCCAACTCTCGGACAAAGTCTCCTCACTAGAAAAGCCGGCAAAGGCAGCCAAGCACAATAATGTGCAGACGCCCAAGCCGAGTTTCTGTGAGGTGACTGGCATCCAGCGCGTGGGCATCATGGACGCCGGGGGTCCTCTCTCGCAGGAGAACGCCGAGGAGCTAAAGGAGTGTATCCTTAAGCTCATTGACGAAGCTCCGGAAGGAGAGGGACCTCAGCTACTAGGATGCACACACAGATCCGGGGGACTCATCCTCAACTGCGTCGACACCGCGTCGAAACGGTGGCTGGAGCAGTTGGTTGAGATGATCCACCCTTGGGATGGAGCAGCGCTACGCGTTGTAGACGAGGCGGACCTGCCCAAACCCCGATATGCCACGGCATGGGTTCCGGACCTTAGGGTAGACGAGGTGAATATCCTGAAGCGACTGACCTCGCAGAATGGGGGTATGGGAATCTCGCAATGGAGAGTGGTCAACAGGAAAGTCGAAGAAAATGGTCAGACCTTTACCTTTTCCTTCGACGAATCCGCCGTTAAGTCACTCTCCGAGCGAGATTTCAGACTCTTTTTCGGCTTTAACCGAGTCCAGCTTCGCCTGAAGGGTCAAAAGCCGGCGCTACTCCCTACCCCCTTGGAAACGGTAGTCACGCAGACACCGCAAGTGGGCGGCAGTGGCATTACACCAACACACGCCACTGTCTCGCGCAACACCACACTCTCACACCCTCACACACAGCACAAAGCGCCGAGGCCAGCGCTCCTAATGCACCCATTGGGACGCGGGGGCTCGGCAACACCCATCACGGGCGGCAGGGGCAAAACATCTGCCACTGCCATAACCCAAACAAGCACTGTACACACCCACACCTACACTCACACCCACACCAACACCAGTAGAGGCGGATACCTGGCTACCCAGGTCGGCCCTAGCAACCGAGGATCCCTGCAAGGGGTAAATCGGGGCAGAGGCGGACCTGGTAAAGCCAGAGGCGGAAGGGGGCGCGGCGGCACTAGAGGCGTGTGCGCAGTGAGGAGGCCAACCCAGCTACCCTCATTAGCGCAGGAACACTCCAGTCGCAAAGCCGCGCGGAACCCTCTACTGAGACTGCCACATATAAACTCAGATACACAAACACAAGAGAACACAAAGAACAGTAACACTAAACAGTAACACAAAAAAAAAAAAAAAAAAAAAAAAAAAAGATTAAAGTAATACAAGTCAACTTGAGGCATGCAAAAGCAGCTACTGACATGCTATGCCAAAAGTTCATCAACGACAAAATCGACATTGCTTTAATCCAAGAGCCGTGGATCAACGGAAACACGGTGATGGGCCTGGGATTGGTACAGGTAAGGTACTTTATAATCACCACGGCCTTAGGCCCAGATCTTGTATCCTCTTCAACAAGAGGATAAACTTCCTATGCATCTCATGCCTATGTACAGACGACACAGTAGCTGCATATATCCAGGAGTCTGGCGGAACCGGGGGAAGACTACTGGTCTGCTCCGCTTACCTGCCTGGGAATACTCCTGATCCTACCATTCAGCTGACACCACTGATGGACCATGTCGAGACACAGAAGAACCAGCTAATAATGGGAAGCGACTCCAACTCCCACCACACTAGCTGGGGCAGCTCCGATACGAACTCCAGAGGTGAGAAGCTTTTTGATTTTCTACTCACTAACAACCTTCTAGTTCTAAACAAAGGCGCCAAACCAACTTTTATAAACCCCTTGAGACAGGAGGTACTTGACATCACAGTATGTACGGGCAAAATACGGGACCGCACCAACAACTGGCACGTATCGGACGACAACTCTTTGTCCGATCACAGGTACATTAGGTTTGACATACACAATAGTACGGTAGAACAAAATACTTTGTACAGGAACCCCAAAGCCACCAACTGGGAAACATTCAGAGAAGAACTACAGTCAAACCTCACCTCTATAAACAAATCTGTTAAAACCGTAGAACAATTAGAACAGACGGTAGGCGAGCTTGAGGATGGCCTAAATGGAGCATACCTCAGAAGCTGTCCTCTCAAAAAAACAACCAATAAACGCAACGTACCGTGGTGGAGTGGTACCCTGGCAAGTCTCAGGAAAGAGACCCGTGCTCTGTTCAACAAAGCAAAACGAGACGGGCACTGGGACGTATACAGAACCGCACTCACGAGGTTTAACAAGGAGCTTAGGAAAGCCAAAAGAAGCTCCTGGAGCAAGTTCTGTGAGGAAGTTAACAACACATCGCAAACTTCCAGACTTTTCAAAATAGTATATAAAGCTCCTTGCTCCCATCCTAGCACACTAAGGAAACCAGATGGCACTTACACAAAGACGGCGGAGGACACACTAAAATTGCTCACCGAAGTGCACTTCCCCAACAGTGTCCACCTGGCTGAAAACGAAGTCTTCTACCACACGTCAATTGAACATAGACCAACTCCGGACGACTGGAGAAGAGCTTCTACGATTTTTAAACCAGACCGAGTCAAATGGGCAATAGACAGCTTCAAGCCTTTTAAGACCGGCGGTGAGGACAAAATCTTTCCGGCCCTCATGCAACGAGGGGAAGAAATTATCCTCCCTCCGCTACTGAAGATATTCAGAGCGAGCTACGCGTGGGGCTACATTCCACAAACATGGACAAGGGTGAAGGTCTCTTACATACCCAAAGGGGGTGATAGAGACAAAGCTCTACCCAAGTCCTACAGGCCCATAAGCCTCACTTCTTTCATGCTCAAAGCGATGGAGAAGGTTGTCAACCTGCACATAAGAGACACCTACCTCATCGAAAGACCTCTGCATGAGAGACAACATGCCTATCAAAAAGGCAAATCTACCGAAACGGCTCTGATGGATTTGGTAGATCGCATAGATAGAGCTATAGAGGATAAGGAGTTCGCACTATGCTCTTTCCTGGACATCGAAGGCGCATTCGACAACACCTCAACCTCTTCTATCACTGACAGCCTGGCCTTAAGACAAATAGACTCTACGACCATTAGATGGATCAAAGCCACGCTCAGCAACAGAGTAGCATCATCGACTATTACAGGATTGACACTCAGAAGCCGACTAACCCAAGGATGTCCACAGGGAGGGGTTTTATCGCCTCTAGAGTGGTCCCTGGTAGTGGACGAGCTGCTAAAGGAACTGAATGATAGAAGGTTCTACGCTCAAGGATATGCTGACGACCTAGCAATACTGGTGGTGGGCAAATGCGCATCAGTAGTGGCTGGGCTCATGCAGTCTGCATTGCGAGTCGTCGAAAATTGGTGCAAGAGGGTCAAACTAACTGTAAACGCAGATAAAACAATATTAATACCCTTCACTAAAAAGAGAAAGCTAGAGGGACTAAAACCACCCACGCTCTTTGGAAAAACCCTAGCGTTCGCGAGTGAGGTAAAATACCTAGGAGTCATTCTTGATAAAAGACTAACCTGGAATAAACACATAGAGCACATCACAAAAAAAGCAAAATGTGCTCTAGGGTCCTGTTGGAGACTAGTTGGCTCCAAATGGGGCCTCCGACCAAAATCAATGCTGTGGCTATATACGGCAGTAGTGAGACCGATGGCCACACATGATTGTGCAGTGTGGCATAAAAAAGCTGAACAAGTAAGCAGCATTAAGACACTGAATAGTTTGCAGAGACTAGCCTGTATGATCATCACGGGAGCGCTCTCGACGGCACCTACCGCTTCACTTGAAGCTCTGATCGACCTAACTCCACTACATCTGCATGTTCAGATGGAGGCCAGGAGAGCGGTCCTCAGAGCCAGGACGGCAGGCAGGACGAGATGGGCCTCCACCATGATGAGACAACTAGATGCCTCTGTATTGGAAACACCGGTCGCGGCTATGCCATCGGACGCCATGACTAAGGTGCACAGCTTTTCGAAGTTCTATCAAGTTCTCATACCTAACAGGGCGGACTGGGAAGGAAAGGTTCCAGTAAATGTCCACCCGAACGACATCGTATGGTTCACAGACGGATCCAGAAAGGACAACCGAGCGGGATCTGGATTCTACGGTGGAAAGCCCTCAATAGGCAAATTTGCCTGCTTAGGGAAGTTTGCAACCGTATTTCAGGCTGAAATCTTTGCCATAATCGGCTGTGCGATAGAGAGCCAAGAAATGGAAATAGCCCACAAAAATATCCTGATATTTTCCGATAGTCAAGCTGCACTTAGAGCACTGACTACGGCCGAAATCACATCAAAATTAGTTCTGGACTGTACCGAGACGTTAAACAAACTAGGACGTAACAACAACATACGACTAGTATGGGTACCGGGACACAGCAACATCCCCGGCAACGAAACTGCAGACGAACTAGCAAGGCTGGGAGCTGAAAGCCCCATGTACGGCCCAGAACCAGTCTGTGGAATACCTCCCAGCACTACCAAACGAGTGCTCAAGGAATGGAGTCGCAAGCTAAGCATGGAACAGTGGGCTGCGGCCCCAGGACAAGAGCACTCCAAAGCACTGATCCCGGGTTTTAACAAACGACACGCAAAATCGGCGCTTTCAATGAGTAGAAACCAACTAAGAATCCTAACCAGAACCCTAACCGGGCACTGCAAGCTAAACAAACACCTTCACAGGATAGGCATAGGTGACCAAATTACTTGCAGATTCTGCAAGGAGAAAGACGAGACACCCCTCCACCTTCTTCTTGATTGTCCAGCTCTTCATATAAGCAGGAGCAAGTACCTCGGGCTGCATGAATACTCTACAGCAGAGGAAATCCGCGGCGTAGACCCCCACCATATAGTTCGCTTCATGAGCAACATAGGACTGGGGATGGTACTTTAAACCGAAGGAGTCACAATAGATCCAAAA
Organism: Celastrina argiolus; assembly: GCA_905187575.2. Taxonomy (NCBI): domain Eukaryota; kingdom Metazoa; phylum Arthropoda; class Insecta; order Lepidoptera; family Lycaenidae; genus Celastrina; species Celastrina argiolus. Next base: position 2,605,930 of record LR994597.1, read on the forward strand.
GGGTCGCAGTGACGTCAGGACCTGACAAGGCCAGCCTTCAAAAAAAAAAAAAAAAAAAAAAATAGGTAGACCGTTGATTTGGTGCAGGGTGCAGGTTCGTTTCCCTGCTTGTGACACATTATATCAATGAGACTATTTAAGATCTCTAGTACATTATACAGATGCTTAACGGTGAAGAAAAACATGCAAGCTCAAATACACAGTGAAAACATTTTAATAAGTAAGAGGGAAAGTTTTAAAACCTGAGATTTTAAATTGCAGTATATCTCATAAATTCTAAGATATTAAGAGAAAACACCACGAAATTTCTTCCATACAAAAATAGGGGTCTAGGGGATTTCTATTTCCTCCCTGGATAACACCTCTAGAGTACCAATTTTTTTCCTGAATATTTATGGATATTGTTTGTACGTCCCTATTTTTTCCTTTTTTTAATAAATTAATTATTTAAAGAGATATGGACGTTTAAAAACCTAAAAAAAATGGCCAGACTCTCCGCTATGTTTAAATATCTAGGAAACAGATTTGACTACAATAAACAACAAAAGCAAAAAATAGGAACCTAGCTCAATTCTTTTTTTAGCTAATACAGAAAAAAATATTTAAATCGGTCAAGTTTTGGAGGAGGAAACAGGAATCCCCTAAACGTCGATTTCTGGTACTTTTAATAGGTAATTTCAGTCCAAGTTGCAGTTGTCTCTATCGCGCTAGTGCTGGCTAGCTAAGGCACTGCGAGACAGCAATAGATTTAATAAATACCTATTTTGTATTTCTCTCAACCGTGGTGTTTCCTCTTAAGGCCGTGTTGCATCAAGCAATGTTAAAGTTAACGCCATGTTAAAATACCATGCCATCTCATTCATTGACTGGAAATATGAGAGGGATAACATGATATTTAACATGGCGTGAAACTAGCCCTAAAGGCGCGTTTCACCAAGCAATGTTAAAGTTAATCCTTCATTAAATATCATGTTATCTCTCTTGTATTTCCTGTCAATGAATGAGAAGGCATGGTATTTTAACAAGCCGTTAACACGAACAAGCGTTGGTGAAATCGGGACTTAACTTTTTAATTTGTCATTCATTTTGTTAAAAATGTTTTTGGTACCTACCATACAAAGTTTAGTTTTTATTGTACAAACATGCGAATATTTTTTCTCGAATCGCATAGTGTAATAAGTATATTTTAGGCAAGTCACGCTGGTTAAGTACATTCGTGAGTGGTCAATTTGAAATAATGTTTTTAAAATATCCGAGTAAATCGCGACCATTATGTCTACCGTTTTCACATGACATTTTGATTTTGACACGTCATAGATATATACAAAACTGTTAAAAATTCTTCTATTTATTTTATTTTGCGAATATAATATGCTCCTTATAATAATAGTCGGCTATAACTTTAACATTGCTTGGTGAAACACGGCCTTAGTCCCGATTTCACTAACGCATGTTAGTGTTAACGGCTTGTTAAAATACCATGCCTCCTCATTCATTTATAGGAATTACGAGAGGAAACAACGTCATGATATTTAACGAAGGATTAACATTAACATTGCTTGGTGAAACACGCCCTTAGGCCGTGTTTCACCAAGCAATGTTAAAGTTAACGCCATGTTAAAATACCATGCCATCTCATTCATTGACAGGAAATACGAGAGGGATAACATGATATTTAACATGGCGTTAACTTTAACAATGCTTGGTGAAACACGCCCTTAGTATACAAGATTTGCCACTAATTAGTCTTTTGAATGTTTTTTAATTGATGTTATAATAGCCCCAGTAAACAAATAATGCATACGTAAATTAATTAAAGCACAATAAAAAAAAATGTAAGATATTAAACTACTAAATGTAATATGTGTACGAGAAGGGAACAAGCGATTTTCCCTTTTTTGATTGTGACGTCACTTTGTAAACTCCACATAGGTATATCGTTTGCGAGAAAGGGATAGATATTTTTTTATAATTATTATGCTCATGTGTTTGATTTTCTGCATAATTAGTCGAAAAGTATATACATAAATTGAATATCCATTCAATACCCCAATTGCCAAAGGACTTCAACGACTCTTTGGCAATATATTTTTCGGTTTAGCGCAAAATAATAACAATATAAATGTTTATTACTATAATACAACTATTATTACAAGCGAGTATTCACCGATATATTTGTTATTGTTATTCTTAGATAAGCCTCATTAGCCACAGGATGCGGGGCGGATATGAGGGCTGCCACCTTTGACTAAATTCCACACGTTCAGCTCAGAAAGAAACAACACTTAAGAAAAGAAAGACAGTGAAAAAATAAAGACAATTTAAAAACCGACCAAGTGCGAGTCAGAGTTTCGTACAAAACGAGCAAAAAATCAGGTTTGTTGTTAGGAGCTTTATTTACTCTTTTTTTTTTGCTTTTTGTTACATCATCTGTGAAAATTTCAACTATCTATCACGATTCATGAGACATACAGCCTGGTGACAGATGGACAGCGGAGTATAAGAGGTACCGAGAGTAGACCGTGTTTCACCAAGCAATGTTAAAGTTAACGCCATGTTAAAATAAACCATGCCATCTTATTCGTTGACAGGAATTGCGAGAGGGATAACATGATATTTAACATGGCGTTAACTTTAACATTGCTTGGTGAAACACGGCCTTAGGCCCGTATTAATAAAGAAGTCTCAAACTCAACCTCACTTGAAAACCTATTTGACAGATAAAAAAAAAGTTTCGTTTCACTTTTAAAAATGACGAACTTTACATATTATGTACTTTCATTCTTTTCTTTATTTAAAAGTACAAATAAATATTACAAAAATGTAGGTTTTACATACTTATTTTTATGTTTTTCTGTAATCTAAATCTGAATATTACTTTATAAAAATAAAAGAAATGAAAGTACTATGTAACATTTTAATAGAGTTCTTCATTTTTAAAAAGTGAAAAAAACGGTGTTTTATCTGTCAAATAGGTTCTTAAGTGAGGTTGAGTTTTAGACTTCTTTATTAATACGGGCCTTAGTAACAAGGTACCGTTTTTCACCCTTTGGGTACGAAGCGAACGACATAATATTAATTTGGACGATTTTTATGTTTACATTAGACTCACTTTGACCCAAGGTTTAGGCTAGCACAGCAATTTCCTTTTATAAATAGCTTATGACCCATAATGTTATAATATTTGTACATCCTTCAATAGCGTGATGTACATTTAACATTCAATAAACAGATTACATTGAAATATCACTTTGAGCCTTTAAAACGCGGTGAGAGGTGAATTAGTGAATTATTTAAGTGAACATTCGAATATTTCCGGTTGGCGAGAAGACTGATTGGTGATGAGCGGTGACTCGCATTACAAGACAGCCGAGTGAGAGCCCTGGGGACGTATTATGATCTTTTACAATACCAGCCTGGTTCCAGGCAATTCAATATTACGATCTTAAACTGCCTTGTTCTTTTTCATATTACAGCGATATGTTTAACTGAATGGACCCACCCTAGTTTGGTAGTCTGAAAATGACATTCGAAAGCAAGTCAAGTGTCACGTGTCCGCTAACTAGCTGTCATCATGCAGTTATTATGTGATCGTAATACGAAAATTCCAGGCAGCGATGTTGTATGGCGTAAACTGCCTGGAATTAAGACCTTGTAACAGGCCCCCTGGGGCCGTATTATGATCTTTTACAATACCAGCCTGGTTTCAGGCAATTCAATAATACGGCCTCAAAACTGCTTTGTTCTTTTTCATATTACAACCACATGTTATTTTGAATGGATCCACCCTAGTCTGGCTGTCTGAAAGTGACCGCTGACTGGTTGTCAATAAGTGATCGTAATACGAAAATTCCAGGCAGCCATGTTGTATGGCGTAAACTGGCTGGAATTAAGAACTTGTAATAGGCCCCCTGACTCCTGACCTGACTGAAGTGAGATGAAGAGAGAGTACCGTAGGTTCTTCCTAGAAGTCCAGAGTTACCAACTGGGGACTATTCCCCTAAATGTTATTTTTTTATGCAGGGTGTAATAAATGGATAATACTTTAGAGTGTGTACGTGCCTACTATGAATAGTATACTGTGAAATCCAGCGCTGAAAGACTTATTTCTGACTTTCATGTTTGTATGACAAAATGCCCCAATATCATAAATCGCTTTACCTTCACAACCTCTTATCTATGATATATTTAACCTAAACGTAAACAAACCCGTCTATGACACAACCAAAGACTAGTCAGTGATGCCAATTGGCCAATATTAATACAATGATTTTTGTTTGCTATGAATCCATAGACTTAGGTATATTCTACAATCGGCAGTGTCAAAATGGCGTATTTTTTCTGTGGTAGATTTTCATTTGATGTTTAAACATATATTTATTATAATTTAACTGTTATAAAATGTACTGGATAATGAAGTGTAAATCCTTTAATATACCTGTGAAAGTGTTGATAAGTGTGCACAATAAGTGAATAAGGGAAAATTTCGATGTTTTGATGAAAAAACTACAACTTTTCAGTAGAGTCAAAAAACTTATTAATTTTAGATTTTATTATGACATGGATTTTGTTTTAAATGGGGTTCCATTATGCATAGTATACATCCAAAATCCATGTCGTAATAAAATCTTAAATTATTAAGTTTTTTGACTCTACATAAAAGTTGTAGTTTTTTTAGATACGAGTTGAGAAGGTAAGGCGAAGAAATGTTGCCATACAATAATTAAAAAAAAAGTACCTCTTTCAGTACTGGTACTTTCTCAGTAAATTCTATATATGGAAACCAAACACACCCTAAAGTATTATCACTAGCATTATAGTCTGTATAGTTTATTTATAGTGCTAGACGAACACGAGAGTTCGGACGCAATAATGTATGGGATTTGACATAAGCTTCGCTAAGTATACGAATTCGCGTGTCACTAAGCGAACCTTATGTCAAATCCCATAAATATTGTTTTCGAAGTTCGTCAGCGATAAATAGCGAAGGCATTATGAATCAGGGCACTGTATCGAATCAGATCAAAATATTTTATTTCCAAATGAAACTAGACAAGCTATTTTCGGAAAGTCAACCAAAATGCTACCACCGGTACAAACCTACCCCGCCGAGAAAAACCGACAGTGGTAACCCACACAACCCCTGCGATATGATTGTGGGAGTACAAGTGGAAGACCCAAAGGGAGATCTCCGACCTCAGGAGATGGTATGCTCGGTGAGGCCGAAGCCCACTGTACTAGTTTTCAGATGTCGTATATATGTCGCAGTCATCTAATTGAAATCGCCATTTCATTGAGTGACTAGCGTTTTTATCGAATGACGACATTAAATTGAAAGACTAGGCCGAACATTGATTGAACAATCGTCGCTCAACGTCCAATTAGATAGCGGATTAAAATCAGTCAGGTTATGAATGAGTACGAACGACATAGTGAAGGTAAGTTTTAATCATGCTGTACGTCATTGTTTTACTCATTTAGCTGACTACGCTAAATGACTAAATGACGTTCAGTCAAGACGTTGGACGTTACAATAAACAACATCACGAGCTGTCCTTTAGTCTTTCAATATAATGTCGTCATTCGATAAAAACGCTAGTCACTCAATGAAATGGCGGTTTCAATTAGATGACTGCGACATATATATAGCGCCGGACTTAGAAAACTTCGATAGCGCGAAGCAGGATTGTGGCGCTAGTAGTACCACATGATTTTAGAGGTGAATGTATGCATTGTCTTGATGTTATCTAAACTATAAAACCTTGTTATTAGGTCGAATGTGACAACCCTATTCAAAGCTAAAATTGTCCTCAATAATAATGTACGCAGGCACGTGTTTACTTCTGGTCCAGGATCGTAAGCAACATCATAACCGTCGACATGTGCGTGATCCAACTTCACTAGTATTATGTAAACTAAATAAGTAGTATTTAAGTTATAATTCCCAAAATATTTATATTTAATAATAGAAGAGAAACTTCCTCATCAACGTACGAGAGAAATAATCGTCACATTTTTATGTTAAACGCCATATTTATTTCAATTTAACTGCTTACAACTTATACATTGGATGACTGCTAAAAGATTTTTTTTCTTTATCATGCAATTGACCAGTTCGTATGTTTAATTTCTTCAAACTTCAAGAGCGAATTCTCCATTCCTCTATGCACTCCGCCCTTCTCTTGACCTCCTGATACGACACGACCATCACTTTCTCCTTCACCTGGTCCATAAAAGTTCTTCTCGGCCTTCCACGTTTTCGTCTACCTTCTATCTATCCTTTAATTATTCATTTAACACTTATTTTAAGGAAAAAGGTAACCCTATTAAAATGCATCCCACTTCTGAAACGGTGTTACCGTTGTCGGACCGGGTGAATAAGTTATGATATGCGAATGTATATTTCATGATTCCGATCTTGCACAACATTCAATCCACGATTGCTTATTGGAGCGAAGTGATATTTCAAAATATATTTTTGCAAACGTATAACGTTACTTACATATATATTACGTTAATTATCGGTGGTCAGAGTAAGAACAGCACTTTTCCATCATGGATCTTTCCCGTTAAAAGGGAATATATACAAGGTGTAAAATAAAAAAGTGATAATACTGTAAGGTGTGTATGTAAAGTATACTGTGAAAGTACCAGCGCCGAAAGACTTTTGACTTTCATTTTTCTATGAGAAATCCCCTAACATCATAAATATGCCAATAAAATAATGAAATAAATCTACCTCTTTTAGCGCTGGTACTTTCACAGTAAACTCTATATACGGACCCATACACACCCTAAAGTATTATCACTCATTAATATTACAGCCTTTAGAATTGGTTGATTTAACATTACGTCGCGCCATCACAGTCTAGGGGACATCTTCATCGTCTTTCATGGACTCCACAAATCACGACGTATGTCTCTCACCAAAAATTTACGATCCATCTATACAGAGCCTACATAGCTTATTGGTGAGAGACTGCTTTGCCTTCGCGATATTATAATAGCTCCCCTCACCGATTTCGGTGTCAGTAGCCGATTTTATTGAAACCAGGCCAGCTACGCAGGAGTTATTTTATAGTGCCCATGTGTGTGCACAATACACAAATACACTCCCTCTTCCTTTTACTCTCATAACCCAGTGGGACGGTAAACCGACACGACTGGCGAAAGGGTCAATAAGGTGATAAGCCTGCATTGTCCTAACCAAACTTGAAAACCACATTTTTTGTTGTTCCAACGCTGGAATAGAACCCACGACCTCCGGGTCGAGAGCGAAGCTCTGAACCACTAGTCCACGTAGGCCTTCGCGATATTGTGATGGCAAACAATACCTATATTATGAAGTTATATATATATCAGTTGCTTACGAATACTTTCTGACGTTGGGCACAAACCGCAGAACTGCTTTTCAATTTTAAATATTAACTATTGTAGCAATCTACCACTGTAATACGTAATAGTTCAGTTTCAACCACAATTATAATCTTCCTTATTTGGAACACATTGAAAAAACATGCAATATTCATTAATATTAAACAATATAAAGTCCAGGGGCCGTATTATAATCGTTTACAATACCAGCCTCGTTCCAGGCAATTCAATAATACGGCCTTAAACTGTTTTGTTCTTTTTCATATTACAGCGACATGTTTATTCTGAATGGATCCACCCTAGTTTGGTTGTCTGAAAGTGACATTCGGAAGCAAGTCGAGTGTCACGTGACCGCTGACTAGCTGTCATCGTGCAGTTATTGTGATCGTAATACGCAAATTCCAGGCAGCCACGTTGTATGGCGTAAACTGGCTGGAATTAAGAGCTTGTAATAGACCCCCAGGGCCGTGATTCAAGACGCCATAGCTATTTAACATTTGCGAAGTTCAAAACAAAATGTATGGGATTTGACATAAGCTTCGCTAAATGACATGTGAATGAATGAATGAAATCTGAACGATTTGTGAACGTCACTTCGCAGTGTTTTCACCAATGAGCGTTCAGGGGCCTTACTCTCCAAACTGATTTGATTTTGATTCAGATACGATCATGCCGCGTTCTTCCCAATAAATTGACATTTGTTTATTTTGATTCTCAGTCGATTGCTATGGTCGGGAGTGCAAAAAGTTACGATCTAACAATTTTATTTATCCTGATTAGTTTCAAAGTAATTCACCAAATAAAGGACGAAAAACCGCTGATATCGAACGGATTCGGTTCTCGATTGTGTCCGGAGTAAGCCCGCTGATTAGCTGATTTGATCAAACAATTTAAATATATTATATCTAGCAATATCCCGCGAAACAATTATAACCACAACCTGCAAGCAGATGAGTGAGTGTACGCATAGACATGCGTTTGATGCACCTCCCTCCTCTCACACTGCTTATGCGTACACTCGCAAGCAAAAAACGTGAAAACACCACCACCACACAAGCAATAATGTTAACACGATCGTGCAAAGTGGGAGTGTGGGAGGAGGGAGGTGCATCAAACGCATGCCTATGCGTACACTCACTCATCTGCTTACAGGTTGTGGTTATAATTGTTTCGCGGGATATTGCTAGATATAATATATTTAAATTGTATGCTATGGATTTCCGCAAAGTAACGCCTGATTCCATTAACTATTTGATTTGATCAATTTGAGCCTTTCAGAAACCGCCCGTGTGTTTTATTGTTGATTCCGAGATACTCCCCCCATGATGGCGGTTCGAGTGTTTGTGGGGGAGGCGTATGCTATAGATTAAATGTACGATATGACAAAAAGAATACAGCACACCTAACAAGGAAATATAAATGGATTAATCCCACGCCGGACAGAACTGCGCAGTTTCCTCCCAGTTACAATTACATACAGTTTATTAAACACATGGATGATTTATTGCCTGACGATATTAGATACCTATCAGAAGGTCGACTCTTTAATTAAATCTCACAATCTTATATATAAAAATGAATTGCTGTTCGTTAGTCTCGCTAAAACTCAAAAACGGATGAACCGATTCGGCTATTTTTAGTCTTGAAATGTTCGTGGAAAGGTTTCGTCGTTTCGTTTCGTCCAGGGAAGATTTAAACGGTTTCTATGCTCAACAAAGTGGACACGGGTCAGATAGTATAGTATATTACAAGTAATTACACTGATCAATTGACCACAGATAACAATTCATATCTGGAGGCACGGCAGTGCCCTCGCCAAGTTGAGAACTTAACAATCTGATTGTATCACTTGTGAAATAGATATTACGTTCATTGTGTTTTTATGCGACTGCCGAGTCAATCTACTTATTTTTTTTTATTTTTATAATATTGATATGATTACTATAAGATGTTGTTAGACCGACCGAGACCCATGTTATGCCAAGTCGCGGTTCGACTGACCTAATAATATGAATCTCACAAACGATAGAAGAACGAAGTAGCGAGACTTGGCATGTTTTACATTTTTTTATGGGATCAATATGTCATTGGAAAACCCACGCGCAATCGCATTTTACGCGATTAATGAGATTATATCAGATACTAATTAGTTATCACAGTAATTAATTATCTTTCAGTTAGTCTATCTAAGTATTTAGTATCGAGTATTAGCAATAATACGCATTCATCTGACTCATTGCTAGGGTGACAATGCTACGGGGAAAAGCAGACTAATTTAGAGTAGGTATCCGACGACCGGCGTCAATCGGTAACCGACTTTTTGTGAAAAATAGAATATACTGATTCAGGGGTAGGACACTTCCATACATCTGTGCTTTTTTCACTCAAAATGCGACATCTGTAATAAACTTCCAAAACAACTAGTTACTATAAAGTGTCACAGTCGATAATTTTATACAATAATTTATTTCTGAAATTTATTTATTTTAAATATTTATTTCAGTAGGTATCTAATTATTTTACTGAACTTGTTTTATAATTAATAAATTTAAAATTTTGAATACCTTACAACTTTAAGTAATAATTACTATAGCAACACAGTGAATTGATTTCCTATCGATTGTCAAATTCCATAGGATTCTTTCATAGAGTATAATAATATAAATAGGTACTGTACTGATTGCAACACTCAGTCAAAAGTCGGTTAGAAATATAAAGGAAAAATCTACCCGATTATCGTTTATGTAAAAAGTAAGCCGTGGCTCACGACACTTGGGCCCGTATAAACAAAACAATCTCAAACCCAACCTCACTTGAGAACCTATTTGACAGATAAAAAAACGTTAAGTTTCACTTTTAAAAGTGAACAACTTTACTTACGTTACATACTTACTTTAAATATTTTTCTTTTTCAAAACGTAAAAATATAGATTATACTTATTTTAATGTTTATAACATGAATGTTACGGTATAAAAAGAAAATAAATTAAAGTACTATGTAAACTTTAATACAGTTATTGACTTTTAAAAGTGAAACGTAACTATTTATCTGTCAAATAGGTTCTCAAGTGAGGTTGGGTTTGAGATTGTTTTATTTATACGGGCCTTAAAGTCACGCCACAAGTTAGACAAGCTTGGCTAGCAATGGTGAGGAACAGTGGCGTGGAATTCCTATATCTCCTTTACGTCTCTTACCTTCTTTTGAATCTCTTCATCAGACTTCCCTTTGAAGGAGAATCAGTCTACGCAGCTGGTGAGGAATCTTCTAAAAGGATTTGCTTGCTATGCTGCGCGCCGAGCGTAAATATGTAGCATAAAATTCGATCACAAATGTTTATAGAATGTAACTGTAAATAGCCAGAGACAGGATATGCGTAAAAATCAATCTTTATTTATAAATTATCCCACAAAGTATGTACACGTGGAAACCCTACACGAATGTAACGTACGTAAAAATATTATCTTAAATACCTACTTAATACAAAGTGCATTCAATTACAGCCAGTAATATTATATAAAATAATAACTAGCTGATCCGTGCCCAGTGCCCACGAATATTTCAAGACTAAAATTAGCCGAATCGGTTCAGCCGTTCTCCACTTTGAGCGAGACCAACGAACAGCAATTCATTTTTGTTCTTGTTACACCCGTTATACTTATAAGAGAAGAAGAAGATAATAGGTGGCAAACGAGCTAATAGATCGCCTGACGGAAAGCGATTGCTGTCGCCCATTAGCACCAGGAACATCCAGATTGCGTTGCTGACCTTTTAAGAGTCATACACAATCTATACGAAAGCTGGGTTTCAAAAGCCATAGTGAAAGGTTGAATTCAGAAAAACATTTTGTGCATTGTTAAGGATCACTAGTTTTATACAATTCTAGACTAAATTATCTGGGTAAAAGAATCAGTATATCCCTGAGAAAATCTGTTGCATTAATTTATTTATTTAAGTACTAAATTTAATGTAAAATTACTAATCACGTAACGGTAGATTCAATTACACAGCATCTCGATACAACTTCATTGTGTTGTGAAAGGAGCGCGAATTACAATTCAAATTTAGAATGTGATGATGCGATAACTTTTTTATTTTTATAAGGGTACCAGTTAAAATGTAGTGAGCGATGTCGATGAAATAATAAAAAAAAGTACTAAGGAAGCGTACTCTCTCCGCAAAGGATTTTTTTGACAAAAAGTACAAGATGAAATTGAGGCCTCGGGGCTGGCCAAGTGCGAGTCGTACTCGCGCACTAAGGGTTCCCTAAAAGGCTAAAACACACTTTTATGGAAACTTTTTGTTTCATTATGTTTTTAGTATTTGTTGTCACATCTCTGAAAATTTTAAATTCTAAATAGATAGCAGTCTCAGTAATTGGGACCCATATCTTTTAGCTACGGAACCCCACAAATATTTACCATTCTGACTAGCAAAAAAAAAACCGGTCAAGTGCGAGCCGACTCGCACACCGCGGGTTCCGTGCAAACATTAAAATTTCAATAAATCAAAATTATTTTTATTAATACAATTATTATTTTTTGACAGATTAAAGGTATTATAGACATGAGTATTTAAATTTTTTTTCAATTTCAATTTTTTATAAGAAGCATTCATGAGGAAACGGTAGTAAATAAAAAATATATTTTTAAGTGTACCTATGATGTAAACATTCGGTTTTCGAAAGTTTTTCTTTATCTGTGCTGTATTATGACGTTCCTTCGTACCAAATTTCAAGATTCTAAGTTCACGGGAAGTATCCGGGTTTTGACTTTCATGCGAGTGTCGAAAATGTCAAAAAATTTTCATTCATTCAATTCATTCATTTATTTTGCGTTACGTAATTATTAAGGTCTTACAATAATTTAGGTTGCAGCGAATAGACCACTTGGGGCATGCAAAAGTTACATAAGGAATATAATAATACCATTAATTATACATTCAATTACTGATACATCTTAACAATAATAATTCCAATTAACATTCATATATTATACTAGCTGTGCCCGCGACTTCGTACGCGTGGAAAAGTGATTTAGGGCAGTGTTATTATTAAATCTGTTTTAAAAATATTTTTAGTTATAAAAACTGTCGTCGAGGTATTTAAAAAACTACTTTATGTTGACAATTCCTACTACCAGCTTGACAAACGACCGTGTACAATTACTATAATGCGAACGGGACTACTTGATAGTACGCTCACATACACGACGAACATCTAGTACTAAGATTTGTATGGATTTTGCGCCGCAGCGACTGCAGACGATGATCGTTTCCACGCCGACGCTGCTGGTGTGGCGACAATGATATTAAGACAGCGCGCCGCAAAATTTTGCGGTCTTTTCGGTGCGTAAGTCCGACTCGCACTTGCCCGGTTTTTTTATTTATTAATAACCAAACATGTAGGTACTGATTATAAATCACTTCACTGTTAAAGTACTAACTGATTTTATACAGAAAAGTAGCAAAATATAGAAAGTCCCAAAAGAAAGAAAACAAACCTAAGTTGTACCTACCTAACATAAAAAAAACCATTCGGTCCATGATAAAAACTAAGAAATAAAAATATCAAGACAAATATAAATCTAACTTATATTGACATAACTTTTTTAGTTTAACTGTAAACACAATACTTATGTTAATCAAAATTGTATATTGAAAGAAAATAACCAATACCCCAATTGAATCTTCAAAGCGTTTAATTAATAATATTTTTACAATGCCCAACACGTGGTTGATGATATCTTTCTATTTTCAGTATTTAATAATAATAATATCCCAAAACCATACAGGGATCAATTTACTATTGTTAAATTAACAATTAACTATATTTATAGAATTCCTTTTTTAAAACTCAACATCTTATCGCCTCCTCTTTTCAGGATCACCGATTGACAATATTATTTTTGACAATTCTGATTTGACATCTTATTCTTCTTTTATTTTCACATATCGAAAAACAAAAGCTATTAGGTACAATTCTAAACAATATAATAATATTATTTAGAATTGCAATTACTCATATTAATATAATAAATGTTGATTTTAACAACAATATAAATGCAATAACTAAAAGAATAAAATGTACGAGTTAAAAAGGTGAATAATCAAATTGCCAACATAATCTTTAGATTTAACCAAAACAATAATCATAATTGAAATCGATTCTGACAACAGTACAAAATAAATACTTAAGTGTAGAATTTTAGATGTAATAACAATAAAATTTCTAACAGTCGGCCATCCTGAATTTTTTGCCTGTCCTCGGGCAATGACATTATGTTATAGGTATATTATTATTATTATTATTTTTACAGAGATTATGTACCTAGTAAGATATCCCTGCTTGAAAATTAAAACTAATGCAATATAATACTGAACAAATTTGTTTTTATTTTACAATCTTCGGCCATCCTTTTGTAATTATTGAATGACCCCATTCAATTAGCTTTTCACTAAAAGTTGCTCTTTGCACTGCACAATACCACTTCACAATTTCACTTTACACAAACACCCGGGACCCAGTCCGGGTAATCACTACACTAACACCACACCAGGAACACACGCGCCATAAGGCGTGCCGGTTTCGGAGATAATGCAATTTGCACTCATGGGGTGCATACTGCATATGCATTGCTGGAATACCAGGAATACACGCGCCACACGGCGTGCCGGCTTCGGAGGTGATGCACTTTTGCACCCATGGGCGCATCTATATCGGAGACTGGAATACCAGGAACACGCGCCCCATGGCGTGCCGGCTTTGGAGATGATGCACTTTTGCACCCGTGGGCGCATCTGCATCGGAGACTGGAATACCAGGAACACACGCGCCCCTTGGCGTGCCGGCCTCGGAGATGTATCGAAGTCTTCACCACACTACTGCTTTCTTGTTTCGGCCTTTTGTATCTGTTTTGTATGGCACGCTACCTACCGCTTACACCTCGGAGTGTTTCGGCCCATGGCTGTTTTGTATGCCACGCTACCTACCGCTTACACCTCGGGGTGTTTCGGCCCATAGCTCTTTTGTATGTCACGCTACCTACCGCTTACACCTCTGGGTGTTACGGCCCATAGCTCTTTTGTATGTCACGCTACCTACCGCTTACACCTCTGGGTGTTACGGCCCATAGCTCTTTTGTATGTCACGCTACCTACCGCTTACACCTCTGGGTGTTACGGCCCATAGCTCTTTTGTATGTCACGCTACCTACCGCTTACACCTCTGGGTGTTACGGCCCATAGCTCTTTTGTATGTCACACTACCTACCGCTTACACCTCTGGGTGTTACGGCTCATAGCTGTTTTGTATTCCATGTTACCGCTTACACCTCTGGGTGTATCGGCCTTTTCGCAGCTGTTCTGGAAGCATTCGATCATATAAAAACACATACATCCATATGCAAAAGTCCATCGTCATATACTTCCTCATATTTCTCAACCCCTCAATCTTAAATCGTGGTTCCACGAATCAGGATACTTGGCACAAGCTCACACCAGAGTCATTTACCAGGCAATTAATCTAGATTACTATTCATTTGTTCTGGACAACTGGACGCTTCACCACGCGTCAGTTTGGCCCTGTGCTAAGAATCCGAAAACTTGTGATTCAGATACCAGTCAGCGGTAATATGTTTAATACTTTTATACTATATGAATATTATTAATATCTATATATATATGTATATATATATATTTTTGGGTTTTATTATACAAATAAATTTTATTTCATTTATTTCACAATCTATGTACACACTATAAATTCACAAATAAAAATTGTTACTAAAATACATTTTTTACAAAGGCACATTTTATTCCAAAATTGGAAAATCTTCCAGACGACCCAAGAAAATAGGACATTGTAATACTTAAAAGAGCAAAATTAAATAATGTGCACACATTTTACAATAAAAAAAAGGACAAATTACTTAATATAATATATATAATAAGCTTAGATAAATAATAACACAATTATAAATAATATATAATATATATATAGCTAGACAATGAATGAATAAATAAACAAAAAAATATACTTACTATGTAAGGAAAGTACAATTTATACATGATAATATAACAAAAATACGAAAACCTGACCTGTCAGAGGTAGTCAAATCAAATCAAATTTCTTTATTATTCAAATTATTTCAGGTAAAAATAACTCATAGAACACAATACAGTAAGTAGTGTTCTCTTAGTCTCTTTTAAGTAATGTGAGGGTTTTACATTCACTGATCTCTGTTGGCAATGAATTCCAAAGTCTGGCAGCGTGTACACTATACAGTGAAATAGTAGGAAAAGTTCTCTTAGTCTCTTTTAAGTAATGTGAGGGTTTTACATTCACGGATCTCTGTTGTCAATGAATTCCAAAGTCTGGCAGCGTGTACACTATACAGTGAAAGAGTAGGAAAAGTTCTCTTAGTCTCTTTTAAAGTAATGTGAGGGTTTTACATTCACGGATCTCTGTTGGCAATGAATTCCAAAGTCTGGCAGCGTGTACACTATACAGTGAAAGAGTAGGAAAAGTTCTCTTAGTCTCTTTTAAGTAATGTGAGGGTTTTACATTCACGGATCTCTGTTGTCAATGAATTCCAAAGTCTGGCAGCGTGTACACTATACAGTGAAAGAGTAGGAAAAGTTCTCTTAGTCTCTTTTAAGTAATGTGAGGGTTTTACATTCACGGATCTCTGTTGTCAATGAATTCCAAAGTCTGGCAGCGTGTACAGTGAAAGAGTAGGAAAAGAAATCGGTAGTATGGCGAGAGGGGAATTACATATCCATAAAGAGGAATAACCGCGATCTCCGGCTCAAGCGCCGACGCGCCCAGCTAGTGAGCTAACGAGGTCATCAAATGCAAAAGGCTCATAATGTACATGCATAGGTGGGATCTTCATTGTATCAAAAGTAATCTTGTATCATCCTCTGGGTGTGAGTTGGGTAATGTGGAAATTCATGCAATTGAAGCATTTTGGCTCTCTCAACATTCAACACTATATGTAGTAGCGACTCATCTAAACCGGCTAGCGGAACTGCTGTTGGTTTATAATATAATCATTTTATAGACGTTATTAAAATAATATCAAATCACTCAATAATTCAACTCGGTGAATAATTTGGCGAGCAAGCTAAACGTGGGTGTTATATCATCTCACTAGATACAGTAACCTGTGACGCGATATAAGTTAATCGCTAGTTTCGAGTCAACTTAAGTTGACTCGAAACTAGGATGACTCATTTGCAAAAATCACTGTATTAATACAGTGATTTTTGCAAATGAGTCATCCTCAAATGGTTATAATACATCGCATCACACCGGATAATATCGCGCTCAATCTTATCATAAAAATCATAGTTTCATACCTAGTAAATATAAGTTCGAGTTGTTTGCTAGTTGTTAACATATGGTAAACTTTTGTTTCGCAAATGGTTTGTATTGTAAACCAAATCAAAAATAATAAGGAAGTAAGATCCTTTTAAGGAAAAATAAAACTATTACGGTGGCACCTTAATATAAAGCTCCCATCGATGTATGATTCTTAGTCCCGATCTCACCAACGCACGTCAGTGTCAATGGTCCGATAAGTCACCATGTCTTCCCATTCATTGATAGGAATTACAAGAGGAACCACATGATATCCAACGAATAATTAACTTCGACATTTTGGTACTTCGACAGCTTGGTAAAACACGCCCTTAACTTCTTAGAATGTGATTTATGTTGCGACATATTTCGACACGCTTTTGTTCGTATAACAATAATTGTTGTTTGATAAAAAGTTACGTTACGTTACTTCCGCTCATCACTGTTGTTAAATATTTAAGTTGAAATGTCTCGGAAGTGTGAAATATGTAAAAGCTATAATATTATTTCTACCTATTTATGACGAATTTTAGATTAACCAATCAGTTCAACGAATTACTTGATAAAGGGAATAATATCTTGTTCCCCTCCGATTTGCTATATCAAGACTGCACTGTATTATGCCAGTCCGTCCAATCGCAGGACTGATTGTGTGAAGTACACTTCAATGACTTACATAATAATATAATAGTTACATATTATTATGATTAAATAGCATGTGCAAGCGATATACGACAGATAATTGCCGTTCTATTGATAAAAAATTATTCATTAGTAAGTCATGAAATAGTAGAATATTTAAAAGTATTACAATTATAAAATGTCATTGCTTTACCGCCAGAACAATATATCTACGACATACAGACATACTATTATAATCGCTTTGCATTCGAGAAAAACAAATATTAAAAATTACATAAGTACCATTTTGTTTTCTAGTGCATTGTAATTATTTTTTTTTGACCTACATATTTGTAGACATAATAGTGACGCATCGTATATGTACTCTAATGGCGATTATAACCGTTATATTAGGATATTTCAACTTAAAATTATTGCTTGCATATTTTGCTCATTATTAGTTCCTTAATTATTATTATTACGGAATGGGTCGAAAAAAAATCCGTTAGTAGAGAGATTAGAGGTCATGGCGCTTTAGTTATGAAAGTAGTTATCGACACATAACCGATGTTTTAATAATTGATTATCTTACTAAACAAATTATATTTCTATTCACGTATAAACAAATAAAATCTAAGTGGTTCACTGCAGGCGAACCCCTTGGTTCAGTGTGTACACATGGTACACAGCGAACCATTTCCCGAAATAACAGAAAATTTAACTGTCCAATTTGCAGTAGAATTAAAGCTTGAATTTTAATGGACATTCAATGTTTAATAAACAATAGATAAGTAATACACATAAAAAAACACGACTATAATCACTCTCAGTAGAGTTATGAGCATTCAAACTTTTTCTGGGCCATCGTTCGACAGCTTACCCTATTGTTTATTATAATTACAATTTTTTTTTTTTTTTACTACTAGTTTTTTTAATTTATGACGAAATGTTCTGTTAAATGTGACGATGTGTAAGATACGATGTCATATTCATATACTTCAGACATGGCCTACCATCCCATACAATCTACAGATGTCACTACTATAATTAACGTTTGTAAATTATAAAATACAAATATTACGAATTGAGTACAAATATTGACGTTAAAAGCATATGTTTTAAGCTTAACATCACATTAAGCTAAATTCAATTCCTTAATACCTACGATACGAAACGAAATTAGTAATAAGTTTTTTTTTTTTTTTTTTTTTATTTTTATTTTTTTTTTTTTTTTTATTGGCGCTTATTGGCGGTTTCCGAAATTTCTAAGGACTTCACTCCTTGCCAGTCGCATGTCAGTATTAGGGTCATACCATTTTCTAATACTAGGTCGTGTCTCTGTTATATATGAGAAAACATGATAGGTATAAATGGCTGATGTATTACATGGTATCATCTCCAATTCACGGGTTTTTTTTTTTTTTTTTTGGGATTAAGTTTTTGTTCAAATTCAATCATTCTCTACAAATTCTTAAAAATATCACCAAACACCAGTCTATACCTTCACAAAGATATAATTGAAAGCATAGTTGACTCATTTTCCATATGAGCCTGGGAAGCCATTTTTTCCCATCAAGGTTATGATCACATAAAGAAGAACAAGACAACAAAATAATTTATTAGTAGTCATCTGTGCAGGTAGAATTAAAACTTTAAGCACTAGTATCTTTGTTTGAATGTTTTAAGTCGGTGGGCCAAGTTGTAAACACCATAACTCATTTTAAATTAAAACTTCAAATTACTATTAATACTTAATAATTGTATATCAACAATAGACATGGTGATTACTCAACCGACAAGAGCCTAGCTCTTATGATTTGAATGTATGAATCGACAATAGATATATTTGAAATAAATTTGTGATCATGGATATAAACAAACAAACATTTAACTAGTAAAGATAAAATTGTTGTTACTATGCATCTCCATATTCAATGAATATTGATGTAAAGATTATTATCTATTCCAAATCATTAGATTTTTCAGGAGTGAAAATAAGTTATATTAATGAGTTATGACAACCTGACAGATATTTATCACTTTAAGGTACTTTAACACTGAAGGGACATCCTATATACCTAAATACACTTAATCACTCTATCATCATAAATTCCAAATAGTTAAGAATCATTTTTCTTCCAAAAAAACAAATTCCTAATAAGTTAATATTATGACAGTAAGGAACTAATATGTTATATTAATGAAATTGCAAATGGTACTATTAGCATAATGTCAATTCAACAAATGGAACAAGGAAGCAATAGTGTAGCAGGTGATGCATCCCTATTTGAATATCTCAATAATAAGATAGTTCAGAATAGTCATCTGCCATTCGAACTGTCCTTTAATAACAAGCATCTCTCTTCTCAGTGTGTTCACACTCCACATGACATTGTTTTAAGTATTATATTCAATAGATTTTCACTATACACTGCATCAATGATTTTATAATAATAACAATAAAATACCTTTACTTTCAAACGAACATTGATACATATTATACGAGTATGTATATTATGTAGTTCATCAAATGGCACCAAAAGTTTGTCAGTGGGTCCAGTATTCTATTGATAATTTGATAATGCAACATGCATAATATTGCTAGCATTGAGATAGTTAATTTTAGGTTTATATATTGTTGACATAATTTGACAACAACTCTTTTTATGAACAAATTTTAAAGTTTATTTATATCTCATTATTATTTAGTTCAATATTTTAATTGTTATTTATATTATGTTTGTCTTATTACTATATGTATGTCTTGAGTTTATGACTTAGTATACACTATAACAGGACAGCTTTAATAAAGTTAATTTAACTAAACTAACCACCATACTTGACAGTAGGTATACATACTGCTTAATACATAATGCTTAGGTTTTTATCATTAACACAATACAGTATTAGTTTTCACACAGCATTTTCTTTTAAATAATATATTATATATTTTAAAACTATACTAATATTGCTCCTATGATTATCTTATTACTGAAGTATCAGTCAATAATATTTCAAGGCCGCATTAGTTAAATTAATGTCTTATTTTATTACCATGTTTATCAATTAGTGTTTTCAGCCATGAGTATTTACTATAAAGTGTGTGAGTCAAGCGCCCAGTGGTTATTATCCCATAGCCGTTCTTAATCCGTGGTGTCACAAGATTACCAAGTCGAACGTTCCTTGTATCATGTGTTTAATCTTAAAAGGATATTATGAAGTTGTTCAAGAATTACCAACCATCGAGCCTTCCCATGAACGTGCGTTACTTTACGTAGTACTAAATATTATGCCGTAGTCATTTTCACTTTCTTTATTCTTGGTTTTTGGATCAATTAAACATAATGCGTATTTGCAATCCCATAACAGGATCCACATACGTTTTAAATGTACGGAATTAGAATTACTTACCGCCATACCGTTGTGGCATTTTTGATGTCAGAATAGCTTAGAGCTTACCTCTCGACTCTGTACGTCACCAAATATACCATATTATGTGGCCGCAGACTCGTAATCGACGCTTCTGAATTGAAAGAAAATAACCAATACCCCAATTGAATCTTCAAAGCGTTTAATTAATAATATTTTTACAATGCCCAACACGTGGTTGATGATATCTTTCTATTTTCAGTATTTAATAATAATAATATCCCAAAACCATACAGGGATCAATTTACTATTGTTAAATTAACAATTAACTATATTTATAGAATTCCTTTTTTAAAACTCAACATCTTATCGCCTCCTCTTTTCAGGATCACCGATTGACAATATTATTTTTGACAATTCTGATTTGACATCTTATTCTTCTTTTATTTTCACATATCGAAAAACAAAAGCTATTAGGTACAATTCTAAACAATATAATAATATTATTTAGAATTGCAATTACTCATATTAATATAATAAATGTTGATTTTAACAACAATATAAATGCAATAACTAAAAGAATAAAATGTACGAGTTAAAAAGGTGAATAATCAAATTGCCAACATAATCTTTAGATTTAACCAAAACAATAATCATAATTGAAATCGATTCTGACAACAGTACAAAATAAATACTTAAGTGTAGAATTTTAGATGTAATAACAATAAAATTTCTAACAATATATTATGCAGTTATCGAATACATAATTTGGACAAAGAAAACTATAAAAATGTACAGTAATAGTAGGCTGTAGTATGAATTTAAACGGACGGAATGAGAACTATAATATAGAATGCAAAATAATATTATACATTGCTAATAATGCACGCTGAGTATAACTCTCGGATAACGTATTGTATAAATGTAGGTACCTACTCAACTTTGCTATAATTGTATTAAAAGTACGGCATTTGGCGTATAGATAGATTTGTATAAGAGAATACTCTATCAATATTATGATATTTGAAAAAAAAATACCCATAATAATCACACTGTTAACACATATCCAGGGCAGGCCGCAAAGGGCTAGAATTTAACAAAAGGTATCTCGATTGGAATCGAGTTGTATCAACAGTTTTCCCCTGTAACACAGTTTAGTAACTATCGAGATGTTTTTAACGTCTATCTTATTAAATAGAAAAAACAAAAAAAAGAGCAATATATTTATGAAAATCTTAAAACTGTTTTTAAGATTCCGTACCTCAAAAGGAAAAAACGAAACACATATTATAAGATCATTTCCATGTCCGTCTCTCTGTCAAGACCCTTTTACTCAGAAACGCGTGTTGTGATGAAAATTATATAAAATACTCAGGAACTACTGTTCCTTGAAGCAGTGAAAAAATCAGACTTCTTAGCCAATGTAATCAAAAGCAGTCGCTTATGTCGCTAAATTTCGTCATTTTCGACACTCGTAAGGGAATCAAAACCTAAAGGGTACTCCCGTGAACTCAAAATCATAAAATTTGAGACCAAGCAATGTCTAAAACCATACGTTTTTAACATTATATAGATAAGTAGTAAAAATATTTAGATTTTTTTAAACTTCGTACCGTTTGTCATGAATGTGTACAAATACTTAGGTCTCTAATATATTCAACCTGTAACCAAATCAAAATTCTATGTCAATCAGGTTTGTATGGAACTCTCGGTGTGCAAGTCCAACTCGCACTTGGCCGGTTTTTATTTATTTACATAATACTAACCTACGCTAACAAATATGTATACAGTACCTACTTATCACAAAGGACTGTACAGTAAAAGTACTAACTATTTTTATACAAATAACTTTCGTAATAAACTCAAGAAAAAATTCTTAGATTGTTCCTACCTAGCAAGCCTAAAACTAACAAATAAAAGTCACCCCCGCGGCCCCGGTGCGTTTGCTGCTAATACAATTTGAAGCGGCGCGCGCGCGCGGCGGCGCACGGCTCCCGGGCCCGGCGCGCGCTTTCTACAAACGTCCAGCAAAAACGACATGATCTTTTAATATTGTCATAACTTTTTTATTTATGAACCGATTTACATAAAACAAACACTAAATGTTAAGTGAAGCTTGCCGCAATATATTAGTGAAAAGTACATCTTAATCGGATAAGCCGTTTCTGAGATTAGCGTGCACAAACCCACAGACAAACAGACAAACAGACAAAAATTTCAAAAATCATAGTTATGGGTACTATTGCGTAAATAAAGGTCCCCTATCATATTTTTTTTCAAATATCTTCAATGTACAGACACGACTCCTCTACAGATTTATTATATGTATAGATTACTCATAAAACAATAATATTCAGACTCAGCTGTCCATGATAATAATAATAATAGGCAGTAATTATTATAGTAAAAAAATGTCAGTATGTTTTGCGGTATAAACGGCCTTTCTTATTTTGTCTGTCTTTTGATTGCGTTGGATATGAAGTCAAAAGTTTTAAAGCTCTAAAGGTGCGATTTTACCGGTGTTCTGAACTGTTGCGAACATTGTGCGTAACAGATGTTTGTTCCGGTGGACTCGCTAACGCAACATTAACAAATTGGAACACATACAAATTGGCACAGCTGGAATTCTGAAAAAAATGTTCTGAACAATATTTTGGTGGAATCGTACCTTTAGGGACACTAGACCTAATTATTTGATATGAATTTCAGCTCGATATACGCATGACAAAAAGGAGTTTTGATAGACAGACAGGCAGCATCAAAGGTTTTTCATTTCACGTACGGGACCCGAAAAACGTTTTACCAACAGTCTGAAGAGGCCCGAGGCGAGCAGCGAACAAAAAAGTGTAAAGAAATAAAGAAGCTCGTATTGGGAGCAAAAAAAATGTTCATTAGTTATTTTGAGGTTAATGTAATCCGAAAGACATTCACAATGATGTAACCACCATATTAAACTGGGTCTATGGTCAATCAATCAACCTATAGTTCGTCCCTGATAAATTTAACCTAAAGGTAAACAAACCGAAAATATCGAAATTTTCACATATTCACTTATTGCGCACATTTTCACAGGTATATTTTAAAGGATCATACTTCATTATCCAATACATTTTATTTAAACATCAAACGAAAAACCTTCACAGTAAAAATACGTTAGTTTGACACTGCCAACTGTAGAATATAGTCTATGGATTCATGTAGTAGCCACTATTAATCATTGCGTATTTATTGACCAATTGGCATCACTGACTAATCTATGGTTGTTTCAGACGCCTTTGTTAACCGAGATTTGTTTTCCGAGATCAATTTAACCCAAAGGTTAAATACTCGGACGTACTATACATCGTTTGCCTGCAACACAAAGTAGATAATAAACCTGTAAGAAGACCCGTTGAATTTAATGGAACAAAATTTTATCTAATACTAGCTGACCAGTGCCCACTTCGTTGAGCATACAAAGTACAAACAGTATATTTTCTCAACGTTTAAACCTTACATCGCGGACCCGCAACGCGGAACCCGCAACGTGGAACCCGCAACGCGGAAACCGCAACGCAAAACCCTGAAACTCGAGAACGGCTGAACCGATTCTGCTATTTTTAGTCTTGAAATGTTCGTGGAAGGAAGGTTTAAACGGTTTGTATGCTTAACAAAGTGGGCACGGGTCAGTTAGTAGATTTTATATTTGTTACAATAATAGTCTTTATACGTACCATACATAAAGACTAGAATTCCGTGACCAGCAGCACATGGGTCACCGTTATCACTGTTCACGGGTGAACCAATCGCTTTTGATTCAATGTGGGGAAAGCCAAGTTTTGTTATTGTGGTTAAATAATCATTTGTTTATATGCAGAATATAATATTAATGAGTTATTTGTTTATAATACATACTTACATTATACAGGCTATAATATTAATCAGTGATAATAATTTAGGGTGTGTATGGGTCCCGTCGAGTTTACAGTGACTAGCACTAGCGCTGAAAAGGGTACTTTTTTTTTTATTATTGTATGAAAACATTTATGATGTTGGGGCACTTCACATACAAACATGAAAGTCAATGGAAGTTTTTCAGCACAGGTACTTTCACTCTACATTAGGACACCACATTATTTTTGAAGACCTATCTATCCATACATATCAGACACTCATAGGTTTGATGAAAAAAAATTGAGTTCAGTTCTAAGTAAGTAGGTACGGGGAGCCCCAAAAATTTATTTGTTTTTTTTTCTATTTTTGTGTGAAAATCTTAATGCGGTTTAAAGAAAACATCCACTTGTCAAGTTTCAACATTATCTTAATCTTAATATATATATTTCTTGTGTGCGTGTGTATGTGACTGAACTCCTCCTAAACGACTGGACCAATTTTGATGAAATTTTTTGTGTGTGTTCGTGGAGATTCGAGAATGGTTTAGATTTACAATTGGAACCGATAGGTGGCGCTGCAGTCAGTATGTCAAGCAATTAATTAATAAGGCAATACGAAGTTTGCCGGGACAGCTAGTTTTTCTTATAGTTTCGGAAAAAGTGGCGGATGGACTGACAGACGGAATAAGAGAGTTCCGTTTTTTGTCATTTGGCTACGGAACACTAAAAAACTAGATCAAAATCGGTTGATCCGTTTGGGAGCTACACAGACAGACTCACAGGCACGTCAAACTAATACCACCCCTTTGTTTCCGTTATTTTTATCGGCATAACATTGTATTACAAACTTTTGTTATATCTATTATTGTTACAATATCTACACTTCTACACTAATATTATAAAAAGGAAAGATTTGTTTATTTGTATGTAACCAATAAACTCAAAAAGTACTGGACCGATTTTTATAATTCTTTTTTCATTAGAAAGCTACATTATCACTGAGTAACATAGGCTATATTTAGTACTAGATTACTATAGAAATCTTTAGAAATTCCTATTAAAACCAACCGAAGGTGTAAAAAATAGCCATAGAATGTCTTTCATCGCATACGCTGCGAAGAGTATTAATGATAGGACAAAAAAATGTTCAACAATATTATAGAATATTTTAATTGACGACCTCCGTAGCGCAGTTGGTTGAGCGCGTTGGTGCTCGAACGAAAGGTCGCGGGTTCGAATCCCGCCGAGGGAACAAAAAGTTATCAAAGTTCCTGGGTCATGGATGTGTATTAAATTTGTGTATAATATAATAAAAATCTTAAATATGTGTATAGTATAAAAGTATTAAATATATTTCCGTTGTCTGGTACCTGTAATACAAGTTCTTCGGATACTTAGCACAGGGCCAGATTGACGTGGTGTGAAGCGTCCATAGATATTATATTATTATTATAGATATTAGAATATATCAATATCTACAAAAAACTTCGCGAGACCATATGTCTAACTATTGTAGTTACGTCACTATAACTAAGAAGGTACTTTTTTACATTTAACAAATTGATAGAAATGCCGATCAAAATCAGACCGTGTCATCCATACCATTTATACATTTTTATCCAAATAAATAATATTATAGGTATTATATCTTATATATAAAAATGAATTGCTGTTCGTTAGTCTCGCTAAAAATCGAGAACGGCTGAACCGATTTGGCTATTTTTCGTGGAAGTCTCGGGCAGGTTTACACGGTTTCCATGCTCGAAGATTTAAACGGTTTGTATGCTCAACAAAGTGGGCACGGGTCAGCTAGTCAATCTATATAATATAGATATATATGTATTAAAATCATTAGTATTATTAGCACTCGTCCTACAAGCTTCGCGTAATTTACGACAACATAAAGGACTAAACGATGTTGTTAACACGTTGTATACGCGGGAACGGTTTTAGCACCTACATCACACGCAACTATACGGCTGTCTGATTCTATATTCCGCTAATTAAATCATACAAAAATGTATGGAATTTGACATGAGGTTCGCTAAATACCAAGCGAATTCGCGTGTCACTTAGCTAAGCTTAAATCATACATTTCATTTTAGAACTTCGTATGTGATAATAGCGATGGCATCGTGAATAAACCCAGGGGCCGTATATATCTTTTACAATACCAGCCGGGTTCCAGGCAATTCAATAATACGGCCTTAAACTGTTTTGTTCTTTTTCATATTACAGCGACATGTTTATTCTGAATGGATCCACCCTAGTTTGGTTGTCTGAAAGTGACATTCAGAAGCAAGTCGAGTGTCACGTGACCGCTGACTAGCTGTCATCACGCAGTTATTATGTGATCGTAATACGAAAATTCCAGGCAGCCATGTTGTATGGCGTAAACTGCCTGGAATTAAGAGCTTGTAATAGGCCCCCAGGACTCAGATCCGATATTAGAAAAAGAGATGGATTTGTAATAATGGCCCATGTAACATTATAGGCTATATAATTTACGTATTCACTAACTTTAAGGATCACAGTTTTAAATTAAAAAATGTGCTTACTTAAACATAAAAATGATTAAATTTTCTCGGCCTGTTACTTCTAACTTACATCCCCCACGATAAGAACTAATAACCAGTTTACTTAAGAAACTTGTAGTTAATTGATGACTTGCTAAACTCGTAGAGACCTTAGCACCTACTTAGGCACTAAAGGTGAACACAGACGCACCGCACCGCACCGCACCGCAGACCCACTTTGGAATTATTATGCGGCCTTATGATCTTTTACAATACCAGCCTGGTTCCAGGCAATTCAATAATACGGCCTTAAACTGCCTTGTTCTTTTTCATATTACAACGACTTGTTATACTGAATGGAGTCACCATAGTTTAGTTGTCTGCTTAAACTCAACGTCTTTGTTTGATGTAAAAATAATCCAGCTTAACGTCAGATGAAATGTTATAATACGAAAATACCTGCCAAGTTTCAATGCAGAAGCAAGTTAAGTGTCGCGTGACCGCTGACTGGCTGTCAATAAGTGATCGTAACACGAAAATGTCAGCCAGCCATGTTGTGTGGCGTAAACTGGCTGGAATGAAGAGCTTGTAATAGGCCCTAAGGCTTTGTATATTACACCAATGAACGACAAATTGTATGACGAGGAACAGAGGGGTATCGCGCAGATCGGAGCATGTTGAAAACGTATAAAAACTAGTTTTTTTTTTAACAAAATCTGTAAAAAACTAAAACGATCTTGCCCTCACTGTGAATACTGAAGAATTATTTTACACTTACGTCACTAATATAAAGAGCGAAAAAGGTTTAAATCACTTTAAAAAAGGAGTGCACTAAATTTTATTTTTTATTTCAAGAAAACCTTGCAGCTAAAAAGAAGGTCAATTAAAAGTTTTAAGAAGGTCAAATAAAACAAATCTTTGCGTTTGCGGTGCGTGCGGTGCGTCTAGATCTATCTTTACCTTAACTTGTAGAGCTTTCCTTATTATTTTCAAATGCACATATTTTTCTGTACAAGGTGTCGCACCTCTCTTTCCTTCCTTGTCAGCCAGTAGAGACAGAATTAGTACGAGCAATAATCGGTGACCGATTTTTTGAAGGATACGGATTTCAATAGAGTAACGTATACAGAATGTCGGTCAGAAATAATATGGAGGAAAAATCGGCCCGATAATCGGTCCTACAAAAAGTATGGAGTGGCCGGGCACCCTTATTGTCAATTTTGAGGGGCTGAGATTATGATAAGGACTAGAAGCACATTACAAAAATGATGTAATAAGCAAATATAATATACCTATAGACTTTATCTTAGCAATGTTTATTATCTAAGTACTTTGTGGCAATGAGTAACTCAAATAAATATCGCTGCGTGCGCGCGATACGCTGAAAATTGTAGTACATACATTGAAATCTTTTTTCTCAGTACTGGGGCCTAAGGCTGCGTTTCCACTGACGCGGAGCGGGGCGGAGAGGAGCATGCGGTGCCCAAATTGACCAATCACTATGCTCGTGCTGTTTCAGTGAGCATAGTGATTGGTAAATTCGGGCACCGCAAGATGAGGAGCTTGCGGTGCCCGAATTTACCAATTTCCGCCTCGCTTCGCGTAAGTGGAAACGCAGCCTTACTCTCAAAACAGATTTGATTTTGTTTCAGATTCGACTAATACGAATAAGTTGACGTTTATTTATTTCGATTCTCAGTCGATTGATATAGTCGGGAGTACATAAAGTTACTTACTTGTAACTATAGTACTGTTATGCCTTTATACGATGTAGATATTTTGGTATACCTTTTGGGCCTTATACCTAACAAAATAAAATAAATACCAGAGGTCATGATATCTACGCGTATGTTCTTCACCGACCATTGACGTCTAATATTTTGTATGCAAACAGTGCGATATTGCGAAACAAGTATTTATTTATAAAGATCTTGGATGGCATCCAACTTAAACAAAATGGAGTCCAAAAACCATTTTATGAAGCAATGCTTAGTAAGTATTATCTTATTCTTAAACGTTGAAAAGTATGTAAAAAAAGTAATTTGGTAAGTAAAGTTTATATGGATTTTTGTTTAAGATTTTTATGAAATTAAATAGTAGTTTAGGCTTTGGATTAATATTGCTAGTTCTTAGAACAGGAAAATATTACGATTAGGTATAATGTCTAATGTTACATATCGTAATAATATTTTCCTGCAAAAATGCATAATGCAACAAAATGCACAGTTTAAAATCCTCGTTTCAATGTTAGTAACTAATAACTATTATCCAGAAACTTGGCATGGCCGATTTTTAACCAACTTCCAAAAAAGGATAAGGTTTCAATTCGATCGATCGCATGTACTTTTTTATTATTTTCGAAATTGTATTTCTTTTACATTTACATATACACGGTACGTCTAAGAATAACTCGAAACTTAATAGGTATGTACCTATTTTGTTGCTCTATCTCGCAAACACTAGTAACAGATTTTGATGGAATTTAGTATGGGAGTAGTTTAGGCTACTTTTTATAGAGCAAAGGTTACCGCAACACATATTAAACATTACAAAACATTGCTTCCCAATTAGTGGTGCGGGTACCCCCAGGGCTACGTGAAGTCACGGCACGCGAGGCTATCAGTAAAAACAACAATTTTCAAAGTAGGTATTGTTTTATAACGACATATTTTATTATACTTAAGTGTGTAAAAAGAACTCTAACAACTAAAAGAAACTTTCCAAGGAAAATCTCATTTTGGAAAAAAAAATCTTTTTCTTTTTTTTCAAAAACTATTTTTTTTTGTCTTTTTACCATTTTCATTTTTTGTCGCAAGAATAACGAAAAAGCAAAAAAAATCTATTCTAGAATGAGAAAAGGTAATATAATCATATTCCCAAAGTTATAGTGACTGTTGTTTTTACACCCATTATTTTTTATAATTTCAAAAATCATTGCAATAATGAGGGTCTGAGGTCTTTTTTTTATTGTTCGCATCAAAAATCTAATTGGGAACCACTGATCTAAAACACAAAACATGCTTGTCAGTCTCACTGGCTAGGGTGTGAGTTCTTTTTTGAAGTGAAAATCTATTTGGGAACCACTGATCTAAAACACAAAACATGCTTGTCAGTCTCACTGCCTCGCTATTTTGCAACATCTCGCCTTAAATGCAAAATATTTGCGATGTTCCTTTAGCCCGATTAATAAGGGAAAATTCCCACCACGATCGCTTATCCTGAAAGTGTTTAAGTAGGACATTCAGCATTACGAAACAACATTCACGAGACAAACCGACGTTTTTCTTGCAGTCGTTTGGCATAGCTGACGTCAATTGAATAAAATCAATTGTTTAAGATGAGAATAATGCTGATTCGATGCAGTAAGGCCTTGTATTATATGTCACCGTATAATTGAAAGCACAGTTCGTTTATAATCTTTATACCGATATTGTAAACTGTCGAGACCGTGCCCACTTCGTTGAGCATACACACCGTTTAAACCAGGGCTTGAAAGCGGTACAGATATTTAAAGGTTTATACCGGTACTAAATTAGGTACGATTATATCGCTTGAATTTAAAGGTTGAGTCAAAACGGTTGAAATTGCGGTATCGCAACGAAATATACCTTTATTCTTTTACGGTATGGTTATATATAACATTATCGTTATATATTTTGTCGCTACCGTAACCGAAATCATTTCGGTACCGAAAAAATTCATAGCAACGTCGCACGTACTCACGCGGCGCGGCGTTGTCAATTCGAAACTTTACACAAGCTCAAGACTACCCTTAGTAAAGGTAGTCTTGAGCTTGTGTAAATTAATAATTAATAATTTTTATTTCAGATAGAAGAGCAGGAGTGGTTAAAAAGACAGAAAAACATACTTTTGATCCTATTCAATTCAAAGAAACAATCTATCAAATTTAGTTTTTGAATCTGCTATAATAATAATAATATTGGCCTAACAAAAGTTAAATCAAAGTTTATAATATGCCGGAGTCATGTCAGTCTAATGTACGAGAACACATACATTTATCTCTGTCACACATATTACAAACACATGAATAAGGACTCTGTAGACATGGAATGGTATATTTTTAAGAAGTCTTTGTTATGTTAGCTAAGATGTTGGCAGATATTTGCTTACACACTTAAGTAAATTATGTAATGTAAGCACTAGCTCATGCAGTACATCGCTAATAGTTATGACAATCTTTGATTTTTGATAGGAAAAGATAGACATAGATAAGATGGACTGTATTGTTGGTTAGAAAGAAACATATTTTATTTGTTTATTTTTTTAGACAGACAGACAGTAGAGAGAGAGGTACAAGCTATATTGTTAGAAGGTTTAACCGATTCAGTGCGGCTATAGATTTTTCAAACTATAGCGCCTGGCGGCGATCAAATGTTTCGTAAACATTTTGGCACCCCTTGGGCGCCATACGCCATTCACAGAAAATACCTATGGCACCTCTAGGTCGCCATCCGCACGGAATCGGTTAATTAAAAACTGTAATGTTACTTTTTCATAAAACAGTTCTTCCGTACATGCATACTCTCAAACTTTCACCTTTTTAGTAAGGACTAAGGATAGTAATACTTTGCAAGTGTCTACCATTGACCACTTCTTACTAATTTTCCACAAATTTAATAGATTGTGATATAAAGAACAGAAAAACCTGAGATTACATTTTAATATAAATAATCTGCATCTTTGGAGTTCTTTTTTTA
This sequence comes from Celastrina argiolus, assembly GCA_905187575.2. Lineage (NCBI taxonomy): Eukaryota > Metazoa > Arthropoda > Insecta > Lepidoptera > Lycaenidae > Celastrina > Celastrina argiolus. The sequence continues at coordinate 2,637,759 of LR994597.1, forward strand.
GATAAAAGTCATTATTTTTTTAAGTTACATTTTAAGTCATGCAGCCAACCAAACTGTGTAGCAGTTTGTTGGTGGACACCACCGTGTGTGTGGTGGAGTGTCGGTGGTGAGACCATCGGCAGTATAGGTCAGTGCTATTATCAGCAAGCTTGGTATGACCTGTAGGTAGGATATGACTGTAATCATATCCTCATGTATGGGCAGCCATAGTTACTAGACTACTTGACCTGCAAGACTCCAATTCAAGATGCCTTTTAACATGGTTGGTGTATAAATTGTGGCTCAGTAGAAGGCATATTAGCACATAAGGTTAATATTTTATGTACAGTTTTTTTAGCACATTAAATCAGAATAAAAACTTAAATTAAATAAATATATTATGAACAAAGGTGCTATTTATTGTAATTTGGAATTTCGTCCCGTATACTATCTAATAAAGAAAATTTGAAAATTTAAATTACAACAGTACCTAACAAATAAAACAATTAGGCACATTTACAATTCGTAAGAAAAATACATCATTAATATATTTAATACTCATACCTACTAATATATAGTGGTTCAAATACTTGTACAGGAGCAGATTAAAGAGGTTTATTTTTAAAGTATTAAGGATACTTAACATACAAGTAAAAATACTGGGTTTTCGAGATCTCAAACTGGTATGACTTGTATAACGCTCAATAATAAAAGGCTGTGTGATATTGAGGACTTTTAAGTAATAAATTACAGTACCTACCTCATCTGACGTAGCCGTGCAGATTCCAATATCGAGTATTGACACCACAATCAAATATCCGAGCAATGTTTCAGAATTCAACCGACTTTCACCGCAATCCAAGCCAACCACACTTAGACACACTATGTAATCAATTACTCTATTTTACACTTGAATTCTTTGTTTTGTTTTGTAAAAATATCGCACAGGCCACAGGGTCCCGAGTGACGTAAATATGCGCACGAGTTTAGACTTTGGCAAAAACTGATTCTATGTCGAGCAGTAGTGATTTTATTCTCTTTGGTCGAGCAAGTAATTCTGCATGGAGGACGGCTTCTTGTCACTTGTCAGCTGTCACTGTCAAATGTCAGTGGTCAGTTAACGATTATAAACTCGATTTAAATTGTAAAATTGTTAACAATTATTCGATTTGTGTTAGTTTATGGTAGAGTTATAGAATAGTTTTATAAAAAAATCTTTATAATGTTTACAGTTCAAGTCAATATGACTAAGATTAAATAAATAAATACTTATTAAAATTTTCAAATATTATAATTGATAACAATTTATATGTTCGGTACTTTAGCTAACTACTTTACTCTACATTTCAGTTAAAACGTGATGCGTGGCCGTTTTATTTTACACACAATAAATGAATGACTATGAAATCTTCGTAAGAGTAGCAAAACGGTCAAGTATCACGTTTTAACTGAAATCTAGAGTACCTAAATGAAGCTAAGCCTAGTAAAGTAATGGCACATAGATCAAGAATTTGGTTCTACATGAGATCTGACCACTTTTTGATAGATTTTGATTAAGGTGAAAAAGCTCTATTAGTATTTAGTATAGAGCTTGTAGGTTTAGGGCGTGTAGTCTTTTGAGCTTGGCTTTATACGATAACGCTGATCACTTTTTCACAGAGTAAGAGAGGCACAAGCGGCCCAAGTTCCTAATACTCGTAAATAAATCTCACTGTTGACTTACGACCTTGAAAATACTTAAACGGAGTAGAAGTATTAAACTAAGGAGCTCTTTATTCACAAGCTGTTATTGTCACTGATCAACGGAGCTGATCAATCAACGCCTCCGTGGTCTAGTGGTTCAGAGCTTCGCTCTCGACCCGGAGGTCGTGGGTTCGATTCCCGCGTTGGAACAACAAAAAATGTTGTTTTCAAGCTTGGTTAGGACAATGCAGGCTGATCACCTGGTTGTCTGACAAGAAAGATGATCCATGCGTCTGATGGGCATGTAAAAAAGTCGGACCTGCGCCTGTTCTCTCGCCAGTCGTGTCGGTTTACTGTCCCACTGGGTTATGAGAGTAAAAGGAAGAGAGAGTGCTTCCGTGTATTGCGCACACACTTGGGCACTATAAAATAACTCCTGCGTAGCTGGCCTGGTTTCAATGAAATCGGCTACCGACACCGAAATCGGTGAGGGGTGCTATTATTATTATTATGATCAACGGAATGTCAAGGACGGCATTGTTTTATAAAATATGCTGTATACCAGAACCAATTGTAGCATCATGTATGAGCTATAAGACTGTGCCTACTTAGTATGCAGGACCGCAGAACTATAAATTATGTTTATACATACTTGGGTTTCTTGAAACTTATCCAACCTGTAGGTGTAGGGGAATTTCTTAACGTACAAGATATGCATTTTAATCAACATAAGAATAGATTTTGTCAAAGATTTTTTTTTCATGAATAGATCATGTAGATACTTACCTATTATTAAAAATATTGCTAATCTATACTAATTATTATAAAGCGGAAGAGTTTGTTTGTTTGTAGATATGTATGTTTGTTTGTTTGTTTAAACGCGCTAATCTCAGGAACTACTGGTCCGATTTGAACGTCGGCGTCGCGGCGTCGGGCGTCGGCGTCGCGGTGTCGGGCGTCTGGCGTCGCGGCGTCAGGCGTCGCGGCGTCGGACCTCCTGCCTCGGCGTCGCGACGGGCGTCGGCGTCGAGACGGGCGTCGGCGTCGCGACGGGCGTCGGCGTAAGCGTCGTGACGGGCGTCGGCGTCGGCGTCGGCGTCGCGACGAGCGTCGGGCGTCGGCGTCGCGGCGTCGTGGCGTCGGCGTCGGCGTCGCGGCGTCTGGCGTCGCGGTGTCTGGCGTCGCGACGTCGGCGTCGGCGTCGCGGCGTGTGGCGTCGCGACGACGGGCGTCGGCGTCGGCGACGCTTTACTGGTTTTGGTCGCAGCGTAATGTTATATAGCCTAAAGCCTTCCTCTATAAATTGACTATCCAACAAAAATATTTTTTCAAATCGGATCAGTAGTTCCTGAGATTAGCGCGTTTAAACAAACAAACAATTCACATTTGGGGACTTTCAAGGCATGCGTTGCATAAACGGTTTAAGTCAATCAAACACCACGCGAACGAAGTCGCGGGCACAGCTAGTTTGATGTAAAGTGTTTAAAAATAAATTTCTTTGAGTTAGCTCAGTTGTGAGGTATATATACAATCAGGGGCTTACTCTCCAAACTGATACGATTTTGTTTCAGATTCGATCGTACCACGTACTCCCGAATAAATTGACGTTTGTTTATTTTGATTCTCAATCAATTGAAATGGTCGGTAGTAAAAAAAGTTACGATCTAACTATTTTATTTATCCGGGTTAATTTCAAAGTAATCTACCAAATAAAATACCAAAAGCCGTTGAGATCGAACTGATTTGATTCTCGATTGTGTCGGGAGTAAGCCTGCTGAACCCTAACCGGGCACTGCAAGCTCAACAAACACCTTCACAGATTATGTATAGGTGATTTAATAACTTGCAGATTCTGCAAAGTGAAAGACGAGACACCACTCCACCTTCTCCTTGACTGTGGAGTGTGGAGCGCTGGACTCCACCTGAGCAGGAGCAAGTACCTCGGAGAGATTGATTCAGTAACACCTAAACTAGGTGTAGGTGCAGGCTTACTCCCGACACAATCGAGAGTCGAATCAGTTCGATCTCAACGGTTTTTGGTATTTTATTTGGAGGATTGCTTTGAAACTAACCAGGATAAAAAACATTAGATCGTAACTTTTCATACAACCGACCATATCAATCGACTTAAAATAAACAAACGTCAAATTCTTCGGGTGTACGCGGCACGATCGAATCTGAATCAAAATTGAATCACTTTGGAGAGTAAGCCCCTGATTGTAATAAAAAAGTATGAATAGTTTCGTAACAGCGCGGGCAACTTTCTATAATTATCTTTTACCTAATCAAGCTGCATATTAAAAAAAATACGTTTTTCAAACGGCAAATGGCCCACCACACATTACTCCCACTGCAACTCCTGTGTAGTCAGGATCGATAGTGGCAACCAACTTTAAATATCGATAGCTTTAAAAGTCGATATTATGATTATCATCTTAGGGGTAGCCGAGGGATATTACATATATTTTTTGGGGTTTTTCAATAAGATCAGTACCGATTGAGAAAAAAAGTTTTAAAGTACTCCAATTTTCAGCTTGTGGCGCGCACGGATTGTTTTATTCAAGCCCATTGGTGCCGATTTTCTGCTTGGCTTGGTTGTTTTCCTGACAAATAGGAAAAGAAGTTACGCATTTAACACGTAAAACCAAAAACAAAGCATTACGAACAAAGTAAATTGATGTCAATGTAAATTTGACTAACAACAACGGGTCGGTTTACACAGATGTATTTATTAATTTATTACCTACCTACTTATTAAACTATTTTCTTAGAAATAGATATGTGCTGTTGTCGATAACGTCCTTTTTAACCGACTTCCAAAAAAGGAGGAGATTTTCAATTCGGCCTGTTTTTATATATACCTACATGCCGTAATATTAATGAGTGATAATAATTTAGGGTGTGTATTATAGGTCCCGTTTATAGAGTTTAATGCGCTGAAACACTTTTTTTATTTTATGGGTTTTATGATGCTGGTACTTTCACAGTAAACTCTACATAGTAGGCACATACACATCACACAGTAGGTACACACCCTAAGTATTATGACTTTATATATTACACATTTATATTACACCTTTTATATTAAGACTTCCAATTGAAAAACCCGACTTCGCAAAAAAGGGGTCTCAAAAGGCTGATACAAAAAAATTATTCAGATAGAAATCCAGAATGATGCGTGTAGGTACAAAAATGGTCAAGGTAGAGCCGTGGTCGCACGCGCTAATAACATAATATTTTTACTATGTTTTATTATTATGTTATATTATATTCATTAAAAGAATATTATAGCTTTTCAAAAATAGAAACCAATTTAAATGGGAAGTGTCTACGCATATTATACAAACACAAATAACGACAAAGAAATCAATTCAAAAAATTCGCAATGAGTGTTTTATTTTAGATTTACAAAAAAATTCAAGTGACATAATTAGCGGTTTTGAAATGTTTTAAAACTTTTGCTAAGTTCGTTATGAAACAAATAATGTAGCTACAGTGGCATAATATACCTACAAATTTTACTAATTTTAGCCTTGATTTTCGTTATCTAGTGTATTGTTCGAATTATATTATTATTATTATTAATATTAATCGAGGGCAACACCCTAACAATAATTTTTTAATGTACAATTTGAATTTCGAATCAAACGTGACTTAAAGTTGTTCAGAAAAAAACATTTTATAGCTCGTCTCAAAAATAACTCGTAAAATAATAAAACGAAAAAATATATCGTTCATCGTCTGCTGTCCCATCCTTAACAAGCATTGGTATGTTTACACATCTGTTGTATAAATTAGGTTCATTTTCCCAAATGACTATAGTCAAAATATGGTCAACAGTGTATTAAAACTGGGCCATAGCATGTTTTTGACGCTAGCTCTTCTCAGCGCCTTGGTAAGTTTAAAAATTGATCATAAATTACCGATAATTTAAACTTTGACCTTTAACTTGTTATCTTAAGCTACCCGAGCTATTGACACCTTTTTTAGGGTAATATTTTTAGGTTAATAAGTATAATTTTCGCAGGCTCTGACCAGCCAAGCTGCCAGTACAGGCGGTAAGCAGCATTTTGTTTTTTTTAATGCTAGGATTTTTAAGATATAGTTAACATAAACTCTAGAATAAACAATTTTACCTATAGAGTGTTTTTAATATACACGGTGTAAAAAGAGCAGTCACTATAACTTTGAGATACGATTATACTACCTTGCCTCATTTTAGAAATGTATTTTTTTTTGTCATAAACTAAAAAATTTTGTTTTTACTTTTTAGCATTTCTTATTTCTTTTTGTCGCAAAAATAACAATAAAGCAAAAAAAAAATAATTTAATTTTTAAATAAAATAAAAAAAAAAAATATTAAATAAAAATACTAATCTGGAATGAGACAAGGTAGTATAGGTAATCATATCCCAAAGTTAGTGACTGCTCTTTTTACACCCGTTAAGGAGGAAACAAAAAAAAACAGTTGTTATACTTAAACAAGCAAACGGCTTACAGTTTGTCAAAAATTGGCTTTTTTTGCCAAGCTGTACCTAAAGGTGATGTGGCAGCGAAGGCAACAGGAGCACTCGCGTGAAATGTAACGTTACAGATTCGAGCATTACATCACTGAGAGAGATAATTGCGCACCTTGTATTGCTATGGTTTAAATGTAATGCTCAAACTTCAAAGTATATCGTCTGAATCTAAAATTTTATACTACACGCGCATGTTCTCGATGAGGGAGCGCCTTTTTTATTTGTGACATCGACATTTATTTTTAAAAATTATCATACTAAATTTACTAGGTATACTCCACTATTTTTTTCAGGGTGGCAATATCCAGCCGAACCTAAGGCTGGACCGGACCAAGCAGTAGCTTACAATTACAAAGACCCTGACACTATTAATAATGGCTTCGAAGGCATAAATAACGAATATTACAAACCATATCCGGCTAACATTTTTAATGATGGCAACATCAATCAACGTGCTCAGTTTTCGGATCCGAATATCGGATTTTATTACAATCAAGGTAAGCTCATTATTTTTATTAAAACACGATTATATAACACTGCTTGAATGCAAAGGGGATGCAATTAAAAAAAGATGTGATTACAAATTATACAAATGTTTTGTTTTTTTAATTAAAACACCTGCCAAAGTACTGACGATTTGAAAGTCGGTTAAGCTCATAGGGACTTTCACGACCACGGTCTACCTTGACCATTTTTGTACATATATGCATTTCTGAATTTCAAATTGATTTATTTTCTTGTTTTAGCCTTTTTTCTGAAGTCGGGTTATAAAAATAAAAAAGATTATAGATCTTTTTTTAGTTTTTGTTGTTTTAGTAATTTTAACTAGCTATGACCGTTCTTGATATACAGTCTGGTGACAAACGGACAAACAGACAGACGGACAGTCACGTCTCAGTTTTTACCCTTTCGGTATGGAACTCTACAAACCATATATGTTTTTTCTTCCTATCATCTAATCATCAAAATCTACTAGGCATCCACAAGACTCGAGTAATTACACGTTTAGAATCCAGAGTTCCCAACTATTAGTGTTGCTGCTACATATGCATGATCTCCATCCAAGTTTCAATTATACCACTGGATAGCTAAAGAATCATAATTGACTAGCTGTGCCCGCGACTTCGTTCGCGTGGACGAAAGTCCCCGTATGTGAATAGTTTTCCCCGTTTTTGCAACATTTCTCACTGACGCTTCGCTCCTATTGGTCGCCGCGTAATGTTATATAACCTAAAGCCTTCCTCTATAAATGGACTATCCAACAAAAAAATAAGTTTTGAAATCAGACCAGTAGTTCCTAAGATAAGCGCGTCTAAACAAACAAACAAACTCTTCCGCTTTATAATATTAGTATAGATTACGCTACGTAGGGACTGAACATAATATCTTTTAAGTATTTAACTGTATTTAATATTTATATAAAATTTAATTTAATATTTAGTAAGTCAGCTTTTTTGGAATAACTAAGTATTGCTTTTTTTTCAGGATTCGCAGCTCCAAATACAGGATCAAAATTCTTCCCTCCGATAGACCCAAACCCATACCTACCATTCTATCCTCCACCTCACATCCACCCAAATTTCGAACTACCACCACATTTTCCATACCACTACCATACACCCCAAGGTATAATTAATGTGCCTCAAAGCTTTACAACTGGCAACTCTCCGATCAGCAGTCCCACAACGGACAATCCTGCGAATAATGTTGGGGCACAATTCAATCCTTATCAATATTTTCCTAACTTTTATCTACCGAACTCATTAGGAGAAAACTTTCCTCAGTACAACCCCAGCCATCCAAGTTTTTTTTCATCTGATTCATCAAACAATTTTCCTACTTCACCACAAGACTTGATAAATAACTCTAGAGATAACGATGGTGTACGTGTCATTTCGAGTGCATTAAGTAGTGCAACAGTTGCAAATTCCGCTAATAATATCCCATTACTACAGCCTGGAATTGTATTAAACGATTCTGACAATAATGATAGTTCGTCTGTCAGTTCGAGTGCATTAAGTAGTGCAACTGTCAGGAATTCCGCCAAAAATATCCCGTTACCACAGCCTGGAATTGTATCAAACGATTCTGACAATAATGATAGTTCGTCTGTCAGTTCGAGTGCATTTAGTAGTACATTTGTCAGGAAATCCGCCAAAAATATCCCATCATCACAGCCTGGAACTATATCAAACGATTCTGACAATAATGATAGTTCGTCTGTCAGTTCGAGTGCATTAAGTAGTGCAACTGTCAGGAATTCCGCCAAAAATATCCCGTTACCACAGCCTGGAACTGTATCAAACAGTTGGGGAAATGATGATGGTTCATCTGTCAGTTCGAGTGCATTAAGTAGTGCAACAGTTGCAAATTCCGCTAGTAATATCCCATTACTACAGCCTGGAATTGTATTAAACGATTCTGACAATAATGATAGTTCGTCTGTCAGTTCGAGTGCATTAAGTAGTGCAACTGTCAGGAATTCCGCCAAAAATATCCCGTTACCACAGCCTGGAATTGTATCAAACGATTCTGACAATAATGATAGTTCGTCTGTCAGTTCGAGTGCATTTAGTAGTACATTTGTCAGGAATTCCGCCAAAAATATCCCATCATCACAGCCTGGAACTATATCAAACGATTCTGACAATAATGATAGTTCGTCTGTCAGTTCGAGTGCATTAAGTAGTGCAACTGTCAGGAATTCCGCCAAAAATATCCCGTTACCACAGCCTGGAACTGTATCAAACAGTTGGGGAAATGATGATGGTTCATCTGTCAGTTCGAGTGCATTAAGTAGTGCAACAGTTGCAAATTCCGCTAGTAATATCCCATTACTACAGCCTGGAATTGTATTAAACGATTCTGACAATAATGATAGTTCGTCTGTCAGTTCGAGTGCATTAAGTAGTGCAACTGTCAGGAATTCCGCCAAAAATATCCCGTTACCACAGCCTGGAATTGTATCAAACGATTCTGACAATAATGATAGTTCGTCTGTCAGTTCGAGTGCATTTAGTAGTACATTTGTCAGGAATTCCGCCAAAAATATCCCATCATCACAGCCTGGAACTATATCAAATGATTCTGGAAATAATGATGGTTCGTCTGTCAGTTCGAGTGCATTAAGTAGTGCAACTGTCACAAATTCCATCAAAAACATCCCATCATCACAGCCTGGAACAGTATCAAACAATTCTGGAAATTTAATACCATCATATCCTTCTAAGCCGACTACTTATTCAGCTAATCCTTATAGTGGCTCTACAAACAAGGGGGCACCAACTGTAAAATCTTCATCGACTTCAAACGCTTCTAGAAACGACAATATTACACCATCATCTAATGCTGTGCCAAACAATTCTGCAAATCCTAACGGTGGCTCAACAACCAATGGTGTAACAACTGTACCAGCTTCAACGGCTCCAAATACTCCTACCAACAATAATGTTATACCATCACATTCTTCTGGGCCAAACAATTCTGCAAATCCTAGCATAGGCTCAGCAGCCAATAGTGTAACAACTGTACCAGCTTCGACGGCTCCAGATACTACTGGCAACAACAATGTTATACCATCATATTCTTCTGGCCCAAACAATTCTGCAAATCCTAGCATAGGCTCAACAGCCAATAGTGTAACAACTGTACCAGCTTGGACGGCTCCAAATACTCCTGGCAACAACAATGTTATACCATCATATTCTTCTGGGCCAAAGAATTCTGCAAATCCTAGCGTTGGCTCAACAACCAATAGTGTAACAACTGTACCAGCTTCAACGTCTCCAAATACTCCTGCCAACAATAATGTTATACCATCACATTCTTCTGGGCCAAACAATTCTGCAAATCCTAGCGTTGGCTCAACAGCCAATAGTGTAACAACTGTACCAGCTTCGACGGCTCCAAATACTACTGGCAACAATAATGTTATAACATCTAATCCTACTGGGCCAAACAATTCTGCAAATCCTAGCGTTGGCTCAACAACCAATAGTGTAACAACTGTTCCAGCTTTGACGGCTCCAAATACTACTGGCAACAATAATGTTATACCATCATATCCTTCTGGCCCAAACAATTCTGCAAATCCTAGCGTTGGCTCAAAAACCAATAGTGTAACAAGTGTACAAACTTCGACGGCTCCTAATACTACTGGCAATCACACTGTTATAACATCATATACTTCTGAGCCAAACAATTCTGCAAAACCTAACGGTGGCTCAACAACTGATGTCGTAACAACTGTACCAGGTTCAACGGCTCCAAATACTCCTGCCAACAATAATGTTATACCATCACATTCTTCTAGGCCAAACAATTCTGCAAATCCTAGCGTTGGCTCAACAGCCAATAGTGTAACAACTGTACCAGCTTCGACGGCTCCAAATACTACTGGCAACAATAATGTTATACCATCACATTCTTCTGGGCCAAACAATTCTGCAAATCCTAGCGTTGGCTCAACAACCAATAATGTACCAACTTCGACGGCTCCAAATACTACTGGCAATCACATTGTTATATCGTCATATCCTTCTGACCCAAACAATTCTGCAAATCCTAGCGTTGGCTCAACAACCAATAGTGTAACAACTGTACCAGCTTCGACGGCTCCAAATACTACTGGCAACAACAATGTTATTCCATCATATTATTCTGGGCCAAACAATTCTGCAAATCCTAGCATTGGCTCAGCAGCCAATAGTGTAACAACTGTACCAGCTTTGACGTCTCCAAATACTACTGGCAACAACAATGTTATACCTTCATATTCTTCTGGGCCAAACAATTTTGCAAAACCTAACGGTGGCTCAACAACTGATGTCGTAACAACTGTACCAGGTTCAACGGCTCCAAATACTCCTGCCAACAATAATGTTATACCATCACATTTTTCTGGGCCAAACAATTCTGCAAATCCCAGCGTTGGCTCAACAACCAATATTGTAACAACTGTACAAGCTTCGTCGGCTCCAAATACTACTGGCAGTCACATTGTTATATCATCATATCCTTCTGGCCCAAACAATTCTGCAAATCCTAGCGTTGGCTCAACAACCAATAGTGTAACAACTGTTCAAGCTTCGTCGGCTCCAAATACTCCTGGCAACAACAATGTTATACCATCATATTATTCTGGGCCAAACAATTCTGCAAACCCTAGCGTTGGCTCAACAACCAATAGTGTAACAACTGTACCAGCTCCGACGGCTCCAAATACGACTGGTAACAACAATGTTATACCATCATATTCTTCTGGGTCAAACAATTCTGCAAACCCTAGCGTTGGCTCAACAACCAATAGTGTTACAACTGTACCAGCTTCAATGGTTTCAAATACTCCTGCCAACAATAATGTTATACGATCACATTCTTCTGGGCCAAACAATTCTGCAAATCCTAGCGTTGGCTCAACAGCCAATAGTGTAACAACTGTACCAGCTTTGACGGCTCCAAATACTACTGGCAACAACAATGTTATACCATCACATTCTTCTGGGCCAAACAATTCTGCAAAACCTAACGGTGGCTCAGCAACTGATGTCGTAACAACTGTACCAGGTTCAACGGCTCCAAATACTCCTGCCAACAATAATGTTATACCATCACATTCTTCTGGGCCAAACAATTCTGCAAATCCTAGCGTTGGCACAACAGCCAATAGTGTAACAACTGTACCAGCTTCGACGGCTCCAAATACTACTGGCAACAATAATGTTATAACATCTAATCCTACTGGGCCAAACAATTCTGCAAAACCTAACGGTGGCTCAGCAACTGATGTCGTAACAACTGTATCAGCTTCAACGGCTCCAAATACTACTGGCAACAACAATGTTATACCATCATATTATTCTGGGCCAAACAATTCTGCAAACCCTAGCGTTGGCTCAACAACCAATAGTGTAACAACTGTACCAGCTCCGACGGCTCCAAATACGACTGGCAACAACAATGTTATACCATCATATTCTTCTGGGTCAAACAATTCTGCAAACCCTAGCGTTGGCTCAACAACCAATAGTGTTACAACTGTACCAGCTTCAATGGTTTCAAATACTCCTGCCAACAATAATGTTATACGATCACATTCTTCTGGGCCAAACAATTCTGCAAATCCTAGCGTTGGCTCAACAGCCAATAGTGTAACAACTGTACCAGCTTTGACGGCTCCAAATACTACTGGCAACAACAATGTTATACCATCTAATCCTACTGGGCCAAACAATTCTGCAAAACCTAACGGTGGCTCAGCAACTGATGTCGTAACAACTGTACCAGCTTCGACGGCTCCAAATACTACTGGCAACAACAATGTTATACCATCATATTCTTCTGGGCCAAACCATTCTGCAAACCCTAGCGTTGGCTCAACAACCAATAGTGTAACAACTGTACCAGCTTTGACGGCTCTAAATACTACTGGCAACAACAATGTTATACCTTCATATTCTTCTGGGCCAAACAATTTTGTAAATCCTAGCGTTGGCTCAACAACCAATTGTGTAACAACTGTACCAGCTTCAATGGCTCCAAATACTCCTGCCAACAATAATGTTATACGATCACATTCTTCTGGGCCAAACAATTCTGCAAAACCTAACGGTGGCTCAGCAACTGATGTCGTAACAACTGTACCAGGTTCAACGGCTCCAAATACTCCTGCCAACAATAATGTTATACCATCACATTCTTCTGGGCCAAACAATTCTGCAAATCCTAGCGTTGGCTCAACAGCCAATAGTGTAACAACTGTACCAGCTTCGACGGCTCCAAATACTACTGGCAGTCACATTGTTATATCATCATATCCTTCTGGCCCAAACAATTCTGCAAATCCTAGCGTTGGCTCAACAACCAATAGTGTAACAACTGTTCAAGCTTCATCGGCTCCAAATACTCCTGGCAACAACAATGTTATACCATCATATTCTTCTGGGCCAAACAATTCTGCAAACCCTAGCGTTGGCTCAACAACCAATAGTGTAACAACTGTACCAGCTCCGACGGCTCCAAATACGACTGGCAACAACAATGTTATACCATCATATTCTTCTGGGTCAAACAATTCTGCAAACCCTAGCGTTGGCTCAACAACCAATAGTGTTACAACTGTACCAGCTTCGACGGCTCCAAATACTACTGGCAACAACAATGTTATACCATCATATTCTTTTGGGCCAAACCATTCTGCAAACCCTAGCGTTGGCTCAACAACCAATAGTGTAACAACTGTACCAGCTTTGACGGCTCTAAATACTACTGGCAACAACAATGTTATACCTTCATATTCTTCTGGGCCAAACAATTTTGTAAATCCTAGCGTTGGCTCAACAACCAATAGTGTAACAACTGTACCAGCTTCAATGGCTCCAAATACTCCTGCCAACAATAATGTTATACGATCACATTCTTCTGGGCCAAACAATTCTGCAAATCCTAGCGTTGGCTCAACAACTGATGTCGTAACAACTGTACCAGCTTCAACGGCTCCCAATACTCCTGCCAATAATAATGTTATACGATCACATTCTTCTGGGCCAAACAATTCTGCAAACCCTAGCGTTGGCTCAACAACCAATAGTGTAACAACTGTACCAGCTTTGACGGCTCTAAATACTACTGGCAACAACAATGTTATACCTTCATATTCTTCTGGGCCAAACAATTTTGTAAATCCTAGCGTTGGCTCAACAACCAATAGTGTAACAACTGTACCAGCTTCGATGGCTCCAAATACTCCTGCCAACAATAATGTTATACGATCACATTCTTCTGGGCCAAACAATTCTGCAAATCCTAGCGTTGGCTCAACAGCCAATAGTGTAACAACTGTACCAGCTTTGACGGCTCCAAATACTACTGGCAACAACAATGTTATACCATCACATTCTTCTGGGCCAAACAATTCTGCAAAACCTAACGGTGGCTCAGCAACTGATGTCGTAACAACTGTACCGGGTTCAATGGCTCCAAATACTCCTGCCAACAATAATGTTATACCATCACATTCTTCTGGGCCAAACAATTCTGCAAATCCTAGCGTTGGCTCAACAGCCAATAGTGTAACAACTGTACCAGCTTCGACGGCTCCAAATACTACTGGCAACAACAATGTTATACCATCACATTCTTCTGGGCCAAACAATTCTGCAAAACCTAACGGTGGCTCAGCAACTGATGTCGTAACAACTGTACCAGGTTCAACGGCTCCAAATACTCCTGCCAACAATAATGTTATACCATCACATTCTTCTGGGCCAAACAATTCTGCAAATCCTAGCGTTGGCTCAACAGCCAATAGTGTAACAACTGTACCAGCTTCGACGGCTCCAAATACTCCTGCCAACAATAATGTTATACGATCACATTCTTCTGGGCCAAACAATTCTGCAAATCCTAGCGTTGGCTCAACAACCAATAGTGTAACAACTGTACCAGCTTCAATGGCTCCAAATACTACTGGCAATAACATTGTTATAACATCATATACTTCTGGGCCAAATAATTCTACAAAACCTAACGGTGGCTCAACAATCAATGGCGTGACAACTGTACCAGCTTCGACGGCTCCAAATACTACTGGCAACAATAATGTTATAACATCATATCCTACTGGGCCAAACAATTCTGCAAAACCTAGCGTTGGCTCAACAACTGATGTCGTAACAACTGTACCAGCTTCAACGGCTCCAAATACTCCTACCAACAATAATGTTATACCATCACATTCTTCTGGGCCAAACAATTCTGCAAATCCTAGCGTTGGCTCAACAACTGATGTCGTAACAACTGTACCAGCTTCAACGGCTCCCAATACTCCTGCCAATAATAATGTTATACGATCACATTCTTCTGGGCCAAACAATTCTGCAAATCCTAGCGTTGGCTTAATAACCAATAGTGTTACAACTGTACCAGCTTCGACCGCTCCAAATACTCCTTGCAACAACAATGGTATACCATTATCCCCTGCTACACCAAACAATTCTGCAAGTACGAACGGTGTCGCAACAACTGATGTTGTAACAACTTCCTCAAATCATCAAACAAATGTTCCTGGCAAAAACAATATTATTCCACCATCCCCTGCTGGGCCTCCAAATCCTGCCTATGTTTCAACAACTAGTTCATCACACCTTAGCTTGAACAATCCAGGTATTTCTTTAAATGAATCAAATTTAAAACCCTCCCTTACTGACAACAACTTATTAAAAAATCCTGGAAGACAGGATACTATTGATAATAATCTTTCGCAGTTTGACAGTAATGATGACATTAGTATTTCGATGCTAGAAGAAGATCCTATAGAAATATCAATGACAATCTCCTTGATCAATCCGATACCGGAGATTTGTGAAAGTTATACATCAAACAGAAATTTACTAACTATGCCCGAAATTAACCGTCCAAGTTATATTCCGCCAGGTACGCAAGATACCAAAGCATCTACGCACGTCTCATCAAATAACGCAGGTAATCTTGTTTTACTTAGTATAATTTGCACCAGTATTATTACTCCGTAACTAAACATTTAATTTCAAAATTACCTAATAGTGATTTTGACATAAAGTCTAAGTATTATTATAATAAGTTATTCGTCAAAATATATAATTCGTTACGTTTCAATGTGATTAGGCATAATATAACAACAGTGACCTTGAATTGAAATCGTAAAAATACTAGATTAAAATTTTTTTGACACAATTTACAAAACCTAAAACGGTAGTCCTCCGAGTCTTTCCAATTTTCTCACTGGCGTCACTAATAAATAATTATTTATATGTGTTTAGAGAAAAAAAGGTGTACTTTGCATAATATTGTATTGAAGGTAAAATAAAATTTCAGTTTTTAAAACGACTATCCTCTGGTAAATATGATGTATATATTTCGTGGTATTTTTTAATAAGGCCAGTATTGAGAAAAGTTTGAAAGTACTCCAATTTTTAAAACAAGTGCACTATCGGTTTTTTTTGTTTAGGGTAAGTTGTCGAACAGTGGCCCAGAAAAAGTTTGAACGCTCATAACTCCACTGAGCGTGATTATAGCATTGATTTTTTGATATGAATTACTTATTGTTTATTAAACTTTGAATTTGCATTAAAATTTTAGCTTTAGGTCTATTGCAAATTGGACAGTTACTGTTTTTTTTTAAAGTCGGGAAATGGTTCACTGTTCACTACCATATGTAAACTCTGAACCAAGGGGTTAGCCTACAGTGAACCATAGAGTTTACAGTGACTAGAAATATAATTTGTTTATCAATAATTAAAACATCGGTTATATGTTGATAGCTTCTTTCATAACTAAAGCGACCTCCAAGTTTAATTGAAATGGTGGGCCACTGTGTAGTACTGGTTCACTGTTCAACATCTGACCCTACATTATAACTGGTGTAAAAAGAGCAGTCACTATAACTTTGGGATATGATTATACTACCTTTTCTCATTCTAGAAATGTTTTTTTTTTTTACAAAAATAAAAAAAAAAATTTTTTTTTGCTTGTTTGTTATTTTTGCGACAAAAAAATAAGAAATGATGAAAAGTAATTTTTTTTTTAGTTTTTGACAAAAAAAATTAAAAAAAAAAACATTTCCAAAATAAGGAAAGGTGGTATAATCGTATCTTAAAGTTATAGTGACTGCTCTTTTTACACCCTGTTTAACATTGATTCGTAACGGATTATAAAAAATAGCTCCGTAAGATTTTTTAAATGTTTTTTTTCTCTTTCTAGCACCAGTATCCAGGACCAGCGGGCCTCTAGGCCCAGTCTGCTTGTGTTTCAAGAACTACAAGCACATGCCTGATTACATCAAAAATATCATCCTACCGATTTACATGTAAAATTTTTATAGACTTAAGCAATACTTAAGTGGGCAAACTGCCTTTTGCTTTAAATAAATAAAGTTTAGGAAATTGAGATATTTTATTTTATCTATAGCTGATCCGTGCCCACTTCGTTGAGCATGGAAACCGTGTAAACCTTCCTGGGACTTCCACGAATATTTCCAGACCAAAAATAGCCGAATCAGTTCAGCTGATCTCGAGTTTTAGCGAGACTAACGAACGGCAATTGATTTTTATTTTTATAATATAGCCTACGTTACTCAGTGATAATGTAGCTTTCTAATGAAAAAAGAATTATTAAAATCGGTCCAGTACTTTTTGAGTTAAGTCTTTACATACAAAAATACAAATCTTTCCCCTTTATAATATTAGTGTAGATTGGTCTATGATACTTACATTGGTCTATGATAATATGTACTACATATAAATTTTATAGCACACATACACTTACCACAAACATATACTACATAGTAAGTAGGTACATTTATTTTATTGCTTTTTCCAACATTTGGTGCGAACAAAGAATCGAACCTATTAATAGTCTTCGCCTGTCACCGTAATGAAAATAATCGTTTGCCCCTGAGGAACGTTTATCTTGATTTGTTTGACAATTTAAGCTATCGAGGAGGCTGGGACACTTTGTAACAGTTTTACCCGACCACAGAAGCCAAAAGGAAGGGTAATGATTTTGGGAGTGTACGTTTATTCCTAGCGCGATAGCGCCTAAACTACTGACCGGAATTAAATTGGGCTATATTACTATTTACATTTATAATAATGAGGCAATTTTTTTGGAATTGCGGTTATTGTTTATTGCTACATAATATTATTAGGCAATTCAAGTTTCGGTTAAGCAAATTTTATATTTAAATCTTATTGACAATACTGTGGGTTCTTGTTGGAAATTAATGTTTCACAGTAAAAACTTATCCGGGACATCGCGAAATTTTAAATTTGCTGATGCTGATGAATTAATAATAATAATAATAATATCTATGGACGCTTCACACCACGTCAATCTGGCCCCATGCTAAGTATTCGAAGAACTTGTGTTACAGGTACCAGACAACGGTAAAATATATATATTTAATACTTAAATACTATACAAATATTTAAGATTTTTATTATATTAATACACAAATTTAATACACATCCATGACTCAGGAACATTTTAAAACTTTTTGTTCCCTCGGCGGGATTCGAAACCGCGACCTCCGAGTCAAGAGCCAAGCTTTGAACCACTAGACCACAGAGGCGTCAATTAAAATTAAACTAACTAATATACATATATATATATGTCGCAGTCATCTGATTGAATCCGCTATTTAATTGAATGACTAGCGCTTTCATTGAATCCTGATTTTACCAACAAATTTTAGAATCCGAGACTAGAACAGCCATTTAATATTTTAATTTTAAACTTCGAAATTTCCGAATGAGTACTAATAAAACGAACATTAAAGTAAATTAATCAAAAAATATATCAACACATTGCTATCTGTACGAGGTGTTTGACGCCATTTTATAACCGCCTAGTGATTCAAATAAATAACCAGATTCAATAAGATGACTGCGACATATATACAGGTTGATTTATGGTTCATATTTTAAGCCGAATATAGTGAGAAGAGAATGACGTGTAGAGCATTTTGTTGTTTTGGCACCCTATATAAAATACAAATACAAATACACCTCATACAAATCACGATTAAAGATTTCCATAAAAGCCTTCGCGTCACACTATATTCCGGCTTGATATATGAACCATGAATCATTCTGTACGTATGTTACCGGCCAAACCCGATTTAAGGACAAACAAGTTTTGCCTAGGCTCAACTAGTTCATTCTATACGCGATAGGATTAACCAGTATAGACTAGTCCAAACTAATTTGTCCCAAGCCCGATAGGATAGACCAGTTTAGACTAGGCCAAACTAGTTTGTCCTTAAATCGGTTTTGGCCGGTAACATATATGTAAAAATCGGATCATGAACCTCCAGAGAAATCGGTGTACATACATAAAAAACAGAACCTCCTCCTTTTTGGCTGTTGGAAGTTGGTAAATATACCACCTCTCTGGTTTTATCGGGGGTTAAAATACAACAATAAAATGTAAGGCATCATTCCACCCTAGCCTACCCTATTCATTAACATAGTTTTTCAATTTTCTCCCCTATATAAAGCCGTGCTGGACTCTCTCCGCAGCAGTGAAACCACCAGTAGACAACACTTCTGCAGATGAAGTGAAACATCAAAATGACGCCTTTAGTCTGTGGGCTCTTATGTTCTTTTTTGATGTTCGTTTTTGTAACGGCCAGTGATAACCCAAAGGTAATATTTTTTTGTGATTAACTTGTGGATATTGCCTCGTTGTATCTTTACATGTATGATTTAAATACACAATATCATACACATAAATTCGGAAAACATGTATTATGTAACGTAGACGCATTTAAATGGCGAAGAAACCCATCAGCTATGAGGTGAATCAGCTGAACATGACGTCAATTACTTCAGCTATGAGGTGAAACAGCTGAACATGACGTCAATTACTTCAGCTATGAGGTGAATCAGCTGAACATGACGTCAATTACTTCAGCTATGAGGTGAATCAGCTGAACATGACGTCAATTACTTCAGCTATGAGGTGAATCAGCTGAACATGACGTCAATTACTTCAGCTGTGTAGATTTGTTTCATTAATAGTTAAAGTGCACACTACATAATTTTCCATTTTCATTAAATCATAAGCAGTACTTAGATGTGCTTTGTTAATAGTATTTGATTTATCAAAAATAATTTATATTTCCTTTTAATGTCTACTTTGTGATTTCATTTGGTTGATCATTGTAATTCGAACCCTTGCTTGAACACGCTGCCCCGTATGCTCAATCAATCAATATATTATATAATCACTATATGTATTATCTAATATTAAATAAAATATATTATATTTTGATGCTCCAATATAATATATATCTTGTAGGTACCATACTTATATGTTATGTGATTATTTTAAGGACCCATTGTGAATTTGTGACATGCAAGCATTTACGTATGTTACCTATGTGGTGGTGTGAAATTTATTGATCCTGGAGTGAGCAGTGGGCACCAGATTTTTTTGTGGGGGGTATAACTGTCTCCTTATATTTTTTACTAGTAGTGGGTACTTTAATACTAAGTTGTGTTAGGTTTATGTTATGCTAATATAAAGTGATTTCGATCCATTTCAATGTGATGAAATCAAACAAATGAATTGTTTTCATATATTGCGATTGCGTGATAGAGGAGTGGGTGACATTCAAATTGGATGCATTATAATCCCATACTGTGCTTTGTTTACAATGTCAAAGCAAAAAAAAACTATGTAAAATAAATTTTACAATAATGTTATCTGAAAATCGTTTACTGCTCTTGTCCAGCGAGAAGAACCGGCCCGGCGCGGCGCGGCGTAAGAAACTCGCAACATTTAATACTTTGATCTATACGGAGTATGTCTTATGCGTACTGTAATACGCAGTTTGTTTGCAGGCTGATGGGCTTGGAAAGGTGGCCCACGGCGAGCGCGGGGCCCTGTGGTTCGGTCCCCGGCTGGGCAAGAGGTCTCTTCAGATGAGGAGCGAAGGGAACAGGTGAGAAGGGAAACTGATTAAAAACCTAGTAACCTAGTATAATATAATATATTACCTATGCCTATGCTATAACATGTTTTCATCTACCCTATTCATTAACATAGTTATCGCCTCCATTGCTCTCGACCCGGAGGTCGTGGGTTCGATTCCCGCATTGGAACAACAAAAAATGTTGTTTTCAAGTTTGGTTAGGACAATGCAGGCTGATCACCTGATTGTCTAACAAGAAAGATGATCCATGCGTCTGATGGGCATGTAAAAAGTCGGTCCTGCGCCTGTTCTCTCGCCTGTCGTGTCGGTTTACCGTCCTACTGGGTTATGAGAGTAATAGGAAGAGAGAGTGTCTTTGTGTATTGCGCACACACTTGGGCACTATAAAATAACTCCTGCGTAGCTGGCCTGGTTTCAATGAAATCGGCTACTGCCACCGAAATCGGTGAGGGGAGCTATTATAAATTCTATTTCCAATTTGTAAGTACCAATAACGGCTGTTTCGTCAACACGAGCCAAACGAAGCGCAAGGGCACTACCTACCTTTTCTCGAAAGGTTTCGTAGTTTTTTTGAACTCCCATAACTTTGCTTTGGATGATGCTAAATAGTTGAAAATTTCAACATATAATGACACCAGTAAATACATGAATTATACAAAGTTTGAATGTCGTAGCTATTATACTTTAGATTTTATCGATGTCTATAAACTAGAGATGAAACGGATAGTAGTTTGGCCGGATACCGGATACCGGATATTCGGCAAGCTACTAGGCCGGAGCGCCGGATATCCGGCTGCCGGATATCCGGCCTTTTTGTAAAAAGAGCAACTATAACTTTGAGACACGATTATACTACAACAAAGCAAAAGCAAAAAAATTTTTTTCTTTGAAATTTTTGTAAAAAAAAACATTTCTAGAATGAGAAAAGGTAGTATTATCATATCCCAAAGTTATGGTGACTGCTCTTTTTACACCCTTTATAATAATAAGTTTGATTTGAATATTGGCGCGGTGAACGAGATCGGAAATATTCAGGCGCATTCCGGTTGCACGTAACCGGAGATCGGGTCGACTCGGGGGCGTTCGAGTGTATTCGCGTAAAATTTGGTATTTATTCATCACAATTTGCCACTTGTTAATAAAACAAACATTTTTGATGTGCGATTATAAAAATAAACGGTGTCCACAACCTATTGGAGTATGATTTACCTTTATAAAATAATAAGATTTTTTAAAATTTTACTATCCGGCCGGATACTGTATTACTATCCGGTATCCGGCCGGATAGTGAAAACAAGGCCGGATAGGCCGGATACCGGATAGTTACCGGATATCCGTTACATCTCTACTATAAACCCCTGATTTCGTCACTGACATTTATAGATCATCAAAATTCTTAGGTTACTTCCGGATATCTTGGAAAGCTGAAGTTATGTATGTAAGCTGTTATTTCTACAAAACCAACAAAAAAATATTAAAATGTAAATGCCGCCATTTTGAATCCAATATGGTGGACCATCATATTGGATTCAAAAGGAAATTTATTATAACGATCTGATGATCTTTAATTTATAAAAGGAATATAATATACAAGTACATAAAAACCTACGACCTACTTTTTGTAGGACCAATAATCGTTCAGAGTTTTGCTCCACTCCTCCTTGAAAATCCACTTCAGAATATATACCGAGTTCCTTGCAGAAAGGAGGCTGGATGGCAAAGCTTAAATTAAGAGAAGCGCCGGTTCTTCTTAAGTATGAGCTACGAAGGTGAACTACTCCAACCTGACATGTCTTACCTTTGGTCTGGCATCAGCACCACGAACGTTTGCCACCTTAACTAATTGGGTCGCCGAGCACCTGAGAACTCACAATAGTCCGTCGAATATTTGACCGGGCAAGTAGCCTTTACCATCACGTTGAAGCTACACCACGGCTGCATGGTGACCTGAGATAAAAGTGTGCTGGCTCCGACTCGCCTACAATTTCTGGGCATCACCTGGGACACCACTCACAACACGAGGTCTTTGTCGGAGCCCTAGTGCCTAACGCTACGCAAGGCGCTTCAGCACCAAATTACTGTTGGCAGTTGGTCTCTCAGACAGGTCCAATCCCTAATGAGAAAACCTTTACCATCACCACGATGAAGCTACTCTGCTGGACGGTGAACTGGGAGAAAAGTGTGCTGGCTCCGACTCGCCTACAATTTCTGGGCATCACCTGGGACACCACTCACAACACGAGGTCTTTGTCGGAGCCCTAGTGCCTAACGCTACGCAAGGCGCTTCAGCACCAAATTACTGTTGGCAGTTGGTCTCTCAGACAGGTCCAATCCCTACTGAGAAAATCTTTACCATCACCACGATGAAGCTACTCTGCTGGACGGTGAACTGGGAGTAAAGTGTGCTGGCTCTGACTCGACGCCTACAATTTCTGGGCATCACCTGGGACACCACTCACAATACGAGGTCTTTGTCAGAGCCCTAGTGCCTAACGCTACGCAGGGCGCTTTAGCACCAAATTACTGTTGGCAGTTGGTCTCTCAGACAGGTCCAATCCCTAATGAGAAAACCTTTACCATCACCACGATGAAGCTATTTGGCTGGACGGTGAACTGGGAGAAAAGTGTGCTGGCTCCAACTCGACGCCTACAATTTCTTGGTATCACCTGGGACACCACTCACAACACGAGGTCTTAGTCGGAGCCCAAGTGCCTAACGCTACGCAGGGCGCTTTAGCACCAAATTTCTGTTGACAGTTGGTCTCTCAGACAGGCCGAGCTCCTAATGGGAAGACTCACCTTCGCCACGTTGGTCGTACGCCGAGGTCGTCTATAATGTCGAACGCTGCCGTACTACAGCCGACATCTGTCCACCGAACATCCATATCGAAATTCTCCAATACCCGACTCTACGATTCAGGAGATGGTACTGTGGATAAAGGAAGCAGACGGGACATTACCGATACATTCGAACCCGATAACTCACTTCCTAACGACCGACGCATCCAACATCGGATGGGATGCGCAGCTGGGAGAAAAGAAAAAGGCGGGAAAGTGAAATCAGGAACAAAAAGATTGGCACGTGAACTTGAAAAAGCTGTATGCTGTCCACGCAGCAGCAGCCAGTACCTAGTATTTTGCACCAGAGTAATAAGTCTTAATTTAATTGTAATTAAGTCTAATCAATATTAAATTGCATAACACATTATGGCATCATTATCAAATTCTTTAATTTATAATATGTGTTAGAGCTAACTTTATTACATTATATTATAACTAGCTGACCCTTGCCCACTTCGTTGAGCATAAAAAGAGTTTATGATGAAATTCAACTAAAAAAAACAACGCGGGAACCCGGAACCCGCAACGCGGGAACCCGAAACCCGCAACGCGGAACCCGGAACCCGCAACACGGAAACCCGGAACCCGCAACGCGGAACCCACAACGCGAAACCCAAACGCAGAACCCGCAACGTTCACGGAAACGCTGACAAAATATGGAATAAATAGTATCCCGTGTCCGTCTACTTGCTCTAAGCTACTTCCTCACCAATTTTCAGCCATATCGATAAAGCCGTTCTTGAGTTATAAATAATTTAACTAACACGACTTACTTTTATACATATAGATGTATAGATTACTCCTACTAACATAAGCTAAGCCCGGTGAATGCTCCCGTCACAGTCGGTCCAGCCAATTCGGTGATCATTAGTTAGATGACGACGATGATGATGATGAAAAGTAGCCTTAATTAATCCTTATAACTTTAGCTATCTACCAGTGAAAGTCTCGTTAAAATCGGTCCAGCCGTTCCAGAGATTAGCCGGAGCAAAGTGACACGCTGACAGACAGACATTTTTTTTTTAAATTACAATTTCGTTTTCAGTAAATATCGTTGCCAATGCAAAAAAAAGCAGAAGATATCGTTTAAAATGTCATATGCATTTAGAAAAACGTTGCTAATTGAAAGTTACATACTGACACTTCAATTTTATTTATTTGTATAGATGTATAGATTTGGAAAACTTCCCCAATCTTGGCGTTTTCACTGACGCGGAGCGGGGCGCATAGGAACTTAGTGGTTCCCAAGCGGAGTGGAGCAGAGATTTCGAGCATAGTGATTGGTCAATTCGGGTACCGCAAGCTCCTGTCCGCCTCGCCCCGCGTCAATGGAAACGCAGCCAAACGTCTATAACGTCGAATGGTCGTCATGGTAACCACGTTGTTTACAAATGAAAACAAAAATTATGAAATGCTATACATACCGTATTTATATCAGCTTAAACTATTTGGATTCATGTTTTTGTTAATCCTAATAATTTTATTAATCCAAAAATAGTTTAAGCTGATATAAAAACGGTATTTATAGCATTTCATAATTTTTATTTTCCATTTGTAAATAATGATGTTGCCATGACAGCCGTGTCATATAAACTGCCAACGACGTGAATCGATCGAGCCCAGGTTCAAACCCCGCGTGACCATCACGTATTTTCTTCTTTTTTCTAATTTTCTGCTTATTTTTTTCAACATTTTCTTTCATAATAACCTTTTCGTAACAATAACGAACATACCGTAAAAAAATTTGCGAAATTAGTCAAGCCGTTGTGGAAGCGCACACGATGTAAGAAATTTTGGAGGTCGTTTTTTTACACTTTGGGCTACATTTTTGGGGTTTTAGTAAGGAACCCTACTTTTTTTAAACATATAATATAGCCTATGTTCAGCGCTAGGAATGTAGCTTTCCAACGGTGAAAGAATTTTTCATATTGGTTCAGTGGTTTCAGAGCCTATTCCATTCAAACAAACAAACAAACAAACAAACAAACAAACAAACAAACAAACAATCAAATGTTACCTCTTTATAATATTAGTATAGATAAATGAAGAAGTTTACCGAACTGCAGCGTAGCATTATTAACCCTAAATCTAGGTAACACGGGTTGTACGGGTGTTGACCCGAACAATATGTATACCAGGAGATAACAAACACATCACTCAAGATGGATTCCGGATATCGAAGACGGAACAAATAATGGAGAGTTTTACCTAACAATAAAACTTAACTGGGCGTCGGTAGGCGTCGCGGCGCTCGGCGTCGCGGCGCTCGGCGTCGCGGCGCTCGGCGTCGGCAGGCGTCGCGGCGCTCGGCGTCGGCAAGCGTCGCGGCGCTCGGCGTCGGCAGGCGTCGCGGCGCTCGGCGTCGCGGCGCTAGGCGTCGCGGCACTTGGCGTCGCGGCGCTGGGCGTCGTGGCGCTGGGCGTCGGTAGGCGTCGCGGCGCTCGGCGTCGCGGCGTTAGACGCCGTGGCGCTGGGCGTCGTGGCGCTGGGCGTCGGCAGGCGTCGCGGCGCTGGGCGTCGGCAGGCGTCGCGGCGCTGGGCGTCGTGGCGCTGGGCGTCGGTAGGCGTCGCGGCGCTCGGCGTCTTGGCGCTGGGCGTCGGCAGGCGTCGCGGCGCTGGGCGTCGGCAGGCGTCGCGGCGCTAGGCGTCGTGGCGCTGGGCGTCGTGGCGCTGGGCGTCGGCAGACGTCGCGGCGCTGGGCGTCGGCAGGTGTCGCGGCGCTAGGCGTCTTGGCGCTGGGCGTCGGTAGGCGTCGCGGCGCTCGGCGTCGCGGCGCTAGACGTCGTGGCGCTGGGCGTCGTGGCGCTGGGCGTCGGCAGGCGTCGCGGCGCTGGGCGTCGGCAGGTGTCGCGGCGCTCAGCGTCGGCAGGCGTCGCGGCGCTCGGCGTCGGCAGGCGTCGCGGCACTTGGCGTCGCGGCGCTGGGCGTTGTGGCGCTGGGCGTCGGTAGGCGTCGCGGCGCTCGGCGTCGCGGCGTTAGATGTCGTGGCGCTGGGCGTTGTGGCGCTGGGCGTCGGCAGGCGTCGCGGCGCTCGGCGTTGGCAGGCGTCGCGGCGCTCGGCGTCGCGGCGCTAGGCGTCGTGGCGCTGAGCGTCGGTAAGCGTCGCGGCGCACGGCGTCGCGGCGCTGGGCATCGTGGCGCTGGGCGTCGGTAGGCGTCGCGGCGCTGGGCGTCTTGGCGCTGGGCGTCGGCAGGCGTCGCGTCGCTGGGTGTCGCGGCGCTCGGCGTCGCGGCGCTAGGCGTCGTGGCGCTGAGCGTCGGTAAGCGTCGCGGCGCACGGCGTCGCGGCGCTGGGCATCGTGGCGCTGGGCGTCGGCAGGCGTCGTGGCGCTGGGCGTCGTGGCGCTGGGCGTCGTGGCGCTGGGCGTCGGCAGGCGTCGCGGCGCTAGGCGTCGTGGCGCTGGGCGTCGGTAGGCGTCGCGGCGCTCGGCGTCTTGGCGCTGGGCGTCGGCAGGCGTCGCGTCGCTGGGTGTCGGCAGGCGTCGCGGCGCTGGGTGTCGTGGCGCTGGGCGTCGTGGCGCTGGGCGTCGGTAGGCATCGCGAAATCAGTGTGGGACATATTATTACATATTATTATTATTATTTTAGCAAACAGTGAGGTGTTTTATTGAAGTTCGGCGTTACACAGCCACAATGGAGACTTATCGTTTTCATATCAACCCCTACAATATGAGTATCAAATGATGAGAGAGTTTGAGAAAACAAATACAATTCATACAAGATTTCATGAATGCCGCCATTTTTAATCCAAAATAGCGATTTATCGTTTTCACAGGTACTCTCACAATATGGGTATCAAATGAAAGAGAAATACAATAAATCATCTAAATTCCAGACGAAGAATAAGGCGAAAGTAATTGCCCGGGGTATTTCGTCCTTACAAAAGTAAATGAAATCCCACCAAAAACATTTTCATGTAAAAATGTTGCCAAGACTACATAGCTTACCCTGTGAAAAAGTTATCAGATATCGTATAAAGCCAAGCTCTAAAGACGACTCGCCCTAAATCTACAAGCACCTTGATCAAAATCTATCAAAAAGTGGACAAATCTCATGTAGAACCAAAGTTCTTGATCTATGCGCCCTTACTTTACTAGGCTTAGCTTCACTTACTCTACATTTCAGTTAAAACGTGATACTTGGCCGTTTTGCTACCGTTACGAAGATTTTATAGGCATTCATTTGTCGTGTGTGAAATAAAACGGCCAAGATGGCATTTTCATGTAAAAATGATGGCAACATTTTTACATGAAAATGTTTTTGGTGGGTTCTTATTATTATAACATGTTACGGACCAAGTGGAATAAAACTATCTCCTAGCACTTCCTACCTGTATCCACTATATCCATAGTATCCGATATACTATCTCTGTTTATAATATTTTAACCGAGTTATAAAAAAGGAGGCGGTTATACTAAATTCGGCAATTTTTTCATATTATGTTAAAAGGGACAAGGAAGACAAAAACATTGTGCAATACTCGAATACGTGGCCGCGCCGCAATGTGTAATGTTTCGAAAAAACATGAACAGGGCCCTTACCACCTTACTCTCCAAACTGATTCGATTTTGATTCAGATTCTATCGTGCCGCGAACTCTCGAATAAATTGACCTTTGTTTGTTTTGATTCTTAGTCGATTGATATGGTCGGGAGTACAAAAAGTTACTTTATGGTTAGTTTCTAGTAACCTACATCTTCGATTGTCGATTGTGTTTGGAGTAAGGCAGCAGGAGGTACGCATTTACGATTAGGTACTCCGCCATTTGTGGCTCGATTTTCATAATTCTTTTTAAATAAAGTTGTAAAATTTAAATTTATTATATCTAGCAATATCCCGCGAAACACTTATAACCACAACCTGCAAGCAGATGAGTGAGTGTACGCATAGGCATGCGTTTGATGCACCTCCCTCCTCCCACACTGCTTATGCGTACACTCGCAAGCAAAAACATGAAAACACCACCACCGCACAAGAAATAATGTTAACACGATCGTGCAAAGTCCCACCACCATGCAGGTTGCAAAACTCGACGCGGGTTTCGCTCCGACCCGGAGCATCCTCAGGATGTAGACTCTGCGAACAATGTTCGTTATGACTTAGCCTGCAGGTTGTGGCTATAATTGTTTCGCGGGATATTGCTAGATATAATATATTTAAATTTTATGCTATGGATTTCCGCAAAGTAACTCCTGATTCCATTAACTAAATAAAGTTGTAATTTCAGTGACACGGTGCGGAAGCTGATCGAGGCGGCGGACGCGCTGAAGTTCTACTACGACCAGATGCCCTACGAGCTGCAGGCGGAGCCGCTCGGTAAAGGTTAGTTCACTCTAATGTTATGTGGTAGGTTTTTTTTATTTATTTATTTTCATAAAGGTGCATACAATTGTTATACAACACTCCAAAAACCATTAACGTTTGTCCGTTTTTTTATGTTGCAATGCATTACACATCCCCGAGGGCCAGTTTACCCACTAAAACCACTTGCGGATGGCCATCAGCCGCTATAAATAAATAAAAAATAAAAATAAAAAACGTTTTATTTCCAAATGAAACTTACAAAGTTATTTTCGGAAAGTCAACAAGAAAAACAAGCTACCACCGGTTCAACCCTAACCCGCCGAGAAGAACCGGCGTAAGAAACTCGGACGGAGCCAACTTTTAGCAAAAAGATGGAAAATTGATATTTTTTAACAGTATATATTTTTTACAATGTAACTTAATCTATAGCCTACACATATTAATATTATAAAAGTTAGAGTACATATAGTAAATAAATATAAGCAGCCATCATGGTTGGCCACCTTATTCCCAGGGTGTGCAATCATTAACAAAATCAATTATCTTATAATAAGCTTTAGCATACAAACGTTCTTTAACTACTTTTTTAAATTTATTAATGGAAAAATTTTGAACGTTTTCTGGGATTTTATTGTATAGGCGTATACATTGCCCTTTAAAAGATTTACTTACTTTGCTAAGCCTGATCATAGGTATATCGAGCTTGTGCTTATTTCTAGTGTTCCTACAATGATTGTCACTTTTTGTTTTAAAATTATTTAAATTTTTCCTTACATATAATAAATTGTCCAAAATGTATTGCGATGCAATGGTTAGTATTCCTATTTCTTTAAACTTATCTCTCAGAGATTCAAATGAGGACATCTTGTAAATGGAACGTATTGCTCGCTTCTGCAGCACAAATATTGTGTTAATGTCGGCTGCATTTCCCCATAAAAGGATGCCGTAAGACATTCTACTGTGAAAATAACTGAAATAGACTAGTCGCGCTGTATCTTCGTCAGAAATTTATCTAATTTTTCTGACTGCATATGCTGCAGAACTGAGCTTATCTGCCAGGTTGGCAATATGAGGACCCCACTGTAATTTACTGTCTAGCGTTATACCTAGAAACACAGTGGTGTCGACTAAGTTCATTTTCTCATCATTTAATAGTATATTGGTTTGTACTTGCCTTACATTGGGCAAACTAAACTTTAAACATTTTGTTTTATTAGAATTTAAGAGTAAGTTATTAACATTAAACCAATGTACTATTTTTGAGAGAGCACAATTTACCTCGTCGTAATTTGACTGTTGTCGCTTCACATTAAAAATTAGTGAAGTATCATCAGCAAAAAGTACTATCTCATGTTTATCCTTAACTAAATAAGGTAAGTCATTTATGTAGATGAGAAAAAGAAATGGGGATAATATGGATCCCTGTGGGACACCTTATTCTATGTTGGTCCCATTGGACCTTTTACTATTTACCTCCACCCTTTGAGGCCAAATTTTAAGGTAAGAACTCAAAAGGTCGAGTGACGATTCTCTTATGCCATAGTGGTGCAATTTTCTGATCAATGTAGCATGCTCAACACAATCAAAGGCCTTGGAAAGGTCACAAAACACACCTAGCGCATCCTGCGACCTCTCCCAAGCTTCAAAAATATTACAAAGAAAACCTATACCAGCGTCCGTTGTGGATCGACCCTTAGTAAAACCATATTGACTATTATGTAAAAGATTGTTTATATTAAAATTATCAGATTTATTTCCAGCTTTAAATAAGGGTATAACCTTGCTATGCTTCATCAGGTCAGGAAAAACACCACTCTTTATACAGTCATTGAAAATCATGGCTAGATAGGGAACTAGGATGTCAATTATTGATTTAATAACTTTCGTGGACATGCCCCAGAGATCGGCAGTATTTTTAATATTCAGCAACTTAAACGAGTTAATAATATCTCTGTAATCAATTTCTTTAAATTTAAAATTGACATCACATTCCTGTACATTGTCTCTGAGTAATTTTACAGCAGCTGCAGGAGAGGAATTTAAATTTTTTGTTGTTGAGACCGGAATGTCAGCAAAAAATTTTTCAAAGACCGTCGCAACTTATAGATCTTTAGTAATCTTTTTATCTTCAAAGGAGAGTTCAAAATTCGAGGTACGACAGGTGACGTTTCCAGTCTCACCAGCAATTACCTTCCATGTTGTTTTAATTTTATTTTTAGAATTTTTAATTTTATTCTTTATATGAATAGCCTTAGCAGCTTTACATACTTTTTTGAAGGTTTTTGAATAATTTTTAACATAAGTTTTAAATGTTTCACTATTATTAATACACTTTTCGTTATATAAATCATACAATTTTTGCCTACTAATTTTAATTCCTGCAGTTGCCCATTCAACAAATTTACTTTTTTATTATTAATTCTAACCGTTTTAGGAGTAAATACTGAATTAAATTGGGTTCTTTTGAATAATTTATTAAAAGCTTCATCTGAGCTGTTTGACTACTATGTTGGGTGGAGTGCCCTGGATCTGTCTAAACTCAGGCCACTCCTCCCCCGACCGGCCGGTTCACCTCTACAGTGACCGGACTTCCATCAAATTGTCCAAAATCCGGAGAGCGCTCCGGCAAACTGAAGCGCTCTCCTCGGCGCCGAGACGAGACTGACAAAGCCGGGGAGGTTACCCATCCCTCTACTCGGAGCCCCGTACTCTAACGTGAGATGAGAGGGCCGCAAAGCGACGCCTCCGCACCCCCGTCCTGCGCCGGCGAAGCGGAACAGAGGATGGGTTCATCTCTCTGTCCCGCTCCGAGGCCTCCTTTTGCGAAATGACGTATTCGTAAAAGGAGGCCGCCGCCTGCCAGGCCTCATCGCTCTCGAGCATGCAGCGAACCACACTCGAAAGCGAGAGGCCCCGCCCAAGCACTGCCAGTGCCACGAGATCACCTCTATAGGGTGATCGGACGGTCGAGGGAGGAGTGGCCTGTGTTTTGATAGATCCAGCTCACTCCACCCAACATAACGGCTGATGGCAATCCGCAAGTGGTTTTAGTGGGTATACCGGCCGTAGCGAGCTGGGAGTCCCACATAGTCCTTGGGGACATACATCCCGGGGGATGCGTAATGCATTTCTCTTGCGAAATCAAAAAAAAAAAAGGTAGGGATGCATTACATACACTTATATATCTTTGCATACAGCGGTCTCCAAGAAAGTGATATTCACGCCGAAGCTGGGCCGGGCGCTGGATTTCGAGGCCAAGGGGATGGAGAACCTGGACTTTACGCCGCGACTGGGCCGCAAGATCGGGGAGGAGCTGCGCACGGACGACGAGTGAGTTTAGTAGGGATGTGAAACAATTATCGATTTTTATTTATATTATCCGATTATATTTTTTTAATAATCGGTTTGTTTTTATTTACTTGTTCTAAAAAAGATTTTTTAGAAATCTATGCTTATGGCATATTTTTACTCAATCATTCCTATAGTTTAGATGAAAACCAAATGAAAATTCTTGCTTCTGGTTTTATCCACATCGTAGATATAAGAGGGGTAGAAGATGGCCTACAGACCAACAGTTGACTGTTTTGAGAAAAGGATTTTTTTTATTTATTTTGTTTTATTAGGTTTGTCAATAACTGATTACCTACATTAAAAAATATACCTACAATTATAAAACACAGTAAAACGCATACCAATTACTTAGGCAGACGAACTCCACATTCACAATAAGTTGATAAAAAAACGTAAATAAATTAGAATTAAAATAATAATATTATGTAGACCAAAATTCATGCGTTATGATTTGCTAAAAAATAATAATGACGTAAACATCTTTTATTATTCCCGTGGTGCATCCCCTTTCATGACTCTTTATCGTCACAATTTTTGTTCTCCTTCATTTTTCTTCTGATTAATTAAAGGTTAAAAAAAAACATAAATTTTATTATCATCGTTTTTTTCATAGCATGAACTGATTTTTATTTGTTTGAAAGCTGACATGATGGCGAGTCTTCTTATTAGCTATACATGCTTCCTCACTGCTTGACAATTCTGGTGTTACTTGAAAATGTATTATTTTTGTATTTTATTCTTTAATCTCTTATTACCAGGTCTGAACAAGTGATGGACGCCAGAGCAA
The DNA here is from genome assembly GCA_905187575.2 of Celastrina argiolus. Lineage (NCBI taxonomy): Eukaryota > Metazoa > Arthropoda > Insecta > Lepidoptera > Lycaenidae > Celastrina > Celastrina argiolus. The sequence goes on from LR994597.1 coordinate 2,670,696, forward strand.
ACCTGTTCTCACCGCGGCTGGGCAGGAGCTTCAAGTTTTCACCGAGACTTGGCAGAGAATTATCAGGTGAGTGCAGGGTCTTACCCAACTACGGCAAAGCCAAAAGGACGGATAATGAATTTAGCAGTCTATCCCCCGGTTTCTGAAAGGCTAATCAAATCGTAGGCCCGCTAAAGTTTAACTTGAAGGCATTCTGAACACTAATTGGTAAATTTCGAATTCCGAATGGCTGATAATAATAACTCAAATGTTAGCGGAACGACAATTTTATTAACCTTCCAGAAACCAGGGTTTAGTGTGTCGTTTATCCCCCTGCCTTATCAGTTATCCTGGTTATCCATAACTAGTGATCCGATTTCATGTAGGTAGGCTTAAAAAAGGTGTTAGCTAAGGTTCCAAGTTCCAACAAAATCACTAGGTATAAATAAATAAAAAAATATCGTACAAAAAGTTGATAAGAAATATAATGGAAAAATCTGCCAGATCCTACAAAAAGTATCAAGGTGGACTTGGGTGAAGAGCTAGAACTTAGTGACATTTTTTTTTGTTTCAGATTACCTTTACCTGGAACCAGAAGGGAGGGTGGCGCGGAGCAGCGACAGCAGCTAAACACATTAAGTACTTAGACGTTTTGGACAAAGTGATATTTTGTATTAAAATCTAGTCGAAATAAATATTATTAGATTAATAACCAATCTTTTTTTAAACCAAAATTACTTAAAATTTAAAATATTATATCTAGCAATATCCCGCGAAACAATTATAACCACAACCTGCAAGCAGATGAGTGAGTGCACACATAGGCATGCGTTTGATGCACCGCCCTCCTCCCACACTGCTTATGCGTACACTCCCAAGCAAAAACATGAAAACACCACCACCATACAAGCAATAATGTTAACACGATCGTGCAAAGCCCCACCACCATGCAGGTTGCAAAACTCGACGCGCGTTTCGCTCCGACCCCGGATCATCCTCGATGTAGACTCTGCGAACAATGTTCGTTAAGTCAACTCAACGTTCACTGGAACTGAAGGTGGTGGAGCTTTGCACGATCGTGTTAACATTATTGCTTGTGTGGTGATGGTGTTTTAATGTTTTTGCTTGCGAGTGTACGCATAAGCAGTGTGGGAGGAGGTAGGTGCATCCAACGCATGCCTATGCGTACACTCACTCATCTGCTTGCAGGTTGTGGTTATAATTGTTTCGCGAGATATTGCTAGATATAATATATTTAAATTTTATGCCATGGATTTCCATAACGCCTGATTCCATTAACTATCCAAAATTAGTTTCAAACTAAATCTTTGTTCATAAAAAATTAGGCATTTGCCATAGTGTAGATACTGGAGTTTACATCTATACTACTCGTATCTATGCTAATATTATAAAGCGGAAGAGTTTGTTTGATTTGTTTGTTTAAACGCGCTAATCTCAGGAACTACTGGTCCGATTTTTTTTACATTCCGTTTATAGCGGAAGGCTTTAGGATATACATAGGTATTATAACATTACGCTGCGACCAATAGGAGCGAAGCGTCAGTGAGAAATGTTGCAAAAACGGGAAAATTTATTCACAATTTTGGGGGCTTTCGTTGCGTTCGCTGCATTAAACGGTTTAAGTTACTCAAAAACCACGCGAACGAAGTCGCGGGCTCAGCTATTATAATTATTTAACACGAAATAAAAATAATGTATTATATTATGTGGTGCTAGAATATAAATATGTTTTTATTATCGCAATTCGTACTTGTGTGTAAGTATGTTAGCTGTATAATATTTATGGAGGAAAATACGTAAATAAGTCTCCAGCATTGGGAACGTGCAATATAAACGCTGCCACCAAGGTCTTGTAGGGATGTGAAATTGCTTAAAAAAATCATTAATTGATAAACGATTTCTCTTATTACTGTTTAAATCGATTTCTATAAACGCATATATTTTTATGGAAAAACAAGCGATTTTTTTAATACTCTTTCTAACATGTACATGTGGATAATAGGATTATCCTGAGTTTTTCCACATTTTAAATAGAAAAGAATATGTTCTGAAGTTATTTTTCATTATGTTATTCATTAAAATTTAATTAATTTTTCTTGATTCTCATAAATAAACGTTTTGGTAAAGAAGGTTTACTAAAATCAACGTCATCAATATAGATTTTAAAAATCTATTATTTTTTCACACTATTAAGTTGCTCTCTCTTTTTGTAAATGTCAAATATTGACTGGTAGGTTACATTCAAATTGATGGCTCGAGCTGGTCGCACCGTCGATGTGCACGTTACTTTACACTTTTACATGCATGCTAATCTTGACTAGAGTCCTTAGAAGTCTGAAATGGTAGGTATAAATGTTTTTTCAAGACATCAAAAATGATTATCTACCTTAATAATTATTAGATAACATATTTGCAATTTTATGATTTCCAGATCACCTAGTAATCTCTCAAGCAAGTTCGACGGCCGATTTAAATGATATAATAAAAGAAATAGCTCCAGAACTGGTCGACAAACTAACAAAAACGGTATTCGACGTAATACATAATAATACCCATGATGGTAGAAGAGATATGCAAAACAAGAGGACTAGTACAGCCAACGACATTTACACTCGACAGTTTATAATTGTTGATGAGAAAAGAATTGATTTTGAAACACTGGTTGATATGGTGAAGGAAAAATTAAATAGAAAAAACCAAATACTCCCACGCACAACCCGTACTACAGAAATGATATTTGGCATACCTGAAATCCAGCACAAAATAGGGTTGGTAAATTTCAAAGTGACCTCATCTAATGCAAACTATAAAGATATCTCTTTTGAATTAACAACAACTAAAGAAACTAAAGAAGATGAAACAGAAATGGACAAAACAGCAACCAGAAGATTTCCGAAGAAATCCAATCGAAGAGAAGTATACTCAAAATACTCAAACTCAAAAGAAAATGTAGAAAGTTGGATGATAAATAGAAACAAGAGGTTTAAAATTGTAACAAAAGACAATAAAAAACCGTTAAATGATAAAAATCATTTAAATAATTTGAAAAAAAGTTATACAAGTTTAGCAGATGACGAAATTAAAAATACCTACAGTGTATCAAAAGTGAGAGATTTGTTGAAAAGTATGTCTGAAGAAAATAAAGGATGGGGACGAATGGAAAAAACTACATCCAATTACTTCTCAGAAGAAGTATATTCTGACGAATTCTCAATAAAGACGATCGGATCCAGTGAAATAAAGGCTGAAACTAAACAACTCGATGTGGATGAATTCATCGATGACGATACTGAACGAAACAGTGCCGAAGTGTCTTTGAAAACAACAGAGATGCTACGAAAAGATTGGTACAAAGCTCACACGCCGGACTACATTAAGAAGACCACTGCCGCTGTTGAGAAATATAATTTTAACGAGCCCATTCCAGAGAAGGATAGAATAAGAAGCAGTTTAGAGTCTCTCTCTGATTACGCGTAAAACTAATTAAAAATATATTTTATACGACGGTACGTAGCTTTACCTTTTCAACCTAGTATCTAAAACTTAATAATTTTAGATTTTATTATGACATATATTTTGGATGTATACTGTACATAACTGAACCTCATTTAAAACAAAATCCATGTCATAATAAAATCTAAAATTAATAAGTTTTTTGACTCTACTGAAAAGTTGTAGTTTTATAGATACGAGGTTGTGAAGTTAAAGCGACGATTTGTCAAATTACAAAGTATGACGACGAATATAATAATTAATAATTAAAACCTTTTAACCCTTCGAGTGATCCTGGTGGCTTTCTATGGAGTAGAGCCAGCTCCACTATCAAGGGCTTAGTCTTAATAATAATAATACCCCCCACACTGATTTCGGTGACGGTGGCCGGTTACATTGACACCAGGACGCAGGAGTTATTTTATAGTGCCCAAGTGTGTGCGCAATACACATAAGCACTCTCTCTCTTCCTTCACTCTCGTAGCCCAGTGAGACGGATAACCAACAAGACTGGCGAGAGACCAGGCGCAGGACCGACATTTTACATGCCTATTAGACGCATGGATCATCTTGTCAGACAATCGGGTGATCACAAAATTATTTTTGTTGTTCCAACGCGAGAATCTACTCCATGACCTCCGAGTAGAGAGTTAGGTTCTGAACCACTAGACCACGGAGGCGTTATACTTAATATACTTCCATGGTCAACGAGGATTAGTGAGATACTAGGTTCTATGTACTTAAGAGGAAACACCACGGTTGAGAGAAATACAAAATAGGTATTTATAAAATCTATTGCTGTCTCCCAGCGCCTTAGCTAGCCAGCACTAGCGCGATAGAGACAACTGCAACTTGGACTGAAATTACCTATTAAAAGTACCAGAAATCGACGTTTAGGGGATTCCTGTTTCCTCCTCCAAAACTAAACCGATTTTAATATTTTTTTCTGTATTAGCTAAAAAAAGAATTGAGCTAGGTTCCTATTTTTTGCTTTTGTTGTTTATTGTAGTCAAATCTGTTTCCTAGATATTTAAACATAGTGGAGAGTCTAACCATTTTTTTTAGGTTTTTAAACGTCCATATCTCTTTAAATAATTAATTTATTAAAAAAAGGAAAAAATAGGGACGTACAAACAATATCCATAAATATTCAGGAAAAAAATTGCTACTCTAGAGGTGTTATCCAGGGAGGAAATAGAAATCCCCTAGACCCCTATTTTTGTATGGAAAAAAATTCGTGGTGTTTCCTCTTAAGGCCGTGTTTCACCAAGCAATGTTAAAGTTAACGCCATGTTAAAACTCCATGCCATCTCATTCATTGACAGGAAATACGAGAGGGACAACATGATATTTAACATGGCGTTAACTTTAACATTGCTTGGTGAAACACGCCCTAATTATAATTATTGTACTTTTGACAATACCTATGCGATGAAATAAGCATCACTCTAAGGCCCTGTTTCACCAAGCAATGTTAAAGTTAACGCCATGTTAAAATACCATGTCATCTCATTCATTGACAGGAACGAGATTACGAGATTACGAGAGGGATAACATGATATTTAACATGGCGTTAACTTTAACATTGCTTGGTGAAACACGGCCTTAAGGTCGAATTACATAAAATTAACATAGGCGAGCTAGAACAAGTGCATTCTTTCGTAATATTTTAGTGAAACAAAAGATAGAGGTATCGATTTACTTCAAACGAACAAAGAGCTAGAAGTTAGAACAATCGCTATAACACAATAACGCATTGAGGAACGCTTAAACGCTCTAAGCAACTGAAAAGACCGCGTGAACACGCGGTCTTGCGCCGTTTACATCGAGCGAGCGATCATCTTTGCGAACGCACGGCCTTCATCGAATTTTGCGGGCAGCGGTGCGGGAGCGGCAGGATCTTTTGCGTATAATCTGGGGCACGGTCGTGCCTCCGTCAAGACGAACCAAGCGAAGCGCAAGGGCACTACCTACCTTTTCTCGAAAAGTTTAGTCGTTTTTTTGAACTCCCATAACTTTGCTTTGGATGATGCTAAATAGTTGAAAATTTCAACATATGACACCAGTAAATACATGAATTATACAAAGTTTGAATGTCGTAGCAATTATACTTTAGATTTCATCGATGTCTAAAAACCCCTGATTTCATCACTGACTCATTTATAGATCATCAAAATTCTTAGGTTACTTCCGGAAATCTTAGAAAGCTGAAGTTATGTATGTAAGCTGTTATTGCTACAAAACCAACAAAAAAATTATTAAAATGTAAATGCCGCCATTTAGTCGGTAGGCGCCGCGACGCCTGCCGACGCCCACCGCCGCGACGCCCAGCGCCGCGACGCCTGCCGACGCCCAGTGCTAATATTAGCTAATACCAGCTAGTATTTTCAACAGTACCTTATACCTAAAAGTAGTAGTGATAATGGTAACTAGCACAAGGAATTCTATAGAATATTTTGAGTAAACTGTCTGCCAGCCTGCCGACACCCAGCGCCGCGACGCCTGCCGACGCCCAGCGCCGCGACGCCCAGCGCCGCGACGCCTACCGACGCCCAGCGCCACGACGCCTGCCGACGCCCAGCGCCGCGACGCCTGCCGACGCCCAGTGCCGCGACGCCTACCGACGCCCAGCGCCACGACGCCCAGCGCCGCAACGCCCAGCGCCACGACGCCTGCCGACGCCCAGCGCCGCGACGCCTGCCGACGCCCAGCGCCGCAACGCCTGCCGACACCCAGCGCCGCGACGCCTGCCGACGCCCAGTGCCGCGACGCCTAGCGCCGCGACGCCTACCGACGCCCAGCGCCACGACGCCTGCCGACGCCCAGCGCCGCGACGCCTGCCGACGCCCAGTGCCGCGACGCCTACCAACGCCCAGCGCCACGACGCCCAGCGCCGCGACGCCCAGCGCCACGACGCCTGCCGACGCCCAGCGCCGCGACGCCTGCCGACGCCCAGCGCCGCAACGCCTGCCGACGCCCAGCGCCGCGACGCCTGCGGACACCCAGCGCCGCGACGCCTGCCGACGCCCAGTGCCGCGACGCCTAGCGCCGCGACGCCTACCGACGCCCAGCGCCACGACGCCCAGCGCCACGACGCCCAGCGCCACGACGCCCAGCACCGCGACGCCTGCCGAGGCTCAGCGCCACGACGCCAAGCGCCGCGACGCCTACCGACGCCCAGCGCCACGACGCCCAGCGCCGCGACGCCTGCCGACGCCCAGCGCCGCGACGCCTGCCGACGCCCAGCGCCGCGACGCCTGCCGACGCCCAGCGCCGCGACGCCTGCCAACGCCCAGCGCCGCGACGCCGAGTGCCGCGACGCCTGCCGACGCCCAGTGCTAATATTAGCTAATACCAGCTAGTATTTTCAACAGTACCTTATACCTAATAGTAGTAGTGATGATGGTAACTAGCACAAGGAATTCTATAGAATATTTTGAGTCAATATGGTGGACCACCATATTGGATTTAAAATGGTGGTCGGCAAGCGTCGGCAAGCGTCGCGGCGCTGGGTGTCGGCAGGCGTTGCGGCGCTGGGCGTCGGCAGGCGTCGCGGCGCTGGGCGTCGGCAGGCGTCGCGACGCTAAGCATCGGTAGGCGTCGCAGCGCTCGTGTCGCGGCGCTGGGCGTCTGCAGGCGTTGCGGCGCTGGGCGTCGGCAGGCGTCGTGGCGCTGGGCGTCGGCAGGCGTCGCGGCGCTGGGCGTCGGCAGGCGTCGTGGCGCTGGGCGTCGGCAGGCGTCGCGGCGCTGGGTGTCGGCAGGCGTTGCGGCGCTGGGCGTCGGCAGGCGTCGCAGCGGCGGGCGTCGGCAGGCGTCGCGGCGTTGGGCGTCGTGGCACTGGACGTCGGTAAACGTCGCGGCGCTTGGCGTCGGCAGGCGTCGTGGCGCTGGGCGTTGCGGCGCTGGGCGTCGTGGCGCTGGGCGTCGGTAGGCGTCGCGGCACTGGGCGTCGGCAGGCGTCGCGGCGCTGGGCGTCGTGGCGCTGGACGTCGGTAGATGTCGCGGCACTTGGCGTCGCGGCGCTGGGCGTCGGCAGGCGTCGCGGCGCTGGGCGTCGGCAGGCGTCGCGGCGCTGGGCGTCGGCAGGCGTCGCGGCGCTGGGCGTCGGCAGGCGTCGCGGCGCTGGGCGTCGGCAGGCGTCGCGACGCCAAGCGTCGTGGCGCTGGGCGTCGGTAGGCGTCGCGGCGCTCGTGTCGCGGCGCTGGGCGTCTGCAGGCGTTGCGGCGCTGGGCGTCGGCAGGCGTCGTGGCGCTGGGCGTCGGCAGGCGTCGCGGTGCTTGGCGTCGCGGCGCTGGGCGTCGGCAGGCGTCGCGGCGCTGGGCGTCGTGGCGCTGGACGTCGGTAGATGTCGCGGCGCTTGACGTCGCGGCGCTGGGCGTCGGCAGGCGTCGCGGCGCTGGGCGTCGGCAGGCGTCGCGGTGCTGGCGTCGTGGTGATACTTGCGTAATACTTGGCCGTTTTGCTACCGTTACGAAGATTTTATAGGCATTCATTTATCGTGTGTGAAATAAAAGGGCCAAGCATCACGTTTTAACTGAAATGTAGAGTAAGTGAAGCTAAGCCTAGTATAGTAAGGGCGCATAGATCAAGAACTTTGGTTCTACATTAGATTTGTCCACTTTTTGATAGATTTTGATCAAGGTGCTTGTAGATTTAGGGCAAGTAGTCTTAAGAGCTTGGCTTTATACGATATCTGATAACTTTTTCACAGGGTAAGCTATGTAGACTCGTCTTGGCAACATTTTTACATGAAAATGTTTTTGGTGTGATCAAACGGACCGGTTCTCGAAAACAGCGGCGCGGGAGGGGGTAAAGAGTAGCAGCCGGGCAGCGGCCCGCAAAATTCGAGACCGAGGCCTAAGAAAAACGAAAGAATGCTCTACCGTCTACGCCTGTTTACACTAGAGATAGTGGGTATAAATTACATTCACTCGTTTGGTGTAAATCGACCTTTATAGAAACTCCGAGGTACAACTCAGCCGATATGAGGGTCAATACGTATTACGTAGTTTGGACTGCAGTTAGAAGATAGTATCGGTTATGGGCGAATACCAGTAAATAAGAACAAGCTAGTACTTATAACTATTGCAACATGATGGTGCCAATAAAACATGTAGTAAAACTATAATAACATAAACTGGAAACCAATCTTGGTTTACGGGTTATGCAAAACAATTCATATTCACTATATTCTTGTATTTCACTACAATATTTATTCAGGAAATAAAAATAAGAATTCCGCTGAAAGTGAAGGATTTAAATCGGATTAATAACTACATCTACACAGATAATAAATTAACAAACATTATCTTTGCAAAACTTGCTGTACTATCCTGAGTTCCCGCCAAAGTTTTCATTCAAAAATTATAAATTTATACATTTTGAAAGAGTTAAAACAGAGAACGAATGGAAACCAGATATAGAGCGCAGAGTATGTTTATATGGAAGACATTTTAGAAGAGTGTATTGTACTTGTGACCAGTGTTGCCGAAACGTACCAAAAAGTACGGTTTTCCGTACTTTTTGTCATACAACCGTACGACTGCCGTAACACAGAGGGCACCATACCTTTTCGTACCTTAAAGTTATAAGATACGAAAAGGTACGGTATTACTATACTATTAATTCATGTTTTAATACAATATACTATAATAAAAGGGTTACTATGGGTAGAGTACCAGTATTTTAATATTTTGGCAAGACCGTACTATTGAGTTAAAATCCGTAGCTTTTCAGAGAGCCAACCGTACTTTTCTGGGAAATCATACTTGCAACACTGCTTGTGACTCACAACTAAGCTCACAAGTTCATAACTCACAAAGTACATAACACTCTTATTTTGAGTTCTTTAGGTTAGGTTAGGTTAGGTTTATTTGAAGGTCGCCGGCGCAGGACGGGGGTGCGGAGGCGTCGTTTTGCGGCCCTCCCATCTCACGTCTAGTACGGGGCTCCGGGTAGAGGGATGGGTAACCTCCCCGGCTTTGTTAGTCTCGGCGCCGAGGAGAGCGCTTCAGTTTGCCGGAGCGCTCTCTTAATTTGATGGAAGTCCGGTCCCTGTAGAGGTGAACCGGCCGGTCGAGGGAGGAGTAGCCTGTGTTTAGACAGATCCAGGCACTCCACCCAACATAACGGCTGATGGCAATCCGCAAGTGGTTTTAGTGGGTAAACCGGCCGTAGCGAGCCGGGAGTCCCACATACCCCTCGGGGACCCTCCCGGGGGGATGCGTAACGCATTTCCCTTGCGAAAAAAAAAAAAAAAAAAAAAAAAAAAAGGTTTATTTGAAGGTGGGGTGAGGTCCTGGCGCAGTCCCCGTATAGTCAGCATACGGCCACAGCACTGCGCCCAGTTCTTGCGGCGTGGATGCGCCGCAAAAGAAAGCCCCTCACCTTCCGCCTTACACAGGTGCTCACCGGACACGGATGTTTCGGTGCGTACCTGTGTAAGGTTGCCAGGAGAGAGCCTACGCCAGCCTGCCACGAATGCGGCGCTGCGGAGGACACGGCTCAGCACACCTTAGAGGTGTGCAATCGATGGGCCGTGCAGCGCCACGATCTTGTGGCAGCGATTGGGCGGGACCTCTCGCTTTCGAGTGTGGTTCGCTGCATGCTCGAGAGTGATGAGGCCTGGCAGGCGGTGGTCTCCTTTTGCGAATTCGTCATGTCGCAGAAGGAGGCCTCGGAGCGGGACAGAGAGACTGATCCTCTCTCTCTTCCGCTTCGCCGGCGCAGGACGGGGGTGCGGAGGCGTCGTTTTGCGGCCCTCCCATCTCACGTCTAGTACGGGGCTCCGGGTAGAGGGATGGGTAACCTCCCCGGCTTTGTCAGTCTCGGCGCCGAGGAGAGCGCTTCAGTTTGCCGGAGCGCTCTCTTAATTTGATGGAAGTCCGGTCCCTGTAGAGGTGAACCGGCCGGTCGAGGGAGGAGTAGCCTGTGTTTAGACAGATCCAGGCACTCCACCCAACATAACGGCTGATGGCAATCCGCAAGTGGGTTTTAGTGGGTAAACCGGCCGTAGCGAGCCGGGAGTCCCACATACCCCTCGGGGACCCTCCCGGGGGGATGCCTAATGCATTTCCCTTGCGAAATAAAAAAAAAAAAGGTTAGGTTTATTTAAATTTAGTTTTCGTAGTTAGATTTTAGAGGTACCTACTTTGTTATGAAAATAACTTTACAGTCAGTTCACCCCTACATTTATGTAATAAAAGTCTGATTTTTGGTCTGAATTTTGATCTAAAAATCATAAAACTTATGTACAGTTTTATTTTAAATAATATAATTATTTAAAAGAGTTCAAAGTGCTACTGTATAATCTATATAACATTTGCTGCAACTAGGGCAAACAATTGTATTCTTACAAGTCAGGCCAATAGGTTTTAAGAGGTCTGACTTACGTTTGCATAATTTTGATAAATAAAGGTAAAACAGAAATAAAACAAAGAAATAAGATTGCAACCTTGTATTTACTCTCTAATTCGAGATTTTCATCACCTTACAACACAGGCGCAACGCACCCCGCTACAAGTACAAGCGGTGGACGATTTTAACAACACACATCAAACAACGAGAGACGGAGATGACTGTACTTATAAACTAACTTACTTCACCCAGACAATAATCAATATACATACAAAATTATACATAACCGATTTTTTTAACATTCAAATTACAATATACATTTCACATACATATTTAGGTTTATACATCTCATTATTTGATGTGGAAATTTTAAATCAAAACTACTTAACATATTGCACCATAAAGACAATTCAAGACTAATTGTTGTTAATAATCGTCCATCGTTTTAAATACAGATAGAAAAGTATACAGAGAAAAAACTAGAGACATTTTTTTGGGTATTTTAAATAAATTATTCTTTCGGTATATTTTTCATAGACTACTTTAGATAAAAATAAATACTTAAGAGTTTACCGCCGTCGCCGAATCAGAATTAAAAAGTTAATTCAAATTCGGAACGGCGCGTGTTCGATTTACAAAAGCTTTTATACAAACATAATCCGCAGATTCTAGAAACATTCGCACTCGGCGTACAACCTCCCCGGCCCGGTCACCGTTTATTACTAAATGCGTTTATACATGCGACTTTTAGCTGCCAACCATTTGAACAGCGGCAATACTCAAACATAACCGTACATACCCAATAAAACTGTTTTAAAAATAAAAAATATGGCATCAGGTGTTCCGGTGGCCGGTGAGAATTGCAGTGCCGAATACAGATCTTAAAGTACGTTTTCCCTCACATATACCCGAATGAACACAAAGTCTCGCTAGATGGTGCATTCACAAGAACATGCAAAATCGTTTGGGACTGGCGTTCGACCTCGCCGGATTACTCCACATTCAACCCTATATTTTCAACACTCGTCCTTGCACGTCACGCAGGACGAGGGTTGAAAATCTCGGGGTCGAACACGGAATGAACCGACCCCGTCAAACACCGCTTGCGATTCAGGCAGTAAAGTTAGCACGTTCGTAAAAATAAGAAAAGCTAATTTTAAAAGCTTAAAAAATGCAAAACACACACTAACATTAACGTGTTTTTATCCATTTTTTTCTTTTTTTTTTTCACTTATACTGCATAATATAATCAAATATTTGAGATCCTTTTTTTTTTCTTTTTTTCTCAATATTTATTTTTAATTTTTTTTATCGATTTATATATTTAGGTATAGCTAATAATAAACATTAATTAGTTATAATACGAAAGAACGCAAGATTCATAAACGAAAAATAATTATAATAATAAAAATTTTGAATTTTTAAACTCCCTATCGAGTTAGTCAGAAATATATTAATGTATAATACTACTTAACCATATCGGATGTAATTTCGGTGGACATTATTTTCGACACACACTCAACACACACAGTCGTGATATAAAAACTGAACACCGGGCTCCGAGTCGAGCACGTATTGTAAAGTTTAGTTTTCACACCACGGCGAAGACATTCCTTAAAGAAATATTAACTTAACTATAAAATATGGAATTTTTTTTCTTTATTTTCCTTTATAAAATCACAGTATGAAAGCTACGACGCGCCGGCGGCGGCCGCCCCGCCGTCCAACTGTTACCTAATAAACCTTAAAGCTCTCGACTGATAAGCCGGCTGAGTGAGGGACGCCGCCGGCGCTTCTTATAAAAACTAAAAATAATACTACGACTTAAATACGAATTTCGAACTAGATTCCGAACATGGAGTTGTATAGTGATCCCAGTTGATTGCAGTTTATTTAAGTGCCGTCCCGTTAGCGTCCAAGATGGACCATCGAATTGGACCACAAATCCTACACTCGTACACTCCCATACTCGGAATCGACGCATGCCTCAAACTTTTGGCCCAAATGTGACAGATCAAACCCCATACAGCCAAACACGTCGTACCGTTTCTCCCTCCATAGGTACACAGTGCCTACATAGAAACGTTTCGGATCACGGAATTTTGAATTTTCAAAAGTGGGATCACGAGGTATATAAAATTGAGCTATCGTGTAAAGCGCATTATTAAAAAATCGATGCAATAAAGTGTACAAATTCTCTACGTAATTATCGACAATTGTGCTAAAATATGACATGACAGTACTAGATAGTTTCCAGATTTGTGATACCGAAGAAGTGGTGTGTCAACTCACGATGCCGCGGGTCGGGGACGACCTTAACACTTTCGTCCGTTGTGTAAAATGTAAATTTAAATAAAAATAATCGCACTGACGGGTGAGTACCCTTCGAGTTCCCAGTGTCTCCCCCGTCCGCGGCGGCGTGAGTGGACTACTGTCGTCGCTAGGACGGTGAGCACTTGCGCCGCTGTCAGTTGTCGCAGTAGACGGGCAGCACGGGGCTACGGGGCCAGTCGGAGGTCTCCTCGCTCTCGCTACTCTCGCTACCGGATCTGGAAGAAGATCATTTATAATTTAATAACAATAATTGTAAACATCAAGTATATACAATTCTCGTGACACAGTGTCACACAAATATGCCACGATAAACTATTTTTTCGGGACAAAAAGTCAAAGTCAATTTTTTTTTATTCAGAATATAAATTTTACAAAAAAGTTTTTTAAACGTCGTTTCTATATCATGCCTACCACCGGTTCGGGAACAAGCCCATGTGTTAAACAAATCTCTACCACTTTACGTATCGGTTAAGTGGTTTTTGTTTAAGAAACTCACAATTAACAAACATACAATCATCTCAACAAACTTCCATATTTATAACAGTAAGTGATTGTAGTAATGATCTTGCACCCGTGCCCGCCACAGGGCGGACCCAGAACGCCATACCACTCCTGTACTGTAGCACCGGTTCGCAGTGACACGCGCCGACACGCAGACGACGCGTGTGGACATTTGGTGCAATTTTCCAAAACATTAAACCTCGTTAATTCTTTTTGTCACAAAGGATAAAGTCAATATTTTCCTAGACGTCTTATAGATAAAATAGTAAAAGTTTATTTAATATATTACACAAGAGACTATGTCCATAATTTCCTATTTGTATATTCGAATCGTAGACGATTCTTTAATATAATCTGTTCTCTAATTATTTGTATAATACATAATCTGTGTCCTTACTAAGTGAGGGTCAATGATAAACTGAGTAACGGGCGACGAGTATCTTTGATAGTCAAAGTACATGCTGATAGCTGACCTCTACATAGCGAGCATTTGTGTCAGTATATTATTTAGTTAATGTACAGGGTCATAGTCAGGGTCATAGCTAACCTGTTTCTAGTGGGCGTGGCGTCCACAGCGAGGTGTTGCTCCTCGATGGTGGGCAGCAGGGAGGTGAGGCGATCAGTGGGACGTAGCACCTGCAATGTAAGTGGTTATTAGACATTTTACATAAGTAGTATACCCCATGGTTGATTGGTTGGATTGGTTGACTACTTACTTTGAGAGAAAAAAATCTAGATTTGTGTTATAAAATAATTGAAGTCTTAAAACCTTCTGTTAAAATGCTATTCAGTCTCAGTAATCCGCGAGCGAATTCTCTGGTATAGTATATTGTTTATACAAAGCTGTAACAAATAGATAGATTTCTTAAAGGTTTAAGCAATCCGTCTACTCGTTTACCACATATTTTGTTAAGGGGCAATAAACTAATGATGAACACAAATTTATGCTTGTTGAATACTTTACCTTGAAAGTCCGCTCGGAGAGACGCCACACGAGCCGCTGCCGCTGCGGCGCCGCGCCGTGCGCTTCATACCGCGCGACCGCTCGCCGCACGCGCGCCCTTGTTGCGGTGAGCGACGCGTCCGTCATCTGTGTAAAAAAGAATAAGTTTGTAATTTGATAATACACGTTTAGTTTCTTAATATTTCCGTAAGTCTTGACTGAATTCTACGTCGAATATTAAAACTATTGTACGACATCAAACATGTAACAAATGGTCACTAACAACTGAATACTGAAGTTTGAAGTCCTCCTGTTATTATTTATTAATATGGCTTGAGCGCCGGCTTAGCAGGATGTGTCTTGAGTGCCACGTTATTTAACTATCAAACGACAGTAGCCGCAAGCAATTAAATATCGGTAAATATATAAAGAGCTAACTAAAATATATACTGTATTGTAATAATCGCATGCAGTTTTATATCCACTAAACTACGTAATGCTGCGTAAATATGTCCTGTTTGACGACACGAGCTTCGTAATTATGTAATCGTCTATTACCGTTTATTAACGCAACAAGATGTAATAGCGATAACGGTTTTCCACGGTAGGTGTGACGTCACGGCATCGGTCACACTACATTTATGACCATAACTTGTAACGGTTTTACATACTACATGTACGTACTATTGTGCGAAATATTATAAATCGATTTGAGCATTTAAGCATATTTTACACCTGATTACACCTTTAATACTCTTTACGTCTTTAAAATTATTCATACAGACAGATTGTATCCAGTATCAGGACATTAGCTACTTTCTCCTATAAAAACATATTACGGTTGAGATAGAAAAATCTTACTACATGAATACAGTCCCTGTCAACATCTTCGTTGCCTATTACTACCATAGAAATACGACGAATACCAAGGGCCATTAGGAAAGTATAGTAGTGACGGTATATATGGTTGCCTCGATGGTCTAGTCGTTTAGAGCCTAGCTCTCGACTCGGAGGTCGTGGCTTCGATTGTCGCGTTGGAACAAAAATATTATTTTCTTGTTTGGTTAGGACAATGCAGGCTGATCACCTGATTGTCTGACAAGAAAGATGATCCATGCGTCGGAAGGATAAGGATAAGGATCTCCCGCCAGTCGTGTCGGTTATCCGTCCCACTGGGCGAAGCGAGAGTGAAGGAAGAGAGATTGCTTCTGTGTATTGCGACACACACTTGGGCTCTATAAAGTAGCTGGCGCGATCTCATTACCGATGAATGAATGTGGGAGACACTATAATATGAAGAATACTCACGTTGCAGTGCGCCTGAAGGTGTGCCGCGAACTCGTAGATGCAATACGCCTCCTCGGGCACCGGCGGCCCGCCCTCCGCCGCCGCGCGGCTCCACTCCACCAGCTGGATCTCTGTTACAATAAATACTCTTGTTATTCTATGTTCACAACGAATAAATCAATGGCAAAAAACATTACTGCTCCTAAGGGTGCTCATATCTTGTCAAATGTTTATAATTTAATATACCAAAACAAGTGTCAGTCATACATCCCAATTGGATAAAGAAATAGTTCAATGTTCTTATGTATTGCTTAGTATTGTGAAGTTAATATGATCTCTAAACATACACTCTCGTTGAGAATCCGAGGGAAAGTGCCACAAATGTCTCTCCTTTATTACAAAGTGCCAAGATTACAGTTATTACAGATAACTAAAAATATCCTTGGTACACAAATCAAATAAAAATAAATAAGTCGAACTTTGTACGTAGGACGCATATAATAATTAGAAAAAAAAAGTGCAAAGTTTGCGAAAACTCACCTAGCTGATGGCACACCAGCACCAGCGCGAGCTCCGAGGTCCTCGCGCTGACGCAGGCCGCATCGCACGCGGCGATCTCCAGCAACTGGAGCAGCTGGGGTTCGGGCAGCGACAGCGGCAGGGCGAGCTGCTCAGCCGCGCCTACAACGAGCGCGCGCAGCAGCCGCGTCCAGTTCACGGCGGTGACGGAGCCGCGGCCCGCGAGGGAGAGCTTGTCGCTGATGACGCGCGACATGCGAGCCACGTCGCCAGCCGTGCACGCCGATTGCGATACAGATACTGAAATAAAAAAAATTTTAGAGAACAGGTGGAATACATCTGACGATTTGTCAATGTTGATCAAGAAGCAACAAGTTTTCTGTGTTCCCCTGGGTAATGGATATGTATTTATTATGTGTATAATATAATAAAAATCTTAAATATGTTTCCATCATGTAGTCACCATAACACAAGTTCTTCTGAAACAGCATGGGCAGCCAGATTGACGTCACACCACGTCCACGAGCGTCCATAGATATATATTTATATTTAGACAGGTAATAACTTATAATTAAATGCTAGCAAGATCAATGTCACTTATTCACCATGTAATACATAAATACAATGACATAATATGCAGAAATAACAAACTCTTCTTCTTTATCCTTACTTATATTATAATAAAACTAGCCGACAACCACGCGAACGAATTCTTGGGCACAGGTAGTGTATTTATTATAAAGAAGTTAAGGTAGAAGTACACACCAAGTTCCTCGATGGAAACGTTTCTCGGCTGCTTGTTGAGTTCGGCGTACTCGTCGATGGCGATGTTCATGCAGGACACGGTGATGCACGGCACGTGGCAGGGTCGCACCTTCATCTTTGTGAGGAACCTGGTAACAACACGATTGGTTAAACAAAATTTGATAAAAGAAGTCAATATATCATCTAATAGAGTAAAAGATAGTCCTCATCACATTGATGACTGGATGACATCACTTTAACGATAAGGCCATAATTGTACTGTATTGTGATTTGTGATTGAATATTTTGTTTTGTGCAATAAAGAATACTTATAAAATAATACAGTTATACAGTGTGTAAAAAGAACAGGCACTATAACTTTGAAATACAATTATACTACCTTTCCTCGTTTTGGACATTAATGTTATGTATTTTTGTAAAAAAATATATAAAAATATACATATTTCTAGGATAAAAAAGGTACCTAGTATAATCATATCCCAAAATTATAGTCACTGTTCTTTTTACATCCACTATAAAGGAATTTAAGTCTCGCCTGCTTGCCGGTACAATGACTCAGGTACGGGCGGGTGCCATATTATTAATTTTTAACTGACTCCCAAAAAAGGAGGATGTTCTTAATTCGGCCTGTTTTTATTGACATATACAATATACACGCATGTCTCTCTAAAGGTACATGTAGGGAACCCGACAACACGTAGCTGCGGCAGTACTCCTATGGAATTCCCTGCGTAGCTAACGACAGATGTCATTTTTAAACCGAAGGAAGGCCATGTCAGGCCCTGATGTCACGACCCTTTTGGATTTGTTGTGACTCCTCCATCGATGTCGGGTTCCGGTACCTCGAGCAGCGGCGAACGAGGCGACAGCGGCAGTCAATGGCCTGACAGAAGACACTCACCTATCGAACAAGTTGATAGCGCTGATGAGCACATCGGTGGGCAGGTCGAACCACACCTTGAGGCAGCGGAGCACGTGAGCGGCGCCGTCCCGGGCACCTATGGTCACTTCACCGTTCTGAAATTAACAAAATGATGATTAGTTACTTCGTAGTTAGGGAATATGTATATTGGGGTTCTTAGAGTATTTAATATTGTATGGTATTTAGGCTTAGGTATTTTTGAATACCTCCGAAGAGCAGTGGGGAGGTCGCGGGTTCGAATTCCGCCGACGGAACAAAAAGTTCCTGGCTACTTGTCACGGGGCCAGATTGACGTGGTGTGAAGCGTCCATAGATATTATTATAATAATATTACATCGCTCAAATCCCGTTTTTTACCCGGAATCAAGGATTTATACCTCAAACTTTAAAACTTTTTTAGCATGGCAAAGTAGGTACAAACAACTTTATAACAAATTAGTTGCCTTGTACTATCTGTTATTATATAAGCAAATTCTACAATTTACTAGTACAACCTGGAATTTACTATGACAAGTTAGACATTGTCATGCCAGAACTTAACTGAAAGAGGGATTTAAAATGTCGGGTTTTTTTTACATTAGATTTTGGCTTATAGTAACCTAGTTAAGGACATAATTTATTTACTCTTACCAATGAGAATTCACTAACTCTTAACTCTTCGATTTAGCACTAGCAAATATAATATACCGAATTTCAGTGTTTCACAGTAACATATCAGAATCTATGGAAACCCTGCATGAGCAATAGTAGCAATGTACATTGCAATGTTAAATCAGCAACAGATTACATTTACCACACACTTTGGTGCGCATGCGCATGTCGAAAAGATTGCATAACGCCATGGTGTGTTCAGGGCTGATGATGCCGGCTTTCACGGCGCCGGCCAATCGCGTGTCGCCACGTCTCAACACCGACCGACGGACCTTCGTAATATGCAAATCGCTATTGTTGAGGTCAAACGTAGCATTTAGGGATGTCGATTTTTTATTCGTTTTCACTAACACTTAAATCACATTGCCGCAGACTCGAAGCGTCATGTTTTTCGCGTCAATTCCTCATCATGATCTAACCTAGTGGTTCAGAGCTTCGCTCTCGACCCGGAGGTCGTGGGTTCGATTCCCGCGTTGGAGCAACAAAAAATGTTGTTTTCAAGTTTGGTTGGGACAATGCAGGCTGATCATCTGAAGAAAGATGATGATGATGCGTCGGATGGGCATGTAAAATAAAGTCGGTCCTGCGCCTAATCTCCCGCCAGTCGGTGAATAAAAGGAGGCATAATACAACAATAACAGACTAACAACCAAAAAAAAACGAAAAGTCAAAATAAATATTAAAAACAATTGGAGTAAAATATATGTTTTATCACAGCCCTGTGAGCTAGCAATTTATTTTTATAGCTGATAATAAAGTTGAAATGTTATTTAAAATTATGATAATCATAAACGGAAACTGAGAAGGATTGTCACATCATAACAGTGAACGGTTTTCGGTTGAAATATTTTAATATGCACCTCCGTGGTCTAGTGGTTCGGAGCTTGGCTCTCGACCTTGAGGTCCTGCTTACTCTCGACACAATCGAGAATCGAATCAGTACGATCTCAACGGCTTTTAGTGTTTTATTTGGTGCATTACTTTGCAACTAACCAGGATAAAGAAAATCGTAACTGTTTGTACTCCCGACCACATCAATCGACTGAGAATTAATATAAACAAACGTCAATATATTGGGAAGTACGCGGCACGATCAAATCTGTATCAAAATCGAATCAGATTGGAGAGTAAGGCCAGGTTTCGATTCCCGCGTTGAAGCAACAAAAAATGTTGTTTTAAAGTTTGGTTAGGACATTGCAGGCTGATCACCTGAGCAGATGATCCATAAGTCAGATGGCCATGTTAAAAGTCGGTCCTGCGCCTGTTCTTTCGTCACTCGTGTAGGACCGTCGAAGGAAGAGTGGTTTGTGTATTGCGCACACACTTAAGCACTATAAAAAGAACCCTGCGTAGCAGACTTGTTTCAATGAAATCGACCGCCGTCGGAATTTGGTGTGGGGAGCATATTAATTGGTATATTGTAATAACGCTTTGTATTGCGAGCACTATCAACGAATATTTGAATAAATGTTAAAAACATTACGTCACTCGTGTAAACACTGTAATATTGTTGTGTCCACTTTCTCTGCAAGTTTTTAAACAATACAATACACGCCTCATTTTATTTACAGATAAGTTGGCTTTAGTGCCCACCCACTTCATATTTTTTGTACGCCCGATGATCGGGCAGATTTTTCCTCTATAATGTTGCAGACCGACATTTTGCGTGACGTGTGCGTTGAACATTTTTCACTTACAAAAAGTCCGTCACCAACCACCGCTTGTATGTGAGCACCCTCATTCATTTACGCATACTCCCGACACAATCGAGAATCGAATCAGTTCGATCTCTTTTGTTGATTACTTTGAAATAACCAGTAACTTTTTGTACTCCCGACCACATCAATCAACTGAGAATCAAAATAAACAAACGTTAATTTATTCGGGACGATGGAATCTGAATCGGTTTGGACAGTAGGCCCCAGCTATTGTCAGTTTATGTGCTGATATTTGTAACTGCTCGTCGTGAAGAGTCGACCACTATTTGTATGGCATCCAGTTATTTACCATAGTTGGCCAATAGTTGCCGTATTTTAATGCCATACAAATTACGAACTTGTTCATGACAAGTGACAAAGAAATGGTGACTGTGTTATGGACACGGCGGTTTGTTGTACGTGAATACGTACCTGAAATACATTAGGTACAGCACAATACGGGCTAGTGCTTACGTTAGGAAAAGCCTTCCTTCCAGCCTTCGCTACATACGTATTAGGGTATGGAACCAGGATATCCTGGCACCGAAAATCCCGGTTCCCAAATTGGCCAGTACCGATAATGCCTATTCTCAAAATCATTACCAGGGGGCCTATTCCAGGCAGTTTACGCCATACAACATGGCTGCCTGGAATTTTCGTATTACGATCACATAATAACTGCATGATGACAGCTAGTCAGCGGACACGTGACACTAGATTTGCTTCCGAAAGTCAGTTTCAGACAACCAAACTAGGGTGGATCCATTCAGAATAAACATGTCGTTAAATTTTAAAAAGAACAAGGCAATTTAAGACCGTGTTATTAAATTGCCTGGAACCAGGATGGTATTGTAAAAGATCATAATACGGCCCCAGACCTCCATTACCTAATACGTATATGTTTACACCTTGGACATTAAGTGTAAGGGTATACTCACATCAGACTCGGCCGGCAGCGCCAGCCGCGGCTGGAACTTGGGCTCGAGCTGCAGGTACTCGTTGAGCGTGGTGTACAGCGAATGGTAGTCGCCGCCGCGCGAGGTGGACGCCCCAGCATCCGGGTGCCTCGCGCCCGCTCTCAACATGATCGGGCTTGCGAACGGAGGGTGAATCGGCACCTACAATTAAACAAATGTACATTAAGGCTGTGTCCCCGCGATAACCTGAAAATTTGACCCTTTTCTCCATACTGGTATTATTGAGAAATCCCCAAAAAATATAATAATCTTTACTATATTTACCAAAGGATTATCGTTTTATAAATTGATTATTTTCGTTTTAATATTATAAGTGCCAATTTCACCAACATAAATGTTAAAGTTAATCCTTCGTTAAATATCATGTTGTTCCTCTCGTAATTCCTATCAATGAATGAGAAGGCATGGTATTTTAACAAGCCGTTAACACTAACAAGCGTTGGGTGTAATCGGGACTAACCCCCAGTTTCCCGAATGCTGTTCAAATGAATGATGTAATTATAAAATATATGTCCGTTCCTTTCTATCTGATAATGTCCTACCAATCAGCGTTCAGTATGGGTTGTTCATTTGAATGCCATGTTAGTTGATCACTCATTTGAATTGCGTTCGGGAAACCGGGACTATCGTTATAGTTTTTGCAAACTTTGTCTATTTTTTTTTTAAAACGAGTTTTTATATGAATTCGTCACGCTCCGCCAGTTTGAACTTTTACGTTTGACAGGTTTTATCTTTTAGCTATCGATAGGTTATAGAATCCGCCTGTATAGATGGGACTATAGTATGGTTCTAAACTTTGGACTAACACAAATAAAGTTTAAAATTAAACACACGAGCGTCTAATCACATGTCGATATTAAATTTCAAACTGGACTCACGAATCTTCGATTTTCAACTTTATTATTCTAGCGCAGAGCTCTATTTTCTAAGCTCCCATTAAAATAAATTAGACAATCATCATGATTTTTATATTTTAATTCAGTTAAGATAAATAAATAAGTTCTTCAATAGATACTTAAGATGTATTTAAACTTCACAAAATATCCAGCAGTTATATACAGCACAAATAACGTACTACAGCCATAACAATTTAGAATCAAGTCCTGTTATTAAATGCGTTTAAACTTGAATACCACCAAAATAGGTTTAAGGAGACCACCGCGATTAGCCATGGACTAAATAGCATCGTTAATTAG
The DNA here is from genome assembly GCA_905187575.2 of Celastrina argiolus. Classification (NCBI taxonomy): domain Eukaryota; kingdom Metazoa; phylum Arthropoda; class Insecta; order Lepidoptera; family Lycaenidae; genus Celastrina; species Celastrina argiolus. Next base: position 2,693,336 of record LR994597.1, read on the forward strand.
ATCCTAATTTTAATTGTTAACAAATTCTAAGGCTCAACTCACACCGAGTACCGACATAATATACTTTATATAGAGAGTATAGAGAGTTAAGAATCAATAGTGTCTATCTCATTAGAGTTAAAACGAAAAAATCTAAGATAGACATTTTTGATTCGTACCCGTCGATATAAAACTAACAAATAATATTAACCCCCGGTTTCTGAAAGGCTATTTGATCAGCCTTTCAGAAACCGGGGGCCGACGATCAGCTAACATTTAAGTTAACAAGCCATTCTGAAAGCTCATTGGTGGACATCACTCTTCGCTCATTCCCTACGTTTACTAATCACCGATTTCTCATGCTTTTAATAGGTAATTTCAGTTCAAGCTGCAGTTGTCTCTATCGGTTTGATCAGGCAGTTGCGGGAGAGCAATATTATTTACAAATACCTATTTTGTATTTAGACTTTTTTCTAGACCGTGTTGTTTCCTCTTAAGGTAATAAATACTATTATGGAAATATGATAATACCGATCAGCGCGTCATCGTTTGTCACGCGCCAAAAACGTGACGCTCAGCCCCAATGTGAGTTGAGCCTAATCGCGTCACACATTATCCATAAGCAACAATAACATGCAAGTGTTTTAAATGACGCAGATAAAAAACCTACATTTGGAAAAGTTACGTTAAGCCGAAAGCCGTAGGGTTCAGTATCCTATGTTTTCGACAAAACGATTAGCCTATTTTCGCCATCTGTGGCCAAAGATTAAACGGTTGACGAACTTAAAGTATATAAATTATTCTATTTACAGCGACTAAACAAATGTTAATTGAAAGCAGACAATTAAATAAGTGTTGTTGTTTTGTCTTTGTAATAATTAGTAAGAGAGTGTTGAAGAGAGAAATTTGAAAATTAACAAATACGTAATTAATTTAAGATTTTTGCTGTAAAATTCTTATAAATTCTCAAGATTATTACTTACATAGTAATTATTATTATTACAGATGTGCTATTCAGTCTTAATATGTCCAAATATTTCCGCAGTTTTGTAGTTTAATAAACGAAACTAACAGCAAAACTGTCACCATTTTTTTACCTATGCAATAAATAAAAACGACATAATATGAAAGTTTTTAATTTTTATGTACAGCTGTAGTATCTGCGCAAACGACGCTCTTTGACGCAATACTTGGCTATCAAATAAATTATAAAAATACCTACCAAACGCTAAAATATTTTATAACAAATAACGTAATTCGGATAAGATTGCGTCCAACACAGGTCGACGCCCGTGTAAATGTGTTTTGGCTATTTACTAAAAAACAACATCGTTAAATATATTACAGCTGCCTACACAATCATTCACTTTGATATTGATTTCGAGCCAAATTCCGTCCCTTTTAAATCTAACCTAAACAAACCAAAAACACTTTCACCGTAATATTAAAGGATCATACGTCATTATCCAATACATTATATAACAATTAATCAATAATTAAAATGTTTAAACATCAAATGAAAGACTTTCGCAGTAAAAATACGCCATTTTGACAGTACCAACTGTAGAATATACGTCTATAGTCTATGGATTCATAGTCGCAAACATCATTGTATTGTAAGCTGGATCATTTGAAAGCTCCGTAAAGTAATCAATTGTCAATAATTGTATTTTCTCTGTCGTGCATTTCATTCATACAATTATTATTCGTTATAGTTACTTTATGGAGCTTTAAAATGTTCCTCACGACACAATCGAGAATCGAATCCGTCCGATCTCAACGGCTTTTGGTATTTTATTTGGTGGATTACTTTGAAACTAACCAGGACAAAGAAAATCGTTAGATCGTAACTTTTTGTACTCCCGACCATATCAATCGACGTTGAATCAAAATAAACAAACGTCAATTTATTCGGGAAAACGCTACACGATCGAATCTGAATCGAATCAGTTTGGAGAGTTAGGCTCCTGTTTGGGCTACTGTAGTTTTTGCGAGTAACAAATCTACATCAATTTACGCATTAATAATATTAGCGTAACCGATGAGCTGTATGTTCCAACTTATTTTGATTAATGACATAATGGTTGGCCGTGATCATGACTAACACAGCCTCGCTAAGCCGCCTGTGGAGGTCGATATTAAACCTTAAAGCCTAATGTGATTAAACCGCGACCTTAACCAAAGCTGCCGCGGAGATAAAACGCGGTATTACTAACTTATGTATGTATTTATAGTACATAGCCGAGATAAGTTTAACCTAAACGTAAACAAACCCGTCTATGACACAACCAAAGACTAGTCAGTGATGCCAATTGGCCAATAACAATACAATGATTTTTGTTTGCTATGAATCCATAGACTATAGGCTTTTAATTTACAATCGGCAGTGTCAAAATGGCGTATTTTTTCTGTAAAAGATTTTCATTTGATGTTTAAACATATTAATTATTGTTTAATTGTTATAAAATGTATTGGATAATGAAGTGAACCTTTAATATACCTGTGAAAGTGTTGATAAGTGTGGACAATAAGTGAATAAGGGAAAATTTCGATGTTTTCGGTTTGTTTACCTTTAGGTTAAATTTATCAGGGATGAACTATAGATAGTTAACTGGATATTTTGTGAGTTTCATCTGCAACGGTGCTCAACCAGGGCCTTTTGTAGGACCGATAATCGTGCAAATATTTGCTCCGACTTTTTTGTGACCGACTTTTTATAATATAACGTGTGCGATGGCACTTGTGCAATCAGTACGTTCTATTTTTTAATATATGACGAAAAAAGTAACAATTACGGTTTCAGAAACGCTATACAAATGTATGATCACAACATGGCATTCAAGTTAACAACCCAAATTGAATGCTGATAGGTGGTTTGACTCTCTGAGTTTTGACTGAGGTTAACTTGAATGCCATGCTAAAATGCCATGTTAGTTGATCATACATTTGAATAGTGTTCCAGAACCAGTCCTAAGTGTCCTCTTGTCAGTAGTAAAATTTAGGCCGTGTTTCACTAAGCAATGTTAAAGTTAACGCCATGTTAAAATACCATGCCATTTCATTCATTGACAGGAAATACGAGAGGGATAACATGATATTTAACATGGCGGTAACTTAAAACAGTGCTTGGTGAAACACGCCCTTAGCACTGAATATAAACTTGACAAGAGAATTTGATTACTGATTAGTTAATTTGCCTTTCAGAAACCGGGGGATAGAGTAGTCGGATACAATGTGCAACATCTGACATCAATACTTATTTTAAAATTTAAATAATTGCACACAGACTTCCTATTACACACTTCCGTCCTATATTTTACTAGCAATCAAATATTACTGATTAGCAATTCAATGTTCTGTCTTTATCTGTTATGTCGGATAAGTCAATTGACAGAAAAGGACGAGGACATCGAATAACTAATCAAATATGGTCACGACAAGCAGGAACTTTGCCAATAACGTGTGTATACTGTGTTTCGATTTGTGATCTTAATGTATAATGGCTTGTTAACTCAAATGTTAGCCCTTCAGAAACCGGGCGTTAAATTGGAAACATAGCCCGGCAATACTAAACTTTTTACATTATAAATTACAGGAGGTACTGTATTCGGATCACATTGAATTGAAACAGAGTATAGATAGCTGTACAGAAAGTGAACTCACCTAAGCTTGCGCTGGAGCAAGCGGTGTTGTAGTCGTGTGTTGCCCGCACCGATTCCCCCACGGCTCGTCGACCCGACGGTTTGAGCGACCGGGCGCGGAGGCGCTAGTACCTGACCACAAGAGAGCAATCAACCACCTGCAGCCGGAGCCGCGAGGAGTCGACAGGTTTTGGGAGTGGGGGAGTATGGTTTCGCTAGGTAAGATATCCAAAGATATCGGGAACCTGGTAAAGTTTTTAGGATTTAGGATACGAGGTAGGAATCTGGAAAGGTTCAAAGATACGGGAAAATTGGTTTGGGTTACGTTGGGAGAAGGAGGGACGATCTCCAAAGGTTACCAGGTACAATGTCTTGTTGAAAAACAATTGCCCAGCCACCTTAGCTCTCGCAAAAGTCAGATACGTACAGGTTGTGGTTGAGCACAACTGTAGGCCTAGTGCACTCCACTCACAGAGCGAGACGGAGCGACTCTAGAATCGAACACGGTACTCCTTTCGGAGTCGGTTAAGACAATACAACGCCTCGGTCAATCCCTTAACCCACTAGTACAAACCGGGTTCGCACCCTTGATACTATTTTTATATGAACCGTCGAAGGTTCGTCGCAGCGAGCGAATGGGTTTCTTCACAGGGACACTACAATTGATAGAGTTGTCAATAAAAATACCTGTAAAATTATAACATTAGATACACGTACATAAACATTCAACCAGTGTCTTCGAAGTGATTGACCAGGAATTGGGCAACGCAGTGTCGGGTATACGAGAGCGAGGTCTACCTAGCAGTGGAGTTCCTATAACTGCATTTCTATTATCTTTACCCACTTCTAGCCTTTTGAAGGCCTTCCCTCTGAAAACCTGCCTTCGCCACTGATGATTAGCAGTTAGCATAGTGGGGAAATGCGAAGGGGTTCCTGGGGTTTGGCAAAAATTTTGAAATCGTAAACAGGACTAGCAATCTGTGATATTACTTTTGGGGGTAGTTCAATTTCTGTATGTAACTTGTAAATTATTTGAAATATGTATATTATTTAATGTTGTCATTGATATATATATATCGTTTCGTCAAACAATTTATAAGAACAAGAAAAGAATAAACAACAAGCCCTGTAAATGGATCGAAATTTAAAAAAAATGTGATAGTTATTAATTAATTTGATCTGCGTATCAAGAAAATTACAACAAAAAAATGTAGCATCACTTTGCTGTGATGTGAGGACAAAAATAAACTTCAACCGCAAACGTGTTTTCTCTGTATTACTAATCCTATAGACCTGTTTGTATTTTATTAATATTATACAAAGACTTAGGGTAACCCACGATCAATAATCGGTAACCGACTTTTGTGCAACGTCAGACAAAAAGTCGGCCAAAAATTATATGCAGGAAAAATCCGGTCGATTATCGGTCCTACACAAAGTAGGTCGTGGGCCGTCCTTAAGGCTGCGTTTCCACTGAGGCGGAGCGGGCCGGAGAGGAGCTTAGCGGTGCCCAAATTGACGCTCCGCGTCAGTGGAAACGCAGCTTAAGTGCCTTAATAGGTTTATATTTAACCCTTGAACGCACATGCTTAGTGTTTAGCCACGTCAGGAGTAATCCTATAAAACGGCTTCCATATTAGAAGCTGCGTGATCTAACAACGTGAGCGCAGGGCGTGTTTCACCAAGCAATGTTAAAGTTAATCCTTCGTTAAATATCATGTTATCTCTCTCGTATTTCCTAATCAATGAATGAGAAGGCGTGGTTTTTTAACAAGCCGTTAACATGCGTTGGTGAAATCGGCTTAAGCTGAGATAATTTTAGTAGAGATAAGATAATTCAAGATAAAGTTTTTAGCCTCTACTATATTATCTATACATATAATAAATCTGTAGAGGAGTCGTGTCTGTACATTGAAGATATTTGAAAAAAAATATGATAGGGGACCTTTATTTACGCAATAGTACCCAAAACTATGATTTTTGAAATTTTTGTCTGTTTGTCTGTTTGTCTGTTTGTCTGTTTGTCTGTTTGTCTGTTTGTCTGTGGGTTTGTGCACGCTAATCTCAGAAACGGCTTATCCGATTAAGATGTACTTTTCACTAATATATTGCGGCAAGCTTCACTTAACATTTAGTGTTTGTTTTATGTAAATCGGTTCATAAATAAAAAAGTTATGACAATTTTAATAGATCATGTCGTTTTTGCTGGACGTTTGTAGGAAGCGCGCGGCGGGCCCGGGAGCCGCGCGCCGTCGCGCCGCTTCAAATTGTATTCGCAGCAAACGCACCGGGGCCGCGGGTGTGACTTTTATTTTTTGTTTTTAGGCTTGCTAGGTAGACAATCTAAGATTTTTTTTCTTGAGTTTATTACGAAAGTTTATAGTATAAAATCAGTTAGTACTTTTACTGTAAAGTCCTTTGTGATAAGTAGGTACTGTATGCATATTTGTTAGCGTAGGTTAGTAATAAGTAAATAAATAAAAACCGGCCAAGTGGGAGTTGGACTTGCGCACCGAGAGCTCCATACAAACCTGATTGACATAGAATTTTGATTTGGTTACAGCTTGAACATATTAGAGACCTAAGTATTTGTTATAAGTTTCAAGTTTCAATTATACACATTCATGACAAACGGTACTAAGTTTAAAAAAAAAATCAAAATATTTTTACTATATATATAATGTTACTAAAAACGTATGGTTTTAGACGTTGCTTGGATTCAAATTTTATGATGAAATATTTTGAGTTCACGGGAAGTACCCTTTAGGTTTTGATTCCCTTACGAGTGTCGAAAATGACGAAATTTAGCGACATACCTAAGCAACTGCTTTTGGTTGCATTGGCTAAGAGGTCTGATTTTTTCACTGCTTCAAGGAACAGTAGGTATCCTGAGTATTTTATATAATTTTCATCTTATTACCTACACGCGTTTCTGAGTAAAAGGGTCTTGACAGACAGACGGACATGGAAATGATCTTATAATATGTGTTTCGTTTTTTCCTTTTGAGGTACGGAATTTTAAAAACAGTTTTAAGATTTTCATAAATATATTGCTCTTTATTTTGTTTTTTCTATTTTATAATATATACATACGTTAAAAAACATCTTGATAGTTACTAAACTGTGTTACAGGGGAAAACTGTTGATACAACTCGATTCCAATCGAGATACCTTTTGAAATTCTAGCCTTTTGCGGCCTGTCCTGGATATGTGTTAACAGATTATTATGGGTTTTTTTGCCAAATATCATAATATTTATAGAGTATTCTCATATACAAATATATCTTACAAGCGATAGCGCGATGCAGAGCAGACCATAATAGCGACATCTATACGCCAAATGCCGTACTTTTAATACAATTATAGCAAAGTTGAGTAGGTACCTACATTTATACAATACGTTATCCGAGATTTAAACTCAGCGTGCATCATTAGCAATGTATAATAATATTTTGCATTGAATATTATAGTTCTCATTCCGTCCGTTAAAATTCATACTACAGCCTACTATTACTGTACATTTTATAGTCCTCTTTGTCCAAATTAGGTATGTATTCGATAACTGCATAATACATAGAATTTTGATTAACATAAGTATTGTGTTTACAGTTAAACTAAAAAAGTAATGTCAATATAAGTTACATTTATGTTTTTCTTGATATTTTTATTTCTTAGTTTTTATCATGGACCGAATGGTTTTTGTTAGGTACAACTTAGGTTTGTTTTCTTTCTTTTGGGACTTTCTATATTTTGCTACTTTTCTGTATAAAATCAGTACTTTAACAGTGAAGTGATTTATAATCAGTACCTACATGTTTGGTTATTAATAAAATATAAAAATCCGGGCAAGTGCGAGTCGGACTTACGCACCTAAAGGCTAAAATACCGCAAAATTTTGCGGCGCGCTGTCTTAATATCATTGTCGCCACACCAGCAGCGTCGGCGTGGAAACGATCATCGTCTGCAGTCACTGCGGCGCAAAATCCATACAAATCTTAGTACTAGATGTTCGTCGTGTATGTGAGCGTACTATCAAGTAGTCCCGTTCGCATTATAGTAATTATACACGGTCGTTTGTCAAGCTGGTAGTAGGAATTGTTAACATAAAGTAGTTTTTTAAATACCTCGATGACGGTTTTTATAACTAAAAATATTTTTAAAACAGATTTATTATAACACTGCCCTAAATTACTTTTCCACGCGTACGGAGTCGCGGGCACAGCTAGTACCTAATATATCTAAATGTGTGGGAATGGAAGCCACAACAAAAGGCGATCTTTGACCGAGCGAGATGTACTGTCAAGCCTACCATTAGGCTTTAGCTTCAATCCTAAAGTATTGAAGGAGGACCGGATTTTCAGATTGAGATAAAATAAATATATTTTATCTCATGAGTATAGTCTTGAAGTATACAGCGGGCCGCAAACATTTTACGCAGTATTGACTTCTTTTCGCTGTTTAGATTATACCACAGCAATTCGACAGGCGTATAATGTACTACAGCGATATTGTACAGTACTGTACATCTTACGCCTGTCGAAGTGCTGTTGCGAGATACATAATCAGCCTACTAATTTCATCAAAATCCATTCAGTAGTTTTTTTAAGAAAACGTCACGAGTAGGAAGTTTTAAATATCTTGGAAAGCCCCCATTTTCCGCGAAACCTGTGCAGTTTCCACATAACAATAATTCTCGCTTGCTGGGCAGTTAATAGTTACAGAACCGTTCAACCCTGTCTAATGCGTGCACGTCCAACCGTAATACTAACACGACTTTGCCGCGCCACTTGACGGTTAAATTGTACCTTCGTGATAACTGGCAATGTTAAGTGTACGAATTGCTATGTAATATTACAACCCCTTACCAATATAATAATATATCTATGGACGTTTTACACCAATCTAGCCCTGTGCTAAGTATCCAAAGAACTTGTTATATAATTATATAAATATATACATAATATCCCTGTTCAAACGAACAAACTTGATACATCAAGTCAAATAAAAGCCTGTCTATACTCAGCAAAAAGCAGTACCCAGAGTTACATAATCCACTACTGGGCTGGTATTTTTTGCCCATGTCCAGAACAAGCACACATTTTTTTGCGTCCCTATCGCAAAAAATATGTGCTCTCCGAAATGTCTTCTGAATGTCAAGTTCGGATTACAGCCAATGGCTTATTGGAGGGTACTTGCCGAAACGAATAAATATTATTGTTTCTATTTTTTTGCACCGAGGACTGATACGAGATAAGGCGCTGTTGTTCAGCTCGTCTCTTATCAGTGTTTATGTTATTCAATCGCACGAAACATAATCAGCATTGTTCGACGGTTAGATACGACTGTTACATGCCACAAAATACGTTGCTAACCTTTGATTTCTAAGGATTCTTAGTCATATTGTACCTCTCTGGAGCCATGGAAATGTCCAGACTACTAACTTATCTTAACCTTATATTTTATTTGTTCCATAAATATGTTATTTCGATATTCGGCGAACTTCTATTATTATATCAAAATTATCTACACTTATGGTTTAAGAAATATATATATATATATTAAAATTATTCTTATAATAAAAAAAAAAATTGTTGATTGACTTTTGCTTTTAACACGCTTTTATAAGCTTGGTTTGTACATAATATGTATCTATGTAAGTGTGTATATAACGGACTCTTTTCACCAGTTTAAAGTTTGATTAATTTGAAATTTTGCATACGTGTATCAAGGATCAATGACATTGCAATTAATTTTTGTTTTTTTTTCAACTATTATATTCAAAACGCTCAAACCGGCTGCGATTTTTGTTCGTGATCGTGACTAACGAGACACCTGGCTTCCCAAGGAAAGCCCTCAAGCTATACGTCGGCGGATGCCATATGTTACCTTCAGCAAAATATATCCATTTAATACTTTAAGTCTTTTCTGTCTTATTTTATACAGACTTTATTCTGCTCCTAAGGGTGTCCTCTAACGGCATACATTATGTGGCCGACATTTTGTAGGTGGAGATATAAGAAATAGGTCAGAAGCAATATGGAGGAAATATCTGCCCGATTATCAGCGTTGCAAAAATTTTGCACTTTAAGTCCCGATTTTACCATCGCATGTTAGTGTTAACGGCATGTTAAAATACCATGCCTTCTCATTCATTGATAGGAATTACGAGAGGAACGACATGATATTTAACGAAGGATTAACTTTAGCATGGTGAAACACGCCCTAACTCTTACGTAATTATTCATTTAATCCTTATCAGCGTTGTATTTTTAATTCGATTCGTATCACATGCGTCACACGAGAGTTTACTTCCTTCACAGAGCAAACATTGGAGTAAATGAAGCGTTTGGTGATCATCTGTACAAATAGAAACGTGGCCAAACATTATTGTAAGCCTACTGGCGACTAGGGTTGCCAACCGTAGTCGCGGTTCTATTATATTTCCCGTGGCTCCGTGGGCGGCGGTTCTGTCGGAGTACCGCCGAGTTGTAGTGGGTATGGCTGCGACCACGTACCATCTTAACGGACGCAGCGAGCCCCACATACCCGTGGTAGGAATCCCCGTCCTCCACGGGTTGCGGCAAATAGCATTTCTCGGCGAAAAAAAAGGGTTGCCAACCGTCCCATATAGTATCGGACTGCATTTTAGTCAATTGTGTTCTGATACATTACAATTGACGCTTGAGGGACAACGACATAACGTTGTTTTGGTTAACCAGTGCATAAATATACATTAGTAAGGGGGTATGATAGAAACATAATACATTATACTTTTTGCCCATTTACAGTAAAATCAATGGGCAGGATAATTATTTACTTCTCCATACTAGCCACTAGGTATATTTTCAAGTCCAGGAAACCTTTTCTTCTACAGTCAGGTGGCAACCCTAGTCCCAACTGCCTATTACACAATCCGTTTATTTCTCTCTTGGTCAACAGTACAAGTGCGAGTAGAGAAGATGTCGACATACTTGACTCCCAAAGACTGTCTTGAGCTTGTTGCTGTGAATCGCTTGGGTGCGATCCACGAGTGATAATCGCAGACCGTTTTAGGCGAAAGATAGAACATACCGATTGCAATTTGCCGTCCATAGGAAGTGCCGTCCCATGCACACCCTAAATGTATTATCACTCATTATTATTATAGCCTGTATTAGGGTGGCCAACCCACGGCTTACCTTTTGTAGGACGGAGGTAGGAAGGATATTTTTTTGATTTTTCTCCATATTGTTTCTGACCGACATTTTGTATCCTTACGAAGAGTGCAATAAGTCGAGTTTTTGGTGAAATTGAGTTAAAAACATATAGCTGATTACGGAAAAGGTCTTAACTCAATTTGGCCAAAAACTCGACTTATTGCACTCTTCGTAAGGATACAAAATGTCGGTCAGAAACAATATGGAGAAAAATCAAAAAAATATCCTTCCTACCTCCGTCCTACAAAAGGTAAGCCGTGTGTGGCCACCCTAATACAGGCTATAATAATAATGAGTGATAATACATTTAGGGTGTGCATGGGACCCATTTAAAATTATTGTATGGGAAAATTTATGATGGGGCATTTCTAATACAAATCCTTCAGCGCTGGCACTTTCACAGTATACTCTACATAGGAGGCACATACACACCCCGTTTTCACGTAAAACAGTAGTTTCTATCACACGCAATTCATTGTGTATCAACTTTCACTGTGAACAAACGATGCGTTATATAGTCACAAAAACCTCTCTATGATACCGGTCGCGAGTGAACGCGTGCGGTTTCAATTCGCGCGTAAAAATATAATTAGTCCGCTATCGCTTTTGCTAATGTTTTCATGAAACAGAGCCCTCAAAAGGAAAAGGAAACTGGAGTACTTCCTACTCCTCCATTTTTTTTCTTCAGATTAATTTCGTTGTGGGTCCCAAGACAGATTTAGCTTGTCCCTCGGGCACCCCTGAGATCATATCAAAGGGTTTGTCGTGGTTGGTCACCGCTGTTGATCCTGGCTCACAGGAGTTGTAGTGGTGAGAATGTGAGGTGGGCCAATGCCCGTTAAAAAAAGCCCTCAAAAGGCCATCGCTATTATCCATTTACGAAGTTTGAAGATGAAATGTGTGAGACTTGACAGAATGTTCTCAATTTCTAAGTGACAAGTGAATTCGTATGTCACTTAGCGAACCTTATGTCAAATATGAAATGATTCAAGATTGCATGCATGCTATTATTACTTACGAAGTTCGAAAACAAAAATGTACGGGATTTGACATAAGGTTCGCTAAATGACACGCGTATTCGTATGCCACTTTGCGAAGCTTATGTCAAATCTTATATTTTCTAACGGTTTCGATAACACCAGGCGCGCAACGCAGGAGTATTTTTTACAGTGTCCAAGTATGCGCGCAATACACAAGGACACTTTAGTTTTACTCTCGCTACGTTCATACACAATCACTTTACGCAGTTAGGCTGCGTATCCACCAGAGCTGTGCCTTGCTGTATCGCTTGTCAAGAGCCGCGCTAACCGATGCGAGATAAATGAAGCGATTCTATTGGTACCTAAAAACACATTCCTCGCTACACAGCACAGCACAGCTCTAATGGATACGCAGCCATAGCGTTTACAATTTACAACAGTAGTCGAATATTTGAATTGATAAAGGGAATAGGGACATCTAGAGTCTAGACTCATCAGGGCCAAAGTCAGACTAGTAATAATATTGTATCATTGCTAAATATTTACCTCGGCGAGTTGTTTACATCGCATAATGTAAACTAAAAATAAAATCGTGATACCACAAGTCTATTTCAATATCCCACTGGAATATAGCGCTTATAAACACTCTGCTAAGACTCAAGGTGCAATAAGTCAAATGTTTTTTTTAAGTGCCAATATCTTTTTAGCAAATAACAAAAATCTTGTTTGTGTTTAGGTACAATAATTTGTGGACTCAACTCTACGAATTCGTCAGAGAATCGCAAAAAAAACATAATTAAAAATTCTAGAAACACGCAAATTGTAGAGTCCGACTGAATCTGGTTTTCCGAACTTTCGGTCGGACACTAGCAAATTGTCAAGCAGCGAGGGGACTGATGAATGATGATGGATCATAGCTAAGACCACTTTCGATAACGTAAGGTTACAAACAAAAGAACTAGATCTACAATAATAACACACAACTATTATTTACACTTTTTCACTTTTTATTACGTTTTAAATTAAATCATCATCAGGTAGGATTAATCGAAACTGGTCGTGTTTTTGTAAACACTTATTAAAACGTAATAAAAATTAGTTAAGTGTAAATAAAATTTGTATGTTATTATTGTGAACATGAATTACCATCAAAAACGAACAGTACATTCAATCACTTAGGCTCAACTCACACTGGCACAGAGTCGAAGCGACGCGACGCGTTATATTTTTCAGCCTATAGCATATTCATCTCTATTGTTCCATTATTTAAGTACAAATTTGTGCTATGTAAATATGGAAGCGCACGTCGACGCGCGTTGACGCGCGCATTCGCGCTTCGACGCTCGGCTGGAGTCGAGCGGATTCGCGAGTCGCCGCGCGTTACTCGGCCGCAGTGACGCGTCAGACGCCGACCACTACGGACGGACGACAGTGCTGTTTTTCCTATTCTCAGCTTCTGATATAATTTTACTTTCTTCCTCTTCAACTTCTGATATTAGCGCAATCATGATAAGATCGATATCAACCATCGTATACTGCCGAGCGAGCACCATTCACGAATGTTCGAAAGTCACTAGTCCAGCACTGTGATCCGAACGCGCTAATACGAGCATCGTCGCGCGCAGACGCACGTCGCCGCGCGAACACGCGCGTCGCCGTGCAAAACATGACGCGTCGCTTCGCTTCGACTCTGTGCCAGTGTGAGTTGAGCCTTAGACCTTGGTATAACGGGTGAAAAAGGAGCAGTCACTATAACTTTGGGATATGATATATTTGGGTATAATCATTAAGGTAGTATTTATGTCCTTTTCTCATTCTAGAAATGTATTTTTTTTCTTATTAAGTACTTTTACAAAAATTAAAAAAAAATGTTTTTTTGGCTTTATTATTATTTTTGCGACAAAAAATAAGAAATGGAAAATAGAAAAAGAAAATTTACTTTTTGACAGAAAAAAATACATTCCGAAATGAGGAAAGTATAATCGTATCTCAAAGTTATAGTGACGGATCTTTTTACACACTGTAGATTATCGGGCCTACAAAGTGTGCCATGAGCCGGCAGCCCGAGACAATGAGCCCTGGGTGCTCCGCGACACTATCGCGGCCAAGGCGAGCAGTTATTTTAAACGTTTGAACTTGATTCTTGGGTAACCGATTGCGGAATGCCAAGATGTGAGCCGTTTCAAAATAGAATTAAAAACCGCACGTCTGATGCCATCCGTTTTACACATTTACATAATATTCTAGTCCGAGGGTTTATTCTTTACTTTAATTACAGGACGTGATGAAGTCTTCATCACCGGAAAACCCGCTTAATTTCAAAACCCTTAAAAAAGGAAACCCCTTCATTTGGTAACCATAACTATTTGGGAAACCCTTTTGAACAGGTAACCCAATTCAAAGGGTTACCCTTTGAATTGGGAAACCCCTTCGAACATGTAAGCGCTTACCGGGGTTTTGAAAGGGTAAGCGCTTCCCGGTTATAGGTTAGGGGTTTCCGCTATTCAAGAGGGTTTTACCGCCACACATATTTTTTTTATTCTGATATATTTGATTGGGTTATCTATATTTAGGTCATTTTGTTTCTTCGTGTCTCTCGCTAGTCGCAGTTCGCTTGTTTACTAGCTTAGTGATTTCTTGACGTATTTTTTTATTTAAATATTTTTATAACGGTGGAGGCAAGTGAGGTACTTATGTTTCAGGTTATTAGATTTATCTAATGAAACCATAGATAATAATTGTAATATAGGTATATTTTACTTACACTTATTAGCCTAACCTAAGCACATTATAAAATCGAAATAATTAAGAAAAATCATTTACATAGTAGGTACTCATTGGTGTTTCGTTTGCCACTCTCTGCCCCGCGCATTATCTGCTGAGCTCGCGCGCAACCTCTTGCCGGAGTTGCCGCTAGCATGGCTCGCCCGCTTCGCTCAGTCGATGCAACCGTCAGTGTTAGATCCCGCTCGTACACGCATTATTTGCCGCGCGTGCGAGTAGGATAGACTGTCATTCGAAACAAATTCGATGTACGTTAACCGTTTAGTCCAGCTATACTCAACTTGCGGCCCGCGGGCTGCATGTGGCTAACCGGCCCTTTTTATTAACCCATTTGAAGTAAAATGTGAAAAGTATTAAAATTTTTGCCCTTAGCAAATCATAATTTTTTTTTAAAGATTGTTCACCGTTTAAAGTAAGTACATCATCACTTCAATCAATACCTAGTTAACATAGCTGGGCACCGTTAATCACACAGTTGACTTTGTTAATCGTTAATCCGCTACTTAAAAATTTAGCTTCGTTAAACGTTAAACTGTTACATTTTGGAAGAATTAACGCAAGTTAAAGTTAATCGTTAATTCGTTAAAATCCGTTAAAGGCTTATGTTCTAGAAGTTAGGATCAAAGAAAGACGTGTACCTATAGATTATTGAAATGTGTAATTTTATCGTCTGGCATAAGGTGCAGATTCCCCATCATGAATATTATCATCCCATCGAAAACATAACTTGTAAAAAATGCCAAGTCTCGCTACTTAGTTCTTCTACGGTAAAAAGTTGTGAGATACATGTTATGCCAAGTAGGGGTTAGTCGGTCGGTCTAACAATATGTTATAGTGATCATAATCAATATTATTAATAATCTTTCATGTTTTAAATAAATAAGTAGATTGACTTGGCAATCGCATGAAAACAATTTAATATTTATCTCACAAGTGATAAATATTAAATTAGATCGTCTAGTGCGATTGCCAAATCAATCTACTATTTATTTAAAACATAAAATATTATTAATTTATTACAGTTTTTTTTTGTTTCCAACCCCAATATTGTTATAAGGGGTTGAAAATGGCCTGAATTGTTTCGAGAAAAGGATAGTACGGCCGTGCTCAACTTGGCGGGGGCACTACCGTGCCTCCACATATTAAAATTTTCATGAGACAGTTTTGCGGTTAAAATGTCTTTACCTAAGGAAAGAAGGCGTTTAACTGCAGTGCTGGACGGTATAGCACTATTGTATTTAATTAACAGATTAATAAATATCTCTTCACCGAGGAATGCAGCATCTTTGAATGAGTCTTTTGACTTCATGTCCAGACACAGTTTAACGAGACTTTGCGTTTTACTCTTTAAAAAGAGTGTACCTTTTTGATTTTTATAGCTGCTTTTCTTTCACTCACAACACGCGCCGCGCGACATTTGTCTTTCATACTTTTCTGAACTAGTTTTTATCGCCGCGCCCTGGTGCCTTACGGTGAATAGTAGGCATTGGATTAACGATTAACGGACTTCTGGATATTAACGGAAGTTAACGAGTCCGTTAACATTTGAAAATGTTAACTTAAAAGTTAATCCGTTAATTAACGGATTAATGAGATATGCTAGTTAATGGTTTTAGCTTGCGGCCCTCGACACCATCTGACACATGTTTGTGGCCCCTTTAAAAATAAGGTTGAGGCTGATTTAGACTAGAGTATGTAGGTAGATTATTCTAGACAAGGGCGCGAAGCAAAATTTGTTTTAGTTGTGTGGAAGGTAATTTTTTTCATCTCAAACAATAAGTTTAAGAAAATAATCAAATAATGTTTGTGTGCAAATGTTTCTATAAAGTTACTAATTATAATATGAATAGAAGCATACCTTTGGCAGAAAGCCCCCTACTTAACATTATACTGCTACATTTATACATATATAAGGTACCTACTCATGTTCATTAGTTTTGTAGTTCAATACTATTTACATTTTTATATTATGTAAACACACACTTTTTAATGAGATTTTTTCCATTTTTTGGGTAAAACATGACTCCGCGAGAGTTTTGAATGACGGTTCTTTTCGCTGGGCTAGTACCGAACCGGTTGTAGACATCGTATATAAACGACGTTCAAAAAACATTTTTTGGAAAATTTATCCCATCAAAAACATAGGTTGTAAAAAATGCCAAGTCTCGCTACATAGTTCTTTTGACGTAAAATGCTGTGAGTTAGTCAGTTGGTTAAACATCTTATAATATTAAACATATCGATATTGCTTATAAAAAAATATTTGATATTTTAAACAAAAAGGTAAATCGACTTGGCAATCGCATAAGAATACAGTGTATGTATCAATGTCACAAGTGATACATATTAATTAATCACATTATTAATTGCGATTTAATTCTATTTTACGGATTCCGTTCCACAAATTTTACGGATGCCGAAGTCGAGGATGGTAAATCTATATTGTACAACGCATGTGGTGGCAGTGCATACAGAATTATTCAAAGAAAAGGTGATGATAAGAGGAAGAAGAATATAAAAGACGTCATCAAACTGTTAAAGGAGGTAGATCCTGACCACCAACCAGCATTTGTGGCAAAAGACCTAAACCGACTGCCACCGGTTTCCTTCGATCATGTCGATGTTAGCCGTCTTCTTAAAGATATGTCGATGATGATGAGTGAACTGGCGGATTTTAAGATGAAAGTTAGCCTGGAAATTGGGGATCTCCGTAACTCCCTAAACTCTGAAAAGGAACGAAATGCCTGTACACCTCAAAAACGCTTAAAGAAAAATGTATCTCCTCGTAACCCGCTGTCGCTTATGAGTGAACCACGCGTCACACTCACACAATCACAACCCTGTACAACCGTACGCGATGAAGTCGCGCAGTCATTGCATACGCCTACTTATCGAGACATTGTTTACAATCAATCGCGTCAAGCGAAAAGCCACCGTTTGCGCGATGTCAGTTCGGGCGATAATCCTACGACAGCTGTAGGCGATGCACAAATACCTAAGTCAGCGTGCCAGGATAATGCCGAATTTCAAATTGTTGAACGTAAGAAACGAAAATTTAAAAATACTAACATGAGGGGAACTTCAGTGGCACAGTGTAGGATACAAGTTGCTGATCCCGTATGCTCCATTTACGTCTCGCGCGCCTTAAAAACAGTGTCAGAATGTAATATCGAGGAACATATAAAGGACATGGGAGAGGAATGCATCTGTGTCGAGCGGCTTACGCAAAACAGGGAGACGGCGTTTAACTCCTTTAAAATTAAAATACTTGCGAGTAAAATTAATACATTTTTGGATGCAAAGTTTTGGCCTGCAGGACTGGTCTACCGACGTTTTAAGGAGCGATATTCGAAGACTGCTGCCAACGAAAAATAATACTATGGGTAGTACAGACATAACATTAGGTACTTTTAACTGTCGATCCGTTAAACGCTCGGCTGAACAAATACGCACATTGACTGAGCAGGTAGATATTCTAGCTCTGCAAGAGACGTGGCTCCTTTCCCACGATTTGGGGTTTGTAAGTGAGCTCAATAAAAACTTTGGAAGTTACGCAAAATCTGCGGTGGATACGTCGCTAAGAATTTTGACAGGCCGACCATATGGCGGCGTCGCGCTATTGTGGCGAAAATCATTGTTTCCCAACGTATCCATAATAGACTGCTCTAGTGACAGATTGGCTGCCATACTAATCAAGTTAGAAGGCCGTAATTTACTCGTGATAAGTGCCTACTTACCGTATGACGATGGTACCGAGGAGAGCCTGGCGGATTTTATAAGCTGCTTAGGAGACATCGAAGCAATTATCAGTGACAACGACATCGAGGCAGTATTTGTACTAGGTGACTTTGACGCTCATGGAAGTAGCAGATTTGGGAACGAGCTATCCGATTTTTGTCTGGATCACTCTCTCACGTGTATCGACGCGGAAATCTTGCCCTCGGATTCTTTCACTCATATTAATGATGGTAGTGGGGCGAAGCGGTGGTTGGACCATTGCATTGTGACGGCTGCCGCGCAAGCGACGGTAACATCGGCTTCTATTAACTATGGAGTGTACTGGTCTGATCACCTCCCCCTTTTAATAAACTGTAAGTTATTTAAAATACAAAAGAAACTGGCTTCTATAACTAAAGTAAATAACCCACTATCTGGTGTCTACTGGGGTAATAGATCTGCTGACGATATTAATTTGTATAAGACGCTGTGCTGTGATAGTCTGAGTAAAGTAAATTTGCTTTCAAGTCGTTATATTTCAAATTGTACACTATGTGATATTTTTAATTATTTTATATGTAGCAAACATGTTTTCCTGTTAGATGAATTTTATGACGAAATAGTTAAGTGCTTACAAGAAGCTGCAAGACGAAGCATTTGTCGTGATGTACCTGCAGGGCGTAAAAAAGTTATAGGGTGGAACCACCATGTCCATAAATATCACCAGAAGGCTAGACTTGATTTTGATTATTGGCTCTGGAACGGTAAGCCGAAATCGGGTAGCTGCTATAATAATATGATAGATAGTAGAAGGATTTTTAAAAACAAATTGAGGTGGTGTCAAAATAATGAGGAGCAAATAAAGATGGATATTATAGCTACATATCAGTCAGACGGAAACTTTGCCAAATTTTGGAAGGCGACAAAACGCCTCAATTTTGAGCAGGCCTTACCGGTTTCTATTAACGACATTCAGGACCAAACACAGATCGCCAATTTATTTGCTCATCATTTCAAAGTAGACCCTTTACCAGTAACTAGCAATACCAGTGATATTGTCACTAGTGACGAAAGGAGATACGCTAGTCATTCGGGCTTTTCTACTGATGACATATCTAAAGTCGTTTTAAAAATGAAAAAAGGTAAGGCACCTGGCTATGATGGTCTTAGTTTAGAACACATATTGTTTGCTAGTGACTATGTGACTCCTATGTTGTCAGATCTCTTTACAATCTGTATCAACATAGGCTATTTGCCGAAAAATCTAATGAAGACGATGGTCGTTCCAGTGCCAAAAAATAGAACTGGGGATCTCTCTACCCCTAAAAATTATAGACCGATTTCCCTAGGGACTATTATAGGTAAAGTTCTAGAAACATTGATGTACCCGGACATAAATAGGAATATTAGAATTGATGACGCGCAGTTTGGTTTTCGCCCCGGTCTCTCAACAGATTCAGCTATTTTTGCTCTTAAATCGACGGTCCTATACTATACAAAAAGAAACACGTCTGTTTATGCATGCTTCTTAGATCTTAGTCGAGCTTTCGATCTGGTAAATTATAGCTTACTCTGGCGAAAGCTCGTCAAATCTAATGTACCTAATAAAACTGTGGACTTGTTGAGACACTGGTACGATAACCAAACTAATTTTGTGAAATGGGGCGACGCTACCTCTAATGATTTTAGATTAGAGTGTGGGGTTCGTCAAGGAGGGCTTACCTCTCCGGACCTGTTCAGCCTGTACGTTAATGATCTGATTGAGGAACTGAGAAGCAGTCGAGTAGGGTGTCACGTAGGAACAACTTGCATTAACAACCTGAGTTACGCTGACGATATGGTGCTTCTGAGTCCCTCAATCAGGGGCCTAAGGCGGCTACTTGGCATTTGTGAGACCTATGCTAGAAAGCATGGTCTCAAGTATAATGTCGCTAAGACGCAGATGATGGTGTTTCGGGTTGGCAAAGGCCCGGAGGGTGTCCCGCCGGTTTATTTGGATGGGCAAGTGGTAGAGAGAGTCGAGCGCTTCAGATACCTGGGACACATTTTGACTGAGGATCTTTCAGACGATGAAGATATAGTTCGCGAAAGACGGGCACTGGCAGTTCGGTGCAACATGATCGCGCGCCGGTTTGCGCGTTGTAGCGTTGATGCGAAGCTGACACTGTTCAGGGCATACTGTCAATGCTTCTACACGTGTCAGCTTTGGGTCAACTGCTCTAAAGCCGCAAGGAACAGCATCAGGGTGCAGTACAATAATGCGTTCCGTATCCTGATGAGATTGCCAAGGTACTGCAGCGCGTCGGGCATGTTCGCCGACGCCAGGGTCTCCGACTACTTCGCTCTTATTAGAGCACGGGTCGCAACATTTTGGTCTCGCATTCATTCCTTTGAAAACGAGATCCTCAGCGTGTGTGTCGGGTGTCCGGAAAACTCGATGGTAACATATTGGCTGGCGGTACATCGCGACAAAAATAAAAAAGGCTGACCTATTTTATTTTATGGATTTATGTCTGACTAGGTTTTAAGAATTGTATTGTTTTATACCGGTTTTTATATATACATAACTTTAATAATGTTTTAATTTGTTTATTTATATAACTACATTGTGTGATATGGGTTTTTTTGCCTGAAATAAATGCGATTTGATTTGATTTTTGATTTTGATTCTATTTATTTCAAACATAAAAGATTTTTGAATATATTAATATGTCCAAAATAAGATGTTATTAGGTCCTTACATATGAAATTGGCGTTTTGTATAGAAGGAACATAATAAAGGCGATTTTGTCATATTAGAATATATTTTATTAATTAAAGTAAACTATGTACCATTGCTATCTATACACTTTTGCAATCTTATGTGTAGTTCATTGATCCCTTTACTAAAAAAACCATTCGGACGGGAATCAATGAAATCTTTGATGGCGGTTTGGATTGCCTCATCGGAATTGAATTTTTTTCCTTGCAAGAAGTTATCCAAATTTCGAAAAAAATAGGTAATCTGTTGGAGCAAGGCTTGTAGTTTTGTCCAGAACGATCGATTACGGTCGAAAATTTCACGGCATGAACTGTTTCGAGAAAAGGTTGGTACGGCCGTGCTCAACTTGGCGGAGGTACCACCGTGCCCCCAGATTTAACACTATAAAATGACTTACGCCGACTTGACATGGATCTCAAAACTTTTTACGTTAGAAGAACAAGTAGCAAGACTTGGCATTTTTACAAGATATGTTTTTGATGTGATCTCAAGTCCTTTTTCGTAGTAGAATGATGAGTGTTTTGTCGGGAAGTGCAAATATAACTTTGTAATCCTATACATATATATGAGATTACAAAGTTATTTATGCATTTGGCGAATCTAGATAATTAGACAGAAGTTCCAAACACTAAACTCTACTTGTATTCTAAATTTGAAACTTACATTATGTCTGGAAGATATGTGCCTAATATTTTTGATGATCAACCATCAAAAGTATTAGTGAGTGTGTGAGTGAGTGAGTGAGTGAGTAAATGTGTGATAAAATTAAGATACTTTGACAAGTTACCTATAATTTGACGACCTCCGTAGCGCAGTGGTTGAGCGCGTTGGTACTCGAGCGAGAGGTTGCGGGTTCGAATCCCGCCGTAACAAAAGTTTTCAACGTTACTGGGTCGTGGATGTGTATTAAATTTGTGTATTTATATAATAAAAATCTTAAATATGTGTATAGTATAAAAGTATTAAATATAGCGATTTCCGTTGTCTGGTACCTGTAACACAAGTTCTTCGGATACTTAGCGCGGGGCCAGATTGTCGTGGTCAGTGGTGTGAAGCGTCTACAGATATTATTATATTATTATTATTATTATTCTAAAACTTCTGTTTCAAATTGAATGAAATTTTAAATACACACATAAATATACCTACCGTGTTTATACAATGCCTGATTAATTACTTATTAAAAATACAGGCTTCTATTATTATCTACAACGCAACGCTGATAAAAGATATTAGATACCTACCTAGCTATATAGGAGGTCGAAAATGGCCTGAACTGTTTCGAGAAAAGGATGGTAGGTACGGTCTAAAAGGTAGATCTAAAAAAAATCCACGATGGCATAATTTCTATCTTTTAAGGATTATAACATTTTAAAATTATTAAAATAATGTTTTATTTGCAAGTTACATAGAAAGTACAAACACCTTTAGTAAGTACCTAGGTATTTCCTTTTTTAAAGTTAACACAATATACCTACTTGTTTTATTATCGTTATCAATATCATACACAAAATAGCGAAGTACCGCTTCTTTACGTGGATGCGGCATTTTTTTGTTTTCAAAAACAATAACACGTGCATATAAACAAGCAAAGTGCAAGTTTGTACAAGCAAATCAACGGACGGTATAAAGCGTGCGTGAGCGTTATGCGAATATAGACGTTCTGCCCACAACTTAAGATGCATTGTTGCCTGCAAACACTGATCGAATCCAGCGCAGCCTACGCAGTGCGCATGCGCCAGCCGTTAGCGAAAGCTAACGCATACAATAATCGACCATATTTGTAAAGACTTACAATTTAAAGTCGCTTGAAGAGTAGGCAAAACCCTTTCAGATAGGGTTATTCAATCCATACGGCTTTTCCGTGCGCTTAACTACTATTCGACTTATTTATTGGGTAACCCTTTGAAAGGGTTTTTTGTTCAACGGCTTACCAATTCATTAGGGTAACCCCACCATAAGGGTTTTTAATTGACTTAAAGTAGCCAGCCTTTCAAAATACCCAATCAAAACCCCTTCAAGGGTAAGCGCTGGCGGTCCCTGGATGAAGAGTTTCGTTTCGATGAATTTTAAGCAAACTGCATTTTGCATACTATTTATTTGACCACATTGACAAATTTATATGACCAGTGACCACATAGGTAGTAGTTCAATACGAGTAGAGCTCAAAGTTGTTTTAACAAGAGCCTGTTCTCTCTTTAGGGCGTGTTTGACGAAGCAATGTTAAAGTTAATCCTTCGTTAAATATCATGTTGTTCCTCTCATAATTCCTATTAATGCATGAGAAGGCATGGTATTTTAACAAGCCGTTAACACTAACTGCGTTGGTGAAATCGGGGCTTAGTCGTGTATAATTACTTTATCGCTTTAGTAATTACAGCTCAGAGGGCTGATTCATGATGCCATCGCTAATTATCGCTAACAAAGTTCGATAACAAAATGTATGGGATGTGACATAAGGTACGCTAAATGATCGTGATTTGGTATGTCATTTAGCGTACCTTATGTCAAATCCCATTTTGCTATCGAACTTTGCAAGCGATAATTAGCGATGGTATCTTGAATCAGCCCCCTGGTAACGCTGGACTTCTTCGAGATAAAAAACATAGCCTATGTATCCAGGGTGTCAGATGCCCACACTCTAGATTCTATCTTAATTTGGTCCAACCTTACCGCGTCAAATAATAAACAAAACCTTTCGCCTTTATTATATTGTGTTTGAGATCAAAAATCTAAAATTTATATACGAGTAGTTTCTCTCAATCACAATCTTAGGTAAATAAATTAAATACAGTTTTCTGTGATGTGCGACAACATGCGATGAGAGACTGGTGTCTGTGCTAGGATGTACACGTGTTACAGATCACCAGGCTCTCCCGGACTCAAAATTTTAATCTAAGAAAAAAAAACATATCATAGCAGATGACATAGAGAAAGAATCTAAATTAAAAATAGGTACATAGATTTTAGTTAACCTTGGGTACGGAATCCTAACTATAATCTCACAAACCCAGGTGTGTAGAACCTTCCAGAATGGCACAGTTCCAATACCCAACAATATACTCGGTGTTTTTACAAATTACGTAGTTTCCACGACCTTCAATATTTTCGGCAACCTTGTCGCCCTGACTTCTACACTCATTACCTACTTGGCGACATTATCAAAAGTATAACATAACAGTTAGCGCTTGCAAGTTGCTACGAGGAAGAAACAGCACGGTTTATAAGCCCTGGGGGCTCTCGAAATTAATTTCAATACCGATCTAAGGCCCGTATTAATAAAGAAGTCTCAAACCCAACCTCACTCGAGAACCTATTTGACAGATAAAACAACGTTTCGTTTCACTTTTGAAAGTGAAAAACTGTATTAATGTTACACCTACTTTAATTTCTTTTCTGTTTATACCGTAATATTTTTATTTTATTTATATGTTTATAATCTTTATTTTTACGTTTTAAAAATTGTGGACTCTTCTGAATTGAGAGAATTCTTTATTAATACGGGCCTGAGATTCCGATTTCCGATGCTGTCAAGTCATGTGCTAACTCGAAAACAATACTGATGATATTGGATAGTAATAGCTCCTCTATAATATTGCGCGACGAACTTTCAAATTGAAACGCGATTTTAATGACAATTTTGTTAAAGATCAGACCAACTTAACGGTTGTTGAATGGTTGTTCCTATATCCAAGAAGATAATTCTTGGATATAGGAACAACCATTCAACCCATTTCTATTATACTGCATTTGAATTACATACTTTACAAATACATATTAAGTCTCTAATCATACGCCTTATAGAGTAAAGAAGAGATGAAAGTCTGGTCAAGTTGTCTTTTCTTTATATTATTACATGTCAAGATTCAAGGATCAAGCGCATAACCTTTGGGTTAAAACTTGCTATGCACAAAATATGTCATGTGCATTTAAAGTTGGTCAGATTTAAAATTTAAAACCGACAAACCGTTACTGCTTGTAAGATCGTATATTAAAGGACTTGTATCCTTTTCACGTATATAGTTAGTGTCTACCTCTGTCTCATTATTATAACTCTGTCTCTTTCAACGCAAGAAACCAGAAATATCCAGTAGGTATTCCAAATTCAAAATACTTTCGCGAAGCTCTGTAAACACCTGGTGCAGATGGTAAACACGAACGTGACGTCGCGATACGACCAAATGCGCAGTTCGATACAAACAACACCAAATAGGTCAAGTCGATTAAAGTAAATAAGCTGATAAAAGTCCGAGGCGAGTATTATTGTATTGTTTCCTAATAGCCGAATTATAAAATTAGATGCCCCTAAAACAGACTCCGTCACTGTCCTTGCTTGGCACAATGAGGACAGCATGCGACTTAATTGGCATTTGATATTTACAATCCTTTCAGTATCCAGCCATTATTTACAGTTAAAAAAACGCTGTTGTTTATGTAAATTTCTCCGTGGAATTTGGCCTTTTTTTTAAAGCTAACATAAATTGTAATGTTATTAACTATAATTCATAATCAGCAGTTAGGTTACTGCTTAATTTCGAGGGTAAAAAATAAGAGAGCTCTAAAATGACGATGGAGAGAAAACTCTAGTACTTGCAAGATTGCCGCATATTAAAGCAATCCTTGTGTCAATGCTAACGCCATTGTTGCTGAGCACATTGACCGTGATACATTTTAACCTGTCACCGTATTTGCAGAAATAGTGTATCAGATGTTCTAGGAAGGTTATCAGTTCAGTTACCACATGCATAATGGTGTACACATTAGAGATTAGCCGAAGAGGGGATCCTGGTACAGATAAAATTTTCAATGTTTTCATATGCGCTCAAAAATAAAGAAAATGGTTTGAGCGCATACGAAAACGTTGGATTATTTCACTTGTATGATCCTTACGGATTGGTCTGCACGGGGAACCCGCCTCTTTGTCTTCAGCATTAAGAATTACACAAACACAATTTCGAGGGGATGGAGGCTCTTCCTTTCTTCGACAATCAACCACTAACATGGAACGCGAGGAACTAAAATTTGTATGCCATCAAAATTATAGGTTGCCTTAGTTGCATTGTTTCCTTGCCAAACAAATTGTATTTAACTACCTCACGGTATTAGCAGTGACAAAAACTAGTAATAAGCACACGGAAAGCAGAAAGACGCGTCTACTTTATATTTGTCCATGAAATGTCAAGAGAAGACGGGTCAGTCTAGGTCAGGGTGGCACGAGTAACCTACATTTAAACTTTCCATTACCAAATGGTGAACTGGGTCGTCGTAATTAAAGTTTTGGGTTGTATCCCGTTGGATGACTATTATATACTATACACGGATTTATAATTTCAGTCAGTAAAATTACATTTCTGCGGCACATCACCTCTCTTTCTTCCATTGTCAGTTAGCAGAGACAGAATGATTTTTGCCTGTCATTTTACTTACCGAGATTAAAAAACAGGGTTTAGTGGAAGAGGGTTAAATGTTAACTGGGGCCATTCCTCCTTTATTTGATGATTTATAATCCTCCGAGCGAAGTAACCACTACATGAGGTGATACCTGTACCAGTACATTTCTTGTATTTCAGAGTATTTTTTAACCCGACTGCCAAGAAGGGTATTGTATAGATTGCTAATTAAACACAACAAAAAGATAATTCCGCTTGAAAACATCGCGTGAGTTAAAGAAATTGAATAAAGAAGGTTCGAGAAAGAACACGGCCTTAGGCGATGGCGTACGTGAGACGAAGGATGGTCATCGGCCAGAGCCCTCGTACCTTTGTTTCAAATGTTTGTCTGTCCAGCTCGCACGCGCGTCAATTAACGCATTCTCGAGCGGGACAGACATATTCGAAACGAAATTAGAGGTACGAAAATCGGCCGACTTGGCGTTAATTCAAGATGCCATCGCTATTATCGTTTACGAAGTTCGAAAGCAAAAATGTATGGGATTTGACCTAATTTTCCCAAAATGATGATTTTTTTATATCTTCTCTCGTCTTGTTTGTCACCATAAAATAATGATAAGTAAAATATCCCATTTTTATGTACTTTCCTCTCAAAAAAAGCAATAGGTTTAAGAAAGTACATATATGTTATTGTTACTTTATCGTAAAGTTAATTTATGTACACGAGGAAGTATTTGTTAATTTGAACAAATGTGGCCTCTCGACCGCCAATCTCAAGGTCAACCTTGCCAACATATTGATCACCTATTAGCGGTGTATTTCGACCTTATCACGTGGTAATAAGTTTTAGAACACAACATCTATCAGCGACTGTGATCTTGTTCTTATGACGCATTTTTTCGCGCGATACCTCCCGCCCTACACATGTTAGTTTTTGTCGACATTAAGCATGCTGATTAATATTCGCCATTTAAAATAACACGTATAAGACTGGTACTATTCCGAATCTACTCGTCCTCAGAAAATACAGTGCTAAAAATGGAACTCAGAGCTAATACAATAAAGTTGAAAATCTAACACCCGAGCGTCGCGTCCAATCAGCAAATGCCAAAGTCAAATTTGACAATTCGTGTGTTCGATTTTCAACTCTGTTGTAACAGCACAGAGTTCTCTTTTCAGTGCTCTGTATTCTCCGGTTTTCCTGATTTCGGATCATATAGAACCAACTCCCTGCGGACTTCATCAGTCGCTATGAAAGGATCTGACACTCCCTAGGACCAGCCATAATATTGTAAGTTGGGTCTTAAGTCCAAATCCTTATGAGGGACTGGACTCAAGACCTACAATATTAAGGACTTACAATATTAAGTCCCGATTTCACCAACGCATGTTAGTGATAACGGCTTGTTAAAATACCATGCCTTCTCATTTTTTCATAGGAACACCATGATATTTAACGATGGGTTTTAACATTGCTTGGTGATACACGCCCTTAACAAAACCAATTTTATTTCTATCATCGAGAAGTGGGTCAAACGCAACGGCCGTTTCCGGGAGCAAAGTCCATACCTAACTAACAGCTGGCCAATATCGTTAAATTTATGGTCGAGTCGTCGGATTCAACGCCTCTGGGTAACTCGATACCACGGTGTGGTATGGCGTAATATTGGGAACACTGCCCGGTTCATACGCCGTTCAAAGAACTTAGTATGAGCGTAAACAAAACGATTAAATTGACCAAATTAATTTTCCATTGTTTTTACTATACGGTGTGACATTCAATTCTATCAATTATAACTAAACGGAGTAGGTACAGTACTACTACATACAGTTTTTGTATGTTATATAACACAACTCATCATTCGCTGATCACTGGCTTCCTTGTAAACCGGTTTGGGGCCTCCGATAAGAATTATCAATTGGACTACATAGTTATCATGAGTAGATGTTTTCGTCTGATCATAAAGTGCCTCACCGCCTATAATATTCATGTAAATTTTAACGATTTTAACCGACTTCCAAAAAAGGAGGAGGTTCTCAATTTGGTCGATAACTTGTGATACGATATAGCTCTAATATACAGTAAAAAGAACAGTCACTTCAACTTTGAGATACGATTATACTACCTACCTCATTTTGGAAATGTAATTTTTTTTAAAACCAAAAAAAATATCAAAAACATCATAGCCCAAAGTTATAGTGACTGTTATTTTTACACCCGTTATTACTATCATACGTACACACTACACAGACTGCTTCTACATTATCGCTTGTCTTATAAGCGACTAGCTGTATTCGCGACTTCGTTCACGTGGTTTTTGAGTAACTTAAACCGTTTATGCAGCGCTCGCAACGAAAGTCCCCAAATGTGAATAATTTTCCCCGTTTTTGCAACATTTCTCACCGACGCTTCGCTCCTATTGGTCGCAGCGTAATGTTTTAAAGCCAGCCGTCCTCTTTAAATGGACTATCCAACAAAATAAGAATTTTTAAAATCGGACCAGTAGTTCCTGAGATTAGCGCGTTTAAACAAACAAACAAACAAACAAACAAACAAACTCTTCCGCTTTATAATATCAGTATAGATAATATATCTTATGGCGTGGTCAAATCCTCATTTTATTGTAATATCCACTGTAGAAGGAAACGCTTAAATAAATGCTTTAAGCTAGGATATGTCAATTTCTAGGTCATGATACCTATTTGATTTCCTGTTTGAAATAACATTCAAATAGGAGTCGTTAAGATTTTAAAGTAATATTTAGTTTTTAAATAATATTCGTTTCTTGGCAATAATATTTCTTTTTTTATACAAAAAACCAGCCAAGCACGAGTCAGCTAACACAAGGGTTAGTCGAAAACAGAGAGGTTATATAAGTTTGTGTTTGTCTGTTTGTGTGTGTGTGTGTGTGTTCGAATGAACGGATTAAGATCTAGTTTTTTTGTTTGTACGCTGACGTGCCGATTTGCAATTAATAATTAGGGGGGTTTGTTTATATTAATATAGTAATAATTAGGGGGTTTGCTTATAGTTATATAGTATAAGCACTATATTAAGCTACTATATTCCAGAGAGTACATAAACAAATGCAGGGCTTTGTTTCGAATGTATGTCTGTCCTGCTCGCACGCGCGCCACATCATGTACACGAGCAGGACAGACTGATAAGTTCGAGCCTCGAGAATAGCCCTAATTCGATATGTCGTCAGTCGTCACTATTATCAGTAACGAAGTTCCAAAACAAAAATGTATGGAATTCGACATGAGGTTCGGTGACTGCCAAGCGAATTCGAATGTAGTGACGAAGCTTATGTCAAATACATTTGATTTTCGAACTTCGTAAGTAACAATAGCGATGGATCTTGAATCACGGCCAGTTTTGCCAGAACGTACCAAAAAGTGTCATACAACCGTACCACTACCGTACCTCAGTGTGCATCGTACCTTATAAATTATACAAGTAGGTAATTTTTTTTAGAAAAACCGTATTTTTGAGTTAAAATTCGTACCTTTTCATAGAGCCAGTCGTACTTTTTTGGGAAATCATACTGGCAACACTGATCAGGGCCCAAACTAAACGGATTTACTAGTGATCTACGGAACGCTTATCACGTGCTCAACTGTAATCTCGTCAGCGAGCACGTTTAAGATAAAACCGACGTTCTAAAGCTACAGACACGTGTGAAAAAACTGTCAACGATTTCTACGAGAAACATGATTTTTAAATTTAATCTGGCTAAATTGGAATTAGATTATTGAACAGCTTTCATATCCTATATGAAACTATTAAAAACTTACGTTACTTACTAATAAAAATGACACACTGTATAATATTATAACGGGTGTAAAAAGAGCAGTCACTATCACTTTGGGATATGATTAACCCTTTCTCATTCTAGAAATGTGTTATTTTTTTTTACTAAAATTAAAAAAAAATTTTTTCGCTTTATTTTTTTTTTGCGACAAAAAATTAAGAAATGGTGAAAAGTAAAAAATTTTTTTTTTGTTTTTGCCAAAAAAAAATATAATAACAATACTGTATTTCCAAAATGAGGAAAGGTAGTATAATCGTATCTCAAAGTTATAGTGACTGCTCTTTTTACACCATTTACACCAATGTTTTCTCCATTGATGACCGACAAGGACAAAATATTTTACATACAACTCGTTTAAGATTTTCATTTTTAAGGGGTTAAAAAATATTTTTACACATTTCATACACAACATAAAAATTTGTTGACAAAGGCACAACAGAAAAAACAATTTTTTCCATTTATAGTTTTTAACACGCTTTCATAAGCTTAGGTTATATGTATGTATGTAACGGTATCTTTGAGTATAATTTCCACCAATTTTTAGAAACTTCGCATATTACGTATCAATGACCTATGAAAATGATATTATGCGCGGTTTTTTTTACTATTAGCAATTTTTAACCTTCATTGAGGACTAGGTTAACGTTGTGCATATAGTGGGTTGGTAACACAATTTTCCTTCTCATATCGCGACCGCGACACGGCGAGGTTGCGTGCGCGATGACGTCACAACACACCGTATTAGGACGTTATTCGCTCATGGACATGGAGCTGATCATGATTCATATTGTTGGGTGATAGCCAGAGATCGCAAAAACACTACCATGATTCACTGGTACTGGGGCAGTGATGAAATAGATATGAAATATCGGATATGGATATGAAATTATTTCGGATTATCAGTTTGTTTCGGATAATTTCGGTTACGGATATTAAATTATTTCGGATTATCAGTTTGTTTCGGATAATTTCGGTTACGGATATTAAATTATTTCGGATTATCAGTTTGTTTCGGATAATTTCGGTTACGGATATTAAATTATTTCGGATTATCAGTTTGTTTCGGATAATTTCGGTTACGGATATTAAATGATTTCGGATTATCAGTTTGTTTCGGATAATTTCGGTTACGGATATTAAATTATTTCGGATTATCAGTTTGTTTCGGATAATTTCGGTTACGGATATTAAATTATTTCGGATTATCCGTTTGTTTGGGATAATTTCGGTTACGGATATTAAATTTTGGCTAACTTTGACATTAGAAAAACTTTTATTTCGCATTCAGTTACGGTTACAGATATTTTTTTATATCCAATAGTTTCAGTTACGGATACGGAGATTCCTAACATCCCTGGTCTGGGGTGGAAGGCCAGAAAGTCCAAAGGAGTTCTCACATCAGATCCAAACCGAACCTGTGCTGTCGACATGTAGTAAAATAATTATATAAAATAATAGTATCGTAGATTTTCAAGCAGTCAGTACGATGATAGCTAAAAGTACTCCAGACAATGTTAGCTTTCTACAAAAACAAGCTACCTTTGAACTATGATGCCATGAAGTATGGACAGATGGGCAATCCAACTAATAATACCACAGAGTTTTCATTAGGGATTATTAAGAGAACACTGTTGAATAAATTATGCAACTAAACTTGCGTTTAACTGCTATGTTATGTGTATGTATAACAATGACCAGTCATTGTTATGTAATACTGACTTAATCTGACAAGAAGTTAATCTTTTAACCCTTTTTGATAAGAATTGGGCCAAAAATTTTACTGATGCGTACCAGTATGCATCAGTAAAATTTAACTTCTTGTCAGATTTTAAGAAATATGCATAGATTTTAATTTATAAATACACAATAAAGTAAATCAGAAAAAATAACAGGCTATGCATTTATTATATCCTACTTGAGCAGATACAGTACTATTCAATTGGTTTGCTCGCAGCATTTTAACAATTCAATTGAATCATAAATTGCTGTACGTCAATACCAAACAACGCCAGTATTAAACAAATAACTTATACAGTAGAACTCCGATTATCCGAATTAATTGGGACCGGGGTCGATTCGGATAATCGAAAATTCGGATAATCGGACATAGACTGGTAATAAAAAAAAACGAACTGTCACACATAGAATAAACTTTATAAATAAACTTGCATCTAGCTTTCAACCATAACAGTTGAAATATATCTGGACTCGAGCGTGTTTCAACTTGTTACAACAATACAAAACAAAAATTACTTGGTTTTAATTTTTTATATTAAGCTTAGGACCGATTCGGATAATTGGCGATTCGGTTAATCGGCGTTCGGATAATCGGCGTTCTACTGTACTTTGAATTGGGTTAGTATTTGAAAACTTTGTGGTGGATGAGAAGTTATCTAGTGACTATGCTAAAGTTTTGTAATGTGATCCATCAATATTAAAAATCTTGGCAAAGTTAGTATTGGTGCTTTACTGCCATAATTTATGCACTAATATGACTGAACAAACAACCATATGAAAAGAAACAAGATCAAGTAACCCAGGACAAATCAAGAAATTTGAAATCAGTAAAGCTGTTTCTGGTTGACAGTTAATAAAATATGAAGCCAGAAGTGTTGTATTTTATGTAGAAATAAAAAGTACATTTATATCAAACCTGATATCAAATAACCTACTTTTGTTATCAAAGTTTGCCTATTTTAAGTGGCACAATACCAGACGTTATTGCCAAGTACAAGAAGCATAGAGATGTTTGTACAATAGACGCTAAACTTATAAAAAAAAATCTACAAACATAAGTATCATTCTATCATCAGAGATATTATCAGGAGATCCTTTGAGGAGGCATATTCCAAGTGCTATGAGATATTAAATGAAATAAAACATTTAAAAACTGTAAATATCACAGAATAAAGGGTTTTTTTTTTATTTAATTTTAATTATCATTTAGATTCGATCTTTGACTGTCTTATATTTATAAGACACTTAAATTACATAATAATAATTATACATATATTGATGCAGAATTGCTACCTGTCCCGACTTCTCTAATATTGTCAAATAAAATCCATAAATATATTTAAAAAATGCAGTATTTCGTATTGTCCCATTTTTTTCCAAATAGCTACACTCATTTATTTTTAATTATTGATGTTTTATAGTTGTAATATTTTATTTAGCAGAGGACTTAGCATCCAGCTCCCAATAAATTAATAAAAATCATTTCATCTGCTGACTGCTTTAATTTTCTTTAAAATATTAAAATGTGAAGGTAATCTAACATTTTGCTAATGTTAAGTACAGAAACATACCTAATTGAACTTAAATTACAGATTAAAGTATAAATATCTGTATATAAAATAAATTATACTATCTATTATATTTTATAAAATATAAGTATCGTGATTCAACATACTAAATTTATCTTATTGTGCAATAGGAGCATGTTGAAACATTGCAAATTTTCATACCAAAATTATTAAGCACATCTTTGTGCAAAAGATTTCTACAAACACCTTAGGAATTAGCCATAAATTCTAAATACTGTTATTCAAATTGTGAAAATCCGTTTCGCCACAAAGAAGACACTCGTTGACCCAAAAAAGTGTTCACAAAGGTATTCAAATAGAGGTTATGAGACGCCTCCGAATAAAGTTCATTTTATCATTAAAATCTTATAACTTGTACACAACTCTTTTAGAAAAACAGTTAAACTAACTTACCCGGATGCTTCCGTGGTGGTTTTGGGATAAAAGACCTCCTTATGAGAATGTAATTTGTATTTTTCGTTCTAGGAAAGAAACTACAACCACTTTTCAATATGATCTAATGTCAAAATTCTAGAAAAAGATGGAGGACGAATTTTCGTCACCTGACGTCATTGCGCGGGAAACTTAAAATACCAAGCGTTATTTACTTTTTATGTAAATTTATAACATTTTAATGACAAAATCAACTAGACTTTCTCTTATTATTATAAACACTTACCTCATATATTAATTTGATGTGAATCAACACCTGATTTGATGAGTTTTCTAATACATCAGGAAAGTTGGTTTCAAACGGATTCCGCGCGCTGTTGCCAAACCGTTACTATTGCGTCAGAAAAAGAATATTGTTCAAATAAACACATTTCAAGACACTGTATCATAACTTTTAGATTTGAATGATTAACATAGGAATATTTGACTCTATTTAATGTTAAATTTTAAATCTCTCTTAATTTTGAACACAGTTTTCACACGGAAGAGTGGCAACGTCGCGAAACTTCAAACAAAGAAAGTTGTTGTTACTGTAACTTTTGATTCTTCATAAAATCAACGAATCTGAACGTAACAAAATATAAAAAAGTGTAAAACTAACACAGTATTTTATGGTAGCAAGATATCACTGCTGCAATTATTCAGAATGCTTTAGTTACTTTGTAAATCGTTTATTCAACTGAGTGTTGACAAGCGTATTGTAAAATTTGTAAACACAAAGCATTTGGTGTTGCCATGTACATCCTAAATTTAGCTATATTAAATAATGTTTTAAGGGTAAATTTTTTATGTTCATAACTTCAATTAAAATGAAAGTTATTTAAACGAACTATGACAACTTTTATTAATAAAATCGCGATATTTTTATTCTTTTTGGTCTGCATAATATAATAATAGTTTTTTTAATAAAAATCTTTGATCAACAATACACTTATCTAGATATCGTGCCAGCACAAGAATTCCGTCTCGGTTAATATCAACTCACTTGAAAACTGAGCCATTATTTTATTTAGTTTTTAGAACAATGCCATTGTCTACTCGTGTCACAATGCCACAACGTGTTTACATGTAGATTAAAAAAATATATGATTAGATTAGCGATTTTAAATCACCACATCAACTTTAAAATCTTTTAAAATTTTTGTCTCAGATTGTTATTAAATATATTATGTAGCTCTATTGGCATATACCACGCGGACCGATTTTAGTTAAGGGCACGTTATCAACTAAATGCATGATCTAAGGAGACTAGAGAGATAAGTACTAAATACTAAATAGTGCCATATCTCTAATAATTATAGAAGATAGACTTTTGCGTTTTATATGAGACTAGTGCGTCTTGGCCTGATCTTTACACCGACTGACAAAAAGTAAATTTAGGCTGTAATAGAAAATCAATTATAGACATTGTATAAAACTTTAAAAAAAATAAAGCAAAAGATATTAAACATATTTTTTGCTTTCTAATTTATGATTAAATCAACATAAAAAATGCAGGAACCAACAATATGTATCGAATTCAAGAATCAAGAAATATAGAATCGAATAACCCTCATAAGTATATTAGAATATTTGTTGTTGATCGTGTGGCCGTGATTTATCTATATTTAAGATCTTAAAATTACTGTGGCAAAGCCAAAAGGAAGTGAAACGATTTGGTGGTATGTTTAGACTAAACATACCACCAAGTGGTATGATTGTGTAATGTGTCGAGCCAGCGAACGGTCGCGCTCCGCGTTTCACACACGCAACAAAATATAATATTATTTATATTATTGCGAATCGCGCGGCTGATTGCCACTGCACATAATCATGGCGCTCGTGGCCAATGAGTAGCTGTTTATCCAGCATGCCATCGACACCATGGACGAGGTCAGCATCATGCAGATCTGCAAGTCTACCTTCCCCAGCGAGGAGATTTGTAAGGGCAAGCAGCTGCTGTACGGGACGCTCGGTCAGAGCGCGAATATGCCATCACGACGGAGAGATGGGACCGAGAGAAGCGTGCAGGATATCATCT
Source organism: Celastrina argiolus (assembly GCA_905187575.2). Classification (NCBI taxonomy): domain Eukaryota; kingdom Metazoa; phylum Arthropoda; class Insecta; order Lepidoptera; family Lycaenidae; genus Celastrina; species Celastrina argiolus. The sequence continues at coordinate 2,729,377 of LR994597.1, forward strand.
CCCTGCTGAAGCAGACGGATCCAGACGACGTGCCGGCTTGTGTGGCGAAGGATCTCCACAAGCTGCCGGTGGTGACTATGGACCACGTCGACGTCTCCAGCCTGTTGAAAAACTTCAACAGTATGAAGGCAGAGCTGGACGAGATGCGGGGTAGATTGTATGCATCGGAATCTACCATCCGTGACTACGTAGTGAATTATTACAATTAAAATTTAATAATTCATTAAGTGGGCGAGCATTCAACTGCCTACGTTAACACACGTCGTGGTGGTTCGCGCGCTGACACATCGTTTTGCGTGTCAGCGGAATCTGACGCGTCAGCACCCGCCGCCGCCTCCTCAATCTGAAAAGGACGAGAGCAGAAGGTGCGATGAGGAGGGCTTCATAATGGTAGAGAGAAGAAAGAAGAAGCCCGCCGTCCAAAACCATCGCGGCACCACACCCTGCGGACCCGAGCAGCGCCTGCAGTGTGAAGTACGCTCCACGCCGCTGTACGTGTCCCGCCTGCACTGGTCCATGGAGGTTAAGGACGTCGTGGACTACATCCGGAAGAAGACGTCCCACCCCTTGAGGGTTGAGCGTCTGGAGTCTCGCCACAAGGTCAACTTCAGTTCCTTTGTGGTGAGAGTACCGACGCATCTTCTATCGACCTTTGAGGCGGAGGAGTTCTGGCCGACGGGTGTGGTCTACCGGAGGTTCCGGGGGAGACTCCGGAATAAAGCGCGTGTCAGATTTGATTATTAATATGGCAATTTGTAACAAATTTAAATTATAACTAACTATGAATCTATTATTTTGTGAATAATTTAATAAACACAAATAATTATGTAATTCTTAACAAAGTAGTTTTTAAGTCACTTTGACATTTATGTCAGTATAATATTATTTCCGGTTCTAGAATTTTATAATTTGATGTTTAATAAAAATGTAATTATTAAGGTTAAATTCTGAAATAATGTGAAAATAATTGAACATTCATTGTAAACATTTTTGTATGTCAATTTCAGTATTTCATAATATTGTAAATTACTCTACGAACTTCCGCTTTAAAATAATATTGTCATTGTGTTATATCTTCCGGTGTAAATGGCGCCAATTTATTCTTTTATAAGAATATGTCGGCTATATTGGCTTCAGTTCTGAACCAGATATTGAGTGAACACATTTAAGATAAGTACCATATTTTCTGAAAGCCTCTATATTATGTTGTAGCTAAGTAATATTATTATGTCTCGTTTTATCGTTTTATTATAGTGTTTTAGTAGTAAATAATTTATTAATATTTAATACTTGGAAATATATTTTGATGATAAATTATTGGTATATTGTAAAAATATTCTAATTTGCTAAAGTATCATGTCATTGGTACTTTAAAATAAAAAGTAAATTACCAGGTTGTTAAATACAACTATTATATTTTATTCCATAGTTTATTATTTATTGTTTAAATTCTATTCCTAGTACAGTAAAAATATTACAAAGCTGTTTAAGATATTTTGGTTACATTTATTTATTGATAAAAGGAAGTGTAGTATATAAAATGGTGTGTTGCCAATTGTCTTAATTTTATTATATTTTCTTTCCCCTTTTGACACGCGCTACACGTCGCCGACAACACGTGTAGTTTAAGTGTAGTTTTTAAGTATATTTTGTATGTATGTTAGTCTGTAAGGCATTTATAATATGGGCCATGTAGCCTGAAATAAATGGTTTTTATTTTATTTATTTAAATCGTTTCACATCCTTTGAAAGTTTATAGTACTAATATTCTTTTTTTTTTAATTATTCGTCTAAAACTTTATGTTATAACAATCTGAAAGCTCCAACGACAAGAGCGAAGCTCTTACGATAGAAGAAGAACAAATCTATACTATCTCGCCAAACACAGTCATGTTTGACGGCGAGATTTTGTTCTACCACAGCACCCTAAATCAATGATCCAAATTGAATAAATGAGGTTACAATAAATTCGTAATAATAGACAAGGTAACGAAATATTTACGAATAATTTAACTTTTTTTTATAAAAAGTTCATAAGTATAAAACGAACTGTTAAACTGCAATTATGGAAAATATCGACTTGTAGCGTGCAACACTGGGGAAAATTGTTTCACTATTCTTAAATACAGATGGCGCTGTATACTCGAAAATAAAAACACAGTAAAGAGTTGTAGAGTATAATAATTTACAGGCTGTAATAAAAATAAATGAGCGAAAATACTTTAGGGTGTGTATGGGTCCCGTATAAAGAGTTTACTGTGAAAGTACCATCGCCGTCAGAGGTACTTTTTTTAACTTATTGTATGGGCAAATTCTATTTATTATCTCATAGAAACATGGAAGTCAAAAGGAAGTCTTTCGGCGATGGTACTTTTACAGTTTACTCTACTTATGAGGCACAAACCCTTTTTTTTCGCCGAGAAATGCTATTTGCCGCATCCCGTAGAGCCCACCCTCCATTGAGGATTCCCACCACGAGTATGGGGCTCGCTGCGTCCGATGATGGTAAGTGGATGCAGGCTGCAGCCATACCCACTAAAACTCGGCGGTACTCCGAGAGAACTGACGACCACGGAGCCACGGGAAATATAAATAATACAACCGCGACTTCACCGGAGGGACATTATTATTAATTTATTTTACAACTTTTTTTTTCTCTTCAGCTACAAGAGATTGAGTAGTCTCCATGAATTCAATAGTATTCAATATTCATGGTGCGACTTCAGATCCGATATAATACTTTTTCATACGGACAAATTAGGTCATGAACATATATTTTTTTTACTTTTTTATATCTATGGACGCTTCACACCACGTCAATCTGGCCCTGTGCTAAGTATCCGAAGAACTTGTGTTACAGGTACCAGACAACGGAAATATATTTAATACTTTTATACTATTCACATATTTAAATTTTTTATTATATTATACACAAATTTAATACACATCCATGACCCAGGAACATTGTTAACTTTTTGTTCCCTCGGCGGGATTCGAACCCGCGACCAACTGCGCTACGGAGGTCGTCAAATATTACAACCTTCATCTATATTCTGGACTATTTTTACCCGATTACGGCAAAGACAAAAAAACATTTTTGCAGGTTATTTATGTTTATCACCGTAGCGCCTAAACTACTAATCCGATTTTAATGAAAGAAGTGTGGCTCAATAGATTTGTAATAAAAAGTAGGCCCAATAACGGATGCAAATCATCCGTTATTGGGTGATTTGTACAGTACTCTCTGAGCGAGCTAAGCACTCCTTAATTACTGTAGTGCCTGGGTCAGGCGGTTTGATATGTCGCATGGTTGCCCAGCACATACGATTTTCACAATATAGTCGGCCTAGTCCAGAGGAATCGCTGGCCAATGGCCTGGGGCCAAAATGGGGATTCCTCACGATGTTTTCCTCCACAGCAAAGGCGTTTCCTCATTGAAGCGGTCCAATAAGTTGGCATAATATTCCCCATTAATTGTTCTTCCCTTTTAAGGATAGTCAATGTGGATTATCCCACGTGCATCCCAAAAAACAGTCGCCATAACTTTATTGGCTGACAAAGCCACCTTGGCCTTCTTTGGCGCCGATTCACCCTTAGAAACCCACTGTTTTGACTGTTGTTTGGTCTCTGGTGTGTTGTGATGGATCCATGTTTCGTCCACGGTTACAAAACGGCGCAAAAACTCCTCCATATTGTGATTAAACAACGCCAAACCTTCCTGTGAAGTTGTTACACGATTGCGTTTGTGGTTGACTGTGAGCAAACGCGGCACCCATCTTGCGAAAAGCTTTCTCATGTCCACGTGATCATTCAAAATTGAAACCACTGAGCCATGCGAGATGCCTATGGCTTCCACAATCTCTTGCACTTTCAATCTTCGGTCGGCCAACACCATATCGTGAATTTTTTCGATTGTTTCGGGTGTAGAGACCTCAACTGGGCGTCCAGGACGTTCGGCATCTTCAGTGCTTGTACGGCCACAACGAAATTCAGTAAACCACTTTTTTACCATTGAAATCGATGGTGCAGAGTCCCCATAGTATTTATCAAGCTTAGCCTTGGTCTCGGTAATGGTTTTTTTTTCGCAAAAAATAATGCTTAATAAGCACACGAAATTCAGTTTTTTTCCATTGTTTCCTTAAGTTACTGGATAGTCTGATACAAAGAGAATTCAATCACTACGTGGTCTGATAAAGATAGCTGTAAAACACAAACTAATTGACGCAGCAAATTCAAATTTTGATAGGAGTCAACTGACAGATGCCTGTTGACAGGAGTAGTGTTGCGTTGGAGGTTAGAAATTCAAAAAGTCACGGACTTATTGACCCGCCCTCGTATCATGTAAAATTGTTAAGAGTCATTCACGGACGCTACAACAAGTATTATAATACTGTACCATTCACGTGGTGCAAATTATAATTTTCCTTTTGCAGTAGGTACTTTCGTAAATAGCTACAGGAAGAATAACAGTTTCTGGTCAGTCATAGACAATGGTTTGTGACAATGATCGTCCTCCGTAGCGCAGTGGTTGAGCGCGTTGGAGCTCAAGGGAGAGGTCGCGGGTTCGACTCCCGACGAGGAAACAAAAATTTTTCAATGTTCCTGGGTCATGGATGTGTATTAAATTTGTGTAGGTATAATATAATAAAAATCTTAAATATGTGTAAATTTATATAGTATATAAATATGTATAGTATACAAGTATTAAATATATTTCCGATGTCTGGTATTTATAACACAAGTTCTTCGGATACTGAAGCGTCCATAGATATTTTTATTATTAAAGGTCATTTATAGGATATAAGTAATAAGAATACCAATATGGATGTATAATTTTATTTCAAAATACAACAAGTAGCCTAAGACCAAATAAAAAAATTAAGAGCTCTCAAACCAGCGAGGTTGCTTTATCACACCTTCTTGTAGTTACAGTTTCACAAACTTGTAAACGAAACAAAGCCATTAAAATCCCGTGTAAAATGAGCTGTCGCGGTATTCGGTTTTTTGTAAGTCCGCAATAACAAGTACTACACATAAAATACAGCCTCAGTTTTTCTTTGACTGAGTTGTCTTAACTTTTTTAATCAGTCTAAGGGCGTGTTTCACCAAGCAATGTTAAAGTTAACGCCATGTTAAAATACCATGCCTTCACATTCATTGACAGGAAATATGAGAGGGATAACATGATATTTAACGAAGGATTAACTTTACCATTGCTTGGTGAAACACGCCCAAAGTAAGCTTAATATAAAATGCTAAAAATGTCATCAAGAAAGAACATGCAAAAAACTATATTACTTCTCGTAATACTTATATAAAGTGTAGTTAACCAATAAAATTATCCAAAAGTATGTCTTACATTTCTATAACTTTAACATTAACACTAAAATAGCACAATTTTTTTCTACGTTGCCGCAGCGGCGCGCGTAGTAGCGTACTTACAATATCTGGACAAGGATTAGTTTGTGCCACAAGGTCGCCGGCGCACGAAATAAATTATAATAGATTTGTATATAAATGTAATACTTGAATTTGTGGCCCCGACTTCTATGAAGCATGATCCATGTCCATTAAATAAAGGAACTATTATACAATTAAAAATGGAAACACATGTCAGCATTAGAAAGTTCCTTTATAGAACTTTGCATAACATACTAAAAATAATTCATGCCTCTAGTACCTAATTGTAAGTATGTATACATTTGTTTCTATCCATCTCTTTAGACAAGAACTTTACAATGCAATGTAGTTTATAAGGCACAGGTTTAGCACCATAAATGATAATCTAATAGTAGTTTAGATTAAAACAATAAATTATGACTACATTCTAGTGTGAATATGCCGTGACATATATTATGTGTTATAATAGTCTCGTCCGTGGGCTGCGAGAGAAAGTATAGCATCTCCCAGTCAACCATCTTTCACACCGTGGGTGTGGTAAAGAGGGGACAGGGGGAATATATATTAAAAAATGGGCAGCAGGGTTTCCTCTAAATATTGATAATAACTGAAAACTGTACTCACTAACCATTTGGCAAACTTAGCGAGTATAACTCTCCCGCCTCATAAACAACGCAATCGAATTTTTTTACGAAAATGAGTTAATAGTATAATAGGAATCACTGCAACGAGGTCTAGCAGGATCGATCACTCAATTTCTAATAGCTGGTGTATCCATTCCAAACTAATAACTAGACATAACCATCGTAAAATTATCATAAATTAATGCAAATGCAAATTCCACATTGAAAGGCACTAAACAAAACTAAAAATATTTGGAATATTCCTATTTGTTTCATAGAGACAAATATAGAAAAAAAAAAATTTAACGCCATTTACTCGAAAGTAAATTAAGTATTATAATTTGATCCTCACGCGGATGACTTAATTCGAGAACACCCAGAAGTAGCCTCAACACGAGCCATTTTATTTTCAAAATGGTATAACAACAAAGGGGATATATAATAGTTAAACTAATATTATATATTATATCTCGTAAGTAATAACTAAAACGGCCGTTTTAGTTATTACTTACGAGAGTAAATACAGTATAGGATTTAGAGCTGTAATTAAATGCCAATAAATTAGTTTAACTATTTACTTAAAGTTTGAACCGATTACTTTTTTTAATAAGATCTTTGTGTCGTTGTAAAATTTATTTGAAAAAGAGTGGCGCTAGTTGCGGTTACTCCTCGCCTTAACATGTTTACACACTAACGCCCGGTTTCTGAAAGGATGGTTCAAATCAGCTAATCTGAACGCTCATTGGTGAAAACAGTGACTGCGAAGTGATGTTCACCAATCAGCGTTCAGATTAGCTGATTTGATCAATTGATCAATTTGATAAGCCTTATAGAAACCAGGCGTTAGGCTTCACTTACATTGGCAGATACTTGAAGCGACGCGTGCAATAGCATATTCATATCTTGTTTGCAATTATTAAGATACAAATTATGATTATGCCTATAGATACTTAGTAGCGAGATACGATTCGACTCAGAATCGATGTGAGGCACACCTCATATTACTTTCTATTTTTGACCGCAGAAGTTATTATTCCATTTCCATTTCTGCAAATTGAATAAATTAAAATATATATTGCCCTAAATATTTCGAGACATATTTACATTATTTCTTTACTTTATACGCTGCAGTACATATTTTACTTTTTATCTTTTGGAGAAACATTTGACGAAAAGAAATTATCAAGCGACATCTGTTTGAAATTGTCGGAGGCTTTTTCTTTCTTTACATATTTCCTTTTTGGAGTCACGTCGTTGTGTGGTTTAACTATAGTTGTTTTATTTTTATCTTCGGAATAATTTAGTAGATATTGTTTCAAAATTTTTGGACTTTCTTTCAGTTCCTCTTTCCCTTCTTCACTTTTCTTCTCACTTATTTTATCTGTGTCCTCCTTACTATTATCTTTAGTAAGTAACTTTGATTTATCTTCCTTTAATTTCTTGTTTTTCTTTGAACTAATCTTTTTATCGTTCACTGCAAAAGTCTGTTTATTGTAATTCAGTTTGATCATACCATTTTCTCCTGTATGTGTTTCCTCAATCTTTTTTTCTTCTTCTAATTGCTGGTTTTTATTTTTTTTCTTCAACTCTAAATTCCGTTTTTTAAACTTGAGTTTAATCTTGATTTTTTCCTTATTTTTCTTTTTGTTTAGCTTCGATCTTTCTTTTTGTAACTTTTTGTCTTTCTTTGTAATAATTCGTTCGTTCGTCAACTCACAATCTTTATGAAATTGTAGCTTTATCTTGATTCTTTGCTTGTCGTGTTTTCTCCTCTTTTCCTTATTATGTTTCCTTCTTTTTGGTTCTTTTTGACATTCTAACTCAATTTTTGTGTCGCTATCACTTAATTTTCTTTTCCTATTATTGGTTTGACTCGTTTCACTGAGATACTGCATTTTGAAGCTCTCTATGTCTATGTCGACGTTTAATTTGTTAGACTTGTCCTTACTGGGGCTTAAATTTAAAAAGCTTATCTTTAAAGGGCTCACCGCTTTTCTAGCCTCCTCCCTGATGACCATGTCAATGTTAACAGTGTTGTTGTCATTGGATATTTCCATGGACGAATCTGTTTCTATTTCAACAGTTTTCAGCTTGGGAGAGTCTAAGACACTTTCATTTAGTTGTTTTTCTGAATCCATATTTTTATCAGTGTGTGGCATTTCTGCCTCCGATTCTTTTTTCGCAGGATCCGGTGTTTTCATGTTGACTTCCTGAAAATTATTCGAATATTTATTTTATTGTGGGATAAAATAGTAATTGAATGAAATCTAATAACTAAAATCAGTCAATTTCATTACCATGATCTATAGGCGCAAAATGACTATTCACTATATAACATCATTACAATGAGTGTTAATTGTGACTATACGACTTGCTTTTCTTGAAGGAAATGTAAAAATTTCATCTCAATTATTCTTAATTGGATTTTTTAAAATATTTACAGCATATGACACTCGAAAATAACGTGGATTTGGCTTTCTATTGGTTCAAGAATTTACATAATTAGTTATGTAAATCCAGAGTTTACACCAAACTCAATCCATCTTTAAAATCTTACAAACTTTACCTCTCAATAATATTTAATTGGAGACATAACAAGAGGCTTTAATCTTATTGAAATAGAGTTTATTAATGTAGTTACCTCTTGCTTAATATCCACACATTTTTTGGGTGATATCCATTCTCTCAACGGCTCTTTCATTTTGAACTTATCCTTGTATGTAGAAGTAATTAAATCTTCTAGTATAGCTCTGAAAACAAACAGAAATTATGGACTTTTAATATATTGCTGGTAACACGTTTTCTCTACATGATGTTTATCATCATCCGCGCGAGTTACTTACGACTTTTCTTCTCGCCGGGCTAGTTTCCAAACCGGTGGTAGGCATCATGTAGGACAATTCTATAAGTGTTATTTACTAACCTACATGGAAATAAAAAATATTTAATTTTATAAGCCAGGGTTAGACAGCTGCGGGTGCAGTAATAAATACTTTTTTTTTATCAAATGTCGTTTTATCGTCCCACTGGGTTATGAGAGTAAAAAGAAGAGAGAGTGACTTTGTGTATTGCGCACACACTTGAGCACTATAAAATAACTGCTGCGTAGCTGGCCTGGTTTCAATTAAATCGGCTACCGACACCGAAATCGGTGAGGAGCTATGATTTATAGTAGGTAGGTATTCAACTCACATAACAATCTTCTTCTTGACGGCCAGGGGTTGTGGAACTCTGAGCTTCTCCCGTATCCTCTCGGCCACGTCGGAGTTCAGCTTGTCCACGTCCAGCGCAAAGATTCTCTCGTCCAGCCCCAGCCGCTTGATCGGCGACAGCAGTCGGTTCTCCGTCTTAACCACTTCCAGCTCGGGAAGACTACGTTTCGGCGTTTTCAAGTTCAGCTCTTGACGGCATATTTCTGTGTTGCTAACTGGAATATACAAAAAGTTATTTCAGTTGGGTATTATATATTCATTTTCATAATTTATTAAAATATAGACAATGCTAATATAGAAAAAAGTTTTTTTTTATTTATTCGTAAGTAACATGCAAAAAATTGCACTTTTCTCTTTCTAAAATATAATATAGCAGATAAGAGCAGTAGGAACTATAAAGGACTGGCAGATTACTCACTTTCCGTTTTAGTTTCAGTATTGTTTGGGTTGTTGGATCTGGTTGGTCTGAAAATTAAACAAAGTATTCTTAAATTTTTTTAATCAATTTTCTTACCAGCCTCATGAGTTCAGTCCATGTTCTCTACACAAGGGACATATCCATAATTTGACGACCTCCTAATAAAAATAATGAATATGTGTACAGTATAAAAGTATTAAATGTATATTTCCGTTGTCTGGTACCTGTAACACAAGTTCTTCGGATACTTAGCACAGGGCCAGATTGACGTGGTGTGAAGCGTCTGTAGATATTATAAAATTATATACATTGCTAGCCTCTGGGGACACCGGTTCCGAAAGTATACAATTATGCAGGTCATCTGAGATATTTGATCTCAATTCTGCAGTTTTAGCACACTCAAGCAATACATATAAAAGGTCCTCTAGCTTTTTGAAGACGGCGTCGTCACATGACATATTACATATACATTTTTATAAATAATTTTCTATCATTCTGCTAAAAGATGGCCCCGTCCGATCTTACGCCTTACTCTCCAAACTGATTCGATTTTGATTCAGATTCGATCGTGCGGCATACCTACTCTCGAATAATTTGACGTTGTCTAATTTGATACTCAGTCGATGGATATGGTCGGGAGTAGTTAAATAGTTACGATCTAACGATTTTCATTTTCCTGGTTAGTTTCAATGTAATCCACCAAATAAAATACTAAAAGCCGTTGAGATCGAACTGATTCTCGATTGGACCGACCTCCGCCAATGTATTGACGCGTTCGTTAGGCGAGCGTGCACGATAACAATCAGTTTCGGTTTCGGCAAAAGTTTCCGTCGAACTTCCGGTCGGACACTAATTTTTATAAATAATTTTCTACTTTTCTGCTAAACGATGGCCCCGTCCAAGTATCTTACGCCGGGTCTCGGCGGGCTACGATTGAACCGATGTTAGGATTTTTTGAATTTTCGAAAAAGCTTGTTAATTATTTGGAACTAAAATATTTTGAATTTGGAACTAAAATATTTTAAATTTGAATTAAATTTGGAACTAAAATATTTTGAATTCGAATTGAATTTGGAACTAAAAAATTTTGAATTCGAATTGAATTTGGAACTCACGGCCTGCACTTGGTCCGGCGCAGCGACATGCGGCTCGGCATCAGCGGCCGCACCTCGCGCTCCGTCTCCGCCGCCGTGTGCTCCTGCAGCGCCACTGGAAATCATTATAATAATAATAATATCTACGGACGTGTGGCGGTACAACTAGCGCCACAATCCTGCATCGCGATATCGAAGTTTTTAAAGTCCGGCGATTCAAAAATGACTATGCTCGTGCTGTTTCCGTGGAAACGGAGCGGAGATTTCGAGCATAGTGATTGGTCAATTCGGGCACCGCAAGCTCCTCTCCGCCCCGCTCCACGTCAGTGGAAACGCAGCCTAATAGAAACAATACACGGTCATTTGGCGAGTTGGTAGAAGGAATTCTCAACTTTTTCAAAGGGGAAAAAACGCCACATCGGACAAGAACCGTTCGGCGCGAGTTGGATCATCGGCGGAAAATTTTGATTTTTATTTTATTATTCCGAGCATTATCCATTTCTATACTAATATTATAAAGCGGAAGAGTTTGTTTGCTTAAACGCGCTCATTTCAAAAACTATTGGTCCGATTAGAAAAATTCTTTGTTTTGTTTAATAGTCCATTTATAGAGGAAGGCTTTAGGCTATATATCATTACGCTGCGACCAATAGGAGCGGAGCGTCAGTGAGAAATGTTGCAAAAAAGAGGAAAAATTATTCACATTTGAGGACCTTCGTTGCGTGCGCTGCATAAACGGCTTAAGTCACTCAAAAACGCGAAAGAAGTCGAGGGTACAGTTAGTATGTAATAAAAAATACAGACAATAATAGTGCAAATAAGTTTCTTATAATTAAACAACTTCGTGCAACATCATATTATAAAACTCACACTCATGCAACGCCTGTATTAGATGCGGCGCGGACGCGGCGCTGGGGCCGCACGTGGGGCACACGTGGGGCTTCGCCTCGCTGTGCTCCCCGGCCTCCGCCGCGGCCCGGCAGCGGGCGTGCGCCCCCGCGCTCCCGCAGAGCACGCACAGGTTGATGTCCCATGGGCTGTGAAGTCATCAGTACTAATAAATATCTCTTGCACAATTTAATTTTGATAACTTTTTATTCCTTCGGCGGGATTCGAACCCGCGATCTTCCACTCGAGCATCAACGCGATCAACCACTGCTCTAGAGGTCGTATGTATAAATTGAATTTTTATTTTATTATATTAATATTATAAATTCAAATTCAATTTTGAATTTTGAAAACTTTTTGTTCCCTCGGCGGGATTCGAAACCGCGACCTCTCGCTCGAGCACCAATGCGATCAACCACTGCGCTAGTGGTCGCATCTATACTAATATTATAAATTCAAATTTAATTTTAAATATTGAAAACTTTTTATTCCCTCGATTGTTCCCTCGTCGATTTTAATATCCGTAACCAAAATTATCCGAAATAAACGGATAATCCGAAATAATTTAATATCCATTTCATCCCTGGTCTATTACACTCACCCAGCCTCAGCGTCGTGCCCCCTGCCGTTGGGGCAGAGACAGGTCGCCAGGTCGCAGCTGTACGACGCGTTGTAGATCTCCGAGAACGCGTTCTGTTCCAGCTCCCACGCCGCGTCCCTGTAACCATACCCTTGTGTATTAATAATAAAAAATCTCATACCGATACCACCAGATTGAAACCAGATCGCTGCATAGAAGCACTCTCTCTTATTTCACTCTCGTATATACCCAGTGGACGGATAACCGACACGACTGGCGAGAGATCGGGCGCTGGACCCTTTTTATGTGCCCATCCGACGCATGTATCATTCTTGTCAGACAATCAGCCTGCATTGTCCTAATCAAACTTGATAACTTAATTTTTTTGTTGTTTATTAAGTCGTGAGCTAGGTTCTGAACCACTAGACCAGGAGGGAGTTGTTTTAAAACGGTTTATCTCCTGCAGAAATAATTCCTGCGAAGGTGGCCTGTTTTTAATTGAACCGGTCACCGAAATTGGTGTAGGAGTTGTTATTTCTCCATAAACAATATATATTAAACAATTTACCTATCAGGTATATAGTATCCCTGCTGCAGGACCGCCTCCCGAAACTTCTCCTTGTCATTACAGAGCGGACACTTCAAGTAGTGCACGCCAGCACTTAAACACATTCTCTGTAACAGAAAAATATCATTTTAATTTTATCAAAAAAAAAAAATATATGTTACGGTAAGAGTGAATAATTGAAGATTATTAATAACAGCGTTTTACCTTACAATAAAACGCTTATTAACTACTTAACCTTATTCAAAGCCATAATAATGAGAGTGGCAACACTATTTTTCGTATGTGTGGCGGAAGCGGATACTAAACGACTTCAATATCCTCCTACGTCAGGTGGTTTCTGTGTTCCCATTGGCTACTGTTTTAGTTCTAAGTTTCTCCACCAGGTGGCAGAGTTGAGCTCTTTGAGCACAACTGATTTAGAATCATTGCGTTAAAAATTCCAGGCAGAATTTAAAGTTGGCTTTGAATAAGGTTAAGTAGTTAATAAGCGTTTTATTGTAAGGTAAAACGCTGTTATTAACTTACTGTACCGTTATTCAAAGCCATAATAATGAGAGCTGTCTGATATCGCCTGGTGGATAAGAGTTTATATTTAAACCCAATATTTTAGTAGTAATGCTAGTATATTATATGCTCAAACAAGATATATAATCATTTATTTAGCTTAACACAATATGTTTGTAATCAAATCATAAATTTTATTTATATTAATGATATTATGATAATACAATGTGTTGAATTTAAATAAACAGCGCTTTAAAGAAACCAGTTATAAATAATAATAATCACTCACAAAAGCGACAGGAAATTAACTAAGTATATTGTAATACATATTGGAATTACAAAAAAAAAAGAAAAATAAGAATCGTATTTCAGTGGCTACACAGGTTACTGGCTTATACATAAAGTTTAGCAACAAAAGTAAATTATGAAATGTATTGTGTTTAAATAATTATGGATAATACAAAATCCTAAAATAAAAATGTATTTATATTGTACTTTTGTAATAACTTTCTTATTTATAATTGAAATACAGGAAAGAAAAAAAGATAATATTAAATAAACTTGACAAAATTAAGCAAACAAGTAATTAATTTGCTATAGGAGAAAACATAGCAGATACCACATTTGTTTGGTTTTGTTTTGACTTAATTTCACGACAGTAATATTTCCTGTGAACGCCAATTTCCTCTAGCTAGTATGTCATCTAAAAGGCAGTTAAGTACCCAACTTTTATGCCACTGAGGAACTAGAACTGCCAGCGCTTGCTTTGGTTCCAGCTGATAATCTTATGGCTTGTCTTACCCAACAAACAGTATTGATATTTTGATGTTGATTATTTTTACTTAGGCACTCAGATTGTCCAACGTCAGACTTGTCAGTCTTTGACCCGAACCTAGGCCAGAATACGATAGAATAATCTGAAATACGTTATATATATAAGTCGTGGACACGGCGACCAGAACAAAGTAGTGAAAGGAGTTGCGGTTCTCTTAGAACACTGGTATAAATTTTCCTTTTTTTTTTTTATCATTAGCAATACACCAAGAAGCTCAACTCATCGACGTCCCAGATAAGGGATTTACTAATGCGTATAAAATTATTAAAAAAAGAATTTTCTTTACAAGTACATGAGAACTAAGTCTTTCAGATATGTCAGGGTTATAAAGTGTATAACTGATTTATAAATTACAATTATATTGTAGGATAATTTATATTTTTGTAATAAGTTTGACAAAAATCTAGCAAATTGGGAACCAGTTGGATTGCTAGGCGCTTTTAAATTATTACTATCACACCATGTAACCATTTTTCCATGCATAGTATAGCATCATAGGTTTTAAGAGAAGAAGGTCGGATGTCCAATCTTTTCTTATAGCCATAGATAGGGGCATTTCGTTTACTTTCGGAAGGGCCCGGCCGGTGGCCGTGGCAGAGACAGGGCTCGTCGTTTAAGGTCGGGCCACCAAAACATCTTTTCACAAAGCGTAGCTACGATTAAATAGATTCCTTGGGCCGAGTTCAAGTGGGCCAAAACTTTGGGCATGAGAAGAGGAGGTGGGAACATCCACGCCAGATGAATTTTTTTTTTTTTTTTTTTTTTTTTTTTTTTTTTTTTTTTTTTTTTTTTTGCTGCATCGTGGAACACTGCGTGTTCGTCATTCAAATCAAGGTTTACGTAGGAAGGAACGGCATGAACAGTTTGATGCCATCAAATCTATTTCTGGAATTCCCCTCTGGTAATGAATGATTTTGCCCGGTAGAGTATCGAGAAGGCCGGACACCTTGTGAACAATATAGGTATATAAGAGCGGGGGACTTTGAGCCTCCTTTTTTCAAATACGAAAATAAAAAACATTTCTACTGTCCGTCTGTAGCATAACTGAATTATTGGCTACGTAATGACATTCATATTTTAATGCATAAACCACTGCCAGCATCTCCTTTTGGTTGGAGTTTAAGATCAGCCGTGGGGTGCCCAGTGATCCCAAGCTTCGTGATTCATTCGGGCGCCCCAAACCCGACCAATTTAGGTCGTGAAGTAACACGTTCGTGACTGCGTAGCGCCGACAGGGACGGCGTTTTATAAGGAAGTTGCAATATCGAAGTACTTTCCGAAAGTTCAAAGGGCCTCCAGGGACCACAAAGCTGGCAAAATTGACTAGTCCAACAAGGCTTTGGATTTGTTAGATGTGCCTTGTAATATAGGTCGGGATTTCTCGAGAAGACAATCGATCTTTAGATGAAGCCATTTGAGGCCAAGCCATGGATCCCAACAGATCCCGAGAAATTCCAAACTGCTCTAGGTGATTTGCCAACCTAGGTTTATTAGTAAGTAGACTGTATATTGGATATGACCAGGTAAGTGCAGTCTGCAGGCTTACTCCCGACACAATCGAGAATCGAATCAGTTCGATCTCAACTTTCTATTTTATTTTGTGAATTACTTTGTAACTAACCAGGATAAAGAAAATAGTTAGATCGTAACTTTTTGTACTCCCGATCGTATTAATCGACTGAGGATCAAAATAAACAAACTTCAATTTATTGGGAAGTACGCGGCACGATCATATCTGAATCAAAATCGAATCAGTTTGGAGAGTAAGGCCCCAGGTATTGATTGGCAATTAGGAAATCGTTTAAGTAAGATAATAATATAATCCTTATGCCTTTGTCTCGCAAGGTCTGCGCGACCCAATTGCTGAACATTGTGAACACATGCGGCGCTGTCGCCAGCTCAAAATGTAGGTAAGTAATTTGATATAATTTTTGATTGTACATCATCCTTAGGAACCTCCTGTGAGAGGCCGCAATAGGAACATTAGAGTACGCATTCGACAAACCTATCTTTGCTAAGTCACCATATTATGTTATATGGCTGTATAAAGTTGGGAACTTTTTGCATATTTATTAGTTTGAATTTTGTTACAATTACAAACTTGTTTAACAATCAAATATTGAATTTTGGTCTCAGACCGCCGTCGCTTTTGCATGTCAAAAACATTTAAGATATAGGTAAAACTCGGGAAGCTGCGCGCTTTCTCCAAGGCGCCGGTTTTTAATAGGTTATACTGACATTTTAGCCGAGTTAAGAGTGAAATTTTTGGCAACTTAATCTGGTACCCGTAGCAGTGGCTTCTGCTATAAATGATTTTTATATAGTTTTTACCATAGTTTTTGGAGCATGAAGATTCTCCCAAACATGAACAAAATTTGTCAAAACGATAGGCAATTCAAAATCCACGTTTTTATTGATAATGTTTGTAATGCGTGGTCTTAGAATGACCTTTAGCATTGTCAAAATTAGACCTCTGGCGAGATCTTTTTGCGTCAGCCCTTGGCTTGTCTTGGTTCTGCGCGAACCGTTTATTTTGCTTATATCCTTGAAACGGGTGATTAAAATGTGGGTGATTAGCAAAATTAGGTACCATACGTGGTGCTTGAATCGATTGATAAGGATATTCATTTTGTGCAAAAATAGGTGTAAACCTGGTGTATGAACCCCTCTGTGGAGGGAACCGGGCACCCTGCGCGGGTGTTTTATAATTCATACTCGAGCTAGCCTGCGCGGCTGTTCTTTGCATTGAAGGCCGTACCGGCCAAAATATTTTACTACTACCCCCCGCTTTTTCAATAGCTAGCGAAAACTGTTCTTTGTTAAATAGGCTATCGCAAGTAGGAGGTATTTTACGTAAGGCCGCTAGTAAAAACTTATCTTTAACAGATCTTAAAGTCGAGTCCCGTCTTTGTTCTATTATGTCAGCTCTGTGCCCACAAGCGAGTTGTAAGATATCACTAGATATTTTATTGAACGTACCTTCCACAAAAATTTCATTAATTGTATCTTTAATTGATGAGACAGTTAAATCACCCGAATTCTCTAAAATCCAACTTAAAAATGATTCAAACCCTGCCTGCGCGGCATCTTTTTGTTTTAATACTGCCTGCGAAATAGCGGCATAACTGCGTTCAGCCACGCACAAATTTGAATATTTATCAAAGGGTTTTATTTCATCATTGCATTCGAGTTCAACGAAACCGGGGGTAGAACAATATAATTTTTGGACATCCGAATAACGTATGTCCTTCCATTCGGGAGCATCGAAATGTTGAGCCGACTTTAGCAAATCCAAATGAGCTTGGGATGACCTCGGTAACGAGGGCTCTTTCAGTATAGTATTAACCGAAAAATTTACACAGTTTTCAACCGGTTTCGAATTTTCGTTTTCATTTTCGGAAAACAATTCGCCGCTAACATTTAAACTCAAGTTATCATCATTATTATTGGGCACTTGCCCAATAGGGCAGCTATGACAGGCCGTCGGTTGAAAAGAAGACTGCGCCAAAAATTGTTGAATGTTACTGACCTGCTCGGCGAGCTTACTTAACTCGCTATTAGATGTCTTACGGCGCTTGCGCTGATCTCTGCTCCGCGTGGTCTCGGCCTTCCTTTTGTTTCGCGCAGGAGGATCGGATTCGGAACACGAAGAAGAATTCGAACTACTACTATTACTTTTATCCGAACCAATTACAAAATTAAAAATATTTAACTATATTAGAAGTCGTACGGTAAAGCTCTAGCTATTATGCTAATTAAAACAAAATATAACTTATAAGGATAAGAAATATGAAATTACGCGTAATTAAATAAAAGTCCGCACAGCACGAAAAATAAACCGCCAATGAGTCTAAATCAGTTGTGCTCAAAGAGCTCAACTCTGCCACCTGGTGGAGAAACTTAGAACTAAAACAGTAGCCAATGGGAACACAGAAACCACCTGACGTAGGAGGATATTGAAGTCGTTTAGTATCCGCTTCCGCCACACATACGAAAAATAGTGTTGCCACTCTCATTATTATGGCTTTGAATAACGGTACAGTAAGTTAATAATTATATATTATTATTAATAATTACCGAAAGTCGAGGTTAAAGTGATAAATTAATCACATTTGTCAGTTTTTATTAATAATTTAACCCTAGTAGTGATAAATGTAAAAAGTGGCCAAGGGTTGCGGGGCGGGGCGGTGTGTGCGACGTGCGAGAGGTGCTCGGTGTTATTGTTTTAAAAGCACGCGCACGTTATTTGTTGTTGCTGAAATGCAAAAATATTCTATTTAATTCATTGCCAGAAGCGAATTCTGCCCGATTCACTCTAGTTACGGAAAATAGGTGATTGAACTAGAATAAAAATGGCTAGGTTAGGTTAGGTGAGACATTTAAGATTTGCGAGCCGAGCGAAGCGTGCCGCGGCAG
Source organism: Celastrina argiolus (assembly GCA_905187575.2). NCBI lineage: Eukaryota > Metazoa > Arthropoda > Insecta > Lepidoptera > Lycaenidae > Celastrina > Celastrina argiolus. The sequence goes on from LR994597.1 coordinate 2,747,915, forward strand.
CGGCCGGCGAGTGCCAGAAGCGAATTCTGCCCGATTAACTCTTTTTCAGAGAAAATAAGTAATTGAACTAAAATAGAAACTTCTCAAAATCGTATATTATTTGACTAGTAGTTATGGCATGACTTTAAAGGCCTATAGTAAAAAAAAGCTGTCAAAATTACCTCAAAAGTAGTCAAATCTTCATACAGAAATACGAATTTTAAATATACAGAATAACTTTTACCAATATGTGTCGTGAATTATTAATAATTACTACTAAAAGTAATAAATTTCGATCGTTTATTCACATTTACCAAAACATGTGGTTATTATTAATAATTTTGTAAAAATATTAATAATTTTCAATTAATCAGATTTACCGTAACATATATATTCTCTACGCGTCATTCTTTTCACACCACATTCGGCTTGCTATATGACTCATGTATCAACCTGTATATAAACCACACAGCCATTTAGTAATATATTTACCTCTAAACAACTTCTATGGAACCAGGCATCACGGCCGCAGCACGGAGGCCAAAAAGTGTCAATACTGGGGTGGCCTTCCACTGCTTCGTAGCAAATCACACATGCTAGTTCTGCAATGTCATCTAGAAAAAAACACCAGTCTTAGGAATGAAAATAATTTGAAAAGAGCAATAATTTTCTACAATATAATTAATATTATGTGTTTTTTTCCGAAGGTAGGACCCCTGGTCGTACGGTCGACGTAACAGGGGCCAGGGGCCAGGGTACTCTCCAAACTGATTCGACTTTGATTCAGATTCGATCGTGCCGCGTACACCCGAATAAATTCACGTTTGTTTATTTTGATTCTCATTGATATGGTCGGGCGTACAAAAAGTTACGATCCAACGATTTTCTTTATCAAAATACCAAAATCCGTTGAGATCGAACTAACTCGATTATCGATTGTGTCGGGAGTAAGCCTGCTTGTCTGAATGTGTTACAAGTTACAACTGCGTTTCAAATTAATAAACGTGTATGTGAGAATATTAGTGGAAGCCCCAAAGGGAGATCTCCGACCTCACGAGATGGTATGCTCGGTCAGGCCGAATTTAATACTTTTATACTATACACATATTTAAGATTTTTATTATATTATACACAAATTTAATACACATCCATGACCCAGGAACATTGAAAACTTTTTTTTCCTTCGGCGGGATTCGAACCCGCGACCTTTCGTTCGAGCGCCAACGCGCTCAACGAACTGCGCTACGGAGGTCGTCGATGTAAAAGTACCAGTTCTGAAAGACTTACTTTTGACTTTCATGTTTATATGAGAAATGCCCCAACATCATAAATTGGCCCATACAATAATAGGCAGGTGTCAGAGCTTAATTTTCAGCTCGACACTACCTGGTGGGGAATGTGCGAGCGAGATAGATAGATGTAAAGGTTAATAACCCGACTTCGCAAAAAGGGGTCTAAAAAGGCTGAAACAAGAAAATAATTCAATTTGAAATCCAGATATGCTTAGGTACAGATATGGTCAAGGTAGAGCCGTGGTCGTACCCGCTATTGGATTGTATATTACAACAGCAGACGAATATTATAGATTTGTTTAGCGGGTACGACCACGGCTCTACCTTGACCATATCTGTACCTATGCATATCTGGATTTCAAATTGAATTATTTTCTTGTTTCAGCCTTTTTAGACCCCTTTTTGCGAAGTCGGCTTATAGTTTTTTAAACTTTTATTTTATTTTACATTTTTCTGTTTCCACATGAACTATTACATTATATGTTCAAACTAACGTTAAATTAACACATAGAAAGTAACTAAACAACTCCTAGATACAATTTGTACGACCGCATTTTAAACCCTTATTTTGAATTTAACAACAAAATATAATAACTAATTAAAATTTTAAATACATATTTGTAATGTGCTCCCCAAGACCTATCTTTGGATACCAAACACGATACAATTCTCTTAATTTAATTTTTTTTAGAGATAGTTTATGAGCTATAATTTTCAAAATCCAAAATTTTTCGAAAAATTATATAGCCTATGTTACTCGCGGAACCATTACAAATCGATTGATACCTTATTTATTAAAATCGGACCAGTAGTTTAACCGCTACGAGGGAACATACATACATACATACAAACATACATACATACATACATACATAGACTGCCAAAATCATTACCCTTCCTTTTGGCTTCGCCGAAGTCGGGTAAAAAGGAAAGAAAAGGACAAAAGATATGATGGAAACTAGGTGTTGGCACTATTTGCCCATACAATAATTTTAAAAAAGATAACTGTTTCAGGGCTGGTACTTTTTTAGTGAACTCTATATACAGGACCCATACACACCCTAAATTATTATCACTCATCAATATTACAACCTGTATATGCCAGTATGGCCGCTTATAATAATTGAATTAAAAAGCTTACCATCACTTACGCTACAGTCTTTAGTAGTTCTATTTGGAGTTTTATTTAGATTCTGCAGTCTTTTCTTTCCCATCCTCATTTTCACATTCTCCATAACTGTATCCGATATCTTCTGTTTTGGAGCATGTTTTGCGCAGAAACTCCTGAAACGTTTGACATAAGGGAATGTACCTCAGTTCACAAATTATGACACATTCTAAGGCCGTGTTTCACCAAGCAGTGTTAAAGTTAATCCTTCTTAATGAAGGATATCATGTTGTTCCTCTCGTAATTCCTATAAATGAATGAGAAGGCATGGTAATTTAACAAGCCGTTATCACCAACATGCGTTGGTGAAATTGGGACTAAAGGGGATCAACGAAGTTTGATATTGTGTCACAAGCGGGTGAGCCCTATCTTTAGGCGGTGTTTCACCAAGCAATGTTAAAGTTAACGCCATGTTAAAATACCATGCCATCTCTTTCATTGACAGGAAATACGAGAGGGATAACATGATATTTAACATGGCGTTAACTTTAACATTGCTTGGTGAAACACGGCCTTAGGCTGCCTAACACACTAGCGTTTGTCCAGCGTAGTCGTTCGATGAACGTATGCGCAGGGCGGACGCCGCGTTCATCTCATCATCATCATTTCAGCTTTAATGTCGACTACTGGACATGAGCGTCTTCAAATTATTTAAGTTCTTATTCAACACACTGACAAATCACCAAGGAGCCGTTTTCCAAAGAAGAAGAAGTATTTCAGGGTAGTTGCATATACCCGCCATGTTTGCCAGGCGTGTTGGCGAGGGAGTGTTTCAATAATAACAATGTCCGCAAAGTTTCTGATATATTCCCTCTGTCGCCCAATAGCACCTTCGATTAAAAATGCACTAGATATCGTGTTAACACAAGAAATCCGTCACGGCGAATATCAGCTCACCACGCATACTATAGATTTTAGCCTTCTTTTTTTATGGGACACGTTATATAGTGTATCGTTGATTAGTACTAGCTGAGCCCGCGACTTCGTTCGCGTGGTTTTTGAGTGACTTAAGCCGTTTATGCAGCGCACGGAATGAAAGTCCCAAATGTGAATAATTTTCCGCTAATATATAGCCTTAAAGCCTTCCTCTTTATATGGACTATCCAACAAAAAAAGTTTTTTTCAAATAAAATAAATAAACCAGTAGTTCCTAAGATTAGCATGTTTAAACACAAACAAACTCTTCCACTTTATAATATTAGTATAGATAGTGCACGCGTGGTTAGTCCCTTGATAAAATAAAACTTTTGTAGATGTTAATAGCCGTGGATATAATATATTACGTAGGAGCCATCAATATGGACACTTGCAATTTATCTCCTTTCTAGTGCCGTCAAGTATAAACTTACTTGTAATTTCCGTAGAACATAGACACTGATTTCCTTTCCCTCCCGCATGGCAGATGGAACTGCTTCTTGCAGTGACTGACAGTACACCCGAGATTAGCTCCATCACAACCACAGAAAGAACATTTCTGAAGTAAACAAAAATATATAAGCAATATATTATATAACATTTTTCATGGATACAAATTGGGAAATAAAATTTTGATCTTGTTTATGGACTAGTTTCGTAATTATTCACAGGTTGTAAAACAATAAAATATATTCAGTAAAGTTTAGTTTTGAACATTACATTTAAATTTAGAAATACTAATCAAAGTAAATACATTGTATTATTAAGAATAAGAAACTGTTACATTTTTTGCTTATATGACCATAGCAGACAACTTTTATTATAAAAAATCTATAATATAATAGCAAAGCCACTTTGTTGAGTATAGAAAACAGTTTGTGATGAATTGTTTAAACCTTCCCTGGACTTCCACAAATTGTTGCAGGCTAAAAATAGCTGAATTGTTTCAGCCATTCTCGAGTTCTAGCGAGACTAACAAACAGCAATTTATTTTTATACATAAAGAAGAAGAAGAAGATAAATCAATTTATCTACACTAATAGTATAAAGAGGAAAGATTTGTATTTTTGTATGTAACGACTTAACGCAAAAAGTACTGGACCGATTTTAATAATTCTTTCTTCATTAGAAAGCTACATTATCACTGAGTAACATAGGCTATATAAAAATCAATTGCTGTTCGTTAGTCTCGCTAGAACTCGAGAATGGCTGAAACAATTCAGCTATTTTTAGTCTCGAGATTAGCTGAACTGATTCAGCTATTTTTGGTCTTGAAAGTCCCGGGAAGGTTTACACGGTTTCCATGCTCAACGAAGTGGGCACGGGTCAGCTAGTATAAGATATATTGCTTCTGTGTATTGTGCACATGCTTGGGCACAATAACATAACTCCTGCGTAGCTGGCCTGGTTTCAATGAAAGAATAATGAGGCATTATTATTATTATTCATTTGTACTTACATGCTTTTTACTCCTGGTTATTTCTGCCAGAATATCATTATATAAAAATCCAAAAAGACCATCCTCATCTTGGCCTTTTTGTATCAGGCAGCATGACAGCAACTAAAAGTGTTTAAATTTAAACAATTACAAATTTATACAGAAATTAGAATAATATTACCACTAACTAAAACTAATAAATAAATAAGCTTTAAAAACTACAAATAAAAATAACTCCAAGGCCGTCCACATTAGGCTGAGTACCTAGATGGCTCAAAGACTTTTCTCACTGGATGTCTATGGTTACTCTTTGTGCCATCTTTTTAAATTTCTCCAAATAATATGGAGAAACACAAGCCCGGACCACATGGGCTTAGGGTTTCAACCCCAAACAGTTTAAATATGAGATCACCACTAAGGTCCTCATATTTGCACCACTTGAGGTTCCCCGCCTGGTTTGTGGCCACACTTGCAATGCTGCAGGTGCCCTGGATGTGGGACAGAGTAAGAGTATTGACGCAGGTAGTGTCCAATAAAAAAAACCATCTCACTCTCCATGGGACCCAGATCATTTCGTCTGGTCTCTTGCCATTGTCACATGCAAAACCAGAGGGTTCCAGCACAGCTAGCTAGCTAGGTACTCCGGAGGTAATTAGAGCCCAATGGACGAGGTCGTTCAAGGAGCGATGACAAGGAGTGATTTTTAATTAACAAAGGACACCAGCTTAAAAATCCCAAAAGAAAAGACGCTTTTGAATAATAGACATTGACAACTAGTTATAATAGTTATTAAAGAGAAGAGACCAGAGCCAATTTCATAAGGTTTTAACAAATATTACCCTATCCCCTTGTTCCAGTTGCTAAGTGTAAACGAAAATAACGTTTTTGTCGTTCAATTCCGTTTTTTATGAACGTAGGGCGAAAGAAACAGGAATCAGATCCAAAATTTCGTTCAAAACGTTATTTCTTTGCAACTGGAATGCACCAAAATCAAAATCAAAATCAAAACATTTTATTTCCATATAGGTTATTAAATAACACTTATAGAATTGTCCTACATGATGCCTACCACCGGTTCGGAAACTAGCCCGGCGAGAAGAACCGGCGTAAGAAACTCGCGCGGGGCCATCTTTTAGCAAAAAGATTGGAAAATTGTTCTTTTTCTTTTTAAATATAATATAATATTATACAATATACATAACAATGTTATGACTTAAAACTAAAATTATAAAAACAAAGTGTACAAAGTTGTAACCTAGCATAGAGGCACCTTATTCCCAGGGTGTGCAATCATCAATGAAATCATTAACCTTATAATAACCTTTACCACACAAACGTTCTTTAACTAATTTTTTAAATTTATTTATAGAAAGATTTTGAACGTTTTCTGGGATTCTATTGTATAGGCGTATACATTGACCTTTAAAAGATTTACCTACCTTGCCAAGTCTAATCACTGGTATATCTAATTTGTGCTTATTTCTAGTGTTTATACAATGGTTGTCGCTTTTTTTTCTGAAATCATTTATATTCTTTTTTACATACAACACATTGTCCAAAATGTATTGAGATGCGACGGTCAGAATACTTATTTCTTTAAACTTTTCTCTCAGAGATTCAAAAGATGACAACTTATAAATAGAACGTATAGCTCGCTTCTGCAGCACAAATATAGTATTAATGTCCGCGGCATTTCCCCATAAAAGGATGCCGTAGGACATTATGCTATGAAAGTAACTAAAATAAACTAGTCTCGCTGTATCTTCATCTGAAATTTCTCTAATTTTTTTTACTGCATATGCTGCAGAACTGAGCCTATCTGCCAGTTTTACAATATGAGGACCCCACTGTAATTTACAGTCTAGTGTTATACCTAGGAATACAGTGGTGTCTACTAAGTTCATTTTCTCATCATTTAATAGTACATTGGTTTGGACCTGCCTAACATTTGGCAGGCTAAACTTTATACATTTTGTTTTATTTGAATTTAAAAGTAAATTATTTACATTAAACCAATGTACCATTTTTGAAAGAGCACTATTTACCTCGTCATAGTTTGACTGTCGTCGCTTCACATTAAAAATTAGTGAAGTGTCATCAGCAAAAAGTACTATCTCATGCTTATCTTTTACTAGATACGGTAAGTCATTTATGTAGATGAGAAAAAGAAACGGACCTAAAATAGATCCCTGTGGAACACCTAACTCAATTTTGGTGCCAGCAGATCTTTTACAATTTATTTCCACTCTCTGAGTTCTATTGTTGAGGTAAGAACTTAAAAAATTTAGTGCTGTGTCCCTTATACCATAGTGGTATAATTTTTTGACCAAAGTAGCGTGCTCGACACAGTCAAACGCCTTGGAAAGATCACAAAACACACCAAGAGCATCCTGTGACCCCTCCCAAGCTTCAAATATGCTGCAAAGAAGGCTGATGCCTGCATCTGTTGTGGACCGACCTTTAGTGAAACCGAATTGATTACTATGTAGTAGATTATTCGAGTTAAAATGAACTTGCAATTGGTTTAAAATAATTTTTTCGAAAATTTTACTAAAAGCCGGTAGTATAGAAATTGGTCTATAATTGGCTGGGTCAGATTTACTTCCAGCTTTAAAAAGAGGCATCACCTTGCTATGCTTCATGAGGTCCGGGAACACACCACTCTTAATACAGTAATTGAATACTAAGGCTAAGTAAGGGGCAATGATGTCAATTATGGATTTAATAATTTTTGTAGATATTCCCCAGAGATCGGTAGTACTTTTAATATTCAGTAATTTGAATGTGTTAATAATGTCTCTGGAGGTAATCTCTTTAAAACTAAAATTGACATCACATTCCTTGACATTTTCTTTGAGCATTTTTTCTGCAACTGCAGGTGAGGAATTTAAGTCTTTTGTAGTTGAGACTGGAATGTCAGCGAAATACTTTTCGAAGACCGTCGCAACCTCTAGGTCAGAATTAACCTTTTTATCATTTATACAAAGCTCAAATTTAGAGTTACGACCGGCGACTCTTCCAGTCTCATCTGCAATAATCTTCCAAGTGGTTTTCACTTTATTTTTAGAGTTCGCTATTTTTTCTTTTATGTGAAGTGCTTTAGCTGCTCGACAGACCTTCTTAAAGATTGAAGAATATTTCTTGATGTGTTGCTTAAACGACTCACTCCTATTTAATGTCCTTTCGTTATACAATTCATATAATCTTTGTCTACTTACAATAATTCCTGCAGTAGCCCAGTTTCTAAAAGTTCTATTTTTATTATTTAATTTGACCGTTTTAGAAGTAAATACAGAGTTAAATTGAGTTCTTAATATTTTAAAGAAATTATCAAATGCCGTATTTGAATTATTAGGTACACTTAAGTGTTGAATATTTGAAATTAATTTACTTCTAAAGTTCTCAATACGTTTTGTATTAATTGGGATATAAACAAGCTTTTCTTCCGGGATTTTATCACAATTAATATCAAAAGATGCTAACTGACCAAAATGATCAGAGCTAAGCAAATTAATTATTTCTTTTACACTAGGAGTAATATTAGTGAAAATATTATCTATACAAGTAGCCGTAGTATCACATACTCTTGTCGGTTCATAAAATAAACTAATGAGGTTATACGATTTTAATAAAGATGTGAATCTAACAGTGGCGGAGTTTAAGTCAAATAAATTAATGTTAAAATCTCCACACACAATAATCATTTTGTTAGATGCACATATTTTTGCTAACACTTGTTCCAAAATTTGTTCAAAAGAATCGTATAAACCTGACGGAGGCCTGTATACGCTTACAATAATAAGGTGGCTCAGTTCAATACAAGCTAATTCAACTATACGTTCAGTAGAGAGACTTACAATGTCTTTTCGTTCTTTGAATTTTAATTTTTTACTTGTTAGTATTAAAGAACCACCTCTAATAGCATTCTCCCGACTGAACGAGCTAGCAACCTGGTGACCACAAAAATTAAATATTAATTCATATTTTCTGAACCAATGTTCTGATATACACATAATATCAATGTTGTGCTTATTTAAAAATAATTCAATTTCTAATTCTTTACCTACCATTCCCTGTAAGTTTTGGTGCACCAGATTTAAATTAAATTTACAATTTTTTCTAAATATTTGGGTAGGTAGGTATTTATTTCTATTATTATTTAAAGTATTGCTAGAGTGGGCCTCTGTTGTCTTAGAACCTAATTTAAATTATTTGGAACATATTCCAAGCCGTTAACTATATTATTATTGTCAGAATAAGAGCACTGCTCAATAGAAGCAGTGGCCGGTTTAGCCAATTCTTTGGCTGGTCTTAATACTAAAAAATTAAATAGCCATCTAGCTATGCGTCGAGTATAATAATGTGATAAGAAAAACTTATCATCCGTTAGATTTTTTAACCTAATATTAAAAATATTATTAATGTCAACCACATCTATTTCTGGTTGATTGTTACATAAAACTATACTGTTTTGATTGGTGGCGCTACTCAGTAGGCTGTTTAACTTAAATCTAATATTATTTTCGTTGTTTTCGTGTGGCAGTTTTTTAATGCAAGGAAAGGTAAACAATGTGAGTTTTCTAACACCCTTCAAGGGATCCACACACAGTAAGGTACTTTTACATCTAAGGAGTATACAATTCAAATTCCCTTAATAAGTAGGCCGCGAATCAATATTCTGTAACTTTAAGCATAAATTACTTACCGCACAAAAATAGTGGCAAGAAATGTCCCCAATTTCATAAAATTTTCCATATTTAGCTTCATCGTCGACTTCTCGTCCACAAAATGCACAAGGGCTACTTTTTGTAGCTATTTTAGCTGCTATGTTTTTCTTTTTGCTAGCAGCAGCGTACATTTTGATAAATTAACTGGCTTTTTCATACAAACATTGTGGTATGTACACTTAAATTTCAATCACAAGCACAAGGAATGTTATTTAATATTTGTGTTTGAAGAAATAAAATAATCAAAAACACATAATTTTAAATACAATTTACAAAAAGTGAAAATAACACCAAACAATTATTAAAAAAACTCCCTCGTAATAAAATGTCAGTGTCATAATCTTAAAGTCAAATGTCAAACATTTTGTTTATAATTTCTTTTTATAAGCTTACAACACTAAGGTAATGCCAACCATGTTTACTGTCTATGCCACAAATAATTTTTCATAAAAATAAATATTAATTATCAATTAATGTCAAGCAACACTCGATTCTATGTCAAAAAATTTGCCGAAAGGCGATTGTTGTAGTTGTTTTAGTTTATTAGTGTTGTGTTATAATTATTGTATTTAAATTGTTATATTTTTACGTATAAATATTATGTCTTAGGTTTATATCTAGTCTTAGTTCTATTGTACCGATCTAGGCACTGCCAAAGCTACTTTAAACATTAGTGCCATAAAAATGTTGATGGATGTTTCTTTGTTCGAGATAAAGTGTTTTTTGGTGCTTTGAATATAAATTAAAAGGATTACATCGGTATAGTATCCGTACTTAGAGGTTTTTACACATTATAAATGTGTAATACGTGTGATACGGATGAAGAAATATCTGTTTCACGAATCCCGCCATTGTAGCACTGATAGTTTGTTACTTCATAACATTCTACCAATGATTGTCAATCGTACCAGGGGCTTGCTAATTTATTAAACAATGCAAAAGTATGATGAAATTGTTTTAAACACCCAATAATTGTTGCGACGAAAATGTCAACAATACAGAAACAACCTCACTGGAACAAAAGTGATGAAGGGTTGAACTCCAAGTACGAGAAATGTCGTCATATCGCAGAGGAAATATACAAGAGGATAAATATCACGTTCCAAATTAAGAAACTTGAAGCCGGAGCGATAAGTGAAGGCTCCAACTTCAGGTAAATGTTACTTACTATTTAGGTTTATAATTAGAATATAGCTTAAAATAAAAATTAAACTAGGCATAGACTTGATTAATGCTGCATCCAAGCACAAATATAAAGTCATGTTAAAGTTAGAAATCATTTTTTGCAAAATTTTCTTATTGGAATCTTAATATGTTTTATCTCACAAATTATTAAGACAAAAGTTTGTGTGTGTGTCTGTATGTGTATAATCTTTGTTACTTATGCACCTGTAATTGGCTGGAGCAATTTTGATAAAATTTGGTATGTATGTATGTACTTCGGTACACAGAAGTATAACCCTAGAAAAAAGGCTTAATTTTATCCGGAAAAGTAGTGTTCTGTAGGAATCTATTTATGCAGGTAGAGCCATAGACAGTTGCTAGTATGTCATAAGAATACCCAAGGCTATATATAAATGTTTGTTTTGCAACGGACAATGTTATTATACAAAAGTTATTTTATGTTTAAATGTAAATGAGTTTTAATATAATCAGCCTTGATTTTTATATAACCTTCATTATTCTTAAGATATGAATCTTCAGATTATTTAAAAATTGTCTGACAGAATACAATATTTTATTTTATACTAATATTATTAAGCTGAATAATTTCGAAGTATGAAGTCTTTGAGATTTGACAAATAGTTATAGTGTTTGATAGATCAATTGCCAAAGAAGGCTATAAGCTATACTATATATATAGCTCCAACCAATAGGAGCTCAGCACCAATTAAGAATGCTTTGAATTTGAGAAAGACCTACTTTGAGTTTCTTTTACAAGAACCTTATTCCCTTTTATGTATTAAAATTATACTACAAACATGTTATGATTTTTTTTGACAGCAGCCATTTTTCATACATGGTTTCTAAAGAACTACAAATATTGTTATTAATGTGATGCATATGAAGTAGCCGGTTAATGCATTCTTCAATGCGATTCCTATTTATGGGAGGGGTATAAAGTATGCTAAAAGAAAAAGGAGAAAATTAGTTTTACTACTGTACATATTTCAGTGACCAAATAGACAGCAATGAGTTAAGTAATGAAACCGACCTCTTTGCTTGTGACAAGAGTTCGTTGTCTAGCAGTACAGAGTTGGAGGCGCTGGAAAAAGGCAGCGAGGCCTGTGAAAAGTTTGTCAACAATAACAACAATGAGGAAGCCAAAATCAAACCTACAATTGTATATAAAAGACCAAGGAAAAGGTACACTTTTATGTTCTATATATTTTTTTGAGGTATTTATATTATAAGTGTTTTTTACTATATAATAGCTCCCCTCACCGATTTCGGTGTCGGTAGCCAATTTTATTGAAACCAGGCCAGCTATGCAGCAGTTGTTTTTATAGTGCCCAAGTGTGTGCGCAATACACAAAGACACTCTTCCTTTTACTCTCATATCCCAGTGGGACGGTAAACCGACACGACTGGCGAGAGAACAGGCGCAGGACCGACATTTTACATGCCCATCCGACGTATGGATCATCTTTCTTATCAGACAATCAGGTGATATGCCTGCATTGTCCTAACCAAACTTGGAAACTATTTTTTTCATTGTTCCAACGCGGGAATCGAACCCACGACGTCCGAGTCGAGAGCGAAGCTCTGAACCACTAGACCATGGAGGTTTTACTATATTGTGCATGTATTACACATATAAATCTTCCTCTTGAATCACTTTATAAATAAAGTGAAATAAAGAAATATAGTAGGTATAATGATCATCACCCTCCACACCATACAAATAAAGGTCCAATAATCAAACAAAATTCGAATTACATACACGTATCCACCGACTACCACCGCCTAACTGAAAATAAAAGTTATGAGAATAAAAGAAAACATAGAAACACACTACAAATTTGCACTTATAATGTTCGCTCTCTGTCATCATATGAAAGGTATCTGGAACTGACACACGCCTTGAAAAATATTAAGTGCGACGTAATAGGTCTATCAGAAATAAAACGACTTGGCTGCAACATCGAAGAATACCAGGATTACATTCTGTGCTATATAGGTAAAACAAAAGGCCTCCACCGAGTAGGATTCCTAATTAAAAAAGAACACAAAAACAAAATAGTTGGATTTACGGGAATATCAGAACGGGTAGCACTCTTGCAACTGAAGTTTAATGACTTTTCGATATCTTTGATACAGGCCTATGCGCCAACGGAAAGAGCAAGCGAGGAAGAAATCTGTCAGTTCTATGATGAACTAAACCAGGCACATTCACTAACAGACAATAAAGTTTTGGTGATTGGCGACTTTAACGCAAAAATAGGAAAACTAGGAAATGATATTAACAATCAAATAGGCCGATTTGGTTTCGGAAAACGCAACGAAAGAGGAGAAAGACTACTAGAACATGCATCTGAACACAACCTGTCCATAATGAACACCTTTTTCAAAAAAAGTAAAAATAAGAAATGGACTTGGATATCTCCTGATGGGAAAACTACAAATGAAATTGACTAAATAAAAATACCCCAAAAATTATAACAATTGTAGAGGCAATTAACAACATAACATTCCCGTCAGACCACAGACTTGTTAGAGCGACAGTAATTCTAAAAACACCGAAATTGTCTAGACGAAAATTTAAAGATACCGTGTTATGTAGACCCAAAACAAAAGAAGAAATAGACAAGTACCTGAAAAACCTTACTGAATTATTACAAACATCTGACAAACTAATTAAAGCCACTGACGTACAAACTTATTACAATATACTAGAAAACACCATAATTAACAGCTTAGAAACGCAACAAATAACAGAACCCAAAACACACAAAATACTAAGCAAAGAAACGGAGCAACTAATCAAAAAACGCTCTGACTTAATAAGGACAAAAAACAAAAACAAGGAAATGAAAATAGAACTAAGTAGAGTGTTTAAAATAACAAACAAGTCAATAAAAAATGACTACTACAATCACAAGCAAAACGTCATAACTAAAAATCTAAATACTTATAGAAGCACAAAAAGAGCTTTTAAGGAGTTAACCACTCACAAAAGATGGATACATAGCTTAAACCATAATCCAAACGAAACAGAAACTACTAAAAGAAGAAAAGTGCTAGAACATGCAACAAATTTCTATGAAAACCTATACAGGAACACATACAATGACAAAACTGAAAAGCTCACGGACTATCAATTAATTTCTAATACTGTCCAACCTTTCGACGAAGAAGAAGTGTACTTGCAAATAAAGCAACTTAAGAACGAAAAAAGCGCAGGCCAGGACGGTATTAGCAACGAAGCAATAAAAGAGGGAGCTCCAGCCCTCTTAGGACGTCTGACTGAACTATTCAATATGATCCTGAGAACAGAAACAGTCCCCAAACAATGGTGCTCGTCAGAAATAATCTTACTTTTCAAGAAAGGGAACCCGCTAGACATAGGTAACTACAGGCCGATTAGCCTACTAACAAGCACTTACAAACTTTTTGCTTCGTTAATACTGAAAAGAATAACCAAAGAAGTAGACAAATCACAGCCTATAGAACAAGCTGGCTTTCGGTCAGGATTCAGCACCATAGATCATATACAGGCAGTCGAACAGATAATACAAAAATTTAGAGAATATAACAGACCTCTTTACATGGCGTTCATCGATTACAGCAAAGCGTTTGATAGTATCAGCCACACCTCCATCTGGAAAGCACTAAAGACACTAAAAATCGACCATAAATATATTAACATATTAAAAAACATATACGAGAATAGTACGAGTAGAATTAAATTGGAAACCATAGGTGAACCCTTCAAAATAGAGCGTGGAGTAAGACAGGGTGACCCACTGTCACCAAAGCTTTTCATAGCAGTTCTACAGGACGTTTTCAGCCAAATAAATTGGGAACAAAAAGGCATAGTAATAAACGGAAACTACCTCAACCACTTAAGATTCGCTGACGACATAGTAGTACTAGCTGAAACGAGCAAAGACATTGAGGAAATGGTCACGTCTCTCGATCTGGAAAGTAAAAAAGTGGGACTTAACATGAACATGAGCAAGACAAAAATAATGACCAATAAAATGTTCAAAAGACCAATTCAAGTTAATGGATGCACTATAGAGTATACTGAAAACTATGTTTACTTAGGAAAGCAAATCACAATGGAAACCAATAGCAATGAACAAGAGATAGCAAGACGAATATCTTTATCCTGGAAAAAATTCTGGTCACTAAAGGAGATACTTTAAGGCAACTACAGTCTTCCCATGAAGAAGATTGTAATGGACACCTGCATCATGACCTCCCTCCTTTATGGCTGCCAAACTTGGATTTTTACCAAAAACATTAAAACGAAAATTCTAAATACTCAAAAAGCAATGGAGAGAAGCATGCTACGGGTCAGAAAAATACATAAAATAAGAAGCGATGCTATAAGAAATAAGACAAAAATCACAGATGCATTAAAACATGCCCTTACATTAAAATGGCAATGGGCTGGCCATATCGCACGTAGCAAAGATATGAGATGGACTATACAGACCACCAAATGGAATGGACCCTCTGGCAAAAGGAATGTTGGAAGACCAAAGCAGCAATGGGTCCATGACATAAAGCAGGTAGCTGGAGTCTCATGGCTTGACAAAGCCAATGACAGAGAAGTTTGGAAAAATTTGGGGGAGGCCTATACCCACAAAGGGGTCAATTTTCCAGAATAATCTAAAATATTACTAACTAACATAATTTAATAAAATGTAAATATAATACTAACACTAATTGTAAAAAGGGAAATTGAATAAATGGCTTTTATATTATATTATAGTAGGTATAATCCTAAAGTTATAGTGACTGTCCTTCTTACGTTTGTCATAATTTAAAATATTCTGTAAAGTCCTTGCTCTGTGTAGGTTTAGAAAACGAGTAAAAAAGCAGCAGAAGCACAAGCGAGATTCAGATGGATCCAGCGATGAAGCGTTGCCGCTGACCAACGTTGCTGACCTGGAGGTTCGCACGCGGAGCGACAGGGCTCCGCCGTCGCCTGCGCACACGGTCATGGGAGTACCGTACGTCGTCATCAAGCCTTGTGGTGAGTTATCCCAATGAGAAAATTAAGGAAATGTCCAAATAGGCTAGAAATGTTCACGTGTCATTCTCTTCACACTATATTCGGCTTAATATGACTACCTCCGTAGCGCAATGGTTCAGCGCGTGCTCGACCAAGAGGTTGCGGGTTCGAATCCCTCCGAGGCAACAAAAAGTTTCAATGGGTCCTGGGTCATGGATGTGTATTAAAATAATAAATATCGTAAATACCTTTATGTGTATAGTATAAAAAATAAAAATATTAAATATATATTTCCGTTATCTGGTTGGTACCTGTAACACAAGTTCTTCGGATACTTAGCACAGGGCCAGATTGACGTGGTGTGAAGTGTCTGTAGATATTATTGTTATAATATATATGAACCATGAATCATTCAGTATACAGCGATTCGTATTATAAAGTTACGAACTAGATAAACAAAGCGGTGGTAAGTAGGTCATGAAGTAGGACAATAATTATTGAAGACATGAATCGATGAAGGTGATATGTAGCAAAATTCTGATTTCGAGAAAATTGAGTTCAAACGGTCACTTTAACATTTTAGAATACGTCGTAAAGTGTTAAGCACATTAATCTAAAGAGCCGTCTCTAGAATCAATGTACTTAATGCATTACTACATATCCTAAAATGTTTAAGTGACAGTTTGAACTCAATTTTCCGGGTAATTTTTTGCGACATATCACCTTCATCGATTCATGTATTCAATTGTCCTACTAATATAGTGTAGAAACGACGTTCAGAAAACATTTTTGTAAAATTTATTCTGAATAAATTTTTTTGACTTTGACTTTGTGATATTCACTGGATCATGATTTCTTGTGCAGATTTAAAACCAAAATTTAAAACGCCGTCCCCTGAAAAGAAAGTAACAAAGAAAACAGATAAACACAGTCCCAAACAGAAGGCTGACGTGAACACCATAGACAAAAGTGACTTGACAGTCTGCGAGCCCAAAGCCCAGACTCCTGAACAAGAGAAGTCAAACAGTCAAGAACCATGGAGGTGCACGCTATGCAGTCTAACGTTTCGCGGTGAGAGAGGATTGAGGTAGGTTAAATTAAAAAGTTGAATTTTCTATGCTTATGCCACACATTGAATCCGCGGCTCTTGACACTAAGGGCCTGGGCCCTGATTACGTAACTCCGGTCGCTTTCCCGTCTCTCGAGATCAACTGCCATTGTGACGTTACATCTTTTTAAAACACGATTTAAAAAGTTAAAACGTCAAAATTATGACATATTCATTCCAGTAGACGCTCTGAACGTTCAGATCATTCATAACGCTGACATTGACAGCTCACAGTGCCTGTGAAAACATTCAAAACGATCCTAAACAGTGCTAAAGAAACGCAAATCTGAACGAAAAAAACGTTCAGATCGTTTAGAGTTAGGAAGTGGAACAGGGGGTAAATATACGTATATTTAGTGTCAAGATCCGCGGATTCAATGTTAAAAAAAAAAACTCAATAAGATGCGTATCCGCGGGTATACGTGTTTAATCCGGCACATCACTACTATACTAATAAAAGTTTTTTTTCTTTTCAGGCGGCACATGACTATGACACATATAATAGAAGATAAGTAAACTGAGACATACACACCGATTTGAAGCTGCAACACCCTACACTCCATAAGGCTCAAGACATCAACAAAACAAGTAAATAATAATAGTCATGTTTATTAACACTGAGGCGGTACTACTAGCGCCACAATCCTGCATCGCGCTATCGAAGTTTTCCAAGCCGGCGCTATATATACGACATCTGAAAACTAGTACAGTGGGCTTCGGCCTGACCGAGCATACCACCTCGTGAGGTCGGAGATCTCCCTTTGGGGCTTCCACTTGTATTCCTACAAAAACAGACATGTTTATAAAACCAACTTGAAAGTAACTTAAGTTTTATCACACAGGTAACTAATTCAATATATTTCTATGCGTTTTAGGGCAGATTTTTTAATAGTCAGATAACTTTTATCTGTCGAATAAACATGTTGATATTTGTTTCTTACAACATAAGTCAGCCACATATTTATTCCTCTGATAAAATATATGCGACGGTTAAAAAATTCAGTCCTTCACAAAAGATTTTTAATCATTAAAAAAAACTATGACTAAGCTACAAAAATCAAACAGCATACGGATGAATTTTTTCTTTTCACCTCATTGACCATCCACTAAATGGGATTTGTTTATGGAACATAAATAGCCCAACCAAAATTATTACCCTATTGAATTTGCCGTAGTCAGTTAAAAAAGAGAAACTGTTTTAAATTTTATATATTGGTATGCTACTGCGCCTAGTTAAAACTTTGGTTACTTTTAATGTCGGACAATCGAACATTCGTAGAAATTTAGTTATACCCATATTTTAATAATAGCTACATTAGGATAATGTATAATAATGTTTAACATTTAAAATAGCATATCATTGTAATTTAAAAATGGGGATTAATATAATCTTGCATTCTCACGACCGAATACTGGAGACCTACTTGAAATTAGGTGACAGGCTGTCACTGTCTCTGCTGGGCGTTATAACATGTCATTCGAATGCAGGATAATTTCATGAGTGTTTCAGTATCCGGCCTAAGCTCGGTCTATATTCTGAATGTCCTCCGGAGAAGATTCTGATCACTGGAAATGGAACTCTGGGTTAATACAATCAATTGAACATACATGTATCTAGTTGTCAATTTTGACACTGAGATATGACTCTCGTGGGTTTTGCAGACGAGGAGACTCAGAATATAGTCACAGGTTTTTTGGTGAAAAAAAAACATCGTTTGTCTATGGTAAATTTTAAAACTGGCGCCACCGCGTGTCTAGGCTACCGATAAGTGATAGGATATATATTTACGTAGATAGTGTAATTGGAAAATTGAAATTTATGGTAACGGGCGAGGTTTTGTAGAAGCGTTGCGGCTGTCGTTACAAATTTTTAAATCATTTTTTTTTTTGCAATGTTTATAGGTATGCAAATTCGCTTTAAGCGAACGTCCCAGTAGAGCTCGTACAAATACACGAGATAGTTTCATTAAAAAAGACCAAGCGAAAGAATTCACGGCTCGTAGCAGGCGTTGTGCTATGACGTCATGTCGGGAACAAAAAAGCAAAAATCTCAGAAACTACACGACGTATCGTAATAATTTAGTTTCAACAGAGTTAACGGAGAGTTAAAAATAAAAATCTACACACACCGGCATATTTAGCGGAACACAAAAAAAAAGTCCATAATTTGAAAAATATGGTTTATTTTTAAAATCTACTTACTATAATTTTTTTGCAATTTAAAGTTTCATTTGTTTTATTTAAAATGAGATCATATTAAGAACAGATTTTGCCAGTAAAGGCTATTTGTGAAAAAAGGTACATTTTTGAACTTTTCATTGTAACCGGGAAAAGTGAAAATTAATATTAAAATATCAATTAATTAAATTAGAAAAATGGTGATTAATATCGCGTATTTCCTCCACGTGCTCTTATTAAAGTTTCTACCCGTCTAGGCATACTGAGAATTAATCTATCGATGGTCTCCTGGGATAGTCTCTGCCATTCCCCAACTACGGCGATTCGCAGCTCATCCACGTTGGCAGGAACTGGAATTCTGGACTTAACTTTTCTTTTCAGCAAGTCCCAAACGTGCTCTATTTGGTTCATATCTGGTGATCTCGCCGGCCACTCCATAACAGTTATATTCATATCATTAAGATAAGCTTGGGTTACCCGAGCGGTATGCGGCCGAGCATTATCCTGCATAAAAACAAAATCGTCACCGATATATGGGGCAAACGGTACGACATTTTCTTCTAAAACTTCTCTGATATAGCGATCTGCAGCCAGACTCCCTCTGTGAATCACAACCAAGTCTGTGCGAGCTCCCAAACCAATTGCCCGCCCAAACCATTATTGATCTACCACCGTATGCAACTGTAGTTTCAAAATTTGTCTGAATGTATCGTTCTCCTTTGTGTCTGTATATTCTTTGCCTGCCGTCAATTTGATTTAAGAGATTTCTGCACTCATCACTAAACAATACCTTACTCCATTGGTCCGCGTTCCAAAATCGATGTTCCTGAGCAAAAGTTAACCTGTTTCTACGACGATTTACCTCGAGCCTTGGAGCCTTTGCGGGCACAAATGAACCCAAACCAGCTTCTTCGAACCTTCTTTGTGCCGTACGCTCACTTACGGTTACACCCCGCACCGCTTCTAACTCATGTCGGGCTTGGACGGCCGTCAAACGGGGGTTTCTACGTACAAGAAGCCGAATGAAACGATCATCCCTACTCGAAGTGCGTCTTTTTCTGCCTTGTCCTGATCTTCTCACATAAGTACCGGTCTCCCTGAACTGTTGGGTACTGCGATGGATCGTTGAAACTGGTCTACGAAGATCTCTGGATATCACTCAGTATGTTTGACCATTTCTTCGCATTTCGAGTGCCCTAGCAATCTCCGTTGGGGCTAAGTCAGGCATTATTCAGTCCTCAACTCCAAAAAGATACGCGATTAAAAAAAAACTAACAAAAAACCATATTTCAATGAAATTTTAAATCAAACTCAAAAGGAAGAAATGTTCGAAGTTCGCTCCAAATAAGGTGTATTTGAATAAAATTTAAACAATTGCACAAAATGTGAGGTTCAGTTGTTTTCTTAATTTGAAATTATTGATTTTTAAATTAAATGACGTATAAACCAGCCAGCAACATTACATGATACTGAAATCAAACCTTTTTTTTATGTTCCGCTAAATATGCCGGTGTGTGTATTTACACTTTATTATTTACTTCGTTACTTTTAATAGTAACTCGTTATGGATGATAAGACACCTAAACCCGAGAATATTATTTTCTTTATCCCATAACTAAATAATTTAATAAATTAATCTAGGAAACATTTTATTTATTTATTTATTTATTTATTTATTAATAAGATTTACCAACGATTGCTAACACTAGTTACATTTTTGGAATAAACATTCTATCACATTGCTGTAGAATGTGTCACAATCACTTAAAGGTAAATAATACGGCATGCACTAAAAGTAAACAACATTAATATCTTAAAATTATTTGCTGGTTGTTATTATTTACAAATATATGTAACGGCAGTCGCGGTACACGGCGGTGGAGAAAAAACTGTGATGATTCTAGTATGTGATGGTAGGATAGAGGTTACTTCCACCATAGTTTACAATTCGCTAAGGATATGCACGTATTTTCATATGTTATTAAGGGCTTTAAGGTCATGCGTCTTTGTCATTTCGGCCGCATGCGTGTAATTTCAACCCCACAGCGTTTATGACGCTTTACAATAAATACACAAAATATGTATAATGGTTTTTGCTTAAGCCACACATGCGGGCCAAACCCGCAAACTCTAAAAAGGCCACAATTGCCGAGGTTATATATGTTTTTGAAAAAATATCTATAGATGTTTTTTGCCATCTTGGAAAATCTATGGTCATTTAAGACCAAAAAAAGCAAAAAGTTAAAAAAATATTGCCTTGCAATTATAATAAAGTATATGGTTATTTTTAACATGTTTGTAAATTATTGAGTGTCTTGTAATTTAATTATTTGTCTTCCAAATATTGTCTATGGTGGAACGGTTAGATAGAAAGATAGATACGGCCGATTTTCAGTACAAAATTTTATTGAAATATGTAGTCTTAAAGGTTTTAAATCTTTCGTAGTGACATTGTTTTGGATGATCTTCTAGTGTTTAAGATAATTCTATAGAAGGCATGTTGTGTAAAATGGGGGAAGGTATAATTAGCTGGCATTGTTTTTGGTAAATTGGTTTATGGAATTTTATGTGTTAAATACAGTATCTTTATATAACTGCAATACAATTGAAAAAGAGGGTAGACCTGTAAAATCTTTGACTTTTTTTTAAAACGACACTTTTTAATGATATTCATGTTTTAATAGACATGGAGACATATTGTGATATAAGTAACAAGTCGATAAATTTCTTTGCTTCATGTTAAAGATTTTTTTAACATGTCAGTCTTGTATTTCATTGGTGCTATATCATGTATCAGTCAAAAGCTGTAATCATTATTACATTTTAAAAAGTTCTCATTTTAATCAGGATAGTTCGAAATTGACAATTTGTTTTCTGAAATTTAAAGTAAAATGAGACCAAATTATTTCTGGATGCTACGACTTGTACATAAAAGTCTTTGATTGGACGCGATGAAACACTATCGAAATTGGGTATAACAATCCAAGAAAATTGTGTTTTAATATAAGGTAGTCTATTATGACGTCACAATCTTTAATATATATGTTATATTCATTTATTTCATAAGTTCTTTAATCCATTATGTACCTACATTGTTTTAATCTTGCCGATTTATGTTTAGTGGAGTGTACAGTAGCGCCATTGTTGTTATTATTTAGCTTTAGGTACTGAGGAATAGAGAACATTACATAAAATAACTTCAAAATTATTAACCCTTAACTAGTAAAAATATTTATACAATGTATCTGTCGCAGTCATCTGGTTGAATCTGCATATTTGATTGAATGACCAGCGCGGTTATTTAATGGCGTCAAACAGCTCGTACAGATAGCAATGTGTTGATATATTTTTTGATTCATTTACTTTAAAGTGTGTTATAATAGTAAATATTTGGAAATTTTGAAGTTTAAAAGAAAAATATTGAATAGCTGTCCTAGTCTCGGATTCATTGAATTTGTAGGTAAAATAGAATTCAATGAACGCGCTAGTCATTCAATCAAATAGCTGATTCAACCAGATGACTGCGACATATCCATATATGTACAATGTTTTTTCCTTGTCTACTGAGTGACTTTTTTATCATATCAGACAAGGTGAAAGCATTGTATATGTTATGGACCAGGTGATTAATGCGGGCAATATGAATAATATATAATATCCATCGGGCTAATTTTAAGTAAAATGAGAATTCTTATAAAAAAAATGTTTCATTGCTCTGCCCAAAAGGTGATGGACATATTATGTGTAATGCCCGATACAAATTAAGTCTTTGTATATTATTAAATTGCACTCTCATGTTGTCATCACTCAAGGTCACATCTGTTAACTGGCAACACAGAGCGCCAGCTATTTTATTATAATCATCTTTTCCCATTTATTTTTAATTTTACCATATTATAAAAATGTTTATTTCCTAAGTTGCGGTTTGTCAAATATTAATCGTAAAAGTTTTGATCGTGTTTGAGTTAATTTAGTTTAAGTGTATCTATGATCTCTTTGACGTGTCATTGGATTTTCGTGCAATTTAGTGTTGCCATATTATAAATATTGATTGTATGGGCGATATTAGCGAGACATATATTTACTTTGTGTATATTTTAAGTGTTCCTTTTTCGTAGTGAAAAGGAAAGGAAGGCTCGGAGAGTTTGGACATATTAGTTTAAATGCGTCCCTCATGTGATTTCTGTATATCTTTCGTATGAAATAGCATATCTTAAAATTTATATTTTCTAGCCAAAATTATGTTTTTGCATATTTTTTTTAAAGTTATGGTTATATTATACAATTTATGGTATTGAGTATGGCTTGACGTAAAATGTTGTCATTACGGCTACGAGAGTTGTGGTTGCGGCAGAAAACGAAACTGCATTGCAAAAAGAACTCGATTCTAATAAAATAGTCCTGAAAATTGTCTTGAGTCAAACTTAAAATTGAGTCTGTCCGACTTTCAACTGTATTGTATTAGCGCAGAGTTCTATTTACCTTACTGTTTTTTCTGTCCACAAACACAAAAATCTGCAGCCACGTAGCCTAAGGCTCTCAACTCGAGGCGCCACAGTGACGGCGCAAATGGCCGCTAGCAATTTGAATGTTGATAGTGACATCAAAAGGAACCATAGAGCCAATCCATTTTTATAAAATCTCGTTTCGGTTAGCATTCTGTCTCAGTCCCACATGTTAATACGTGCGTGCGCGAGTGTGACAGCATGCTAAACGAAAATAAAAAGTATAGTACGTCCGAGATAAATTTAACTTAAACAAACCAAAAACACCGAATTTATCACATATTTACTTATTGTGCACACTTATCAACACTTTCACAGGTATATATAAAACCTTCACACTAAAAATACGCCATTTTGACACTGCCGATTGTAGAATATAAGCCTATAGTCTATGGATTCATAGCAAATAATAATCATTGTATTAATATTGGTCAGTTGGCATCACTGACTATTCCATGGTTGTGTCATAGACGGGTTTGTTTACGTTTGGGTTAAATTTATCTCGGACGTGCTATACGTAAATTGTGGTTTAGATAAGCGATCCTTCATATGCTTGCATTTCAATGGTGACTGCTGGTGTTTGAGTGAGTGAGGCCTTTAGGTTAAAAATAAGGCCTGACCAGGAAAATGAGAAAGCTGAGGGCGGTTCATTTGTAAAGCATCAACACTACGAAAAGCTGCGATGTGATTGGTTAAGGGCGTGTTTCACCAAGCAATATTAAAGTTAACGCCATGTTAAATATCATGTTATCCCTCTCGTATTTCCTGTCAATGAATGAGATGGCATGGTATTTTAACATGGCGTTAACTTTAACGTTGCTTGGTGAATAACGCCCTAAGTCTGAAAGATCTGACATTAATGACATTTCAATTTAGTTCCGTGAGGTTCTTCCGCAGCTTTTATGTATTACTGTAGGCCGACTATTGAATAATTTATTGGACGACATTGGGATTGTATTGGAACTGGACAGTTCACTAATTTTGACACAATGCTGATAGAAAAATGTAAAATACTAATCTAATCCCAATGTCGATTTATTCAATAAAATTTAATGAGTAAGGTCATGCTACGATAGGGTATTTGCCTGTATTTTTTTTATATATCAAGTTTTTTTTTTAATTTTCTAGTTATCTTGCCATTATGCCAATGTATCATGGATAATAGATTTTGCTTAAAAGTTTTTAGTTCCAAATGTCAGCGCCAGCATGACTTTTCTAAGCTAATATGTATGTAAAAAAAAAAAAAAATTTAACATTGAAATAAAAGCTATTTAAAAACTACACCTAAAATCATAAACTTTTTCTTTTTGGTTTTTTATATAATACATCACATCTAGGCAAATTCCCTATTGATACATATTAATCAGTTACTTGTATGTATATTAGGGATCTGAGGTGAAATAGTATTTAAGTATATACTAGTATTTCCATATAAAGGTGCTTTATTTTATTGTAACTTTTGCAATTTTTATTTTATTTGGAAGGCATTTAATGTCGTCCGTGTTGCTTCTAACGTAAAATATATATTATATCTTACACGTTATAAAATTTATACTGAAATGTATTTATTTTGAATTTGGAAAAAACATTCAATGTTTGAGAGTCTCTATTTTGCATATTTCCATTTTTGTTGTAAAATACATTTTTTGCAGATTAATGTAAGAAACTATGTTGTATAATATTTTTATTTCGGATCCACTAAAGCAATCAGGAATTATGTTTTCTAGTCCAAAATTATGTTTTTTTTTGAGTTAAGGAATGTTGTATGTACTAAGAGGGTGGTTAAATTAAAGATGTTATTTTTTAACCTTTGTTTTTATTTGCCTAATTTACCTAACACCAAGGCTGCCGGTAGCTTAAGTAATAGTATATACCGCTTCGATCGCGTAAATAAAAAAATCAAGGATTTTTTTATTTACGCGGTGGTGGTAAGTGGTCGTAACATGTACAAATTGTGTTTTTTCTAGTCGGTTTGTTCCAAAGATTTATAATATAACTCTCCTGTGCGTTGAGACAATATCCATCCATCTTCTTTTCATTTTAAGGGCGTGTTTCACCAAGCAATGTTAAAGTTAACGCCATGTTAAATATCATGTTATCCCTCTTGTATTTCCTGTCAATGAATGAGATGGCATGGTATTTTAACATGGCGTTAACTTTAATATTGCTTGGTGAAAACACGGCCTAAATCTCTAGACTATCCTCTTTTCAATACAGGACAAGTAGGATTTATAAAGAAACACCGTAATTTATACCATTAAAATATATTTCAAATAAGAAATTGATATTACAAACTTATTTAAAAAATAATAACGTAACTTAACAAAACATAAAATATAAAAACTTATAACTCATTTTTTTTTCATTTTTGTAAGTGATAAAATCAGAGCCCGGAATGTCTGAAAGTCCTGCTTCGATACCGCTTAATTCGCGAATGTCGTGCCGTAACTGGTCCTAATGACCTTGTGCTTGTACCTTATCTCGCACGGCACAATCTGGTCACCCACTTTGAACACATCCACCGGAGCACCTGCATCTTTTAATGTCACATAAAAAGACAACAGAGTGGATGTGGATAAAGAGGCTTCCCCAAATATAATGGAGCCACCCTTCAACACGTAAGTTAGGAGTGGAATGATAAAATCCCCAGTGACGTGAAATTCATCGAATACGAGCGTGCCTGCCGCCTTCACCGTACCAGCACAAGTGAATCTATCCCTCACACAGTAAAAACTATCGTTGGCATCTATTATCTTATGTTCGTTCATCAGATCTCTCAGTTTGGCAGCTCGATCGCTTATGTCCAGTCCTTCCCAAATGTTGCGTAGTCGTTTGAAGTCTTCAGAGATGTGAGCGTGTATCGTTTTAGGCGTGTTGGAGAGTGTCTGGGACACTTGTGGGGGTCCATCGAATTCTCCGTAGGAGTTCACCCAGACAATATCGGCGGTGACGCTGTGAGCTATCTCGTTGCTCTCGGCGGTCGAGTCGCACCACAAGGACAGCGCGTACGGACGAAACTTGCCAAGCAACGAGACCAGCTCCTTAACCGTCCGATAAGCTTCGACGACAATTCCCTTCCCTGGGGACCCTTCTCCAGCATATTCAACGAGGAACACCTTATCATTGATCGCCAACGCGCTGGTGCTTCTCTGCAAGAGAGCCTTGTCTACTTCACCAGGACATACTCTCGCTTTTCCTATAAGCGACCTTCTGAACCTTTCCAGAACGTTTTCCTGGACGAGCACACGTCTCACACCCCACGGAGCCTGAAATCAAAACGCAAGGTTTGTTTCACAAAACCTATAGACCTACTCTTGAATCATTTAATGGAACGACATTAGGATTGGGTTGAAATTTGACAGTTATTTAATTTTGAGACTATGGAATTTAAATGGACTCTAGCATTTTGTTTAAATTAGAGAACTGTCAAATTCCAATCAAATCTCCAAAATTTTCGATACTTCGAAAGGTAATAAACGGAGTCTCTTAAGACTTTGTTGTCTGTCATTTTTCAAGTCTCGACCTCCTTTATTTATGGAACGCCTGAAGGAACTTAAAATTGGCCGTTTGACAAAATCGCTCCGCTACTTCCGACACTCAAGGCATCAAAATTCGTAGGACAACGGCTAATATTATAATTTATAACGAACAAACTCTGCAAACTGCAAATGTATTGTAATTAAATCATAAGAAAAGAGGGTCCGACGACTAAAAGGGAGTCGAAATATGTTGCAACTACTAGTTATTATTATAAGGGAACGTCCATCGCTTCAAAACTTGTTTTTTAATGCATATTTTTTTTTTATTTAAAACGAAAAATTACACACGTGCCTTATCCATACTTTCGTCAATATGTCGACTAGTGCGAGGTTTTTTTATATTCACAAGCGAAGCTATTTAAAGCAAGTAGCTGAAACCGCACAGCAACTAAATGTACGCACCCTGGAGGGAGCATCGACCAGAAGGTCCACCGCGGAGTCGACGTCGGCTTTCCCCGTAACTACGGCATAGCAACCACCAACGGTACAATCTGAAAAAAAAAACAAATCAAGCCTAGTCTTGAATCTAATTTCAAGGGCTACCTAAACGAGTCACAAACTCGGTCTCAAAGTCAAGACTTGCGATCGCAACCTCTACTTGAGAGCAAAACAAAGCTTGGTTGCACTTTCATAAATAAACAACTTTACTTTAAATGTTACATATTAATAAATAAAAAAATTACATTTTTTCTTTTGCGAAACGAAATATTCATAATATCGAGTCGATTGCTGACCGCTGATATAATTTTTCGCAATGCAATACTTAAAAAAATATCTAGTCTATATTTTTTAAAGTTGTTTACGCTAGCAATACACATCAGACACGTCGGGCTGTCAGTACGTCCATCGTGTGACTGCCCCCTCTCTCGTGCCCGGCACCTCCCACCGAGGTTCTGATCTAGTATATTGCCGGCGGTACGAAGATAACCAGTTACACAAACCATACAGACTTCCTTTACAAAGCAATTATAGTATATCCGAGATAAATTTAACTTAGAAAACACCACCGAAATTTTCACATATTTACTTATTGTGCAGACTTATAAACACTTTCACCGGAATGTTAAAGGATTACATTTTATAACAATTAGGGCCGATTTTTCAATCGTCAGATAACTTTTATCTGTTGAATAAACATGTGACTTTGACATTTGTTCCATACAAAATCTGCCAAAGTCACGTATTTATTCCTGAGATAAAAGTTATCTGACGATTGAAAAATCGGCCCTTAATCAACAATTAATATTTTTAAACATCAAATGAAAATCTTTCACAGGAAAAATACGCCATTTTGACACTGTCGATTGTAGAATATAAGCCTATAATAGTCTATGGGTTCATAGCGAACAATAAACATTGTAATATTATTGGCTAATTGGCATCACTGACTAGTCTATGGTTGTCATAGGAGGATATGTTTACGTTTGGGTTAAATTGATCTCGGACGTACTATAGTAGTTTACATGCTGGATTAACACGTACATAGTACATACAGGATTACATTTTACGGGCACGAAGTAGAAGGATACATCTTGATTTTTATTTTTTGCAACTAGTTGCAATAAGAAAACATGAATTGACTCTTATTGTGTCTGTGTCAAATTTTACATACTGAATATTCAAAATCATTTAAAGTTACATAACAAAAACCATACCTTCAAGCAGACTTTCCAGTTCATATTTTTGTTTTGGTATATCTTCAACAAAATGAAAATTCACTTGATTCTCGAATCTGAAAATTACGTTATTAATATATTTTTTTATTGATATTCAGTGTGCAATCACAAGTAACTATTAACCGGTTGAACAGTTTTATAACATTACCACATACGAAGTTCTATAATAAAAATGTATGGGGCATTTCACGTCGACCACAAAAAAATAAAGGCAGATCTTGGATATTGTTCATAATGCACTTCATTTTGATGATTCTTTGAAGGCGCATAAATTCGTAACTATACTCGGAATTTTAATTAGATTCCACATTTGACATTAGCTACTGCCATTTTGTAAAATAATGATACCACATTTATTAGTGTAGTGATGAACACAAAAATCGATAAACAATCGCGATTTATGTTAATAATCATAATAATGGTGTGCCAATTAAATACTAAATTATTGATTTTTATTGAAATAAATACATTATTATTCATAATTATTATTTATTAATTGGTAATCACTGCTTTATTGTAATGGTCTAAATGCGTATCCCATGTTGTCAAAGAAGAGGAAAAAATGAGTAGGTTAGATAATATATGTAAATTGACAACATCAGACACATCTATACAAATAAGGGCCGATTTTTCAATCGTCAGATAACTTTTATGTCAGGAATAAATATGTGACTTTGACAGATTTTGTATGGAACAAATGTCAAAGTCACATATTTATTCAACAGATAAAAGTTATCTGACGATTGAAAAATCGGCCCTTAATTATATTTAAGTGTCTGTTTGTAACTTTCAATTAGCAATGTTATACTAAATGCATAAGAAGGATACTGAAAACGACAATCCAATTTAAAAAAAAATTGTGTCTGTCTGTCCGCATGTCTGTTTGTTTCGGCTAATCTCTGAAACGGCTGGAGGGATATTGACGAGACTTTCACTGGTAGATAGCTAAAGTTATGAGGATTAACATAGGCTACTTTTCATCATCATCATCGTCATCAAACTAATGATCTCCGAATCGACTGGACCGACTGTTTTTGACCGGAGCATTCACCGGCTTAGCTTATGTTAGTAGGTGTAATCTATACATCTACCTTAATAGTATTATAAAGAGGAATGATTTGTATTTTTGTATGTAACGACTTAACTCAAAAAGTATTGGACCGATTTTAATCAAATTATTTTTTCATTAGAAAGCTACATTATCACTGAGTAACATAGGCTATATAAAAATCAATGTTGCTGTTCATTAGTCTCGCTAAAACTCGAGATCAGCTGCTGACTCGGCTATTTTTGGTCTTGAAATATTCGTTCGTCCCGCGAAGGGTTTACACGGTTTCCATGCTCAACGAAGTGGGCACAAGTCAGCTAGACTATAATATAATATATAAAAGAAAGTCATGTTAGGTACCTACACTATTTATAACTAAAGAACGCGAACGTTAGTTTGTTTTAGTCATAAACTATTTTTATGCTCAACGAAGTGGGCACGGGTCAGCTAGTTTAAAACAGACAGAACATGTTACAGAAATTGACAGCGATAGCGATGACGGCGACGATTTATAAAATAAAATATTACCAAAATACATATATTTGTTTTATTTCTCTTTTTTTAGATATACTACTATAAACGAGAGGAATCGATCCCGAAATATTCCATTTTCGTATCGAATAATTTCGCACGTCACTATTTAGTACTTGTCATAACGTTGCAACACCGAATGTGTCAAATCTGGAATCGAATTAAAATTCCGACTATAGGCATAAGCAAAGAAAAATAAGGACGTACATTTATTCAGGTCCTATGGAGTGCAATTGATCCAATTATGAACAATATCCAAGATCTGACTTTATTTTTTTGGCCCTCATAAAGTGAAATCAGCAATTCATTTTTATATATAAGAGAAGAAGAAGAAAGAAGACAGATAGATTATAGATAGGAATGCAGGCACGCGTGCCATTGGGCATTATTCATATTATTAAAATAAAAACAATTTTGTTACTTGTTTTGGTTTAACAATAATTATTATTAGCAGATGTAAAGGTGTAGGTATAATATGTGACGTCACTCTAGGGTAAAAAATCATAAAATTAGTGTGTAATATTTTACCCAGCTTCTCTACACAGGTGTGCGAACAGCCAGCAGACGATTGCGGTATCCTTTTCTGAGAATATGTCTACTCCCCGGCGAGTTGCGATAACTTTCTCAGCGAAGCGGGCCAGCCGCACCAGCGGACTGCCGTTCTTCATATAAATTGCTTCGCTCTTAATTTCTAAAAAAAACAAGTGCATATTTTAATTGATATACAGTATGTTATTAAATGTACCGTAGGTTCTTGGTGGAAATACATATTATATATAGTACTAGCTGTTCCCGCGACTTCGTTCGCGTGGTTTTTGAGTAACTTTATCCGTATATGCAGCGCACGCAACGAAAGTCCCCAAACGTGAATAATTTTCCACGTTTTTGCAACATTTCTCACTGACGCTTCGCTCCTATTTGTCGCAGCGTGATGTTATATAGCCTAAAGCCTTCCTCTATAAATGGACTATATAAAAAAAAGAATTTTTCAAATCGGACCAGTAGTTCCTGATATTAGCGCGTTTAAACAAACAAACAAACTCTTCTGCTTTATAATATTAGTATAGATGTATTTCCATCAAGAACCTACATAGACATAGTCATCATCATGTCGAAACCGGTCGCGTATTTTAAGAAATAACTTATAAAGTAATAAATACATAAAAAAACTAATAAAGTGGAAAAAGTGCAAGTATTTAGTGTATTATTACTATAAATTTTAATTGAGTTCACTGTGAAAGTAGCAAGTTTTGTTGCTAAAGTAAAAAACTAAAAAATTAAAGCGTTACTTTTGTTTACGCACGCCGGATATAAATACCTACAATCCTAAAAATACCTAATGTTTCCACTCTTTAGGTTATTATTAGTAACATATTACTAAGCAATACTTACATGTTTAAACATCAAATGAAAATCTTTCACAGAAAAAATATTTGACACTGCCGATTGTAGAATAAAAGCCTATGGATTCATAGCAAACAAAAATCATTGTATTAATATTGGCCAATTGGCATCTCTGACTAGTCTATGTTTGTGTCATAGACGGGTTTGTTTACGTTTGGGTTAAATTAATCTCGGACGTACTATAATAATATCACTAACCTGGAGGAAGCGGCCTATGTTTCTCCGATGACCAGTACAGAATATTTTGTACGATGAGTTTCAAATCGAAAGCTCTCACTTCGTCCGGCTGGACTCCTCTAATCATATACTCCAACTGACAGAAGAGTTCCACATTTTGTACTATCAACTGTGACAAGTTCCACAATTTCTTCTTTTCAACTTCTATATTAATTTCTGATTCATTTAAGATCTGTGACAGGCTTATTTCGTTACCAATACTACGATCAGCTGTTTTATTAACAATTATTTCACTGTAGAAAGCCAAAATCTTAGGATGCCGGTTTAAGAAATCCTGAAACAGACCACTTGTTTTACAAAAATATCCAACCATAATAGTGATTTAAAATGTTATTAGGACCCGTATAAACAAAGACCTTAAAATACTATTTGTCTGACGAGAAAGAAAAGATATACTCAATTAAAAAATTTTTATTAAATTAGCTAAAGCTAAAACGATAGTCCCCTGCTCAGATGACCCAAACGATAGTCCCCCGCTCAGATCATGTCCCAAACGATATTCCCCTGCTCAGATGTCCCAAACGATAGTCCCCTGCTCAGATGACCCAAACGATAGTCCCCCGCTCAGATGACCCAAACGATAGTCCCCCGCTCAGATGTCCCAAACGATATTCCCCTGCTCAGATGTCCCAAACGATAGTCCCCTGCTCAGATGACCCAAACGATAGTCCCCCGCTCAGATGTCCCAAACGATAGTCCCCTGTTCAGATGTCCCAAACGATAGTCCCCTGCTCAGATGACCCAAACGATAGTCCCCCGCTCAGATGTCCCAAACGATAGTCCCCTGCTCAGATGACCCAAACGATAGTCCCCCGCTCAGATGTCCCAAACGATATTCCCCTGCTCAGATGTCCCAAACGATAGTCCCCTGCTCAGATGACCCAAACGATAGTCCCCCGCTCAGATGTCCCAAACGATAGTCCCCTGCTCAGATGACCCAAACGATAGTCCCCCGCTCAGATGTCCCAAACGATATTCCCCTGCTCAGATGTCCCAAACGATAGTCCCCTGCTCAGATGACCCAAACGATAGTCCCCCGCTCAGATGTCCCAAACGATAGTCCCCTGCTCAGATGTCCCAAACGATAGTCCCCTGCTCAGATGACCCAAACGATAGTCCCCCGCTCAGATGTCCCAAACGATATTCCCCTGCTCAGATGTCCCAAACGATAGTCCCCTGCTCAGATGACCCAAACGATAGTCCCCCGCTCAGATGTCCCAAACGATAGTCCCCTGTTCAGATGTCCCAAACGATAGTCCCCTGCTCAGATGACCCAAACGATAGTCCCCCGCTCAGATGTCCCAAACGATAGTCCCCCGCTCAGATGTCCCAAACGATATTCCCCTGCTCAGATGTCCCACATGTGTAATTTTCACACTCACGTCACTAATGTATAAAGAGAATAAAATAAAAGTTTTAAAAACTATAACCCAACTTCACAAAAAGGGATCTAAAAAGGCTGAAACAAGAAAATAATTCAATTTGAAATCCAGAGACTATGGCTCTACCTTGACCATTTTTGTGCATAGGTACAAACCCGCTAAACATATAGCGCCAGTGACCGAAATACGGTAAAAAAAGAGATTGAAAAATCATAATATTTGTCCTGCTGTTGCAATAATCAATCCCAGTAACGGGTGCGACCACAGCTCTACCTTGACCATTTTTGTACCTATGGATATCATGATTTCAAATTAAATTATTTTCTTGTTTCAGTCTTTTAGACCCCTTTTTTGCGAAGTTAAGTTATAGTTAACTTTTATTCTATGATTTTATTACTAGTATTGATATGAGATCATTATAAGATGTTGTAAGACCGAGCGACTAACCCGTACTTGGCATAACTGGTTCCCCTACTTGGCAATCCAAATTGACGTGGTGTGAACGTCCACATAATATTATATTATTGCAATAGTTCAATGCACACACGTCATGCAAAAAGTAGGACAGCACTAATCTGCCTGATTATCGGTCCTACAAATAGTCGGTTATCATTAATGTGACCGATTATTGGTCTTACAAATAGTCGGTCAGGATGTGGTCAGGATGAATCTGCCTGATTATCGGTCCTACAATTAGTCGGTCAGGATTAATCTGACCGATTTTCGATCTTACAAACAGTCGTTCAATCTGCCCGACGAAAAAACGACGGGGTGTTATAAGTTTGACGTGTCTGTGTAAATGCGTATCTGTCTATCTGTGGCATCGTAGCTCCCAAACGTTTGATCCGCTTTTAATGCGGTTTTTTTAAAGGTATATCATATCTTCAAAGTCATCAGGTCGTTTGTTAGCTGTGATAGGAATGTCACACGTTAAGGGCGTGTTTCACCAAGCAATGTTAAAGTTAATCCTTCGTTAAACATCATGTTGTTCCTCTCCTAATTCCTAACAATGAATGAGAAGGCACAGTATTTTAACACGCCGTTAACACTAACATGCGTTGGTGAAATCAGGGGGCCTACTCAAGATGCCATCGCTAATTATCGCTTACAAAGTTCGATAACCAAATGTATGGGATTTGACATAAGGTACGCTAAATGATCTCGATTTGATATGTCATTTAGCGTACCTTATGTCAAATCCCATACATTTTGTTATCGAACTTTGTAAGCGATAATTAGCGATGGCATCCAGGCCCCCGGGACTAAGTCGGGGGTATTTTGAATTTAGTTTTTGAAACTGTAAACGCTTTTTCGTAACTTTGTGCAGATCTAGCTTGTAGCTGCATGCTAACCTTATTACATCCATGATTATACCTATATTTTACGCAGTGTGCATTATTACAACGACGCGTCGCGAATGGGCGCGAAATTTAAAATAGTTTACAAATCTATAACTGTACGCGGGCCGCTGATAAAGGCCCTGCGGGCCGTAGTAGTTTCGAGGGTAAACCCCCAGATCGGACGCTTAGGCCCGCATATATGTCACAGTCATCTGATTGAATTAGCAGTTTAATTGAATGAATAGCGCGTTTATGAAATTACTACATTTAATTAAATGACTAAAGGACTCGTCAAGTTGTTTAATGTAACGTTTAATGTCTTAATTAAACGTCGGTAGGGGTAGGTTTGACCAAAAGTTTGCAACTTAAAAGGTCCTCTTGCTGCCATATTTGTTTTGGTGACTACAGCACCACTGCGGGAAAAGACTAACTAATTTCAATAACCTGACTGATTTTGCGTCCGCTCTGTTTAAAGGGATTTGTTACAGTTGAACGTAGTTGAACGTTGAGTGACGCTTGTTGAATCAACGTTCGGCCTAGTCGACTAATTAAATGACGTCATTCAATAAACGCGCTAGACATTTATATAATGGCTGGGCAATCTGAATCTTTCAATAGTTATTATCAAATTGCACTTCTATTATGGGCATTTTTCCTAATGACCAGGCAATATGTAGGTATAATGCTTAAATTATTATGTGCTCCATAAGTCATAACATATTATATACTCATAGTTTAAACAGATGTTATTATTTGGCAACTATTTTTAAATCAATTATTCAAATACTCAACAAGAAGCTACTTACTACATATTTTTAATGATAAAATATGGAGTTTATGTCTAAATCACTAAGCATTATGCCAGTCCTATTACAGCATAACAATAAAAAGACATCCAGGATCCTGCCCACATGGGTGTTACATCATTATTATAATATTTTATCAACGGGTTGAGAGGTCAATATTGTTATCTCCACACATTGTGGCATAAAGATGGGTAAACATAATTTATACTTATTTTTGAATATCATAATATGGTACTTTTTATGATGATGATGATGACAATGCCAGTTGGCAAGTGGCAACATACAGCCAACAGGCTACATTTGGCCTTATCTCCCTGCAACTATTTATTAAAAAAAAACAATAGTTGCACACATACAGTGAGTATTTCAATTCAGGTGTGTATTATTTTTTCGTCAAAATCCACTTAAATATATTTTTATTTTTCACAATTTATTACTTTTGAGTCGCTTAAAGTTTTCAAAAATTATAATGGTTAGTTGGCAAAAGCCTTTTGAGATCTATGATCAAAACAACTACTTAGTGCCAAAGCACCAAAAAAGTAATTTGATAGTCATATAATATTATAGCATAATTATATAAATACCTAAACTATGTTTAAATTAAAAAAAAGTTTAACAACAATAAATACATTAAGAAAAATGTTACAATGAAAAACAACATATAACTTTACTGCTTCACCCAGATGTTTGCCTTGTTTTATAGGTACTTATTAATATTATGAGTGTTATATTTTTAAACATAATAATGACACAGATAGTAAAGAACAAGTTGAATTTCCAGAAAAAAAAATACTTACTTTTGCTAATGTAGTGTCGTATTCCATGTTGTCAAATTTTAATTCTGTAGCATTCATATTCTCTGTAAATATACGTTTTTTAATAATGTATCCAAGCATTAATATTTTAATAAAAAGAAAATACTTACATAAAATTTTTACTTACATTCCAATTCGTATTTTATGTTTGTGCACTGTCTAAACTATATTCTTATGAACAAATACCAATATAAAAAAATATTATATGAAAGTACGAAACCTAGTTTATGCAATAGGCAAATTTTGAAAAGATAACCAAAACAATACAAAAAATATTTTTCAAAAAACCCGGCTCTTGCGCACAACAATTACTGTTTTTTGAATTTTTGTTTTTTGAATTTTTGACAAAGTGAAATATGACAGTTAGGAGAATGACATAAACGAGACACATGTAATTCATCTTCTTCTTTTGATTTAGGCCAAAATTTTAGTAAAAATTGCCAACTGAGCTGAAGTAAACGATAAGCTATGAGTCTTTTGGTTTTTTGTATTTAAAAACTACTGTGAGAACGAGAGTTGTTTGGAAACTCTCACAAAGTTTTCAAATCTGACATTTCTTTCCGCTCGGGGACATTTCTGAGTAAAGTATTACGTAGTAACTAATTCTTAATCTGTGGTAAAGTACCCGAGGCCTCCGAGGCTTCAATATTTTACATGAAAAAAAAATTATGGCGCTGGCCGCTAACGTCGGTTTAAAATTTAAAATTCTGTAGGTATTTGTACTTTTTTGGTATCAGTGCAATCAATTCTGATTAATTAATAAAATATTTTATGATGTAATAATGAATCAAAACTATGGTAAGTATTAAGTTGCTTTTAAAGATTATAATATTACATAAT
Source organism: Celastrina argiolus (assembly GCA_905187575.2). Taxonomy (NCBI): domain Eukaryota; kingdom Metazoa; phylum Arthropoda; class Insecta; order Lepidoptera; family Lycaenidae; genus Celastrina; species Celastrina argiolus. The sequence goes on from LR994597.1 coordinate 2,785,030, forward strand.
TACCAGCTGCATTGCAAACATAAATGTTTTATTTAAGAAAGGTATTTTATTATGTTAGATTAGTAATAATAGTTTGTGTAGTCCGGCCTTACGAGGCCCAGTGAACTATCTTATTCTCACTCACGTTCACTTAGCCATGGTTCACGAGACACGGGTAGGCTGAGACCGTAGGTACCTATTTAGGTCTATTATTCACTTCTTCTTCATTAACCTTCGTACTAAAAAAAAATATTTACTCTCACTGTCTATGCTATAGAGTAGTCAGTAGACCATGAGGAAGCCACCGCACCAAAATCTGTTCATTGATTCACAAGTCGCGCGATATCACAGACAAAAACACAACGTCTAGTGATGATTAATAAATTTTATAACTTCAATCGTGTAAGCTTTAAACTAAAGAAAACTGTACCAAAAACAAACCATTCGTTTCAAAGCAGCAATATCATAGGCAATAACATCGGTAAACCGTATCAGTCGACTGTACTTATATGAACAACAATTCACTTATAGCCGGTAATCAACGGGCACTAAAGGTTTATAATATCTAATGAGAATCTAATAGCGACTCGTTGACTACCCTCTTTTTGAATATCTATTTTGTTAATACCTCGCTGTATTTTTCAGAAAAACATATAATACAAAAATATATTGTTGCCATTGCTTTCGCCATCATTAGAAGTAAGCCACTAGGACAGCCTTTGGAGGATTATGTGGCCGAAGTGAGGAACAAGTTGGACCATCGAGAAGATTTGTTCCAAGACGTGTCGATATCTGATAGTGATTTTGCAAATGACGATGAAATCAATGTGAACAATGTTTTTGAAACAGAAGCAGCGACATCCCCCGAAAAGGATGCTGATACAGCGTTTGACGACTTGGTCAATTATTTCGATGGTGACAACCATGCTCATTCAAATCATGAAACCGAAATTACCGAACCGGTGGATGGTATGACGAGTAATGGAGTTCAGAACATGGCTATATTTAAAGACGCTAATAAAATTGGAGATCCTTGCAAACAATTTTCAAGCGGCACATGTATAAAAGAAATGCTCGATATTTTCAAGGATATTAACAAAATAAATGAAAACAAGGTGATTTAAAATTATCATGAATAGTACCCGAAACGTATTTATTAGCAAAATACGCCTAAGCATTCTTCTAAGTATGATTGCAGGCTTTCAAAGTATGGTTGCTGGTTTGATTTCCACCAAGAATGCAAAACCTTTTCAATGTTCCAGGGTCACTGGATGTAGTTACTCCACCCCCGATGTAACACCGTAGTGTTTCATCAGAACTACGAATTTTTGTATGTGTATAACCCAATTTTACATAGGTATATCTGAGAGCAAGAGCTACTTACCTATTCTTACAATACATTCTGCCCAACGTGTGTTTTAAATGAATGCATCCGGAGATCTCTGGATGGATGTGCGCCTGCTAATATTCTTGAATAATTACTAAACGGATGTTAACGAAATTTGATAAAAATATGTTCGGAAAACCAAACTTTTATCAAACTTCGTTAAAATATTTGTGTTTTTTTTAAAGTGTACTGATCCCACGGACTAACATGATTTGATCGACGTCTAATTTAACTCAATTTAAATTCCAGATCTCTATTAGTACTTCCACTCCGAAAAATGCTCAAACTCAGTCAACGCCCAGTTCACAAACAAACACACGGGCACTTACTGTGGACAACGAAATCACATTCTGTTCCTTCGGAGACAAAGATGAAACCGGTAAACTTTACACCCAAGATACAGAACTGTATACTGTACACGGTTACACAGAAAATTTTACTCATATAAGTCAAAGCCAAGATATTAATATTGTTGTACCAAAGAAATTAATCCAAAATCGTAATAGTATAAATAATGATGACGATGATAGCAAAACAAATGAAATACGAGAACATGATTCTAAACAAGATAGAAATAGTGATAACGTAAGCACTTCTAGAAACAATACTTCAAGACCCATAAAAAAATTGTACAATAATGGTATTGTTGAAGAATACAATAAAATCGAAATCATTGATTTGAATGCCCCGCATACCAATGGAGTTGTCGACAGTAAAAGTAAAAAGTTAAAATTATCAAATAGCAGTGTAACAAAGTCATCAGACGAATATAGCTATTTAGTTACAGATATATTAAATGATGCTAACGATCAAAAATATAAAGAAACACTAAGAAGAGCAGAAAAAACTGGCGAGAAGCTAACTGGAATATTCAATAAATCTACATTCTCAAGTACATCATTTCTCAATGAACTAGAACTAGATAGTAATTCACTTCTTGGTTGCAACAAACCCACAGAACAATCACTGGCACAGCAAAATAAAATCCCAAATGTTGAATGTGATGTTGGAGCTAGTAATATTGAGAACAAATTCATGTCATCGGGTAGTATCTCCATATTTTTATCTACCGATTCAGAAACTCGAAATAAAAATCAAAATAGGAATGATCTTAATGTTCAGATAGATGATGCCAAAGCCGCAAATCGCTGTAATTGTGGGCATCTCAGTTCAGGCTATGCAACGCAGTGTGCTAGTAGAAATCTTTTATTTCATAGTCCAAACGAAATCGAAGAAAGGTCTGATACTGAGGCACCTGAAGAAATAGTCACATTTAAAATTTTAGAGGAATTAAATAGAGTCAAAAATTATCTAAATAAACATGACAGACTTAGTGATAGTGGAAGAAGCTCTCAAGGTATGATTAAAGAATTCATCCACTTTAATAGAGTAGTTTACTACTGACGAATATTACATTTTGACAAATTTGTTTTAAGTAGACCACCTTTAATGCAAGAGAAAAGTTGTTTCCACAAAAATATTAAATATGAACCATCTCTCGCAAAACTATTTTAGTTTTATTATTATTATAGTATTTCCCTCAATATGCAAGCATTTTTTTTGTATCTTTTTATTGTTTTTAAAGATATAAAAACTAAGTTTTATATTGATTAATAACATGATATATATTTAACATATTATATGTTAAATAACCCATAATACTAGTATTATAGCTAAAACAAACTTTGATAAAAGAAGGAATTATAGCAAGATGAAAAGAGAGACACAGTTTACAGGTGGACTCAAGTCAGCAAAATTTTATATTTTTTATTTATAGCTTAAATCGTGGTATATTTTAGTAAATACAATTGAATTCAACAACAGTTCTGCGAGTGATTGGAGCGTGAATCATAGAAATAATAGTGATACTAACTATAGGTCATTGTATAAATCGAAAATGGTCACGCCTTTTCGAGCTGTCAGTTTGACTATACGAGTATATCAGTAATTATATATTATGTCTATGATCTATCCTGTATTATTCTTTGTAAAATTCTCTGGTTTTTTAGGATCTCAGCTATCGGGAGCTCGGATCAACGAGTCCGGATTTTGTTTATTTAATTATTTGGTGGAGTACCCCCTGATCGAAAGGACTTTGGATTTAGCAGAAGAAGTTTCAAGGGTAGGTAAAAAAATGTTTTTGAAGTAATAACTTCTTGATGTTAGCAATATGCTGAACAAGGGAAAATATTCACCGAATCCTACCCGGTCGTGTATTGAAATTCGCACGCTAACAATACAACTATTTATTTGTTAATCCATAATTCCATACAATCGGTGTTGTATCTTATTCCCATATTCTCTGTCCTTGGATTCTGATTGCTAACTTGCAATTGTGTATATAGTTTTAATTGCAATATTGTTAGCTGCCGTAGATCAAGCAAGAAAAAAACTATATACTAACTATTAAGTCTCAACATCACCATTTCTTTTACGTGTATATGTGCATAATCTGTAGGCCTAGCAGGAATATGAAAGCTCCATAAAGTAACGTTAAAGAATAATAATTAAATAAATAGCACGACAGCGCTAATACAAATTTGACAATCGATTACTTTACTTTACTTTACTACAATAAACATCAACCTCCTTATTAATAAAAATATTAACGCGTCGCGGTCGAATTAGGTCCACCTGACAGAAAAAAACAAAAACAAGGATTTGAGTAGCCGTGGTGGAAATATATTTATTAACAAGAAGGACTGTATTTAATTGTTCCTCAATCTTCTGTTAGTTTATTTGTAGTGTACTCAAATCTAATCGTTTTCCTCCATAGCCATCTCCGAATCTTTTACTATTTTATCTATCTTGTGTCTCGTGGTCATCAGGTTTCTTCTCAACTTGTATACTATTAGACTCGCGTCCTCGTCGCTCATATTAGGGAGTTGACCTTTGATATTGTTCTTTACGTCATCGAACGTGGCATCCGGTATGCCATCGTTGATTTCTTCAATTTCTGCAGTGTCGTGTTTTTTCTCCACCACTTCTTTGAGGTCCCTGGCGAAGGCGTGCAGGAATTCTTCTAGAGCTTCCTTTATTGCCTCCATCTCGTTGATGGTTAGGTTGTGGTACTGCGACTTCACGTAGTCCAGCATCACATCTTTGAAGCTTTGGATGTACGCGACGAGATGTAAGTCATTCTCGTTTGTCCTGCCTTTGCCTTCGTCTTCGTCGTTTAGGGGATGACCGTTGGCTGTTATTATTAATGCACCATAAATGATTATTTTCCCTGAAAAAAATAGAGTATCTCGTTAACTAGGCTTCATTATTTGCATGAGACAATTTTTACTAGTTACCCTTGTGGTCTTTTCAAGTCTGACGTCCACGGCTGGACATAACCCAGTGGGATGGTAAACCAACACGACTGGCGAGAGAACAGGCGCAGGACCGACTTTTTACATGCCCATCCGACGCATGGATCATCTATTTTGTCAGACAATCGGGTGATCAGCCTGCATTGTCCTAACCAAACTTGAAAACATAATTTTTGCTGTTCCAACGCGGGAATCGAGCCCACGACGAACCACTAAATCCTCCCTAATGTTATAACTATGTAAGACAAGGATGACTCTCGATCTCGTGTTACGTAATATATGAAAGGCTCTTAGTACTAAAATTATTGTAGAGTTAAATTCAATTCAAATTCTAAATATTTTATTTCCAAGTTAAACTTAAAAAGCTATTTTCGGAAAGTCAACAAAAATGCACCGGTTCAACCCTAGCCCGCCGAGAAGAACCGGCGTAAGAAACTCGGACGGGGCCATCTTTTAACAAAAAGATGGAAAATTGTTCTTTTTAAAAAGTGTATACATAATATGTTTACAATGTAAAATGTTAGAAATAAGATAGCTCAGTGCATTGGACGTCCTTCAGTCAAATTAGCCCAAAAGATGTGGAAATATCCGTCTACAAGTTACGTCACACGAATTGCATGATCTTTTGACCCCTCCTCCGTCCTTGTCACAGTTAGTCACATATTGAGACCATACCTAGTGTGACTTCACATTGAAATTGTACATCTAGAAATTATATTTGTTAATTTCCATTGCTAAATAGAAAACTTTAAGATTCTGAAATGTGACGTCACTTACCTTACGCTACCATGTAACAAGGGAGGTCACACATCATCCCCCTCCTACTCCCTTTAACGAGTGTCCTAATTTATGGATGGTTCAAAGATAGCTTCATTATAGACAGAGAACAAGTTTTGGATAAAGCGGTGATCAAGTTATTCTAGAACATTTTCAAATATTTGAAATCTGAACTTTTTGAACGTCGCTTTACCTTCACAAAATTAGATGTATACTGTACATAACTGAACCTCATTTAAAACAATATCCATGTCATAATAAAATCTAAAATTATCAAGTTGTTTGACTCTACTGAAAAGTTGTAGTTTTATAGATACGAGGTTGTGAAGGTGAAGCGACGATATATTGATTATTATATTTTGTCGCAGTATATGTATTTGTTTGTACGAGCTATATTTGAATATTTAGTTAAAATATAAACAAACAAACTTACACATGGTTGTCGCCGGGTGGAGATGTTTAATATGCAGTTTCGCACTCGCAAGACATTTAAATCGCACGCGTTATGCGAGAGCGAGGCAGGCAGAAAACTGCTGAAAAGCCTGGGAATATATTGTTCTGAATAATGTAAATTCTGAATTTTCAGTAGTTGAATCTTCTCTGAACGAGGAGATTCAGAATAATTTAAATAATGTAGCGTTAAATTAGGTATAGTAGGCTACTAGATAACTGAATCTAAAAAAACACGCTCTAATAAATCTCCGCTGAAATTATTATTTTGTTTTGAAATAACTACATTAAAAGCTTACATACAGTTGTTACATCTAGTTAGATACAATGTAAATTTGTTTTGAATAATTTAAAATAGGAATATCTAAATACAAATAAAAAATCTATCGCTTGCTCTATTGGTCATACTGTTGCTAGCCATCTCACTGTAACATCATTATTGTACACATTTTATGCAATAAACAATTCTTTGTCTTTGTTGCTTCTCATAAAGAGATGACTGGTGACTGGTCTATTTTGTTACATTACAGTGTTCGTGTAGTGTGCACTAAATTATACGAAAGGCGGGCTCCTTTTACCGTCAACAATTCTAGTACGTCTTTCTCTTAGTACGTCTGTCTTAATACTGATTGAGTGGGGCAGCCCCCCACCAATTATAGTACTTATATTGTCCACGGTATAGAGATCACCATTTAGCCAAACACTACATCCCTTCCTTATTCAGAAGTATATTTTAATAACTCTAAGCTACAGTTGTAAGATAGAAAAGTACAAGTATCAAACCTAGTCAAAATGCATATTCAGATTTAACCATAAGAATAACTTAATTTCCTCCCGATGTATGATAGCCATACTCAGACTATTCCTTTCCCTTTCTTTTTAAATGATTTGGTGAAAGAGCATCTATGTATATAATAATTACATCAATGATCAAACGCTTTTAAAATCTTAGTTTAAAAAATTTAAGCCCAAAAGTAACTTTGATAGTGTAATATAATATTAGCTTATTTACTAGCTTTTAAATTCCATCATATGAAATATTATATTAAACATTTAAGGCCCATACTTCTTGTTAGGAACAAAGTCTGTTACTATCCAGTAATGTATGACAAATAAAGACACAGATACAGAATATACCTTGTACATTATACATTGTATATCCTTAGCCTTTTTTTTATAAATTTAATTATACTTAGCCTTTCCCTTTCCTTTTCTTTTTAATTGATTTGGTGAAAGAACATCTATGTATATAATATTTACATCAATGATCAACTCATTAAAATCTTAGTTAAAAAAAATTAAGACCATAAGTAACTTTGATAATGTAATATAATATTAACTTATTTATTAGCTTTTAAATTCCAACATAAGGAATATTATATTAGTAACAAAGTCTGTTACTATCCAGTAATGTATGACAATAAAGACTAAGATACAGAATATACAAATACATTGTAACGATTTAGTTACAATTCTATTATGTAAAACTTCACAGAGATCAGTGACATGTCAGGACGATTCCATGATACTAACTGTTTGCTAATAGTCATACAGATGACACTAGGCTGTTCCTACATCGCGGCATCGAAACGCCGAGCCCTAGTAAAGAGGCTCACGTATGTAACATAATATGCTGTGCTGAAAAATAGTACGCAAGCAAATTGCCATAGATATAACTAATGATTCTGACCTTTATTTATTACATTAATTATCTAATAAGATATTGATTCCATAAAATTCAACCATTTTAATTCCAGCCACCGAACGAACAGGTTTACTAGTATCTATAACAGTAAAACGCCATCTAGAACAAATTCCAATACTTGTTTCAATATCAGATATCAGATTGTCTCTCTTTGCTGGTGTTTTAATTGTATAATAATATTTTATGATGAATTCCCCATCCTACCTTTAATGACTTTCTGTTACGTCTCGGTACCATATTATGGTTTTCATTTGAGACTGAAGGCTCATACTGTCATTTGACACCTTGGTTACTACTCGGTAACATATGATTTTCATTTGAGAATGAAGGCACATACTGCCTTTCAACACCTTAGTTACCACTTGGTAAAGTATGATTTTCATTTGAGAATGAAGGCACATACTACCTTTCAACACCTTAGTTACCACTAGGTAAAGTATGATTTTCATTTGAGAATGAAGGCACATACTGCCTTTCAACACCTTAGTTACCACTTGGTAAAGTATGATTTTCATTTGAGAATGAAGGCACATACTGCCTTTCAACACCTTAGTTACCACTTGGTAAAGTATGATTTTCATTTGAGAATGAAGGCACATACTGCCTTTCAACACCTTAGTTACCACTTGGTAAAGTATGATTTTCATTTGAGACTGAAGGCTCATACTGCCTTTGTACACCTTGGTTACCAACAGGTAAAGTATGATTTTCATTTGAGACTGAAGGCTCATACTGCCTTTGTACACCTTGGTTACCAACAGGTAAAGTATGATTTTCATTTGAGACTGAAGGCTCATACTGCCTTTGTACACCTTGGTTACCAACAGGTAAAGTATGATTTTCATTTGAGACTGAAGGCTCATACTGCCTTTGTACACCTTGGTTACCAACAGGTAAAGTATGATTTTCATTTGAGACTGAAGGCACATACTGCTTTTGATAATCGGTGCTCCTTTTCAATGCACGGTTCAGTACAGTATTTTATAGTAGAAGGGATGAGACGGTGAGAGATTCTAGAAGATATGAATGAAGCTCGAGGTCCTTGGTAGATTTTAGCCATTAAGGCTTGCTTAGCTCGCAGGTCGTAATCATTATCTGTACTCAAAAGTTGTGATTAGATTTGTACCTACCTACGTTATTCATGTTCTTCACAGAACAACATTTTATTACTTTATTATTTCTAATAAATAATAAAGTAATAAAATGTAATAAAATATGACACGTCATTTCAATTACCATAGCGTAAAATATAAAGTTCTTATCAGTGCTACTGAGTATTTTGAATAATAATTAAAATATAACAACAATATAAATATCAATTTTAAGAACTATGATGGCAAATTTCCCTCTCCCAGGTTGTAGCCATACCAATGAGATACTTCCAGATTCTAACGTATATTACGGACGCCTTGTTTTGCTTTCCACCCGATTCCGGTAACAGTCATTCAAACCAGTGGCCAGCTATGCCGGAGCCATCTTTAAAAAGGTCAAGTACAATACACAATAGTAATCCATCATCCCTCAACATCGCATCCAGTGGAACGGACACCTGACACGGCTGGAGGGAGATAAGGCGCTGAACCAACCTGAACCAACCCTCCTCACACCTGTCAGATGCATGGATCATCTTCTTTTTTAGACTGTCAGGTTATCAGCCCGTATTGCTCTAAACAATTTAAAACAACTTTTTTTTTCTTTTTTACGCGGAAGTCCATTGTTCTCACCCACCACCTCTAAGTTCCAGACGAATTGGCCGACCATTTTATGAGAATTCAAAAAAAATATTTAAAACCATCATTGGTCACCGCTTTCCAAGCACTACATTATAAAATATTTCTAAAGTAGTTCTCACTCGTAGAATACTATATAGATTATAGTAGTAGATTATATAGCACGAGGAAAGGCCTAAACTTTTAATCCTAATAAAAGCTTAATTTTCAAACTCATTCAACCACATCAATATATAATATTCGAGTAGAATTGAATATAATATGTATGCAATACACAAGCAATAGGCAGTTTAAAAAATCCACTTACCATAATTCCACTGTCTTATAATATGTACAATGTACATACCTACATTCTATAGCTCTATCCTTTTGTCAAGTAATTATTGTTTAATTAGGTTTTTGCATACTCGGTAATTTGTAGATACTGACTTATTTGACATAGTATTTCAACACCATATTATAATGTTAATATTAGAGCATAACATTATTATACATAGAAGGTTAATTAGAATATAACTAATATATTGAAATATGTGTAATAATGAGTATCTGGTGGTATTTAATAGCACACAACAAAGTTTATTTTTAGACTCTTGTATGTTTCGACTTTTGAAGATACAACCCAGTACTGAGATATATAAAACAGTACTCTCACAGACGCCAAATAAGTCTTGTAAGTCCTCAAAACCCAGTTAAAAATGCACAAGAGACTTTAGTTATGATTCAATCAAAGTAACAGAAAAGTCTTAGTTAAATAGAATAGTTCATTTACATCTTAACTTGTGCATTTACCATGTTTTTTGTTAATTATACACCGGTAGCAATGACTCTGATATCAATGTAAACCTTATCCTTCATTAATATTATTTAATAATAAAATATATGAAAATTAAGATTGTACCTACATCTTGGCTTAGCTTTGCATTGCTGTAATTGTCAAATATTTAATTCTTGCATTGTATGTAACAACTTCATATTCATATTATAATTAAATAATTCATTCTGAAGCAGACGCTTTTTAGAATACTGCGTAGCATTGCAATATTGGAGCTAGATAAATTTTCCTTGCATTGTTCTATAATAATATCCAATATACTAACTCGCTTCAGACAGTTTGTACCACCCAAAGCTACATAGTATTTGAAACTTCTTTTTTTTTCTAATTTTGAATATGGGTTGTACTTATTCGCAGAAATGAATAACACATTTTTATAGTTTTCGGTCACGGTTAATTACTGATTTAGAACCCATATCTAATGCGATTAAACTAACATATAAATCTATTTCATCTTGCAGTCACTTGTAAGATACAAAGACAGTATTTATGAGAAGGGTTTTTAAAGGTTTCTGTTTATTCACTACAACCTGCTATATACCTATGTATTAACAAATTCAATAAACCAAGTAAGCCAGCCAGCCAGTCTTGTAAGGGGCTTACAATATCCTTGAGTTATTCATATATTACTTGAAATTTCAAGTGACTTCATATAATGAAACCTTAATTATTTTTTTAAATTAAAGGAATCCCAATTATGCATGGTGTATAATAATAATTAACATGTTGGTCTTAGATTATGTTTTGTATTAAGAGATATAATATAAACAACAAAACCAAGGACAGACTACATGTTTTTGCTTAAAAAGTAATAGCTGTTGCGCCTTTTACAGTATAACTATTACAGTTGCAAGTGCACCGCACAATACAACAATTGATGTGGACTTTATAGACACTGCCTATCTACGCTGTATTAATTTAAGTTTAAACTATTAATTTAAGTTTATATTTCCATTTTACACATCATAGTTTACTACATACGTATACTATAACTAACTGTCGGTTCTCTAATCTGGATGCCTTATCGACCCGATATTACCATAATTATAATAAATATTTAAAGATCAAGTTTAAATTTTCCATATAATAATATGAACTGAGCTAGTATTAGAGTATTGTCAAGATCCACTATACGCACATATTTTAGTGCAATGTAATTACACTTTTGGAAAAACCCTTTTATTTGTTGGTCTGTTTATAACTAATATTGTAATGGAAAGTAACTAATTTATCCATCTTCCAACTATCGTTGCGTTATAGAACGGCAACTTTATGTAGTTCTGAACAATATGATACTTTCGAACTGATGTGATGATGGAGTCGAGAGATAGGCTCTTGCCTATCATTGCCTTTCATGAGGAATATCGTATCAAAATCGTGCTTGCACTTGTGAGAACAGTGTAATATTGAAAATCCCGATGAACCCTTAGACGGGCATTATGCAGCTTCCGCCATCTTCATCTTTTTTTATACAAACGTGTTTTAACTATTAATTTTTCGACATTTAGAGGAGCTAGAACTTTAGATGTCATTTATTTTACACGTCAACCTTTAATTTCAATAACGAATTCGCCATCTTAGACAACCATATAACTTTGTTATTTTATTACTCACTGTTGAATTCATCATATTCGTAGAATATTACTTATTTGAACGGATGATTTTAACCCCTTATCCTGATACACTTTTTGTGCCCAGTTTAATAGACTCGTATTAGGGTGTAATGAACATTCTTACTAAACAATTAAGCATTTTCTTATCTTTTAAACTCCTATGAAATGCAATAAATTACGCCAGTTAAACTAGTTTATAATCATGATACTTTAGTGTACTTTAGGTGTCAATGAGCTCATCCTTCCTTTTCAATTTAGTTTTTCAATACGCACGTGATTTACAAAATTAATTATTTTTTTCACTGACCTTATTACTGACTTACTAGTATTATAGGTTTATCCTCGTCGCCATTTGTAGTGTGCACTAAATTATACGAAAGGCGGGCTCCTTTTACCGTCAACAATTCTAGTACGTCTTTCTCTTAGTACGTCTGTCTTAATACTGATTGAGTGGGGCAGCCCCCCACCAATTATAGTACTTATATTGTCCACGGTATAGAGATCACCATTTAGCCAAACACTACAGTTCGCATCTGTGTGGGGAGGTTAGGATAGCCGGGCTTTTGCTCACACACGATTTGATATGACTTTTCGCAAAGTAATGCCTGGGCTATACGCATATACGAAACTTAATTATGTTATTTACATAGCTATGTTGCCATCGCTACTTTTAGACAAGATTTTTATTTATTTAATAACATAATTAACTTTCTTTAAAAATCTCGATTCGTTATGTGCGACGACTTGCACTCAGCGACGGTGCGGGCACTCGTGCTGGGATGCTTTGACGCAATTGAATAGACGATCGCCGCCACGCCGCGGCGGATTTAGACATTCAAGCACACAATGTATAAAAAAAAAATATCTATAAAATAATATAATCAAACATTAAGGTCATAATATGTTATACATATTTTTGGAACGAGAATCGAATGCTCGTCACGCTCGTTCAATATTTTCTTATTCAATCGTCACCTGTGTAAGATTACACTCTGTATTATGTTCTATATTAACTGTTGGTAAAAACTAGTCAGTGAGTACGTTTGACATAAAGCGGTCCACTCAATTCTGCTCGACAATGATTCAACTGCGCAAATGTTCATTGTGTGGGCAACATTATGAAATATCCTCATAACGGGCAAGGCGAAACCGCATTATACAATTACTGTGAATTATTGACCTTGTTATTGGCTGTGAAGCTGTTTAGATATATAAATAAGTAATCTGGAAGCGATACCACGAAATTATTTATATAGCAGTATTACTTTTGGATTTGGCGTTAAAATTTTAGTTTATCATGTTTATTTATACGATACTAGCTGACCCGTGCCCACTCCGTTGAGCATACAAACCGTTTAAACCTTCCCGGGACTTCCACGAATATTTCCAGACTAAAAATAGCCGAATCGGTTCAGCCGTTCTGGAGTATTAGCGAGATTTACGAACAGCATTCATTTTTATAAATAAGACTAGCTGACCCGTGCCCACTTCGTTGAGCATACAAACTAAAAAAGTTTAAACAATAGAAAGTCATGTGCTTTAGTAAATATTATGTTTTTCCTCGTTCCTGTAAAATTCACTGCACCTACCTTACGCGGTTTTAAAAACTGTTAGTTCCGCGGTTTCAGAATATCACCGACGATATGCCCTAAAAATGGTGGTACGTCTTCCAGGTGTTAGGAGAATTTGTGGACAAGCTGCACAATGACGAGCACTATCCACAGTTTGTGGAGAAAATCCTGGAAAAGGCACAGGAGCTCGTAAGAGATATCTACGAAGAAGATCGCAGCGATGATTTGGTAATATCTATCTTTATAACCCACTAGCTGTGGTTTTTTTAGTGACTTAAACCGTTTATGCAGCGCACGCAACGAAAGTCCCCAAATGTGAATAATTTTCCCCGTTTTTGCAACATTTCTCACAGATGCTTCGCTCCTATTGGTCGCAGCGTAATGTTATATCAACTTATATTTAGTTAGGCTAAATATAAGTTGATATAACATTACGCTGCGACCAATAGGACATTAGGCTTTAGAAGCCTTCCTCTATAAATGGACTATCCAACAAAAAATATTTTTTCAAATCGGGCCAGTAGTTCCTGAGATTAGGGCGTTTAAACAACCAAACAAACTTTTTCGCTTTATAATATTAGTATAGATTTAGAACACGAGAAATTATCCGTGTAAACCAAGTCAACCGTGAGGAGTATACTGTATATAGTCCAGTAGTACGAGTAGATAGTGACTGATGAACACGCGGAGTCCTATTTGGAACTATAATAA